>JASWHV010000008.1:77881355-79181397 GCA_030760725.1 Neostapfia colusana | reverse complement strand
TCTAACTTGAGAGCTTCAGTATTGTTGATCGCTGAAACCTCCCAGACTGGATTATCTAATACGAGGGACTGCAGACGGTGTATTGGGGAGTTGAGGTGAACCGTCCGTGATATGGTTTCCAGGACAGCGCCGTGGTAACTTAGCCATGACATTCCCAAGATTGCATCAATCTTTTGCCCCTCAAGGATAATCATAGTGGTGGGATATATCTTCCCACCTAAGCACCGTGGTGCTTTCGGAACCATCATCGTTGCTGAAATCTTTCCTCCCGGTGAGCAGATCATATAAGAACACTCGGTTGGAAAGGCTTCCAGCTGATGCTTAACCACATATGATGCACTTATGAAGTTGTGGGTTGCACCAGAATCAAAAAGTATGATGATGGCTTGATGGTTGAGAGTGAACGTACCAGCCAGCACGTTGTCTCCCTCTGGGGCATCCTCATTGTCGAGGTTGCGAACGCCCCCAGTCCGCTGACCAACCTTCTTGACCCGAGGTCAGCCTCGAGCACCACCCTGGAACTGGGCTTGCCCGCTGTTCTGCTGCCCCTGGGGACAGTCCTTCTCGAAGTGGCCCGCCTGGCCACACGTGAAGCAAGTAAAACGGGGCGGTCCCCCGCTGATCGGTGGACGGAATCCCGGGGCGCGTTGTGGCGGTGGGAACGCCCGGGGTGCCGTCTGCTGCTGCTGCTGCTGTCTTGGTGGTGGCATCGGCGGACGGAACGGAGGTGTCTGAAACGAACGTCCCCCGAACCGTTGAGGTCGCGCCGGTGGATGCCACTGCTGCCCAGATGGTGTCCGATACACCATACGGTACTTCTGAGGAACGCCACCACCACTGCTGGGCGGAGCGCTGCGCTTCCTCTGCTCAGCTGCCAACTCCCGCTGAGCGTCTTCTTGCATAATCGCGGCATTGACTAAGTCGTTGAAGGTGACGCGATTCCACTGGACGAGGTGCGTCTTCATTTCGGGGTGTAACCCCCGATAGAAATGTTCTCGCTTCTTCTCTTCAGTGGATATATAGTCTGACGCATATTGCGCCAGATGGTTGAAGGCACGGGAGTATTCATGGGCACTCCTCCCGCCCTGCTTCAGTTCCAAAAATCCTTGGAACATCCTCTTCATGATCCCGGGAGGAATGTGGTAGGCGCGGAACGCCTCTCAGAACTCTTCCCATTCCACGGCATGGCCGGCCGGACGTGAGGCGACATAGTTCGCCCACCACGCACCAGCTGCACCGTGGAGTTGCTGCGCTGCAAACAGTCTTCTTCTGCTCCATACATTGGAGCAGCCCGAACTTGGACTCGATGGTCCGCAGCCAGTTGTCAGCCTCCAGTGGTTCTTCAGCTTCGGTGAACACTGGAGGGTGCGTACTCATGAAATCCGAGTACGACACTTCCCGGGGCTCACGAGGCCCTCTATCTTGACGTCCCCCCGCCTGGGACGTATTCTGCACGATCGTGCGGAGAAGGTCGGTCTGCTCCTCATGACCTCCCACCAGTGCCGCTATCACATCCGCTAGGGTAAGCGGAGGCGGCAGTGGTGGCTGCTGCTGTGGGGTGCCGTCGTAGGCTGGTGGCTGGGAGTCATCGCCTCCCTGCTGGCTAGACCCACCAACCTCGTGCGTGGTCCTAGTGTGAACCATCTGCAACCATACGACAATAAACATCAGTCCCGCAACATATTGCATGCAGTCCAATAACGATAGGCGTAAAAACATAATGACAATAAAACATGCGATACATCTCGTATGTATATAAGGTAATAACTTTGCACAATCTACACCATTACCAGACCCAATTCAAGCTAGTTTGATCCAACTTGATGAACCCCCTCTTTGGAAGCTCACCACAACTAGGTTTGGTCCCTACGAGATATTACTATCGCTTTGTCATCACGTAAACCACCCTTTTATCTTCAATACGACACAAACATGGTCTCTAGTAAAAGAAACTTGAGTGAGACCTATACTCAAATCTTTCACTAGTTGAAGATAACCTCTCATGAGTACGTTCTACCCCATTGGGAGTACTCAAACCCCCTCTAGGGTACCACAATCTCTCACATGAGTTCAACTGTCATTTCTCTACCAGAATAACCAGTTTCTACACATTCCAGATTTTGACCTGGTTCTGGGCATTTTCATGACTCAAGTTGAATACCAAAGTTAAAATTAACCTCAGTATCTTTCCAACTAGTACTTATTTTCCCTCAGATCAGCCCTGGTTAAAAAGTTATGGTCATTCAATGTCAACAGAATTCCTGGAAGAATTTCAACAGCACCTCCTTTGGAAAGTTGCTGTTTTCAACTCTGATTTCCACTGAATTCTGTGCTGAAATTTCAGAAAATTTGAATTGCAAAGATGTAACACATCTTCTACACTTTCTAAGGATGTTTTACCTGAAAATTTTAGATTTTTCTACTGGGAGTTATGTTTGAAAAACAGAACAGTCCAGAGAGTGTTTAACTCTGTCCTGGTTCTGGACAGCTTACATTCCTCTGGGATTTAAGCCATCTTAAGGTGAGTTTCAGCTCTGAAAATCTACAACAAAGTTGTAGAGTACTTAGATATCTTTCCAGAACTATATACCAAACCTCCCTGTGCTAAAATACCTGTGAGTTATGCCCTATTGAAGATCAGCAACTTGCTGCCCCAAAACAGAGCACTCTGTTTTTCAGTCTTTTTGGAACTACACTCATCACTATCCAATTTGTCTACCCAACCAGGGTCCTACATGTTGAACCTAGTGATTTTAATTCCTTGTTATAATTATTTTCATGCATATGCCTACAATATCTCGGTACTACGTTCCTCACAAAAAAAAATCCTAACCGGATTATACCGGCATATACGTCTCAAGTGTGGCACTAAACGGTCTCTCGCACACGTTTACTACACGGATACATACGTGGTTAGTACCTGCAGAAAACCACACAATAATGGTGCACTCAATGGTTGTTTTCATTTCAGGCAGGATCATATTTAAAAGTAAATACAAATGCCCGTATCATTGCCATACGGCCGTCCTTGAGTTAGGTCACGTCTCAAGGTACGTGATCGTGTTTCAAGACCACACGACAGGGAACCCGAGTATGTCATGAACGGGTCGTCACGGTTGGGAATGTTATCAACCCAACAGATACCACCTACTGCCCTGCAGGGCACGCCGATGGCAAGCGCTGCGTATGTCCTCCTGGGCTATTTCCAGACGAACACACTCTCGCGTTACTGACCACACGATGGGGTCTCCACTTACTTGCCTAATGCACGCTAGGGATCAGCGTTTCATATGAACTCAGGAACATGAAGAGTCCAAAAGTTTCATATTGACGTCTCACACCAGGCTGTGAGACCTATCCCTGAACCACGTTCCTCGTCAGGGGAGCTAACCAAAATTAAACCGCTTTCGGTAGCGTTCCTTACCAATATTACCAGAGCGTAGGTGCGTCGTTACATAATTAAAATTCTGAATTATAACACATAGGTTAGTCCTTGCCACTTTAAATAACTATGCTATTATAGTCCTTATTTGGGCAACTACCGGATCCTCACCGTAAACCTAAGTTTTCCCATCATACAGTCCTTAAGTACTGTGCTATCCCCAATGCAGCTCTGATACCAGGCTGTGGCGGACCGGGATCCGCTCATCCAGGATCGCAGAGGGTGGTGCTGCACGATGCGACACTCGACAGCACACGTCATAAGGACACAATATATTACATGGGAAAAACAAACTGAACTGTACAAACAGGTACAACTTCAGTACAAACTAGTATTTATTTTACATAGCGGAAGTCTACTTTTTACAACTCACGCCCGCCTATCTAGCAAAAGTTGGTTGCCCAGCCCTAGGGCAACCCACACTAGCTGCACATCTCAGCTCAGCGCGGCGTGTACGGCTCCCACTCAGCCGTGGTCCACGACGGAGGGTAACCCTCGCCGGTGGACTCGTACTCCGAGTCCGTGGGTGGCTCCTCACCAGAAAAACACTTAAGCAGCAACCGTGAGCACGAAGGCTCAGCAAGGCTTAACCGACTCAACTAAACATGAAACTCTACATGAGGTGTACAATGACATAGGATAGTAATATTGCAGCAAATGGACACGCCTACAAGTTCATCCTTAGTTTATCTTTTAGCACAAGTTAACAGTTCGGAAAGCTGAAATTTAGTAAGCAATATTGGGTGGCACACAGGTAGCAATACAATTATTTCATAGCAGCAATATTGAATCATAACATTTCATTCATTAGTCTACGTCACGACTCAGTGAACAAGCGGTACTCGTCACCATGAGGGACGGCGAATCTGACTCGATATACATCTGCAGGGAAACCCAAAGAGAACGTCACGTACGCCCACCCGTGGAGCTGCACAGCACGCTCACTCGATGTCGTACGAGACAACCTTTCACCCAACAGCCCAAACGTCGAACCGGTTGCACCAAAACGAGCAGGAGGTTCCCCACACGGAGCATCTCTCTATGCCCGTTGGCAGATTTCCACCTTGCTGCCCTCAGCCTATACCTATAAATCGGGGCGTTATGCCTCGACGCCCGGAGGTTTAGGCTACATCGGTTTATCGGGGCCCATATATCCGATATGCCTTCGGTACGTCCAATACTTGCTCAGCAGGGCCGCACACGGATTGGTCCTCAATTGACACGGACAGGGCTGCGCACACAAGACTTCCTCTTTCTGCGCCCTAGCCCCTGCCTAGTCTCATTTTCATTACTAAAGTGATCTCACATCATTCGATCCAAACCCGTGTGTCCCAACCTAACTCGCGAGTAGATTCCAACTACTCGACTTGTACCGAAGTCCTATGAATCATTAAGCATAGCCTGTCTACTCGAGGTCTTAGACACTACCCTCACTCTGAGGGAAAAAATTCTCATTATGCAAGTGGGGTTCCATCCATCCTATACCTAATGCACAATCATACTTCACATGACACATGTAAACAAAGTAAGACTTATAAAAAGGTTAATGCAAACCGGGGCTTGCCTTGTTGCTGCTGGTCAGTAGTTAGCTCTTCTTCTGGAAGCAGGAAGTCGAGAACCTCCGGAGCTTCCTCGCCTTCAGCGACTACACGTTAATGAAATACTACATGTTAATGAATATGTATATGAGTTTATTGTAATGCTTTTGTTATAAGTTCTAATAACAAATTTTTAACAACTGGAACCCTGTTTACGAATTTAAAAGGAAACTGGGCTAGTGGGTTCGGTCTGGATCTAAGCACATGATTAAGTGCTAAGTGGTTTTCCCCCTCTCCCATATTAATCCCTCAAGTGATTAAACAGTACAGGGGTGATCCAGAGCTCCAATGGAGCTGAGAATTTTTGTGTGAGTTCCTTGTCAGAAGACAACTCTCTGGATCAAAATTTAGCACTTTTCATTGAGTGGTTTGTTCAGAATAATTCTTTTAGCAAATAAGCAGAGAAGAATTAATTCTGAGGTAACACCCCTGTTCATGCCCAACTTAGTGAACTACAATTTCAATTATAGCTAATAGAGTTTGCATGAATTTTCCTAGCATTTTTTGTGGCTAAGATTTGCCCAGAAATGAATTTCCAAGTTTTGGAAATTCTCAGGAAATGTTTCTGTATTCAAATGAACGCAGCACCTTCAAATTTAAATTGCTTTGATCAAATCAACTCCAAATTGTCTGACACTTTTACAAGGGTTCACTAACATCCTAAATAACATTCTGGCAAAATTTTGGGATTTTTGGATGAACCAAACTCCCTCTAAAATTCTTTTGCTGAAAAGCTTTAAAGAATTTTCCAGAATTAATTAATGGGTTTCATACGAATTGGGTTGCATATTTGGATTGAGCTATGCAAGCTGAATCCAACCCAATTTGAATCACTAAATTTGGAGCTTCCTAGCAAAAGTTATGAATTTCTAAACATTGGGCAGAAACTGGAATTGTTTTGCTATTGGAAAAGAACCTGGGCCAACTCGTTAAATCCCAGCCAGTGAGAACCGAGAACACACGGGCCACAGGGTTACCCTGCGCACAGCCACACAGAATCCTGGGCCATATTCGATCCGGTTTTAAACTCTCCCTCACTGACTGGTGGGCCCGCCCCGCCCTTCTTCTTCCACCGAGCCCTCCTTCCCACGCGCGCGCTGACCTCGCCGGACCGAGGCGGCGCCTCGCCGGCTGAGTGTCTCCGGCCATCTCCCGGCCGGAGGCTCGCCGCCTGGGGGTTTATGGGGTCGGGAAACATGTTTGTGGGCTCGGTTCAGGCTCTAGAGGATCGGAACTGTGCCGGCAGCGTGCGGCGGCCTCGGGGATGATCGGCATCGTCGCCTGGTGGTCCTAGCCTGCCAACGACTCAGCCCATCCATTCTAGAGCACCAGTGGTTGCTATGGAGGCACGGCACGCACTCCCCTGCTCATGGCCACACCTCAAAGGGGGTTCTCACCGTGCGCCCACTTCATACCGCACGGTTGAGCTCGGAACAACATAAAATACCCCACACCGCGTCAGTTTTGTAACTAGGGTTGTGAAGGGAAATCGACCGTTAGCCAACCTAGTTCGCGTGTGCACGGCCTGGTGGCCTAAGAACGAAGATTACGGACGAATTTGACAGATTCTCACCTGGAGGTCCGAGTGTATGCGCCTGGAGAAAAAGTCGAATTGACACTCGATGGTCCACCGTTGGGGCTGTGGCTTGGCCAGTAGCAGCGTGACTATCCGGCGCGTCTCCGAGTGGCCTAGCTCGGCCGGGAAAGCCTCTGGTCTGAGCTGCCCACGGTGAGCCGGTGTCGGCTGTTCTTCTCGGTCACCGCCAAGAGTCTCCGGGCTAGGTTTTTGGGCAGCTAAACTCGACTGTCTTCGGCCGGAGGGGATAGAGGACGAGTAGCTGGTGTGGTTTTTGGCTAGGAGGGGTGCTGCACGCGAGAGCTCGGCCGAATTCTCAATGGAAGTCGATCGGCGGCAGTCGGGTCGGTTCAGCGCGAGGCCACGGGAGCAGTGACGATCTTCACGTGGCTGTGCGTGTTACCACCACTGCAGTCGGTCTTCCACGGCGCGCTGGCTCGTGCGGTGTCCCTCCCTCTCGGGCGCGGGAGCACGAGCTGGCGTGATGTGTTCGACCGGCGTCGGGGAGAAACAGGCAGCTCTCGGTTGGAAAACAGTCCTCCCACTGACCTATGGGCCCAACCTTCCCCCTAATCCTTTCTTCTCCATTTCTTTTGTAAATATCCCAGCAACTAAACATTGAATGAGAGACTTATCCCCCAAGTCTTGGTTTGAATTTGAGTTCTCAAATTCAAACTTTGTTTGACTAAATTTGATTTATGTTTAAACTGAAATTTAAATTCAGTTTGGAATTATTGCAAATTTAGCTCCCGACAAGATGAACTCCAATGGGGATGAAATTTGGTGGGCTAGCTCATAAAAATGTGCTGAGTTTGGATATGAAGCTAACTTTTGAATTTGAGTGATGAAAGTTTCTGCAATTTGAATTTACATTCAAATTGGCCTCTTTTTCAAATACCTCCAAAAGTGCCTCAAAAAGTGTTGGATTTCCATGAAACTTGGACTTAACCTTCCCAAGACTTTTCAAGTTCTAAGGGTGAGCTCAACCTCTCATGTTCATGTGTAGAAATCCTACTTTGTGAAAGTGAAGGCTTTCCCCTCTAATCACTCTTTTGATGGAGGTTACTTGCTCTTCACAATATTTCCTAAGATATCCACAACAAAAACTGTGGTGTTGTGAGGTGAAGAAAAGATTTACAGGTCCCTTTTCTTGGGCTTATACAACACGCGGGACCCACTAGGTCATCTTCAACCTCTGGCCACCCGCGCCCTCGCGCCGCCGGGCTTGCCGGAGTTCGATGGATTCCGGTCTCCAGGCCATCCCCCGAGCCCTCCCTCGCCGATAGGGCCTAATTTCATGTGCTGAACACGATGGGACCCTCTCCCCGGCCGGCGGTGGCCCTAACCTAGCCTGCCACGCTGCGGTGGCTCTGTACAAGTTCAGCAACGTCGCCCGGCAAACCTAGCCCGCCAAGACATCGGTGGAGCAGCGCTACAGCACCAGTGAACCATGGGGATGCTCGACCTAGCCTCAAAACTGCTCGGGACCGGCGGCTAATGGTGTCTCACCGTGCACCCGACACCTCCTCCGCGTTTGAGCTCGGAAATTTTGGAATTCATGCGGTCTACTTGCGTGTTTCCAGCTAGGGTTGTGAAGGGATAATGATCACCGACTAGTAGCGGTCCCGTGTGCAAGAATTGACGAGCTAAGAACGAGAAAAGAGATTGAATTTGTGATTCCCGTACCGGAAGGTCGGATTGTGCCCGCCGGAGAACTTTTCTCAAATTCGAGCCGGTAGATAATCTCATGGCTTGAGCTTCGGGGACGAGCATCAGGGGGTCCTAGCGCATCCGAGGGTGCTCTTGCTCGGTCCTGAGAAGCTTTTGGTAGGGCTGTCCACGTGAGACCACTTCGGTTTCCCGCCGGTGGAGCCTCGGTGCTCGGCGGAATTCGTCAAACTGTGGCCAAACTAAGCGACAATACAGCGGAGTGGCGAGGTGGTTAGCTGGGGAACGTGTTGGCGCTCACTTTGGCCGTGGATCACTCCCACAGCGGAGGAACAACGCCGTTTTGCAATCGGCCGAACGGGAAGCGGCACCGGCAGGTCTCTGTTGTGCGCGCGAATGGGGACAGAGACGACGGGCGAGCTGCGGTGATAAGCGCGGGGAAAACAGGTCGCCAGCTCGACGATCGTGAGGGGGGGGAGGTGGCTCTGGTCGCCCCGGTGTCGCGCGGTGAGAACAGCCCGGTTGTCACGGTGGCGCCGTTACTTCACGGGGAGGATGAAAAACAGCTGTGGACTGCCCGGACTGAAGATCTTTTGCACACTTAGCTTCTCCCAATGACATGTGGGCCCCAAAGGCAGTCCCTCCTGAGCCCTCAGAAGATTTTCCAAAAATTGGCCAGTGACCAATTTAGATGTTTGGAGCAAAAATCTGAGCTGAACTTGGGTAGTTAGACAAATTCCCTCCAAATTCAAATGTACATTTAAATTCTTAGAATATTTGAATCCTTTTTGGAAAAATGGGTAGCAAACCATTCCCAAACTTAATGAAACTTTGCCTACCCACTAATTTGGACCTAAGGAATCCAAATATGTAATTTGATTCTTGGGTTAGCTGTTGCAACCTAGAGTTTGAACACAACAGTGTTGAATTTCCATTGTGTCCTCCCCTTATTTGAAGTTTGGGTTTAACCTTTAGTTCAAACCCTGATTTTTAAACCCTCCCATTGCACTTGAGTTCTTCACTTCTGTGGTTTTAATCCACATGAGGTCCATCCATGCAGTAACCCTATGTTAGTTTAGAAGAATCTCACCTATGACATCATATGTGGAAAAAGTTTCAACTAAGCCCCTTTTTCATACACATGACTCCAACATTTGTGCAAACTCATGTTTCTTTGTATTCACATTTTTGGGACCTTTACACGGACGAAGCGAGAGATCGCTCAATATATGTCCGAGTGCGATACATGTCGAACGGTGAAAGCAGGTCATATGAAGAAATCGGGACTGTTGCAACCGCTAGGCATCCCTGCCTGGAAGTGGGAGGACGTGAGCATGGATTTCATTGTCGGTTTACCCACAACATTTCAGAAACATGATTCAGTTTGGGTAATTGTCGACCGGCTCATGAAGTCTGCCAATTTTATCCCGGTCAATGCCAATTACAACTCCAAGAATTATGCTGAGCTATACATCTCCTGGATTCTATGTATACACGGCGTACCCCACACTATCATCTCGGATCGAGCCACTTTATTTGTGTCTCATTTTTGGGAGCAGTTACATGCAGCATTTGTTACAAAATTGATCCGGTGTTCAGCATACCACCCGCAGACGGATGGGCAAACCGAGCAGGTAAACCAAATCCTGGAAGACATGCTAGGAGCTTGTGCTATAAATCACGGTAAAAATTGGGATGATCACTTACCATTAGCCGAGTTCTCGTACAACAATGGGTACCAGTCCAGCATCAAGATGGCGCCCTACGAGGCGCTATACGAGAGGAAATGCCCTACACCGCTGAATTGGTGTGAGTCTGGCAAGAGGGTCACCTTTGGGTTTGATCTTGTCAACAGTGTGGAAGAAAAAGTTTGGATTATTCAAATTAACTTGAAAGCCGCCCAATCCTGACAAAAGCATTATGCAGACCGTAGGAGACGCCGTCTACAATTTGAAGTCGGTGATCACGTTTATCCATGTGTGTCTCCGATGAAGGGGGTAAACAGACTCAGGGTCAGAAGAAAGTTGGCACCCCAATTCATCGGTCCATTCAAGATTTTGGAATAGTGCGGATCCGTTGCATACCGGCTGGAATTACCAGCAACACTCTCTGGTGTGCACGATATCTTCCACATATCTCAGCTGAGGAAGTGCCTCAAGTTTTCAACCACAGTCCAGCTGGGAGACATCGAGGAACTGAAACCAGATCTCACGTATCGAGTGTAATCGGTTCAGATCATCGACGAGAAGGATCGAACAACACGCAACCGAACGTTGTGATTCTACAAAGTGTTGTGGAGTAATCACTCCGAAGAGTAAGTGACGTGGGGAAGCGAGAAGCTTCTTCGTACCAATTATCCAGAATTTTCAGCATCGCATATCCAGTAATTCTCCTCCATCCTCTCTCTCATTTTAACCTTTTAATCTCGGTACAAGATTCTTTTAAGGGGGAGGAATGTAAAGGCCCAAGTTTTTAACTTGCTAAAGTGTTCATCACCTCACACACTACAACTGATATTGTGGTAATCACATGAACACATTTGAAGAGCAAGTAACCACCATCAAAAGAATGATTAGAGGAAGAAATCACAAAATCAAAATGTAGGATTTCCAACATGTAAGCATGTGAGGACGAGCTCACAATTAGGACCAAAACACTCTTTGGAATGCTCTTGCCAATTTTCATGCAAATTCAAACATGTTTGGGATACTTTTGGATTCAATTATTAAAAAGGCTAGTTTGAATTTAGATTCAAATTCAAACTACTTCCATAACATGAATTCAAAAGAGGGATTCATGTTCAACTCAGCATATTTTTATGAACTACTCCACTATGTTTCCTCCTATTTGGTATTGATCTTGATATGAGCTAGTTGGAGCAAATTCAAACCGAATTTGAATTTCAAATTGCACATGTGATGCAATTTCATTCAAACCACTCTAGATTTTGAATTATTCAAAACCAAATGTTCATTCTGTGGTTTGAGCAAAATTCAAAGGGCATGAGGGTCCCAAATATTGTGCAACAGTAGAAAGTTAATTTTGAAGGACAAAATTAGCAAGTGGGACCCACTGTCAGCTTCACCAGCCAATTGAACCGCCTCACACAGAATTGCTCGGGTTCTTGCGCACGCTTGTGCGGGTGCCACCATGAGCAGCAGCTGCTCTCAGTCTTTGGCCGACAGGCGACGCCCTAGGCCTTCTTATCCTCGCACCCGAGCCTCCACAAAACTTTGAGGGACCGAAATCCGTACCATCCAGGATTACAGAGGGTGGTGCCGCACGATGCGACAGCCGAAAGCACACACGATAAGGAAAACATAGTATTACATTCAAACTTACTGAATTTGTACAAAAGTAGTACAACCCTACAGTTTACATCTACTTTACAGAGCCAACTGCAGCGGAAAGTATTTATACAACTCACGCCTACTACTAACTAGCAAAAAGTTGGTTGTTCAGCCCTACGGACAACCCACACTAGCTACACACAGCTTCACCGCGGCGTGTATGGCTCCCACACAGCCGTAGTTCCCGACGGAGGATAGCTCTCGCCGGTGGACTCATACTCCGAGTCCATGGGGTATTCCTCACCAAACACTCAGAGCAGCAACCGTGAGCACGATGGCTCAGCAAGTCTTAACCGACTCTCCTACACATGAACTGCTACATGCAAGTCATACTCGAATATAGGATGAAAGTTTGCAGCAAAAGGACACGCCTACAAGTCCATACTTAATTCATCTTTTAGCCACATTTTAACGGTTCACAAATCTGAAATTTAGTGAGCAATATTTGGTGGCACACATGTAGCAATACAAGTTATTCATATCAGCAGAAATGTATCACAACCATTTCCATATTTTTACCTACATCACGACTCAGTGACCAAGTGGTACTCCTTACCGCAAGGGACGGCGAATCGACTCGTTATACACCTGCAGGTATACCCGAATAGCACGCCACGTACGCCCATCCTCAGAGCTGCACAACACTCTCACTCGATGTCGTACTGGACAACCTTTCACCAAACAGCCCAAATATCAAACCGGTCGCACCGAAATGAGCAGGAGGTTCCCTACACGGAGCATCTCTCTATGCCTGTTAGCAGATTTCCACCTTGCTACCCTCAACCTACACATATAAATCGGTGCGTTATGCGTCGACACCCGGAGTTATAGGTTACATCAGTTTATCAGACCCCATATATCTGATATGCCTTTGGTACATTTAAACTTGATCAGCGTGGGCTGCAAACAGATCGGTCCTCAATCGACACGGACAGGGCTACGCTGCTTCCTACGCCCCTGCCTAGTTTCATTTTTTTACTAAGTTATCTCACATCTCGACTAATCCCGTATATGGCGAACCCTATACTCGCGAGTAGATTCCCACTACTCGACTTGTACCGAAGTCTATAAACATTAAGCAAGGCATATGCTACATGAGGACTTAGACACTACCCTCA
The DNA here is from genome assembly GCA_030760725.1 of Neostapfia colusana. NCBI lineage: Eukaryota > Viridiplantae > Streptophyta > Magnoliopsida > Poales > Poaceae > Neostapfia > Neostapfia colusana. Next base: position 79,168,645 of record JASWHV010000008.1, on the reverse strand, counting down.
CTCTCTTTAGGAGAATCTGGTCATGCAATTAGAGTTTCAATCAGGCTACACCTTATGCACATACATACCTCAAGCTAAGTGAATATAAAGCAAAACTTGATAAAATTTGTTAAATGCAAACCAGAGCTTGCCTTGTTGCTTCTGGGCAGGGGTTAGATGTTCCTCCGGAGTTATGAAGTCCATGATCTCCTTAGCCTCCTCGCCTTCAACGACTGCACATAATTAAATTAACGATATGTGTCAATTTAATGCAAATATGTTGAATTGATAATTATAAAGACCACAAATCTATCTAGCCACCAAATTTGACTCTGAAACTTTTCCAGTGGCTGTAAAATCCCCAAAAGTGGTAGCATGAAAATTCAGCTCATGTACACTTATGAAAAATGAGGGGAATTAAAACCTTGAAGTATAATAAGTGTGAGTTCAAAGTGAGGGTTTAGACTTCCAAACATGGAGATCTAAATGCACAACTTGGATCTTCATAGTCCAAATATTCAACCTTCCAAATTTCAGCTCATTTGGAGGAGTTTTAATATTTGTTTGGGATTAAAAGGAGAAGCCCTCTAATCTGAATTTCAAATTCAGTTTCAAATACCAATTCCCTCAGTTTGAAAATTTGGTTTCACAAATGTGTTCTCCACCTTTGAATAAGCAGCCATGCCAAAAATTGGAAACTTTGGAGCTGGTTTGCTATCTTTTTGAGGCAATACAAAGTGGAGAATTCAAACTCCTTTTCAAATTCAAATGATCAAACCCCATTCAAATTCTACACCAGAATTCAAACCATTTGAATTCTGCAAATTCAAACATAACTTTGGGATGAAGTAAAGCTTCTAATGTTGAGTTGCTGGAGGGAAAATATCAGAAAAGTTTTACTAAACAAAGGGGGAAGTGGGGCCCAATTGTCAGCCACCTAAAGCAAACAACCGACTGTTTTTCCTCTCTCTCTCTGTTCCCGGTTGATCGCGGCACGGCAGCTCTCAGAAAAGCGCTCCCCCCGGCGCCCTCACCGAGCCACCGAGCTGGTTCTCGCTGGCCGACATCGGCGCGCGCGCGTGGGCGATAAGAGCGGCCGCCCGAGTACCCCAGCGCTACTTCTCCTCCTCCTCAGCTCGTGCAGCGCCGCGACCGTCTCACTTCCGCTGAACACCGCCGCTCAGCTCTCTCCGCTCGACCACAGCCCTCCAAGCTCGATAGCTCGAGCGCTCCACAGCAAAGAGCATCGCCTGGACGTGCTCTAGCCCTTGCCAAAGCCCCTTCGAGGTTTGCCGGTCCGAACTGCTCGAGAAACGCGGATTGGCGCCAAAGCTTCAAGGTGCCCGGACCTCGCCGTTTCGGCTCTCCGTCGACAGCAGCAACCGGCCGCCCTCTCCCCCGACTTCCTATACAAGAAAGGTGCGTGGACATGTCCTGGTCGTGTAGCCGGAGGCCGTTTAGCGTTTGCTAGGACCGACGGCAAGAATTTCACCGTTTCCCCAAACGGTATACCGACGGGTAGTGCGCGGTCTAACCAAAAATTCGTTGTGCTCGGGGTAGCTCCGCTCTAGATAAGCTTACAGTAGCTCCAGCACAGTCTTGCGCATCTCCCCGAAGTTCTAGCAGCTCAAATGAGCAAGTAGAGATGTCAGGTATCGAGTTTTTGTCGCCGCCGGAGTTTTGCGGGCTCGGGTCGCCGGTGAGGTCCCCTCTCCGGTGGGTTTCAGGGAGAGCGAGCTATGGGTCGAGGATGTCCATGGGACACTGGTGCTTTTGGAGCAAACCCTAGCCCGAAAGACCCACGGTTGAGGGAGAGCGAGGTCGCTGAAGTAAGGTTCAACATGGTCGCCGGTGCAAGCACCGTTCCGGCCGATGTCATCGGCTTCCGACCCCATCATCGTGTTTAGCACGGTGTATAACTCACAGGCGGCGAGTTTGACGAAGTTCGGACCACAGGAACCCTGTCCCGGCGAGCCTCGCCGGCGTGCGCCGCCGCGGAAGGCGCGGGCAGCGCGAGGAAGACGAAGGAGGGCCGGTCCCACCGGTCAGCCTCCGGGTTCGCTCGAGGATCGGTTTGTGGCGCCGGATCTGGTGCGGCTGCACGGGAATAACCCCGTTGCCCCCGGTGTTGCCGAAATCTGACTGGTCCGAATTAAAACAGTGGGCCCAGCCCAATTATTTGAAGTTTCTATTAGAGAAATAATTCCAGGAATTAGCTGATCTTTACAAGGCCATAACTTTGTGTAGAAAACTCCAAAAAGAGTGAGACCAATTTTGTTGGGTTCTTCATGAGGAGTACTTCACAGAGAAACCAAATTTTGACTATGAAAATGGCCAGGAATTTCTGTAGAATTGTTTTTAGTAAATCTTTTAGGGATTTATTACAGGAGCAATTCTTTATGAAATATTCCCAAATTTGGGTAGCAAATCCTCTTCATAGATACTGATCTCCAGAAAATTTGGGCTTCGTTGGAGGTCATTTGCTAGGTCAAATTACCTTCTCAAGTTCAGCCTTTATTTGAAAATTCAAATTTAAACAGAAGCTTTTTCAGAACTCCTGTCTAAGTTCAAAAATTCATATCTCTCTGATGGTAGCTCCAAAAATGGTGAAACAAATTTTGTTGGAATCATGGAGACTTACTCTAATCAGATCTTCCACCATTAACTATGTCAAAGATCCTGAAGTGGGCTCAAAATTCAGATAAGCATTGTACTTGTAGGAATTTTAAAGATTACATTGTGCAATGACATGTCTCCAAATTTGGCTCAAATCATCCTTAGAGAGTCTAGTATCCACTGTAAAAATCCCAAAGCCAATTAAGGATTATAAATAGCAATAGCTATGAATAGAAGTCCAATTCTTATAAATTCTTAATACTTATACATGTATTTTATTACATTTCATAATAGTGACCGAAGTTGAGGATACGCCGGAGCCTTTGGACGTCCTGCCACCGGAAGCTGACTTTCCATTTAACTCACAACCAGGCAAGCCCCGGTTTGCACTTAACTACCTTTTATAAAGTTTTCATTTGTATCATTTATGTCTAGGTTGAATGTTTGCATTAGAGTTAGGGTGATTGAAACCCCACTTGCATAGCCTCTTAAAATCCTATGGTGGGTTGGGTAGTTTACAGACTCGACGAGTAGAGAATACCATGCTAATGTTTAGGATCTCGGTAGAAGTCGAGTGGTTGGAAGCTACTCGCGAGATAGTACTTATTGCACGGGATGAAAAGAGGTAGATAATGGCTTAAGTTGTAAGAAAATGAGACCCAGCAGGGGGGATAGGATGCAGTGAGCAGAGGTCTCACGTGCTTAGCCCTGTTGGTGTCGGTTGAGGACCGTCCGTGTGCGGCCCTGCTGGACAAGTATCGACAGTACCGGATGCATACCGGCATATGGGAACCAGGAAACCGATGTAATTGGTTAACCTGGGTGTCGAGGCTTACCCAACCGTAAATAGGAGTGGGTTGAGGGTAGCAAGGTGTAAATCTGCCGGTGGGCACAGTCACGCTCCACGCGGGGACCTCCTACCCGTTACGGATGGACCGGTTCGGCATTTGGGTTGCCTTTGAAAGGTTGTTGCATACAACAGAGTAGGAAGGGGTGTGGAATCACGCTTCTGAAAGTGGGTGTATGCAACGTGTTATCCGGGTGTGTCTTGATTGCAATCACCGTCCCTCGCGGTTATTTGAGTACCCGCTTGTTCACTGCGCTGTGACGTAGTAGGAAGTGAAATAAGCCAACTGAAAATGCTGTATTGATCTTAATGTCTTGAATACCTTGATTGCTGTAGATATAGAGCTAATTAAGTTTACATTCCACTTTGGGCATCACCACATCGGAGGAAAGCGTTTCTTGTTTGATTGTGGACTTCCGATGTGAGGGCTGCCTAAGTCACATGAATTTGCTGCTATAAAACTGAAAGTAAGGACCAACTTATAGGCGTGTCTTTGTCGCAAATTCCTTTTCCCATCTTACATATCCTTGCACGTAGAGTTCCATGCCTAGGGTTGACGGTTAAGACTTGCTGAGCCTTCGTGCTCACTGTTGCAATATTTGAGCTGTTTGCAGGTGAGAGTTATGAGGAAGGTTCCGACGACGAGGCGATGCCCCCGTCGGGGTACACGGCCGAGCTGGAGCCATGCACGCCGCCGTGATCTCCTGTTCCATGCTGCTAGTGTGTAGCGTCCCCGGGCTGGACGGCTACACTTTTGCATAGCTAGGATGAGAGGCTGTATATGTATATTACTTCCGCTGTTTGAATAGGTTTTGTAAAAGACTTCCGCTGTTTTATAACAAAGAAAAGTTGTATGTTGTTCTTTATTATTCTTTTCTTGTGTGCTGTTGGGTGCCGCATCGTACGGCACCACCCTATGCGATCCTGGAGTGGGTGAACCACGGGGTGGTCCCCACAGGCGTGGTATCAGAGCCGCATTTGGGAATAGCACGCTCGAAAAGAGCCTATTTTTGAAAATTTAGAAGTAGTCGAGTGAGGATTAGTCATTAAGCCCACATAAGGTCAATGATAGTAGTAGCTACTAAGGTGGAAAAGCTAACTTACTTGTTATATATTCTGTAACAACGTTCCGACATCAGGTAAGAGGTAAGGTACGCCACCGCAGGCGGATCAATTGCGGTAACTCGCCATACGAGTAATAGTATGGAATGTTATACCGTGGCTTGGCACGGTAGTTAATATGAGTCTCTGAACCTCTCCATGGTTCTGAGAGCATATGAAAACGCTGATCTCCAGCGTGCTTTAGGCAAAAGTGAGAATACCCCATCGTGTGGTAAGCAACACGATAGTATGCAACACTTGAACGTTCAATGTTCAATGGGCCATACGCAGCGCTCGCCATCGGCGTGCCTCAACGGTTATGAGGCAGTAGGTGGTATCCGTTGGGTTGATAAAATTACCAACCGTGACGACCCGTTCGCGCTCTACTCGGGTTCCCCGTCGTGTGGTGTGAAAACACGACCATGTACCTTGAGACGTGGCTTGACTCAAGGACGATCCGTATGGCAATGATACGGACCGTATGTTTTTACTATGATATGGAACTGCCTGCAATGTTAAAAACCTTTGTGTGCATCATTATTGTGTGTTTTTCTGCAGGTACACTAACCACGTTAGTGCATGACGTGTAGAAACCGTTTGTGAGTGACGACTTTAGTTCCACCATTTGACACGTATATGCCGGAATACCGGTTTAGGATTTTTCTTTGGTGAGGAAACGTAGTACCGACTGCATAAAAGTTTATTTTCAAAGAAAAGAGTCAAAATGAAGTTTAGGATTTCATTTAGGGGTTAGTAAACTCCTATGTTGAACTAAGAGTCAATTGGGAGTATAGATTCAATCTCAAAAACTTAGGAACAATCTCCCCTGTTTTCGGCAGAAATTTTGCTGAAATTGAACAGGGCATAACTTAAGATTGGTTGAACCAATGGAGGTGTGGGATACCATTCTGGAAAGGTTTTGAAGTCCTCTACAGCGTTTCTGTAGAGCTCCAGAACAAAATCTCCCTCTAAAGGGATGTCGAGTTCAAGATTGAACTCGTACCGGGGACGACACCGATCTCACGGAGACCGTATAAGATGGCTCCGAATGAGCTGGTTGAACTAAAGGAGCAGCTCAACGATTTGATGAAGAAGGGTTTCATTCGACCGAGTTCCTCGCCATGGGGATGCTCAGCGCTGTTTGTGAAGAAGAAGGATGAAACCTTGAGGTTGTGTGTGGACTACTGGCCTCTCAACGCCGTCACCATCAAGAATAAATATCCACTGCCCCGCATCGATATTCTCTTCGATCAACTTGTGGGTGCGAGTGTATTTTCCAAGATGGATCTTCGCTCCGGATATCATCAAATCAAGATCCGAGCAGAGGACATCCCAAAGACGGCCTTCTCGACGAGATATGGGTTATATGAGTACCTCGTCATGTCCTTTGGTCTCACCAACGCCCCGGCACACTTCATGTATCTCATGAACTCAGTGTTCATGCCGGAGTTGGACAAGTTTGTGGTAGTGTTCATAGACGACATCTTGGTCTACTCCAAGTCTGAAGAGGAACACACCAAGCACTTGCATATCGTGCTTCAACGATTAAGAGACCATAAACTTTATGCCAAGTTCAGCAAGTGCGAGTTTTGAATCAGCCAAGTGCCATTCCTTGGTCACATTATTTCTGCAGAAGGCATTGCAGTTGATCCAAGCAAAATTGAACAAGTGCTGAAATGGAAGTCCCCCACATCAGTCCATGAAGTCAGGAGTTTCCTCGGGTTAGCAGGATATTATCGGAGATTCATACCAAATTTCTCCAAGCTTGCTAAGCCGATGACTGAACTGTTGAAAAAGGGGATCAAATATGTTTGGAGCTCAGCTTGTGAAGAAGCTTTCCAAGCATTAGTGAAGCATCTTACAACAGCCCCGGTGTTAGCTCAACCGGATACGACCAAGCCCTTCGACGTATATTGTGATGTGTCTGGCATCGGGCTTGGCTGTGTATTGATGCAAGGAGGAAGAGTGGTCGCCTATGGCTCACGTCAACTTCGTAACCACGAGCAGCACTATCCGACTCATGATCTTGAGCTCGCTGCTGTGGTATTGGCCTTGAAGATGTGGAGGCACTACTTACTTGGAAACTTAGTGCACCTCTACACCGACCACAAGAGTCTAAAGTATATATTCACTCAAAAGGAGTTGAATATGCGGCAACGGAGATGGCTAGAACTGATCAAAGACTATGAGATCGAGATTCACTACCATCCCGGGAAGGCAAACGTGGTTGCCGATGCCTTAAGCCGCAAATCCCATGTCAATAGTCTGTCCATCATGCCACTTGAAGAGGAGGAGCCGAGTCTGTACTTGGTTCCATATGGGGCATTGTACAATCTTGCTCTCATCCCTACAATACGAGAGGAGATTATGGAAGCTCAGAGGAAGGACATGGGAATGTCGCACATTCGGAGAAGGATGAAGAATGGTGAAATGAAATGCTTCCGAAGAGATAAACACGACACTCTATGGTTTAAAGACCGTATAGTGGTACCCCGTGACATGAAGCTTCGAAAGAAAATCTTGGACGAGGCTCATTTGTCCAAGTATTCTATTCATCCGGGCAGCAACAAGATGTACCAGGATCTGAAAACCAGGTTTTGGTGGACACGGATGAAGAGAGAAATCGCAAAATACGTATCCGAATGTGATACGTGTCGGCGTGTGAAGGCCGACCATATGCGTAAAGCCGGACAGCTGCAACCATTGAACATTCCGGCATGGAAGTGGGAGGATATCAGCATGGACTTCATAGTCGGATTACCTCTCACGTCTCACAAACATGACTCGATTTGGGTGATAGTCGATCGACTAACAAAGTCGGCTCATTTCATTCCCGTACATACAAAGTACGTGGCCAAGCAATATGCGGAGCTGTACATTGCAAAGATCTTGTGTTTGCACGGTGTTCCCCGCTCCATCATCTCAGATCGCGGTGCGCTGTTCGTCTCTCGGTTTTGGGAACAGCTGCACGCATCATTGGGGACCAAACTGATCTGAAGCTCCGCGTATCACCCACAGACAGATGGTCAAACTGAACGGGTGAATCAAGTGCTTGAAGACATGCTACGCGCTTGTGCCATCCACCACAGCAAGAATTGGGACGATCATTTGCCGTTGGCGGAATTTTCTTACAACAATGGCTATCAAGCTAGCATTAAGATGGCGCCATATGAAGCTCTCTACGGCCGGAAATGCCGCACACCTCTCAACTGGTGCGAGTCCGGCGAGCAAGTTATCTACGGCATTGAGCTTGTGAATGAAGCTGAAGAACAAGTGCGAGTGATACAAGCCAATCTTAAGGCTGCTCAATCTCGTCAGAAGAGCTATGCGGATAAAAGATGCCGACCTCTCCACTTCGACATCGGGGACCATGTTTATGTCCGTGTGTCTCCGATGAAGGGAGTTCACCGTTTCGGAGTGAAGGGTAAACTTGCGCCGCGGTTCATTGGCCCGTTCGCCGTCATTGAAAGATGCGGACCCGTGGCCTATCACCTAGAGTTACCAGCGTCGCTCGCAGGCATTCACAACGTCTTCCACATCTCTCAGCTGAGAAAGTGCCTCAAGCCCTCGGCTGAAGTCCGCACAGAAGACATAGAAGTTCTTCAACCGGACCTCACGTACACGGAGTATCCAATCCGGATTATCGATGAAAAGACTCGTGCCACAAGAAACCGTACCTTATGGTTCTACAAGGTCTTGTGGAGTAACCATACCGCTGATGAGGCGACATGGGAAAGCGAGGACTATTTACGAACATATTATCCGGACTTGCTATCATCATATACCCGGTAAAGTTTATCCCCACTTTACTTTTCTTTTGGAATCTTGGGACGAGATTCTTTTTAAGGGGGGAGGGATGTAAAATCCCAAAAGTGGTAGCAAGAAAATTCAGCTCATGTACACTTATGAAAAATGAGGGGAATTAAAACCTTGAAGTATAATAAGTGTGAGTTCAAAGTGAGGGTTTCGACTTCCCAAGACTTCCAAACATGGAGATCTAAATGCACAACTTGGATCTTCATAGTCCAAATATTCAACCTTCCAAATTTCAGCTCATTTGGAGAAGTTTTAATATTTGTTTGGGATTAAAAGGAGAAGCCCTCTAATCTGGATTTCAAATTCAGTTTCAAATACCAATTCCATCAATTTGAAAATTTGGTTTCACAAATGTGTTCTCCACCTTTGAATAAGCAGCCATGCCAAAAATTGGAAACTTTGGAGCTGGTTTGCTATATTTTTGAGGCAATACAAAGTGGAGAATTCAAACTCCTTTTCAAATTCAAATGATCAAACCCCATTCAAATTCTACACCAGAATTCGAACCATTTGAATTCTGCAAATTCAAACATAACTTTGGTATGAAGTAAAGCTTTTAATGTTGAGTTGCTGGAGGGAAAAATATCAGAAAAGTTTTACTAAACAAAGGGGGAAGTGGGGCCCAATTGTCAGCCACCTAAAGCAAACAACCGACTGTTTTCCCTCTCTCTCTCTCTGTTCCCGGTTGATCGTGGCGCGACAGCTCTCGGAAAAGCGCTCCCCCCGACGCCCTCACCGAGCAACCGAGCTGGTTCTCGCTGGCCGACGTCGGCGCGCGCGCGTGGGCGATAAGAGCGGCCGCCCGAGTACCCCAGCGCTACTTCTCCTCCTCCTCAGCTCGTGCAGCGCCGCGACCGTCTCACTTCCGCTGAACACCGCCGCTCAGCTCTCTCCGCTCGACCACAGCCCTCCAAGCTCGATAGCTCGAGCGCTCCACAGCAAAGAGCATCACCTGGACGTGCTCTAGCCCTTGCCAAAGCCCCTTCGAGGTTTGCCGGTCCGAACTGCTCGAGAAACGCGGATTGGCGCCAAAGCTTCAAGGTGCCCGGACCTCGCCGTTTCGGCTCTCCGTCGACAGCAGCAACCGGCCGCCCTCTCCCCCGACTTCCTATACAAGAAAGGTGCGTGGACATGTCCTGGTCGTGTAGCCGGAGGCTGTTTAGCGTTTGCTAGGACCGATGGCAAGAATTTCACCGTTTCCCCAAACGGTATACCGACGGGTAGTGCGCGGTCTAACCAAAAATTCGTTGTGCTCGGGGTAGCTCCGCTCTAGATAAGCTTACAGTAGCTCCAGCACAGGCTTGCGCATCTCCCCAAAGTTCTAGCAGCTCAAATGAGCAAGTAGAGATGTCGGGTATCGAGTTTTTGTCGCCGCCGGAGTTTTGCGGGCTCGGGTCGCCGGTGAGGTCCCCTCTCCGGTGGGTTTCAGGGAGAGCGAGCTATGGGTCGAGGATGTCCATGGGACACTGGTGCTTTTGGAGCAAACCCTAGCCTGAAATACCCACGGTTGAGGGAGAGCGAGGTCGCCGAAGTAAGGTTCGACATGGTCGCCGGTGCAAGCACCGTTCCGGCCGTTGTCATCGGCTTCCGACCCCATCATCGTGTTTAGCACGGTGTATAACTCACAGGCGGCGAGTTTGACAAAGTTCGGACCACAGGAACCCTGTCCCGGTGAGCCTCGCCGGCGTGCGCCGCCGCGGAAGGCGCGGGCAGCGCGAGGAAGACGAAGGAGGGCCGGTCCCACCGGTCAGCCTCCGGGTTCGCGCGAGGATCGGTTTGTGGCGCCAGATCTGGTGCGGCTGCGCGGGAATAACCCCGTTCCCCCGGTGTTGCCGAAATCTGACTGGTCCGAATTAAAAGAGTGGGCCCAGCCCAATTATTTGAAGTTTCTACTAGAGAAATAATTCCAGGAATTAGCTGATCTTTACAAGGCCATAACTTTGTGTAGAAAACTCCAAAAAGAGTGAGACCAATTTTGTTGGGTTCCTCATGAGGAGTACTTCACAGAGAAACCAAATTTTGACTATGAAAATGCCCAGGAATTTCTGTAGAATTGTTTTTAGTAAATCCTTTAGGGATTTATTACAGGAGCAATTCTTTATGAAATATTCCCAAATTTGGGTAGCAAATCCTCTTCATAGATACTGATCTCCAGAAAATTTGGGCTTCGTTGGAGGTCATTTGCTAGGTCAAATTACCTTCTCAAGTTCAGCCTTTATTTGAAAATTCAAATTTAAACAGAAGCTTTTTCAGAACTCCTGTCTAAGTTCAAAAATTCATATCTCTCTGATGGTAGCTCCAAAAATGGTGAAACAAATTTTGTTGGAACCATGGAGACTTACTCTAATCAGATCTTCCACCATTAACTATGTCAAAGCTCCTGAAGTGGGCTCAAAATTCAGATAAGCATTGTACTTGTAGGAATTTTAAAGACTACATTGTGCAATGACATGTCTCCAAATTTGGCTCAAATCATATTTAGAGAGTCTAGTCTCCACTGTAAAAATCCCAAAGCAAATTAAGGATTATAAATAGCAATAGCTATGAATAGAAGTCCAATTCTTATAAATTCTTAATACATATACATGTATTTTATTACATTTCATACTAGTGACCGAAGTTGAGGATACGCCGGAGCCTTTGGACGTCCTGCCACCGGAAGCTGACTTTCCATTTAACTCGCAACCAGGCAAGCCCCGGTTTGCACTTAACTACCTTTTATAAAGTTTTCAGTTGTATCATTTATGTCTAGGTTGAATGTTTGCATTAGAGTTAGGGTGATTGAAACCCCACTTGCATAGCCTCTTAAAATCCTATGGTGGGTTGGGTAGTTTACAGACTCGACGAGTAGAGAATGCCATGCTAATGTTTAGGATCTCGGTAGAAGTCGAGTGGTTGGAAGCTACTCGCGAGATAGTACTTATTGCACGGGATGAAAAGAGGTAGATAATGGCTTGAGTTGTAAGAAAATGAGACCCAGCAGGGGGAATAGGATGCAGTGAGCAGAGGTTTCACGTGCTTAGCCCTGTTGGTGTCGGTTGAGAACCGTCCGTGTGCGGCCCTGCTGGATAAGTATTGAACAGTACCGGATGCATACTGGCATATGGGAACCAGGAAACCGATGTAATTGGTTAATCTGGGTGTCGAGGCTTACCCAACCGTAAATAGGAGTGGGTTGAGGGTAGCAAGGTGTAAATCTGCCGGTGGGCACAGTCACGCTCCACGCGGGGACCTCCTACCCGTTACGGATGGACCAGTTCGGCATTTGGGTTGCCTTTGAAAGGTTGTTGCATACAATAGAGTAGGAAGGGGTGTGGAATCACGCTTCTGAAAGTGGGTGTATGCAACGTGTTATCCGGGTGTGTCTTGATTGCAATCACCGTCCCTAGCGGTTATTTGAGTACCCGCTTGTTCACTGCGCTGTGACGTAGTAAGAAGTGAAATAAGCCAACTGAAAATGCTGTATTGATCTTAATGTCTTGAATACCTTGATTGCTGTAGATATAGAGCTAATTAAGTTTACATTCCACTTTGGGCATCACCACATCGGAGGAAAGCGTTTCTTGTTTGATTGTGGACTTCCGATGTGAGGGCTGCCTAAGGCACATGAATCTGCTGCTATAAAACTGAAAGTAAGGACCAACTTATAGGCGTGTCTTTGTCGCAAATTCCTTTTCCCATCTTACATATCCTTGCACGTAGAGTTCCATGCCTAGGGTTGACGGTTAAGACTTGCTGAGCCTTCGTGCTCACGGTTGCAATATTTGAGCTGTTTGCAGGTGAGAGTTATGAGGAAGGTTCCGACGACGAGGCGATGCCCCCGTCGGGGTACACGGCCGAGCTGGAGCCATGCACGCCGCCGTGATCTCCGGTTCCATGCTGCTAGTGTGTAGCGTCCCCGGGCTGGACGGCTACACTTTTGCATAGCTAGGATGAGAGGCTGTATATGTATATTACTTCCTCTGTTTGAATAGGTTTTGTAAAAGACTTCCGCTGTTTTATAACAAAGAAAAGTTGTATGTTGTTCTTTATTATTCTTTTCGTGTGTGCTGTTGGGTGCCGCATCGTACGGCATCACCCTATGCGATCCTGGAGTGGGTGAACCACGGGGTGGTCCCCACAGTGGCTTGGTGAGAACCTAACCAGATACTTGGTCAAATTTCATTTGAATCAAAGCTCATTTGAGCCCTGCACAAATAAATGTCTAAATGGCCTTTACTAGAGCTTCTAATTATTTTCAGGGATTTTCATGGAGCAAACCCTTACTTTCTGGAAACTAGAGTTTGAGATGGTTCTAATGGAGTTGGTTTAATGTAATTTGGATAATCCTATAAAAGTTAGGCCCTAATCAAGATTTGAGAAAATTCTGAAAAATGTTTCTGTACATTTTTCTATTTTATCAGGACAGTATACTTAAACACACCATTAGGTGGACTTAATTAACCTGGATGGATCTGAAATTTTTCATGTGACTCAAGGATATTAAAATGAACATACTAGCCAAATTTCAGAATTTTCCATAAAGGACATGTCCAGATAAAATTCCCAACAGTTTAAACTTTAGCGAATTAATTCTAGAAGACTAAAGACTTTCAAAGGATGAAACCTATTTTGCTGGAAAGTACTCGGAGAGCTGAATTCAAAAAATGTGGTTCACTAAATTTTGGCTATTCTACACAAAGTTATGAATTTCTAAAGCTTGGGATGATTCCTGATTTATTTTTCCTAAAGAAAATTCCTTCCCGTGCCTAAACAGAGACGGACAGCGGGCCCCGTGCATTTAATTTAAACTAACCCACCGTGTGCGCTCAGCTCTGTGACTGACATGTGGGACCCAGCTTTTCTTCAACCTCGTGACGCCGCTGCCCCGAGCCGCCGGAGCTCCGGCGAGGTCAGCGTTTCTGGCGACCTAGCTCGCCGGCGATGGTGAAACTGGCCGCCCCTACCTAATTTCAGACGCTGGGCATGATTGAAACCTCGCTGCCAACGGCTAACCGCCGTAGCTCGCCGGCATCGAGCGCTATGCCACTGTGCCTCATCGGCAATGTGTTCCTGTCAATCCGGCCACCCTCTTCGCGCGCTAATCGCGTCACCACGTTCAGGGCAGCCTCAGGAAACTCGGCATGACCTCGGTTTGGACCCAAACGGCCGGAAAACCAACCCTCACCGGCGACCCCCTCTTCCACCGAACTGTTCCTCGGTGAAACTAGGGTTCCGGTGGCTCTTTCTCGCCGGTTTTTTATCGAGGAGGAGCGCAGGGACCTCTAGGACATGTGTAGTGTGCAGCTCGAGTGGCGGTTGCCTCTGTGCAACGAATTTCCTGTCGACCGTTCACTAACCCTAATACACGCCGTGCAGAGAATTGACAAATACTCGCTCTATACCGCATGAAACGGCAAATGGTTTTTTCCTAAGGTTGCAGCATGACTAGGCGCAGCTTTTCTTCTACGGTGGCGGTGCGTGAAGCAGCCAGGATCGGCCGGTCACTGGTGAGCAGAGGGAGCGGCGAAAAGTTGGCGAGCGGAACACGAAGAACAACTCGTGAGAGGCTCGGTTCAGCTCGGAAACGGTGAGACCAGCACAGCTGTGCGTCGTGCTGGACTTTACCGTGATGAAATCACCGTGAGGTGGAGGGTTTAGCGCGTTCTCTGGTTGGACATGGCCGCTCGGTGGTCGTCGGCGAGACTGCACCCGAGTGAGTCGGTTCACTCTGTCTTCAGTCACTGGCCTGTGGGCCCCTCTTCCCCTCTAATTCTTTTCCTTTGTTTTCACTGATAATATCTCAGCTACTCACAATTAAATTGTAGACTTATGCACAAAAGTTATGAGATGAATTTGAATTCTTCAAATTGGAGTTGGTTTGGCTAAATTTGATTCACACTTGAATTTGAATTTCAAATTCAGTTTTGAATTAATTCAATATAGCTCCCGACAAGATGAACTCCAATGAGGATGACAATTGGTGGAGTAACTCAGAAAAATGTGCTGAGTATGAATATGAATCCATATTTTGAATTCAAATGATGAAGGTAGCTTAAATTTGAATTTGCGTTCAAATTAGCCTATTTTACCATTGGATCCAAAAATACCTCCAAAAAGGTTTGGATTGGCATTAAACTTGGCATGAGCATTCCTAAGAATGTTTAGGGCCTAATTGTGAGCTCAGCTTCTCATGTTTACATGTGGAAGATCAAACTTTTGAATTTGTAAGATTTTTCCTTAATGATCCTCATAATGGTGATCACTTGCTCTTCACAAGTGTCCATGAGATCTCCACAACATGAGCTGTGGTGTGGTAAGGTGATGACCACTCTAGCAAGTGAATTTTTGGGCTTTTACAAGAACCATTTCATCTGAGTACCGATGTCCTCGGACAGACACATCGCGCCACACCTCGTTGCTCGCTCGAGCTCACACCTCCACCGTCGACCGGCCAGCTCTGAAGGTTTCACGGCGAGCTGAGGATATAAACGGGATCGCCTGACTCCCCTCGACGTCCTAGATGCATCCCTGAGCTGATTCACAGCTTCTTTCGAGCTGTACCCGGCGATCTTCTTCCTCGGGACAGAGCAAAGCCACCAGTGGAAATCTTCTTCGCGCGGCCAAACCCCAGCCTTGTAAAGGTCCCAAAAATGTAAATGAAATAAACCAATGTGAATGCCATTGTATTTTGAGTTTAGGAAAATTGGGACTTACAAAATTTTTGTACATGTGATGATGCACACAAGTGTCCAACCAAATGAGCTTCCACGTTCCAATGAATGTTTTAAGCCAAGGTTGATTTAAACACCATGTGTAAGGTTCTCATGTGCAATAGGAGATTTTAAATTCAGATTTTGAACTCACTTTGTTCACTGAAATTCAAATGGGGCAGCAAATAAGAAATGCAAACTCTTGTGTTAAATACCCCATTTGCAGCAGCTAATTTAAAAATCAGATTTCATTATTGAGTTCCTTAGGTCCAAATTAGTGGGAATGCAAATTTTGAGGGATTTTGGAGATGCTTTGCTATTCATTTCAAAGAGGACCTTAAATTGCATGGAAATTAAAATTTAGATTTGAATTTGGATGAAACTTGATCAATTATCCAAATGAATTTCCGATTTGAGCTCCACACAATTGAATCGGATCATTTGCCAAATTTGAGATATTTTAAAGAATGAGGGGGAGCTGAATTGTGGGACCCACCGGTCAGCCACATTGTACAAAAGATCAGTTTGAGGCAGTTCCTCTGTTTTCACTTGAACCACCAGAGAGCCAGGCGCGTGCCACCAAGGGCAGCACCGCTGCCACCTCCCAAGCAGCTCGTGGCTCCTTTACTAGCTCTTATCAGCTCACACCGGGAGCGTTTTGCCTCACAAACCGAGATGTCGTCATTGCTTCGCCCTCCTTACGCGTACTCGACGAACTCACGGCCGCATGCGGGCAAACCTTTGGTCCACAAGCGCCCGACCGTCTCGGTGGGTTTCACACCGAGCTGAGCTCACCCCCTGCTTCCCCATGCCCTCCTCGACGTGCCCGACACAAGAACTCGATGATCCCTCCACTGGAACCCCGCGCCGAGCACAGTTTCTCCCCCGACGCCGCATCGAGCCGCCGCAACAAGAACTCGTCGTCCAGCCGCAACGGTCCAGCTTCCGTTGAATTTTAAACGCCAAAAGGTTCGCCCAGGACCTATCATTCTTCACCGCAACCCCGTCATCATGACATGGCTTGTGCCCGCCAGAATTTCAAGTATTTTCGCCGGCATGCAATATGGACCGCCGGCTATCTAACCAAAAACCGTGCTGCACGTTGCACGACTCATCACATCTAGACGTCCATGCGAGTCCCTAGGATCAAACACCACAGAGAACCATCGAGTAAACCCCTTGTTCTTCGAGTTTTCTAAGTTTTTACTGAATTTGACCTAGGTCGCACGGTGAACTCATGGTTGCCACTATTTTCCACAAGATCAGGGTCTTGGTCGTTGCTCCCTCAGTCGTGGTGATGCTGTAGAAGCCAACCGAAGATAGTTTGGTGCACTACAGCACCATAGCGATGTCATAGAACTTTCTGCAGAGACTGTCACCGTTGGCCGAGGTGTTCCGGCCATTCTCGGTTCGAGCTAGGGTCAGTAGCATATTACCCGTACGATTTTAGGTAGAGGCGGCGAGTTTGGTCGATTTTGGGGCACGGGAACCCCCTCCCGGCGAGGTGGGCGGCGGCCGAGCGCGGGAGCGCGAGGTAGACGAAGAAGCCTCGGCGCCACACGTCAGCCTCTGTTTATAGGGCACTGGATCTTCTATGTCGCTAGATCGCTTTGTGGCTACGTGTGGTTAACCCTGTGGCCCCGTGTGTCGTTGTCTATGGTGGCGCCACGTCACCCATGGGCCCGGTATCAGAGTTTAAATTTTTCCTGGATTATTTGAATTCCAGATTTGGTTCAAACTTTAGAAGATCATAACATTGTGTAGGAAACTCCACATTGGGTAATTCAAATTGTGTTAGATTAAT
This sequence comes from Neostapfia colusana, assembly GCA_030760725.1. Taxonomy (NCBI): domain Eukaryota; kingdom Viridiplantae; phylum Streptophyta; class Magnoliopsida; order Poales; family Poaceae; genus Neostapfia; species Neostapfia colusana. The sequence continues at coordinate 79,151,790 of JASWHV010000008.1, read as the reverse complement.
CTTGGAAAGTTCTATCCAAACATGTAACCCAATTAGTATGAAAGTCAAAAATAATTTCTGTATAATTTTTGAATCTTTTCAGTAAAAGAATTATTGAGGGAGTTTGGCTCATCCAAAGTTTCCCAAATTTTGCCAGAATGGTCCGTAGGATATTATGGAACTCCTGTTAAAGTTTCAGCTCATTTGGAGTTGATTTGAATAGGAAAATTCAGAGTACAAACTGCTGTACTCAAATGAGTCCAGAAACTTTTTCAGCAAATATCCCAACTTTGTAAAATCAGTTCTAGGCAATTCTTAGCTCCAAAACTCCTAGGAAAATTCATACATACTCTCTGAGCTATGATTGAAATTGTAATTTCACTTGATTTTGCATGAACAAGCAAATTACTTCAGAATTAGTTCCTGTTAGTCTAAATGCTTAGGGAATTTTTATGGAAGAACTACTCAATGAGAAGTCTTCAATTTTGGTCCAGAATGATTTCTTGTGATAAGGAACTCATATGAAAAATTTCAGCTCCATTAGAGCTCTGGATCATTACTTTTAAGTATATTTTGCTTAGGTGAAAATACCACAATTAAAAGAAACACTTACCACTTGATCCCATTTGATAAATCCAACTCCATCCACTAGGATCAGTTCAATTGCTACTCCTAACCATAAGTTCTGTTTTTAACTTATCATTAGGCATTGATAGCAAAATATTTACAATTAGATACATACACATGTTCATAACGTGTAGTAATCGATATGGAGCTTCATTGAGCAAGTGGAGTTTGGATCAAGGAGCAAGATGATCAAGTGATTAAGCATAAAGTTATCAGAAACACTAACTGGTTTAGATAATATTAGTCACCTGCAAAACAGGCAAGCCCCAGTTTGCATTCAAGCAATATTTATAAAGATTTCCATTTATAGATACTATAGGTATGAGATTATGATGTGCATTAGGTCTAGTTGAAACCCAATTGCATGACCAGATTGAATCCAATAGATAATGGTACATTAGCACCTCATCGAGCAAATTAGGCTAGGCTAAATGTTCTTTCGGAAGGACCGGTAAAAGTGGAGTATTTGGAATCTACTCGCGAGTTAGGGATTGGGATGATCTCGGTATGGTTTTATGAATAGAACATTGAGGAAAATTCACAAATGACAATTTTACACCGGGCAGGGATCTTGAGATGTGTAACAGCCCTAACTTTTGTAAAGTTACATTTCACATTATGAAGCAAAGTTGAGGAGAAAGAAGATTTTGTGTCACATAAAATGAAACACAAAAAATGGACATGTGAGGGAGTTAAAAATTTTCTTTAACTCATGCTTAGCACATGTGAACTCGAAAGCGAAAACTTCACCCCCTGATTTGGATTCATGTCAACCATCACTATGAAGAGGATGGAGGGAAATTTAAAACCTAATTTGAATCTTTTAAAACGATTCATGTTCAGACTGTCCAAATTCATACAAGTGAACTCACCAATGCATTCCCAATTTATCAGAGAGCTGCTGGTCCAAATTTGGATATTTTTGGAGCTCATATACCATTTATTCAATGGAATAATTGAGAGCACATTCAAATTCAAATTTGAATTTAAAATCTGAACCAAACAAGCTCAATTTCAAAATCTGATTTCAGATTCGAGTTCCTCATAATTCTTTTGGCCTATTCTCCAATTTTTGTGAATTTTGGACAAAGGACATGTGGGAATCTCAAAGCACAGAGAGGAGGGGAAATTGAGTCACTGTGGATCCCACATGTCAGTCTCCTGTACAGAACCGACTCAGTTCTTTTCTTCCCTCGGCTGAGAGTGCAACAGCAGCCTGGTGCAACCCGTTTCCGTTGAATTGCCGGTGCCACCTCCTGCTCGCTGGCCGATCGCCTTGGTTCTTATATTCCACGCACGAGGCACACACGAAGTTTGCTTCTTTCCCAGCTCATGCTCTCCTCTCTCTATTTCCTCTCCCGCAAGAACACCCGGCGCCGTGCTTTTGGTTTCCAATCGCTCATCCACTGTCGAGCTTCGGTTACTCGAGATTCCAACACCGAAAAGGAGTGCAAGGGAGTGCACAAGTGTTCTCCCAGCTCAACTCGGAACCTCCCGCTCGTTTGCATTGGAATTCGATGATCGCCGCCGAGATCCGAGGTGCAAACGGCAGACTTCGCTTCGGTTCACCGTGGACAGCCCACCGCAGCCATCGTCGCCTTCACTTTTCTACACGAAAGAGGTGCCTATGGATGCCTAGAACGCGTAGCTGAAAGCCATTCATCATTCTATCAACCGTGTAGCTAGAATTTCCAAAAATACCGAACCCTAGTTCATCCTCCGAGAGCTCGATCGAATCCAAAATTCGGCTTAAACGGACAACCAATGCTCGCTAGCTTGCAAGTATCTTCTACCCCCTAGCGCCCCTCCTCGAAGAAGAACCGAGGAAAATCATCAAGAAATGGCTAAGTGCTAGCTGTTTTTCGTGCCGCCATTGAAAACAGCTTAAGGTCAACATGGATCTCGAGGTTGCCGGCCGTTTCACCGGACTTGGTGTCCAATTCTGAGCTCCCCATGATCCCCTGGTGCTTTAGAGCCCAAAACCCGATCGTTTTAGGTAGAAACGCACTTGCCCGAGGTTGCCGGAACCCTAGTGGCCACTGTCACCGGTGCGCGCGGTGTTCTGGTCATCGCTGGCGGTCGGCGACCTCGTAGACGGGTTCAGCGGGACGAAATAAGGGGGGGCGGTGAGAATTGGCCCGGGAGGCGGCCGGGAAGTCACTTCCGATGGCCCTCGCTGGAGGGCGCCACCGCCCGGCTCTGTTGGCGCGAGGAAGAAGATGCCTGACTCGTGGGACCCGCTGTCAGCATTTAAACTTTTCCAGGATTTTAAGTTTTCAGTTCAAACTTTAAAAAGGCACAACTTTGTGTAGAAGTGTCCAAAAATTCCCAAGTAAATTGCGGTGGATTCCTCTCAGTGAGTACTATCCAGGGGTGAATCCCAATATTATGAAAGTCCCTGGATTTGGCTCGTTAATTCATTTAAAAAGGTTTAGGGAATTAATTCCAGGAGTTCTGTTTATTGGAGAGTCCCCAATTTTGGGCAGAACCTTCCACTAAATATATTTGAACTCCAGTAAAAATTTCAGAGGCATTGGACCTCATTTTCTTGGCCAAATGTTGTGTCAATCTTTTATGCTCTGAAAAATAGGAAAAAGAACAGAGGCATTTTTTCAGCCTTTTAACTAAACTTGTAAATTTCATATATCCATGTAGGAAACTCCAGAAATACTAAAACCAATTCCTATGGACTCAGGACATTGTGTACTTCACAAAAGTCCACTTTTCAGCATAGGAAAGCTCAAGAACAAGGAGGTAAAGGCAGAATAGTTAAAACCACATAAGGAATGGTTGTGATCACATTGGGCCATTCCATGAGCTCAAATTTTGCACACTGCCTAAATACTTTCCCTTGAAGCTGTGGTTAAATTTTCAGCTTCATTGGACCTCTGGAACTTGAGCTCGCTTTCTTTAGGTCTAAGTGTTCATATGAGGGCTTAATCACATGGTGATTAATATTACTTTCATTTCACTTAGCATTGTCTTCTGTAAGGTTGTAGATCCAACAACAGAAACCTTGCTGTTGTTTTCCCCTTTTAGTCATAGTTAACTTGTACTACAATTTTCAAGCGTTTTCTGAGTTGCTTTTGAAACTATGAGCATCATCCTCTCATTAGCACGTGACGTCGACGTTCGACGAGGATTCAACTCAGCGGTGAAGATCTCCATCTCATGACGAGTTTGGCGGATTCTCCGGAGGAAGACTAACGCATGGCCTTTAACAAAACCATTAAGAAAGGCAAGCCCCTGTTTTCATATAATTACCATTTTAAATTCTGCTTTACTTTCACCTAATGTTTATTAGAGTTGATATTGTGCATTACGTTTAGGATGCTTGATACCCACTTACATGGCTATTATAACCCTGAATAGAATGTCTAGTATATGCTTGGCCTCATCGTAGTTGGCTAGGCTAATGTTGTAGATAGCCCGGTAGAAGTCGAGTAGTCAAAAGCTACTCGCGAGAAAGGTCAAGTAGCGGAGTATACTCACGAGAGGAAGTTGTTGATAAGAGCACCCTCAAAGAAAGTGAAATGGGGACGGGGAGTTCCTGTAGGATGGAATGACGAAGGTTGTCTCGACCCAATGGGTGTGACAATGCTTGGGACCACATTGGGCCTGGGCCGGTTATAGTAAGGCCAATGTGGAGGTTGGGTATTAGCCCCGTCCGTGTCGGTTAAGGACCGCGCTGTATGCGGCCCTACTGGACAAGTTTGATTTGTACTAGATATATAGTGTAAAAGTCCCAAAACTTGTAAATGGAAAATTTTAGTGAGGAATAAAGTTGAGATTAAATCCAAGAAAATGGGCTTGCAAAAACTTTTCTAAACATGTGAAGATGGTCATGAGCAAGCACATGCATTCAAGTCCCCTTTGAATTCAAATGATTATTTGAATGTAAAGGTGGTCATTTAAAATGGAGGATGCAAACTGTGGTTGGAAACCTTCACTTTGCAGCTACCAAATTAAAAGTTTGAAACCATATTTGAATTCTTCAGGTCCAAATTATGAGGAGGGCAAATTTTGAGAAAATTTGGAGGTGCTTGGATAGGTATATCAAAGAGACTTGTGAATTTTCATTAAAAATTTGAATTTAAATTTGGAACTGAGGTCAACCTTGTCAATTTGCCAAATGGTGTTCAAATTGGAATTTCATTATGACTGAAAGTAGCAAAGCACCAAATTGAGATATTTGGGGGAGGAGAGCAGTGGGACCCACTTGTCAATAGAGGGGGAGACTTACACACCAAGTCTTGTTGTCCTGCTCTCTGTTCCACTCGTAGCCGCTGAACAGCCGAGAGCGCCACCGAGGCAGCGGCTGCCGCCAGCTCCCGAGCAGCCAGAGGCTCATTTCCTTGCCCTTATTGGCTCCAACCAGGCGCACACCGCTTCACCAACCGCCTCACCATGCCTGCCGTCGTTATCACGCGCCTTCCTCGCCGAGCTGTTGCCACACGGAAGAAAACTCTCGGTCCACCGGTGCCCGGCCGGCCCGACGAGTTGCACGCCGAGTTGAGCCTCTTAACAGCATCGCCGGACCTCCCTCAGCGTGCCCGAAGAGAGAACCAGGTGCTAGCCCCACGGAAACCCCGGCGTCGAGCTCATCTTCCTCCACAGCACCGAGAAAAGTCACCACGACGAGGACTCGTCGCCCGGCCACCACAGAGCTTCTCCCACCGAGCTGCAAAAGCAAAAAGGTCCACCTAGAGACCTTCTACTACCCCCCAAGTCCGGCAGCATGCCATGGCGTGTCTTGCCAGAATTTCCCTGTTTTTTCCGTCGGTGTGCGATGGACACCAAAGTTCCTTCGATCAAAAATTCGTACCGCACGATCAACCAAACCACACATAACATAGAATACACCTTCTATACCTCTGTTCAAGTTCATAGGATCAAGAACAAATGAAAACCGTCGAGCAAAGCCGATGTTCATCAAGTTTTTCGATTATCGCCAGATTTTTGACCTAGCCCGACGGTGAGGTTGTACTTCTGGCAAGTTTCAGCAATATTGGTGGTTGGATCCGTGTTCTCCTCAGTGCAGTGGTGATGTACGAGCAAACGACGACGTGTTTGGTGCAGTACAGCGCCCTAGCGACGTCGCCGGACATGCCGCAGCCACTGTCACCATCGCACCTAGGGTTCCGGCCATCTTGGATCCGAGGTAAGGCCGGCAACGTGTTCCTCGCACGGGAATATATAGTGGCGGCGAAAATCAGCAAGTTCCGAGCACAGGAACCACCTCCCGGCGAGAGCTCCGGCGAGCTCGGGAGCGCGGGTGGCGGGAGGTAGACGAAGCCGGGGCTGGCCCACGTGTCATTGTCGGTTGCGGGGGAATTGGATCTTCTGTGGCACCGGATCAGTTTGTCACTGTGCGGGAAGAACTCTATAGCCTCGTGTGCCGGTGCATGAGAAGGCACCACGTCACCCCCGGATCCGCTGTCAGACTATTAAACTTTTCCCGGTTTATTTCAAATACCTGATTTGATTCAAACTTTGGGAGGGCATAACTTGTGCTAGGAAGCTCCAAATTAAGTGATTCAAATTGGGTTGGATTCGGATTGAAAAACTCTATCCAAAATTGCAACCCAATTTGTATGAAAATCATTATTAAATTCTGGAAAATTCTTTAAAGCTTTTCAGCAAAAGAATTTTAGAGGGAGTTTGGGTTCATCCAAAAATCCTGAAATTTTGCCAGAATATCCTTTAGGATGTTAGTTGACTCCTGTAAACATTTCAGCTCATTTGGAGTTGGTTTCCTCAGGAGAATTCTGATTTCAAGTTTCTGTGTTCAAATGAATACAGAAACAATTTCAGTGAATTTCCAAAACTTGGAAATTTAGCTCTGGGCAATTCTTAGCTCCAAATATCCTAGGAAAATTCATGCATGCTCCCTGGGCTATGTTTGAAATTGTAGTTCACTTGAATTTGCATGAAAGTGCAAGTTTATTCAGAATTAATTCCTTTTTTCCTAAATGCTTAGGAAATTGTTATGAGTGATCTATTCATTGAAAAATTCCAAATTTTGGTCCAGATGTCTTTCTTGTGACAAGGAACTCACATGAAAAATTTCAGCTCCATTTGAGCCCTGGATCAGTACTATTCTGTTCAACCTCATTAGGTGATCAACACCCAAGTGATGAAACACACATCTCACTTGATCATAGTGCTAAACCCGAACCCAAATCTCTAGCACCAGTGTCATTTTAAATTCTTAAACAGAGTTCCAGTTTTAAACTTTTCTTTAGAACTTGTTAGCAAAAGTTTTACAATTAAACATTCATGCATGTTCATAACGTGTAGTGATTAAACGTGGAAGAGTGGAGGAGAAGTGAAGTTTGGATCAAGGAGAAAGAAGGGCAGTGATTAAGCTTCAAGTCATCAGCAACTAACTTCATAATTATCTGACCTTAGTAACCTGCAAAACCAAGGCAAGCTCCGGTTTGCATTTAAGCTATTTTATAAAAGTTTTTACTTTGTTCACTATGATGGTTAGAGTTTGTATGTGCATTAGGTGAAGTATGTTTTATACTCCACTTGCATAACCAAAATGATCCCTGGATTCAAGGGTAGAAAGGTGTCATCGCTGTAGAATAAGGCCGTGCTAAATAGACTAGGACATCCGGTAGAAGACGAGTAGTTGGAATCTACTCACGAGCTATAGTTTCGGATTACATAAGTGTGGTTGGAAAAAAGGCAAACTAAAGTTTACATTTCTAAAAATGAGACCGGGAAGGAGGGTAGGCAGCGACAAGACGAGGTTTTGGTCGAGTAGCTCTGCCTGTGTCGATTAAGGACCGATGCGTGTGCCGCATCCAGGAGCAAGTATTGAGTTGTGTATCGGATGCTTACTGCTATATGGGACCTAGGAAACCGATGTACCAGGTTAACTGGATTGTGGAGGCATACCACATCGTCTCGTTAGACCTATGAGCCCGAGACGGCGCGACCGGTTTTACAGTCAAGTGTCCTGCGAAAGGTTGCCACATACGACGTAATGAAGGACGCCAGATTTGGGTCTTCATAGGAGGGCGTATGTGTCGAGCTATCCGGGCAGTGTTTGATTCGAATCACCATCCCTCGCGATTATTGAGTACCGCTTGCTCCCATGTTGTGACGTAGTAATAAACTTGTGTGGAAACAGTTTGCAAAGTTTTAATTGCTGCTATGATTATTGTAAATTGCATGAAAACCCTGTTTTAAGTAGAGATAGAGCAAACTAAAGTTATTTTCCACCTCGGGACAAGTAACATTGGAATGAAGCGTTTCTTTTTTGATTGTGGAGTTCCAATGTTGCTGGGCGCAAGGTCACTACTATTATGGTTAAAATTTGAAAGTTAAGGATGAACTCGTAGGCGAGTCTTTTTGCAACTTATATGTTTAGGTCTTAAATTACTTTCATGTAGAGTTGCATGTCTTAGGAGAGACGGTTAAGTCTTGCTGAGCCTTTGTGCTCACTCTTGCTATATGAGTGGTTTTGCAGGTTAATATTGACGCATATAAAGAAGGTTGTCTGGTGAGACTCAGAGACTTCCGAGTCATGTTACCCATGGAGGACCTAGCCGCTGCTATGTCTTCGTGTTGCTAGCGAGGGGAGTCCTCGGGCTGGACCTCTTTTCGGGTGCTCACTAGTTATTCGACGTGAGCTGTTTATAGACATCCGCTGTAGCTATTTTATGTAAATTATTTACAAAGAACATTTGTATGCTCCCGCTTTTGATTTATGTAATACAATGTTCCTTATATGTGTGCTGTTGGGTGCCGCATAACACGGCACCACCCAATGCGATTCTTGGGTGAGGTGCCCCATCCCCGTGACTGAACGGGTGGTGTGGGGTCCCGTCAGCGTGGTATCAGAGCCACGTTGGTAATAGTGCATGGAATAAGGATCGTATTACGACAAAAACTTAGCATACGGTGAGGAAACGGTATTAGGCCCACATAAGGACTATAGTAGTATAGTTACTTAAAGTGGCATGACTAACATATGTGTTATAATTCTGAATTTATATTATGTAACGACGCACCTACGTTCAGGTAAGCATGGTAAGGAACGCCACCGAAAACGGTTCAATTTCGGTTAGCTCCCCTGACGAGGAAAGTGGTTCAGGGATAGGTCTCACAACTTGGTGTGAGACGTTAATATGAAACTCTTGGACTCTTCATGTTCCTGAGTTCATATGAGATGCTAATCCCTAGCGTGCATTAGGCAAGCAAGTGGAGACTCCATCATGTGGTCAGTAACGCGATAGTGTGTTCTTCTGGAATTAGCCTAGGAGGACATACGCAGCGCTTGCCATCGGCGTGCCCTGCAGGGCAGTAGGTGGTATCTGTTGGGGTGATAAAATTCCCAACCGTGACGACCCGTTCATGCTCTACTCGGGTTCCTTGTCGTGTGGTGTAAAAACATGATCACGTACCTTGAGGCGTGGCTTGACTCAAGGACGGCCATATGGAAATGATACGGGGCGTATGTTTTTAGTATGATATGGAACTGCCTGAAATGAAAACAACCTTTGAGTGCACCACTATTGAGTGTTCTTCTGCAGGTACTAACCACGTACGTATCCCGTGTAGTACATGTGTGCAAGAGACCATCTTAGTGCCACTGATAATATGTATATGCTGGTATAATCCGGTTAGGATTTTTCTTTTGGTGAGGCAACGTAGTACCGACATGTTTCTTACGGTGCATCGACACCGTACTACACTTAATAACCTCTTCCCTTTGAAGAAATGATTCATGAACTAAGTTTCAACTAAAAAATGTAAGTTTGAAATAGGTATTAATTACTGAACTATTAATTTGATCTAAGATTCAAATGAGAGCATGACTAGGCTTCAAAGATTTCAAAAATAGAGTGCTCTGTTTCTGGCAGGAATTCTTGCTGTACTTTAACAGAGCATAACTCTGAGTTTATATAACCAATTAAGGTGTATGATACAGTTCTGGAAATATTTTAAAGTGCTCTACAACTTCTTTGTAGACCTCCAGAGCAAAATCACACGTTAAGTTGGTGAAAAGTCCAGTTGAAGGCAAACTGTTCAGAACCAGGACAGCAGCAAAAACCTCTCTGGACCTTTATGTTTTTAAGACATAAATTCCTGTTGAAAAATCCTTAAGGAGCTTATGATACACCATTGGAAAGGTTATGAAATGTGGAACATTGTTGTAGTTCAGAGTTTGCTCAGATTCTTATTGTATTTGCATATACAACTGTGATAAAGGTAGCCACATACAAAGGAGATGCTGGCAAATTTTATCCTGGAATTCTGTCAACTTTGAGCAATCATAACTTTTGATCCGGAGATGATATAGAGGCACATGAGTACTTGTTGGATAGATACTAATGTTTACTGAAACTTTGGTATTGAACTCGAGTCAAGAATCTGCAGTTAACTTGAGTAAATTTTGGAGTTTGTGTGAACTGGTCAAGGTAGTCCAACTGATTAGTTTAGCGTACTTAAGATTTATTTAAACATGAATGTGGTTATGCTTTCATAAAGTTTATTACATGTTCATGTTTTACTTATCTTTACTCACTACTGAGATAGAATTTTTATTAACTCAAAATTTTGTTTCGTGCAGTATGGTACGCACACACTCTCAAATGGAGCTTGGAGGTTCGAGTCGAGGTGGGAATGACTCGACTTCATCACAAGAGCCATCGCCAACCGGATTGGTGGAAATTATGGCAAAGATGAATGAAACTCTTCAAACTCTAGTTAAGCAAGGAATAAATAGAGAGGCTCAACATCATATACCAACCCTGAGCACTTATCTGGATTTCTTGGCGACACAACCACCGGTATTCTCCGAAGCGGCGGACCATTGTGAAGCAAATCACTGGTTACGTGGCATTGAGTCAAAGTTTGGGTTGATTCAATGTGATGAATTCCAGAAGACTCTATTTGCTTCTCAGCAGCTTCACGGCTTTGCTGGAGCATGGTGGGCAGAATACCTTGCTGTCCAATCAGAAGGGCATCGTGTCACATGGGTGGAGCTCCAGGATGCGTTTCGTACTCGCTTCGTCCCTGCGGGCGTAATGCAAACAAGTCTCGATGAATTCTGGAATCTAAAGCAAGGGGAAATGAGTGTTATTGAGTATGCGAAGGAATTCAATCGCTTAGCTCAATATGCTCCTGATTATGTGAAATCACCATCCATGAGTAGTTATCATTTTTACTGAGGGCTGACTGCTAGGCTGCGGTGTGAGTTGGCTCAAGTTAGCCAAGAGAATTTTGATGAGTTTGTTAGCTGTGCTATCACTCAGGAATATTATTCCATTCTCTGCTTTAAAGAAAATAGGAGAGGGACTCATCACAGGATGAATACAATCATCTGCCTCAGAAGTATCGGTGGGTAATCCGTTCACCTTCCGGTCGAGAGGTTCCACAAGAGGTGCAGTCATTCTTGGAGTATGACGACTCGTATACTCCACAGAGGTTTTATTTACCTCCCCCGCAGCAACAAACTATTTCTCGTGCACCTCAGTATCAACCAGGTGCACCAGAATGTTATTTCCCTCAAGAGGTTGAAGATGATCAAGGTGATTTCTCAGCTGAACCGAGTAGTGTCCCACTTCATATTGACAATGAACTCAATGTCAATGAAGCAACTGAACCGGGCAGCAACATTATGTCTGCGGGTCCAGTTCCAAGGAGTGATCTTGGAAAGCAAAGAAAAGCTATGTCCAAAGTGGGAACAGTTAATTATGTGTCAGTCGATGATCTGCCAAGGAGAGGACATGTTCTTGCCGGCAGGTTCACCTTAAATGACAAGCTGGTTGTCATTTTATTCGACTCTGGTGCAACACATAACTTCATTAGCAGGGCGATGGTGATCCGGGATCAGATCTCCACAACTACCACAAAAGATTCTTACCTTATTCATTCGCCAGGTGGAGATGTATCGACTAATGAAGTCGTTTCTAGAGCACCACTTTGTTTGGGTGGAAAAATTTATCCTACAAACCTCATTATTCTCGAAGATCAAGGAATCAATGCCATATTGGTAATATCATGGTTGACCTTCCATAAGGCTGTTCTGAACATCGAGAACAGGAGTGCTCATTTGGACTCTCCATTTCACGGGCGTCAAACATTGTATCTCGGCAAAGCGGTTTCCAAAGACCCAGAAGTATGTAATGCCAAGGCTTGCAAGTTAGAAGACATTCCGGTATTCCGTGAATATACGGACGTGTTCCCGAAGATCTTCCATGCTTACCACCTGAGCGCAAGGTGGAATTCAAAATAGAGTTGATACCGGGAACCACGCCGATCTCTCGGAGACCATACAAAATGGCTCCGAATGAACTAGCAGAACTGAAGGGGCAACTCAAAGATCTGATGGACAAGGGGTTCATTCGTCCAAGTTCATCACCATGGGGTTTCGCAGCTTTATTTGTGAATAAGAAGGATGAGACGCTGAGGCTATGCGTCGATTATCGTCCTTTAAATGCTGTGACAACAAAGAACAAGTATCCACTACCAAGAATTGATATTCTCTTTGATCAGCTAGTGGGTGCTAAAGTCTTCTCCAAGATGGACTTAAGGTCGGGATATCATCAAATCAAGATTCAAGCGGAGGATATCCCGAAAACAGCATTTTCGACAAGATATGGACTCTATGAGTATCTTGTCATATCATTTGGGTTGACCAATGCTCCATCCCACTTTATGTATCTTATGAACTCGGTGTTCATGCCGGAGCTGGATCAGTTCGTCGTGGTATTCATCGACGACATCTTGGACTATTTCAAATCAGAAGAGGAACACACTAAACATTTGCATATTGTGCTCCAATGACTGAGAGATCACAAGCTCTATGCAAAGTTTAGTAAATGTGAATTCTGGATCAACCAAGTGCCGTTTCTTGGACATATTATTTCAGCGGAAGGCATTGCTGTTGATAAAGCAAGATTGAACAAGTGCTGAAATGGAAGTCTCCAACATCAGTCCATGAAGTTCGTAGCTTCTTGGGTTTGGCGGGATATTATCGGAGGTTCATCCCGGGCTTCTCAAAAATCTCCAAACCTATAACGGAGCTACTAAAAAAGGGCATCAAATATGATTGGAGCAAGCCATGTGAGGAAGATTTTCAAGCATTGGTGAAACACCTCACCACAGCCCCGGTTTTAGCTCAACCGGATACAACCAAGCCTTTTGATGTTTATTGTGATGCATCCGGCATCGGACTTGGTTGTGTACTCATGTAAGGAGGACGTGTGGTCGCATATGGATCACGGCAATTACGGAATCATGAACAACAGTATCCAACTCATGATCTTGAGCTTGCTGCCGTGGTGTTAGCTTTGAAGATGTGGAGACGTTACCTATTGGGAAATCTGGTTCATCTCTACACCGACCACAAAAGTTTGAAGTACATATTCACTCAAAAAGAGTTGAATATGCGACAAAGGCGATGGTTGGAGGTGATCAAGGACTATGAGATTGAAATTCATTATCATCCGGGCAAGGCAAATGTGGTTGCCGATGCACTCAGCCGGAAGTCTCATATTCATAATCTGACCATTTTGCCGATAGAAGAGGAAGAACCGAGTCTTTACATGGTTCCATATGGAGCTTTACATAATCTAGCTCTCATACCCACATTGAAAGAGGAGGTTATGAAAGCTCAAAAGCAAGACAAGGGCATGACTCATATTGAATGGAGGTTGAAGAACGGGGAGATGAAATGTTTCCGGTTATATGATGAAGACACCTTATGGTTCAAGGACCAGATAGTCATACCCCGTGATATGAGGCTGCAGAAGAAAATTTCGGATGAGGCTCACTTATCCAAATTTTCTATTCATCCGGGCAACAAATAAATGTACCAAGACCTCCGGAAGAAGTTTTGGTGGATACGTATGAAACGTGAAGTTGCCAAGTACGTTTCAAAATGTGATACATGTCGAAGAGTTAAGGCCGACAATGTGAAGAAGTCGGGCCTGTTGCAACCGCTACAAATACCAGCATGGAAGTGGGAAGACTTGAGTATGGATTTCATCGTCGGGTTGCCGATGACCTCCCACCACCATGATTTGATTTGGGTAATCGTTGACCGATTAACCAAATCAGCACGTTTCATTCTGGTACATACAAAATACAGCACCAAGCAGTATGCGGAGTTATACATAGCACGAATCTTATTCTTACACGGAGTTCCCCGTACCATTGTGTCCGAAGAGGATCGCTGTTTGTAGCCTGTTTCTAGGAGCAGCTACAGCATCCTTGGGAACCAAATTGATTCGAAGCTGCGCATATCACCCTCAAACCGATGGGCAAACGGAGAGGGTGAATCAAATCCTTGAAGATATGCTAAGGGCGTGTGCCATCCACCACGGTACGAGCTGGGATGATCACTTACCGTTGGCGGAGTTCTCATATAACAACGGTTATCAAACGAGCATAAAAATGGCACCTTATGAAGCTCTCTATGGCCGGAAGTGCCGCACCCCTTTGAACTGGTGTGAATCCGGCGAGAGAGTTATTTACGAGATTGATATCGTAAATGAAGCAGAAGAGCGGGTAAGGTTATTCAAGCAAATCTTAAAGCCGCTTAGTCTAGACAAAAGAGCTATGCGGATAAGAGACGTCGTCCTCTGGAATTTCATGTTGGAGACCACGTATATCTCCGCGTATCTCCTATGAAGGGCATTCACCGATTTGGAATGAAAATAAAATCAGCTCCGCGTTTTATCGGTCCCTTCGTCATAATCGGAAGATGTGGACCTGTGGCATACCGTGTGGAATTACCGGCAGCCTTAGCCGGAGTTCATAACGTCTTTCACATATCTCAGTTGTGGAAGTGTTTGAAAGTTCAAACAGAGATTGTAGAAGCCCAAGAAAGTGACTTGCAAAAAAAAATGTTCATCACCTCACAACACCACAGCTCTTGTGATGGATATCTCATGAACACCTGTGAAGAGCAAGTAACCACCATCAAAAAGGTAATTAGAGGGGAAAGCCCTAACTTCAAAATATGGGATTTATACACATAAACATGAAAGGTTGAGCTCACCCCTAGACCTTATATATTCTTGGGAAGGCTCAGGCCAAATTTCACGCAAATCCAATACTTTTTGAGGCACTTTTGGAGACAATTGAAAAAGGGGCCAATTTGAATGCAAATTCAAATTGCAGCCACTTTCATCACTTGAATTCAAAAGTTGACTTCATATTCAAACCCAGCACATTTTTCTGAGTTAGTCCACCAATTTTCATCCCCATTGGACTTCATCCTGTCAGGAGCTAAATTTGCATTAATTCAAAACTGAATTTGAATTTCAAATTCAAATGGCCAGCAAATTTAGCCAAACCAGTTTCAAATTTAGGAAACCAAATTCAAACTATGACTTGATGCTTAAGTCTCTCATTCAATTGAGAGTAGCTGGGATATTTACAGTGGAAATTGGAAAAAGTAATAGGGGGGAGAGATGGGCGCACAGGTCAGTGGGAGAGCCAATGCACACCGGAGACGTGCTCTGTTTCTCACTGAAGCCATCGAGCGCAGCGCGCCACCGGGGAAGCTCCTGAACGCCACCTCCCAAGCAGCTCAGGGCGCAGTAGGCGTCGGCGTTATTGACAGACCGTGATATTTCCCACCTCACAAACCGACTCGCCGTGCTGCTCTGCCCGTTCCCGAGCTCCTCGACGAAGAAACACCGCCGCACACCCGACAACCCTCGGTTCTCCGGCGTCCGCTCGTCTCCGAGGTTGGCACGCTGGTCTGAGCTCACCCAGAGCTTTGCCGAAGCCTCCTCGATGTGATCGACGCAACAACCCAGTGCCACACCCACGGTAAACCGACCACGAGCTCCCTGTTTTCCTTCAGCGCCGTGTAAAGTCGCCGCTACCAAAAACTCATTGTCCGACCGCTAAGTTTGATCCCACACCGAGTTGAGCATGCCAAAAGGTTCGCCTAGGAGTGCACTTTCTGTCCGACGAACCCGGCCGCATGCCATAGAGCGTGCTTGCCGGAATTTCAGTTCTTGCCGAGAGCATGTGATATAGCCCATGTTCGGTTAATCGGAAAATTTGGGCTAACCGGTCAAGCAATCGCTCCCCAGCTTCAACAACCAGCTAGAAATGTCCGTGCGAATCCATACGGTCAAGAATCACGGGAAACCAGCGAGAAACCACCGAGTTCCGTGGGTTTTTCGTTCGTCGCCGGGTTTAGACATAGGTCGCACGGTGAAGTCCGGTTTGCCGCAACTTTGAGCAAGATCAGAGGCTGGGTCGTTGCTTCGTAGGTCATGGCGGTGCTATAGGAGCTAACAGAGGGGACTGTAAGGCATGACAGCGCCATACCGACATCGCCGAACTCACCCCGTGGACTGTCGCCGTCGCGCAACCGATTCCGGTGATCACCGGCCGGCGACAAGGTCAGCAACGGGTTCCCCGAGCAATTTCACGCAGGGGCAGCCAGTTTAGTCGAGTTCTGGTCATGGGAACAGCCTCCCCGCGAGTACTCCGGTGAAGGGGGCAGCAGGGAGCCGCGGGAGCGCGAGGTAGACGAAGCTCCGCGGGCACCACGTGTCGGCCTCTGCTAAAACCGCCCCGGATTGGCTGTGGCACCGGGAACTCGTGCGACTATGCGGGAGACTCTGCGGACCCCCGTGTGGTTTGGCTGCGGTGCTGACACGTAGCTCGGGGACCCCACCAGCCGGTTTAAACTTTATTTGAATTTTCAGATTTGGTTCAAACTTCAAATGCACATAACTTCTGCTAGGAAGCTCCAAATTCAGTGAAACAAATTTTTCTGCACTCCGATTTTTGAGTACTTTCCAGCAACACAAATTTAAGCTCATGAAACTTAATAGTTTTCCAGAAGTAATTCCCTAAATTTAAACTGTTAGGAATTTTATCTGGAGAATTACTTTATGAAAAATTCTGAAATTTTGCTGGGAGGTTCATTGGAAAATCGTTCAGTCATAGTAAAATTTTCAGACCCATCCAAGTTCATTTAGTCCCCCTAATGGTGTGATTAATTGAACTGCCCTGAGAAAATAGAAAAAATGTACAGAAACATTTTTCAGATTTTCTCAAATCTTGTTTAGGGAACAACTTCATCTAGAATTCTTCAAATGACACGAAACCAACTCTATTAGAACCATCTCAAATTCTAGTTTCCGGAAAGTAATGGTTGGAGCCACGAAACCACTGGAATTCCTTAGAGGCTCTAATATTGACCAAATAGGCTTTTATTTGTACAAGGATCAAATGAACTTTGTTTCAAATGAAACTTTGTCAAGACTCTGGTTAGGACCCTACCAAGACACCATATTAATTTCAGAACCAAAGGGGAGGGCTAGCTAGATTTATAGTCTTTACATGTTCAATTCCAAACATTGCATTTAAATTGACATATAGCATATGGTTTACGTGTAGTCGCTGAAGGCGAGGAAGCTCCGGAAGTGCTCGACTTCCTTCTTCTGGACGAAGCCTTGACATCTGACCAGCAGGAACAAGGCAAGCCCCGGTTTACATTAACCAATTTTACAAAGTTTTGCTTTATGAATAATTAGTATGTGGTATGGACGTGCATTAGGTGTAGGATGGATGACATCCAAGTGCATAACCAGAATTTTTCCTATAAGAGTGAGGGTAGTGTCTAAGTCCTCGAGTAGACATGCTATGCTTAATGATTCATAGAACTTCGGTACAAGTCGAGTAGTTGGAATCTACTCACGAGTTAGGCTTGGGACACACGGGATTGGTTCGAGTGATGTGAGATCACTTTAGTAATGAAAATGAGACTAGGCAGGGGTTAGGGCGCAGCAAGAGGGAGTCTTGCGTGCGCAGCCCTGTCCGTGTCGATTGAGGACCGATCCATATGTGGCCCACGCTGATCAAGTTTGAACGTACCGAAGGCATATCGGATATATGGGCCCCGGTAAACCGATGTAACCTAAACCTCCAGGCGTCGAGGCATAGCACACCGATTTATAGGTGTAGGTTGAGGGCAGAAAGGTGGAAATCTGCTAATGGGCTGTAAAAGTCCCAAAAAGGTGTATGAATAAAAAACTAAAGTTTGAGTTCATATGTGTGGCAAAGACATGAAAAATGGGACTTGCTAAAACTTTTCTTCATGCAAAGTAATACATGGATGATCATCCAAAATGAGGCTCACCTTTTTATTTAAAAGTGTTGAACCAATAAGGAATTAAACACCTCTTTGCATGTAAGTTTAAAATTCAGATTTGAAATTCAAAGTTCACACATAGGGTGAGCAAAAACTTTGAATAAACATGCAACCCTATAGTTGGGATTATAGGAAAAAGTTTGCTCTCAAACTTTTCAATTGTAGGGGGGCTCAAAAAGGAGTTGTAGAGGAGAATTTGCAAACTTCAACCAAATTCAAATTTGGCAAGCAAATTCAAACTGAATTGGAAGGATTCAAATTCTAACCCCCATTTAAAACTCAGAATTGTGGGAATTAAGAGGATCAGCTTGACAAGATATTTGCGGAGGAACTGTGGAGTGGGACCCACATGTCATAGAGCTAAAAGAGGAGCCTTGCACCTTAAGTCTCAGCCCCAGTGGGGAAAATCGTCGAGCAGCACGTGGGCCAAGAGCTGCTCCCACCGTGGAGCCACGGGGGCGCTCGGCAGCGCCACCAGCTGCTGCATTTCCCCACACACGGCACCGAGAGGCGGTTCTGCGACCTGATAAACCCCCCCTGGACGAAGCAAAGGCCGTCCCTTCTTCTCCTCCTCGCGAGCGCACGGCCAGCGATCGTCTTCCCCTCCGCCCTTCGGTCCGATCGGAAGAACGGCGAAACCACCACGCTCTTTCCTCCCCTGACCTGCTAAACAGCACCGCGAGCTCGGCCTCCACCTCCCTGACCCGCAAGCCAGCGAGCTACGGCCTCCAGTGCCCGAGAACAACCGCCGCCGCGGCGACCTAAGCCGAGGAAGTGATCGGGCGCTCGTGGACAGCCCTCCACAACGGGTTTCACGGCCGAGCGATCACACCTACGGGCGCACACGAGTGCGGTGCTGCTCTCAGCCCAAGCTCAGGCCATACCGTGAAGCATCGCCGGCAAATTTCAAAGTTTTGCTCCGGCGACGTCAACCCGGGCATCCGGTATGGAAATCCGAAATTCTCCACTTCTATTCGTTCTTAGCTCGTCAAACTTTGCACGTAGGAGCTGGACTAGCCGGTGATCATATTCTCTTAAGCCTTCGTCGCATGAAAACCCTTTGGGGCGACGTATTTTGAGGTCTACCGATCACTTCTCCGGCGGACCCATTTGGTCGCACGGCGACAACCCATTTCCAGCCATTCCCGAGCCACTTTGAGGTCGTGTCGACCCTCCTAGAGGTACGCTGGTGCTGTAGGGCTCGTCGGCACGAGCTTTTGAGGGCTGGAGACCCCGGGCGACGCTGCCGGACTTCCACAGAGGCAGTTACACGTCGCCGGCCATGTTCCGGTCGTCGACAGCCCTAGCAAACCCCACAGCCATGTTCCTCGAGGCCCTAAACCCCCTGGCGGCGAGTTGTAGCTCCGGCGGTGGCCGGGAACGCCGTTCCGGCGAACTTCCGGTTACTCCGGCGAGGGGGAGCGCGCGGGCGCGAGAGAGGAAGCCGGAGGTAGAAGACGAAGCGTGGGCCCCGCCTGTCAGCAGCTCAGAATTCAAATCCGGGATCAGGTGTGGCCGGGATCCCGTGTGCTGGCGCGAAAATCCCCATGGCCCCGGTGTGGCCCAGTTCGGATTGGTTGGAATTCAAATAAGCGGACCCAGTGGGATTTTCAATAGGAAAATAATTCCAGACTTAGCTCAATCTTTAGAAATTCATATCTCCCTGTGAAAAACTCCAATTTGAGTGATTCCAATTGGGTTGGATTCATCTCTCTGAGTTCTATCCAAATATGAACTCAGATTTGTATGAAAGTCAATATTATATTCTGGAAAATTCTTTGAAGGTTTTCTGAAAAAGAATTATTGAGGGAGTTTGGGTTATCCAAAAATACCCAAATTTTGCCAGAATATTCATTAGAATAGTTTTGACCTACTAGCAAATTTTCAGCTCACTTGAGGATCATTTGTGTAGGAATTTGCTAAATGCAAACTACTGTGTTCAAAAGAGTCCAGAAACATTTTCAGAAAATGTTTCCCACTTCTAAAATCTGTTCTGAGAAATCCATGGCTCCAAAAATCATAGAAAAATTTAGGCAATCTCTCTGAGGCATACTTGGAATTGTAGTTCATTTAATTGGGCATGAAAATGCACATTACTACAGAATTAATTCTTTTGAGTACAAATACTTAAAGAATTGTTCTGGGAGAACTACTCAAGTAAAAGGGCTGAATTTTGGACCAGGTTACTCTCATGTGATCAAGAACTCACATGTAAATTATCAGCCCAAGATGAGTCCTTGAACTTCCTGTTCTTATTCTCCATACTTATGTATAAGGGAAAAATACATAAGAGATATTGTGAGAATTATGGAGGACACAATATGACTCCACATTAGCTACAATTTGGCAAGCTAAATCCTTAAGTAGTATAGAACCTGCTGTAAAAGTTTGAGGCCATTGGAGTTCTTGTTCTTCAGTTGCACTCAAATCTTTTCAGCTTGTCTACTATGATCATTAAGGAAAATGATTAGTGTATAGCTAAGGCCTTAAGGTCAATTTAGTTTATTTCTGTTCTTTGCACAACAGAGGCAAACCAAGCCATGCTTGGCTTTTCCACACAACCTCTGTACTAAGGAATTAATTCCATAACTTCTTTCCATTACATTCTATAAAATATGTGCATATGCATCTCAATAGGAACCACAACGAAGGGGACTCAAAGGAGTGATCCATCGAAGTGGATCAAGCTCCAGAGAGTCAAGGGTGGATCTGCAAGGACACTAACTGGTTATATACGACTACCCTGCAAAACAGGCAAGCTCCGGTTTGCATTTAACAGCTGTTAAGTTTTTGTTTTGTATTCACTTTCGGTTAAGACATGAACTGTGCATTAGGTCTAGTGATTGATACTCCTCTTGCATAACCAAATGACCCATGGAGTATTGGGTAGGTGTCTTTCACCTCGTAGAACTGCCATGCTTAAGTACGGTTCAGTAGAAGTCGAGTGGTGAGATGCTACTCGCAGTTTCAGGAAGAACAGGGGCATACGGGATTGGTTCGTAAATGAATTAGCAACTTAAAGTTGAGACCGGACGATTGTAGGGGCAGCAGGACATAGGGGCCTGGGTGCTGTAGACCTGTCCGTGTCGGTAAAGGACCGATCCGTATGTGGCCCTGTTGAACAAGTTTGAGTTGTGTACCGGACTCATGCTGGCTATATGGGACCCAGTAAACCAATGTACCTCGGGAAGCTGTCGTTGGGACTTTTCGGGTCGCCTCAGGCGGACGGCCGGTGTGCAGTATGTGGGGAATATTCTCATGACATCTCACGTCGGAAGGTGCACCATGAGAGTAGCTACTGTACAGGGCGACTTGATCGATTCAGCGGGGGTGAAACGGGGAAAAGGCTGCCACGTACGACGTCAGTGATGGTTGTTGTAGGCAACGTCGAGTACGGGCGTACGTGTCGTGTAGTCCGGGTGTTATTGATTCGAATCACCGTCGCTCGTGGAATGGACCAAGCATACTTGTTCTCACAGTCGTGACGTAGTAAGAACTTGCGTGAGAAAGGAACTAATCATCTTGATGTGAAGTATTATTCTACCTTGTATTGGAGCTTGATGAATAGGCTAGTGCAAACTCGATTCTTTTATGCCATGAGCAATTTACATCGGGGGAAAGCGTTTCTTGTTTGATTGTGGACTCCCGATGTGGCGTGCCCAGGGTTACTTAAAATACTGCAATTAATACTGAAAGTAAGGATTCACTTTTAGGCGAGTTTAATTATGCTTATGCCATCCTATGTTAGGTTCATAACCTCACTTAGAGTTTCATGTTTAGGGTGACGGTTAAGTCTTGCTGAGCGTTATGCTCACGGATGCTATCCGAGTTGTTTTGCAGGTAATTTACTCGATGCTTATGAGAAGGAGTGTCGATGAGACTCGGGAACCTCTGAGTGCTTACTCAAAGAGCATCCTCGCCGCTGCAGAGTGTCTTCGTGTTGCTAGTAAGAAACGTCCGCGGGCTGGACTGTTTCTTTGTTGCTAGATTAGCTATGAGTCGTGAAAGTGATAGTCTTCCGCTGTAGTTTACTCTGATATACTTATTTGTAAAACAATCTTGTACGCTTCCGCAAACTATTTATGTAATATGATGTATGTTCATCGACCTGTGTGCTGTTGGGTGCCGCATAACACGGCACCACCCGACGAGGTCCTGTGGGGCCGTCTCAGCGTGGTATCAGAGCTGTTACAACATGGTATCAGAGCTGCGTTGGGAACAGAGCACGGATTGAGCATCATATTATGTCAAAAACTTAGGATACGGTGAGATAACGGTACTAGGCCCACATAAGGACTATTATTAGCATATTATGAAGGTGGCTACCTAACTTATGTGTCATGTCGGAAAATTGTGCATCTCGGGATGTTTATGTCTTGGGGGGTGCACGTATGCGCTGTCCACCAGTGCGCACAAGCTGAAGGGTGGAGCCTCACGGGTGGCAGGTAACCCGACTCGCTTTAGTATCCTCTTCGACTCTTCATGTCGTTTGGGGTATTCGAGCAACGTCTTCCCTGGAGTGCGTGGTGCAATTTGGGAGACCCCGTCACGTGGTCAGTAACGTGAACACGTAGCTCAAGGCGTGTTTGGCTTGAGAACACCTGGGCGAGTGATGACGGCCGGGTGTACCAACTGTTATGGATACCGGGTTCGGTGTGCAGCCGAACCTGATGATTGAGTGTGTTTTATGTAAGTACTAACCACGAAAACCTTAGTACGTGTAGAACACGTTTGCGAGTGATCGTTTTAGTTCCACCTAATGATACGTGTATGCCGGTGTAATCCGGTTAGGTGTTTCTTTGGTGAGGCAACGTAGTACCGTCATATGTCTTACGGTGCATCGTCACCGTACTACACTGGATAGTATTCTTACCTATGAAGAAATCATTCATGACTAACTTCCAAACTAAAAATGGATGTGATAAAGCACATATTAGTTACTGAGCTCTTCATTTGAACTAAGTTTCAAAGAAGAGACTTGTTAGGATTCTTTTGATCTCAAAGACAGAGTGCTCTGTTCAGACAGAAATTTTTCTGGTCTTTAACAGAGCGTAACTCTAATTAGTTTGACCCAATGGAGGTGTTTGAGACAGTTCTGGAAAGTTTATTAAGTGCTCTACAACTTTTCTTTAGAACTCCAGAGCCAAATCCGACACCAACTTGGTTGAACGTCCAGATGAATGCAAACTGTTCAGAAAACAGAGCAGCTGCAAACTTCTCTGGATGTTTCGGTAAATTGTTCATAACAATCTGTAGAAAATTTTCTAAGGGTCATGTAATACACCGTTGGAAAGGTTATGAAACTTACAACGATTTTGTAGTTCATAGTTTGTTCAGAATTGTACTTCATTTGTATGTAAAACTGTGATGAAAACAGCCACATACAAAGGAGGTGCTGGCAAAATTTAGCCAGAAAATTCTGTCAACTTTGAACAATCCTAACTTTTGTTCCAGAGATGATCCAGAGGCATGTGAGTACTCGTTGAAAAGATACTGAAGTTAACTTTAACTTTTGTATTCAACTTGAGTTATGAAAATGCTAATAGCTGGATCAAATTCTGGGTTAAGTACAGAAAGGTCTGTTCTGTACAGAATGAGGGACTGAATATGTTGGCTTTAGAAAGATGTGTAAACATGAAATTTTGTTATGCTTTCATAAAGTTTTAGCATGTTCATGTTTTACATACTTTCACATACTGCTGATATCATATTTTGACTCCCCTCACAAATTACCTTTGTGCAGTATGGTGCGTACTCAGTCTCCGAGTAGGGCTGAAAGTTCTCGCCAAGACGGTGATGACTCGACTCCACCACGGGCACCACCATCAACGGTATGGGCGGATGTCATGGCTCAGATGGTCGAGTCAAGTCAAGAGAACACAAGACTACTCCAAGCCTTGGTACAACAGGGCTTACTCCAGCGTGCACAACAGGACGTTCCACCTCGGAACGACTACTTGGATTTCTTGGCGACACAACCGCCAATCTTCACGGAAGCCCATGAACCAGTGGAAGCTGATCAGTGGTTTCGAGTTATGGAGTCCAAGTTTGGGGTGTTTGAGTGCGACGAATATCAGAAGGCATCGTTTGCAGCTCAACAGCTCCATGGAGCCGCCGGAAATTGGTGGTTTGCGTATCTCGCCACCGTTCCGGAAGGCCATCAAGTGGAATGGACGGAATTTCGTGAAGCATTCCGGGCTTGTCACATTCCTATGAGTTTTATCAAGGCCCAGCAGCAGGAATTCAGAAACTTGAAGCAGGGGGACATGAGTGTCCTCGATTATGTCAGACGATTCAATCTTCTGGCACAATATGCTCCTGCTTATGCAACGAGCGAAGCTGCCATGTGTGACTACTTTTTCTATGGCTTGAGTGCCATACTAAAAGAGAAGTTAGCTTTGTTCAATCAAGGCAGTTACACCGAGTTGATCAGTGCTGCTCTGCTGCAAGAACAAGCGACACTTGAGTGTCAAGCAGAGAAGAGGGACCGGGAGGAAATATCTCTGCCAATCAGATTGTGTCCCGAGTAGCTTTGTGTTTGGGCGGAAAAATATAGCCAACATCGCTGATTATGTTGGATAGGCAGAAGATAGACATTATATTGGGGATGTCTTGGTTAAATCGTCACGGTGCCGTTCTCAATATCGGTAACCGGACTATCCAGATTGACTCACCGATTCACGGACAGCACACACTGTTTTTGGACAGGGAAGATCCAGATATGGTAGAGGCCTACCACACGGAAGCGCTGAAGCTTGAAGATATTCCGGTGGTACGTGATTATCCCGACGTATTCCCCGATGACTTACCGGGCATGCCGCCCGAACGGGACGTCGAGTTCAAAAATTGAACTGGCGCCGGGAACGACGCCTATTTCACGAAGGCCTTACAAGATGGCACCTAACGAGCTAGCGGAGTTGAAAGAGCAACTGAATGAACTTATGAGCAAGGGTTTCATACGACCAAGTTCTTCACCTTGGGGTTGCTCAGCGCTGTTCGTTAAGAAGAAGGACGAAACACTACGGCTATGTGTTGATTACCGTCCTCTCAATGCTGTCGCAATAAAGAACAAGTATCCTTTGCCCCGCATTGACATCCTGTTTGATTAACTTGTGGGTGCAAAGGTATTTTCGAAGATGGATCTTTGGTCGGGCTATCATCAAATCAAGATCCGACCGGAGGACATACCGAAGACAGCTTTCTTGATAAGATACGGGCTCTACGAGTACCTCGTCATGTCATTTGGCTTAACCAACGCCCCGGCACACTTCATGTACTTGATGAATTCTGTATTCATGCCGGAGTTAGACAAATTCGTCGTCGTATTCATCGACGACATATTGGTTTACTCCAAATCTGAAGAAGAGCACGCTGAACATCTGCGTATCGTGCTACAACGGTTGCGGGAGCACCAATTATATGCCAAGTTCAGTAAGTGCGAATTTTGGATTGATCAAGTGCCTTTCCTTGGCCATATTATCTCAGCATAAGGGATTGCCGTGGACCCCAGCAAGATTGAACAAGTGCTGAAGTGGGAATCTCCCAAATCAGTCCACGAGGTCCGAAGTTTCCTAGGTTTAGCAGGGTATTATCGTAGGTTCATTCCGAGCTTCTCAAAAATTGCTAAACCAATGACGGAGCTGCTGAAGAAGGGCACTAAATACATGTGGAATACAGCATGCGAATCTGCATTCAAGACTTTGGTGAAACATCTCACAACGGCTCCAGTTCTTGCTCAACCGGACACGACGAAGCCATTCGATGTATACTGTGATGCATCCGGCATCGGTCTCGGCTGCGTTCTGATGCAAGAAGGGCGTGTAGTCGCCTATGGGTCTCGTCAACTGCGAAACCACGAGCAGCATTATCCAACTCACGATCTTGAGCTTGCTGCAGTGGTGTTGGCGTTAAAGATGTGGAGGCATTACCTACTTGGTAATCTTGTTCACCTCTACACCGACCATAAAAGCCTGAAGTATATCTTCACGCAGAAGGAGCTGAATATGAGACAACGGAGATGGTTGGAGCTCATAAAATATTATGAAATTGAGATCCACTATCATCCGGGAAAAGCAAACGTGGTTGCCGACGCGCTTAGTCGGAAAGCCCACATTCACAACTTGGCGGCTGCTGAGTTAGGAGACAAAGAACCAAGCCTCCGTGTCATTCTGTATGGCACGCTTTATAATCTCGCGCTCATTCCAACAATCCGTGAAGAGATTGTTGAGGCTCAAAGAAGAGACAGAGGTATGTCTCACATACGGAGAAGACTAGACAACGGAGAGGTGAAATGTTTCCGGAAGGATGAGAACGGTACAATATGGTTTAACAACCGTATAGTGGTATCGCGCAATATGAAACTCCGGAAGAAAATCTTGGATGAAGCCCACCTGTCGAAGTTTTCCATTCATCCCGGAAGTAACAAGATGTACCGAGATTTGAAACGGAAATTTTGGTGGACGAGGATGAAGAGGGAGATTGCTAAATACGTATCCGAATGCGATACGTGTAGACGGGTCAAGGCTGATCATATGCGGAAAGCCGGACCGCTACAACCTTTGAAGATACCGGCATGGAAGTGGGAGGATGTGAGTATGGACTTCATCGTCGGATTACCGCTCACATCCAGGAAGCATGACTCGATATGGGTGATCGTCGACCGGTTGACGAAGTCGGCTCATTTCATACCGGTGAACACTCATTATCGAGCAAGGCAATATGCGGAGTTATTCATCTCCAGGATTATATGCTCACATGGTGTTCCGAAGACCATCATTTCAGATCGAGGTGTGTTGTTTGTTGCTCGTTTTTGGGAGCAGCTGCACGCCTCGTTGGGCACCAAGTTGATTAGGAGCTCCGCATATCACCCTCAAACCGATGGACAAACTGAGAGGGTGAATCAAGTACTTGAGGATATGTTGAGAGTGTGTGCCATCCACCACGGTAGGAATTGGGACGATCACCTACCGCTGGCGGAGTTTTCATACAACAACGGTTATCAAGCAAGTATTAAAATGGCACCGTATGAAGCTCTCTACGGCCGGAAGTGTCGCACACCGCTGAATTGGTGTGAGTCCAGCGAAAGAGTTCTGTTTGGGATTGATCTTGTCAACGAAGCCGAAGACCGAGTTCGGTTGATACAAGAGAAATTAAAGGCTGCACAATTCCGACAGAAGAGCTACACTGATCAAAGGCGTAGGCCATTACATTTTGACGTCGGAGAGCAAGTGTATCTTCGTGTATCTCCGATGAAGGGAATTCACCGGTTCGGTGTAAAGGGGAAACTCGCTCCCCGTTTTATTGGTCCTTTTGCTATCACGGAGAAGTGCGGACCCGTAGCCTACCGGCTGGAATTGACGGCAAGTTTGGTGAGTGTTCATGATGTATTTCATGTATCACAGCTGCGGAAGTGCCTCAAATTCACCGCTGCTGTTCGCACTGAGGACATCGATGAGTTGAAACCAGACCTGACTTACACCGAGCGACCGGTCCAGATTTTGGATGAAAAGACCCGGGTAACCCGGAACCGGACGATCAGATTCTTCAAGGTGCTGTGGAGTAATCACACCACGGAAGAGGCGATGTGGGAAAGTGAAGATTATCTCCGCACCAACTACCCGGAACTTTTATCTTTGTACAGTTTGTAATTACCTCTCCCGTCTTGTTCCTCTTTTGTAATCTCGGGACGAGATTCTTTTAAGGGGGGAGGAATGTAAAAGTCCCAAAAAGGTGTATGAATAAAAAACTAAAGTTTGAGTTCATATGTGTGGCAAAGACATGAAAAATGGGACTTGCTAAAACTTTTCTTCATGCAAAGTAATACATGGATGATCATCCAAAATGAGGCTCACCTTTTTATTTAAAAGTGTTGAACCAATAAGGAGTTAAATACCTCTTTGCATGTAAGTTTAAAATTCAGATTTGAAATTCAAAGTTCGCACATAGGGTGAGCAAAAACTTTGAATAAACATGCAACCCTATAGTTGGGATTATAGGGAAAAGTTTGCTCTCAAACTTTTCAATTGTAGGGGGGGCTCAAAAAGGAGTTAAAGAGGAGAATTTGCAAACTTCAACCAAATTCAAATTTGGCAAGCAAATTCAAACTGAATTGGAAGGATTCAAATTCTAACCCCCATTTTAAAACTCAGAATTGTGGGAATTAAGAGGATCAGCTTGAGAAGATATTTGGGGAGGAACTTTGGAGTGGGACCCACATGTCATAGAGCTAAAAGAAGAGCCTTGCACCTTAAGTCTCAGCCCCAGTGGGGAAAATCGTCGAGCAGCACGTGGGCCAAGAGCTGCTCCCACCGTGGAGCCACGGGGGCGCTCGGCAGCGCCACCAGCTGCTGCATTTCCCCACACACAGCGCCCAGAGGCGGTTCTGCAACCTGATAACCCCCCCCCCTGGACGAAGCAAAGGCCGTCCCTTCTTCTCCTCCTCGCGAGCGCACGGCCAGCGATCGTCTTCCCCTCCGCCTCTCGGTCCGATCGGAAGAATGGCGAAACCACCACGCTCTTTCCTCCCCTGACCTGCTATACAGCACCACGAGCTCGGCCTCCACCTCCCTGACCCGCAAGCCAGCGAGCTGCGGCCTCCAGTGCCCGAGAACAACCGCCGCCGCGGCGACCTAAGCTGAGGAAGTGATCGGGCGCTCGTGGACAGCCCTCCACAACGGGTTTCACGTCCTAGCGATCACACCTACGGGCGCACATGGGTGCAGTGCTGCTCTCAGCCCAAGCTCAGGCCATACCATGAAGCATCGCCGGCGAATTTCAAAGTTTTGCTCCGGCGACGTCAACCCGAGCATCCGGTATGGAAATCCGAAATTCTCCACTTCTATTCGTTCTTAGCTCGTCAAACTTTGCACGTAGGAGCTGGACTAGCTGGCGATCATATTCTCTTAAGCCTTCGTCGCATGAAAACCCTTTAGGGCGACGTATTTTGAGGTCTACCGATCACTTCTCCGGCGGACCCATTTGGTCGCACGGCGACAACCCATTTCCAGCCATTCCCGAGCCACTTTGAGGTCGTGTCGACCCTCCTAGAGGTACGCTGGTGCTGTAGGGCTCGTCGGCACGAGCTTTTGAGGGCTGGAGACCCCGGGCGACGCTGCCGGACTTCCACAGAGGCAGTTACACGTCGCCGGCCATGTTCCGGTCGTCGACAGCCCTAGCAAACCCCACAGCCATGTTCCTCGAGGCCCTAAACCCCCTGGCGGTGAGTTGTAGCTCCGGCGGTGGCCGGGAAGGCCGTTCCGGCGAACTTCCAGTTACTCCGGCGAGGGGGAGCACGCGGGCGCGAGAGAGGAAGCCGGAGGTAGAAGACGAAGCGTGGGCCCCGCCTGTCAGCAGCTCAGAATTCAAATCCGGGATCAGGTGTGGCCGGGATCCCGTGTGCTGGCGCGAAAATCCCCATGGCCCCGGTGTGGCCCAGTTCTGATTGGATGGAATTCAAATAAGCGGGCCCAGTGGGATTTTCAATAGGAAAATAATTCCAGACTTAGCTCAATCTTTAGAAATTCATATCTCCCTGTGAAAAACTCCAATTTGAGTGATTCCAATTGGGTTGGATTCATCTCTCTGAGTTCTATCCAAATATGGACTCAGATTTGTATGAAAGTCAATATTATATTCTGGAAAATTCTTTGAAGGTTTTCTGAAAAAGAATTATTGAGGGAGTTTGGGTTATCCAAAAATACCCAAATTTTGCCAGAATATTCTTTAGCATAGTGAAGATCATTTGTGTAGGAATTTGCTAAATGCAAACTACTGTGTTCAAAAGAGTCCAGAAACATTTTCAGAAAATGTTTCCCACTTCTAAAATCTGTTCTGAGCAATCCATGGCTCCAAAAATCATAGAAAAATTTAGGCAATCTCTCTGAGGCATACTTGGAATTGTAGTTCATTTAATTGGGCATGAAAATGCACATTACTACAGAATTAATTCTTTTGAGTACAAATACTTAAAGAATTGTTCTGGGAGAACTACTCAAGTAAAAGGGCTGAATTTTGGACCAGGTTACTCTCATGTGATCAAGAACTCACATGTAAATTATCAGCCCAAGATGAGTCCTTGAACTCCCTGTTCTTATTCTCCATACTTATGTATAAGGGAAAAATACATAAGAGATATTGTGATAATTATGGAGGACACAATATGACTCCAAATTAGCTGCAATTTGGCAAGCTAAATCCTTAAGTAGTATAGAACCTTCTGTAAAAGTTTGAGGCCATTGGAGTTCTTGTTCTTCAGTTGCACTCAAATCTTTTCAGCTTGTCTACTATGATCATTAAGGAAAATGATTAGTGTATAGCTAAGGCCTTAAGGTCAATTTAGTTTATTTCTGTTCTTTGCACAACAGAGGCAAACCAAGCCATGCTTGGCTTTTCCACACAACCTCTGTACTAAGGAATTAATTCCATAACTTCTTTCCATTACATTCTATAAAATATGTGCATATGCATCTCAATAGGAACCACAACGAAGGGGACTCAAAGGAGTGATCCATCGAAGTGGACCAAGCTCCAGAGAGTCAAGGGTGGATCTGCAAGGACACTAACTGGTTATATACGACTACCCTGCAAAACAGGCAAGCTCCGGTTTACATTTAACAGCTGTTAAGTTTTTGTTTTGTATTCACTTTCGGTTAAGACATGAACTGTGCATTAGGTCTAGTGATTGATACTCCTCTTGCATAACCAAATGACCCATGGAGTATTGGGTAGGTATCTTTCACCTCGTAGAACTGCCATGCTTAAGTACGGTTCAGTAGAAGTCGAGTGGTGAGATGCTACTCGCAGTTTCAGGAACAACAGGGGCATACGGGATTGGTTCGTAAATGAATTAGCAAGTTAAAGTTGAGACCGGAAGGTTGTAGGGGCAGCAGGACATAGGGGCCTGGGTGCTGTAGACCTGTCCGTGTCGGTAAAGGACCGATCCGTATGCGGCCCTGTTGAACAAGTTTGAGTTGTGTACCGGACTCATGCTGGCTATATGGAACCCAGTAAACCGATGTACCTCGGGAAGCTGTCGTTGGGACTTTTCGGGTCGCCTCAGGCGGACAGCCGGTGTGCAGTATGTGGGGAATATTCTCATGACATCTCACGTCGAAAGGTGCACCATGAGAGTAGCTACTGTGCGGGGCGACTTGATCGATTCAGAGGGGGTGAAACGGGGGAAAGGCTGCCACGTACGACGTCAGTGATGGTTGTTGTAGGCAACGTCGAGTACGGGCGTACGTGTCGTGTAGTCCGGGTGTTATTGATTCGAATCACCATCGCTCGCGGAATGGACCGAGCATACTTGTTCTCACAGTCGTGACGTAGTAAGAACTTGCGTGAGAAAGGAACTAATCATCTTGATGTGAAGTATTATTCTACCTTGTATTGGAGCTTGATGAATAGGCTAGTGCAAACTCGATTCTTTTATGCCATGAGCAATTTACATCGGGGGAAAGCGTTTCTTGTTTGATTGTGGACTCCCGATGTGGCGTGCCCAGGGTTACTTAAAATACTGCAATTAATACTGAAAGTAAGGATTCACTTTTAGGCGAGTTTAATTATGCTTATGCCATCCTATGTTAGGTTCATAACCTCACTTAGAGTTTCATGTTTAGGGTGACGGTTAAGTCTTGCTGAGCGTTATGCTCACGGATGCTATCCGAGTTGTTTTGCAGGTAATTGACTCGATGCTTATGAGAAGGAGTGCCGATGAGACTCGGGAACCTCCGAGTGCTTACTCAAAGAGCATCCTCGCCGCTGCAGAGTGTCTTCGTGTTGCTAGTAAGAAACGTCCACGGGCTGGACTGTTTCTTTGTTGCTAGATTAGCTATGAGTCGTGAGAGTGATAGTCTTCCGCTGTAGTTTACTCTGATATACTTATTTGTAAAACAATCTTGTACGCTTCCGCAAACTATTTATGTAATATGATGTATGTTCATCGACCTGTGTGCTGTTGGGTGCCGCATAACACGGCACCACCCGACGAGGTCCTGTGGGGCCGTCTCAGCGTGGTATCAGAGCTGTTACATGGGCATAGAGATATGCTCCGCGTAGGGAACCTCCTGTCCGTTTCGGTGCGACCGGTTCGACATTTGGGCTGTTGGGTGAAAGGTTGTCCCTTACGACATCGAGTGAGCGTGCTGTGCAGCTCCACGGGTGGGCGTACGTGATGTGCTCTTCGGGTATCCCTGCAGGTGTATATCGAGTCGATTTGCCGTCCCTCGCGGTGAAGAGTACCACTTGGTCACTGAGTCGTGACGTAGGCTAAAATATGAAATGTGATGATTCAATATTGCTGTTATGATAAAATTTGTATTGCTACATGTGTGCCACCAAATATCGCTTACTAAATTTTCATATTCACGAAATGTTAACTTGTGGCTAAAAGATGAACTAAGGATGAACTTGTAGGAGTGTCCGTTTGCTGAAATTTACCATCCCATGTTCGTGTAAACTACATGTAGAGTTTCATGCCTAGGTGAGTCGGTTAAGTCTTGTTGAGCCATCGTTCTCATGGTTGCTGCTTAAGTGTTTTTTAGGTGAGGAGTATCCCACGGAATCGGGTTACGAGTCCACTGGCGAGGGCTACCCTTCATCGGGGACCACGGCTTAGTGGGAGCCGTACACGCCGCGCTGAGCTGAGGAGTGCAGCTAATGTAAGTTGCCCTAGGGCTGGGAAACCAACTTTTGCTAGATAGGTGGCGTGAGTTGTATAAACTTAGCTTCCGCTTTTGTAATCCAAATACTAGTTTGTAACTGAAGTCTTGTACGAGTTTGTACATATTCAGTTGGTTTTCTATGTAATACAATATCGTTCTTATGATGTGTGCTGTTGGGTGTCGCATCGTGCGGCACCACCCTCTCTGATCCTGGATGAGCAGATTCCGGTCCGCCACAGGCTGGTATCAGAGCCGCATTGGGGATAGCACATTAATTAAGGGCTGTATTACGGGAAAACATAGGTTTACGGTGAGGATTCGCTAGTTTGCCCAAGTAAGGACTATATTAGCATTGTTACTTAAAGTGGCAAGACTAACATATGTGTTATAATTATGAATTTTTATTATGTAACGACGCACCTACGCTCAGGTATGAATGGTAAGAATGCCACCGAAAGCGGTTCAATTTTGGTTAGCTCCCCTGACGAGGAATGTAGTTCAGGGATAGGTCTCACAGCTTGGTGTGAGACGTTAATATGAAATTCATGGACTTTTCATGTTCCTGAGTTCATATGAAACGCTGATCCCTAGCGTGCATTAGGCAAGCAAGTGGAGACCCCATCGTGTGGTCAGTAACTCGATAGTGTGTTCGTCTGGAAATAGCCTAGGAGGACATAAGCAGCGCTTGCCATCGGCGTGCCCTGCAGGGCAGTAGGCGGTATCTGTTGGGGTGATAAAATTCCCAACCGTGACGACCCGTTCGCGCTCTACTCGGGTTCCCCGTCGTGTGGTGTTAAAACACGATCACGTACCTTAAGACGTGGCTTAACTCAAGGACGGCTGTATGGCAATGATACGGGTGTTTGTATTTACTTTCAAATATGGACCTGCCTGGAATGAAAATAACCTTTGAATGCATCATTATTTGGTGTTCTTCTGCAGGTACTAACCACATATGTATCCCTGTAGTATACGTGTGCGAGAGACCGTGTAGTGGTACAATTGAGATGTATATGCCGGTATAATCCGGTTAGGATTTTCTTTTTGTGAGGAACGTAGTACCGACATATCATAGGCATGTGCATGAAAGATAATGATAACAAGGAACTAAAATCACCAAGTTTCAACAGTTAGGACCCTGGGGGGTATAAAAATTAAATAGTTAATCAGGGTAGTTCCAAAGGATTGAAAAAACAGAGTGCTCTGTTTTGGGCAGCAAGTTTGCTGAACTTTGACAGAGCATAACTCACGGATTATTTAGCCAATGGGGGTGTGGGATATAGTTCTGGAAAGGTGCTTAAGCACTCTACAACCTTTTTTGTAGACTCCCAGAGCTGAATCACACCTTAAGATAGCTTAAATCCCAGAGGAATGTAAACTGTCCAGAACCAGGACAGATTTAAAATACTCTCTGGACTGTTCTGTTTTTCAAGTATAACTTCCTGTAGGAAAATCTAAAATTATCATATGATACATTTTTGAAAAGGGTATGAGAGGTGTTGAATATTTGTAATTCAAAGTTTCTGTAATTTCAGCACGGAATTCAGTGGAAATTAGAGTTGAAAACAGCAACTTCCAAAGGAGATGCTGTTGAAATTCTTCCAGAAATTCTGTTGACTCTGAATTATCATAACTTTTTAACCAAAGATTATCTGAGGGCAAATAAATACTCGTCGGAAAGATACTGAAGTTAACTTTAACTTTGGTATTCATCTCGAGTCATGAAAATGCACATCAGCAGGTCAAGATCTGGAATATGTAGCAACTGGTCATTCTGGCAGAGGGATGATCGTTGAACTCATTTGAGAGATTGTTGTACCCCAGGGGGGTTTGAGTACTTCCAGTGGGGTAGAACATAC
The DNA here is from genome assembly GCA_030760725.1 of Neostapfia colusana. NCBI lineage: Eukaryota > Viridiplantae > Streptophyta > Magnoliopsida > Poales > Poaceae > Neostapfia > Neostapfia colusana. The sequence continues at coordinate 79,117,519 of JASWHV010000008.1, read as the reverse complement.
TCGTGAGTGGTTATCTTCAACTAGTGAAAGAACTGAGTACATGCCCTACTCAATTTTCTTTTGCTAGAGACCATGTTTGTGTCGTATTGAAGATAAAAGGGTAGTATACATGATGACACAGCGATATTAATGTCTCGTAGTGACCAAACCTAGTTGAGATGAACTTCCAAAGAGGAAGTCCGTAAATTTGGATTTAACTTGTTTATATTTGGTCTGGTAATGGTGTAACTTGTGCAAAGTTATTACATTATCTGTATACGAGATGGGTCGCATGCTTTACAGTCATCATGTTTACGCCTATTTTATGGGACTGCATGAAGTATGCTGCAGGACTGATGTTTACTGTCGTATGGTTGCAGATGGTTCGCACTCGAACCACACATGAGATCGGTGGCTCTAGCCAGCAGGGGGTGATGACTCCCAGCCACCTTCTTACGACAGCACCGCGCAGCAACAACCACCACCGCCGCCTCCGCTTACGCTAGCGGATGTGATCGCGGCCCTGGTGGATAATCGTGAGGAGCAGACCGACCTGCTCCGCACGATCGTGCAGAATACGTCCCAGGTGGGGGACGTCAAGAGAGGGGGCCTCGTGAGCCCCGTGATGTGACGTACTCGGACTTCATGAGTACGCACCCTCCGGTGTTCACTGAAGCAGCAGAACCCCTGGAGGCCGACAACTGGCTGCGGACAATTGAGTCCATGTTCGGGCTGCTTCAATGTACGGAGTGGCAGAAGACTCTGTTTGCGGCGCAGCAGCTTCACGGTGCCGCTGGTGCGTGGTGGGCGAACTATGTCGCCTCACTGCCAGCTGGCCATGCCGTGGAGCGGGAAGAATTCCGGGAGGCGTTCCGCGCCTACCATATCCCTCCTGGGATAATGAAGCGGAAGTTCCAAGAGTTCTTGGAGCTGAAGCAGGGCGGGAGGAGTGCCCATGACTACTCCCGTGCCTTCAACCATCTGGCGCAGTATGCGTCAGATTACGTCTCCATCGAGGTGAAGAAGCGAGAGCACTTCTATCGGGGGTTACACCCCGAGATGAAGACGCATCTCGTCCAATGCAATCGCGGCACCTTCAATGATCTCGTTAATGCCGCGATCATGCAAGAAGACACTCAGCGAGAATTGGCGGCTGAGCAGCGAAAGCACAGCCCTCCACCCAGCAGTGTGGGTGAAGCTCCGCAGAAATACCGCATGGTGTATCGGACACCATCCGGTCAGCAGTGGCATCCACCGGCGCGATCTCAGCAGTTTGGGGGATGTTCGTTTGATCCACCCCCATTCCGACCGCCGATGCCACCACCGCGACCGCAACAGCAGAAGCAGATGGTACCCCGGGCGTTTCCACCGCCACAACGTGCTCCAGGTTTCCGTCCGCCGATCAGCGGAGGACCGCCTCGCTACGCCTGCTTTACGTGTGGCCAGGCGTGCCATTTCTCGAAGGACTGTCCCCAGGGGCAGCAGAGTAGCGGGCAAGCCCATTACCAGGGTGGTGCTCGAGGCTGACCTCCAGTCAAGAAGGTTGGTCAGCGAACTGGGGGTGTTTGCAACCTCGACAATGAGGACGCCCCAGAGGGAGACAACGTGCTTGCGGGTACGTTCACTCTCAACGATCAAGCAATCATCATATTATTTGATTCGGGTGCAACCCACAGTTTCATAAGTGCATCCTATGTGGCTAAGCATCAAATGCAAGTCTTCCCAACCGACTGCTCTTATATGATCTGCTCATCGGGAGGGAATATTTCAGCAAATATGATGATTCCAAAAGCACCTCTGTGCTTAGGTGGGAAGATATATCCCACCACCTTGATAATCCTTACGGGGCAAAAGATTGATGCAATCTTGGGGATGTCATGGTTACGCTACCATGGCGCTGTCCTGGACACCCGGACACGGACGGTTCATCTGAATTATCCATTCCACCGTCCGCATTCCATGTTGTTAGACAATCCTGTCCAGAAGGTTTCAGCAATTAATAATACTGAAGCTCTCAAGTTAGAGGACATCCCCGTAGTCCGGGAATACCCCGACGTGTTTCCGGATGATCTTCCGGGCATGCCACCTGAACGGGATGTTGAGTTCAAGATTGAGTTTGCACCCGGGACGACTCCCATCTCAAGGAGACCCTACAAAATGGCTCCAAATGAGCTGGCTGAACTGAAAGAGCAGCTCAATGATCTGTTGAGCAAAGGTTTCATTAGGCCGAGTTCCTCGCCTTGGGGATGCTCGGTGCTGTTCGTAAAGAAGAAAGATGAAACCTTGAGGCTGTGTGTGGATTACCGGCCGCTCAACACCGTCACTATTAAGAACAAGTACCCACTACCCCGCATTGACATGCTGTTTGATCAGCTTGTGGGTGCAAGTGTGTTCTCCAAGATGGACCTTCGCTCTGGGTATCATCAAATAAAAATCCGGGCGGAGGATATCCCGATGACGGCCTTCTCGACGAGATATGGTTTATATGAATATCTCGTCATGTCTTTTAGTCTCACCAACGCTCCGGCACATTTCATGTATCTCATGAACTCGGTGTTCATGCTGGAGCTGGACAAGTTCGTTGTGGTGTTCATCGATGATATCTTGGTTTACTCCAAGACAGAAGCAGAACACGCCGAACACTTGAGAATTGTTCTTCAACGATTGCGGGACCACAAGCTCTACGCCAAGTTCAGCAAATGTGAGTTTTGGATCAGCCAAGTGCCATTTTTGGGACATATCATCTCAGAAGAAGGCATTGCGGTTGACCCAAGCAAAATTGAGCAAGTGCTGAAATGGAAAGCTCCCACTTCTGTCCATGAAGTCAGAAGTTTCCTCGGCTTAGCGGGATATTACCGGAGATTCATTCCAAGCTTCTCCAAGCTTGCTAAGCCGATGACAGAATTGTTAAAAAAGGGAACAAAGTATATTTGGAACTCAGCATGTGAAGGAGCATTCCAAGCATTAGTGAAGCATCCCACAACAGCCCCGGTCTTAACTCAACCAGATACGACCAAGCCCTTCGACGTGTATTGTGATGCGTCCAGCATCGGCCTCGGCAGCGTGTTGATGAAGGAAGGACGTGTGGTCGCATATGGTTCACGCCAACTTCGAAACTATGAGCAGCATTATCCGACTCATGATCTTGAGCTCGCTGCTGTGGTTTTGGCACTAAAAATGTGGAGGCACTATCTCCTGGGGAATTTGGTGCATCTCTACACCGACCACAAGAGCTTGAAGTATATTTTCACCCAGAAGGAGCTGAATATGAGGCAAAAGAGGTGGTTAGAACTAATCAAAGATTATGAGATTGAGATTCATTACCACCCCGGCAAGGCGAATGTGGTTGCCGACGCGCTGAGTCAGAAATCACATGTCCATAACCTCACCATTACACTGGTGGAGGAGGAAGAACCGAGTTTTTACTTGGTTCCTTATGGATCACTCTACAACCTTGCTCTCATCCCTACCATTAGGGAGGATATCATTGCAGCTCAGAAAGTTGACAAGGGTATGGCACATCTCCAGAGACGGATAGACAACGGGGAAATCAAATGTTTCCGGAAAGATGATGAGGGGATGCTGTGGTTCAATGACCGCATAGTCGTACCGCGGAATATAGAGCTGAGAAAGAAATTCTCGATGAAGCTCACTTGTATAAGTTTTCCATTCATCCGGGCAGCAACAAAATGTACCAAGATTTGAAAAAGAAATTTTGGTGGAAACGGATGAAGCGGGAAGTGGCAAAGTACATATCCGAGTGTGATACATGTAGACGAGTGAAAGCTGGTCATATGAGGAAATCAGGGCTGCTGCAACCCCTGAAAATCCCAGCATGGAAGTGGAAAGATGTGAGCATGGATTTCATTGTGGGATTACCCCTGACTTCCAACAAGCATGATTCCATTTGGGTAATCGTTGATCGATTGACCAAGTCAGCCCACTTCATTCCCGTGCATACACATTTCCATGCCAACAGATATGCGGAGTTGTATATTGCAAGAATCCTATGCTTGCATGGAGTACCCAAGACCATAGTCTCAGACCGAGGGGCACCATTTGTATCTCGTTTCTGGGAGCAGTTGCATGCTGCTTTGGGTACTAAGCTGATTAGAAGCTCCGCCTATCACCCTCAGACAGATGGGCAGACTGAGAGGATGAACCAAGTACTAGAAGACATGTTGAGAGCGTGTGCCATCCACCACGGTAGAAACTGGGATGATCATCTACCGTTGGCGGAATTCTCGTACAACAATGGCTATCAAGCTAGTATCAAGATGGCACCCTACGAGGCTCTCTACGGTCATAAATGACGCACCCCACTGAACTGGTGCAAGTCCGGTGAAAGGGTCACATTCGGGGTTGATGTGGTGAACGACGCCGAAGAGCGTGTTCGGATGATTCAAGCCAACTTGAAGGCCACTCAATCCCGCCAGAAAATCTACGCTGATAAGAGGCGTAGACCGCTGCACTTTGACATCGGGGAGCACGTGTACCTCCGTGTATCTCCGATGAAAGGCGTGCACCGGTTCGGCGTGAAGGGGAAACTCGCTCCCCGATTCATTGGACCCTATGCTATCACCGAGAAGTGTGGACCAGTGGCGTATAGACTGGAACTATCGGCATCTCTTGCTGGTGTTCACGACGTTTTCCATGTTTCACAACTGCGAAAATGTCTGAAGTATACGGCTGCTGTTCCCACCGAATACATCGGTGAGCTGCAACCGGATTTGACGTATGCAGAATATCCGGTGGCAATAAATGATGAGAAAGACCGGACCACACGTTGCCGAACGCTGTTGTTCTACAATATACTCTGGAGCAACCACACCGCCGAAGAAGCAACGTGGGAGAGCGAGGAATTTCTTCGCTCAAACTACCCGGAGTTCATGGCGTCTCAGCAAGGGTGAGTTTCTATTACATAGCTGCCTCTTCTTTTGTAATCTCGGGATGAGATTCTTTTAAGGGGGGGGGGGGATGTAAAAGCCCAAGAATGTGACTTGCAAAAAAAAATTGTTCATCACCTCACAACACCACAGCTCTTGTGATGGATATCTGATGAACACTTGTGAAGAGCAAGTAACCACCATCAAAAGGGTGATTAGAGGGGAAAACCCTAACTTCAAAAAGTGGGATTTCTACACATAAATATGAAAGGTTGAGCTCACCCCTAGACCTTCTATATTCTTGGGAATGCTCAGGACAAATTTCATGCAAATCCAATACTTTTTGAGGCACTTTTGGAGACAATTCAAAAAGGGGCCAATTTGAATACAAATTCAAATTGCAGCCACTTTCATCACTTGAATTCAAAAGTTGACATCATATTCAAACTCAGCACATTTTTCTGAGTTAGTCCAATTTTCATCCCCATTGGACTTCATCCTGTTGGGAGCTAAATTTGCATTAATTCAAAACTGAATTTGAATTTCAAATTCAAATGGCCAGCAAATTTAGCCAAACCAGTTTCAAATTTAGGAAACCAAACTAAAACTATGACTTGGTGCTTACGTCTTTTATTCAATTGAGAGTAGCTTGGATATTTACAGTGGAAATTGGAAAAAAGTATTAGGGGGGAGAGATGGGCCCACGGGTCAGTGGGAGAGCCAATTCACACCAGAGATGTGCTCTGTTTCTCACTGAAGCGATCGAGCGCAGCGCGCCACCGTGGAAGCTCCTGAATGCCATCTCCCGAGCAGCTCAGGGCACGGTAGGGGTCGGCGTTATCGGCAGACCGTGATATTTCCCACCTCAGAAACCGACTCACCGTGCTGCTCTGCCCGTTCCCGAGCTCCTCGACGAAGAAACACCGCCGCACACCCGACAACCCTCGGTTCTCCGGCGTCCGCTCGTCTCCGAGGTTGGCACGCTGGTCTCAGCTCACCCAGAGCTTCGCCGAAGCCTCCTCGATGTGATCGACGCAACAACCCGGCGCCACACCCATGGTAAACCGACCACGAGCTCCCTGTTTTCCTTCAGCGCCGTGTAAAGTCGCCGCTACCAAAAACTCATCGTCCAGCCGCTAAGTTTGATCCCACGCTGAGTTGAGCATGCCAAAAGGTTCGCCTAGGAGTGCACTTTCTGTCCGACAAACCCGGCCGCATGCCATAGAGTGTGCTTGCCGGAATTTCAGTTCTTGCCGAGAGCATGTGATATAGCCCGTGTACGGTTAATCGGAAAATTCGGGCTAACCGGTCAAGCAATCGCTCCCCAGCTTCGACAACCAGCTAGAAACGTCCGTGCGAATCCATACGGTCATGAATCACGGGAAACCAGCGAGAAACCACCGAGTTCCGTGGGTTTTTCGTTCGTCGCCGGGTTTAGGCCTAGGTCGCACGGTGAAGTCCGGTTTGCCACAACTTTGAGCAAGATCATAGGCTGGGTAGTAGCTCCGTAGATCTTGGCGGTGCTGTAGGAGCCAACAGAGGGGACTCTAAGGCATGACAGCGCCATACCGACATCGCCGAACTCACCCCGTGGACTGTCGCCGTCGCGCAACCGATTCCGGTGATCACCGGCCTGCGACAAGGTCAGCAACGTGTTCCCCGAGCAATTTCAGGCGGGGGCGGCCAGTTTGGTCGAGTTCCGGTCACGGGAACAGCCTCCTAGCGAGTACTCTGGCGAAGGGGTCGGCGGAGAGCCGCGGGAGCGCAAGGTAGACGAAGCTCCGCGGGCCCCACGTGTCGGTCTCTGCTAAAACCGCCCTGGATCGGCTGTGGCACCGGGATCCCGTGCAACTACGCGGGAGACTCTGCGGACCCCCGTGTGGTTTGGCTGCGGTGCTTACACGTTGCCCGGGGACCCCACCAGCCGGTTTAAACTTTATTTGAATTTTCAGATTTGGTTCAAACTTCAAATGCACATAACTTCTGCTAGGATGCTCCGAATTCAGTGAACCAAGTTTTGCTGAACTCAGCTTTGTGAGTAATTTCCAGCAACACAAATCTCAGCTCATGAAACGTAATAGTTTTACAGAAGTAATTCCCTAAAATTTAAAGTGTTAGGAATTTTATCTGGAGAATTACTTTATGAAAAATTCTGAAATTTGGCTGTGAGGTTCATTGGAACATCCTTGAGTCATAGTAAAATTTTCAGGCCCATCCAAGTTCATTTAGTCCCACTAATGGTGTTATTATTTGAACTGCCCTGAGAAAATAGAAAAAATGTACAGAAACATTTTTCAGATTTTCTCAAATCTTGTTTAGGTCACAACTTCATCTATAATTCTTCAAATGACATGAAACCAACTCCATTAGAACCATCTCAAATTCTAGTTTCCAGAAAGTAATGGTTGGAGCCATGAAAACCGCTGGAATTCCTTAGAGGCTCTAGTATTGACCAAAGAGGCTTTTGTTTGTACAAGGCTCAAATTAACTTTTTTTCAAATGAACCTTGGTCAAGACTCTAGTTAGAACCCTAACAAGCCTCCATAAAAATTTCAGAACCAAAGGGGAGGGCTAGCTAGAGTTATAGTCTTTACATGTTCAATTCCAAACATTGCATTTAAATTGACATATAGCATATGGTTTACGTGTAGTCGCTGAAGGTGAGGAAGCTCCGTAAGTGCTCGACTTCCTTCTTCCGGATGAAGCCTTGACATCTGACCAGCAACAACAAGGCAAGCCCCGGTTTATATTAACCAATTTTACAAAGGTTTGCTTTATGAATATTTATTATGTGGTATGGATGTGCATTAGGTGTAGGATGGATGACACCCAAGTGCATAACCAGAATTTTTCCTATAAGAGTGAGGGTAGTGTCTAAGTCCTCGAGTAGACAGGCTATGCTTAATGATTCGTAGAACTTCGGTACAAGTCGAGTAGTTGGAATCTACTCGCGAGTTAGGCTTGGGACACACGGGATTGGTTCGAGTGATGTGAGATCACTTTAGTAATGAAAATGAGACTAGGCAGGGGTTAGGGCGTAGCAAGAGGAAGTCTTGTGTGCGCAGCCCTGTCCGTGTTGATTGAGGACTGATCCGTGTGCGGCCCACACTGATCAAGTTTGGATGTACTGAAGGCATATCGGATATATGGGCCCCGGTAAACCGATGTAACCTAAACCTCCGGGCGTCGAGGCATAGCACACCGATTTATAGGTGTAGGTTGAGGGCAGCAAGGTGGAATTCTGCTAACGGGCATAGAGAGATGCTCCATGTAGGGAACCTCCTGTCCGTTTTGGTGCGACCGGTTCAACGTTTGGACTGTTGGGTGAAAGGTTGTCCCGTATGACATCAAGTGAGCGTGCTGTGCAGCTCCACGGGTGGGCGTACGTGACGTGCTCTTCGGGTATCCCTGCATGTGTATATCGAGTCGATTCACCGTCCCTCGCGGTGAAGAGTACCACTTGGTCACTGAGTCGTGACATAGGCTAAAATATGAAATGTGATGATTCAATATTGCTGTTATGATAAAACTTGTATTGCTACATGTGTGCCACCAAATATCGCTTACTAAATTTCCATATTCATGAACTGTTAACTTGTAGCTAAAATATAAAATAAGGATGAACTTGTAGGCGTGTCCGTTTGCTGAAATTTACCATCCCATGTTCGTGTAAACTACATGTAGAGTTTCATGCCTAGGTGAGTGGGTTAAGTCTTGTTGAGCCATCGTGCTCATGGTTGCTGCTTAAGTGTTTTTCAGGTTAGGAGTATCCCACGGACTCAGGTTACGAGTCCACCGGCGAGGGCTACCCTTCGTCGGGGACCACGGATGAGTGGGAGCCGTACACGCCACGCTGAGCTGAGGAGTGCAGCTAGTGTGGGTTGCCCTAGGGCTGGGCAACCAACTTTTGCTAGATAGGTGGCATGAGCTGTATAAACTTAGCTTCCACTTTTGTAATCCAAATACTAGTTTTTAACTGAAGTCTTGTACGAGTTTGTACATATTCAGTTTGTTTTCTATGTAATATAATATCGTTCTTATGATGTGTGCTGTTGGGTGTCGCATCGTGCGGCACCACCCTCTGCGATCCTGGATGAGCGGGTTCCGGTTCCCCACAGAGATTCTCACGGTAGACATCGCAGACTTGAAGCCGGACCTCACTTATGTCAGGCATCCAACCTGGATAATTGATGAAAAGACTCGCGAAACCAGAAACCGGACGCTGCGATTTTTCAAGGTGCTATGGGAAAATCACACGTCCGACGAAGCTACATGGGAAAGCGAGGAGTATTTACAACACAATTGTGGCGGACCGGAATCTGCTCATCCAGGATCGCAGAGGGTGGTGCCGTGCGATGCGACACCCGACAGCACACGTCAGAGGAACACATTATATTACATGGGAAAAACAACTGAAACTGTACAAACAGGTACAAACTTCAGTTACAACTATTGGTTATATTACACAGCGGAAGTCTACACTATACAACTCACGCCCGCCTATCTAGCAAAAGTGGTTGCCCCGCCCTAGGGCAACCCACACTAGCTGCACTCCTCAGCTCAGCGCGGCGTGTATGGCTCCCACTCAGCCGTGGTTCCCGACGGAAGGTAACCCTCGCCGGTGGACTCGTACTCCGAGTCCGTGGGTGGCTCCTCACCTGAAAAATACTTAAGCAGCAACCGTGAGCACGAAGGCTCAGCAAGGCTTAACCGACTCACCTACGCATGAAACTCTACATGAGGTGTACCATGACATAGGATAGCAATGTTGCAGCAAATGGACACGCCTACAAGTTCATCCTTAGTTCATCTTTTAGCAACAAGTTAACGGTTCATAAAGCTGAAATTTAGTGAGCGATATTTGGTGGCACACAGGTAACAATACAATTATATCATAACAGCAATATTGAATCATAACATGTCATTCATTAATCTATGTTATGACGCAGTGAACAAGCGGTACTCGTCACCGCGAGGGACGGCGAATCGACTCGATATACACCTGCAGGGAAACCCAAAGAGCACGTCACGTACGCCCACCCGTGGAGCTGCACAGCACGCTCACTCGATGTCGTACGGGACAACCTTTCACCCAACAGCCCAAACGTCGAACCGGTCGCACCGAAACGAGCAGGAGGTTCCCCACACAGAGCATCTCTCTATGCCCGTTGGCAGATTTCCACCTTGCTGCCCTCAACCTACACCTATAAATCGTTGTGCTATGCCTCGACGCCCGGAGGTTTAGGCTACATCGGTTTATCGGGGCCCATATATCCGATATGCCTTCGGTACATTCAATACTTGTTCAGCAGGGCTGCACACGGATCGGACCTCAATCGACACGGGCAGGGCTGCGCACACAAGACTCACTCTTGCTGCGCCCTAGCCCCTGTCTAGTCTCATTTTTATTACTAAAGTGATCTCACATCACTCAACCGAACCCATGTGTCCCAATGCCTATCTCGCGAGTAGATTCCATCTACTCGACTTGTACCGAAGTCCTATGAATCATTAAGCGTAGCCTATCTACTCGAGGTCCTTGACACTACCCTCACTCTTTTAGGAACCTTTGGTTATGCAAGTGGGGTTTCATTCATCCTATACCTAATGCACATACACACTTCATATGACACATGTAAACAAAGTAAGACTTATAAAAAGGTTAATGCAAACCGGGGCTTGCCTTGTTGCTGCTGGTCAGGGGTTAAGTCTTCGTCCGGAAGAAGGAAGTCCAGCACCTCCGGAGTCTCCTCTTCAGTGACTACACGTTTATGAAATACTACATGTTAATTGATATGCATACAAGTTCTTGTAAGGTTACTGTTATTAGTTCTAACAACCAGTCTCTAACACCTGGAACTCTGTTTAAGAATTTAAAGATGAACTGGGTGTGGGTGGCTTGGGCCTGGACCTAAGTACATGGTTAAGTGTTAAGTGGTTTCCCCCCTTTTCCATATTAATCCCTCAAGTGGTTAAACAGGACAAGGGAGATCCAGAGCCCTAATGGGGCTGAGAATTTTTGTGTGAGTTTCTTGTCACAAGGAAACCCTATGGACCAAATATTAGCACTTTTCACTGAGTGGTTTGCTCAGAATAATTCTTTTAGCAAATAAGCAAAGAAGAATTAATTCTGAGGTCATACCCCTGTTCATGCCTAACTTAGTGAACTACAATTTCAATTATAGCTCATAGAGTTTGCATGAATTTTCCTAGCATTTTTGGAGTTAAGAATTGCCCAGAACTGAATTTCCAAGTTTTGGGAAAATTCTCTGAAAATGTTTCTGTATTCAAATGAACACAGCACCTTCCAATTTGAATTGCTCTGACGAAATCAACTCCAAATGGTCTGAAACTTTTACAGGGGTTCACTAATGTCCTAAAGAACATTCTGGCAAAATTTGGGGATTTTTGGATGAACCCAACTCCCTCTAAAATTCTTTTGCTGAAAAGCTTTAAAGAATTTTCCAAAATTAATTAATGGGTTTCATAAAAATTGGGTTTCAGATTTGGATTGTACTCTGTTAGAGGAATCCAACAGAATTAGTTTCATAATTTTGGGATTCTCCTAACCCAAGTTGTGGTCCTCCAGAGTTTGAATTACAAACTGGACATTTCAAAATGTTTAAATGTCTGCCGGTGGGTCCCACCCGGCAGTCTTCTCCTTCCTCGCCCAAACAGGGGCCCGCGGCGGCGCACCCCGGCGAGCGTCGCCGGAACTGCTTTCCCGGCCGTCTCCCGGCCCAAACTTGCCGCCCCGCCCTAACTCACGACGCTGAACTCGTCAGTGGTGTCGCCGGCGGCCGTAGCTCAGCGGAACAGTGCTCCCGACGGTGACAGCGGCGGTTAGGGTTACGGCGTGGTCGGGAATGCATTACAACGCATCAAAATGATCGGCAAAGGGTCGGAGAGCACCACGGGAGCTCAAGGGTGATGGAAATGGCCGCCAAACCCCATGAAAAGGTCGGCAACCTAGAGCTCCACGGTGAACCGAGCTGTTATTCTATGGCGGCTCGAAAAACAACCTAAACCCGACCATTTCTGGGTCATTTCCCTTGATTCTTGGTCGAGGAGGGCCGCTAGGGAGTGAGGAAGGTGTGTGTAGGCTCACCCGAGCTGGATTGGACGGTGCAGCTAGAATTTCGGGGTAGACCGGCCCTTACCCGGTTGCACTAGTTCTTGGGATTCTTAGGAATTCTCAGTGCACAGTCTATCAATGGTTAGAAGGGTTGCAGCTACACGATCTGGAGACTAAGGCGCACCTTTTCCGTGTAGAAGTCCGGCGGTGAAACTGGCCGTGGCGTGCTGTCCATGGGGAGCAGTTCGCGGCTTTCCGCCGGTGCTCTGTTCCTCGGCGACCGTTGCCGTATTGCACGCGCCACAGGCTAGGAGTCTCGGATTTGTGGGGTTGTCGTGGTAGAGCACACACGGGCGCTGCTTTTCGGTGCTGCTGGCACGAGCAACCGAGGTTCGGCTGCTGCCGGCGATCGGGAAAAGAGAGCGCGGGGTGAGCTCCGGTTTAGTGCGGGGGTGAGGGAAACAGCGAGCGTGCGATCAATGAAGAAGGCAACGTGCTGCTGTTTGCTCCCGGGTTAACGATCGGGTTGAGGCAGCGGAGCCGGCAAGCTGGTCGCCAGCTCGTGCGGAGGGGGCGAGGTGGCTGCTCGGTCGGCTCGGTGTCGAGCTCTGTCGAGGTCCGGTAAACCGAGTTCGCTCGGTGTTGACTTAGGGCCGAAGTCTAGCTGACTGGTGGGCCCTCTTCTCCCCCCTAATCTTCTCTGTTGTGCAAATATCCCACCTACTCAGACTTGAAAAGGAAACTTAGCAACCAACTCAGAGGTAGAATTTGAATTCATCAACTTCAAACTGGTTTGGCCACATTCCCTTCATATTTGAATTTGAAAATTCAAACTCAGTTTGAATTGTTACAAATTTGGCTCCCGACGAGATGAAGTCCAATGGGACTGAAAATTGGTGGGATTACTCAGAAAAATGTGCTGAGTATAGATATAGAGCTAACTTTTGAATTTGGGTGATGAAAGTTGCTGCAATTTGAATTTACATTCAAATTGGCCTCTTTTTGAAATAACCCAAAAGTGCCTCTAAAAATGTTGAATTTGCATGAGCTTTGAACTGAACCTTCCCAAGACTTTTTGAATTCTAGGGGTGAGCTCAACCTCTCATGTTCATGTGTAGAAACCCTACTTTGTGAAAGTGAAGGCTTTCCCCTCTAATCATTCTTTTGATGGAGGTTACTTGCTCTTCACAACATTTCCTAAGGTGTCCACAATAAAAACTGTGGTGTTGTGAGATGAAGAAAAGTTTTTGCAAGTCCCTTTTCTTGGGCTTTTACATTCCTCCCCCCTTAAAAGAATCTCGTCCCGAGATTATAAAAGAAGAGATAGCGATGTAATAGGGACTTACCCGTGTTGAGAAGCCATGAACTCCGCGTAATTTGAGCAAAGGAACTCCTCGCTCTCCCACGTTGCTTCTTCGGCGGTGTGGTTGCTCCAGAATATTTTGTAGAACCACAACGTTCTGCTGCATGTGGTCCTGGCTTTCTCATCAAGAATTCCCCCCGGATATTCATCATATGTTAAATCCGGTTTCAGCTCGCCGATGTCTTCGGTAGGAACAGCAGCTGTATGCTTCAAGCATTTTCGCAGTTGCGAAACATGGAAAATATCATGGACACCAGCCAGAGATGCCGGTAGCTCCAATCGATACGCTGCTGGTCCACACTTCTCGGTGATAGCGTAGGGTCCAATGAAACGGGGAGCGAGCTTCCCCTTCACACCGAACCGGTGCACGCCCTTCATCAGAGACACGCGGAGGTACACGTGTTCCCCAACGTCAAAGTGCAACGGCCTACGCCTCTTATCAGCGTAGCTCTTCTGTCGGGATTGAGCGGCCTTCAAATTGGCTTGAATTGTCCGAACGTGCTCTTCGGCGTTGTTCACCACATCAACCCCGAATGTGACCCTTTCACCGGACTCGCACCAATTTAATGGGGCGCGGCATTTACGACCGTAGAGAGCTTCATAGGGTGCCATCTTGATACTCGCCTGATAACCGTTGTTGTACGAGAATTCCGCCAATGGTAGGTGATCATCCCAGTTCCTACCATGGTGGATGGCACATGCTCTCAACATGTCTTCTAATACTTGGTTTACCCTCTCTGTTTGCCCATCGGTCTGAGGGTGATAAGCGGAGCTCCTAATCAACTTGGTACCCAATGCAGCGTGTAGCTGCTCCCAAAAGCGAGATACAAATAATGCACCTCGATCTGAGACAATGGTCTTGGGTACCCCGTATAGGCATAGAATCTTCGCTATGTATAGCTCCGCATATTTGCCGGCATTGTAACGTGTATTCACCGGAATGAAGTGAGTCGTCTTGGTTAACCGATCAACGATTACCCATATGGAATCATGCTTGTTGGCTGTTAGGGGTAATCCCACAATGAAATCCATGGTCACATCTTCCCATTTCCATGTCGGGATCTTCAGGGGTTGCAACAGCCCTGATTTCTTCATGTGATCAGCCTTCACTCGTCGGCACGTATCACATTCGGATACGTACTTCGCTACCTCCCGCTTCATCCGTGTCCACCAAAATTTCTTTTTCAAATCTTGGTACATTTTGTTGCTGCCCGGATGAATGGAGTATTTAGACAAGTGGGCTTCGTCGAGGATTTTCTTCCTCAGTTCCATGTCCCGGGGTACGACTATGCGGTCGTTGAACCATAGCGTCCCCTCATCATCCTTCCAGAAACATTTAATCTCTCCATTGTCTATCCGTTTCCGGAGATGTGCCATGCCTCTATCCGTCTTCTGAGCTGCAATGATGTCCTCCCTAATAGTAGGGACGAGGGCAAGGTTGTACAGCGATCCATAAGGAGCCAAGTATAAACTTGGCTCTTCCTCCTCCACCGGTGAAATGGTGAGGTGATGGACATGTGATTTCCGACTCAGCGCGTCGGCAACCACATTCGCCTTGCCGGGGTGGTAATGGATCTCAATCTCATAATCTTTGATCAGTTCTAACCACCTCCTCTGCCTCATGTTCAGCTCCTTCTGGGTGAAAATGTATTTCAAGCTCTTGTGGTCGGTGTATAGATGCACCAAAATCCCCAGGAGATAGTGCCTCCACATTTTCAGTGCCAAAACCACTGCAGCAAGCTCAAGGTCATGAGTGGGATAATGCTGCTCATGGTTCCGAAGTTGGCGTGAGCCATAAGCGACCACACGTCCTTCCTGCATCAACACGCAGCCGAGCCCAATACCGGACGCGTCACAATACACGTCGAAGGGCTTTGTTGTATCCGGCTGAGCTAACACCGGGGCTGTTGTGAGATGCTTCACCAATGTTCGGAACGCTCCTTCACACGCCGTGTTCCAAACATATTTCGTCCCTTTCTTCAGCAACTCTGTCATCGGCTTAGCGAGCTTGGAGAAGCTCGGAATGAATCTCCGGTAGTATCCCGCTAACCCGAGGAAGCTTCTGACTTCATGAACTGAAGTGGGAGCTTTCCATTTTAACACTTGCTCTATTTTACTTGGGTCAACCGCAATGCCTTCAGCTGAGATGATATGTCCCAAGAATGGGACTTGGCTGATCCAAAATTCGCATTTGCTGAACATGGCGTAAAGCTTGTGGTCTCGCAATCGTTGAAGAACGATCCGCAAGTGTTCGACATGCTCGGCTTATGTCTTGGAGTAAACCAAGATATCGTCGATGAACACTACCACGAACTTGTCCAGCTCCGGCATGAACACCGAGTTCATGAGATACATGAAATAGGCTGGAGCATTTGTGAGACCAAAGGACATGATGAGATATTCATATAAGCCGTATCTCGTCGAGAACGCCGTCTTCGGGATATCCTCCGCCCTGATCTTGATCTGGTGATATCCAGAACGAAGGTCCATCTTTGAGAATACACTTGCCCCCACAAGTTGATCAAACAAGATGTCAATACGGGGCAGTGGGTACTTATTCTTGATGGTGATGGCGTTGAGCGGCCGGTAGTCCACACACAGCCGCAGGGTTTCATCCTTCTTCTTTACAAACAGCGCCGAGCATCCCCAAGGCGAGGAACTCGGCCTAATGAAACCCTTGCTCAACAGATCATTGAGCTGTTCTTTCAGTTCAGCCAGCTCATTTGGAGCCATCTTGTATGGTCTCCGTGATATAGGCGTAGTCCCGGGTGCAAGTTCAATCTTGAACTCGACATCCCGCTCAGGTGGCATGCCCGGAAGATCATCCGGGAACACATCAGGATACTCCCGGACTACGGGGATGTCTTCTAACTTGAGAGCTTCAGCGTTATTAATTGCTAAAACTTCCCGGACTGGCGTGTCTAACACCAAATGTGGACGGTGGAATGGAGAATTTAAGCGAACCGTCCGTGTCCGAGTCTCTAGGACAGCGCCATGGTATTGTAGCCATGACATCCCTAAGATTGCATCAATCTTTTGTCCCATAAGAATTATCAAGGTGGTGGGATATAGTTTCCCACCTAAGCACAGAGGTGCCTTTGGAATCATCATATTATCTGAAATCTTCCCTCCCGGTGAGCAGATCATATAAGTGCAGTCGGTTGGGAAATCTTGCAATTGATGTTTAGCCACATAGGATGCACTTATAAAGCTGTGGGTTGCACCAGAATCAAATAATATGACGATGGCTTGATTGTTGAGAGTAAACGTACCCGCCAGCACGTTGTCTCCCTCTGGGGCGTCCTCATTGTCGAGGTTGCGGATGCCTCCAGTCCGCTGACCAACCTTCTTCACCGGAGGTCGTCCTCGAGCACCGCCCTGGAACTGGGCTTGCCCGCTGCTCTGCTGCCCCTGGGGACAGTCCTTCGCGAAATGGCCCGCCTGGCCACACGTGAAGCAGGTGAAACGGGGCGGTCCCCCGCTGATCGGTGGACGGAAACCCGGGGCGCGTTGTGGCGGTTGAAACGCCCGGGGTACCGTCTGCTGCTGCTGCTGTCTTGGTGGTGGCATCGGCGGACGGAACGGGGGTGCTTGGAACGAACGTCCCCCGAACTGTTGAAGTCGCGGCGGTGGACGCCACTGCTGCCCGGATGGTGTCCGATACACCATACGGTACTTCTGGGGAGCGCCACTCCCACCGCTGGGTGGAGCGCTGCGCTTCCGCTGCTCAGCTGCCAATTCCTGCTGAGCATCCTCTTGCATGATCGCGGCATTGACTAAGTCGTTGAATGTGCCGCGGTTCCACTGTACGAGGTGGGTCTTCATTTCGGGGTGTAACCCCCGATAGAAGTGCTCCCTCTTCTTCTCCTCCGTGGAGATGTAGTCTGACGCATACTGCGCTAGATGGTTGAAGGCATGGGAGTAGTCGTGGGCACTCCTCCCGCCCTGCTTCAGTTCCAAAAATTCTTGGAACTTCCTCTTCATTATTCCGGGAGGGATGTGATAGGCGCGGAACGCCTCCCGGAACTCTTGCCATTCCACGGCATGGCCAGCCGGACGTGAGGCGACATAATTCGCCCACCACGCACCAGCGGCACCGTGGAGCTGCTGTGCTGCGAACAGGGTCTTCTGCCGCTCCGTACATTGGAGCAGCCCAAACTTGGACTCGATGGTCCGCAGCCAGTTGTCAGCCTCCAGTGGTTCTTCAGCTTCGGTGAACACTGGAGGATGCGTACTCATGAAATCCGAGTACGACACTTCACGGGGCTCACGAGGCCCTCGCTCTTGACGTCCCCCCGCCTGGGACGTATTCTGCACGATCGTGCGGAGCAGGTCGGTCTGCTCCTCACGACCTCCCACCAGTGCCGCTATCACATCCGCTAGAGTAAGCGGAGGCGGCGGTGGTGGCTGCTGCTGCGGGGTGCTGTCGTAGGCCGGTGGCTGGGAGTCATCGCCTCCACCTTGGCTAGAGCCACCAACCTCGTGCGTGGTCCTAGTGCGAACCATCTGCAACCATACGACAATAACATCAGTCCCGCAAGAGAGTGTATGCAGTCCAAATGAAATAGGTGTAAAACATAATGACAATAAAAACATGTGATACATCTCGTAAGTAGATAGTGTAATAACTTTGCACAAGCTACACCATTACCAGACCAAACACAAGCTAGTTTAATCCAACTTGATGAACCTCCTCTTTGGAAGCTCACCATAACTAGGTTTGGTCACTACGAGACATTACTATCGCATTGTCATCACGTATCCACTCGTAGGGTACAACACCCTCTCCAAAGAGTCCAACTGTCATTCTTCTGTCAGAATGACCAGTTTCTACCTATTCCAAGTTTTGATCTGGTTATGTGAATTTCCATGACTCAAGTTGAATACCAAAGTTAAAGTTAACTTCAGTATCTTTCCAACGAGTATTCATTTGCCCCCAGATCAGCTGTGGTTAAAAAGTTATGCTAATTCAAAGTCAGCAGAATTCCTGGAAGAATTTTAACAGCATCTCCTTTGGAAGTTGCTGTTTTCCATTCGAGTTTCCACTGAACTCTGTGCTGAAACTTCAGAAACTTTGAATTGCAAAGATGTCACACATCTTCTACTCTTTCTAAGGATGTATTATATACTAATTTTGATTTTTCACCTGGGAGTTACGTTTGAAAAACTAAACAGCTCCGAGAATGTTTTACTCTGTCCTGGTTCTGGACAGTTTACATTCCTCTGGAATTTAAGCCATCTTAAGGTGTGATTCAGCTCTGGAAGTCTACAACAAAGTTGTATAGTACTTAATTACCTTTCCATAACTATATAGCACATCTCTCTGGGCTAAAAGACCTGTGAGTTATGCCCTGTTGAAGATCAGCAAACTTGCTGTCCAAAACAGAGCACTCTGTTTTTCAGTCTTTTTGGAACTACACTCATCACTATCTCATTCTTATACCCAACCAGGGTCCTAAATGTTGAACCTATAGATTTTAATTACTTGTTATCATTATTTTCATGCATATGCCTACAATATCTCGGTACTACGTTCCTCACAAAAGAAAATCCTAACCGGATCATACCGGCATATACGTCTCAAGTGTGGCGCTAAACAGTCTCTCGCACACGTTTTCTACACGGATACATACGTGGTTAGTACCTGCAGAAGACCACACAATAATGGTGCACTCAAAGGTTGTTCATTTCAGGAAGTTCCATATTTAAAAGTAAATACAAACGCCCATATCATTGCCATACGGCCGTCCTTGAGCTAAGTCACGTCTCAAGGCACGTGATCGTGTTTCAACACCACACGACGGGGAACCCGAGTATGTCATGAACGGGTCGTCACGGTTGGGAATGTTATCAACACAGCAGATACCACCTACTTCCCTGCAGGGCACGCCGATGGCCAGCGCTGCATATGTCCTCCTGGCTATTTCCAGATGAACACACTCTCGCGTTACTGACCACGCGATGGGGTCTCCACTTACTTGCCTAATGCACGCTAGGGATCAGCGTTTCATATGAACTCAGGAACATGAAGAGTCCAAGAGTTTCATATTGACATCTCACACCAAGCTGCGAGACTCTATCCCTGAACCACGTTCCTCGTCAGGGGGAGCTAACCGAAATTGAACCGCTTTCGGTGGCGTTCCTTACCATACTTACCAGAGCGTAGGTGCGTCGTTACATAATTGAAATTCAGAGTTATAACACAAAAGTTAGTCTTTGCCACTTTAAGTAACTAAGCTAATATATTCCTTACTTGGGCAACTACCGAATCCTCACCGTATACCTAATGTTTCCCATAATGCAGTCCTTAAGTACTGTGCTATCCCCAATGCAGCTCTGATACCAGGCTGTGGCGGACCGGAATCCGCTCATCCAGGATCGCAGAGGGTGATGCCGCGCGATGCGACACCCGACACCACACGTCAGAAGAACACATTATATTACATGGGAAAAACAACTGAAACTGTACAAACAGGTACAAACTTCAATTACAACTATTGGTTATATTACACAGCGGAAGTCTACACTATACAACTCACGCCCGCCTATTTAGCAAAAGTGGTTGCCCCGCCCTAGGGCAACCCACACTAGTTGCACTCCTCAGCTCAGCGCGGCGTGTACGGCTCCCACTCAGCCGTGGTCCCCGACGGAGGGTAACCCTCGCCGGTGGACTCGTACTCCGAGTCCGTGGGTGGCTCCTCACCTGAAAAACACTTAAGCAGCAACCGTGAGCACGAAGGCTCAGCAAGGCTTAACCGACTCACCTACACATGAAACTCTACATGAGGTGTACCATGACATAGGATAGCAATGTTGCAGCAAATGGACACGCCTACAAGTTCATCCTTAGTTCATCTTTTAGCAACAAGTTAACGGTTCATAAAGCTGAAATTTAGTGAGCGATATTTGGTGGCACACAGGTAACAATACAATTATATCATAACAGAAATATTGAATCATAACATGTCATTCATTAATCTACGTTACGACGCAGTGAACAAGCGGTACTCGTCACCGCGAGGGACGGCGAATCGACTCGATATACACCTGCAGGGAAACCCAAAGAACACGTCACGTACGCCCACCCGTGGAGCTGCACAGCACGCTCACTCGATGTCATACGGGACAACCTTTCACGCAACAGCCCAAACGTCGAACCGGTCGCACCGAAACGAGCAGGAGGTTCCCCACACGGATCATCTCTCTATGCCCATTGGCAGATTTCCACCTTGCTGTCCTCAACCTACACCTATAAATCGGTGTGCTATGCCTCGACGCCCGGAGGTTTAGGCTACATCGGTTTATCGGGGCCCATATATCCGATATGCCTACGGTACGTTCAATACTTGTTCAGCAGGGCCGCACACGGATCGGTCCTCAATCGACACGGGCAGGGCTGCGCACACAAGACTCACTCTTGCTGTGCCCTAGCCCCTGCCTAGTCTCATTTTTATTACTAAAGTGATCTCACATCACTCAACCGAACCCGTGTGTCCCAATGCCTATCTCGCGAGTAGATTCCATCTACTCGACTTGTACCGAAGTCCTATGAATCATTAAGCGTAGCCTGTCTACTCGAGGTCCTTGACACTACCCTCACTCTTTTAGGAACCTTTGGTTATGCAAGTGGGGTTTCATTCATCCTATACCTAATGCACATACACACTTCATATGACACATGTAAACAAAGTAAGACTTATAAAAAGGTTAATGCAAACCGGGGCTTGCCTTGTTGCTGCTGATCAGGGGTTAAGTCTTCGTCCGGAAGAAGGAAGTCCAGCACCTCCGGAGTCTCCTCTTCAGTGACTACACGTTTATGAAATACTACATGTTAATTGATATGCATACAAGTTCTTGTAAGGTTACTGTTATTAGTTCTAATAACCAGTTTCTAACACCTGGAACTCTGTTTAAGAATTTAAATATGAACTGGGTGTGGGTGGCTTGGGCCTGGACCTAAGTACATGGTTAAGTGTTAAGTGGTTCCCCCCCTTTTCCATATTAATCCCTCAAGTGGTTAAACAGGACAAGGGTGATCCATAGCTCTAATGGGGCTGAGAATTTTTGTGTGAGTTCATGTCACAAGGAAACCCTCTGGACCAAATATTAGCACTTTTCACTGAGTGGTTTGCTCAGAATAATTCTTTTAGCAAATAAGCAAAGAAGAATTAATTCTGAGGTCATACCCCTGTTCATGCCTAACTTAGTGAACTACAATTTCAATTATAGCTCATAGAGTTTGCATGAATTTTCCAGCATTTTTGGAGTTAAGAATTGCACAGAACTGAATTTCCAAGTTTTGGGAAAATTCTCTGAAAATGTTTCTGTATTCAAATGAACACAGCACCTTCCAATTTGAATTGCTCTGACCAAATCAACTCCAAATGGTCTGAAACTTTTACAGGTGTTCACTAATGTCCTAAAGAACATTCTGGCAAAAGTTGGGGATTTTTGGATGAACCCAACTCCCTCTAAAATTCTTTTGCTGAAAAGCTTTAAAGAATTTTCCAGAATTAATTAATGGGTTTTATAAAAATTGGGTTTCAGATTTGGATTGTACTCTGTTAGAGGAATCCAACAGAATTTGTTTCATAATTTTTGGATTCTCCTAACCCAAGTTGTGGTCCTCCAGAGTTTGATTTACAAACTGGACATTTCAAAATGTTTAAATGTCTGCCTGTGGGTCCCACCCGGCAGTCTTCTCCTTCCTCGGGCCAAACAGGGGCCCGCGGCAGCGCACCCCGGCGAGCGTCGCCGGAACTGCTTTCCCGGCCGTCTCCCGGCCCCAAACTTGCAGCCCCGCCCTAACTCACGACGCTGAACTCGTCGGTGGTGTCGCCGGCGGCCGTAGCTCACCGGAACAGTGCTCCCGACGGTGACAGCAGCGGTTAGGGTTCCGGCATGGTCGGGAATGCATTACAACGCATCAAAATGATCGGCAAAGGGTCGGAGAGCACCACGGGAGCTCGAGGGTGATGGAAATGGCCGCCAAACCCCATGAAAAGGTCGGCAACCTAGAGCTCCACGGTGGACCGAGCTGTTATTCTATGGCGGCTCGAAAAACAACCTAAACCCGACCATTTCTGGATCATTTCCCTTGATTCTTGGTCGAGGAGGGCCGCTAGGGAGTGAGGAAGGTGTGTGTAGGCTCACCCGAGCTGGATTGGACGGTGCAGCTAGAATTTCGGGGTAGACCGGCCCTTACCCGGTTGCACTAGTTCTCGGGATTCTTAGGAATTCTCAGTGCACAGTCTATCAATGGTTAGAAGGGTTGCAGCTACACGATCTGGAGACTAAGGCACACCTTTTCCGTGTAGAAGTCCGGCGGTGAAACTGGCCGTGGCGTGCTGTCCACGGGGAGCAGTTCACGGCTTTCCGCCGGTGCTCTGTTCCTCGGTGACCGTTGCCGTATTGCACGCGCCACAGGCTAGGAGTCTCGGGTTTGCGGGGCTGTCGTGGTAGAGCACACATGGGCGCTGCTTTTCGGTGCTGCTGGCACGAGCAACCGAGGTTCGGCTGCTGCCGGATATCGGGAAAAGAGAACGCGGGGTGAGCTCCGGTTTAGTGCGGGGGTGAGGGAAACAGCGAGCGTGCGATCAATGAAGAAGGCAACGTGCTGCTGTTTGCTCCCGGGTTAACGATCGGGTTGAGGCGGCGGAGCCAGCAAGCTGGTCGCCAGCGCGTGCGGAGGGGGGCGAGGTGGCTGCTCGGTCGGCTCGGTGTCGAGCTCTGCCGAGGCCCGGTAAACCGAGTTCGCTCGGTGTTGACTTAGGGCCGAAGTCTAGCTGACTGGTGGGCCCTCTTCTCCCCCCTAATCTTCTCTGTTGTGCAAATATCCCACCTACTCAGACTTGAAAAGGAAACTTAGCAACCAACTGAGAGGTAGAATTTGAATTCATCAACTTCAAATTGGTTTGGCCACATTCCCTTCATATTTGAATTTGAAAATTCAAACTCAGTTTGAATTGTTACAAATTCGGCTCCCGACGAGATGGAGTCCAATGGGACTGAAAATTGGTGGGATTACTCAGAAAAATGTGCTGAGTATAGATATGGAGCTAACTTTTGAATTTGGGTGATGAAAGTTGCTGCAATTTGAATTTACATTAAAATTGGCCTCTTTTTGAAATAACCCAAAAGTGCCTCTAAAAATGTTGAATTTGCATGAGCTTTGAAATGAACCTTCCCAAGACTTTTTGAATTCTAGGGGTGAGCTCAACCTCTCATGTTCATGTGTAGAAACCCTACTTTGTGAAAGTGAAGGCTTTCCCCTCTAATCATTCTTTTGATGGAGGTTACTTGCTCTTCACAACATTTCCTATGGTGTCCACAATAAAAACTGTGGTGTTGTGAGGTGAAGAAAAGTTTTTGCAAGTCCCTTTTCTTTGGCTTTTACAGCAATCATCCGGAGTTATTAGAGGCTTATGTTCAGTAGTCGTCCTCCCCACCTTGTTCTTAATCATGAATCTCGGGACAAGATTCTTTTTAGGGGGGGGGATGTAAAAGTCCCAAAACTTGTAAATGAAAAACTTTAGTGACGAATAAAGTTGAGATTAAATCCAAGAAAATGAGACTTGCAAAAACTTTTATAAACATGTGAAGATGGTCATGAGCAAGCACCTGCATTCAAGTCCCCTTTGAATTCAAATGATTATTTGAATGTAAAGGTGGTCATTTGAAATGGAGGATGCAAACTGTGGTTGGAAACCTTCACTTTGCAGCCACCAAATTAAAAGTTTGAATCCATATTTTAATTCTTCAGGTCCAAATTATGAGGAGGGCAAATTTTGAGAAAATTTGGAGGTGATTGGATAGGTATATCAAAGAGACTTGTGAATTTTCATTAAAAATTTGAATTCAAATTTGGAACTGAGGTCAACCTTGTCAATTTGCTAAATGGTGTTCAAATTGGAATTTCATTATGAATGAAAGTTGCAAAGCACCAAATTGAGATATTTGGGGGAGGAGAGCAGTGGGACCCACATGTCAATGGAGGGGGAGACTTACACACCAAGTCTTGTTGCCCTGCTCTCTGTTCTACTCGTAGCCGCTGAACAGCCGAGAGCGCCACCGAGGCAGCGGTTGCCACCAGCTCCCAGCAGCCAGAGGCTCATTTCCTTTCCCTTATCGGCTCCAACCAGGCGCACACCGCTTCACCAACCGCCTCACCACGCCTGCTGTCGTTATCACGTGCCTTCCTCGCCGAGCTGTTGCCGCACGGAAGAAAACTCTCGGTCCACCGGTGCCCGGCCAGCCCGATGAGTTGCATGCCGAGCTGAGCCTCTCCACAGCATCGCCGGACCTCCCTCAGCGTGCCCAAAGCGAGAACCAGGCGCTATCCCCACGGAAACCCCGGCGTCGAGCTCATTTTCCTCCACGGTGCCGAGGAAAGTCGCCGCGACGAGGACTCGTCGCCTGGCCACCACAGAGCTTCTCCCACCGAGCTGCTAAAGCAAAAAGGTCCGTCTAGACACCTTCTACTACCCCCCCCCCCCAACTCCGGCAGCATGCCATGGCGTGTCTTGCCGGAATTTCCCTGTTTTTCCGTCGGTGTGCGATGGACACCGAAGTTGCTTCGATCGAAAATTCGTGCCGCACGATCAACCAAACCACACACAACGTAGAATACACCTTCTATACCTCTGTGCGAGTTCATAGGATCAAGAACCACCGAAAACCGTCGAGCAAAGCCGCTGTTCATCTGAGTTTTTCAATTATCGCCGGATTTTTGACCTAGCCCGACGGTGAGGTCGTACTTCCGGCAAGTTTCAGCAAGATTGGAGGTTGGATCCGTGTTCTCCTCAGTGCATTGGTGCTGTACGAGCAAACGGCGACGTGTTTGGTGTAGTACAGCGCCCTAGCGACGTCGCCGGACATGCCACAGCCACTGTCGCCGTCGCACCTAGGGTTCCGGCCATCTTCGATCCGAGGTAAGGCCGGAAATGTGTTCCTCGCATGGGAATATATAGTTGCGGCGAAAATCAGCAAGTTCCGAGCACAGGAACCCCCTCCCGGCGAGAGCTCCGGCAAGCTTGGTGGCGCGGGAGCGCGGGTGGCGGGAGGTAGACGAAGCCGGGGCTGGCCCACGTGTCAGTGTCGGTTGTGGGGGACTTGGATCTTCTGTGGCACCGGATCAGTTTGCGACTCTACGGGAAGAACTCTATAGCCTCATGTGCCAGTGCATGAGAAGGCGCCACGTCAGCCCCGGACCCGCAGTCAGACTTTTAAACCTGTCCCGGTTTATTTCAAATACCAGATTTAATTCAAATTTTGGGAGGGCATAACTTGTGCTAGGAAGATCCAAATTTAGTGATTCAAATTGGGTTGGATTCAGATTGAAAAACTCTATCCAAATGTGCAACCCAATTTGTATCAAAATCATTATTAAATTCTGGAAAAAATTTAAAACTTTTCAGCAAAAGAATTTTAGAGGGAGTTTGGTTTCATCAAAAAATCATATATTTTTGCCAGAATATCCTTTAGGATGTTAGTTAACTCCTGTAAAAAGTTCAGCTCATTTGGAGTTGGTTTCCTCAGGAGAATTCTGATTTCAAGTTTCCATGTTCAAATGAATACAGAAACAATTTCAGTGAATTTCCAAAACTTGGAAATTTAGCTCTGGGTAATTCTTAGCTCTAAAACTCCTAGGAAAATTCATGCATGCTCCCTGAGCTATGTTTGAAATTTTAGTTCACTTGAATTTGCATGAAAGTGCAAGTTTATTCATAATTAATTTATTTTTGCCTAAATGCATAGGAAATTGTTCTGAGTGATTTATTCATTGAAAAATTCCAAATTTTGGTCCAGATGATTTTCATGTGACAAGTAACTCACATGAAAATGTTCAGCTCCATTGGGGCCCTGGATCAGTACTATTCTGTTCAACCTCATTAGGTGATCAACACCCAAGTGATGAAACACACATCTCACTTGATCATAGTGCTAAACCCAAACCCAAATCTCTAGCACTAGTGTCATTTTAAATTCTTAAAAAGAGTTCCAGTTTTAAACATGTCTTTAGAACTTGTTAGTAAAAGTTTTACAATCAAACATATATGCATGTTCCTAACGTGTAGTGATTAAACGTAGAAGAGTGGAGGAGAAGTGAAGTTTGGATCAAGGAGCGGGAAGGGCAGTGATTAAGCTTCAAGTCATCAGCAACTAACTTCATAATTATCTGACCTTATTCACCTGCAAAACCAAGGAAAGCTCTAGTTTGCATTTAAGCAAGCAAGGGTTTGCATTTAAGCTAATTTATAAAGTTTTTACTTTGTTCACTATGATGGTTAGAGTCTGTATGTGCATTAGGTCAAGTATGTTTTATACTCCACTTGCATAACCAAAATGTGTAAAAGTCCCAAAAATGTGTATGAATAAAAACCAAGGTTTGAGTTCATATGTGTGACAAAGACATGAAAAATGGGACTTGCTAAAACTTTTCTTCATGCAAAGTAATACATGGATGACCATCCAAAATGAGGCTCACATTTTTATTTAAAAGTGTTGAACCAATAAGGAGTTAAATACCTCTTTGCATGTAAGTTTAAAAATCAGATTTGAGATTCGAAGTTCACACATGTGGTGACCAAAAACTTTGAATAAGCATGCAGCCATATAGTTGGAATTACAGGGAAAGGTTTTATTACAAACTTTTCATTTGTAGGGTGGGCTCAAAAAGGAGTTAAAGAGAAGCATTTGCAAATTCTAGCCAAATTCAAATTTTTCATACATATTCAAACTGAATTTGGAGAATTCAAATTCTAGCCACCCTTTTAAACTCAGTGTTCTGGGAATTGTGAGGATCAGCTTCAGAAGATATTTGGGAGGTAAATGTGGAGTGGGACCCACATGTCATAGAGGTAAAGGGCTGCCTTGCAAACTAAGTTTCAGCCTCGGTGGGAGATTTCACCGAACAGCTCGCGTGAGCCACGAGCAGCTCCCGCCGTGGAGGCACTGGGGGGGGGGGGCCTCGGCAGCGCCACCAGCTGCTCCATTCCCCCACGCGCGGCGCCCAGAGGCGGTTCAGCGGCTTGATCACCCCCCTGGCCGAAGCAAAGGCCATCCGTCTTCTCCTCCCCGCGGGCGACGCGGAACCGAGCCGTTTCCTTCCCTCGCTGCTCAGCCGATCGTGAGAACGGCAAAACAACCGCGCTCACCCCCCCGAACTGCTAAACATCGCCGCGAGCTCGGCCTCCACCTCCCTGACCCGAAAGCAAGCAAGTTTCGGCCTCCGGTGCCCGAGAACAACCGCCGCCGCGGCGACCTAGTTCAAGAAAGTGATCGGGCGCACGTGGGAAGCTCGCCACAGCGGTAGTCATGGCCAAGCGAGGGCGGCAACGGGAGCGCACGGCCACCGCGCTGCTCTCACCCAAAGCTCAGGCCATGCCGTGAGCTCTCGACGGCGAATTTCGAAGTTTTGCTCCGGCGACCTCATCCCGAGCTCCCGGTACAGTTCCTCAAAATTCCTCCTCTCCAATCCTTCTTAGGGTATCAAACTTGGCACAGAGAAGCTGGACTAGCCGGCGATCATTTTCCCTTTTGCATCCAGCGCATGAAAACGCCTCAGACCGACGAATTTTGAGATCTTCTTGGGTTGTTCATGGCGGACCCATTCGGTCGCACGACGACAACCTATTTGCAGCCACTCCCGAGCTACTTTGAGGTCGTGCTGATCGTCCTAGAGCTGTGCTGGTGCTTTGGAGCTCGTCGGCACAGGTTTTGGCGGGCTGGAGACCTTGGGCGACGCTGCCGAACCTCCACACTAGCTGCCGCACGTCGCCGGCCATTTTCCGGCCACAGGCAGCCTACACCGACCCCACAGCCGAGTTCCTTGGTGCCCTAAACCCCCTGGCGGCGAGTTCCGGTTTGGACGGTGGCCGGAAACGGCCGGCCGGCGAGCACCGACGTGCTCCGGCGAGGGGGAGAGCGCGGGCGCGGGAGGGGAGCCGAAGGAAGAAGAAGACGGGTGGGCCCCGTCTGTCAGCAGCAGGAAATTTAAACCTGTGATCGGGTGTGGCCAGGATCCTGTGTGTTGGCGCGCTGGGAAGCTGTGGCCCCGGTGTGGCCCAATTCTGAGTGGCTGGGATTTAAAACAGTGGGTCCAACCGAATTTTCAGTAGGAAAACAATTCCAGAGATGGCTCAAACTTTGGAAATTCATAGCTCCTGGTAGAAACCTCCAATTTGAGTGATTCCACTTGGGTTGGATTCATCTCTCTGAGTTCTATCCAAATATAAACTCATATTTGTATGAAAGTTAATATTATATTCTGGAAAATTCTTTGAAGGTATTCTGAAAAAGAATTATTGAGGGAGTTTGGTTTATCCAAAAATCCTAAAATTTTGCCAGAATATTCTTTAGCATATGGTTGACCTTATTGCAAATTGTCAGCTCATTTGAAGATCATTTGAGTAGGAATTTGCTAAATGCAAACTACTGTGTTCAAAAGAGTCCAGAAACTTTTTCAGAAAATGTTTCCCACTTCTAAAATCTATTCTGAGCAATTCATAGCTCCAAAAACCATAGGAAAATTTATACAATCTGTCTGAGGCATACTTGGAATTGTAGTTCACTTAATTGGGCATGAAAATGCACATTACTTCAAAATTAATTCTTTTGAGTACAAAGCTTAAAGAATTGTTCTGGGAGAACTACTCAAGTAAAAGGGCTGACTTTTGGACCAGATTACTTTCATGTGATCAAGAACTCACAGGTAAATTATCAGCCCAAGATGAGTCCTTGAACTCCCGGTTCTTATTCTCCAAACTTATGTATAGGCGAAAATACATAAGAGACATTATGAGAATTATGAAGAACACAATTTAACTATACATTAGCTGCAATTTGGCAAGCTAAATCCTTAGGTAGTATAGAACCTGCTGTAAAAGTTTTGAGGCCATTGGAGTTCTTGTTCTTCAGTTACACTCAAATCTTTTCAGCTTATCTATTATGTTCATTAGGGAAGGTGGTTAGGGTATGGCCAAGACATTAAGATCAATTTAGATCATTTCTGTTTCTTTGCACAACAGATACAAACCAAGCCATTCTTGGTTTTTCCACACAACCTCTGTTCCTAAGAAATTAATTTTATAACTTCTTTCCATTACAGTCTATAAAACATATGCATATGCATTTCAATAGGAACCACAACGAAGGGCATTCAAAGGAGTGATTCATTGAAGTGGATCAAGCTCCGGAAAATCAAGGGTGGATCAGCAAGGACACTAACTGATTATATACAACTACCCTGCAAAACAGGCAAGCTCCGGTTTGCATTTAACAGCTATTAAGTTTTTATTGTGTATTCACTTTCGGTTAAGATATGAACTGTGCATTAAGTCTAGTGTTTGATACTCCTCTTGCATAGCCAAATGACCCATGGAGTATTGGGTAGGTGTCCTTTAACGTGTAGAACTGCCATGCTTAAGTATGGTTCAGTAGAAGTCGAGTGGTGAGATGCTACTCGCAGGTTCAGGAACAACAGGTGCATACGGGATTGGTTCATAAATGAATTAGCAAGTTAAAGTGGAGACCGGAAGGTTGTAGGAGCAGCAGGACATAGGAGCCTGGGTGCTATAGACCTGTCCGTGTCGTTCAAGGATCGATCCGTATGCGGCCCTGTTGAACAGGTTTGAGTTGTGTACCGGACTCATGCTGGCTATATGGGACCCAGTAAACCGATGTACCTCGGGAAGCTGTCGTTGGGACTTTTCGGGTCGCTTCAGGCGGACGGGGGAAAGGCTGCCACGTACGACGTCAGTGATGGTTGTTGTAGGCAACGTCGAGTACGGGCGTACGTGTCGTGTAGTCCGGGTGTTATTGATTCGAATCAACGTCGCTCACGGAATGGACCGAGCATACTTGTTCTCACAGTCATGACGTAGTAAGAACTTGCATGAGAAAGGAACTAATCATATTGATGTGAAGTATTATACTAGTTTTGTATTGGATCTTGATGAATAGGCTAGTGCAAACTCGATTCTTTTATGCCGTGAGCATTTTACATTGGGGGAAAGCGTTTCTTGTTTGATTGTGGACTCCCGATGTGGCGTGCCCAAGGTTACTTAAAATGCGGCAATTAATACCTGAATGTAAGGATTTATTTTTAGGCGAGTTCAATTATGCTTATACCCTCCTACTTTAGGTTCATAACCTCACATAGAGTTTCATGTTTAGGGTGACAGTTAAGTTTTGCTGAGCGTTATGCTCACGGATGCTATCTGAGTTGTTTTGCATGTAATTGACTCGATGCATATGAGAAGGGATGCCGATGAGACTTGGGAACCTCTGAGTGCTTACTCAAAGAGCATTCTCACCGCTGCAGATTGTTCTTCGTGTTGCTAGTAAGAAACGTCCGCGGGCTGGACTGTTTCTTTGTTGCTAGTTAGAATGAGTCGTGGGAGTGATAGTCTTCCGCTGTAGCTTACTCTGATACAAGTATTTGTAAAACTTTCCTGTATGCTTCCGCAAACTATTTATGTAATATGATGTGTTTCTGCAACCCGTGTACTGTTGGGTGCCGCATATCACGGCACCACCCAACGAGGTCCTGTGGTGCCTCACAGCGTGGTATCAGAGCTGCGTTGGGAACAGAGCACGGATTGAGCATCATATTATGTCAAAAACATAGGATACGGTGAGATAACGGTACTAGGCCCACATAAGGACTATTATTAGCATATTATGAAGGTGGCAAGCTAATTTATTTGTTATGTCAGAAAATCGTTCATCTCGGGACGTCTATGTCTTGGGGGGTGCACGTATGCGCTGTCCACCAGTGCGCACAAGCTGAAGGGTAGAGCCTCACGGGTGGCAGGTAACCCGACCCGCTTTAGTATCCTCTACGACTCATCATGTCGTTTGGGGTATTCGAGCAACGTCTGTCCCTAGCGTGTGTGGTGCAACTTGGGAGAGCCCGTCACGTGGTCAGTAACGTGAACACGTAGCTCAAGGCGTGTTTGGCTTGAGAACACCTGAGCGAGTGATGACGGCCGGGTGTACGAACTGTATGGATACCGGGTTCGGTGTGCAGCCGGACCTGATGATTGAGTGTGGCTTATGTAGGTGCTAACCACGAAAACCTTAGTGCGTGTAGAAAATGTTTGCGAGTGACCGTTTTAGTGCCACCTAAGGATACGTATATGTCGGTGAAATCCGGTTAGATTTTTCTTTGGTGAGGCAACGTAGTACCGTCATATGTCTTACGGTGCATCGTCACCATACTACACTTGATAGTATTCTTTCCTATGAAGAATCCATTCATGAATAACTTTCAAACTAAAAATGGATGATGGAAAGCACATATTAGTTACTGAACTCTTCATTTGAACTAAGTTTCAAAGAAGAGAATTGCTAGGCTTCTTTTGATCTCAAAAACAGAGTGCTCTGTTCTGGCAGAAGTTTTGCTGGACATTGACAGGGCATATGTCTTAGTAGATTGCCCCGATGGAGGTGTATGATACAGTTCTCGAAAGGTTTTTAAGCGCTCTACAATTTTTCTATAGACTTCCAGAGCAAAATCAGATGCCAACTTAGTTGAATGTCCAGTTGAATGCAAACTGTTCAGAAAACAGAACAGCTGCAACCTTCTCTGGATGTTTCTGTAAATTGGCCATAAATTTCTGTAGAAAATTTTCTAAGGGTAATATGATACACCGTTGGAAAGGTTATCAAATTTACAACAATTTCGTAGTTCATAGTTTATTCAGAATTGTACTCCATTTGTATGTAAAACTGTGATGAAAACAACCACATAAAAAGGTGGTGCTGGCAAATTTTATCCAGAAAATTCTGTCAACTTTGAATAATCATAACTTCTGATTAAGGTATGATCCAGAGGCATGTGAGTACTCGTTGAAAAGATACTGAAGTTAACTTTAACTTTGGTATTCGACTTAAGTTATGAGAATGCTGGTAACTGGATCCAAATCTGGGTTAAGTACATAAAGGTCGGTTCTGTACAGAATAGAGGGATTGTTTTATTTTGGCTTTAGAAAGATGTGTAAACATGAAGTATTGTTATGCTTTCATAAAGTTTTAGCATGTTCATGTTTTGCATACTTTCACATACTGCTAAGATCAAGTTTTGACTCTCCTCAAAATGATGCTTTTGCAGTATGGTGCGTACTCATTCACCGAGTAGGGCTGAAGGTTCTCGCTGAGACGGTGATGACTCGACTCCACCACGGGCACCGCCATCAACGGTATGGGCGGATTTCATGGCTCAGATGGTCGAGTCAAGTCAAGAGAACACAAGACTACTCCAAGCCTTGGTACAACAGGGCTTACTCCAACACGCGCAACAGGACGTTCCACCTCGGAATGCCTATTTGGATTTCTTGGTGACACAACCGCCAATCTTCACAGAAGCCAATGAACCAGTGGAATCTGATCAGTGGCTTCGAGTTATGGAGTCCAAGTTTGGAGTGTTTGAGGGCGACGAATATCAGAAGACATTATTTGCATCTCAACAGCTCCATGGAGCCGCCGGTAATTGGTGGTTTGCTTATCTCGCCACCGTTCCGGAAGGCCATCAAGTGGAATGGACGGAATTCCGTGAAGCATTCCGTGCTCGTCACATTCCTATGGGTTTTATCAAGGCCCGACAGCAAGAATTTAGGAACTTGAAGCAGGGGGACATGAGTGTCCTCGATTATGTCAAAAGGTTCAACCTTTTGGCACAATATGCTCCTGCTTATGCGACGAGTGAAGCTGCAATGTGTGACTACTTCTTCTATGGCCTGATTGCCATATTAAAAGGCAAGCTGGTTTTGTTCAATCAAGGCAGTTACACCGAGTTGATCAGTGCTGCCCTGCTGCAAGAACAAGCGACACTTGAGTGTCAAGCAGAGAAGAGGGACCGGGATGATGTGCAAGAAGACACACCAATTGTTCCTCGTAAGTACCGTGTGGTGTGTCACACACCATCCAATGAGATATGGCAAACACCAGAAAGATCAACTCCGTACAGATTTCCTGCTCAAGAATCATGTCTTGAAACAACACCTTTGCCGCAGCAACGAATGACGCCTGTTACATCATTGCTGCAACCGAGTACATCAACTTCTCAACCACAAGTCAACGAAGAACCGGGGAAACCTCCGTGTTCTTATTGCCACCGTTCAGGGCATTTTAGGCAGGAATGCCGGGAGAAGTTTCTGAACAGTAGACAACTATCATCATCAGGTGGTATGCCGCCACCTGCTCAAGTCAACATAACAGCATTGCAATCCGGGAGTGTGCAACATCTTGCTATTGAGGATGTCCCGGAGGGAGCACCGGTGTTAGCGGGCATGTTTACTCTCAAAGATGTGCCCGTGTTGGTACTTTTTGATTCCGGTGCATCCCACAATTTTATCAGCAAAACCTGCGTGGATCAGCACCAACTATCCACCAATACTCCCACAACGAGTTATCTTATACGTTCTCCGGGAGGAAATATCTCTGCCAATCAGATTGTGTCCCTAGCAGCTTGGTGTTTGGGCGGAAAAATATACCCAACATTGCTGATTGTGTTGGATAGGCAGAAGATAGACATTATATTGGGGATGTCTTGGTTAAATCGTCGCGGTGCCGTTCTTAATATCGGTAATCGGACTGTCCAGATTGACTCGCCGATTCACGGACAGCACACGCTGTTTTTAGACAGCGAAGATCCAGATATGGTAGAGGCCTACCACATGGAAGCACTTAAGCTTGAAGATATTCTGGTGGTGCGTGATTATGCTGACATATTTCCCGATGACTTACCGGGCATGCCGCCAGAACGGGACGTCGAGTTCAAGATTGAACTGGCGCCGGGAACGACGCCTATCTCACGAAGGCCTTACAAGATGGCACCTAACAAGCTAGCGGAGTTGAAAGAGGAACTAAATGAACTCATGAGCAAGGGTTTCATATGACCAAGTTTGTCACCTTGGGGTTGCTCAGCACTGTTCGTTAAGAAGAAGGACGAAACTCTACGGCTATGTGTTGATTACCATCCTGTAAATGCTGTCACAATAAAGAACAAGTATCCTTTGCCCCGCATCGACATCCTGTTCGATCAACTTGTGGGTGCAAATGATGTGTACATCACTCCTGCAGACATACACAACACTCACATGGTAGATATGCAAGGTCCAATTACTAGAGCTCGAGCACGACAATTGAATTTAGAGGTGAGCTCGTTCCTGAACAATTCTTTATATGTGAATTTTGAGAGTATGTTGCTACCTAATGGATTAATTATGATTAGGAACCATGGAGAGGACATGGAGATAAATGGAGAGGGGTTTGGAGGCGTGGAGGACCAGAAAATACGCCAACAAGAAGTTAGAGACCGAGCCCAACTCAAACTCGAGTCCAACTCGGGCCCAGGAGCAGTCCACCTTAAAATGGATGCACATGAGGCATACGGACGCCGCGTTTGACGTTCTACATATGCACGGAAAGGTGAGAGGATAAACTTTCCAATAGAACTGGCCCCACGTCAAAATACCCTCGGAGTCGACTGGAAACTTCGAAACAATATAAAGTTTAGAGTCTGTCAGGGTGTTGCATCACCTAGTTGGGCCATTGGGCCTTGTATCGAGTCCAAGTCCATTATGTACGTGTCTTAGGGTTAGGTCACGACCCCAGCACCCCCCTGGTCGTCCTCCACCTCCTTTATACCCCCTAGCCGCCGTCACAAACAGGTAGGTTTTGCTTAGTTACAATCTGTCATTGAACAGTGTCGCCGATCATCGGTTGTGAGACCCCAAATTCGTGATCAATTCAGTTTTAATTGCAACTTCTCTGTTCTTGCTTGTGTTATTGATTGCGCCTGCATGCATAAGCCTTCGTGGCGAGGTCATTCGTGTGACACGGGTGATAACCAACGGAGCAGTGGTGTAGTGATTGCGGGGTTTCGTTCGTTCGGAGCCTTGGATCATCAACGTCGAGATCTCCACCCAATCAAGTTTACCCTACCTCTCGGAAGATCGGGACTCATCCTCCTATCAATTGGTATCAGATTTCCAGGTTCACCGTGAGGTATACTTGTGTGCCCTTTAGATTTATTTTGTTTCAGTCCTATCGTCCACAAAAAGCCACAAAAAAAATTTAGTTTCCCTGACCTACAACCTCCGCTCAACCTTTTGCACAATTTAGTTTCGGAGTCCGTAGTTCTGAGTTCGTGTCCTAGGTTGAGTCTGGTTGCTGGTTTAGATTTGTTTTGGTTCAGTTTTGTTTCTTCCATCCGCTTCCATCTACAAAAAACCAATCTACAAAAAAATTCCATCCACCGATTCGTTTCTGTTCAGTTTCCACCACCACCAAAACCTGATTCGGGGTATCCTCCTTAAAACGGGCATAACTTTTCGCTCGTAACTCCGATTGAGGCGCATTTTTTCCTAGAAAGGTCTCGAAAAAGTCCACTACGGTGTTTTCAAAAAAAATTACAAAAAAATTAAGGAGGCCCTCGTTTCGAACTCCGAAGTTCCAGGACCAGTTTTTCCAATCGCTCCTGAATTTGTGCCGATCTCATCTTTCATCGGTTTGAGCTAATACTTGGTGCTGTTTCTATTCTTGTGCCCCTGGTTGAGAAAAAATATCAAAAAAATAAAGAGAAAAAAGATTTTGATTTCTACTAGTGCTTCAAGACAAAAATAGGAGGCTAAGGGGTTTTCTAGTTATGCTATTTCTGTGTGAGTGCTAGATACTTGCTGATATTATCCTTGTTGTTCATCATCATTCATCCTTGCCCTTGCTTGTTGCCACAACTGTTCTAATACATTCTTAGGCCAGCAACTAGGTGAAATTCTTTGGACACTTATTGAGCATTGCTATCTGTTACTAACTTGTGTGCCACATACATATACTGCATTTGAGCCTTCCAAGCTCCACCTCCTCTCGAGCAGAACAGGTAACCTTTGCAATCGCACCCACTCTCTGCTTGCTTCACACGGGTCACCGTTGGCCACCTACAGTGCTGTAAGAAACTTGTAAGAGCGGGGTAAGACGCATCTTACTGATCGATTTTCCACCCACATCGGAGAGCGTAGTAATAGGGTTCTTCACGATCTTTTTGTCTTCGTTTCTGTTTTGTACTAACAATGACAGGAAAGAAGCCTATGGATAAGACCTCTGGTTCTACACCTCAGGATGATGATGAGTGTGTGTCCCATATGGAACTAAAGGACATGATGCGGGCAATGACCGAAGCTTTCAACAATTACTAGACCACTACAACAGCCACCTTTCAGAGGCTCCATACAAGTGTTGCTGGTCTGACCACACGGTTGGACGAGATGGAGACTCGTCTTCCCCAACAAGCTACACCCTCTATCATCCTTGATGGTGATGCACATGCTCACTATGACACAGAGGATGACTTCAATAACGATGAGGTTGATGCACAGCAGCACCGTCGCCCTCGACGAAATCATCAAGGTATGGGAGGTAGACCTCGTCCTCATGCTCCTGAACAAGATAATGATCCTTATGCTAAGATTAAGTTTTCTATTCCAACATTTTATGGATCTTATGATGCTGAGACTTACTTGGATTGGGAGATGACGGTAGAACAAAAATTTAGCTCTCATCTTGTTCCTGAGTGACATAGAGTTAGACAAGCCACTAGTGAGTTTAAAGATTTTGCTATAATTTGGTGGAATGAACTTGTCAATACACGTAATGCACCACAGACATGGGCTGCGTTAAAAGAAGAGATGCGCACTAGGTTTGTTCCTCCTTCATATAGATGTGATCTTCTTAAGAAATTGCAACGCTTTGATCAGGGTGACATGACTGTCCAAGAGTACTACCAAGAGTTGCAGAAAGGTATGCTTCGTTGTGGGGTAGTTGAGGATCAGAAAGACCAAATTGTTAGATTTTATGGGGGCTTGCACGTGAGATCCAGGACATAGTTGACTACAAGGAATATCATTCTATTCAATGTTTATTTTAACTTGCTATGTTAGCAGAAAAAGAAGTGCAGGGTCGCCAACAGCAGCGGCGGAACAACACCTTCACGCCACGACAATTTTCAGTGCCATCCAAAGCAGCGCCCTCCTCGAGCGTACGTGCTTCTACACCACCCTCTACGGGTGTTGTACGCAGCACCATCGCACCTTCTACATCACGGGGACAAGATAACAGCAAGTCCCAGATGCCTCCAGGTGTTGCAGCAAAGGCGGCTGCACCCAACACTTCGACAAGTCGCAGCTCCGACATCAAGTGCCACCGCTGCCAGGGACTTGGCCATATGCAACGAGATTGCCCCAGCAAATGGGCGATCATTGCCACTGCTGATGGTGGGTATGTTAGTGCTTCTGATATTGAAGATGAAAAAATTATTGCAACTAACATTTCAGGTTCAGATGATGGTGCTGAGGAGGTTCTTGGTACATCTGCGACAAACAACTATAAGACTTTGATTGTGCAGTGAGCTTTGAGTGCCACGGTTCGAGAGGACGACAACCGCCAACGTCACAACCTTTTCAACATGTTTCTCGTCGTCAAGGACTGGCGTGTACATACCATCATTGATGGTGGTAGCTGCAACAATTTGGTGAATGTTGAGGTGGTCAAGAAGATTGGCTTGACCACACGGGAGCATCCCCACCCTTATCACATTCAATGGTTTAACAACAATGGTAAGGTTAAGGTAACACAAACAGCAAGGATACATTTTTCCATTGGTTCTTATCATGATTTTGCTGATTTTGATGTGGTGCCTATGGATGCTTGTTCTCTTTTGTTGGGACGTCCTTGAGAGTTTGATACTGATGCTATTCACCATGGTCGATCTAATAAGTATACTCTCATGCATAAGGGCAAGAAAATTGTGTTGCTTCCTATGAGTCCCACTGAAATTGTACAATTTGAGCAAGAGAAAAAGAATAATGCTAAGCAAAAGGGTATTTTCAATTCTGAAATTCAGCAACCTATTAAGTTGAAAAATCCTATTTTCCTTGCAACTAAATCTGATCTTGATGATTTATATGCCTCTAATGGAACTTGCTATGCTTTAGTGTGCAAACATGCTTTATATTCCATTGAGGATACGCCCATTGTCTTGTCACCTGCTGTTGCTAACCTTTTGCAGGAATATATGGATGTTTTTCCATCAGAGATACCCCCCGGATTACCACGTGTGCGAGGCATTGGGCACAAGATTGATTTGGTTCCAGGGGCGAGCTTGCCAAACCGTGCTGCCTACAGGACCAACCCCGACGAGACTAAGGAAATTCAGCGACAAGTCCAAGATCTTCTGGACCGCGGGTACATTCGTGAGAGTCTTAGTCCTTGTTCTGTTCCTGTTCTTTTGGTTCCAAAAAAAGATGGCACTTGGCGCATCTGTGTTGATTGTAGAGCCATCAATAACATTACCATTCGTTATCGCTATCCTATTCCTAGATTGGATGACATGCTTCATGAGTTGAGTGGTTCTGTTATTTTCTCCAAGATTGATTTGCGTAGTGGGTATCATCAGATTCGTATGGCTTTAGATGATGAATGGAAAACTGCTTTTAAAACTAAATTCAGACTTTATGAATGGTTAGTCATGCCATTTGGTTTAACTAATGCGCCCAACACTTTCATGAGGTTGATGAATGAGGTTTTACGTGCTTTCATTGGTAAATTTGTGGTGGTTTACTTTGATGATATCCTTATTTACAGCAAGTCATATGATGAGCATCTTGAACATTTGTGTGATGTTTTTAATGTCTTGCGTGATGCACGTTTACATGGTAACCTTGAGAAGTGCAC
The DNA here is from genome assembly GCA_030760725.1 of Neostapfia colusana. Classification (NCBI taxonomy): domain Eukaryota; kingdom Viridiplantae; phylum Streptophyta; class Magnoliopsida; order Poales; family Poaceae; genus Neostapfia; species Neostapfia colusana. The sequence goes on along the minus strand of JASWHV010000008.1, from coordinate 79,078,485 downwards.
CTTTTGCACTGATCGTGTGTCTTTTCTTGGGTATGTTGTTACTTCGCAGGGCATTGAGGTGGACGAGGCAAAGATTGTTGCCATCACGAGCTGGCCACTTCCGACTACGGTCACACAGGTTCGGAGTTTTCATGGTCTCGCAGGTTTCTACCGGCGTTTCGTGCGGGATTTCAGCACCATTGCGGCACCTCTCCACGAGTTGACAAAGCATGGAGTGCCGTTTCGATGGGGACCAGCACAACAACAAGCTTTTGATGTTCTCAAGCCGAAGCTCACACAAGCACCATTGCTGCTGCTTCCAGATTTTGAGAAGACCTTCGAGCTTGAATGTGACGCGAGCGGCATTGGCATTGGAGGAGTGCTAATTCAAGGAGGTAAACCCGTTGCCTTCTTTAGTGAAAAATTGCATGGGCTTTCGCTGAATTATTCTACATATGACAAAGAACTTTATGCTTTAGTGCGTGTCTTGCAAACTTGGCAACATTACCTATGGTCTAAAGAATTTGTCATACATTCAGATCATGAGTCTTTGAAGTATCTTAAAGGACAAGCTAATCTGAACAAACGTCATGCTAAATGGATTGAGTTCATAGAATCATTTCCTTACATCATTAAACATAAAAAAGGGAAAGACAATGTGATTGCCGATGCTTTATCTAGACGTTATACCATACTATCCCAACTTTCTCATAAAATCTTTGGTTTGGAAACCATAAAGAGGTTATATGCTACTGATTTGGACTTTAAAGATGCCTTTGAAAAGTGTAGAGAAGGAAGAACGTGGCAAAAATTCCTGCTGCGTGAAGGCCTTCTCTACCGTGCTAACAAGCTGTGTGTTCCAGCTAGCTCCGTTCGTCTTTTGTTGTTGCAGGAAGCGCATGGAGGTGGTTTGATGGGACATTTTGGTGTTAAAAAGACAGAGGATATGCTGGCCGCTCACTTCTTTTGGCCACGAATGAGGCGTGATGTGGAGCGCTACGTTTCACGTTGCACGACATGCAACAAAGCTAAGTCTCGACTTAACCCACATGGTCTTTATATGCCTCTTCCGGTTCCTAGTGCACCTTGGGAGGATATTTCTATTGACTTTGTTTTAGGATTGCCTAGAATAAAGAGGGGGAGGGATAGTGTCTTTGTGGTTGTTGATCGTTTCTCTAAAATGGCTCATTTTATACCCTGCCACAAGACCGATAATGCTTCACATGTTGCTGATTTGTTCTTTAATGAGGTTGTGCGTTTGCATGGTGTTCCCAATACTATTGTTTCTGATAGGGATGCTAAGTTTTTGAGTCACTTTTGGAGAACTTTATGGTATAAATTGGGAACAAAGTTGCTGTTTTCTACTACTTGTCATCCACAAACTGATGGGCAAACGGAGGTAGTTAATCGTACCTTATCTACTATGTTGCGGGCTGTTTTGAAAGACAATTTAAGGTTGTGGGAGGAGTGTTTGCCACATATTGAATTTGCTTATAACAGGTCTATTCACTCCACAACCAAGTTAAGTCCGTTTATGGTAGTCTATGGTATCAATCCTCGTGCTCCAATTGATTTGCTACCTTTACCACATACTGAAATTGTGAACTTAGATGCTACACAACATTCTGAATTTATTCTTAAGTTGCATGAAACTACTAAGTTACAAATTGAAAAAATGAATGAAAAGTATCGCATTGCTGCTAGTAAAGGTAGGAAGGAGGTAAAATTGGAACCCGGTGATTTGGTGTGGTTTCATTTGAGAAAAGATAGGTTCCCGGATTTTAGAAAGTCCAAACTCATACCACGTGCTGCTGGACCTTTTAAGGTTCTTGAGAAGATAAATGACAATGCATATAAACTTGAGTTGCCTCCCGAGTTTGGGGTTAGTCCCACATTTAACATTTCAGATTTGAAGCCATACTTGGGAGAAGAAGATGAACTTGAGTCGAGGACGACTCCAATGCAAGAGGGGGAGGATGATGTGGACATCACTCCTGCAGACATACACAACACTCACATGGTAGATATGCAAGGTCCAATTACTAGAGCTCGAGCACGACAATTGAATTTAGAGGTAAGCTCGTTCCTGAACAATTCTTTATATGTGAATTTTGAGAGTATGTTGCTACCTAATGGATTAATTATGATTAGGAACCATGGAGAGGACATGGAGATACATGGAGAGGGGTTTGGAGGCGTGGAGGACCAGAAAATACACCAACAAGAAGTTAGAGACCGAGCCCAACTCAAACTCGAGTCCAACTCGGGCCCAGGAGCAGTCCACCTTAAAATGGATGCACATGAGGCATACGGACTCCGTTTTTGACGTTCTATATATGCACGGAAAGCTGAGAGGATAAACTTTCCAATGGAACTGTCCCCACGTCAAAATACCCTCGGAGTCGACTGGAAACTTCGAAACAATATAAAGTTTAGAGTCTGTCAGGGTGTTGCATCACCTAGTTGGGCCATTGGGCCTTGTATCGAGTCCAAGTCCATTATGTACGTGTCTTAGGGTTAGGTCACGACCCCAGCACCCCCCTGGTCGTCCTCCACCTCCTTTATACCCCCTAGCCACCGTCACAAACAGGTGGGTTTTGCTTAGTTACAATCTGTCATTGAACAGTGTCGCCGATCATCCGTTGTGAGACCCCAAATTTGTGATCAATTCAATTTTGATTGCAACTTGTCTGTTCTTGCTTGTGTTCTTGATTGCGCTTGCAGGGATAAGCCTTCATGGCGAGGTCATTCGTGTGACATGGGTGATAACCAACGGAGCAGTGGTGTAGTGATTGCGGGGTTTCGTTCGTTCGGAGCCTTGGATCATCAACGTCGAGATCTCCACCCAATCAAGTTTACCCTACCTCTCGGGAGATTGGGACTCATCCTCCTATCAGCAAAGGTATTTTAGAAGATGGATCTTTGGTCGGGGTATCATCAAATCAAGATCCGACCGGAAGACATACCGAAGACAGTTTTCTCGACGAGGTACGGACCCTATGAGTACCTCGTCATGTCATTTGGGTTAACCAACACTACGGCACACTTCATGTACTTGATGAATTCTGTGTTCATGCCGGAGTTAGACAAGTTCGTCGTGGTGTTCATCGACGACATTTTGGTTTACTCCAAATCTGAAGAGGAGCACGCTGAACATCTGCGCATTGTGTTACAACGGTTGTGGGAGCACCAGTTATATGCCAAGTTCAGCAAGTGCGAGTTCTGGATCGATCAAGTGCCTTTCCTAAGCCATATTATTTTAGCAGAAGGCATCGCCGTGGACCCCAGCAAGATTGAACAAGTGCTGAAGTGGGAGTCTCCCAAATCTGTCCACGAGGTCCGAAGTTTCCTAGGTTTAGCGGGGTATTATCGGAGGTTCATTCCGAGCTTCTCTAAAATTGCTAAACCAATGACAGAGCTGCTGAAGAAGGGCACTAAATACATGTGGAATGCAGCATGTGAAGCCGCATTCAAAACTTTGGTGAAACATCTCACCACAGCTCCAGTTCTTGCTCAGCCGGACACGACGAAGCCATTCGATGTATACTGTGATGCATCCGGCATCGGTCTCGGCTGCGTTCTGATGCAAGAAGGGCGTGTAGTCGCCTATGGGTCTCGTCAACTGCGAAACCACGAGCAGCATTATCCAACTCACGATCTCGAGCTTGCTGCTGTGGTGTTGGCGTTGACGATGTGGAGGCATTACCTACTTGTTAATCTTGTTCACCTCTACACTGACCATAAAAGCTTGAAGTATATCTTCACGCAGAAGGAGCTAAATATGAGACGACGGAGATCGTTGGAGCTCATCAAAGATTATGAAATTGAGATCCACTATCATCCAGGAAAAGCAAACGTGGTTGCCGACGCGCTTAGTCGGAAAGCCCACATTCACAACTTAGCGGCTGCTGAGTTGGAAGCTGAAGAACCAAGTCTCCGTGTCATTCCGTATGGCGCGCTTTACAATCTCGCGCTCATTCCAACAATCCGTGAAGAGATTGTTGAGGCTCAAAGAAGAGACAGGGGTATGTCTCACATACGGAGAAGACTAGACAATGGAGAGGTGAAATGTTTCCGGAAGGATGAGAACGGTACAATATGGTTCAACGACCGTATAGTGGTACCGCGTAATATGAAACTCCGGAAGAAAATATTGGATGAAGCCCACCTGTCGAAGTTTTCCATTCATCCCGGAAGTAACAATATGTACCAAGATTTGAAACAGAAATTTTGGTGAACAAGGATGAAGAGGGAGATTGCTAAATACGTATCCGAATGCGATATGTGTAGACGGGTCAAGGCTGATCATATGCGGAAAGCCGGACCGCTACAACCTTTGAAGATACCAGCATGGAAATGGGAGGATGTGAGTATGGACTTCATCGTCGGATTACCACTCACATCCCGGAAGCATGACTCGATATGGGTGATCGTTGACCGGTTGACGAAGTCGGCTCATTTCATACCGGTGAACACTCATTTTCGAGCCAAGCAATATGCAGAGTTATACATCTCTAGAATCATATGCTCCCATGGTGTCCCGAAGACCATCATCTCAGATCGAGGTGCGCTGTTTGTTGTTCGTTTTTGGGAGCAGCTGCATGCCTCGTTAGGCACCAAGCTGATTAGAAGCTCCGCATATCACCCTCAAACCGATGGACAAACTGAGAGGGTGAATCAAGTGCTTGAGGATATGTTGAGAGCGTGTGCCATCCACCACGGTAGGAATTGGGACGATCACCTACCGCTGGCGGAGTTTTGACATGACCCCACTGGTCCTGTCGAGCCAGGATCACGCTGAGGGGTGCTGCATTGCACAGCACCGTATAACACACGTCAAAGGTACAAAGCGGAAGCGGAAATTTTATTACATAAACAAGTTTATGAACATGTTTACATCAAAATAAGTTCAGTCTACACTCGCGGGCGTAGACTAAGCATCAAGTGCACGTTCAGCCCTCGAACGTGTCCTTGCTAGCACACACGCACACTAACTCTGCGGCGTGCACGACTCCCACTCGACGGGGTTCCCCTCCTGGGGTTCCGTCTCCTCTTCAGGAGTCCCTTCCTCATAGAACCCTGCAAAAGCTTCAAACACAAGCAGTGAGCACGAAGGCTCAGCAAGTCTGACCCGTCTCACCTAAACATGGAACTTCTACATGAGGGTAATGGGTTACATGAGGTAAAAATCAGTTGCAAGGACTCGCCTAATTAGTAGAACCTTACTTTCAAGTTTTAGCAGCAGGTTGTGGAGAACCTTACGCTAAGGCACATGAGAGAGCCGCAATCAAACAAGAAACACATTTCTCTCATGTACTTTGCCCAAAGTTGAAAAGAACTTTAGTTAGCTCTAAGCTACATCATATCATTAACCATCAATGTCCATCTTTCAATCAGCAACATTTTAACATGTAACTAGCCTGTTCATTCTACGTCATGGTACAGTGAACAAGTGGTACTCACTGACCGTGAGGGACGGCGATTATAATCGATTTACACCTGCAGGGTTACCCGAACAACCCGTCACGTATGCCCGTACTCGATGTTGCCTACAACAACCATCACGGACGCCGTACGCAACTACCTTTCACCCGTCAGCCAAATATTGAACCGGTCCCATCGTCCCGAGCAAGAGGTCTCTGCACGCGCATCTCCGTGCCGCCAGCCGATTTACACCTCAAGCTCTCAACCTACCCTCTGAACGACGGGCAATGCCTCAATACCCAGCTACCCAAGTTACATCAGTTTCCCGGTTCCCATATAGCCGGTAGGTCTTCGGTACTGTTCTAGCTTGTTCAACAGGCCTGCACACGGCTCGGTCCTCAATCGACCCAAGCAGAGCTACAGCACACAGGCGCCAAAGTCCTGCTGCCCTTACCCTCCGCTTGGTCTCATTTTCTTGCCATGTGTTTCATGTGCTATCACTACCCGAGCAATGTGCCTCTAGCCTATTCTCGCGAGTAGTTCCAACTACCCGACTTGTACCGAATCCTACCCTATCCTAGCAATGCAGTAGCTAACGGGGTTTGCAATCCTAACCCAACCCATGGTTCTCTTGGCTATGCAGTGGGGCTTCCAAACAAGACTCTAATGCACAGAATAGAGGAAACAAGTAGGTGCTCAAAATAATAAAAATTTGTAAAAAGGTTAATGCAAACCGGAGGTTGCCTTGCTGCTCTTGGTCGTAGGCTAGCTGTTCCTCCGGAGTAACGAAGTCTAGGACTTCGGGTTCCTCCTCGACCTTAGCGACTACATGATAGAAACAATACATGTATTAATTTAATGCATTTGTATTAAGTTTGAAGTTGTTAAGTCTATAACCCTTGCTAGACAGACCTAATGACTGTGAAACTTTTACTGTGGCTTGGTTACAACCTAAACAGAGACTTGGTCAAGTTTTAGTTGCAGCAAAGCTCATTTGAGCCCTCCACAATTAATTATGTCCTTGACATTAATTGGAACTCTTAGGGTGTTCTAGGAATTTTCATGAAGCCAACTATGACTTTCTGAAAACTAGATTTTTAGAGGGTTCTAATGGAGTTGGTCTCACTTAATTTGAAGGTTCCTAGCTAAAGTTATGAGCTAAACAATTTCAGAGAAAATTCTGAAAAATGTTTCTGAACATTTTCTATTTTCTCTGGAACAGTTTCACTAATCACACCATTAGGTGGATTAAATGAGCTCCAATGGATCTGAAATTTTTATGGTAGTTCAAGGATATTTTGGTTAACATCTCAGCAAAATTTCAGGAGTTTCCTCCAAAGGATTCTCCAGTTAAAATTCCTAACAGTTTAAAATTTGAGGAATTAATTCTGGAGAAATAATGAATTTCATGAAGTGAAACTTGATTTTATGGAAAGTACCCAGAGAGCTGAATCCAGCAAAATTTGGTTCACTGAATTTGGAGCTTTCTAGCCAAAGTTATGAGGATTTGAAGTTTGAAGGAAATCTGAAAATCGGGGAAAAGTTTAAACTCGCGTGTGGGCCCAGGGGACACGCGTCGCACGCCGAGGCGACAGCACACCGCGGCCCACAATGATTTTACGCGCCAGCACACCCGATCCCGGCCGCAGCCGGATCCCGATTCAAAATACCTCCCGCTGACAGCTAGGGTCCACCCCCTTCTTCAACCTCGCGACACCCGCGCGCCGCCGCCGAGGGATCTCGCCGGAGAGCTCGCCGCCGGCCGTTGTACAGCTCCAAACTTCTCGATTCTGGCCGCCCCTGCCTACTTTTACTCGGGGAACAGGATCCGAGGGTCAGCTGCTTATGACAATGGCCGGAGCATGGTCGGCAACGAGCCGCCACCTCAGAACGACTTCGGCCATGTCGGCTGACTACCCTAGCACCTCAGCTACTTGGGAAATCGGTCGGGGAGCATCAGTGGACCTCAGAGAAGGTCGACATGAGCTCGAGGCAGCTCGGGGAAGGCCCGAAATAGGTCCTCACCGTGCGCCCGATGCCGCCCGTTCGTTCCGCCATTAGTAGACCTCAAATTACGCCGGGCCCAGAGGTTCTCCGGCCAAGAGTTGTGAAGGCAACTTGTGCGTTACCGTGTCTAGCTCGTGTGAGAGCGGCTTGAGGCCCTCTAATCATTTCTAGCGCACGAATCAAACATAATCGTACCCGAAGGTCGTTCTGCACACCGAAAGGGGAAAAGTGGAAATTCGCCGCCGGTGAGCAACCACTCGAGCTTTGGCTCGGGGTGAGCAGCACCGGTCACCAGCGCGTCCAAGGGTGCCTTGGCTCGGGCGTGACAACGCCCTGGTTGGGCTGTCCACGAGAGCCCGGGGTGCGGCGGTTCCAAGTCCCGAATTTGATTTTTCGGCACAGCCGATATCAAGCTGTTTTAACTGAATTCTAGCAATGGGGAGGATGGAGGAAGGTCTCTAGTACCTTGCTGGGGCTCTGGAGTGGAAGGAGGGAGCTGCGATCGGCGTCCTCCGATCAAGTCCGAGCTGCGGAAGTTTTCGGCCGGCGCTGAGTTCTTGCGGAGAAGAACGGTGGTGCCTCGGCCGAGGAGGGGGCAGGCGCCTTAAGAAGGCTCTGCACCGCCTCACGCCCGCGCGTGGGCAAGCAGCTGCTGGCGCGGCGGCTGCCCTCGGTGGCGATCACCGCTGCGGCTCGGCGACCCGAGTGAAAAAGTCTCAGTCGGTTTGATCTGAGCAGTGGCTGACATGTGGGTCCCACCTCCAGTTTTAACCTCTGAAATTTACTCCTAATCACTGTTGTAAACAGTGAACCCCATACTACCCTTGGCAATTCAAATTATTCACCCATGAGCCATTTGAATTGATCAAAGTTCAAATGAGGTTTGGTTTGAATGAATTTCAGCACAAGTTCAGTTTGAAATTCAAATAAAGTTAGAATTTCTCCCCCTTAGCTCATGTCAAGATCAACTCCAAATGGAGTGAAAATTGGTGTGTGAGCTCACAATAATGTGCTGAGTAAGAATATGCCTTCCACTTTTAAATTCCTGGAATAAAAACAGTTTGAATTTGAATATGGTTTCAAACTGCCCTCTTCCTAACTATACCCAAACTGACCTCAAAAAGGTTTTGAATTTGGGTGAAACTTGGCATGGACATCCTTAGTAAAGTGTAGGAGTTTTCATATGTCCAGCCCATCTATATCACATGTGGGAAATACCACTTTTGCAATGTGTGAGTTTGTTTTCTAATGAGCATGTTGATAATTGTTACTTGTTCTTCATTTGTGTTCATCATCTTTCCTCAAATGAGGTGTGTGTGTGTGGTGATGAACACTTCAATTATTTGTCAAAAACTGAGGCCCTTACATTCCTCCCCCTTTAAAAGAATCTCGTCCCGAGATTATAAGGTGAAAATGAGAGAGAGGACGGTGGAAAATTACCGGATATGCGACGTGAAAAGTCGGGGTAGTTAGTGCGAAGAAATTCTTCGCTCTCCCATGTCGCTTCTTCCATGGAGTGATTACTCCATAGAACCTTGTAGAACCACAACGTAAGGTAGCGTGTGGTTCAGGCCTTTTTATCAATAATCTGCACCGGTTCCTCCCGATAGGTGAGATCCGGTTGCAGTTCTTCAATGTCTTCCAGCTGAACGGTAGTTGATAGCTTGAGACACTTCCTCAGCTGGGAAATGTGAAAGACGTCGTGCACACCAGAAAGTGCTTCTGGTAATTTCAACCGGTATGCCACTGATCCACATCTTTCGGTAATCTTGAATGGACCGATGAATCGGGGTGCCAACTTTCCTCTCACCCCAAGTCTGTTTACGCCCTTCATTGGAGATACCCGTAGATATACGTGCTCTCCAACTTCGAATTGTAATGGGCGCCTTCTCCGGTCCGCATACTGTTTCTGTCAGGATTGAGCGGCTTTTAGGTTCGCTTGAATCAGCCGAACCTTTTCTTCCGCGTTGTTGACAAGGTCAATCCCGAAGGTAACCCTTTCGCCAGACTCACACCAGTTCAATGGTGTGCGGCATTTTCTTCCGTATAGCGCCTCGTAGGGCGCCATCTTGATGCTGGCTTGGTACCCATTGTTGTACGAGAACTCGGCTAATGGCAAGTGATCATCCCAATTCTTGCCGTGGTTGATAGCGCAAGCTCGTAGCATGTCTTCTAAGATTTGATTTACCCGCTCCGTTTGCCCATCCGTCTGCGGGTGGTAGGCTGAACTACGGATCAGCTTCGTCCCCAAGGCAGCGTGTAGCTGCTCCCAAAAACGGGACACAAATAAAGTGCCCCGATCCGATATGATACTACGGGGTACGCCGTACAGGCATAGGATCCGTGAGATGTACAGTTCAGCGTACTTCTTGGCGTTGTAGTTGGTGTTGACCGGGATGAAATGGGCAACTTTGGTGAGCCGATCAACGATCACCCACACCGAATCATGTTTCTGTAAGGTGGTGGGTAAACCGACGACGAAATCCATGCTCACGTCCTCCCACTTCCAGGCAGGAATGCCCAGTGGTTGCAGCAGTCCCGGTTTCCACATGTGATCTGCCTTCACCCATCGACATGTATCACACTCGGACACGTATTTTGCAGTCTCTCGCTTCATCCGTGTCCACCAAAACTTGCTTCTGAGTTCTTGATACATCTTGTTGCTGCCGGGGTGAATAGAGAGCTTTGATAAGTGACCTCATCAAAGATCTTCTTCCGTAGTTCCTGGTTACGGGGTACGACGATCCGGTCCTTGAACCATAGGACGCCGTCTCCGTCTTTCCGGAAACATTTCAGCTCCCCACTTTCTACACGTCTCCGCAAATGTGACATGCCCTTGTCATTCTTCTGGGCTGCCGCTATCTCTTCACGGATGGTGGGGATCAAAGCTAGGTTGTAGAGAGCTCCGTATGGAATCACACGTAGTGGTGGTTCGCTCTCTTCCAACGGTGTGATGGTCAGATTGTTGACGTGTGACTTGCGGCTCAGCGCATCTGCCACAACGTTTGCCTTCCCGGATGATAATGGATCTCTATCTCGTAATCCTTTATCAGTTCTAACCATCTTCGTTGCCTCATGTTCAGCTCCTTCTGAGTGAATATGTACTTGAGGCTTTTGTGGTCGGCATATAAATGTACGAGGTTACCGAGTAGGTAGTGCCTCCACATTTTTAGTGCAAGTACCACGGCAGCGAGCTCCAAGTCGTGAGTTGGATAATTTTACTCATGGTTTCTAAGCTGCCGTGATCCATACGTGACCACTCTTCGGTCTTGCATCAGCACACATCCGAGCCCAATGCCGGATGCATCGCAGTACACGTCGAACGGTTTTGTTGTGTCTGGCTGCGCCAAAACCGGTGCTGATGTCAGGTGCTTGACTAAAGCCTTGAATGCTGCTTCACATGCTGGACTCCAAACATATTTGGTAGCCTTCTTCAGCAGCTCTGTCTTTGGCTTGGCAATCTTCAAGAAGTTCGGAATGAACCTCCGATAATATCCCGCGAGCCCGAGGAAACTCCGTACCTCGTGAACAGTTCTCGGGGATTTCCAATTCAGCACTTGAGTGATCTTGCTCGGGTCCACAGCGATACCCTCCGCTGAGATGATATGCCCGAGGAAAGGCAATTGCGAGATCCAAAACTCGCATTTGCTGAATTTCGCGTATAACTTGTGATCCCGCAGCCATTGCAAGACTATACGCAGATGTTTCTTGTGATCTTCCTCCGACTTGGAATATACCAGGATGTCGTCGATGAAGACCACGACAAACTTGTCCAGCTCCGGCATGAATACCGAGTTCATTAAGTACATGAAGTGAGTTGGAGCATTGGTGAGGCCGAAGGACATCACCAGGTACTCATAAAGTCCGTACCTCGTCGAGAAAGCCGTCTTCGGAATGTCCTCAGCCCTTATCTTAATCTGATGGTACCCGGATCTTAAATCCATCTTGGAAAAGATCTTTGGTTCGACCAACTGATCAAACAACATGTCGATCCATGGCAACGGGTACTTGTTCTTGATGGTTACGGCATTTAATGGACGATAGTCCACGCAAAGCCGCAACGTCTCATATTTCTTCTTGACAAATAATGCTGAACATCCCCATGGTGAGGAGCTCGGCCTAATAAAACCCTTCTCCAGAAGGTCCGTGAGCTGAATCTTCAGTTCAGCCAACTCCTTGGGCGCCATCTTGTACGGCCTTCGGGATATTGGCATGGTTCCCGGTGCAAGTTCAATCTTGAACTTCACCTCTCTATCGGGTGGCATTCCCGGTAAATCATCCGGGAATACATCAGGGAACTCTCGGACCACTGGAATGTCTTCCAATCTGATAGTTGTGGACTGATAGACACTTGAAAGTTTTATTTCTGGACTGTCCAGAAATAATTAGTGAGAACCGTGCACCTCTGAGTTTAAGTGCACAACTCGAAGGACGGTGTCTAAAACAGCGCCGTGGCGGGTTAACCACGACATCCCTAGGATGACATCGACCTTCTGTCTCTCTAAGATAATGAGGGACGTGGGGTACACTCTACCCGCTAAGCATAATGGTGCTTTGGAGACCATTACGCTTGCTGAAATCTTCCCCCCCGGTGAACAAATTAAATATGGACTATCGGTGGGTAGTATTGGCAAACTGTGTTTAGCAATGAAAGCTTGGCTAATAAAATTATGCGTGGCGCCTGAATCAAACAGTACTATAGCGGGATGCTGGTGGAGTTGAAACATACCCGCAAGGATTGGCTCGCCCTCCGGCACGTCCTCAATGGTAAGTTGGTGGACAGTGCCGGGCCTAGGGTTTGCCCGCCGCGCATTAGTAGGGTTCCGGGGTTGATTCCTCCCCGGAAACTGTGGTGCCACTCCGCCGCCTTGCCTCTCCGGGCAACTGCTCGCGAAGTGTCCTGGACGACCACACTTGTAACATGTGGCCGCTGCTGGTGGAGTACTCGGTGGACGAAAGCCCGGCACGCGTTGCTGAGGTGCAAATGCACGCGGCATCGCCCGTTGCTGCTGTTGTGGTTGCGGTGGTGCTGGCAGTGCCGGCCGGAATGCCGGTGAAGAGTACGGCCGAATGCGGAACGGCATCGGCCGCTGTGGTGGCTGCCAGCGTGGACCTGATGGTGGGCGATTCACCATCCGAAACTTCTGAGAAGGACCGCCTCCTTCTCCGCTGCTCTGCGGCGCGCTTCGCTTTTGCTCTGCCGCCGCCAACTCCCTGCCGGAGTCCTCCTGAACAATCGCAGCATCAATGATGTCGTTGAGGCTGCCGCGATTGAACATCGCCAACTTGTCCTTCAGGAGCGGGTTAAGCTCCTGGTAAAAATGGTCCCGCCGCTTCTCATCGGTATCAGCATGATACGACACATATAGCGCGAGATTGTTAAACGCCCTGGAGTATTCCAGCGCGTTCCGGCTCCCTTGTTGCAGGTGTAGGAACTCCTGCGTCTTCCTCTTCATCAGACCTGGTGGTATATGATAGGCCCTGAAGGCCGTCCGGAACTCCGCCCAGGTCATCACTCGGTCGGTGGGCTGTGAAGCACAGAAGTTGGCCCACCACGCGCTCGCGGATCCTTGGAGCTGCTGGACCGCGAACTGAGTCTTGCGCTGCTCGCTGATTTGGAGCAGCCCGAACTTCATCTCTATGGCGCGGAGCCAGTTGTCGCGTCAAGTGGTTCATCCGCCCTTGAGAATACCGGGGGATGAGTTGCCAGGAAGTCGGAGTAGGAGCTCTGTTGACGCTCCTCATGGTCTTGACGTCTCTCTGGGCGAGACATATTGGCGATAAGAGTCTGCAGCAACTCTGTGTGCTGCTGATGCGAGCCCGCCATTGCCGCCACGATGTCGGCCAATGTAACCGTTGGCAGTGGCGGTGGCGGTGTTTGTTGTTGCTGTTGCTGCTGTTGCTGTTGTTGTCCCGAGGAGTCCTCGGGAGGTGGTTGGGAGGTCTCTCCCCCTTGACTGGTACCCCCAACGTCAGGGTTGGCACGAGTACGCGTCATTCTGAAATTCAAAACAGCAGCGATTAGCACGTGTCTTACTTAAAATTTCCATAAGCAACAGTAGGTATTGAAGCGACGCACGATTAATTTGCACAACATTCACATATATTGATAAAGCATAAAATTTATACAAGATACATTATTCTCGGATCTCCGAGAAGTCGTGCTCATGTCGTCACTACCTATACATACGCTACTGTCTACCCGACATGTCACCGATTACAAAAGTTGGGTTACGCTACCCTGGCTGCCCTACTTGGCAACCGTAACTCCCTACTCGGAGTAGAATTCGACCTCCTGTGGGTCGTCCTCCTCCGGTACCTCTGCTGGTGGCTCTGGGTCTACCACCTCTTCTCCCATCCCGGGTTCTCCCATTGCTGGAAGACCCAAGACTACCGGTATGCCTAACACCGGGGGCACGAGGTCCTGCAAAGCATGCACCTCATCCATAGCTTGGTTGTAGTCCTCTTCCCAGCCTTGTCCTTCCTCGATAGCGTCGTCCCTCTCTTGAGCAAGGTCCTCATTCTGCTGGGTTAGGGTCTGCACCAGCTCTTGCAACGCCGCGATGTCAACACGGCTCTTCTTCTTTGCCTTCTTCAGACGACGCAACTGATTGTGTTGTTCATTCAGTCGCTTGATCGTCGGAAGGAGCACATTACGGAGTGCGCTGTGAGCACTCTCGAAATGATCTCCACGGCTTGTGCTCTCCTTGAGCTTGGTGGCGAGATGCTCCGTATGAACAGCTTGGCTGTCCATCACAGCGTTTCCCGCCTTCATTTGGAGGCTGAGATTTGCCTCCGCGGGGTTGTACCTTGGGCAACTCGGGTCTGTTGCCTCCAGGTACCTCTCTTCCCACACATGCTGAGCTCGTCCCTCCACCGGAACGAGTGCATATGGAGTGCCCTCCATAGCCTGCACGTGTAGTTGGCAGAAACGTGACATAATGTCACGGGCTGCCACCTGCCACATCCCTTCCGGTTGTCTTCCTCTCACCGTGACGGTGAATGGCACCCAACCGGGTGGCGTAGGTCCTGCAGGAACCTCGACATGGATCGTCCACGTCTTGTTCCCCTCTTCGCCATCTTCTTTGGCGAAGTACTGCGGCATCTGATTGTACCCGAAATATTGGAGCATTTGCCACAATGCTTCCGGGTAGCCGCTATGGTCAGAACAGTGGGAAACTACCCACCCATTCTCCAACTGTTTATCTGCTGCCATCTGTAAAAATATATTTGAGAAATATCAAATATTTATTTAAACAGTAAAACATTGAGTTATAACATAAGACATGTCATTGAACCCATAAAACTTGGAAACATAGTTCAAATTTTAAACAAATTTGACTGCTGATCTGCTGTTCCTATGACAGCCCTGACCAGTTTCCATTTCAACCTGATTTAGGCCATGTTAAAGGCAAAACTAATTCTGGAGCTCAACATAAAAGTTAAATATAACTTCAATAGCTTTCCAGCCAGTATTTGCTTGTCCTAAGATCTGTCCTGGTTCAAAGGTTATGAGATGTCAAAGTTAACAGAATTTCTGGAAATAATTGGACAGCACCTCCCTGCCTTAGGTACTGATTTGATCCAAGAATCCCAGTTACTTCTGTTCCTAATCTGACAAAACTTTCTGTTACAAAGTTGTAACCCATCTCATAAGCTTTCCAGAAGTACCTCATTTCCTATTTTTGGATTTTTAAGCAGGAAGTTATGCTTAATTTACAGAGAGTTTACAGAGAGTCTTTGCTCTGTCCTGTTTTCTGGACAGTTTCAACTCTACTGCATTTTTCGAGTGGCTAAGGGATGAAACACCTCTGGACCTCAACAGAAAAGTTGTAAAGTTCTTCCAAAGATTTCCAGAAATGTATCATACGACCCCAACCTCGAAAGATTTCAACCTCTAACCTCTGATTAACTTCAGCCTTGATTCGGCTGAAAACAGAGTGCTCTGTCCTTAACATCCTATAAGTTGAAAACTTGTTAACTTTGAATATCATGTTCAAGGGAAGGAGTTACATCAAGTTTTACTACTATGGATTAAAACCTTCCAGTTTTTGCAATGAAGTTGTTTATTTAGTTGGGTGTGACGTCGATGCGTCACCAGATTATGTTGGTACTACGTCCTCACAAAGAAAAACCTATACCGGACTTAGCCGGCTTCGTTAGTTCAGTGGCACTACTCGTCACTCGCACACGGATGCTACACGTCTACAGTTTCGTGGTCAGGCTACCTGCAGAAACTCAAACAATCATCAGACTCGGCTGCACACCGAGCCCGGAATCCATACAGTTAGTACACTCGGCCGTCATCACTCGCCCGGATGTTCTCAAGCCAACCACGCCTTGAGTTACGTGTTCACGTTTTAGACCACGTGACGGGGTCTCCCAAGTTGCACCATGCACGCCAGGGACAGACGTTGCTCGAATACCCCAAACGACATGAAGAGTCGTAGAGGATACTCAAGCGGGTCGGGTTACCTGCCACCCGTGGGGCTCCACCCTTCAGCTTGTGCGCACTGGTGGACAGCGCTTACGTGCACCCCCCAAGACATGAACGTCCCGAGATGCACGATTTTCTGACATAACAAATAGGTTAATATGCCACTTTCTATATACTAATAACATCCTTATACGGGCTACTAACTCGTTCCTCACTGGATTTTTGAAAAAGAAGACCTTTGTACTGTGTTAAACCTCAAGCGAGCTCTGATACCACGCTGACACGACCCCACTGGTCCTGTCGAGCCAGGATCAGGCTGAGGGGTGCTGCGTTGCACAGCACCGTATAACACACGTCAAAGGTACAAAGCGGAAGCGGAAATTTTATTACATAAACAAGTTTATGAACATGTTTACATCAAAATAAGTTCAGTCTACACTCGCGGGCGTAGACTAAGCATCAAGTGCACGTTCAGCCCTCGAACGTGTCCTTGCTAGCACACACGCACACTAACTCTGCGGCGTGCACGACTCCCACTCGACGGGGTTCCCCTCCTGGGGTTTCGTCTCCTCTTCGGGAGTCCCTTCCTCATAGAACCCTGCAAAAGCTTCAAACACAAGCAGTGAGCATGAAGGCTCAGCAAGTCTGACCTGTCTCACCTAAACATGGAACTTCTACATGAGGGTAATGGGTTACATGAGGTAAAAATCAGTTGCAAGGACTCACCTAATTAGTAGAACCTTACTTTCAAGTTTTAGCAGCAGGTTGTGGAGAACCTTACGCTAAGGCACATGAGAGAGCCGCAATCAAACAAGAAACGCATTTCTCTCATGTACTTTGCCCAAAGTTGAAAAGAACTTTAGTTAGCTCTAAGCTACATCATATCATTAACCATCAATGTCCATCTTTCAATCAGCAACATTTTAACATGTAACTAGCCTGTTCATTCTACGTCACGGTACAGTGAACAAGTGGTACTCACTGACCGCGAGGGACGGCGATTATAATCGATTTACACCTGCAGGGTTACCCGAACAGCCCGTCACATACGCCCGTACTCGATGTTGCCTACAACAACCATCACGGAAGCCGTACGCAACTACCTTTCACCCGTCAGCCAAATATTGAACCGGTCCCATCGTCCCGAGCAAGAGGTCTCTGCACGCGCATCTCCGTGCCGCCAGCCGATTTACACCTCAAGCTCTCAACCTACCCTCTGAACGACGGGCAATGCCTCAATACCCAGCTACCCGAGTTACATCAGTTTCCCGGTTCCCATATAGCCGGTAGGTCTTCGGTACTGTTCTAGCTTGTTCAACAGGCCCGCACACAGCTCGGTCCTCAATCGACCCAAGCGGAGCTACAGCACACAGGCCCCAAAGTCCTGCTGCCCTTACCCTCCGCTTGGTCTCATTTTCTTGCCATGTGTTTCATGTGCTATCACTACCCGAGCAATGTGCCTCTAGCCTATTCTCGCGAGTAGTTCCAACTACCCGACTTGTACCAAATCCTACCCTATCCTAGCAATGCAGTAGCTAACGGGGTTTGCAATCCTAACCCAACCCATTGTTCTCTTGGCTATGCAGTGGGGCTTCCAAACAAGACTCTAATGCACAGAATAGAGGAAACAAGTAGGTGCTCAAAACAATAAAAATTTGTAAAAAGGTTAATGCAAACCGGAGGTTGCCTTGCTGCTCTTGGTCGTAGGCTAGCTGTTCCTCCGGAGTAACGAAGTCTAGGACTTCGGGTTCCTCCTCGACCTTAGCGACTACATGATAGAAACAATACATGTATTAATTTAATGCATTTGTATTAAGTTTGAAGTTGTTAAGTCTATAACCCTTGCTAGACAGACCTAATGACTGTGAAACTTTTACTGTGGCTTGGTTACAACCTAAACAGAGACCTGGTCAAGTTTTAGTTGCAGCAAAGCTCATTTGAGCCCTCCACAATTAATTATGTCCTTGACCTTAATTGGAACTCTTAGGGTGTTCTAGGAATTTTCATGAAGCCAACTATGACTTTCTGAAAACTAGATTTTTAGAGGGTTCTAATGGAGTTGGTCTCACTTAATTTGAAGGTTCCTAGCTAAAGTTATGAGCTAAACAATTTCAGAGAAAATTCTGAAAAATGTTTCTGAACATTTTCTATTTTCTCTGGAACAGTTTCACTAATCACACCATTAGGTGGATTAAATGAGCTCCAATGGATCTGAAATTTTCATGGTAGTACAAGGATATTTTGGTGAACATCTCAGCAAAATTTCAGGATTTTCCTCCAAAGGATTCTCCAGTTAAAATTCCTAACAGTTTAAAATTTGAGGAATTAATTCTGGAGAAATAAGGAATTTCATGAAGTGAAACTTGATTTTCTGGAAAGTACTCAGAGAGCTGAATCCAGCAAAATTTGGTTCACTCAATTTGGAGCTTTCTATCCAAAGTTATGAGGATTTGAAGTTTGAAGGAAATCTGAAAATCGGGGAAAAGTTTAAACTCGCGCGTGGGCCCAGGGGACACGCGTCGCACGCCGAGGCGACAGCACACCGTGGCCCACAATGATTTTACGCGCCAGCACACCCGATCCCGGCCGCAGCCGGATCCCGATTCAAAATATCTCCCGCTGACAGCTGGGGTCCACCCCCTTCTTCAACCTCGCGACACCCGCGCCCCGCCGCTGAGGGATCTCGCCGGAGAGCTCGCCGCCGGCCGCTGTACAGCTCCTAACTTCTCGATCTGGCCGCCCCTGCCTACTTTTACTCGGGAAACAGGATCCGAGGGTCAGCTGCTTATGACAATGGCCGGAGCATGGTCGGCAACGAGCCGCCACCTCAGAACGACTTCGGCCATGTCGGCTGACTACCCTAGCACCTCAGCTACTTGGGAAATCGGTCGGGGAGCATCAGTGGACCTCAGAGAAGGTCGACATGAGCTCGAGGCAGCTCGGGGAAGGCCCGAAATAGGTCCTCACCGTGCGCCCGATGTCGCCCGTTCGTTCCGCCATTAGTAGACCTCAAATTACGCAGGGCCCAGAGGTTCTCCGGCCCAGAGTTGTGAAGGCAACTTGTGCGTTACCGTGTCTAGCTCGTGTGAGAGCGGCTTGAGGCCCTCTAATCCTTTCTAGCGTACGAATTAAACAGAATCGTACCCGAAGGTCGTTCTGCACACCGAAAGGGGAAAAGTGGAAATTCGCCGCCGGTGAGCAACCACTCGAGCTGTGGCTCGGGGGTGAGCAGCACCGGTCACCAGCGCGTCCAAGGGTGCCTTGGCTCGGGCGTGGCAATGCCCTGGTTGGGCTGTCCACGAGAGCCCGGGGTGCGGCGGTTCCAAGTCCCGAATTTGATTTTTCGGCACAGCCGATATCAAGCGGTTTTAACTGAATTCTAGCAACGGGGAGGATGGAGGAAGGTCTCTAGTACCTTGCTGGGGCTCTGGAGTGGAAGGAGGGAGCTGCGATCGGCGTCCTCCAATCAAGTCCGAGCTGCGGAAGTTTTCGGCCGGCGCTGAGTTCTTGCAGAGAAGAACGGTGGTGCCTCGGCCGAGGAGGGGGCAGGCGCCTTAAGAAGGCTCTGCACCGCCTCACGCCCGCGCATGGGCAAGCAGCTGCTGGCGCGGCGGCTGCCCTCGGTGGCGATCACCGCTGCGGCTCGGCGACCCGAGTGAAAAAGTCTCAGTCGGTTTGATCTGAGCAGTGGCTGACATGTGGGTCCCACCTCCAGTTTTAACCTCTGAAGTTTACTCCTAATCACTGTTGTAAACAGTGAACCCCATACTACCCTTGGCAATTCAAATTATTCACCCATGAGCCATTTGAATTGATCAAAGTTCAAATGAGGTTTGGTTTGAATGAATTTCAGCACAAGTTCAGTTTGAAATTCAAATAAAGTTTGAATTTCTCCCCCTTAGCTCATGTCAAGATCAACTCCAAATGGAGTGAAAATTGGTGTGTGAGCTCACAAAAATGTGCTGAGTAAGAATATGCCTTCCACTTTTAAATTCCTGGAATAAAAACAGTTTGAACTTGAATATGGTTTCAAACTGCCCTCTTCCTAACTATACCCCAACTGACCTCAAAAAGGTTTTGAATTTGGGTGAAACTTGGCATGGACATCCTTAGTAAAATGTAGGAGTTTTCATATGTCCAGCCCATCTATATCACATGTGGGAAATACCACTTTTGCAATGTGTGAGTTTGTTTTCTAATGAGCATGTTGATAATTGTTACTTGCTCTTCATTTGTGTTCATCATCTTTCCTCAAATGAGGTGTGTGTGTGTGGTGATGAACACTTCAATTATGTGTCAAAAACTGAGGCCCTTACAAGTTTTCTTACAACAATGGTTATCAGGCGAGTATTAAAATGGCACCGTACGAAGCTCTCTACGACCAGAAGTGTCGCACACCACTAAATTGGTGCGAGTCCGGCGAAAGAGTTCTGTTTGGGATTGATCTTGTGAACGAAGCCGAAGACCGAGTTCGGTTGATACAAGAAAACTTGAAGGCTGCACAATTCCGACAGAAGAGCTACGCTGATCAACGGCGTAGGCCTTTGCATTTTGACGTCGGGGGGCACGTATATCTTCGTGTATCTCCGATGAAGGGAATTCACTGGTTCGGTGTTCATGATGTATTTCATGTTTCACAGCTGCGGAAGTGCCTCAAATTCACCGCTGCTGTTCGCACCGAGGACATCGACGAGTTGAAACCGGACCTGACCTACACCGAGCGACCAGTTCAGATTTTGGATGAAAAGACCCGGGTAACCCGGATCCGGACGATAAAATTTTTCAAGGTGCTGTGGAGTAATCATACCGCGGAAGAGGCGACGTGGGAAAGTGAAGATTACCTCCGCACCAACTATCCGGAACTTTGAGCTTTGTACAGTTTGTAATTACCTCTCCCGTCTCGTTCGTCTTTTGTAATCTCGGGACGAGATTCTTTTAAGGGGGGAGGAATGTAAAAGTCCAAAAAATGTGTATGAATAAAAACCAAGGTTTGAGTTCATATGTGTGGCAAAGACATGAAAAATGGGACTTGCTAAAACTTTTCTTCATGCAAAGTAATACATGGATGACCATCCAAACTGAGGCTCACATTTTTATTTAAAAGTGTTGAACCAATAAGGAGTTAAATACCTCTTTGCATGTAAGTTTAAAAATCAGATTTGATATTCAAAGTTCACACATGTGGTGACCAAAAACTTTGAATAAGCATGCAACCATATAGTTGGAATTATAGGGAAAAGTTTTATCACAAACTTTTCATTTGTAGGGTGGGCTCAAAAAGGTGTTAAAGAGAAGCATTTGCAAATTCTAACCAAATTCAAATTTATCATACATATTCAAACTGAATTTGGAGAATTCAAATTCTAGCCACCCTTTTAAACTCAGCATTCTGGGAATTGTGAGGATCAGCTTGAGAAGATATTTGGGAGGTAAATGTGGAGTGAGACCCACATGTCATAGAGGTAAAGGGCTGCCTTGCAAACTAAGTTTCAGCCTCGGTGGGAGATTTCACCGAACAGCTCGCGTGAGCCACGAGCAGCTCCCACCGTGGAGGCACTGGGGGGGGGGCTCGGCAGCGCCACCATCTGCTCCATTCCCCCACGCGCGGCGCCCAGAGGCGGTTCAGCAGCTTGATCACCCCCCCTGGCCGAAGCAAAGGCCATCCGTCTTCTCCTCCTCGCGGGCGACGCGGAACCGAGCCGTTTCCTTCCCTCACTGCTCAGCCGATCGTGAGAACGGCAAAACAACCACGCTCATCCCCCCCTGAACTGCTAAACATCACCGCGAGCTCGGCCTCCACCTCGCTGACCCGAAAGCAAGCAAGTTTGGCCTCCGGTGCCCGAGAAAAACCGCCACCGCGGTGACCTAGTTCAAGAAAGTGATCGGGCGCACGTGGGCAGCTCGCCACAGCGGTAGTCACGGCCAAGCGAGGGCGGCAACGGGAGCGCACGGCCACCGCGCTGCTCTCACCCAAAGCTCAGGCCATGCTGTGAGCTCTCGACGGCGAATTTCGAAGTTTTGCTCCGGCGACCTCATCCCGAGCTCCCGGTACAGTTCCTCAAAATTCCTCCTCTCCAATCCTTCTTAGGGTATCAAACTTGGCACAGAGAAGCTGGACTAGCCGGCGATCATTTCCCCTTTTGCATCCAGTGCATGAAAACGCCTCAGACCAACGAATTTCGAGCACTTCTTGGGTTGTTCATGGCAGACCCATTCGGTCGCACGACGACAACATATTTGCAGCCACTCCCGAGCTACTTTGAGGTCGTGCCGATCGTCCTAGAGCTGCGCTGGTTCTGTAGAGCTCGTCGGCACAGGTTTTGGCGGGCTGGAGACCTTGGGCGACGCTGCCGAACCTCCACAGTAGCTGCCGCACGTCGCCGGCCATTTTCCGGCCGCAGGCAGCCTACACCGACCCCACAGCCGAGTTCCTCGGTGCCCTAAACCCCCTGGCGGCGAGTTCCAGTTTGGACGGTGGCCGGAAACGGCCGGCCGGCGAGCACCGACGTGCTCCGGCGAGGGGGAGAGCGCTGGCGCGGGAGGGGAGCCGAAGGAAGAAGAAGACGGGTGGGCCCCATCTGTCAGCAGCAGGAAATTTAAACCTGTGATCGGGTGTGGCCAGGATCCCGTGTGTTGGCGCGCTAGGAAGCTGTGGCCCCGGTGTGGCCCAATTCTGAGTGGCTGGGATTTAAAACAGTGGGTCCAACCGAATTTTCAGTAGGAAAACAATTCCAAAGTTGGCTCAAACTTTGGAAATTCATAGCTCCTGGTAGAAACCTCCAATTTGAGTGATTCCACTTGGGTTGGATTCATCTCTCTGAGTTCTATACAAATATAAACTCAGATTTGTATGAAAGTTAATATTATATTCTGGAAAATTCTTTTAAGTTATTCTGAAAAAGAATTATTGAGGGAGTTTGGTTTATCGAAAAATCACAAAATTTTGCCAGACTATTCTTTAGCATATGGTTGACCTTCTAGCAAATTTTCAGCTCATTTGATGATCATTTGAGTAGGAATTTGCTAAATGCAAACTACTGTGTTCAAAAGAGTCCAGAAACATTTTCAGAAAATGTTTCCCACTTCTAAAATCTATTCTGAGCAATTCATAGCTCCACAAATCATAGGAAAATTTATGAAAGCTCTCTGAGGCATACTTGGAATTGTAGTTCACTTAATTGGGCATGAAAATGCACATTACTTCAGAATTAATTTTTTGAGTACAAATGCTTAAAGAATTGTTCTGGGAGAACTACTCAAGTAAAAGAGCTGAATTTTGGACCAGATTACTTTAATGTGATCAAGAACTCACAGGTAAATTATCAGTCCAAGATGAGTCCTTGAACTCCCGGTTCTTATTCTCCAAACTTATGTATAGGTGAAAATACATAAGAGACATTATGAGAATTATGAAGAACACAATTTAACTCTACATTAGCTGCAATTTGGCAAGATAAATCCTTAGGTAGTATAGAACCTGCTGTAAAAGTTTTGAGGCCATTGGAGTTCTTGTTCTTCAGTTACACTCAAATCTTTTCAGCTTATCTATTATGTTCATTAGGGAAGGTGGTTAGGGTATGGCCAAGACATTAACATCAATTTAGATCATTTCTGTTTCTTTGCACAACAGAGGCAAGCCAAGCCATTCTTGGTTTTTTCACACAACCTCTGTTCCTAAGAAATTAATTCTATAACTTCTTTCCATTACAGTCTATAAAACATATGCATATGCATTTCAATAGGAACCACAACGAAGGGGATTCAAAGGAGTGATTCATTGAAGTGGATCAAGCTCCGGAGAATCAAGGGTGGATCAGCAAGGACACTAACTGATTATATACGACTACCCTGCAAAACAGGCAAGCTCCGGTTTGCATTTAACAGCTATTAAGTTTTTATTTTGTATTCACTTTCGGATAAGATATGAACTGTGCATTAGGTCTAGTGTTTGATACTCCTCTTGCATAGCCTAATGACCCATGGAGTATTGGGTAGGTCTCCTTTACCGTGTAGAACTGCCATGCTTAAGTACGGTTCGGTAGAAGTCGAGTGGTGAGATGCTACTCGCAGGTTCAGGAACAACAAGGGCATACTGGATTGGTTCATAAATGAATTAGCAAGTTAAAGTGGAGACCGGAAGGTTGTAGGAGCAGCAGGACATAGGGTCCTGGGTGCTATAGACCTGTCCATGTCGGTCAAGGACCGATCCGTATGCGGCCCTGTTGAACAAGTTTGAGTTGTGTACCGGACTCATGCTGGCCATATGGGACCCAGTAAACCGATGTACCTCGGGAAGCTGTCGTTGGGACTTTTCGGGTCGCTTCAGGTGGACGGCCGGTGTGCAGTATGTGGGGAACATTCTCATGACATCTCAAGTTGGCAGGTGCACCATGAGAGTGGCTACTGTACGGGGCGACTTGATCGATTCAGCGGGGGTGAAACGGGGGAAAGGCTGCCACGTACAACGTCAGTGATGGTTGTTGTAGGCAACATCGAGTACGGGCGTACGTGTCGTGTAGTCCGGGTGTTATTGATTCGAATCACCGTCGCTCACGGAATGGACCGAGCATACTTGTTCTCACAGTCGTGACGTAGTAAGAACTTGCATGAGAAAGGAACTAATCATATTGATGTGAAGTATTATACTAGTTTTGTATTGGATCTTGATGAATATGCTTGTGCAAACTCGATTCTTTTATGCCGTGAGCAATTTACATCGGGGGAAGCATTTCTTGTTTGATTGTGGACTCCCGATGTGGCGTGCCCAAGGTTACTTAAAATGCGGCAATTAATACCTGAAAGTAAGGATTTATTTTTAGGCGAGTTCAATTATGCTTATGCCCTCCTACTTTAGGTTCATAACCTCACATAGAGTTTCATGTTTAGGGTGACGGTTAAGTCTTGCTGAGCGTTATGCTCACGGATGCTATGCGAGTTGTTTTGCAGGTAATTGACTCGATGCATATGAGAAGGGATGCCGATGAGACTCGGGAACCTCCGAGTGCTTACTCAAAGAGCATCCTCGCCGCTGCAGATTGTTCTTCGTGTTGCTAGTAAGAAACGTCCGCAGGCTGGACTGTTTCTTTGTTGCTAGTTAGAATGAGTCGTGGGAGTGATAGTCTTCCGCTGTAGCTTACTCTGATACAAGTATTTGTAAAACTCTCCTATACGCTTCCGCAAACTATTTATGTAATATGATGTGTTTCTGCAACCCATGTGCTGTTGGGTGCCGCATATCACGGCACCACCCAACGAGGTCCTATGGTCCCTCACAAAATGAACCCTGGATTCAAGGGTAGAAAGGTGTCATTACTGTAGAATAAGGCCGTGCTAAATAGACTAGGACATCCGGTAGAAGACGAGTAGTTGGAATCTACTCGCGAGCTATAGTTTATTATTACATAAGTGTGGTTGGAAAAGAGGCAAACTAAAGTTTACATTTCTAAAGATGAGACCGGGCAGGAGGGTAGGCAGTGACAAGACGAGGTCTTGGTCGAGTAGCTCTGCCTGTGTCGGTTAAGGACCGATGTGTGTGCCGCATTCAAGAGCAAGTATTGAGTTGTGTACCGGATACTTACTGCTATATGGGACCCAGGAAACCGATGTACCAGGTTAACTGGATTGTAGAGGCATACCACATCGTCTCGTTAGACCTATGAGCCCGAGACGGCACGACCGGTTCTACAGTCGAGTGTCCTACGAAAGGTTGCCACATACGATGTAATGAAGGACGCCAGATTTGGGTCTTCATAGGCGGGCGTATGTGTCGAGCTACCCATGGAGGACCTAGCTGCTGCCATGTCTTCGTGTTGCTAGCGAGGGGAGTCCGCGGGCTGGACCTCTTCTCGGATGCTCACTAGTTATTCGACGTGAGCTGTTTATAGACTTCTGCTGTAGCTATTTTATGTAAATTATTTACAAAGAACATTTGTATGCGTCCACTTTTGATTTATGTAATACAGTGTTCCTTATATGTGTGCTGTTGGGTGCCGCATAACACGGCACCACCCAATGCGATTCCCAGGCGAGGTGCCCCGTCCCCGTGACTGAACGGGTGGCGTGGGGTCCCGTCATATAGTGGGGTATGGGACCCATGAACCCGATGTAACTCGATGGACCGTGGTGTAGAAACTCATCCTTCGTCTGAGAATGGCGTTGAGAAGGCGGGAGGTGTAAATCCTTTAGGTGGCAACTTCGACGTGTCCGCGTAGAGGACCATCCTGCTTGGGGTGAAGCGTTTTTCTATGTCGGGGTGTCGGGTGAAAGGTTGCTGCATACAACGTAATAAAGAGCTCTTGTAAGGGCCGAAGTTTTTACACACAATAAAAGTGTTCATCACACCACACTCATCTCACTTGAGGAAAAATTATGAACACCTATGAAGAGCAAGTAAACACCATCAATACAGTCATTAGAGGATAAAACTCACAAAAATGCAAAAGTGGCATTTCCCACATGCATCCTATAGGGGCTGAGCATATGAAAAACTCATACACTTTGCTAGGAATGCTCATGCCAAATTTCATCCAAATCCAAAACCCTTTTGAGGTATTTTTGGGCATAATTTGAAAGAAGCTAGTTTGAACTTAAATTCAAATTCAAACTCCTTTCATCCCCTGAATTCAAAAGTGGGATTCATATTCATACTCAGCACATTTTTGTGAGCTCACACACCAATTTTCACTCCATTTGGAGTTGATCTTGACATGAGCCAATTTAAGTAAATTCAAATTCAATTTGAATTTTAAACTACATATGTGCTATGAATATAGTCAAACACTTCACAATTTGAATTCTACCCAGTTCAAATGGGCATTTTCAAAGGGTGTTAGGGGTACTACTGTTTAGAGCACTAGGAAAAATTGAATTTTAGAGGTTAAATGGGAGTGGGGCCCTCATGTCAGTCTCTCCTGTGATCAACCGACTGAAGACTGCTGGGGCTCGGTTTCTCGGGCCGCTGCTGGGGTTGCCACCGAGCCGGACGCCACTGCCAGCTCCTGCTCGGCCTGCGCCCACGATCAGCCGATGTCCCCCCCTCTTATCCCCGAGGCCGAGTCGACAAGAGGCAATTCGCCCATTCCTTTGCTCCCTCGCGCAAGAAACGCTGCCCTCATCGCCGCTCTCTCGGGTTCGATCGGGGGACCGGCAAACACCGCACCCACACTCCTTCTAAGCTGCAAAACGGTAGTAGAGCCTCTCCTCCTACCTTCCCGTCACAGGAAACTAGCCGAGTCCGGTTGTTCTCGACGAATACCGAGAGCTTTTCCGGTGACCTACGTGTCTTCCACACCTCGGGCTCCCGTGGACAGCCCAAACGGAAACATGTCACGCCCAAGCTAAGGCATCCCGGGACATGTTAGGACTTTGTGTTGCTCACCCCCGAACCGTAGCCCGAGTGGTTGATCACCGGTGACGAATTTCGTCTTTTCCTTCCATTCGGCGCAGACCGACCTTCGGGTGCGGATTTGCCAAATTCTTGTTTCATAATCATATAGAGATCCTCAAACTGCACCTACACGAGCTAGACTCGGTAGTGAACAACTTTTCTTCGCAGTATTAGCATGAAAACCTTGGTAGACAGCCCATTGCTAGTTTTACTACCGGCGCAAATGGCGGAAGCCGTCGGGCGCACGGTGAGAGCTCACCTAGGACCTTTTCCGAGATAAACCAAGTGCAAGTCAAGCGTCTACATGTCACATAGGTGCTGTAGAGCTTGAATACGCATGGTTTGGCGGGTTAGAGACGGCGGGCGACGTCGCCGGAGTCGGTGTTAGCCGGTGTGTCATCGCAAGCTAGGTAGGAGTCACGGCCGGCGTGGGGAAACCTCACAGGAGTGCTCCTAGTGTCAGATTAGAGCCTAGCGGCGAGCTAGAGCATGGGAGGTGGCCGGAGGAGCAAGTTCCGGCGAGCCCCGGCGAGCTCGGGCGCGCGTTGGAGCGAGGGGAAGAAGAAGATGGCGCGGGTCCCAAACGTCAGCCACTGTGTTGAGCCGGACGGGATCTTCTGTGAATCCGGATCGGTTGTGGCTGCGCGCGAAAAACCCTGTAGCCCCTTGTGTCAGCCACTGAGAATCCAACACCTCTCCCCGGTCCCACGCGCAGCAATTTAAACTTTTCCCTGATTTTCAGATTTAGTTCAAAACTTCAAACCAACATAACTTTGGCTAGGAAACTCCAAATCGAGTGAACCAAATTTCGTTGGACTCAGCTCTCTGATTACTTTCCAAAAAATTAATTTTCACTTTATGAAAATAATTATTTCTCCATAATTAATTCTTCAAAATTTAAACTGTTTAGAATTTTAACTGGAGAACCCTTTAGTGGAAAATTCTGAAATTTGGCTAGAATGTTTACCAAATTATCCATGAGCTACCATAACAATTTCAGATATATTTGAGCTCATTTGGTCCACCTAATGGAGTGATTAATAAAACTGTTCCAGAGAAAATGGAAAATGTCCAGAAAGATTTTCAGATTTCTCTGAAATTGTTTAGCTCATATCTTGGGCTAGGAGTCTTCAAATTGAGTGAAACCAATTCCATTAGAAACCTCTGAAAATCTAGTTTTCAGAAAGTCATGGATTGCTCCATGAAAATCCCTAGAACACCCTGAGAGCTCCACTTAAGGCCAAACACACAATTATTTGTGGAGGGCTCAAATGAGCTTTACTGCAAATGCAATTTGGCCAAGTCTCTGTTTAGGTCGTATACAAACCACAGTAAAACTTTCAGAGTCATTGGTCCTGTCTAGCAATACTTATAGTCTTCACAAATTCAACTTCAAATTCAAATGCATTCAAATTGATACATATATGTATTTATCTCATGTAGTCGATAAGGTTTAGGAGGAGCCCGAAGTCTTAGACTTCATCACTCCGTAGGAACAGTTGTCCTACGATCAACAGCAGCAAGACAAACTCTTGTTTGCATTAGCCTTTTTATAAATTTTGCAGTTTTGAGAACTTACTTTGAGCACCCACTTCAATTATACATTAGAGTCTTGTTTGGAAAACCCAAAAGCATAGCCAATAAAACCCTGGTTTGGGCTTAGGTTTTTAAACCTCGATTAGCTACTGCACTTCAAAGATAGTGTAGGATTCGGTACAAGTCGAGTAGTTGGAACTGCTCGCGAAAATAGGCTAGAGGCACACTACTCGGGTAAAGATAGCAAATGGAACACAAGGTAGAACAGTACCGAAGACCTACAAGATATATGGGAACCGGGAAACGGATGTAATTCGGGTAGCTGGGTGTTGAGGCATTGCTTGTCGTCCAGAGGGTAGGTTGAGAGCTTGAGGTGTAAATCGGCTGGTGGCACTGTGGATGCGCGCGCAGAGACCTCTTGCTCGGGACGATAGAACCGGTTCAACATTTGGCTGACGGATGAAAGGTGGTTGCGTACGATGTCTGTGATGGTTGCTGTAGGAAACATCGAGTACGGGCGTACGTGACGGGTTATTCGGGTAACGCTGCATGTGTAAATCGATTATAATCATCGTCCCTCACGGTCAGTGAGTACCACTTGTTCATTGTACCGTGACATATCAAAGCGGGTCGGGTTACCTGCCACCCGTGGGGCTCCACCCTTCAGCTTGTGAGCACTGGTGGACAGCGCTCACGTGTACCCCCCAAGACATAAACGTACCGAGATACACGATTTTCCGACATAACAAATAGGTTAATATGCCACTTTCTATATGCTAATAACATCCTTATACAGGCTACTAACTCGTTCCTCACTGGATTTTGAAAAATATGACCTTTGTAGTGCGTTAAACCTCAAGCGAGCTCTGATACCATGCTGACACGACCCCATTGGTCCAGTCGAGCCAGGATCACGCTGAGGGGTGCTGCGTTGCACAACACCGTATAACACACGTCAAAGGTACAAAGCGGAAGCGGAATTTTATTACATAAACAAGTTTATGAACATGTTTACATCAAAATAAGTTCAGTCTACACTCGCGGGCGTAGACTAAGCATCAAGACCACGTTCAGCCCATGAACGTGTCCTTGCTAGCACACACGCACACTAACTCTGCGGCGTGCATGACTCCCACTCGACGGGGTTCCCCTCCTGGGGTTCCGCCTCTTCTTCGGGAGTCCCTTCCTCATAAAACCCTGCAAAAGCTTCAAACACAAGCAGTGAGCACGAAGGCTCAGCAAGTCTGACCCGTCTCACCTAAACATGGAACTTCTACATGAGGGTAATGGGTTACATGAGGTAAAAATCAGTTGCAAGGACTCGCCTAATTAGTAGAACCTTACTTTCAAGTTTTAGCAGCAGGTTGTGGAGAACCTTACGCTAAGGCACATGAGAGAGCCGCAATCAAACAAGAAACGCATTTCTCTCATGTACTTTGCCCAAAGTTGAAAAGAACTTTAGTTAGCTCTAAGCTACAGCATATCATTAACAATCAATGTCCAGCTTTCAATCAGCAACATTTTAACATGTAACTAGCCTATTCTTTCAACGTCACGGTACAGTGAACAAGTGATACTCACTGACCGCGAGGGACGGCGATTATAATCGATTTACACCTGCAGGGTTACCCGAACAACCCGTCACGTACGCCCGTACTCGATGTTGCCTACAGCAACCATCACTGACACCGTACGCAACCACCTTTCACCCGTCAGCCAAATATTGAACCGGTCCCATCGTCCCGAGCAAGAGGTCTCTGCATGCGCATCTCAGTGCCGCCAGCCAATTTACACCTCGAGCTCTCAACCTACCCTCTGAACGACGGGCAATGCCTCAATACCCAGCTACCCGAGTTACATCAGTTTCCCGGTTCCCATATAGCCGATAGGTCTTCGGTACTGTTCTAGCTTGTTCAACAGGCCCGTACACGGCTCGGTCCTCAATCGACACAAGTGGAGCAACAGCACACAGGCCCCAAAGTCCTGCTGCCCTTACCCTCCGCTTGGTCTCATTTTCTTGCCATGTGTTTCATGTGCTATCACTACCCGAGTCGAGTGCCTCTAGCCTATACTCGCGAGTAGTTCCAACTACTCGACTTGTACCAAATCCTACTCTATCCTAGCAATGCAGTAGCTAACGGGGTTTGCAATCCTAAACCCAACCCATGGTTCTCTTGGCTATGCAGTGGGGCTTCCAAACAAGACTCTAATGCACAGAATAAAGGAAACAAGTATGTGCTCAAAACAATAAAAATTTGTAAAAAGGCTAATGCAAACCGGAGCTTGCCTTGCTGCTCTTGGTCGTAGGCTAGTTGCTCCTCCGGAGTTACGAAGTCTAGGACTTCGGGTTCCTCCTCGACCTTAGCGACTACATGATGGAAAGAATACATGTATCAATTTAAATGCATTTGTATTAAGTTTTGAAGTTGTGAAGTCTATAATCCTTGCTAGACAGACCCAATGACTGTGAAACTTTTACTGGGGCTTGGCTACAACCTAAACAGAGATTTGGTCAAGTTTTAGTTGCAGTAAAGCTCATTTGAGCCCTCCACAATTAATTATGTCCTTGACCTTAATTGGAACTCTTACGGTGTTCTAGGAATTTTCATGAAGCCAACTATGAATTTCTGAAAACTAGATTTTCAGAGGGTTCTAATGGATTTGGCCTCACTTAATTTGAAGGTTCCTAGCTAAAGTTATGAGCTAAACAATTTCGGAGAAAATTCTGAAAATGTTTCTGAACATTTTCTATTTTCTCTGGAACAGTTTCACTAATCACACCATTAGGTGGATCAGATGAGCTCAAATGGATCTGAAACTTTTATGGTAGTTCATGGATATTTTGGTGAACATCCCAGCAAAATTTCAGGATTTTCCTCCAAAGGATTCTCCAGTTAAAATTCCTAATAGTTTAAATTTTGAGGAATTAATTCTGGAGAATTAAGGGTTTTCATGAAGTGAAACTTGATTTGCTGGAAAGTACTCGGAGAGCTGAATCCAGCAAAATTTGGTTCACTCAATTTGGAGCTTTCTAGCCAAAGTTAAGAGGATTTGAAGTTTGAAGGAAATCTGAAAATCGGGGAAAAGTTTAAACTCGCGCGTGGGCCCAGGGGACACGCGTCGCACGCCGAGGCGATGGCACACCGCGGCCCACAATGATTTTGCGCGCCAGCACACCCGATCCCGGCCGCAGTCGGATCACGATTCAAAATATCCGCCGCTGACAGCTGGGGTCCACCCCCTTCTTCAACCTCGCGACGCCCTCGCTCCGCCGCCGAGGGACCTCGCCGGAGAGCTCGCCGCCGGCTTCTGTACAGCTCCAAACTTCTCTATCCTGGCTGCCCCTGCCTACTTTTACTCGGGGAACATGATTCTAGGGTCAGCTACTCATGACAATGGCCGGAGCATGGTCGGCGACGAGCCGCCACCTCGGAACGACTTCGGCCATGTCGGCCAACTTCCCTAGCACCTCAATTCCTTGGGAAACCGGTCGGGGAGCATCAGTGGACCTCAGAGAAGGTCGACATGAGCTCGAGGCAGCTCGGGGAAGGCCCGGAATAGGTCCTCACCGTGCGCCCGATGCCGCCCGTTCATTCCGCCATTGGTAGACCTCAAATTACGCCGGGTACAGGGGTTCTCCGGCCCAGAGTTGTGAAGGCAACTTGTGCGTTACCGTGTCTAGCTCGTGTGAGAGCGGTTTGAGGCCCCCTAATCCTTTCTAGAGCGCGAATTAAACAGAATCGTACCCGAAGGTCGTTCTGCACACAGAAAGGGGAAAAGTGGAAATTCGCCGCCGGTGAGCAACCACTTGAGCTGTGGCTCGGGGATGAGCAGAACCGGTCACCCGCGCGTCCAAGGGTGCCTTGGCTCGGGCGTGACAACGCCCTGGTTGGGCTGTCCACGAGAGCCCGGGGTGCGGCGGTTCCAAGTCCCGAATTTGATCTTTCGGCACAGCCGATATCAATCGGTTTCAACTGAATTCTAGCAACGGGGAGGACGGAGGAAGGTCTCTAGTACCTTGCTGGGGCTCTGGAGTGGACGGAGGGAGCGGCGATCGGCGTTCTCCGATCGATTCCGAGCTGTGGAAATTTTCAGCCGGCGCTGAGTTCTTGCGGGGAAGAACAGCGGTGCCTCGGCCGGGAAGGGGGGCAGGCGCCTTAAGAAGGCTCTGCACCGCCTCGCGCACGCGCGTGGGCAAGCAGCTTCTGGCGCGGCGGCTGCCCTCGGTGGCGATCACCGCTGCGGCTCGGCGACCCGAGTGAAAAAGTCTCAGTCGGTTTGATCTGAGCAGTGGCTGACATGTGGGTCCCACTTCCAGTTTTAACCTCTGAAATTTACTCCTAATCACTGTTGTAAACAGTGAACCCCATACTACCCTTGGAAATTCAAATTATTCACCCATGAGCCATTTGAATTGATCAAAGTTCAAATGAGGTTTGGTTTGAATGAATTTCAGCACAAGTTCAGTTTGAAATTCAAATAAAGTTAGAATTTCTCCCACTTAGCTCATGTCAAGATCAACTCCAAATGGAGTGAAAATTGGTGTGTGAGCTCACAAAAATGTGCTGAGTAAGAATATGCCTCCCACTTTTAAATTCATGTGGTAAAAACAGTTTGAATTTGAATATGGTTTCAAACTGCCCTATTCCTAACTATACCCAAAATGACCTCAAAAAGGTTTTGAATTTGGGTGAGACTTGGCATGGACATCCTTAATAAAGTGTAGGAGTTTTCATATGTCCAGCCCATCTATATCACATGTGTGAAATACCACTTTGGCAATGTGTGAGTTTGCTCTCTAATGAGCATGTTGATAATTGTTACTTTCTCTTCATTTGTGTTCATCATCCTTTCTCAAATGAGGTGTGTGGTGTGGTGATGAACACTGCAAATGTGTGTCAAAAACTGAGGCCCTTACAGCCGTGAAGCCCTTGCAGCGTGGTATCTGAGCTCGCTTGAGGTTTAACGCACTAAAAAGGTCATGTTTTTCAAAAACTCGGTGAGGAACGAGTTAGTAGCCTATATAAGGATATTATTAGTGTATAGAAAGTGCAAATACTAACCTATTTGCTTATGTCGGAAAATCATGCATCTCGGGACGTCATATGTCTTGGAGGGTACATGTAAGCGCTGTCCATCAATGTGCACAAGCTGAAGGGTGGAGCCTCACGGGTGGCAAGTAACCCGACACACTTTAATATCCTCTACGACTCTTCATGTCATTTGGGGTATTCGAGCAACGCCCTTCCCTGGCATGCTACGGGCAAGTTTGGGAGATCCCCTCACATGGTTAGTAATGTGAACACGTAGCTCAAGGCGTGTTTGGCTTGAGAACACCCGTGCGAGTGATGACGGACGGGTGTATGAACTGTATTGGGACCGGGCTCGGTGTGCAGCCGAGCCTGACAATTGTGTGAGTTATTTGCAGGTAGTCTAACCATGAATCGGTAGATGAGTAGCATCCATGTGCAAGAGATGTTTAGTGCCACTGAACTAACGAATTCGGCTAAGTCCGGTATAGATTTTTCTTTGTGTGGAACGTAGTACCGACATGAACTGGTGACGCTTCGACGTCACACCCCACTAAATGTTCTACCTCATTGTAAAACATGAAGGTTTGATCCAGGGCACTAAAACTGTGATGTAAATTCTTCCCTTAATCAGGATGTTCAAAGTTAATAAGTTTTCAACTTATAGGATACTAAGGACAGAGTCCTCTGTTTCAGCTGAAATAATGCTGAAGTTAAACAGATGTAGAGGTTGAGTTATTTCGAGATTAGGGTCATATGATACATTTTTGGAAATATTTGGAAGAGCTTTACAACTTTTCTGCTGATGTCCAGAGGTGTTTCATCCCTTAACCAGTCGAAAAATGCAGTAGAGTTGAAACTGTCCAGAAAACAGGGCAGAGCAAACACTTTGTAACAGAAAATTGAGCATAACTTCCTGTATAAAAATCCAAAAATAGAAAATGAGGTAGTTATAACAATTTAATGATATGGGTTACAACTTTGTAACAGAAAGTTTTATAAAATTTGGTGTATAATTAACTGGAATTCTTGGATGAAATCAGTATCCCAAGCAGGGAGGTGCTGTCCAATTTTCTCCAGAAATTCCGTGAACTTTGACATCTCATAACTTTTGAACCAGGACAGATATTAGGCTAAGTAAATACTTTCTGGAAAGCTATTGAAGTTAGCTTTAACTTTGATGTTGATCTCCAGAATAGGTTTTGCTTTAGCATGGTCTAAATCAGGTTGAAATGGAAACTGGTCAGCGCTGTCAGTTTGGGCAGCAAACCAGCAGTCAAATTTGTCTAAGTTTGAATGGTGTTTCCAAGTTTTACGAGTTCAATGACATGTTTTAATGCTATAACTCAATGACTTACTGTTGAAATGAATATTTGACCTTTTTCAAATATGTTTCTACAGATGACAGCGGATAGACAATTGGAGAACGGTTGGGTGGTATCCCACTGTTCTCAACACGGCGGTTATCCGGAAGTGTTGAAGCAAATGCTTCAATATTTCGGGTACGTGGAGACGCTGCAGTAGCTCACCAAGGAAGAAGGCGAGAAGGGGAACAAGACATGGACCATCCACATTGAAGTTCCTGCAGGACCTATGCCACCCGGTTGTGCACCATTCACCGTCACAGCGAGAGGTAGACAGCCGGAGGAAATGTGGCAAGTGGCAGCCCGCGACACCATGTCGTGTTTCTGCCAACTACATGTGAGAGCTATGCAGGGCACTACATACTCTCTTGTCCCGGTGGAGGGGCGAGCTAATCACATGTGGAGGGAGAGGTACTTGGAGGCAACAGATCCGGGTTGCCCAAGGTACAACCCCGCGGAGGCGAACCTCAGCCTCCAGTTGAGGGCAGGGAAGACCATGATGGACAGCCAAGCTGTCCATACGGATTGTCTTTCCATGGAGACCATTTCGATAGTGCTCACAGCACACTCCACAATGTTCACCTTCTGACAATAGAGCGACTGAACGAACAACATAATCAGTTGCATCGTCTGAAGAAGGCGAAAAAGAAAAGCCGCGTCAACATCACGGCTTTACAACAGCAAGTGCAGGCCTTGACACAGCAGAATGAGGTCCTCACTCAAGAGCATGATTATGCTATTGAGGAGGGGCAAGGCTAGGAAGAGGACTACAACCAATCAATGGACGAGGTGCATGCGATGCAAGACCTCGTACCTCCGGTAGTGGGCCTACCGATGGTAGGTGCCGTACCCGTGGTTTTGGGTATCCCGGCGATGGGAGAAGCTGAACCTGAAGAGGAGGTCATGGACCCGGAGCCATCAGGGGAGGTAGTGGAGGAGGACGACCCACAGGAGGTCGAGTTCTACTCCGAGTAGTGAGATACCGTTGCCAAGTAGCGCAGCAAGGATGGGGTACAAAAACTTTTGTAATCGGTGACATGTCATGTAGACAGTAGTATATGTATAGATAGTGACGACATGAGCACGACTTCTCGGAGACCCGAGAATAATGTATCTTGTATAAAGTTTATGCTTTATCAATATATGTGAATGTTGTGCAAGTTATTCATGTGTCACTTCAATACATACTGTTTTTATATGGAATTTTAAGAGTGACATGTGCTGATCGCTGCTGTTTTGAATTTCAGAGTGACTCGCACTCGTACGAACCCGTAAGTTGGGGGTTCTAGTCAGGGGGGAGATGCCTCCCAACAGCCTCCCGAGGATTCCTCGGGACAGCAGCAACAGCAACAACCGCCACCACCACAGCCAACGGTTACATTGGCCGACATCGTGGCGGCTATGGCGGGTTCTCATCAGCAGCACACGGAGTTGCTGCAGACCTTAATTGCAAATAAGTCTCGACCAGAGAGGCGTCAAGATCGTGAGGAGCGCCAACAAAGCTCCTACTCATACTTTTTGGCTACTCATCCCCTGGTATTCTCCAAGGCGGATGAACCCCTCGATGCGGACAACTGGCTCCGCAAGATGGAGATGGAGTTCGGGCTGCTCCAAGTGAGTGAGAAGCGCAAGATCAGTTCGTGGTCCAACAGCTTCAAGGGTCCGCGAGCGCTTGGTGGGCAAACTTCTATGCCTCGCAACCCACCGAGCGAGTTATGACCTGGGCAGAGTTTCGGACGGCCTTCAGAGCCTATCACATACCGCCGGGTCTTATGGAAAGAAAGACGCAGGAGTTCCTTCGCCTGCAGCAAGGAAGCAGGAGCGCGCTGGAATACTCAAGGGCGTTCAATGAGCTCACACTCTACGCGTCATATCACGCCGATACTGATCAGAAGAGGCGGGACCATTTTTACCAGGGGCTTAACCGCTCCTGAAGGACAAGCTGGCAATGTTCAATCACGGCAGCCTCAACGACATTATTGATGCTGCGATTGTTCAGGAGGACTCCAGCAAGGAGTTAGCGGCAGCGGAGAAGAAGCGAAGCACGCCACAGAGCAGCGGAGAGGGAGGTGGTCCTTCTTAAAAGTACCGGATGGTGTATCGCTCACCATCGGCTCAACGCTGGCAGCCACCACAAAGGCCGATGCCATTCCGCAGTCGGCCATATTCTCCACCGGCGTTCAGGCCGGCACTACCAGCACCACCTCCACAGCAACAACAGCAGCAGCGGGCGATGCCGCGTGCATTTGCACCTCAGCAGCGCATGCCGGGCTTTCGTCCCCCAAGCACAGGCCAGTCATCAACCTCATGCTTGAAATGCGGTCGCCCCGGACACTTCGCCAACAACTGTCCTGAGAGGCAAGGCGACGGAGTGGCACCAAAGTTTCCGGGGAGGAATCAGCCCCGGAACCCCATTAATGCACGGTAGGCAAATCCTAAGCCCGGCACCATCCACCAACTCGCCATAGAGGACGTGCCGGAGGGGGAGCCAATCCTTGCGGGTATGTTCCAACTCCACCAGCATTCCGCCATAGTGTTTTTTTGATTCAGGCGCCACACATAATTTTATTAGCCAAGCTTTTATTGCTAAACACAGCTTGCAAATACTACCCACCGAAAGTCCATATTTGATTTTTTCACCGGGTGGGAAGATTTTAGCAAGCATGATGGTTTGCAAAGGACCATTGTGCATAGCGGGTAGAGTATACCCCACATGTCTCATAGCTTTAGAGGGACAAATGTCAATGTCATCTTAGTGAGGTTGTGGTTAACCCGCCACAGCGCTGTTTTAGACACCGTCCTCCGAGTCGTGCATCTACACCCAGAAATGCACGAGTCACATTCATTATTTCTGGACAGTCCAGAAATAAAACTTCCAAGTGTATATCAATCCACAACCATCAGATTGGAAGACATTCCAGTAGTCCGTGAGTTCCCGGACGTGTTCCCGGATGATTTACTGGGGATGCCGCCTGTCCGAGAGGTGGAGTTCAAGATTGAACTTGCACCAGGAACTATGCCAATATCCCGGAGGCTGTACAAGATGGCGCCCAAGGAATTGTCTGAACTGAATACGCAGTTAACGGACCTGCTGGAGAAGGGTTTTATTAGGCCGAGCTCCTCGCCATGGGGCTGTTCAGAATTATTCGTGAAGAAGAAAGATGAGACGTTGCGGCTTTGCATGGACTATCGTCCACTAAACGCCGTAACCATCAAGAACATGTACCCGTTGCCATGGATCGACATGTTGTTTGATCAGTTGGTCAAAGCCAGGATCTTTTCCAAGATGGACTTAAGATCCGGGTACCATCAGATTAAGATACGGGCTGAGGATATACCGAAGACGGCTTTCTCAACGAGGTACGGGCTTTATGAGTACCTGGTCATGTCCTTCGACCTCACCAACGCTCCAGCTCACTTCATGTACTTGATGAACTCAGTATTCATGCCAGAGCTGGACAAGTTTGTCGTGGTCTTCATCGACGACATATTGGTATATTCCAACTCGGAGGAAGAACACACGAAGCATCTGCGTATAGTCTTGCAACGGCTGCGGGATCACAAACTATACACACAATTCAGCAAGTGCAAATTCTGGATATCGCAAGTGCCTTTTCTCGGGCATATTATCTCAGCGGAGGGCATCGCTGTAGACCCGAGTAAAACCACACAAGTGCTGACTTGGAAGTCCCGAGAACTGTTCATGATGTACGGAGTTTCCTCAGACTCGCGGGATATTATCGGAGGTTCATTCCGATTTTCTCGAAGATTTCCAAGCCTATGACCAAGCTGCTGAAGAAGGCTACCAAATATGTTTGGAGTTCAGCATGTGAAGCAGCATTCAAGGCATTAGTGAACCACTTAACATCAGCACCGGTTTTGGTGCAGCCAGACACAACAAAACCGTTCGATGTGTACTGCGATGCATCCGGCATTGGGCTCGGATGTGTGCTGATGCAAGACCGAAGGGTGGTCGCGTATGGATCATGGCAGCTCAGGCACCATGAGAAAAATTATCCAACTCACGACATGGAGCTCACTGCCGTGGTACTCGCACTCAAAATGTGGAGGCACTACCTACTCGGTAACCTCGTGCATTTCTATACCAACCACAAGAGCCTCAAGTACATATTCACTCAGAAAGAGCTGAACTTGAGGCAGAGAAGATGGTTGGAGTTGATAAAGGATTATGAAATAGAGATACATTATAACCCCACAAAGCAAACGTAGTGGCGGATGCGTTGAGTTGCAAGTCACACGTCAACAATCTGACCATCACACAGTTGGAAGAGAGCGAGCCACCATTGCATGTGATTCCAAATGGAGCTCTCTACAACTTAGCTTTGATCCCCACCATCCGTGAAGAGATAGTGGTAGCTCAGAAACATGACAAGGGCATGTCACATTTGCGGAAACGTGTACACAGAGGGGAGCTGAAATGTTTCCGGAAATACGGAGACGGTGTCCTATGGTTCAAGGACCTGATCGTCGTACCTTGTAACCCGTAGTTACGGAAGAAAATCTTTGATGAGGCTCACTTGTCAAAGTTTTCTATTCACCCTGGCAGCAACAAGATGTATCAAGAACTCAGAAACAAGTTTTGGTGGACACGGATGAAGCGGGAGATCGCAAAGTACGTGTACGAGTGTGATACATGTCGAAGGGTGAAGGCAGACCACATGAGAAAACCGGGACTGCTACAACCACGGGGCGTTCCTGCCTGAAAGTGGAAATATGTGAGCATGGAATTCATCATCGGTTTACCCACCACATTTCAGAAACATGATTCCGTGTGGGTGATCGTCGACCGTCTCACCAAAGTTGACCATTTTATCTCGGTTAACACCAACTACAACGCCAAGAAGTATGCTGAATTGTACATCTCACGGATCCTATGCTTGTATGGCGTATCCCGCACCATCATATCAGATCGGGGCACTTTATTTGTGTCTCGTTTTTGGGAGCAGCTACATGCTTCTTTGGGGATGAAACTAATCCGTAGTTCAGCATACCACCCGCAGACGGATGGGCAAACCGAGCGGGTAAATCAGATTTTAGAAGGTATGTTACGAGTTTGTGCTATTAACCACAGTAAAATTGGGATAATCACTTACCGTCATCCGAGTTCTCGTACAACAACCAAGCCAGCATCATGATGGCGCCTTACGATGCGCTATACGGGAGAAAATGCCGCACATCTCTAAATTGGTGTGAGTCTGGCGAAAGGGTCACCATCGGGAATGAGCTTGCGCTATCAACCATGGTAAGAATTGGAATGATCACTTACCATTGGCCGAGTTCTCGTACAACAATGGGTACCAAGCCAGCATCAAGATGGCGCCCTATGAGGCGCTATACGGGAGAAAATGCCGCACACCACTTAATTGGTGTGAGTCTGGCGAAAGGGTCACCTTCGGGATTGATCTTGTCAACGACACGGAGGAAAAGGTTCGACTAATTCAAGCGAACCTAAAAGACGCCTAATCCCGACAAAAACAGTATGCGGACAAGAGAAGACGTCCTTTACAATTCAAAGTTGGGGATCACGTGTATCTACATGTGTCTCCAATGAAGGGCGTGAACAGATTCGGGGTGAGAGGAAAGTTGGCACCCCGATTCCTCGGTCCATTCCAGATTGTGGAAAGACGTGGGTCAGTTACATACCGGCTGGAATTACCAGCGACACTCTCCGGTGTGCAAGAAGTCTTTCATATTTCCCAGCTGAGGAAGTGTCTTAAGCTATCGACTACCGTTCAGCTGGGGGATATCGAAGAATCGAAACCGGATCTCACTTATCGGGAGGAACCTGTTCAGATAATTGATGAAAAGGCCCGAATCACACACAAACGTACGTTGTGGTTCTACAAAGTTCTATGAAATAATCACTCCGTAGATGAAGCGACGTGGGAGAGCAAAGATTTTCTTCGTGCTAACTACCCCGACTTTTTAACATCGTACATATGGTAATTTTACACCGTCCTCTCTCTCATTTTTCACCTTATAATCTCGGGACGAGATTCTTTTAATGGGGAAGGAATGTAAGGGACTAAGCTTTTACACATAATCAAAGTGTTCATCACACCACACTCATCTCATTTGAGGAAAAAATTATGAACACCTTTGAAGAGCAAGTAAACACCATCAATATGGTCATTAGAGGATAAACTCACAAAAATGCAAAAGTGGCATTTCCCACATGCATCCTATAGGTACATGAGCCAATTTAAGCAAATTCAAATTCAATTTGAATTTTAAACTACATATGTGCTATGAATATAGTCAAACACTTCACAATTTGAATTCTACCCAGTTCAAATGGGCATTTGGTGAATGATTCAAATTTCAAAGGGTATTAGGGGTACTACTGTTTATAGCAGTAGGAAAAATTGAATTTCAGAGGTTAAAATGGGAGTGGGGCCCTCATGTCAGTCTCTCCTGTGATCAACCGACTGAATACTGCCAGGGCTCGGTTTCTCGGGCCGCTGCTGGGGTCGCCACCGAGCTGGACGCCGCCGCCAGATCCTGCTCGTCCTGCGCCCACGCTCAGCCGACGTTCCCCCCCCCTCTTATCCCTGAGGCCGAGTCGGCAAGAGGCAATTCGCTCATTCCTCTGCTCCCTCGTGGAAGAAACGCTGCCCTCATTGCTGCTCTCTCGGGTTCGATCGGGGGACCGGCAAACACCGCACCCACACTCCTTCTGCGCTGCAAAATGGAACTAGAGCCTCTCCTCCTACCTTCCCGTCACAGGAAACCAGCCGAGTCCGGTTGTTCTCGACCAATACCGAGAGCTTTTCCGGTGACCTACGTGTCTTCCGCACCTCGGGCTCCCATGGACAGCCCAAACGGGAACGTGTCACGCCCAAGCTAAGGCATCCCGGGACGTGTTAGGACTTCGTGTTGCTCACCCCCGAACCATAGCCGAGTGCTCGATCACCGGCGACGAATTTCGTCTTTCCTTCCATTCGGCACAGACCGACCTTCGGGTGCGGATTCGCCAAATTCTCGTTCCATAATTGTATAGAGATCCTCAAACTGCACCTGCATGAGCTAGACTCGGTAGAGTGAGGTTCTCCACAATTTGCTGCTAAAACTTGAAAGTAAGGTTCAAATAATTAGGCGAGTCCTTTGCAACTTACACTCCCAATTACGCATGATCCAACATGTAGAAGTTTCATGTATAGGAAATACGGGTCAGACTTGCTGAGCCATCGTGCTCACTGCTTGTGTTTGAAGCTTTTGAAGGGTATTATGAGGAAGGGACTCCCGAGGAGGAGACGGAACCCCAAGAGGGAAACCCCGTCGAGTGGGAGTCATGCACGCCGCCATGTTAGTGTGCGTGTGTGCTAGCGGGGACAGGTTCACGGT
This sequence comes from Neostapfia colusana, assembly GCA_030760725.1. Taxonomy (NCBI): domain Eukaryota; kingdom Viridiplantae; phylum Streptophyta; class Magnoliopsida; order Poales; family Poaceae; genus Neostapfia; species Neostapfia colusana. Next base: position 79,035,957 of record JASWHV010000008.1, on the reverse strand, counting down.
CTGAACGTGAACTCGGTGCGTAGTCTACGCCCGTGAGTGTAGACTGAACATATTTTGTTATAAAAATGTTCATAAACTCGTTTAGGTAATAAAACTTTGCTTCCGCTTTGTACCTTTTGTGTGTGTTATCCGGTGCTGTCCAACGCAGCACCCCTCAGCGTGATCCTGGTTCGACGAGGCCGTGAGGCCCTCGCATCTCTTTGTTGAGTCTTTCGAGGCGGGTGTATGTGTCGTGTATGTAAAAGTCCCAGTAATGTATATGAAAAAAATTGAGGCTTGAAAGTCTATGTGTTGCAAATTCATGAAAAAAGGGACTTGCAAAAACTTTTCGACATGTAAGGGTGTACATGGATGTTCATCAAAAAGAGGGTCACATGTTCATTTGAATGTGTTGAACCAATGTGGACTTAAACACCATGGATGAAAAACCATTTGCATGAAAGTTAAAAATCAGATTTTCAAAATTCAAAGTTCACCGCAAATTGTGGCCAAACTTTTGAATACTCTCGCAGCCCTATACTTCTGACTTTGAGGAAGTTTTGGATGGCAATGTTCTAACTATAGGGTGGGCTAAAAAGGAATTTAATAGGAGCCTTTGTAAATTCAAAATGAATTCAAATTTGCAATGCAAATTCAAATGGAATTCGGTGAATTAAAATGCTAGCCCACTTATCAAATCTCAGAACTTTGAATTGAAGAGATGGACAGGAAGGGGATCTTTTGTGGGGAGGAAAATGGGTGGGACCCACCTGTCATTGGTACACAATGACTTGCACACTAAGTCTTGGTTCTCTGTTTCACATAAACAGTCCGGGGGCTTAACGAGTGCCACCGAGCTACCGCCACACCACCTTCCCGTGGTTTTTCCCGCGCTGGCGACCAGCTTGGCTGTCTCCTTCACTTTCGGCGTGATCTTTCCCTCACTGCACCGAGCTACTTCCGTTTCCCTACCTCCTCGCGAGCAAACACCGGACACACCGCCGCCTCCTTGGTGACCATCGGGAAACCGGCAACTCTCGTGCACACCACCTTCCAAACCGCAAAAACAGCATGGTGGATCACTCCTCACTCCCTCGGTGCAAGGATTGAACGAGTTGTGGCTCCTCCTACCCGGGCGCACAGTTTCTTCGCGGCAACCTAACGTTGCTGACAACCGGGCGCCCGTGGGCAGACCACACCAGAGAGTTGCACGGCCGAGCAAGCATCCCTAAGGACTCATCACACCCCAGCGCTGCTTCTCCCCAACCAGATGATCAAACCATGGACGACCGAGCGCTAATTCGAGGATTTTGCTCCGGCGTGCACAACCCGAGCGTCCGGTACGAAATCTTCAAATTTGTTTGCAATTTCAATTCTTAGGCCACCAACTCTTGCGCACAAGGGCTATGCTAGCCGGGGATCACTTTATCTTCGCAAACCTAGCTTGAAATGGCACGTAGACCCACCAATTCTATGTTTTCCGAGCGCTTCCATGGAGGCACGGGTGGGGAACATGGTGACAACCTACTTGGAGCTGTTCCCGAGCAATTTTGAAGCCATGTCCATCTTCCCTAAGCTCCAAGGGTGTTGTATAGCCGATTAGTCGATGGTTTGGCGGGCTAGAACCCTTGGCCGACGGCGCCGAACTCTCCCTGAGGCCACCACATGCCGCCGACTAGTTTCCAACTCTTGGCAGCCCGAGCAGACCTCACCGCTGTGTTTCCTGGCTTCCCAAACCCCCTGGTGGCAATCTTCCGGCTGAGAGGCGGCCGGAAACGCCTGGCCGGCGAGCTGGCGGCGCGGGCGCAGGAAAAGCCCGAGGAGGAAGAAGACCCGGCTGAGCCCAGCTGTCAGCGACCGAGTCTTAAAATCCGGATCTGCTGTGGCTCGGGATCTAGTGTGGCTGTGCACGTGGAAACCGCATAGACCGGGTGTGGCTTGAATTTCATTGGCTATAGTTTAAAACAGTGGGCCCAAGTGATTTCCAGTAGCAAATTAGTTCCAGACTTTACTACAACTTTGGAAAATCATATCTTTGTGTAGGAATCTCCAAATTGAGTGATTCAAATTGGGTTGAATTCATTTTCATATATATATATATCCAAATATGAACCCCAATTTGTATGAAGATCAATAATAAATTCTGGAAAATTCTTTGAAAATGTTTTGAAAAAGAATTATTTAGGAAGTTAGGTTCATCCAAAAATCCTCAAATTTTGGACAATTATTCATTAGGATATTATTGACCTTCTAGCAAATTGTAAGCTCATTTGAAGATGATTTGTGTAGGAATTTGCTAAATACAAACTGCTATGTTCAAAATGGTCCAGAAACATTTTAAGAAAAAGGTTTCTAACTTGTAAACTCTATTCTAGGCAAGTAATAGCTCCAAAAATAATGAGAAAATTCAGGAATTCTCTATGAGTTATCCTTGAAATTGTAGTTCACTTGATTGGGCATGAAAATGCACATTACTTCATAATTAATTCTTTTAGTAGAAATGTTAAAAGAATTATTCTGGAAGAATTACTCAAGTAAAAGGCCTGAATTTTGTACCAAAGGACTTTCTTGTGACCAGGAACTCACATGTAATGTTTCAGCTCAAGTTGAGCCTTAGAACTCCCTGTATAGGTTTTCCAAGCTTATGGATGTGGGAAAATACATAAGAGTTTTGTAGGAATTATGGGGGGACACATATTCCTTTCACTTTAGCTGCAATTTTGCGAGCTAAATCCCTGGGTAGTATAGAACATGCTGTAAAAGTTTTGAAGCCATTGGAGTTTTTTATCTTCAGTTTCATTCAAATCTTATCAGCTCATCTCACATGTCCATTAGGAACCATAGCACATGTGAAGGAAACTTCTTGTGAACAAAGGATTTTTACTCAATTCTTCTGCACAACAGGGACCCCAAAACTCACTTTAGAACTCCCACACAGGCCACTGTTTTTAGCGAGTTCAAGTATTTAATTTCTGAATTCATTATAAAAACTTATGCATATGGATATCGATAGTGTTCACGACAAAGGACTTCGACGGAGTCATCCCTTGACGTGTGGATCTGTTGATTAAGTTCAAGAGAATCAAGGGATCAAAGATCACTAATTGCTATTATATATTACATCCCTTTAAAACAGGCAAGCTCTAGTTTGCATTTAACAGCTTTTAAGTTTTTACTTTGTCTTCACTCTTTCGGTTAGGATATGAAATGTGTATTAGGTCTAGTTGCTTTGATACTCCTCTTGCATGACCAAGTAAACCCATGGAGTATTGGGTAGATGTCTTTCCATCGTGTATAACTGCCATGATTAAGTAAGGTTCGGTAGAAGTCTAGTGGTGAGATGCTACTCGCATGATCAAGAGAAACAGGGGCATACGGGATTGGTTCAGAAAATTATTAGCAAGTTGAAGTTGACACCGGCAGGTTGCAGGAGCAGCAGGACATAGGGGCCTGGGTGCGTTAGACCTGTCCGTGTCGGTCAAGGACCGATCCGTATGCAGCCCTGTTGAGCAAGTTTGAGTTGTGTACCGGACTCATGCTGGCTATATGAGACCCAGTAAACCGATGTACCTAAGCAAGCTTGCGTTGAGACTTTTATGGTCGCCTCAGGCGAGAGGGCCGGTGTGCAGTATGTTGGTAACACTCATGACATCTCATGTTGGTAGGTGGACCATGAGGGTGGCTACTGTACGGGGCGATTAGATCCATTCAATGTGGGTGAAACAGGGGAAAGGCTGCCACGTACAACGTCAGTGATGGTTGCTGTAGGCAACGTCGAGTACGGGCGTACGTGTCGTGTAGTCCAGGTGTTTTTGATTCGAATCACCATCGCTCGCAGAAGAGGATTGAGCACATTTGTTCTCACAGCCGTGAAGTAGTAAGAACTTGCATGAGAAAGGAACTAAACACTATGGTTTGAAGTTCATACTAGCTTTGTGATGTATCTTTTATGAATAGTTAGAGCAAACTCGATTCATTTACACCGTGAGCAATTTACATCGGGGGAAAGCGTTTCTTGTTTGATTGTGGACTCCTGATGTGGTGTTCCCAAGGTTATTTTGAATTTGCTGCTAATAAGACTTGAAAGTAAGGATTCACATTTAGGTGAGTTTAATTATGCATTATGCTATCATACTTTACGTCTATACCCTCATATAGAGTTTCATGACTAGGTTTGACTGTAAGTCTTGCTGAGCTTTATGCTCACAGATACTATCCTAGTTGTTTTGCAGGCATTGACTTTAATGCTATGAGTATGGTTGTCCGATGAGACTCGAAACCCTCCGAGTGGATACTCAGGAGCAACCTCGCCACTGCTGTTGTTATTTGTGTTGCTAGTAAGAAACGTCCGCGGGCTGGTAAGTTTCTTTGTTGCTGAGTTAGAAATGAGTCGTGAGAGTTGTAGTCTTCCGCTATAGTAATATTTGAGGTAAAGTATTTGTAAAGTACTCTTTGTACACTTCAGCAAATGATTTATGTAATATATTTGTCCTTTACTCGTGTGCTGTTGGGTGCCGCATCGCATGACACCACCCAATGCGATTCCCGGGCGAGCGTGCACGGACCCGCGGTCCAGGCCCGTGCGCCCTCACAGTGTATTCCGGGTTGTTATTGATTCGAATCACCGTCGCTCGCGGTTAAGGATTGAGCATACTTGCCCACTGCACTGTGACGTAGTAAGAATATGAACTAAGTCTCTTAAGATGTTGTTCATAGCTTAATCATTGTATTGAAACCTTGACTGAAGTAGAGATAGCGCAAACTAAATTTCTATTCTACCTTAGTCTAGAAACATCAGAATAAGCGTTTCTTGTTTGATTGCGGACTTCCAGTGTTGTGATGCGTGAGGACCATTAAAACTTGATTCTATACGAATCTGAATATAAGGATCAAGGTTTAGCCAAGCTTCATTTTGCAAATTCATATTCATATCTTCTTACAACTCCTGCATGTAGAGTTACATGTTTAGAATTGACGGTTAAGACTTGCTGAGCCGTAGTGCTCACGGTTGCTTCGTAGTTGTTTCTGCAGGTAGCAGGATGCCTGCTATGAAGAAGGTTGTTCGGTGAGACATCGAACCTCTCGGTTCGTATAAGTCACCGGAAACCTAGCGGCTGCCTTACTTTGGTGAAGCTAGTAGGAAGCGTTCACAGGCTGAACGACTTCTCTTCAGAATAGTTAGGGCCGAGAGTGAGTATGTATTTAGTTTAAATTCCGCTGCGTATTTACAAATTGTGTACATTATGTTGTAAAAGAGTTTATCTTGAGAAATAAAGCATTCCATATGTTCTTATTGTCTTTTCGTGTATGCTGTTGGGTGCCGCATCGCACGGCACCACCCAATGCGATTCCGGGAGTGGGATCCCGAAGGGGTTCCCCACAGACGTGGTATCAGAGCCGCATTGGCAATAACACGCATGAGAAGAGTCTATTTTTGAAAAATTAGACGTATATGAGTGAGAAACGGATAGTAAGCCAGTACAAGGACTATAATAGTATAGTTACTTAAGGTCGCAAGATTACTTGTGTTAATATTCAGTATTTTAATTCTGTAACACTGCATCTACGTGGGGGTAAGAAAGGTAAGGAACGCCACTGAAAGCGGATGAATTTCGGTTAGCTCTCCCATACAAGAAAAGTAGTGTGGGATGTCCCATTCAGAAATGGACGGGAAGTGAATATGTTTTCTAAGACTCTTCATGTATTACACACATATGAAATGCACTAGCCTCCAGTTCGCAAACAGGGGCAAGAGGAGGAGACCCCATTGCGTGGTTAGTAACATTAAGTATGTTCTCTAGGACCCTTCTTGTCCTATGAGGCATATGAAAGCGCTGTTGCACCGTTGTGCTTAATTGCAAAGGTATGGAGCCCTCTGTCGGGTGGTGAATAACCCGATCATGTACCTTGAGGCGTGGCCTGACTCAAGGACGACCCATATGGCAATGATACAGGGCGTATGTTTTTACTATGATATGGACCTGTCTGAGAGGTTAAACCTCTTGTGTGCTTCACTATTGAGTGGTTTTATGCAGGTACATTGACCATGTTAGCACATGTCATTTAGAAAACATTTGTGGGTGACCGTGTTAGTGCCACCACTTGAGACGTATATGCCAGTATAATGTGGTATTAGAGCCATGTTGGGAATAGCACACGGATTTAGGACCATATTATGATAAAAACTTGGGATACGGTGAGAAAACGGTACTAGGCCCACATAAGGACTACTATATTAGCATATTATGAAGGTGGCAACCTAACTTATTTATCTATGTCGGAAAATCATGCATCTCGGGACTTTCCATGTCTTGGGGGGTGCATGTGAGCGCTGTCCACCAGTGCGCACAAGCTGAAGGGTGGAGCCTCACGGGTGGTAGGTAACCAGGCCAGCTTGGGTATCCTCTACGACTCTTCATGTCGTTTGGGGTATTTGAGATACGCCCTTCCCTGGCGTGCTACGGGCAAGTATGGGACACCCCGTCACATGGTTAGTAATGTGAACATGTAGGTCAAGGCGTGTTTGGCTTGAGAACACCCGTGCGAGTGATGACGGACGGGTGTATGAAACTGTATTGGGACCGGGTTCGGTGTGCAGCCGAACCTGATGATCGTGTGTGTTTTCTGCAGTTACTGACCACGAAAACTGTAGTCCGAGTAGAATACATTTGCGAGTGACCGTCTTAGTTCCACCTACCGATACGTATATGCCGATGTGAGCCGGTTAGGATTTTCTTTTGTGAGGCAACGTAGTACCGTCATATGTCTTACGGTGCATCGCCACCGTACTACACTTGATACCTTCTTTCCTATGAAGAAATCATTCATGACTAACTTTCAACTAAAAATGGAAGTTGGAAAGCACATATTAGTTACTGAGCTCTTCATTTGGACTAAGCATCAAAGGAGAGAATTGCTAGGCTTCATTTGATCTAAAAACAGAGTGCTCTGTTCTGGCAGAAACTTTTGCTGGACTTTAACAGAGCATAACTATGAGTAGCTTGACCCAATGGAGGTGTATGATACAGTTATGGAAGGATTTTAAAGTTCTCTACAACGTTTCTGTAGACCTCCAGAGCAAAATCACACGCCAAATTGGTCGAATGTCCAGTCGAATGCAAACTATCCAGAAACTGGGCAGATGCAAACCTCTCTGGATGTTTCTGTAAATTAGCCATAACTTTCTGTAGAAAAAAACCTAGGGTTTATATGATACACCGCTGGAAATTTTATGAAAATTTCAACAATTTTGTAGTTCATAATTTGTTCAGAAGTGTACTATATTTTTATGTACAACTGTGATAAAAACAGCCACATTCAGAGGAGATGCTGGCAAATTTTATCCAGAAATTCTGTCATCTTTGAGCAATCATAACTTTTGACCCAGAGACGATCCATAGGAATATGAATACTCGTTGGAAAGATATTTAAGTTATCTTTAACTTTGGTATTAAACTTGAGTTATGAAAATGCTGGCAACCGGAATAAAATCTGGGTTAAGTACAGAAAGGTCTTCCTACACAGAATAGGGAACTGATTATGTTGGCTTTAGGAAGAGGTGTAAACATGAATTTTTGTTATGCTTTCATAAAGTTTTAGCATGTTCATGTTTTACATACTTTCACATACTGTTGACATCAAGTTTTGATTCCCCTCAAAATTATCCTTTTGCAGTATGGTGCGTACTCGTTCTTCGAGTAGGGCTGAAGGTTTTCGCCGAGATGGCGATGATTCGACTCCACCGTGGGCACCGCCATCAATGGTATGAGCGGATGTCATGGCTCAGATGGTCAAGTGGAATCAAGAGAACACAATACTACTCCAAGCCTTGATACAACAAGGCATGCTCCAACGAACACAACAGGTCGTTCCACCTCGGAACGCCTATTTGGACTTCTTGGCGACTCAACCACCAATTTTCACGGAAGCGACCGAATCCGTGGAAGCGGATCAGTGGCTTCGGGTTATGGAGTCCAAATTTGGAGTGTCCGATTGCGATGATTATCAGAAAATTTTGTTTGCAGCTCAACAACTCCATGGAGCCGCTGGAAATTGGTGGTTCGAATATCTCACCACTATTCTGAAAGGCCATCAAGTGGAATGGATGGAATTTCGTGAAGCATTCCGTGCTCGTCACATTCCTACAGGTTTTATCAAGGCCCAGCAGCAGGAATTCAGGAAGTTGAAGCAGGGGGACATGAATGTCCTTGATTATGTCAAACAGTTTAACCATTTGGCACAATATGCTCCCGACTATGCGACAAGCGAAGCTGCAAGGTGTGATTATCCATATTAAAGGATAGGTTGGATTTGTTCAATCAAGGCAATTACAACGAGTTAGTCAGTGCTGCTATACTATAAGAACAGGCGACACTTGAGTGTCAAGTAGAGAAGAGGGACCGGAGTGATGTGCAATAAGACACACCCGTTGTTCCTCGTAAATACCATTTGGTGTATCACACACCATCTGGTGAAATATGGCGACCACCAGTAAGATCAACTCAGTACAGATTTCCTGATCAAGAATCATGTCTTGAAGCACCACCACAGCCGCAGCAACGATTGATTTCTGGTGCCTCATTGCTGCAGCCAAGTACATCAACTTCTCAACCGCAAGTCAGCTAAGAACCGGGGAAATATCCTTGTTCTTATTGCCACCGTTTTGGGCATTTTATGCAAGAATGCTGGGAGAAGTTGTTAAACAGCGGACAACCATCATCATCAGGTGGTATGCCGCCACGTGCTCAAGTAAATATAACAGCATTGCAATCCGGAGTGTGCAACATCTTGTTATTGAGGATGTCCCGGAGGGGGCACTGGTGTTAGCGGGTATGTTCACTCTTAAAGACGTACCCGTGCTTATACTTTTTGATTCCGGTGCTACCCACAATTTTATTAGCAAATCATGCGTGGATCAGCACCAATACTCCCACGGCGATTTATCTTATACGTTCACCGGGGGGAAATATCTCTGCTAATTAGAGTGTGTCCCGAGCAGCTTTAAGTTTGGGAGGAAAAATATACCCAACGTCTCTGATTATGTTGGATGGGCAGAAGATAGATGTAATATTGGGGATGTCTTAGTTAAACCATCACGGTGCCATTCTCAAATCGGTTACCGGACTGTTCAGATTGACTCGCTGATTCACGAACAGCACACGCTGTTTTTAGACAGCAAAGATCAAGAAATGGCAGAGGCCTACCACACGGAAGCGATGAAACTTGAAGATATTCCGGTGGTACGTGATTACCCCGATGTGTTTCACGATGATTTACCAGGCATGCCGCCCGAACGGAACGTCGAGTTCAAGATTGAACTGGCGCCAGGAACAACACCTATATCACGTAGGCCTTACAAGATGGCACCTAACGAGCTAGCGGAGTTGAAGGAGCTGCTAAATGAACTCATGAGCAAGGGTTTCATACGACCAAGTTCTTCACCTTGGGGTTGCTCTGCGCTGTTCGTTAAGAAGGACAAAACACTAAGGTTATGTGTTGACTATCGTCCTCTAAATGCTGTCACTATAAAGAACAAGTATCCGTTGCCCCGCATCGACATTTTATTCGATCAACTTGTGAGTGCAAAGGTATTCTTGAAGATGGATCTTCGGTCTGGATATCATCAAATCAAAATCCGACCCGAGGACATACCGAAGACAGCTTTCTCGACGAGATACGGGCTCTATGAGTACCTCGTCATGTCATTTGGGTTAACCAACACTCGAGCACACTTTATGTACTTGATGAGTTCTGTGTTCATGCCGGAGTTAGACAAGTTTGTCGTTGTATTCATCAACAACATTTTGGTTTACTCCAAATCCGAGGAAGAGCACGCTGAACACTTGCGTATCATGCTACAACGGTTGAGGGAGCACAAATTATATGCAAAGTTCAGCAAGTGCGAGTTCTGGATTGATCAAGTGCCTTTCCTAGGCCATATTATTTCAGAAGAGGGCATTGCTGTGGACCCTAGCAAAATTGAACAAGTGCTGAAATGGGAATCTACCAAATCTGTCCACGAGGTCCGAAGTTTCCTTTGTTTAGCGGGGTATCATCGGAGGTTCATTCTGAGCTTCTCAAAAATTGCTAAACCAATGACAGAGCTGCTGAAAAAGGGCAAGAAATACATGTGGAATGCATCATGTGAAGCCACATTCAAAACTTTGGTGAAACATCTCATGACAGCTCCAGTTCTTACTCAGCTGGACACAGTGAAGCCATTTGATGTATATTGAGATGCATCCGACATCGGTCATGGCTGCGCTCTTATGCAAGAAGGGCGTATGGTCGTGTATGGGTCTCGTCAACTGCAAAACCATGAGCAGCATTATCCAACTCACGATCTCGAGCTTGCTGCAGTGGTGTTGGCATTGAAGATGTGGAGGCAATATTTACTTGGCAATCTTGTCCACCTCTACACCGACAATAAAAGCTTGAAGTATATCTTCACACAGAAGGAGCTGAATATGAGACAACAGAGATGGTTGGAGCTCATAAAATATTATGAAATCAAGATCCATTACCATCCAGGAAAAGCGAACGTGGTTGCCGACGCGCTTAGTCAGAAAGCCCACGTTCACAACTTGGCGGTTGCTGAGTTGTAAGATGAAGAACCAAGTCTCCGTGTCATTCCGTATGGAGCACTTTATAATATTGCTCTCATTCCAACGATACGAGAAGATATTGTTGAGGCTCAAAGAAGAGACAGGGGTGTGTCTCACATACGGAGAAGACTAGACAACAGAGAGATGAAGTTTTTCCGGAAGGATGTGGACGGTATGCTATGGTTTAACGAACGTATAGTGGTACCGCATAATATGAAGCTACGGAAGAAGATCTTGTATGAAGCCACCTGTCAAAGTTTTCCATTCATCCCGGAAGTAACAAGATGTACCATGAATTTTAAAAAAAAAATTGGTGGACGCGGTTGAAGCGGGAAATCGCCATGTACGTATCCGACTGTGATACGTGTAGACCGGTCAAGGCTGATAATATGCAGAAAGCCGGATCGCTACAACTACTGGAAATACCGGCATGGAAATGGGAGGATGTGAGTGTGGATTTCATCGTCGGATTACCGCTCACAACCCGGATGCATGACTCGATTTGGGTGATCGTTGACCGGTTCACGAAATCAGCTCATTTCATACCGATGAACACTCATTATCGAGCCAAGCAATATGCGGAGTTATATATCTCAAGAATTTTATGCTCACACTGTGTCCCGAAGACCATCATTTCAGATCGAGGTGCGTTGTTCGTTGCTCATTTTTTGGGGGCAGCTGCATGCCTCGTTGGGCACCAAGCTGATTAGAAGCTCCGCATATCCCCTCAAACCGACGGGCAGACGGAGAGGGTGAACCAAGTGCTAGAAGACATGTTGAGGGCATGTGCCATCCACCATGGTAAGAATTGGGATGATAACTTACCGTTGGCAGAGTTTTCATACAACAACGGGTATCAAGCGAGTATAAAAATGGCACCGTATGAAGCTCTCTACGGCCGGAAATGTCGCACACCGCTGATTTGGTGTGAGTCTGGTGAAAGGGTACTGTTTGGGATTTATCTTGTGAACGAAGCCGAAGACCGAGTTCGGTTGATACAAGAGAATTTGAAGGCTGTACAATCCTGACAGAAGAGCTACACTGATCAAAGGCGTAGGCCGTTGCATTTTGACGTCGGAGAGCACATTTATCTTCGTGTGTCTCCGATGAAGAAAATTCACCGGTTCGGTGTAAAGGGGAATCTCGTTTCCTGCTTTATAGGTCCATTTGCTATCACGGAGAAGTGCGGACCCGTAGCCTACCGGGTGGAACTACCGGCAAGTCTTGAGGGTGCTCATGATGTATTTCATGTGTCACAGCTGCGGAAATGCCTCAAATTTACCACTGCTATCCACACCGAAGAAATCGACGAGTTGAAACCTGATCTTACCTACACCAAGCGACCAGTTCAGATTATGGATGAAAAGACCCGAATAACCCGGAACCAGACAATAAAATTTTACAAGGTGCTGTGGAGTAATCATACCGCGGAAGAGGCGACGTGGGAAAGTGAAGATTATCTCCACACCAATCATCCAGAACTTTTATCATTGTGCAGTTTGTAATTACCTCTCCCGTCTCGTTCTTCTTTTGTAATCTCAGGATGAGATTCTTCTTTCAAATTCGTTCTCAATTTCCGTTCTTAGGCCACCAACTCTTGCGCACAAGGGCTAGGCTAGCGGGCGATCACTTTCTCTTCGCAAAACTAGCTTGAAATGGCACGTAGACCGACCAATTATAAGTTTTCTGAGCGCTTCCATGGCGGCACGGGTGGGGCGCACGGTGACAACCTACGTGGAGCCGTTCCCGAGCAATTTTGAGGCCATGTCAGTCTTCCCTAAGCTCCAAGAGTGCTGTAGAGCCGATTAGTCGATGTTTGATGGGCTAGAACCCTTGGCCGACGGCGCCGAACTCTCCCCATGGCCGTCGCACGCCGCCGACTAGTTTCCAACCCTTGGCAGCCCGAGCAGACCTCACCGACGTGTTCTCCGACTTCACAAACCCCCTAGCGGCGATCTTCCGGCCGAGAGATGGCCAGAAACGCCGGACCGGCGAGCTGCGGCCTCGGTCCGTCGAGCTGGTGTAAAGGCCTCAGTTTTTGACACATTCAAAGTGTTCATCACCACACGCACACACCTCATTTGAAGATAGTTGATGAACACATTTGAAGATCATGTAACCATTATCAACATGCTCATTAGAGAATAAACTCACAAATGTAAAAGTGGTATTTCCCACCTACATCATATAGCGTCTGGACATTTGGAAAACTCCTATACCATGCTAGGAATGTCCATGCCAAGTTTCACCCAAATTCAAAACCTTTTTGAGGTCCTGTTGGGTATAGCTTAAAAGAGGGTCGTTTGAACCCAAATTCAAATTCAAACTGTTTTTATCCCATGTATTCACAAGTGGTAGGCATATTCTTACTCAGCACATTTTTGTGAGCTCACACACCAATTTTCACTCCATTTGGAGTTGATATTGACATGAGCTAAGTGTAGCAAATTCAAACTTTATTTGAATTTCAAACTGAACATGTGCTGAAATTTAGTCAAACCAAACCCAATTTGAATTCTAACCAATTCAAATGGCTCAGGGGTGAATAATTCAAATCACCATGGGCAGTTTAGGGCTTACCGTTTACAACAGTGAAATGGAGTTAAGTTCAGGGGTCAAAATTGAAAGTGGGACCCACATGTCAGCCACTGATTCAAATCAAACCGACTCAAACACAGAACACTCGGTTCTCGGGTGCAGCCCGAGCGCGCCACCGAGGGGCCGGCCGGTGCCAGCTCCTGCTGCGTTCCCCGAGCTGGAGACCAGCCGCCCGGGCTTCTTATCCCCCCACCCCCCGGCGTGCTCCCGTTGAATATCTCCTGAGCCCCGGCGCGATCAGTTGGTTTCCACCCGAGCTCCACGGCAACCAGCCGCCTCTCAATCCTGCGCGTGATCAGTCCGATCACTCGCGAGCCCAGCCTCCTCCGCAGCAAAATGGCACCGGGAGATCGTGAGCAACATCCTAGACCCCTTGTTGGCCAGTGAGCAGGCGCCCTCGAGCTACACCGGACATCTTCTCCGGCAGACCAAACGTCGCCGCCGTTCGGGCACTCGTGGGCAGCTCGGCATGACCGTTGTCACGTCCACTTCTCTACACAAGAAAGGTATGTGATTGTATGCAGATGGAGTAGACGAAAGCCATTTGGCAATTGATCAACCATCGGTCAAGAATTTCCAAGTTTACTCTCGGCCAGTTCATAGGAGCCGAGTTCACCTCCGAGTGAAATTCGTACTCCACACGCTAGGGTTGGTCAAGCCCGTTATCCAGTATATTCTACACATTTTAGCGCACACGCTCGAACAGGAAGCATAGAAAACCATCGAGAATCGGCCTTGATATGGCCGTTTTCCCCGCCGCCGTGGCTAAGTACCTCGGCTCACCGTCGAGAGCATAGTTGCCGGTGTTTCTAGCTTCCACCCAGCCCTGGTTCATGTTCCCCGTGCTCCACTGATGCTCTCTGAACGATTCCCGATCGATTTGGTGCATGGAAGAGCAAAACCGACCTCGCCGGAACCCTAGCAGGTGCTGTCACCGGTGCGCACGGGTTTCCGGCCATCGCCGGCGGCCAGCGAGCCCACCATCGAGTCCAGGAGGTCAGGAAAGGGGCAGGCGGTGAGTTTCTGGCCGGGGGGTGGCCGGGAGCTCAATTCCAGTGAGTGTCGCCGGAGACCGCCGCCGCCGAGCATTTGGCGCGAGGAGGGAGACGAAGCACTGTATGCGGGGCCCACGGGCAGAAGTTTAAACTTTCTCTCGATTTTCAGTTTTAGTTCAAACTTCAAACCCATATAACTTTGGCTAGGAAGCTCCAAATCGAGTGAACCAAATTTTGTTGGATTCAGCTCTCTGAGTACTTTCCAGCAAATCAAGTTTCACTTCATGAAAATCCTTATTTCTCCAGAATTAATTCCTCAAAATTTAAAATCTTTAGAATTTTAACTGGAGAATCCTTTGGTAGAAAATTCTGAACTTTTGATGGGAGGTTCACAAAAATATCCCTGGACTACCATAAAAATTTCAGATCCATTTGAGCTAATTTGTCCACCTAATGGGGTGATTAATGAAACTGTTCCAGAGAAAATAGAAAATGTTCAGAAACATTCTCAGAATTTTCTCTGAAATTGTTTAGCTCATATCTTTAGCTAGGAACCTTAAAATTAAGTGAGACCAACTCCATTAGAACCCTCTGAAAATCTAGTTTTCAGAAAGTCATGAGTTGCCCCCTGAAAAATCCCTAGAAGACCATAAGAGTTCCAATTAAGGTCAAGGACATAATTAATTGTGGAGAGCTCAAATGAGCTTTGCTGCAACTAAAACTTGACCATGTCTCTGTTCAGGTTGCAACTAAGCTACAATAAAAGTTTCAGAGTCATTAGGTCTGTCTAGTGGGACTTGCAACCTTCACAATTTTTAATTCCAATCAAATGCATTTAATTAATATATATACTTGTATCTCATGTAGTCGCTAAGGTCGAGGAGGAACCCGAAGTCCTAGACTTCGTTACTCCGGAAGAGAAGCTATCCTACGACCAAGAGCAGCAAGGCAAGCTCCGGTTTGCATTAACCTTTTTACAAGTTTTTATTGTTTTGAGAACTACTTTGAGTACCATTAATTCTTGCATTAGAGTCTTGTTTGAAAACCCAAATGCATAGTCAAGAAAACCATGGGTTGGGTTTAGGATTGCAAACCCCGTTAGCTACTGCAAAGCTAAGATAGGGTAGGATTCGGTAAAAGTCGAGTATTTGGAACTACTTGCGAGCATAGGCTAGAGGCACGCGACTCGGGTAAAGATAGCACATGATACACATGGCAAGAAAAATGAGACTGAGCGGAGAGTAAGGGCAGCAGGACTTTGGGGCCTGGGTGCTATAGCTCCGCTTGTGTTGATTGAGGACCGAGCCGTGTGCGGGCCTGTTGAACAAGCTAGAACAGTACCGAAGACCTACCGGCTATATGGGAACCGGGAAACCGATGTAACTCGGGTAGCTGGGTGTTGAGGCATAGCTGGTCGTTCAGAGGGTAGGTTGAGAGCTTGAGGTGTAAATCGGCTGGCGGCACTGAGATGCGCGTGCAGATACCTCTTGCTCGGGATGATTGGACCGGTTCAACATTTGGCTGATGGGTAAAAGGTGGTTGCGTACGACGTCTGTGATGGTTGTTGTAGGCAACATCGAGTACGGGCGTACATGACGGGTTGTTCGGGTAACCCTGCAGGTGTAAATCGATCATAATCGCCGTCCCTCGCGGTCAGTGAGTACCACTTGTTCACTGTACCGTGACGTAGAAAGAACAGGCTAGTTACATATTAAAATGTTGCTGATTGAAAGATGGACTTTGATTGTTAATTATTTGTTGTAGTTTAGAGCTAATTAAAGTTCCTTTCAACCTTGGGCAAAGTACATGAGAGAAATGCGTTTCTTGTTTGATTGCGGCTCTCTCATGTATCTTAGCGTAAGGTTCTTCACAACCTGCTGCTAAAACTTGAAAGTAAGGTTCCACTAATTCGGCGAGTCCTTGCAAATGATTTTACCTCATGTAACCCAACACCCCTCATGTAGAAGTTCCATGTTTAGGAGAGACGGGTCAGTCTTGCTGAGCCTTCGTGCTCACTGCTTGTGTTTGAAGCTTTTGCAGGGTTCTATGAGGAAGGGACTCCCGAGGAGGAGACGGAACCCCAGGAGGGGAACCCCGTCGAGTGGGAGTCGTGCACGCCGCCGTGTTAGTGTGCGTGCGTGCTAGCAAGGACACGTTCACGGGCTGAACGTGAACTTGATGCGTAGTCTACGCCCGTGAGTGTGTACTGGACATATTTTGATGTAGAAATGTTCATAAACCACTTTATGTAATTAAAATTTGCTTCCGCTTTGTACCTTTGATGTGTGTTATTCGGTGCTGTACAATGCAGCACCCCTCAGCGTGATCCTGGCTCGACAAGACCATGGGGTCGTGTCAGCGTTGGTATCAGAGCTTGCTTGAGGTTTAACGCACTACAAAGGTCATCTTTTTCAAAAAAAAATCCAGTGAGGAACGAGTTAGTAGCCCATATAAGGATGTTATTAGTGTATAGAAAGTGGCATACTAACCTAATTGCTTATATCGGAAAATCGTGCATCTCGGGACGCTTTATGTCTTGGGGGGTGCACGTAAGCGCTGTCCACCAGTGCGCACAAGCTGAAGGGTGGAGCCCCACGGGTGGCAGGTAACCCGGCTCGCTTTAATATTCTCTACGATTCTTCATGTCGTTTGGGGTATTCGAGCAACGTCTGTCCCTGACGTGCGTGGTGCAATTTGGGAGACCCCGTCACGTGGTCAGTAACATGAACACGTAGCTCAAGGCGTGTTTGGCTTGAGAACATCCGGGCGAGTGATGACGGCCGGGTGTACAAACTGTATGGATACCGGACTCGGTGTGCAGCCGAGTCTGACGATTGCTTGAGTTATTTGCAGGTAGTTTAACCACGAAACGGTAGACGTGTAGCATCCATGTGCGAGTGACGCTTAGTGCCACTGAACTAACGAAGCTGGCTAAGTCCGGTAGAGGTTTTTCTTTGTGAGGATGTAGTACCGACATGATCTGGTGACGCATCGATGTCACACTCCATTAAATGAGAAACTTCATTATAGAAACTTGAAAGTTTTGATCCAAAGCATTAAAACTTGATGTAACTCCTTCCCTTAATCAGGATATTCAAAGTTAATAAGTTTTCAACTTATAGGAGACTAAGGACAGAGTCCCCTGTTTTCAGCTGACTGAAGGCTGAAGTTAATCAGAGGTTAGGGGTTGAGTTCTTTCGAGGTTGGGGTCATATGATACATTTCTGGAAAGCTTTGGAAGAGCTTTACAACTTTTCTGTTGAGGTCCAGAGGTGTTTCATCCCTTAACCAGTCGAAACATGCAGTAGAGTGGAAACTGTCCAGAAAACAGGGCAGAGTAAAAACTCTCTGTAACTCTCTGCAATTTGAGCATAACTTCCTGCATGAAAATATAAAAATACAAAATGAGGTAGTTCTGGAAAGCTTGTGAGATGAGTTACAACTTTGTAACAGAAAGTTTTGTCAGATTGGGAGCAGAATTAACTGGAATTCTTGGATCAAATCAGTACCTAAAGATGGGAGGTGCTGTCCAATTTTTTCCAGAAATTCTGTTAATTTTGACATCTCGTAACTTTTGAACCAGGACAGATCTTAGGCCAAGAAAATACTTTCTGGAAAGATATTGAAGTTAGATTTAACTTTGATGTTGAGCTCCAGAATTTGTTTTGCCTTTAGCATGGTCTAAATCAGATTGGAATGGAAACTGATCAGGACCGTCATGTTGGGCAGCAGATCAACAGTCAAATTTGTTTAAATTTGAACTATATTTCCAAGTTTTATGGGTTCAATGACATGTTTGGTGTTATAACTCAATGGTTTACTGTTCAAATAATTATTTGACATTTCTCAATATATTTTTACAGATGACAGCGGATAAACAGTTCGAGAACGGGTGGGTGGAATCTCACTGTTCTCACCACAGCGGCTATCCGGAAGCATTGAGGCAGATGCTTCAATACTTCGGATACAACCAGATGCTGCAGTACATCGACAAGGAAGAAGGAGGGGAGGGGAACAAGACGTGGACAATCCATGTCGAGGTTCCTGCAGGACCTACACCATCCGGGTGGGCGCCGTTCACCGTGACGGTGAGAGGTAGACAACCCGAGGGAATGTGGCAATTGGCAGCCCATGACACCATATCACGTTTCTGCCAGCTACACGTGAGAGCGATGGAGGTCACTCCATATGCGCTCGTTCCGGTGGAGGGACGGGCTCATCATGTGTGGGAAGGGAGGTACCGGGAGGCAACCGATCCGGGTTGCCCAAGGTACAGCCCCGCGGAGGCAAACCTCAGCCTCCAAATTAGGGCGGGAAAGGCCGTGATGGATAGCCAAACTGTTCATACGGAGCATCTCGCCGCAAAGGTCAAGGAGAGCACAAGCCGTGGAGACCATTTCGAGAGTGCTCACAGCGCACTCCGCAATGTGCTCCTTCCGACGATCAAGCGACTGAACGAACAGCATAATCAGTTGCATCGTCTGAAGAAGGCGAAGAAGAAGAGCCGTGTCGACATCGCGGCGTTGCAAGAACTGGTGCAGACTCTAACCCAGCAGAACGAGGACCTTACTCAAGAGCAAGATGATGCTATTGAGGAAGGGCAAGGCTGGGAAGAAGACTACAACCAGGCCATGGACGAGGTTCACGCGTTGCAGGACCTCGTACCTCCGGTATTGGGCATACCGGTGGTCTTGGGTCTTCCGGCAATGGGAGAGCCCGAGATGGGAGAAGAGGTGGTAGATCCGGAGCCACCAGCAGAGGTGCCAGAGGAGGACGACCCACAGGAGGTCGAGTTCTACTCCGAATAGGGGGTTACGGATGCCAAGTAGGGCAGCTAGAGTAGTGTAACTCAAACTTTTGTAATCGGTGACATGTCGTGTAGGAAGTAGCGTATGTATAGATAGTGACGACATGAGCACGACTTCTCGTAGACCGAGAATAATTTATTTTGTATAAAGTTCATGCTTTATCAATATATGTGAATGTTGTGCAAATTATTCATGCGTCGCTTCAATACCTACTGTTTCATATGGAATTGTTAAGTATGACATGTACTGATCGCTGCTGTTATGAATTTCAGAATGACTCGTACTCGTGCCAACCCAGACGTTGGGGGTTCCAGTCAAGGGGAGAAACCTCCCAACAGCCTCCCGAGGACTCCTCGGGACAGCAGCAGGAACAACAACAGCAAACACCGCCACCGCCAACGGTTACATTGGCCGACATCGTTGCGGCAATGACGGGTTCTCATCAGCAGCACACGGAGTTGCTGCAAACTCTTCTTGCTAATACGTCTCGACCAGAGAGGCGTCAAGATCGTGAGGAGCATCAACAGAGCTCCTACTCCGACTTCCTAGTGACTCTGTGAGACCTATGTGTGCTGAATACATTGGCAATTAGGATAAAAGTTAGCATTAACATTCAAAGTTTTGAATATTGCCAAAACATTCTTCTGTGGCAAGGTCCGACAAGTTCTTTGTTAGGTCCGCCAAGTGTTGGCAAGGTCCGACGCAAGGTCCGGAGAGCTCCTGCAAGGTCCGGAGAGCTTCTGTGAGGTCCGGAGCTTGTTTTTAGGGAGCTCCCGTGAAGTTCAACTCGTAGAACTGCAGCGTCTTGTTTTTGCTTTTAACTCGCAATGTTTCAAACTTGCTTTATGGGAAGGTTTGCTTAGTATTAATTTACTAAGTTTTTGGTGTGTTTTGGTGGTTATGGCTGTTATCATTTGATATGGTTTGCAACATGCTTATGTGACGTGCTCATGTAAGGTGTTGTGGTTTTCAAACTAACGTGAGTCAAGTCGAGGACTTGTGCTCAGAAGAATTGGTTGTTTATTCATGTGCAGGTGTTGCTTGAGTTCAAGACATGGCTGGTGACGGGATCCTTGGTCTAGTCTCAGGGAGGAGATGAGGTTCCAACAACCAAGTTCGGGAGGAGCTGTGGTTGAGTTGATCGGGAGGTCGCGCAGCATGTTTGGATCAAGGGCAGTGCATATGAAGGTTGCGTGTACGTCGTTGGAAGGTGTTTGCATGTGTGCAAGGAGTGCATGGACGTGGCAACATTGTTCCCAGGCGTGATGAAGAGAAGTGGACGTAAAGAATTGGTTAGAAAGGTCCAACCGGCTGGATTGCGTACTCAGGATGAGGCTGAGTCGGATATGGCTCAAATATGGAAGATTTGAGTTGGTTACGATAGGATTTCGTGCTAGGCACGAAGTTGAGTTGTTTTAGGAATGTTTAGAACGTTCCTAAGGTGTTTGGAAGTCTCACGATTGCTTCTATCTGCGAATAGGAGAGTCCTGAGCAGTTATGGTAAGTTAGGATACGAGTCCAATTAGGAGTAGGAGTCCTAGATTGGATTGATTAGCCTGAGGGCTGGCTATGAAAGCAAGGGAGACCAGAGCTCTCGTGGGTAGAGAACTTTGGTCTGTTCCTCTTGTGTTTCTATTGAATAAAGTTCATAGTTTCGAGGAGCTTTTGTGCCTTGTTCGTCCGACTTGTTTTTCGTCAAGTCTTTCTCGCCGAGTTTCTGGACAGACCGATGTTGCTTCGGTGTTTTGTTCATAACTCGAGTTTTACAGATCCGATTGACGTGATTCTTTTTGGGTTGTCTTCACAACTCAATTGTATATCATCTGTGAAATTTTCACGAGCTTCGGATCTGTAGTTTTTGATATACATGAGTTTATTTGCAGCATTGCAGATCTGTTTTATATCGGGTAGAACAGATTGATCTTCGTTTAATGTTTTGATCGTATCTCAAGTTTTACTTCGTGTTTTCAAGTGATTCGTGTTGCATTAGATCCGTGACTTGATTCTCTACCTGTCTACTTGATTTGTCACGGTTGAACACGTTTGAAAACACTTGCACACACAGTTTCTTTAACCGATTGATTTTTTGCTGAGGGGTTTTTGTTGTTTCCGCTGCGAAAAGTTTTTATCTACCATTCACCCCCTCTGGTAGCTTTTCACGTGCTCTTCGATCCTACAGACTCATCCTCCGGTATTCTCAAGGGCGGATGAACCCCTCTATGCGGACAACTGACTCCGCACGATGGAGATGAAGTTCGGGCTGCTCCAAGTGAGTGAGCAGCGCAAGACTCAGTTCGCGGTCCAATAGCTCCAGGGATCCGCGAGCGCGTGGTGGGCAAACTTCTGTGCTTCACAGCCCACCGACCGAGTTATGACCTGGGCGGAGTTCCGGACGGCCTTCAGGGCCTATCACATACCACCGGGTCTGATGAAGAGGAAGACGCAGGAATTCCTACACCTGCAGCAAGGGAGCCGGAACGTGCTGGAATACTCCAGGGCGTTCAACGATCTCGTGCTCTATGCATCGTATCACGCCGATACCGACGAGAAGCGGCGGGACCACTTTTACCAGGGGCTTAACCCGCTCCTGAAGGACAAGTTGGCGATGTTCAATCGCGGCAGCCTCAACGACATCATTGATGCTGCGATTGTCCAGGAGGACTCCGACAAGGAGTTAGCGGTGGCGGAGAGAAAGCGAATTGTGCCGCAAAGCAGCGGAGAAGGAGGCGGTCCTTCTCAGAAATTTCGTATGGTGAATCGCCCACCATCAGGTCCACGCTGGCAGCCACCACAAAGGCCAATGCCATTCCGCAGTCGGTCCTATTCTTCACCGGCGTTCAGGCCAGCACTGCCAGCACCACCTCCGCAACAACAACAGCAACAGCGGGCGATGCCGTGTGCGTATGCACCTCAGCAGCCCATGCCAGGCTTTCATCCCCCAAGCACCGGACAAGCAGCGGTCACATGCTACAAATGCGGTCGCCCAGGACACTTCGCCAGCAGATGTACGGAGAGACAAGGCGGCGGAGTTGCACCGCAACTTCTGGGGAGGAATCAGCCCCGGAACCCTACTAATGCGCGGCGGGCAAACCCTAGGCCCGGCACCGTCCACCAGCTTGCCATAGAGGACATGCCGGAGGGTGAGCCAATCCTTGTGGGTATGTTCCAACTCCACCAGCATCCCGCCATAGTATTGTTTGATTCAGGCGCCATGCATAGCTTCATTAGCCAAGCTTTCATTGATAAATATAGCTTGCAAATACTACCCACCTATAGTCCTTATGTGATCTGTTCACCGGGTGAGAAAATTTCAGCAAGCATGATGGTTCCAAAAGCGCCATTGTGCTTAGAGGGTATAGTGTACCATACGTCTCTCATAATTTTAGAGGGACAAAAGGTCGATGTCATCTTAGGGATGTCGTGGTTAACCCGCCACGGCGCTGTTTTAGACACCGCCCTCCGAATCGTGCATTTGAATTCAGAAGTGCACGAATCTCATTCTTTATTTCTGGACAGTCCAGAAATAAAACTTCCAAGCGTCTATCAGTCCACCACCATCAGGTTGGAAGATATTCCAGTGGTCTGAGAGTTCCCTGACGTGTTCCCGGATGATTTACCGGGGATGCCGCCCGATAGAGAGGTGGAGTTCGAGATTGAACTTGCACCGGGAAGCATGCCAATATCCCGAAGGCCGTACAAGATGGCGCCCAAGGAGTTGGTGGAATTGAAGACCCAGCTAACGGACCTGCTGGAGAAGGGTTTTATTAGGCCGAGCTCCTTGCCATGGGGCTGCTCGGCATTATTCGTGAAGAAGAAAGACGAGACGTTGCGGCTTTGCATGGACTATCGTCCATTAAATGCCGTAACCATCAAGAACAAGTACCCGTTGCCACAGATCGACATGTTGTTTGATCAGTTGGTCGAAGCAAAGATCTTTTCCAAGATGGACTTAAGATCCGGGTACCATCAGATTATGATACGGGCTGAGGATATTCCGAAGACGGCTTTCTCGACAAGGTACGGACTTTATGAGTACCTGGTCATGTCTTTCGGCCTCACCAATGCTCCAGCTCACTTCATGTATTTGATGAACTCAGTATTCATGCCGGAGCTGGACAAGTTTGTCGTGGTCTTCATCGATGACATACTGGTATATTCCAAGTCGGAGGAAGACCACAAGAATCATCTGCGTATAGTCTTGCAACGGCTGCGGGATCACAAGCTATACGCGAAATTCAGCAAATGCGAGTTCTGGATATCGCAAGTGCCTTTTCTCAGGCATATCATCTCGGTGGAGGGTATCGCTGTAGACCCGAGCAAGATCACTCAAGTGCTGAATTGGAAATCCCCAAGAACTGTTCACGAGGTACAGAGTTTCCTCGGGCTCACGAGATATTGTCGGAGGTTCATTCCGAACTTCTCGAAGATTGCCAAGCATATGACGGAGCTGCTGAAGAAGGCTACCAAATATGTTTGGAGTCCAGCGTGTGAAGCAGCATTCAAGGCTTTAGTCAAGTACCTGACCTCAGCACCGGTTTTGGCGCAGCCAGACACAACAAAACCGTTTGATGTGTACTGCGATGCATCCGGCATCGGGCTCGGATGTGTGCTGATGCAAGACCGAAGAGTGGTCGCGTATCGGTCACGGCAGCTTAGAAACCATGAGCAGAATTATCCAACTCACGACTTGGAGCTCGCTGCCGTGGTACTTGCACTGAAAATGTGGAGGCACTACCTACTCGGTAACCTCGTACATTTATATACCGACCAAAAGAGCCTCAAGTACATATTCACTCAGAAGGAGCTGAACATGAGGCAGCGAAGATGGTTAGAACTGATAAAGGATTACGAAATAGAGATCCATTATCACCCCGGCAAGGCAAACGTAGTGGCAGATGCGCTGAGCCGCAAGTCACATGTCAACAATCTGACCATCACACCGTTGGAAGAGAGCGAACCACCACTGCATGTGATTCCACATGGAGCTATTTACAACTTAGCTTTGATCCCCCACCATCCGTGAAGAGATAGCGGCAGCTCAGAAACATGACAAGGGCATGTTGCATTTGTGGAGACGTGTATACAGTGGGGAGCTTAAATGTTTCCGGAAAGACGGAGACGGCGTCCTATGGTTCAAGGACCGGATCGTCGTACCCCGTAAACCGGAGTTACGGAAGAAAATTTTTGATGAGGCTCACTTATCAAAGTTTTCTATTCACCCTGGCAGCAACAAAATGTATCAAGAACTCAGAAGCAAGTTTTGGTGGACACGAATGAAGCGGGAGATCGCCAAGTACGTGTCCGAGTGTGATACATGTCAAAGGGTGAAGGCAGATCATATGCGGAAACCGGGACTGCTGCAACCACTGGGCATTCCTGCCTGGAAATGGGAAGATGTGAGCATGGACCTCATCGTCGGTTTACCCATCACTTTTCAAAAACATGATTCTGTGTGGGTGATCGTCGACCGGCTCACCAAAGTTGCCCATTTCATCCCGGTCAACACCAACTACAACGCCAAGAAGTACGCTGAACTGTACATCAGATCCCGTACCATCATATCGGATCAGGGCACTTTATTTGTGTCCCGGTTTTGGGAGCAGCTACACGCTTCCTTGGGGACGAAGCTGATCCGTAGTTCAGCATACCACCCGCAAACGGATGGGCAAACCGAGCGGGTAAATCAGATCCTAGAAGACATGCTACGAGCTTGCGCTATCAACCACGGCAAGAATTGGGATGATCACTTGCTGTTAGCCGAGTTCTCGTACAACAATGGGTACCAAGCCAGCATCAAGATGGCGCCTTACGAGGCGCTATACGGAAGAAAATGCCGCACACCAGTGAATTGGTGTGAGTCTGGCGAAAGGGTTACCTTCGGGATTGACCTTGTCAATAACACGGACGAAAAGGTTCGGCTGATTCAAGCGAACCTAAAGGCCGCCCAATCCCGACAGAAACAGTATGCGGACCGGAGAAGGCACCCACTATAATTCAAAGTCGGGGATCACGTATACCTACGTGTGTCGCCGATGAAGGGCGTAAACAGATTTGGGGTCAGAGGAAAGTTGACACCCCGATTCATCTGTCCATTCCAGATTACCAAAAGATGTGGATCAGTAGCATACCATCTGGAATTACCAGAAACACTTTCCGGTGTGCACGACATCTTTCACATTTCCCAGCTGAGGAAGTGTCTCAAGCTATCTACTACCGTTCAGCTGGAGGACATTGAAGAACTGAAACCGGATCTCACCTATCGGGAGGAACCGGTTCAGATCATTAACGAAAAGGCCCGAACCACATGCAACCGTACATTGTGGTTCTACAAAGTTCTATGGAGTAATCACTCCGTGGACGAAGCGACATGGGAGAGCGAAGGATTTCTTCGCGCTAACTACCCCGACTTTTTCACGTCGCATATCCGGTAAATTTTCACCGTCCTCTCTCTCATTTTCACCTTATAATCTCAGGACGAGATTCTTTTAAGGGGGGAGGAATGTAAAGGTCTCAGTTTTTGACACATTCAAAGTGTTCATCACCACACACACACACCTCATTTGAAGATAGTTGATGAACACATTTGAAGAGCAGGTAACCATTATCAACATGCTCATTAGAGAATAAACTCACAAATGTAAAAGTGGTATTTCCCACCTACATCATATAGGGGATGGGCATTTGGAAAACTCCTACACCATGCGAGGAATGTCCATGCCAAGTTTCACCCAAATTCAAAACCTTTTTGAGGTACTGTTGGGTATAGCTTGAAAGAGGGTAGTTTGAACCCAAATTCAAATTCAAACTGTTTTTATCCCATGGATTCAAAAGTGGGAGGCATATTCTTACTCAGCACATTTTTGTGAGCTCACACACCAATTTTCACTCCATTTGGAGTTGATCTTGACATGAGCTAAGTGTAGGAAATTCAAACTTTATTTGAATTTCAAACTGAACATGTGCTGAAATTTAGTCAAACCAAACCCAATTTGAATTCTAACAAATTCAAATGGCTCAGGGGTGAATAATTCAAATCACCATGGGAAGTTTAGGGCTTACTGTTTACAATAGTGAAATGGAGTTAAGTTCAGGGGTTAAAATTGAAAGTGGGACCCACATGTCAGCCAATGATTCAAATCAAACCGACTAAAACACAGAACACTCGGTTCTCGGGTGCAGCCCGAGCGCGCCGCCGAGGGGCTGGCCGGCGCCAGCTCCTGCTGTGTTCTCCGAGCTGGAGACCAGCCGCCCGGGCTTCTTATCCCCCCCTCCCCCCCGGCGTGCTCCCATTGAATATCTCCTGAGCCCCGGCGCGATCAGTCGATTTTCACCCGAGCTCCACCGCAACCAGCCGCCTCTCGATCCTGCGCGTGATCAGTCCGATCACTCGGGAGCCCAGCCTCCTCCGCAGCAAAACGGCACCGGGAGATCGTGAGCAACATCCTAGACCCCGTGTTGGCCAGTGAGCAGGCGCCCTCGAGCTACACCGGACATCTTCTCCGACGGACCAAATGTCGCCGCCGTTCGGGCTCTCGTGGGCAGCTCGGCACGGCCGTTGTCACGTCCACTTCTCTACACAAGAAAGGTGCGTGATTGTATGCAGATGGAGTAGCCGAAAGCCGTTTGGCAATTGATCAACCATCGGTCAAGAATTTCAAAGTATACTCTCGGCCAGTTCATAGGAGCCGAGTTCACCTCCAAGTGGAATTCGTACTCCACGCGCTAGGTTTGGTCAAGCCCGTTATCCAGTAGATTCTACACATGTTAGCGCACAAGCTCGAATAGGAAGCAAAGAAAACCATCGAGAATCGGCCGTGATATGGCCATTTTCCCCGCCACCGTGGCTAAGTACCTCGGCTCAACGTCGAGAGCTTAGTTGCCGGCGTTTCTAGCTTCCACCCGACCCTGGTTCATGTTCCCCGTGCTCCACTGATGCTCTCCGAATAATTCCTGATCGATTTGGTGCACGGCAGAGCAAAACCGACCTCGCCGGAACCCTAGCAGGTGCTGTCACCAGTGCGCACGGGTTTCTGGCCATCGCCGGCGGCCAGCGAGCCCACCATCGAGTCCAGGAGGTCAGGAAAGGGGCAGGCGGCGAGTTTCGGGCCGTGGGGTGGCCGAGAGCTCAATTCCGGCGAGTGTCGCCGGAGACCGCCGCCGCCGAGCATTTGGCGTGAGGAGGGAGACGAAGCACTGTATGTGGGGCCCACGGGCAGAAGTTTAAACTTTTTCTCGATTTTTAGTTTTAGTTCAAACTTCAAACCCGCATAACTTTGGCTAGGAAGCTCCAAATCGAGTGAACCAAATTTTGTTGGATTCAGCTCTCTGAGTACTTTCCAGCAAATCAAGTTTCACTTCATGAAAATCCTTATTTCTCCAGAATTAATTCCTCAAAGTTTAAACTGTTTAGAATTTTAACTGGAGAATCCTTTGGAGGAAAATTCTGACATTTTGCTGGGAGGTTCACAAGAATATCCCTGGACTACCATAAAATTTCAGATCCATTTGAGCTCATTTGATCCACCTAATGGAGTGATTAATGAAACTGTTCCAGAGAAAATAGAAAATGTTCAGAAACATTTTCAGAATTTTCTCTGAAATTGTTTAGCTCATATCTTTAGATAGGAACCTTCAAATTAAGTGAGACCAACTCCATTAGAACCCTATGAAAATCTATTTTTCAGAAAGTCATGAGTTGCCCCCTGAAGAATCCCTAGAACACCATAAGAGTTCCAATTAAGGTCAAGGACATAATTAATTGTGGAGAGCTCAAATGAGCTTTGCTGCAACTAAAACTTGACCAAGTCTCTGTTCAGGTTGTAACTAAGATACAATAAAAATTTCAGAGCCATTGGGTATGTCTAGTGGGACTTGCAACCTTCACAAGTTTAATTCCAATCAAATGCATTTAATTAATACATATACTTGTATCTCATGTAGTCGCTAAGGTCGAGGAGGAACCCGAAGTCCTAAACTTCGTTACTCCGGAATAGCAGCTAGCCTACGACCAAGAGCAGCAAGGCAAGCTCCGGTTTGCATTAACCTTTTTACAAGTTTTTATTGTTTTGAGAACTACTTTGAGTACCATTAATTCTTGCATTAGAGTCTTGTTTGAAAACCCAAATGCATAGTCAAGAAAACCATGGGTTGGGTTTAGGATTGTAAACCCCATTAGCTACTGCAAAGCTAAGATAAGGTAGGATTCGGTACAAGTCGAGTAGTTGGAACTACTCGCGAGCATAGGCTAGAGGCACTCGACTCGGGTAAAGATAGCACGTGATACACATGGCAAGAAAAATGAGACCGAGCGGAGAGTAAGGGCAGCAGGACTTTGGGGCCTGGGTGCTATAGCTCCGCTTGTGTCGATTGAGGACCGAGTCGTGTGCGGGCCTGTTGAACAAGCTAGAACAGTACCGAAGACCTACCGGCTACATGGGAACTGGGAAACTGATGTAACTCGGGTAGCTGGGTGATGAGGCATAGCTGGCCACTGCTTGTGTTTGAAGCTTTTGCAGGGTTCTATGAGGAAGGGACTCCCGAGGAAGAGACGGAACCCCAGGAGGGGAACCCCGTCGAGTGGGAGTCGTGCACGCCGCCGTGTTAAGTGCGTGCGTGCTAGCAAGGACACGTTAACGGGCTGAACGTGAACTTGATGCGTAGTCTACGCCCGTGAGTGTAGACTGGACATATTTTGATGTAGAAATGTTCATAAACCACTTTATGTAATAAAAATTTGCTTTCGCTTTGTACCTTTGATGTGTGTTATTCGGTGCTGTACAACGCAGCAACCCTCAGCGTGATCCTGGCTCGACAAGACCATGAGGTCGTGTCAGCTGGCAGCGCGGGCGCGGGAAAACACCCGAGGAGGAAGAAGACCCGGCCAGGCCAAGCTGTCAGCGACCAAGTTTTAAAATCCGGATCTGCTGTGGCTCGGAATCTAGTGTGCCTGCGTACATGGAAACCCCGTAGCCTGGGTGTGGCTCGAATTTCATTGGCTATAGTTTAAAACAGTGGGTCCAAGTGATTTCCAGTAGCAAATTAATTCCAGAATTTACTACAACTTTGGAAAATCATATCTTTGTGTAGGAACCTCCAAATTGAGTGATTCAAATTGGGTTGGAATCATTTTGCAAAGATATATCAAAATATGAACCCCAATTTTTAAGAAAATCAATAATAAATTCTGGAAAATTCTTTAAACATTTTCTGAAAAAAGAATTATTGAGGGAGTTTGGTTCATCCAAAAATCCTCAAATTTTACCAGAATATTGTTTAGGATATTATTGACCTTCTAGAAGATTTTCAGCTTATTTAAAGATTACTTTAGGAATTTTCTAAATACAAACTGATGTGTTCAAATTGGTCCAGAAACATTTTCAGAAAAGGTTTCTAACTTGTAAAATCTATTTTAGGCAAGTCATAGCTCCAAAAATCATGAGTAAATACAGGCATTCTCTATGAGTTATCCTTGAAATTGTAGTTCACTTGATTGGGCATGAAAATGCACATTACTTCAGAATTAATTCTTTTAGTAGAAATGGTTAAGGAATTATTCTGGAAGAACTACTCAAGTAAAATGCCCGAATTTTGGACCAAAGGACTTCTTATGACCAGGAACTCACATGTAGAGTTTCAGCTCAAGTTGAGCCTTAGAACTCCCTGTATAGGTTTTCCAAGCTTATGTATGTGGAAAAGTACATAAGAGTCTTGTAGGAATTATGGGGGGACACATATTCCTTTCAATTTAGCTGCAATTTGGCAAGCTAAACCCCTGGGTAGTATAGAACATGATATAAAAGTTTTGAAGCCATTGGAGTTTTTGATCTTCAGTTTCATTCAAATCTTTTCAGCTCATCTCACATGTCCATTAGGAATCATAGCACATGTGAAGGAAGCTTCTTGTGAACAAAGGATTTTTCCTCAATTCTTCTGCACAACAGGGACCCCGAAACTCACTTTAGAAATCCCACACAGTCCCCTGTCTTTAGCAAGTTCAAGTATTTAATTTCTGAATTCATTATAAAAACTTATGCATATGCATTTCGATAGTGTTCACGAAGAAGGACATCGACGGAGTCATGCCTTGACGTGTGGATCTGTTGATTAAGTTCAAGAGGATCAAGGGATCAAATATCACTAACTGCTATTATATATTACATCCCTGCAAAACAGGCAAGCTCCGGTTTGCATATAACAGCTTTTAAGTTTTTACTTTTTATTCACTCTTTCGGTTAGGATATGAAATGTGCATTAGGTCTAGTTGCTTTGATACTCCTCTTGCATGAACAAATAAACCCATGGAGTATTGGGTAGATGTCTTTTCATTGTGTAGAGCTGCCATGCTTAAGTAAGGTTCGGTAGAAGTCTAGTGGTGAGATGCTACTCGCATGATCAGGAGAAACAGGGGCATACGGGATTGGTTCAGAAAATTGTTAGCAAGTTAAAGTTGATACCGACAGGTTGTAGGAGCAGCAGGACATAGGATCCTGAGTGCGTTAGACCTGTCCGTGTCGGTCAAGGACCGATCCGTATGTGGCCCTGTTGAGCAAGTTTAAGTTGTGTACCAGACTCATGCTGGCTATATGGGACCCAGTAAACCGATGTACCTCAGGAAGCTTGCGTTGAGACTTTTCTGGTCGCCTCAGGCGAGAGGGCCGATGTGCAATATGTGAGTAACACTCTCATGACATCTCATGTTGGTAGGTGCGCCATGAGCGTGGCTACTGTATGGGGTGATTGGATCGATTCAACGCGGGTGAAACGGGGGAAAGGCTGCCGCGTACGACGTCAGTGATGGTTGCTGTAGGCAACGTCAAGTACAGGCGTACGTGTCGTGTGGTCTGGGTGTTTTTGATTCGAATCACCATCGCTCGCGGAAGAGGATTGAGCACACTTATTCTCACAGTCGTGATGTAGCAAGAACTTGCATGAGAAAGGAACTAATCAATATGGTTTGATGTTCATACAAGCTTTGTGATGTATCTTTTATGAATAGTTAGAGCAAACTCGACTCATTTACACCGAGAGCAATTTACATCGGGGGAAAGCGTTTCTTGTTTGATTGTGGACTCCCAATGTGGCGTGCCTAAGGTTACTTTTAATTTGCTGCTAATAAGACTCAAAAGTAAGAATTCACATTTAGGCGAGTTTAATTATGCATTATGCTATCCTACTTTACATCTATACCCCCATATAGAGTTCCATGACTAGGTTTGACGGTTAAGTCTTGCTAAGCTTTATGCTCACGGATACTATCCTAGTTGTTTTGCAGGCATTGACTTTAATGCTATGAGTATGGTTGTCCGATGAGACTCGGAACCCTCCGAGTTGATACTCAGGAGCAACCTCGCCGCTGCTGTTGTTATTTGTGTTGCTAGTAAAAAACGTCCACGGGCTGGACAGTTTCTTTGTTGCTGAGTTAGAAATGAGTCGTGAGAGTTGTAGTCTTCCGCTGTAGTAGTATTTGAGGTAAAGTATTTGTAAAGTACTCTTTGTATGCTTCAGCAAATGATTTATGTAATATGTTTGTCCTTTACCCGTGTTCTGTTGGGTGCCGCATCGCATGACACCACCCAATGTGATTCCCGGGCGAGCGTGCACGGACCCGCGGTCCGGGCCCGTGCGCCCTCACAGTGTATTTCGGATTGTTATTTATTCGAATCACCGTCGCTCGTGGTTAAGAATTGAGCATACTTGCCCACTGCGCTGTGACGTAGTAAGAATAGGAACTAAGTCTCTTAAGATGTTGTTCATGGCTTAATCATTGTATTGAAACCTTGACTGAAGTAGAGATAGTGCAAACTAAATTTCTATTCCACCTTAGGCATGCAACATCGGAATAAGCGTTTCTTGTTTGATTGTGGACTTCTGGTGTTGTGATGCATGAGGACCATTAAAACTTGATGCCATACGAATCTGAATATAAAGATCAAGTAGCCAAGCTTCATTTTGCAAATTCATATTCCTATCTTCTTACAACTCATGTATGTAGAGTTACATGTTTAGGATTGACTGTTAAGACTTGTTGAGCCGTAGTGCTCACAGTTGCTTCGTAGTTGTTTCTGCAGGTAGCAGGATGCCTGCTATGAAGAAGGTTGTTCGGTGAGACATCGAACCTCCCGGTTCGTATAAGTCACCGGAAACCTAGCTGCTGCCTTACTTTGGTGAAGCTAGTAGGAAGCGTTCACGGGCTGAATGACTTCTCTTCAGCATAGTTAGAGTCGAGAGTGAGTATGTATTTAGTTTAAATTCCACTGCATATTTACAACTTGTGTACATTATATTGTAAAAGAGTTTATCTTGAGAAATAAAGCATTCCGTATGTTCTTATTGTCTTTTCGTGTATGCTGTTGGGTGGCGCATTGCACGGAACCACCCAATGCGATTCCAGGAGTGGGATCCCGAAGGGATTCCCCCACAGACGTGGTATTAGAGCCGCATTGGGAATAGCACGCATGAAAAGAGTCTATTTTTGAAAACTTAGACGTATATGAGTGAGGAACAGATAGTAGGCCAGTACAAGGACTATCATAGTATAGTTACTTAAGGTGGCAAGCTGACTTGTGTTAATATTCAGTATTTCAATTCTGTAACGCCGCACCTACGTGGGGGTAAGAAGGGTAAGGAACACCACTGAAAGCGGATGAATTTCGGTTAGCTCTCCCATACAAGGAAAGTAGTGTGGGATGTCCCATTCAGAAATGGACGGGAAGTGAATATGTTTTCTAATACTCTTCATGTATTAGAGACATATGAAATGCACTAGCCTCCAGTTCGCAAACCCAGGGGCAAGAGGAGGACACCCCATTGCGTGGTTAGTAAAAGTAAGTATGTTCTCTAGGACCCTTCTTGTCCTATGAGGCATATGAAAGCGTTGTTCCACCGTTTTGCTTAATTGCAAAGGTGTGGAGCCCTCTGTCGGGTGGTGAATAACCCGATCATGTATCTTAAGGCGTGGCCTGACTCAAGGACGACCCGTATAGCAATGATACAGGGCGTATGTTTTTACTATGATATGGACCCGTCTAAGAGGTTAAACCTCTTGTGTGCTTCACTATTGAGTGTTTTTATGCAGGTACATTGACCACGTTAGCACATGTCGTTTAGAAAACATTTGTGAGTGACCGTGTTAGTGCCACCACTTGAGACGTATATGCCGGTATAACGCCGGTTAGGATTCTTGATTTGGTGAGGAAACATACTACCCTGATATGTTCTTAACTGCATGAAAAAGTAAGTTTTCAAAGAAAAAAGTAAATTTGGAGTGTATTATTCCATTAGGGGTTAATAAGCTCCTTTATTGAACTAAGAGTCAATTGGGAGTATAGATTGATTCTAAAAAGATTTAGAAATAACCTCCCCTGTTTTCGGCAGAATTTTTACCAAAATTGAACAGGACATAACTTTTGATTGGTCAGACAAATGGAGGTGTCTTCTACAACTTTTCTGCAGAACTCCATAACAGAATCACCTTCAAAGTGGATGAAAATCCCAGATGGGTGTAAACTGTCAAAAAATGGGGCAGACAAAAATACTCTCTGGTATTTTCTGTATTTCGACCATAACCTTTGGTAGAAAAATTTATAAAGATCAAATAATACACCGTTTGAAAGTGTATGATATGTGCTACAACTTTGTAGTTCAAAGTTTTCCCAGATTTGGGGCAGAACTATCTGAAGTCTTGCGGACAAAACAGCCACTTTTAAAGGAGGTGCTGTCAAAGTTGTTCCAGAATTCTGTCAACTTTGAAATATCATAAATTTTGATCCAGAACTGATATGAAGGCAAATAAATACTCGTTGGAAAGCTATTGAAGTTATATGTGACTTTGATATTCAATGCGAGACATGAAATTGCCATTTCCATATTCAAATTCTGGGATTAAGTCTAATTTGTCATTTTGAACAGAGTATTACTCATTTTTGGGTAACTTATGACTTGTTGTGGACAGGAATGTTTTATACTTCTCTAATATCCATAACATGTTCTTTAGTTATCTTTAATTTTTCCTACTGTTGAAATTAAGGGTTTAACAAACTTGTTAAAGTTTGGTAGATATCATGATTTGCAAAACCCTTGTTAGCTTGTGTAGTGCTGCAATATTTATATGATGCTTTTACGGTTAATGTTTTTGAATTCAAGTTGAGTTCAACTTTGAATTTTAACTGTAAATTTCTCACTCTTGCAGTATGGATTACACTCATTCCAGGAGTGAGGTTGGTGAGTCGAGTCACGGTGGAAATAATTCGCCACAACACCAAGTGCCGACATCATCAACCAGATTGGTGGGAATCTTGGGAAAGATGGCTGAGTCTCTCGATCTGTTGGTGTGACAAAGCATACGACAAGAGACACTACAGCGAAATCTCCCGCCAAGCACTTATTTAGATTTTCTAGCAAGACAACCACCGGTTTTCTCGGAATCGAAAGAACCGTTGGAGTCGGCTCATTGGCTCCAATGTATTGAAGCCAAGTTCGATATGCTTGAGTGCGATGAATTTCAAAAGATTCTATTTGCCGCTCAACAACTCCATGGAGCAGCTGGAGCTTGTGGGCGAAGTATATCACTACTCTTCCTGAAGGTCATCGTGTGACGTGGGATAAATTCCGGAACATTTTCCGGGCATGTCACATTTGTTCCGGGATTCTTTGAACAAAGTCTCAAGACTTTCTGGAGTTAAAGCAAGGCGAAAGGAGTGCATATGAGTATTTCAAGAGTTTGAAGTCTTGATGCAATACTTCACTCATATGGTAGACTCAGAAGCGTTGAAGAGTGATTATTTCTTCCGAGGCTTAAATGTCGATCCTAAAGAACAAGTGGTTTTGTTCAAGAAATGGTATTTATAATGAGTTGGTAAATGCCGCTATTATTAAAGAATACATGCATCTCCGTTGTAAAGCGGAGCTGAAAAGGAGTATACCGCTGGGCAGTGATATCGAGGTTCCTCCGAACTATCGAGTGCAGTATTACTCGCCAGTAAGGCAAGAAATTCAGCCTGCGGTGCAACTCTCACAACCACAGCTGAAGTTAATCACTTATGAGCCTCCACCTCAACAGCAGCAATCAGAAGTTATTTGTGCAACCCTACCACAACCAACTGTGCAAATAGTATCTTTACCTCGTGTTAGTAGAGAGCTGAGGATTTCTTTAGCACGAGACCGTCGTGGAGCTGAGCAGACCACACTCGTGTGCCGTCTGAAAAAGGCTAAGATCAGCACCATGAACATTGAAAGAAAGTTCTTTTAAAAGCTGGCAGGGTTAACTATACTGCTATTGAGGACATTTGTGACACCCGGTTCCAAAAATGAACCAAGTGAATGCATATGTGTGCCCAGGATGTTCATCACACATACACATGTATTCCACAAACTGAAATTCAGAATAAAACCACGTACAAATAATGTTTAAGTACATTATTACATTGACTCAATGTCTCACTCATGAATATCTAAATTATTCTTGCAGCGGAAGACTCTAAACGACAGCGGAAAATGACTAAGACGATGGGGCTCCACTCCGACTCCACAGGCATGTTGATGGTAGTGCGCACGCCTAGTACTCCACCTGTTCCTCGAAGTACTCTTCTCCGGTTGTTGTTGTATATGTGGGAATGCAAGGGTGAGTACATATCGTACTCAGCAAGTGCGGGAAAAGTATGACATGTTTCTTACAACAAGGCAGGGAATAAAGAGGTTCATTGCAGCAAGCAAATTTTATTTCACAAACATGGTAAAACAGCAACTATTTCTAGGTGTGTTAAATCTTAACATAACCAAGTAATTCATCAACATTCCTTCATCATAATTCACCATTTCTCAAGCATCAACCAGCCAATACTCTTTCTCAAGTTCATCTCATACTCATAAATGTTCATGACTATCCCATTTCCATAGAACCGAAACCAAACTCATTGTCATGACCCAAAACGGTCCGAAAACCAGTCCCA
Organism: Neostapfia colusana; assembly: GCA_030760725.1. Classification (NCBI taxonomy): domain Eukaryota; kingdom Viridiplantae; phylum Streptophyta; class Magnoliopsida; order Poales; family Poaceae; genus Neostapfia; species Neostapfia colusana. The sequence goes on along the minus strand of JASWHV010000008.1, from coordinate 79,000,027 downwards.
AAAACCATACTTGAATAAACATCCGAAGTTTTGCCTCTAATTATGGAAGATGGCCAGGTGCTTGTAACCGGAAGCACGGCTATCATGATAGTTTTACACTCTGCAGACGTGGCATCACTTTACCCACAAGTTTGTGATTTCGTCACCCGTCAGCAACTAGAAAGAACCTCCATTATACCAGTACACAACCTTCGGTGTATGGACAAGAGATCACAAAATAGCCTTTACAAAGGGGCTACTAGGATGTACGGACCCACTGAGGTTTCACCAGCAGGCTCGAATCTCAATTCTCCCACCCACGGGCCCCCTCTTGTGCCATGCAGTTCCCAGGGCAGTCCTCCTCGACTCCCATTCCCCGCACCATCCAACGGCCCATAACAAGCTAGCAACACATCTAATTAGTCAGCTAAGACGCAACCATATTTGACCTTGTGGTGGCACTGTTTTCCTGGCATGTGCTTGGATGAACCGGTCCTTAGATCTACGGCAAGCAAACCACTGTGGGGACCACCCCATGGTTCACCCACTCCGGGATCGTAGAGGGTGGTGCCGTGCGATGTGGCGCCCAACAGCACACAAGAAAAGAATATGAACAACATACAAACTTTTATTTTACTTCAAACAGCGGAAGTATTTTTACAAAACTTAATTATACAGCGGAAGTAATATACATAACTAGTCTCTCCTACTAACTAAGCAAAAGTGCAGCCGTCCAGCCCGGGGACGCTACACACTAGCAACATACAACCGGAGATAATGGCGGCGTGCAGGGATCCAGCTCGGCCGTGTACCCCGATGGGGGCATCGCCTCGTTCTCGGACCCCTCCTCATAGCTCTCACCTGCACACAGCTCAAATATTGCAACCGTGAGCACGATGGCTCAGCAAGGCTTAACCGACAACCCTAGTCATAGAACTCTACATGCAGGGATTAGTAATATGGGATAAAGACATTGCAATAAAGACATGCCTACATGTTACTCCTTACTTTCAGTTTTATAGCAGCAGTTTAATGAGCCTTAGGAAGCCTTCACATCAGAAGTCTACAAAACAAGAAACACTTTCCTCCGATGTGGTGATGCCCAAAGTGGAAAATAAACTTAATTAGCTCTACATCTACAGCAGACATGGTTTCAAAATATCACAGCATAATATCATTCATCTGGCTTCTTTCATTTCTTACTATGTCACAGAACAATGAGCAAGTGGTACTCAAATAACCGCGAGGGACAGTGATTGCAATCAGGAAACACCCGGACAACACGTCACATACACCCACTTTCAGAAGTGTGATGCCACACACCTTCCTACTCTGTTGTATGCAACAACCTTTCAAAGGAAACCCAAATGCCAATCCGGTCCATCCGTAATGGGCAGGAGGTCCCCGCGTGGAGTGTGACTATGCCCACCGGCAGATTTACACCTTGCTACCGTCAACCCACTCCTATAAAATGGTTGGGTAAGCCTCGCCACCCAGGTTAACCAATTACATCAGTTTCCTTCTTATGTCAGTATGCCATCCGATACTGGTCGATACATGTTCAGCAGGCCCGCACACGACTCGGTCCTCAATCGATAGCAACAGGGCTACGCACGTGAGACCTCCGCTCACTGCCTCCTATCCCCCCTGCTGGGTCTCAGTTTCACAACTCTTAAGCCATTCTATATTCTTTTCCATACCGTGTGATAAAACCTTACCTCGCAAATAGATTCCAACTACTCGACTTCTACCGAGATCCTAAGCATATTAGCATGGCATTCAATACTCGTCGAGTTTGTAAACTACCCAACCCTTCATAGGATTTAAAGTCATGCAAGTGGTGTTTCAAACACCTTAACTCTAATGCAAATGTTTCAACCTAGACATAAGTGATACAAATGAAAAACTTTGTAAAAGGTAATTAAATGCGAACCGGGGCTTGCCTGGTTGCGAGTTAAACAGAAAGTCAGCGTCTGGTGGGAGGATGTCCAACGGCTCCGGTGTATCCTCAACTTCGGTCACTATATGAGATGTAGAAAAATATATGTATAAGTGCTAATGAAATATAAGACTTAACTTCTATTCCTAGCTACTGCTATTTAGGTTCCTTAATTGGATTTGGAATTTTTCCAGTGGATACTGGACTCTCTAAGGATGATCTGACAAAATTTGGAGAAATTTCATTGCACCTTGTGGTCTCCAGAATTCCCACAAGTACGAGGCTTCTCTGAATTTTTGAGCCCAAATCTGGAGTTTTGACATGTCTAACAGTGGAAGATCTAATTAGGGTAAGTCTCCATGGTTCTAACAAAATTTGTTTCACCATTTTTGGAGCTACCAACAGAGATATATGAATTTTTGAAGTTGATAAGAATTGCTGAAAAGGTCCTGTCTATTTTTGGGGAATTTTCCTTGAAGGCTGAGGATTAGAAGGCCATTTGACCCAGTAAATAAAATCCAATGAACTTGAAACTTTTAATGGTGGTCAAGGATATTTGAACAAGTGTCCTGACCAAAATTGGGAATTTTACCTCTACAGGAATGGTGGTAATTAATTTCCAAAACAATTAGCTCAAAGGAATTAATTACAGAAATATTGGGACTTTCATGTTTAGAAAATTGCATCACTGCAAAATTTAGAACATGAGGATGCTACCAGAATTTATTTGGAATTTTTGTAGCAATTCTAGTAGGCATAACCGAATTTAGAAGATGAGCTAATTCCTGGAATTATTTGCTAATAGGAAACATCAAATAACTGTGACCAGGCCCACTGTTTTAATCGGACCAGTAGAATTGCGGCAACACCGGGGGCTACGGAATTAACCCATGCAGACACACCTGATCCCGTGCCGCACTCCAATCCCGCGCATGGGCCGAGTCACTGACAGGTGGGACATGCCTCTCCCGTCGTCTTCCTCATGCCCAGACGGTCCCCTCGCCAGAGCAGCGGCGGCGACTCGCCGGAATAGCTGGCCCGTGCCTCAAACGGCTCAAATCTCGCCGCCTGTGCCCAAAACTCGATGAGGAACACTCTGGGAAGCTCGGTGGCGGTGCTAAGTGGCCGGAAATACCTCCCCGACGGCGGCAGCGGCAAACTTCACCACGGCGCCGTCATTCTCACATGGCAGAAGAGTATTTCGGTTGGGAAGAGCACCACAAGCACCAGGGTGACGTGAGGAGCATGTTTTTGCATCCTAAAATGGGTAAAAACCCGTGCAAAGTATAGCTCGATGGCGCGGCTAGGGTTGTGCATCGGTGGCCGGAAAAACTCAGCCTACGGCTTCATTTCTCGACGGTTTCCGATGATTCTTCGTCGAGGAGCTGCGCTAGGTTGTGTAGAAGCATCGGGCCAAAGAAATTAGACTATGATTTCACCTTGGAACCAAATTTCGGGGTAGACGGTCGGCAGTTCTTTCGGTAGCTCGGAGAAAACGGATGGCGATCACAGCTGGAGAGAAACCGCAGCTGCCCCTAGCCTGGACAGTAGCACCCCGCACCACCGGTGACCTTGCTCAGCCGAAGAAACCCTGGTCTAACACAGAGAGAGCAGAGGAAATGGCGAGGGCTCGGTTCCGCTGCGAAAACAGAGGAAACAATAGACGTGCGCATTTTCTTCACCGAGTGGGCTCAATACGTCCGAGCTGCTGCGACACTCGGCTCAGGCACGACAACACCGAGTGAAACGGTGACTTCGGCGCCAAGCCAAAGGCATCACCGTGGCGCACTGCATCGCCGTAGTGGCTGCAGAGGGAAACCGGGAAACCGACGTGCTCGGGTTGAGACTGACTAACTGGCCCCACATGTCATTCTCTCTCTCCCCCTCTTCAAGTTTCTGATCTTTTAGTCCTGCCACCAACTTTTGTCCAAAAATTCTAGATATTTGCAGGGAAGTAAAATCAAATATGTAGAATTCAATTTTTTACTTCAATGCTGCATTTGATCAAATTTGGTTCAAACTCCAAATTCAAATTTAAATTCCAGTGGCTTTCGGTGTCACCCTAGAATTAAATAGCAAACCAGCTTCCAAAATTATGAAATTTTGCATGAGGGCTTTTTGAATTATCTGGAACCAAGTGGCAAGCTCAAACTTGAACATACACTAGTATCATATGGATGTGGTCAGTTGCCACCAAATTGTAAAATTTTAAAGTCCCTCCACCTTTTTGGACGCTACACCAACCGTGTACAACCGGGCTTTCACATCCCTCCCCCCTTAAAAAGAATCTCGTCCCGAGATTCCAAAAGAAAAGCAAAGTGGGGAAACTTTACCGGGTATATGATAAAGCAATTCCGGATAATTTGCTTGAAGATAATCCTCGCTTTCCCATGTCGCCTCATCAGCGGTATGGTTACTCCACAAGACCTTGTAAAACCCTAAGGTCCGGTTTCTTATGGCGCAAGTCTTTTCATCGATAATCCAGATCGGATACTCGGAGTACGTGAGGTCTGGTTGGAGAACTTATATGTTTTCAGTGCGGATTTCAGCCGAGGGTTTGAGGCACTTCCTCAGCTGAGAGATGTGGAAGACGTTGTGAATTCCTGCGAGTGACGCCGGTAACTCCAGGCGATAGGCCACGGGTCCGCATTTTTCAATGATGGCGAATGGACCGATGAATCACAACGCAAGTTTGCCCTTCACCCCGAAACGATGAACTCCCTTAATCGGAGACACACGGACATAAACATGGTCCCCGATGTCGAAGTGGAGAGGACAGCGTCTTTTATCCACATAGCTCTTCTGATGAGATTGAGCAGCCTTGAGATTGGCTTGTATTACTCGCACTCGTTCTTCAGCCTCATTCACAAGTTCAATGCCGTAGATAACTCGCTCGCTGGACTCGCACCATTTGAGTTTTGTGCGGCATTTCCGGCCATAGAGAGCTTCATACGGCGCCATCTTTATGCTCGCTTGATAGCCATTGTTATAAGAAAACTCCGCCAACGGTAAATGATCGTCCCAGTTTTTACCATGGTGGATGGCACAAGCGCGTAGCATGTTTTCAAGCACTTGATTCACCCGTTCAGTTTGACCATCCGTCTGCGGGTGATACGCGGAATTTCGGATCAGTTTGGTCCCCAACGATGCGTGCAGCTGTTCCCAAAACCGAGCGACGAACAGCGCACCGTGATCTGAAATAATGGAGCGGGGAACACCGTGCAAGCACAAGATCCTTGCAATATACAGCTCCGCATATTGCTTGGCCACGTAACTTGTATGTACGGGAATAAAATGAGCCGACTTGGTTAGTCGATCGACTATCACCCAAATCGAATCATGCTTGTGAGATGTGAGAGGTAACCCGACTATGAAGTCCATGCTGATATCCTCCCACTTCCACGCCGGAATGTTCAAGGGTTGCAGCTGTCCGGCTTTACGCATATGGTCGGCTTTGACCCGCCGACACGTATCGCATTCGGAAACGTATTTTGTGATTTCTCTTTTCATCCACGTCCACCAAAACCTAGTTTTCAGATCCTGGTACATCTTGTTGCTGCCCGGATGAATAGAATACTTGGACAAATGAGCTTCGTCCAAGATTTTCTTCCAAAGCTTTATGTCAGGGGGTACCACTATACGGTCTTTAAACCATAGAGTACCGTGTTCATCCCTTCGGAAGCATTTCATTTCGCCATTCTTCATTCTTCTCCGAATGTGCGACATTCCCATGTCTTCTTTATGAGCTTCCATAATCTCCTCTCGTATGGTAGGGATGAGAGAAACATTATATAATGCCCCATATGGAAACAAGTACAGACTCGGCTCCTCCTCTTCAAGGGGGGTGATGGACAGATTGTTGACATGAGATTGTCAGCAACCACATTTGCCTTTCCGGGAGGTTAGTGAATCTCGATCTCATAGTCTTTGATCAGCTCTAGCCATCTCCATTGCTGCATATTCAACTCCTTTTGAGTGAATATATATTTTAGACTCTTGTGATCGGTGTAGAGGTGCACTATGTTCCCAAGTAAATAGTGCCTCCACATTTTCAATATCAACACCACAGCAGCGAGCTCAAGATCATGAGTCGGATAGTGCTGCTCGTGGTTACGAAGTTGACGTGAACCATAGGCGACCACTCTTCCTCCTTGCATCAATACACAGCCAAGACTGATGCCGGAGGCATCACAATATACGTCGAAGGGCTTAGTCGTATCTGGTTGAGCTAATACCGGGGCTGTTGTAAGATGCTTCACCAATGCTTGGAAAGCTCCTTCACAAGCTGAGTTCCAAACATATTTGATCCCCTTATTCAACAATTCGGTCATCGGCTTAGCAAGCATGGAGAAGTTCGGTATGAATCTCCGATAATAACCCGCTAAACTGAGAAAGCTCCTGACTTCATGGACAGATGTGGGGGACTTCCATTTCATCACTTGTTCGATTTTGCTTGGATCAACTGCAATGCCTTCCGCAGAAATAATATGACCAAGAAATGGCATTTGGCTGATCCAAAACTCGCACTTGCTGAACTTGGCATAAAGCTTATGGTCTCGCAATCGTTGGAGCACGATATGCAAGTGTTCGGCGTGTTCTTCTTCAGACTTGGAGTAAACCAAGATGTCGTCTATGAACACCACCACGAACTTGTCCAACTCCGTCATGAACACTGAGTTCGTGAGATACATGAAATGTGCCAGGGCGTTGGTGAGACCAAAAGACATACAGACCATATCTCGTCGAGAAGGCCGTCTTCAGAATATCCTCCGCTCGGATCTTGATTTGGTGATATCCGGAGAGAAGATCCATCTTTGAAAATACACTCACACCCACGAGTTGATCGAAAAGAATATCGATGCGGGGCAGTGGATATTTATTCTTGATGGTGACGGCGTTGAGAGGTCGGTAATCCACACACAACCTCAAGATTTCATACTTCTTCTTCACAAACAGCGCCGAGCATCCCCATGGCGAAGAACTCGGTCAAATGAAACCCTTCTTCATTAAATCATTGAGCTGCTCCTTCAATTCAGCTAGCTCATTCGGAGCCATATTGTACGGTCTCCGTGATATCGGTGTCGTCCCAGGTACAAGATCAATCTTGAACTCGACATCCCTTTCGCGTGGCATGCCCGGGAGATCACCTGGAAATACGTCCAGGTATTCACGGACCACACAAATATCCTCAAGTTTTGTGGCTTCTGTGTTATACGTGGTTGGAGCTTCTTGAACCGAACGGTCAAGAATGAGAAAATGTGGTTCATGAAGTGGAGAGTTTAAACGAACCACACGTGGAATGATGTCAAGAACAGCATCATGGCGATGTAGCCATGACATTCCTAAAATGGCATCGAGTTTTTTTACTCTCTAACATGATTAGAGAAGTCGGGTATAGATTCCCACCATTCAATCGATAAGCACATGTTTGATTACTTCATCCAGTCTATACAATAGTAGTGCGAGAATGGAACAATTAATATGCATAACATTCACTCATATGGATAAAGTATAAACTTTATACAACATATACATCCCTGGACAATGTCACAAGATCGACTTCCAAAGTAATGAACTTTATGGATTAAAAGTTCATTTCGACCATCGTGGGTCGCCACGGGATGTTAAGTGTGTTAGCCTGCGTAAATCCTTGCTATTGTACTGGACCCATAAATGTCCTAGCATAAAGTGATATGTCGAATGCGTAAACTTTTTGAACCAACTAGCTGTTTTACAACAGCCGCTGGATATCAAAATGTGAAACTGAGTGTTTTGGTTGGAACACTTCAACATGGTGTTCACTGTCCCGCTTCTGGTCCAGCTGACCAGTCTGGATAATTCAACTGTTTTGACCACTTTGGAGGCAAAACCTGGACTGTAATTCAACAACAAAGTTGTAGTAGACTAAAAAAGGAATCCAGATTGTATTTATTTTCCTCCATAGCCTTCCTAGTTTATGAGTTATGATTTCTACAATTTGACAGAATTTTCTCAGGAATTTTGACAGCACCTCTTTTGCAAGTGGCTGTTTTGTTCACAAAATTCCAACTATTTCTGCCGGTCCAACTAAGAAAATACTGAACTACAAAGTTGTAGCACATTTCCCACGCTTTCAAACGATGTCTTATTTGACTCCTAGAAATTTTTCTACAGGAAGTTGTGGTCGAAATACAGAAAATTCCAGAGAGCATTTTGGTCTGCCCTGTTTCTGGACAGTGCATACTCCTCTGAGATTTTCATCCATTTGGAGGGAGATTGTTCTGGAGCTCTACTGAAAAGTTGTAGAAGACTTCAAAACCTTTCCAGAATAGTATCACACACCTCCATTGGTTCAACCAATCTTATGTTATGCCCTGTTTAAGTTCAGCAAAATTTCTGCCGAAACACAGGGGAGGTTGTTCCTAAGTCTTTGAGATTAAATCTATACTCCCAATTGACTCTTAGTTCAATATGGGAGTTCAATAACCCCTAAATGGAATACTAAACTCCATTTTTACTCTTTTCTTTGAAAATATACTTTTACACACTAATACTCATCTCGGTACTACGTTTCATCACCAAAGAAAAATCCTAAGATGGTATTCTGGCATAAACGTGTCAAATGGTGGAACTAAGAACGCCACTCACAAACTGTTTATATACGTCATGCACTAACGTGGTTAATGTACCTGCAGAAGAACACACAATAATGGTGCACACAAAGGTTTTTGACATTCCAGCAGTTCCATATCATAGTAAAAACATACGGTCCGTATCATTGCCATACGGATCGTCCTTGAGTCAATCCACGTCTCAAGGTACATGGTCGTATTTTCACACCACACGACGGGGAACCCGAGTAGAGCGCAAACGGGTCGTCACGGTTGGGAATTTTATCAACCCAACGGATACCACCTACTGCCTCATAACCGTTGAGGCACGTCGATGGCTAGCGCTGCATATGGCCCTTTGAACATTAAACGTTCAAGAGTTGCATACTATCGTGTTGCTTTCCACATGATGGGGTATTCTCACTTTTGCCTAAAGCACGCTGGAGATCAGCGTTTTCATATGGTCTCAGAACCATGAGAAGGTTCAGAGACTCATATTCACTACCGTGCTGACAGGGACCACGCCGCCTGTTCAGTCACGGGGACGTGGCACTCGCCCGGGAATCGCATTGGGTGGTGCTGTGATACGCGGCACCCAACAGCACACATATAAGGGAACATGTATTACAAAAATCAAAAGCGGAATCTTACAAATGTTTCTTTGTAAATAATTTACATCTAATAACTACAGCGGAAGACTAGTCTATCTCATGTTTCATAATTACTAAGCACTCGAGAAGAGGTCCAGCCCGTGGACTCTTCTCGCTAGCAACACGAAGTCATACGGGCAGCGGCTAAGTTCTCCACGTGTTAAACGGCTCGGAAGTCTCCGAGTCTCACCGGACAACCTTCTCAATAGCACCGAGGATAACCTGCAAAACCACTCATATAGCAAGTGTGAGCACATAGGCTCAGCAAGACTGACCCGTCTCACCTAAACATGTAACTCTAAATGCTAGGATTGCAATGTGAAATAGGAAGGTAATTGCAAAAGACACGCCTATTTAGTTTGCTGTTACTTTCAAGTTTTAGCAGCAAGTTGTGGAGAACCTCACGCTAAGGCACATGAGAGAGCCGCAATTAAACAAGAAACACATTTCTCTCATGTACTTTGCCCAAGGTTGAAAGGAACTTTAGTTAGCTCTAAACTACAGCAAATCATTAACAATCAAAGTTTATTTTTCAATCAGCAACATTTTAACATGTATCTAGCCTGTTCTTTCTACGTTACGGAACAGTGAACAAGTGGTACTCACTGACCGCGAGGGACGGCGATTATAATCGTTTTACACCTGCAGGGTTACCAGAATAACCCGTCACGTACACCCGTACTCGATGTTGCCTACAGCAACCATCACGGACGTCGTACGCGACCACCTTTCACCCGTCAGCCAAATGTTGAACGGGTCCAATCGTCCCGAGCAAGAGGTCTCTGCGCGCGCATCCACAGTGCCGCCAGCCGATTTACACCTCGAGCTCTCAACCTACCCTCTGAACGACCATCTATGCCTCAACACTCAGCTACCCGAGTTACATCGGTTTCCCGGTTCCCATATATCCGGTAGGTCTTCGGTACTGTTCTAGCTTGTTCAACAGGCCCGCACACGGCTCGCTCCTCAATTGACACAAGCGGAGCTATGGCACCCAGGCCTCAAAGTCCTGCTTCCCTTACGCTCTGCTCAGTCTCATTTTTATTGCCATGTGTTTGATTTGCTATCTTTACCCGAGCAATGTGCCCCTAGCCTATTCTCGCGAGTAGCTCCAACTACTCGACTTGTACCGAATCCTACACTATCTTAGCATTGCAGTAGCTAACGAGGTTTTCCAACCTAATTCCAACCCAGGGTTTTCTTGGCTATGCATTTGGGTTTCAAACAAGACTCTAATGCAAGAATGAAGTGGGTGCTCAAAGTAAGTTCTCAAAACATTAAAAATTTGTAAAAAAAGGTTAATGCAAATCAGAGCTTGCCTGTTTTGCATGGTAGTAGTATATAATAGAAGTTAGTGATATTCAATCCATTGATCTTTCTGAATTTCCTCAACTGATCCACACGTGTAGGGACGACTCCGTTGAAGTCCTTCGTCGTGAACCCTATCAACATGTATATGCATAATATTTTATAATGCAATTTAAAGACTTAAGACATTAAAGCTTCTTAATAACAGAGGCTGTGTGGAGATCCTAGGATAATGTTGTTGCCTCTGTTCTGCGAAGAACTAAAAGGAACTAAATCTGCCTTAGATGTTTCATAACATCCCTAGCCAAGTTCCTAATGAACATATAAGTTGCTAGAATGATTTGGGTAGAACTACAGATCCTGATCTCCAATGACTTCGAATTTTCTACAGGAAGTCATGCACTACACAGAGACTTAGCTTCCAAATTGCAGCTAAAGTGGAAGAAAATTGGGTCTCCCATAATTTCTCCACTAATCCCTATGTTTTTCTCATATGCCTAAGATTGGAGAACAGGAACAGGAAGATCCAAGGCTCAATTTGAGCTGAAAATTTGCATGTGAATTCCTGGTCACATGGAAGTGTTCTGGGCCAAAAATGAACACTTTTCATTGAGTGTTTTATTCAGAACAATTCCCTAAGCAATTAAGCAAAAAGAAATTACTACTGAATTAAGTCACATGTTCATTCACAACTTAGTGAATTAAAATTTCCATTCTAGTTCATAGAGTCTGCATGAATTTTTCTAGGATTTTTGGAGCTAAGAATTGCCCAGAAATGATTTTCCAACTCTGGGAAAAATTCTGAAAAGTCTCTGTATTCATTTGAATACAGCACATTGAAATCTGAATTCTCCCAAACAATTCAACTCTAAATGAGCAGAAATTTTTACAGGAGTTCAATAACATCATAAGTATTATTCTGCAAAATTTTAGGATTTTTGGATAAACCAAACTCCCTCTAAAATTCTTTTACTGATAAGCTTCAAAGAATTTTCCAGAATTGATTATTGACTTTCGTGCAAATTGGGTTGCATATTTGGATATAGTCTTTCAATCTGAATCTAACTCAATTTTAATCAATAAATTTGGATTTCCCTACACAAACATATGATCTTTACAAGAATTGGGGAAATCTGAAAATGAGCTCTGTTCTATTTTCCAATTTTCAGAGACATAAGGAATTAACACTACATTTGGCCAAGCAAATTAGTTCCAATGCCTCTAAAATTTTTACTGGAGTTCAAGTGTTTTTGGAAGAATCTCCTGCCGAAATTTGGGAATTTTCCAATACACAGAACTCCTGGAAAATTTCCTACAAGATTTTCCATATATGAATTAATGAGCCAAATCCAACAATTTTCATAAATATTCGGATGCAACCCTGGATAGTACTCTCTGAGAGGAATGCAACAAAATTTATTTGACAATTGTTGGACCTTCCTACATAAAGTTGTGGCTCTCCAAAGTTTAAACCGAAAACTGGAAATTCTGAAAATGTTTAAACGCTGACTGTGGGTCCCACCCGTCAGCTATCTTCTTCAACCTCGCGCCAGAGACCCGAGCGGCGGCGCCCTCCGGCGAGGGTCGCCGGAACCCACTTTCCGGTCACCTCCCGACCTCAAACTCGCCGCCCCCCCTTAATTTGCGGCGCTGAACTCAGCTACGGGGTCACCGGCGGCCGAGGTTCACCGGAAACTAGCGCGCACTGGTCACAGACAGAGTTAAGACTCCGGCGAGGTCGGGTTCCATCATTTCTTCACCAAATGATCGGCTCTCGGGCTCTAGAGCACCAGGGAAACTCGTAGAAGCTACACATGGACTCTAACACCAGTGAAACGGCCGGCAACCTAGGACTCCACGGTAACCCAAGGTGCTTTTCCATGGTGGCCCGAAAAACATCAAGAACCCGCTCGTTTCTGGATCATTTTGCTCAACTCTTGGTGGAGGAGGAGCGCTAGGATGTGAGGAAGGTGCTTGCAAGCTTGCTCGGGCAGTAGTTACCCGAGTAACTTGAATTTTGGGGTAGACCGAGCTCTACACGAATACACTATGTTTCGGGAAATCCGGAAATTCTTCTTACCTGGTTGATCAATTGCTATACGGCTTGCAGTTACACGAGCTAGGGAGGATGGCGCACCTTTCTTGTGCAGCGAGTTTGACGCAAGGACGGCCGTGGCATGCTGCCCACGGTGAACCGAATAGAGCTTCTGCCGGTGAGCTTCGGTTCTCGACGTCGATCCTTGTTTTGAGAGCACCACGAGCTAGGAACCTCGGTGTTGTGGGGGTAGAACGGTAGAGCACAAGCAGGCACTGCTCTTTTGTGTGGACAGCTCGAGTAGCCGGTGTTCGGGTAGGCTGTGGCGATCGGAACACGGCGAGTGGCGCCGGCTGCTACTCACGCAGGGGAGAAACACCGAGAGCTGAGCTACGAGTGAGCAGAAGACTTCGGTTGTGCTGCCGTGTCAGAGATAAGGGTGAGGTGAGCCTTGGAAGAGCAGGAGCTGGCGAGCCACCGAGCGAGGGTGAGCAGCTGCTGTCGAGCGCGCGCGCGTCCAGGAGAAAACAGAGGCGGTTGTTGAACTGTGGTGTATGACATGTGGGTCCCGCCTTCTCATTTTATTTCCCTATTGTGCTTTGAGATTCCCACGCAAACGTTGTCCAAATCTCACCAACTTTGGAGGATATGATCAATAAAATGTGAGGAATTTGAATATGAAATTTGATTTCAAAATTGAGCACATTTGGTTCAGTTTCCAAATTCAAATTTGAATTTGAATGTGCTCGCAAATATTCCTTCGAATAAATGGTAGATGAGCTCCAAAATTCTCCAAACTTGGAACTTAAACTCTTGAATCTTGAGGAATGAATTGGTGAATTCACTCGAATGCATTTAGGAAATCTGATCATGAATCCTTTTAAACGATTCAAATTTGTGTTTAAATCTCCCTCATCTTCTACTTACAAAGGATTTGCACATGAATGAGATTGGTGGAGTGAATTTTTTTCCTCATGTCAACCTGTGTTAAGCATGGGCTAAAGAATATTCTTAACTCCCTTACATGACCATTTTGGGGTTCATTATTTCGTGTGACACATGATCAAGTAATTCCTTTGCCTTAACATTGTTTGTAAGTTGAAATCAAACTCTCCAAAATATCTCCAAAGTTTGCAAATGATGAACTTCAATTGTGTGGAGTTGAAAACTGAACTGCCTTTGGAGAATTGGGCACAATTCATCCAAATTCAAATATGTATTTGAATTCATTGTACATTTAGGTCTATTTGGAAAAATGGGTAGCAAATATCTTCAAAAATTCATGAGACTTTGCCTACCCCCTAATTTGGACCTAAAGAATTCAAATATGAAACCTGATCTTTGGTTTGGCTGCTGCAAATGAGGTTTTGATCACAACAGTTTGCATTCCTATTGCTGCCCTCATTTGAAATTTGAGTTTAAAAATCTGAATTCCATTTCCCCTTGCACATGAGAGCTTACACATGGGTTTTAAAATAACTTTGTCCCCCAACACTCAATTGATCCTAGGCTACAGTGGTGGGACACTCATGTGTGTCATCACATGTGGAAAACTTTAAACAAGTCCAAATTTTCATAAATTGAAACCAAATGGTGTTCAAACTTCAGGCCCTTTGTATTCAAAATTTTGGGACCTCTACATTCCTCGCCCCTTAAAAGAATCTCGTCCCGAGATTATAAGGTAAAAATGAGAGATAGGATGACGAAGAATCTCGTCCCCTTGTACTACGATTCTGTCCTTAAACCACAGGACGTTGTCTCCGTCTTTCCGGAAACATTTTTGCTCCCCACTGTCTATACGTCTCCGTAAATGTGACATGCCCTTGTCATGTTTCTGGGATGCCACCCTTTCTTCATGGATGGTGGGGATAAAGGCAAAATTGTAGAGAGCTCTATGGGGAACCACACGTAATGGTGGCTCGCTCTCTTCCAACGGGGTGATGGTTAGATTATGAACGTGTGACTTGTGACTCACGCATTCGCCTCCATGTTAGCCTTGCTGGGGTGATAATGGATCTCTATTTCGCAATCCTTTATCAACTCCAACCATCTTTGCTGCCTCATGTTCCACTACTTTTGAGTGAATATGTACTTGAGGCTCTAGTGGTCGGTATATAAAAGTACGAGGTTACCAAGTAGGTAATGCCTCCACATTTTGAGTGCGAGTACCACGGCAGCGAGCTCTAGGTCATAAGTTGGATTATTTTGCTTATTGTTTCTGAGCTGCCATGATCCATACACGACCACCCTTCGGTCTTGCATCAGCACACATCCGAGCCCAATGCCGGATGCATCGCAGTACATATCGAACGGTTTTGTTGTGTCTGGCTGCGCCAAAACCAGTGCTGATGTTAGGTGCTTCACTAATGTCTTGAATGCTGCTTCGCATGCTGGACTCCAAACATATTTGGTAGCCTTCTTCAGCAGCTCTGTAATAGGCTTGGCAATCTTCGAGAAGTTCAGAATGAACCTCCGATAATATCCCGCGAATCCGAGGAAACTCCGTGTACCTCGTGAACAGTTCTCGGGGATTCCAATTCAGCACTTGTGTGATCTTACTCGAGTCTACAGCGATGCTCTCCGCTAAGATGATATGTCCGAGGAAAAGTACTTGCGATACCTAGGATTCGCACTTGCTGAATTTCACGCATAGCTTATGATCCCGCAGCCTTTGCAAGACTATACACAGGTGCTTCTTGTGTTCTTCCTCCGACTTGGAATAAACCAGTAGGTCGTCGATGAAGATCACGACAAACTTGTCCAGCTCCGGCACGAATACCGAGTCATCAAGTACATGAACTGAGCTGGAGCGTTGGTGAGACCAAGGAACATGACAAGGTACTCATAAAGCCCGTACCTCGTCGAAAAGCTGTCTTCGGAATATCTTCAGCCCGTATCTCAATCTGATGGTACCCTGATCTTAAGTCCATCTTGGAAAAGATCTTTGCTTTGACCAACTGATCAAACAACATGTCAATCCGTGGTAATGGGTACTTATTCTTGATTGTCACAGTGTTAAGCAGATGAACACCACACAAAGTTGTAGTGTTTCGTACTTCTCCTTTGCAAACAATGCTGAATAACCCCAAGATGACGACTCAGTCGTATAAAACCTTTGCTCATTTGCCCATTCATTGGGTGCCATTTTGTACAGCCTTCGCAAACTTGGTGGTGTTCCCGACGCGAGCTCCATCTTGAACTCTACGTCCCGTTCGGGTGGTATGCCCGGTAAACAATTGGGAAACACATCCTGAAATTCACGTACTACCGAACTGTCCTCTATCTTAACAGTTTCCGAGTGGTTCAATATTGCAATCTGTTGCCGACTGGAGCCTAGATATAATGTATGAAGACCGTGCTGTGGGGTGTTGAGCTTACCGGTTCGAAAACTAATGTTGTGAACCGCATTGTGGTAATTCAACCATGACATCCTCAAAATAATGTCGATCTTCAGACCCCAAGAATAAGGAGGGTCATGGGTTATAGTCTAACCACCAAACAAAGAGGTGCTCGAAAAACAACATCACTTGTTGTAATGCTGCCCCGGCGAACATATGAGGTATTGCCTCTTTGTAAAAGTAGTTTGAAGCTGATGTTGAGCCACAAAAGATTGACTAACAAAGCTAGGTGTGGCACCGGAGTCGAAGAAAATTAATAACGGTAGCTAATTCAGAGAAAACATCTCAGCTAACGCGGCTTCTCCTTCCGGAACATCATCACTCACTATGTAGTAAATGTTGCCCCTTGTCTGCCCTCTTTTCTGTAGATATAGGTACAGGTCTGAACATTGAAAGTATGATGACCCGCAGCCTTGAATTCTCCCCATACCATACCTAGCATAATGGCCCGTCCGACCACAATGGAGCACGGATGTCTCTCGCTCTTCTCTAACTTGTGGTTGGAAGCTAGATACATATAGCTGCAGCGATGGAGCACAAACCACCGTCTCATGCTGCTGCTCTGGAGGTGGTGCAAGTTGTGGTACTTGACCAGCAATCAACCTCTGAGGAGTTAATCATACAGGGGCCTCTATTTCACTGAATGGCGTTCAGATCACCAACTGGTACTGTTGGAGCACATAACTTGTGCTAGCCTGCACGACGTCACTCATTTTCCTTCTCTGTACAGAACAGACCTTGATGCACTAAATCTAGATTTTGATCCAGTTAGAAGCATTTTCATAACTCAAGTTGAATATCAAAGTTAAATTTAACTTCAATATCTTTCCAACGAGTATTCACATGCCTCTATATCTGTGACACCCGGTTCCGAAATAGAACCAAGTGAATGCATATGTGTACCCAGGATGTTCATCACACATACACATGTAATCCACAAACTAAATTCAGAATATAACCATTAATAAATAGGGTTTAAGTACTTTATTACAATGACTCAATGTCTCACTCATGAATGTCTATCTTATTCTTGCAGTGGAAGACTCTAAACGACAGCGGAATATCAATAAAAGTAGCAGGCTCCATCTTCAACTCCACAGGCATGTTGACGGTAGTTCACACGCCTAGTACTCCACATGGTCCTCGAAGTACTCTTCTCCTGTTGCTGATGTTTATGTGATAATGCAAGGGTGAGTACATGTCGTATCAGCAAGTGCGGGAAAAGTATGACATGTAGCTTACAACAAGGTATGGAATAAAAAGGCCCATTGCAGCAAGCAAATTTTATTTCACAAACATGATAAAAACAGCAACTAAGTGTAGGTGAGTTTAATCCCAATATGACCAAGTAAAACAGCAACATTCTTTCATCATAATTCACCATTTGTCAAGTCTCATCCAGCCATTAATCTTTCTCAAGTTCATATCATGCTCATAAAATATTCATAACCATCTCATATTCATATAGCCAAATCAAAACTCATTGTCAGGACTCAAAACAGTCCCAAAAGCCATTTCCAATGACCATACCATAACCATACCGAATATCCATTCCAAGTTTTCCCTCTAATCATGGAAGTAGGCCAGGTTCTTGTGACCGGAAGTACGGCTATCATACCAGTACACAACCATCGGTTATGGCCAAGAGATCACAAAATAGCCTTTACAAAAGGGGCTAC
Source organism: Neostapfia colusana (assembly GCA_030760725.1). NCBI lineage: Eukaryota > Viridiplantae > Streptophyta > Magnoliopsida > Poales > Poaceae > Neostapfia > Neostapfia colusana. The sequence goes on along the minus strand of JASWHV010000008.1, from coordinate 78,982,449 downwards.
TAGATGTATGGACTCATTGAGGTTTCACCGGCAGGCTCGAATCACCATTCTCCCACCCACGGGCCCCCTCTTGTTCCATGCAGTTCCCAGGGCAGTCCTCATCGACTCTCATTCCCCGCTCCATCCACGGTCCATAACAAGCTAGCAACACACCTAATTCATCAGCTAAGCCGCATCCATACTTGGCCTTGCGGTGGCACTGTTTTCCTGGCATATTCTCGCATGAACTGGTCCTTAGATCTACGGCAAGTACCACCATCTCATCCAGCAACATTCACGAACCAAGCTTGCCTAGATCTCCCCGATTCCATGCCCATTAACATCATTAAGATCCCATCATCATTATTCATATGAGGGCAGTAGCTAGACATGTTTTATTTCAGCTTCCGGTATCCCATGAATTAAGCGAAGCAAAAAGGAAAAACGACCATACCGGACTCATCAACTTTCCCAGCAACAAGGATGGTTAACAAAACTAGTAAACTCCTATAAAAGGGTATCCCATCAAGTTGACTCAAGCATATGAGTTTTCGCAAACAAAACAGTTTCAAAACATGGGATCAATATGGTCAAGGGGCACTTGCCTTGCTCCCGTGGTTCTTGTTGTTCAAGCGTCTCGATGTCTTGATGCTGTAGTTCCTCGTAGATGGCCTTTTGAGCTTGTTCTTCTACTCACGATCACGGACATACAAAACTTATAGCCATCAAACATCAAACACAAACTTTACTCAAGATGCAATGGGGTAGATGAATGCAAATCCTATGGTGCAGTTTTATTAAACCAGTTTGTATGTGTTATTGCATGTTTTAATGGGCTTTCATGGGGTTTTATGATGAACAAGGGTGCTGGGATGAAGTGTGGACGTGGTGATGATCTTGACTCAAGATCTAGATCAATTCCACCGTAAAAAACCGATCAAAACGTGATCTGTCCACACGAAAAAGTTTCTGTTCGAAGGGGGCGAAGAAAAGGGATGCGTAGAAACAGCGACAACGTCCTAAGATGGGTAACGAAGACCTACCTCACTTCCCTTTGATGGCAGGGCCTTCCTCCTAGCAATGGCAGCAGCGGGGAAATTTTCTATGGAATATTAGGGCAGGACAGATCGTCGGCTCTTTTCCGGCGACGGCGAGGCGTGACGGGGCTCGTCGGCAGGGCTTGACAACGGGGCTCAATGGCGGGGCTTGCCGGCAGGGCTCGATGGCGGGGCTCGACGGCGAGGCTCGACGGCGGGACTCGTCGGCTGGGCTCACCGGCGACTAAACTCCGGCGAGGGGGGTCCAACTCGGCGAGTTGGGGGCTAGGGCCTCCAAGTCGCTGACTTGGGGGGAGGGGAGAGGGGGCTCCGGCCAAGGGGGGGGGTCTGGGTTCTATTTATAAGAGGGGGAGGGGGGAGAATCATAATCCAATTGGAGCAAAAACCGTAACAAACTTTTCCCCAATTAATTTGGTGCGGCAGCAATGTGGGGGAAATTCCCCAAATGTGGGGGAAAATTCCCCTTTCTTTGGGGAATTGGGGAATTTGGAGGATTTGGGGAAAATTTGGGGAATTGAAAATAGCTCATTTCAGCTATCTTTTTCCCATTCCTCACCATTTCTATGTCACTTACTCCATTTCTACATTCCCCTCTCAATTTCTATGTCCCACTCTCCATTTCTACATTCCCCTCTCCATTTCTATGTCCCATTTCTCCATTTCTATATGCCTTTCTCCATTTCTATGCTTCCTTCCTCCATTTCTATGGTCCTTTCTCCATTTCTATGGTTCTTTTCTCCATTTCTATTGTTCTTTCTCCTTTTCTATAGTTCTTTCTCCATTTGTATGGTTCTTTCCCCATTTCTACTTCTTTTATAATGCTTCTCTACATGAAGAATGTATGCAATGCTTGGAAATGAATTTGAGGTTGTTACAAACCTACTCCCCTTAATCTGAATCTTGCCCTCGAGATTCGATAGAGTAGAGAATAGATGAGAGAATTCTGCCTTGAGGTCTTCCTCACGCTCCCATGTAGTTTCGGCTTCCGTGTGATGGCTCCATTGTACCTTTTACCAACGGATCACTTTGTTCCTCGTGACCCTTTCCTTCACGTCCAATATTTTGACAGGGTGCTGCGCGTAGGTCAGATCCTCTTGAAGCTCGAGCTCATCCGTCGGTACTTGTTCCTCCGGTACTCTTAAGCACTTCTTTAGTTGGGACATGTGAAACACGTCGTGTACGTTGGAGAGGTGTGTTGGCAGCTCTAGTTGATAGGCTACTTCTCCTTGCTTGCCCAAAATCTTGAATGGTCCGATGTAGCGAGGTGCTAACTTGCCCTTAACGTTGAACCGTCGTTGGCCTCGGATAGGCGATACTTTAAGATACACGAAGTCTCCCACGTCGAAGGTCAAATTTTCTTCGCCTATTGTCCGCATAACCTTTTTGTTGTGACTGAGCAGCCTTCAAGTTTCTCGTATCGTTTGGACTTGCTTCTCGGCGTATTGCAGCACTTCGGGTCCAAACACTTGACTCTCTCGGTCTCATTTCAGAACAGCGGCGTTCTACACCGTCTACCATACAATGATTCGAAAGGTGACATCTTCAAGCTGGCTTGGTAGCTGTTGTTGTATGAGAATTCAGCGTACGGAAAGCTCCTATCCCAACTACACCCATGTTTCAAGGTGCAAGCTCTCAACATGTCTTTCAAAATTTGATTTTTCCTATCAGTTTGCCCGTCGGTTTGTGGGTGATAAGCGGAGCTGAAATTCAGTCGTGTACCCATGGCTTCATGCAGCTTCTTCCAGAATCTAGAGGTAAATTGGGAACCCCGATCTGAAACTATCCTCTTCGGAACTCCATGGCGACACAAGATTTGCTCCATATATAGCTCGGCTAGTTGTGCAACACTGTACTTGGTTTTAACAGGAAGGAAATGGGCTGTTTTCGTCAATCGGTCCACGATAACCCAAATACAGTCGTAACCTGATTATGTGGCAATCCGACGATGAAATCCATGCTGATGTCTTCCCACTTCCACTCGGGTACTTTCAATGGCTGCAACAGTCCAGCAGGTCTTTGATGTTCGGCCTTCACCCGTTGGCACGTATCGCGTAAGGCAACATATTCAGCTATGTCCCTTTTCATACCATCCCACCAATAGCAAGTTTTCAGGTCCTTGTACATCTTTGTACAGCTAGGGTGTATGGAATAAGGTGAGTCATGTGCCTCCTTTAATGTCGTGTCGCGGATGTGCTTTACGTTAGGCACACAAATCCTTTTCCCTAACCAAAGTGTGCCTTTCTCGTCTTCCTTAAAATCCCTTTCTATGCCTTGTCGGATTCTTTCCTTGATTTCATTGATTTCCTCATCCGTTGCTTGGCCATCTCGTATCTCTTGTTCCAGCGAAGAGTTGATTTCTATCACTTCCACCTCGTTCAAAAACCCGAGATGTAACCGTTCGAACTCCTTGCACAGCTTGGGTGGCAGCTCCCAAACCGTGAGTTGGTGACATGCTCCCTTTCGTCTCAACGCATCAGCTACTACATTGGCCTTTCTGGGGTGATAGTTGATTCAAACATCATAATCCTTGATGAGTTCCAACCATCGACGTTGCCTCAAATTCAGATCCATTTTGTAAGGGCCTCAGTTTTTGACACATAATTGAAGTGTTCATCACCACACCAGACACATCATTTGAGGAAAGATGATGAACACAAAAGAAGAGCAAGTAACCACCATCAACATGTTCATTAGAGAACAAACTCACATATTGCAAAAGTGGTATTTCCCACATGTGATATAGGTGGGCTGGACATATGAAAATTCCTACACTTTGCTAAGGATGTCCATGCCAAGTTTCACCCAAATTCACAACCTTTTTGAGGTCATTTTGGGTATAGTTAGAAAGAGGGCAGTTTGAAACCATATTCAAATTCAAACTGTTTTTATCCCATGAATTTAAAAGTGGGAGGCATATTCTTATTCAGCACATTTTGTGAGCTCACACACCAATTTTCACTCCATTTGGAGTTGATCTTGACATGAGCTAAGTGGGGGGAAATTCAAACTTTATTTGAATTTCAAACTGAACTTGTGCTGAAATTTATTCAAACCAAACCTCATTTGAACTATGATCAATTCAAATGGCTCATGGGTGTATAATTTGAATTACCAGGGGTACTATGGGGCTCACTGTTTACAACAGTGATTAGGAGTAAATTTCAGAGGCTAAAACTGGAAGTGGGACCCACATGTCAGCCACCACTTCAACTCAAACCGACTGAAATTTTCTCACTCGGTTAACCGAGCCGCCGCTGCGATCGCCACCGAGGGGAGCCGCCGCGCCAGCAGCTGCTTGGCCACGCGCGGACGTGAGGCGGTTCAGAGCCTTCTTAAGGCGTCCCCCCCTCCTCGGACGAAGCATCGCCGTTTCTTCCCCGCAAGAACTCAGCGCCGGCCGAAACTTTCCGCAGCTCGGAATCAATCGGAGAGCGCCGATCACAGCTTCCTCTGTCCCCTCCAGAGCCCCAGCAAGGTACTAGAGACCTTCCTCCGTCTTCCCCGCTGCTAGAATTCAGTAGAAACCGATTGATATCAGCTGTGCCGAAAGATCAATTCGGTGACTTAGAACCGCCGCACCTCGGGCTTCCGTGGACAGCCCAGCCAGGGCGTTGTCACGCCCGAACCAAGGCACCCATGGACGCGCTGGTGACCGGTGCTGCTCACCCCCGAGCCACAGCTCGAGTGGTTGCTCACCGGCGGCAAATTTCCAATTTTCCCCTTTCTGTGTGCAGCACGACCCTCGGGTGCGATTCTGTCAAATTCGTGCTCTAGAAAGGATTAGAGGGCCTCAATCCGCTCTCACACGAACTAGACACGGCAACGCTCAAGTTGCCTTCACAACCCTTGGCCGGAGAACCTCTGTACCCGGCGTAATTCGAGGTTTACCAATGGCGGAGTAAACGGGAGGCATCGGGCGCACGGTGAGGACCTACTTCGGGCCTTCCCCGAGCTGCCTCGAGCTCATGTCGACCTTCCCTGAGGTCCACTGATGCTTCCCGACCGGTTCCTCGAGTAGTTGAGGTGCTAGGGAAGTCAGCCGACATGGCCGAAGTCTTTCCGAGGTGGCGGCTCGTCGCTGACCATGCACCGGCCATTGTCATGAGCAGCTGACCCCGGAATCCTGTTCCCCGAGTGAAAGTAGGCAGGGGCGGCCAAAATCGTGGAGTTTGGAGCTGTACAGAAGCCGGCGGCGAGCTCTCCGGCGAGGTCCCTCGGCGGTGCAGCGCGGGCGTCGCGAGGTTGAAGAATGGGGTGGACTCCAGCTGTCAGCGGCCGATATTTTGAATCGAGATCGGGCTGCGGCCGGGATCTGGTGTGCTGGCGTGCAAAATCCTTGTGGGCCGCGGTGTGCTGTCGCCTCGACGTGCGACGCGTGTCGCCTGGGCCCGCGCGCAAGTTTAAACTTTTCCCCGATTTTCAGATTTCCTTCAAACTTCAAATCCTCATAACTTTGGCTAGAAAGCTCCAAATCGAGTGAACCAAATTTTGCTGGATTCAGCTCTCTGAGTACTTTCCAGAAATTCAAGTTTCACTTCATGAAATTCCTTATTTTTCCAGAATTAATTCCTCCAAGTTTAAACTGTTTGGAATTTTAACTGGAGAATCCTTTGGAGGAAAATCCTGAGATTTTGCTGGGATGTTCACCAAAATATTCCTGAACTACCATAAAAATTTCAGACCCATTTGAGCTCATTTGGTCCACCTAATGGTGTGATTAGTGAAACTGTTCCAGAGAAAATAGAAAATGTTCAGAAACATTTTTAGAATTTTCTCTGAAATTGTTTAGCTCATATCTTTAGCTAGGAACCTTCAAATTAAGTGAGACCAACTCCATTAGAACCCTCTGAAAATCTAGTTTTCAGAAAGTCATTGTTTGTTTCATGAAAATCCCTAGAACACCCTAAGAGTGCCAATTAAGGTCAAGTAAATAATTAATTATGGAGGGCTCAAATGAGCTTTGCTGCAACTAAAACTTGACCAAGTCTCTGTTTAGGTTGTAACCAAGCCACAGTAAAAGTTTCACAGTCATTGGGCTTGTCTAGTAAGAGTAATAGACTTCACAAGATCAAAAGTAAATACAACTGCATTTAAATTAATACATGTATTGCTTCTATCATGTAGTCGCTAAGGTCGAGGAGGAACCCGAAGTCCTAGACTTTGTAACTACGGAGGAGCAGCTAGCCTATGACCTAGAGCAGCAAGGCAAGCTCCGGTTTGCATTAACCTTTTTACAAATTTTTATTGTTTTGAGCACATACTTGTTTACTTTATTCTTTGCACTAGGGTCTTGTTTGGAAGCCCCACTGCATAGCCAAGAGAACCATGGGTTGGGTTTAGGATTGCAAACCCCATTAGCTACTGCATTGCTATGATAGAGTAGGATTCGGTACAAGTCGAGTAGTTGGAACTACTCGCGAGCATAGGCTAGAGGCACTCGACTCGGGTAGTGATAGCACATGAAACACATGGCAAGAAAATGAGACCGAGCGGAGGGTAAGGGCAACAGGACTTTGGGGCCTGTGTGCTGTAGCTCCGCTTGTGTCGATTGAGGACCGAGCCGTGTGCGGGCCTGTTGAACAAGCTAGAACAGTACCGAAGACCTACCGGCTATATGGGAACCGGGAAACTGATGTAACTCGGGTAGCTGGCTATTGAGGCATTGCCCGTCGTTCAGAGGGTAGGTTGAGAGCTCGAGGTGTAAATCGGCTGGCGGCACTGAGATGCGCATGCAGAGACCTCTTGCTCGGGACGATGGGACCGGTTCAATATTTGGCTGACGGGCGAAAGGTGGTCGCGTACGGTGTCAGTGATGGTTGCTGTAGGCAACATCGAGTACGTGCGTACGTGACGGGTTGTTCGGGTAACCCTGCAGGTGTAAATCGATTATAATCGCCGTCCCTCGCGGTCAGTGAGTACCACTTGTTCACTGTACCGTGACGTAGAAAGAACAGGCTAGTTACATGTTAAAATGTTGCTGATTGAAAGATGGACTTGATTGCTAATGATTTGCTGTAGTTTAAAGTTAACTAAAGTTCATTTCAACGTTGGGCAAAGTACATGAGAGAAATGCGTTTCTTGTTTGATTGCGGCTCTCTCATGTGCCTTAGCGTAAGGTTCTCCACAACCTGCTGCTAAAACTTGAAAGTAAGGTTCTACTAATTAGGCGAGTCCTTTGCCAATGATTTTACCTCATGTACCCATCAACCCTCATGTAGAAGTTCCATGTTTAGGTGAGACGGGTCAGACTTACTGAGCCTTCGTGCTCACTGCTTGTGTTTGAAGCTTTTGCAGGGTCTATGAGGAAGGGACTCCCGAAGAGGAGACGGAACCCCAGGAGGGGAACCCCGTCGAGTGGGAGTCGTGCACGCCACAGAGTTAGTGTTCGTGTGTGCTAGCAAGGACACGTTCAAGGGCTGAACGTGAACTTGATGCGTAGTCTACGCCCGTGAGTGTAGACTGGACTTTTTTTGATGTAAACATGTTCATAGACTTGTTTATGTAATAAAATTTCGCTTCCGCTTTGTACCTTTGACGTGTGTTATACGGTGCTGTGCAACGCAGCACCCCTCAGTGTGATCCTGGCTCGACAAGACCTTTGGGGTCGTGTCAGCGTTGGTATCAGAGCTCGCTTGAGGTTTAACACAGTACAATGGTCATCTTTTTCTAAAAATCCAGTGAGGAACGAGGTAGTAGCCCGTATAAGGATGTTATTAGTATATAGTAAGTGGCATATTAACTTATTTGATTATGTCGGAAAATCGTGTATCTCGGGACGTTCATGTCTTGGGGGGTACACGTAAGCGCTGTCCACCAGTGCGCACAAGCTGAAGGGTGGAGCCCCACGGGTGGCAGGTAACCCGAACCGCTTTGATATCCTCTACGACTCTTCATGTCGTTTGGGGGTATTCGAGCAACGTCTGTCCCTGGCGTGCGTGGTGCAATTTGGGAGACCCCGTTACATGGTCTGAAACGTGAACACGTAGCTCAAGGCGTGGTTGGCTTGAGAACATCCGGGCGAGTGATGACGGCCGGTTGTACGAACTGTATGGATTCCGGGCTCGGTGTGCAGCCGAGTCTGAGGATTGTTTGAGTTTGTGCAGGTAGCCTGACCACAAAACGGTAGACGTGTAGCATCCGTGTGCGAGTGACGTTTAGTGCCACTGAATTAACGAAGCCGGCTAAGTCCGGTATAGGTTTTTTCTTTGTGAGGACGTAGTACCGACATAATCTGGTGACGCATCGACGTCACACCCCATTAAATGAACAACTTCATTTAAAAACTTGATGGTTTTGATACAAAGTAGTAAAACTTGATGTAACTCCTTCCCTTGAACAGGATATTCAAAGTTAACAAGTTTTCAACTTATAGGTTGTTAAGGACGGAGCACTCTGTTTTCAGCTGAATCAAGGATGAAGTTAATCAGAGGTTAGAGGTTGAGTTATTTCGAGGTTGGGGTCGTATGATACATTTATGGAAAGCTTTGGAAGAGCTTTACAACTTTTCTGTTGTGGTCCAGAGGTGTTTCATCCTTTAACCACTCGAAAAATGCAGTAGAGTTGAAACTATACAGAAAACAGGACAGAGTAAAGACTCTCTGTAGACTCTCTGTAGATTAAGCATAACTTCCTGCATAAAAATCCAAAAATAGAAAATGAGGTTGTTCCGGAAAGCTTATGAGATGGGTTACAACTTTGTAACAGAAAGTTTTGTCATATTTGGAACATAATTAACTGGAATTCTTGGATTAATTCAGTACCTAAAGCAGGGAGGTGCTGTCCAATTGTTTCCAGAAATTCTGCTAATTTTGACATCTCATAACTTTTGAACCAGGACAGATTAAAGCCAAGCAAATATTTTCTGGAAAGCTATTGAAGTTAGCTTTAACTTTGATGTTGAGCTCCAGAATTGGTTTTGCCTTTAGCATGGCCTAAATCAGGTTGAAATGGAAACTGGTCAGGGCTGTCATGGGAACAGCAGATCAGCAGTCAAATTTGTTTAAAATTTGAACTATGTTTCCAAGTTTTATGGGTTCAATGACATGTCTTATGTTATAACTCAAGGGTTTACTGTTTAAATAAATATTTGACCTTTCTCAAATATATTTTTACAGATGACAGCAGATAAACAGTTGGAGAACGGGTGGGTGGTTTCCCACTGTTCTCACCCTAGCGGCTACCCGGAAGCATTGTGGCAAATGCTCCAATATTTCGGGTACAACCAAAGGCCGCAGTACTTCGCCAAGGAAGAAGGCGAAGAGGGGAACAAGACATGGACGATCCATGTCGAGGTCCCCGCAGGACCTACGCCACCCGGTTGGGTGCCGTTCACCGTCACGGTGAGAGGAAGACAACCGGAAGGGATGTGGCAAGTGGCAGCCCGTGACACCATGTCACGTTTCTGCCAACTACACGTGCAGGCTATGGAGGCCACTCCATACGCGCTCCTTACGGTGGAGGGACGGGCTCAGCATGTGTGGGAAGGAAGGTACCTGGATGCAACGGACCCAAGTTGCCCAAGGTACAACCCCGCGGAGGCAAATCTCAGCCTCCAGATGAGGGCGGGAAACGCCGTGATGGACAGCCAAGCTGTTCATACGGAGCATCTCGCCACAAAGCTCAAGGAGAGCACGAGCCGTGGAGACCATTTCGAGAGTGCTCACAGCGCACTCCGCAATGTGCTCCTTCCGACGATCAAGCGACTGAATGAACAACATAATCAGTTGCATCATCTGAAGAAGGCAAAGAGAAAAAGCCGTGTCGACATCGGGGCGTTGCAAGAACTGGTACAAAATCTGACCCAGCAGAACGAGGATCTTGCTCAAGAGCGGGACGATGCTATTGAGGAAGGGCAAGGCTGGGAAGACGATTACAACCAAGCTATGGACGAGGTGCATGCTTTGCAGGACCTCGTACCTCCGGTATTGGGCATACCGGTGGTCTTGGGTCTTCCAGCAATGGGAGAACCCGGGATGGGAGAAGAGGTGGTAGATCCAGAGCCACCAGCAGAGGTACCGGAGGAGGACGACCCGCAGGAGGTCGAGTTCTACTCCGAGTAGGGGGTTACAGTTGCCATGTAGGGCAGCCAGGGTAGTGTAACCCAACTTTTGTAATCGGTGACATGTCGTGTAGACAGTAGCGTATGTATAGGTTGTGACGACATGAGCACGACTTCTCGGAGACCCGAGAATAATGTATCTTGTATAAAATTTATGCATTATCGATATATGTGAATGTTGTGCAAATTAATCATGTGTCACTTCACTACCTACTGTTGCTTATGGAATTTTAAGTAAGACATGTGCTAATTACTGCTGTTTTGAATTTCAGAATGACGCGTACTTGTGCCAACCCTGAAGTTGGGGGTACCAGTCAGGGAGAGAGACCTCCCAACCACCTCCCGAGGACTCCTCGGGACAGCAGCAGCAACAGCAGCAACAGCAACAGCAAACACTGCCACCGCCACTGCCAACGGTTACATTGGCCGACATCGTCGCGGCAATGGCGGGTTCACATCAGCAGCACACGGAGTTGCTGCAAACACTGATCGCCAATACGTCTCGCCCAGAGAGACGTCAAGATCGTGAGGAGCGTCAACAGAGCTCCTACTCCGACTTCCTGGCGACTCATCCCCCGGTATTCTCAAGGGCGGATGAACCACTTGACACGGACAACTGGCTCCGCGCCATAGAGATGAAGTTCGGGCTGCTCCAGATAAGCGAGCAGCGCAAGACTCAGTTCGCGGTCCAGCAGCTCCAAGGATCCGCGAGCGCGTGGTGGGCCAACTTCTGTGCTTCACAGCCCACCGACCGAGTGATGACCTGGACGGAGTTCCGGACGGCCTTCAGGGCCTATCATACACCACCAGGTCTGATGAAAAGAAAGACGCAGGAGTTCTTACACCTGCAACAAGGAAGCAGAAACGTGCTGGAATACTCCAGAGCGTTCAACGATCTCGCACTTTATGCGTCGTATCATGCTGATACCGACGAGAAGTGGCGAGACCACTTTTACCAGGGGCTTAACCCGCTCCTGAAGGACAAGTTGGCGATGTTCAATCGCGGCAGCCTCAACGACATCATTGATGCTGCGATTGTTCAGGAGGACTCCGGTATGGAGTTAGCGGCGGCGGAGAGGAAGCGAAGCGCACCGCAGAGCAGCGGAGAAGGAGGCGGTCCTTCTCAGAAGTTTCGGATGGTGAATCGCCCACCATCAGGTCCACGCTGGCAGCCACCACAGCGGTCGATGCCGTTCTGCAGTCGGCCGTACTCTTCACCGGCATTCCGGCCGGCACTGCCAGTACCACCACCGCAACAACAACAGCAGCAGCGAGCGATGCCGCGTGCGTTTGCACCTCAGCAACGCATGCCGGGCTTTCGTCCTCCGAGCACTACACCAGCAGCGGCCACATGTTACAAGTGTGGTCGTCCAGGACACTTCGCGAGCAGTTGCCCGGAGAGGCAAGGCGGCGGAGTGGCACCGCAGTTTCCGGGGAGGAATCAACCGCGGAACCCTACTAATGCGCGGCGGGCAAACCCTAGGCCCGGCACCGTCCACCAGCTTGCCATTGAGGACGTGCCGGAGGGCGAGACAATCCTTGCGGGTATGTTCCAACTCCACCAACATCCCTCTATACTACTGTTTGATTCAGGCGCCACGCATAATTTTATTAGCCAAGCTTTCATTGCTAAACACAGCTTACCAATACTACCCACCGATAGTCCATATTTATTTTGTTCACCGGGTGGGAAGATTTCAGCAAGCGTAATGGTTTCCAAAGCACCATTATGCTTAGCTGGTAGAGTGTACCCCACGTCTCTCATTATCTTAGAGGGACAGAAGGTCGATGTCATCCTAGGGATGTCATGGTTAACCCGCCACAGCGCTGTTTTAGACACCGTCCTTCGAGTCGTGCACTTAAACTCAGAAGTGCACGGGTCTCACTCATTATTTTTGGACAGTCCAGAAATAAAGCTTCCAAGCGTCTATCAAGCCACAACTATCAGATTGGAAGATATTCCAGTAGTCCGAGAGTTCCCTGATGTATTCCCAGATGATTTACCGGGAATGCCACCCGATAGAGAGTTGGAGTTCAAGATTGAACTGGCACCGGGAACCATGCCAATATCCCGAAGGCCGTACAAGATGGCGCCCAAGGAGTTGGCTGAACTGAAGACTCAGCTCACGGACCTTCTGGAGAACGGTTTTATTAGGCCGAGCTCCTCGCCATGGGGCTGTTCGGCATTATTTGTCAAGAAGAAGGATGAGACGTTGCGGCTTTGCGTGGACTATCGTCCATTAAATGCCGTGACCATCAAGAACAAGTACCCGTTGCCACGGATCGACATGTTGTTTGATCAGTTGGTCGAAGCAAAGATCTTTTCCAAAATGGACTTAAGATCCGGGTACCATCAGATTAAGATAAGGGCTGAGGACATTCTGAAGACAGCTTTCTCGACGAGGTACGGACTTTATGAGTACCTGGTCATGTCCTTCGGCCTCACCAATGCTCCAGCTCACTTCATGTACTTGATGAACTCAGTATTCATGCCGGAGCTGGACAAGTTTGTCGTGGTCTTCATCGACGACATTCTGGTATATTCCAAGTCGGAGGAGGATCACAAGAAGCATCTGCGTATAGTCTTGCAACGGCTGCGGGATCACAAGTTATACGCAAAATTCAGCAAATGCGAGTTTTGGATATCGCAAGTGCCTTTTCTCGTGCATATCATCTCAGCGGAGGGTATCGCGGTGGACCCGAGCAAGATCACTCAAGTGCTGAATTGGAAATCCCCGAAAACTGTTCACATGGTACGGAGTTTCCTCGGGCTCGCGGGATATTATCGGAGGTTCATTCCGGACTTCTTGAAGATTGCCAAGCCAATGACAGAGCTGCTGAAGAAGGCTACCAAATATGTTTGGAGTCCAGCATGTGAAGCAGCATTCAAGGCTTTAGTCAAGCACCTGACATCAGCACCGGTTTTGGCGCAGCCAGACACAACAAAACCGTTCGATGTGTACTGCGATGCATCCGGCATTGGGCTCGGATGTGTGCTGATGCAAGACCGAAGAGTGGTCGCGTATGGATCACGGCAGCTTAGAAACCATGAGCAGAATTATCCAACCCACGACTTGGAGCTCGCTGCCGTGGTACTCGCACTCAAAATGTGGAGGCACTACCTACTCGGTAACCTCGTACATTTATATACCTACCACAAAAGCCTCAAGTACATATTCACTCAGAAAGAGCTGAACATGAGGCAACGAAGATGGTTAGAACTGATAAAGGATTACGAAATAGAGATCCATTATCATCCGGGCAAAGCAAACGTAGTGGCAGATGCGCTGAGCCGCAAGTCACACGTCAATAACCTGACCATCACACCGTTGGAAGAGAGTGAACCACCACTACATGTGATTCCACACGGAGCTCTCTACAACCTAGCTTTGATCCCCACCATCCGTGAAGAGATAGCGGCAGCCCAGAAGAATGACAAGGGCATGTCACATTTGCGGAGACGTGTAGACAGTGGGGAGCTGAAATGTTTCCGGAAGGACGGAGACGGCGTCCTATGGTTCAAGGACCGGATCGTCGTACCCCGTAACCCGGAATTACGGAAGAAAATCTTTGATGAGGCTCACTAGTCAAAGTTTTCTATTCACCCCGGCAGCAACAAGATGTATCAAGAACTCAGAAGCAAGTTTTGGTGGACACGGATGAAGCGAGAGACTGCAAAATACGTGTCCGAGTGTGATACATGTTGACGGGTGAAGGCAGACCACATGCGGAAACCGGGACTGCTGCAACCATTGGGCATTCCTGCCTGGAAGTGGGAGTATGTGAGCATGGACTTCATCGTCGGTTTACCCACCACCTTGCAGAAACATGATTCTGTGTGGGTGATCGTCGATCGGCTCACCAAAGTTGCCCATTTCATCCCGGTTAACACAAACTACAACGCCAAGAAGTACGCTGAACTGTACATCTCACGGATCCTATGCTTGTACGGCGTATCCTGTACCATCGTATCGGATCGGGGCACTTTATTTGTGTCCCGTTTTTGGGAGCAGCTGCACGCTGCATTGGGGACGAAACTGATCCGTAGTTCAGCATACCACCCGCAGACAGATGGACAAACTGAGCGGGTAAATCAAATTTTAGAAGACATGCTACGAGCTTGCGCTATCAACCACGGCAAGAATTGGGATGATCACTTGCCGTTAGCCGAGTTCTCGTACAATAATGGGTACCAAGCCAGCATCAAGATGGCGCCATACGAGGTGCTATACGGGCGGAAATGACGCACACCATTGAACTGGTGTGAGTCTGGCGAAAGGGTTACCTTCGGGATTGACCTCGTCAACAACGCGGAAGAAAAGGTTCGACTAATTCAAGCGAACCTAAAAGCCGCTCAATCCTGTCAGAAACAATATGCGGACCGGAGAAGGCGCCCCTTACAATTCAAAGTTGGAGATCACGTATACCTACGGGTGTCTCCAATGAAGGGCGTAAACAGATTTGGGGTGAGAGGAAAGTTGGCACCCCGATTCATCGGTCCATTCCAGATTACCGAAAGATGTGGATCAGTGGCATACCGGCTGGAATTACCAGAAGCACTTTCCGGTGTGCACGACGTCTTTCACATTTCCCAGCTGAGGAAGTGTCTCAAGCTATCAACTACCGTTCAGCTGGAAGACATTAAAGAACTGCAACCGGATCTCACCTATCGGGAGGAACCGGTGCAGATTATCGATGAAAAGGCCCGAACCACACGCAACCATACGTTGTGGTTCTACAAGGTTCTATGGAGTAATCACTCCATGGACGAAGCGACATGGGAGAGCAAAGAATTTCTTCGCACCAACTACCCCGACTTTTTCACGTCGCATATCCGGTAATTTTCCACCGTCCTCTCTCTCATTTTCACCTTATAATCTCGAGACGAGATTCTTTTAAGGGTGGAGGAATGTAAGGGCCTCAGTTTTTGACACATAATTGAAGTGTTCATCACCACACCACACACCTCATTTAAGGAAAGATGATGAACACAAAAGAAGAGCAAGTAACCACCATCAACATGTTCATTAGAGAACAAACTCACATATTGCAAAAGTGGTATTTCCCACATGTGATATAGGTGGGATGGACATATGAAAACTCCTACACTTTGCTAAGGATGTACATGCCAAGTTTCACCCAAATTCACAACCTTTTTGAGGTCATTTTGGGTATAGTTAGAAAGAGGGCAGTTTGAAACCATATTCAAATTCAAACTGTTTTTATCCCATGAATTTAAAAGTGGGAGGCATATTCTTATTCAGCACATTTTTGTGAGCTCACACACCAATTTTCACTCCATTTGGAGTTGATCTTGACATGAGCTAAGTGGGGGGAAATTCAAACTTTATTTGAATTTCAAACTGAACTTGTGCTGAAATTCATTCAAACCAAACCTCATTTGAACTTTGATCAATTCAAATGGCTCATGGGTATATAATTTGAATTACCAGGGGTACTATGGGGCTCACAGTGATTAGGAGTAAATTTCAGAGGTTAAAACTGGAAGTGGGACCCACATGTCAGCCACCACTTCAACTCAAACCGACTGAAATTTTCTCACTCGGTGCCGGCCGAAACATTCCGCAGCTCGGAATCAATCGGAGAGCGCCGATCACAGCTTCCTCTGTCCCCTCCAGAGCCCCAGCAAGGTACTAGAGACCTTCCTCCGTCTTCCCCGCTGCTAGAATTCAGTAGAAACCGATTGATATCGGCTGTGCCGAAAGATCAATTCGGTGACTTAGAACCGCCGCACCTCGGGCTTCCATGGACAGCCCAGCCAGGGCGTTGTCACGCCTGAACCAAGGCACCCTTGGACGCGCTGGTGACCGGTGCTGCTCACCCCCGAGCCACAGCTCGAGTTGTTGCTCACCGGCGGCGAATTTCCAATTTTCCCCTTTCTGTGTGCAGCACGACCCTCGGGTGCGATTCTGTCGAATTCGTGCTCTAGAAAGGATTAGAGGGCCTCAATCCGCTCTCACACGAACTAGACACGGTAACGCACAAGTTTCCTTCACAACCCTTGGCCGCAGAACCTCTGTACCCGGTGTAATTCGAGGTTTACCAATGGCGGAGTAAACGGGAGGCATCGGGCGCACGGTGAGGACCTACTTCGGGCCTTCCCCGAGCTGCCTCGAGCTCATGTCGACCTTCCCTGAGGTCCACTGATGCTTCCCGACCGGTTCCTCGAGTAGTTGAGGTGCTAGGGAAGTCAGCCGACATGGCCGAAGTCTTTCCGAGGTGGCAGCTCGTCGCCGACCATGCACCGGCCATTGTCATGAGCAGCTGACGCCGGAATCCTGTTCCCCGAGTGAAAGTAGGCAGGGGCGGACAAAATTGTGAAGTTTGGAGCTGTACAGAAGCCGGCGGCGACCTCTCCGGCGAGGTCCCTCGGCGGTGGAGCGCGGGCGTCACGAGGTTGAAGAAAGGGGTGGACCCCAGCTGTCAGCGGCCGATATTTTGAATCGGGATCGGGCTGCGGCCGGGATCAGGTGTGCTGGCGCGCAAAATCCTTGTGGGCCGCGGTGTGCTGTCGCCTCGACGTGCGACGCGTGTCCCCTGGGCCCGCGCGCAAGTTTAAACTTTTCCCCGATTTTCAGATTTCCTTCAAACTTCAAATCCTCATAACTTTGGATAGAAAGCTCCAAATCGAGTGAACCAAATTTTGATGGATTCAGCTCTCTGAGTACTTTCCAGCAATTCAAGTTTCACTTCATGTATTTCCTTATTTTTCCAGAATTAATTCCTCAAAGTTTAAACTGTTTGGAATTTTAACTGGAGAATCCTTTGGAGGAAAATCCTGAGATTTTGCTGGGATGTTCACCAAAATATCCCTGAACTACCATTAAAGTTTCAGACCCATTTGAGCTCATTTGATCCACCTAATGGTGTGATTAGTGAAACTGTTCCAGAGAAAATAGAAAATGTTCAGAAACATTTTCAGAATTTTCTCTGAAATTGTTTAGCTCATATCTTTAGCTAGGAACCTTCAAATTAAGTGAGACCAACTCCATTAGAACCCTCTGAAAATCTAGTTTTCATAAAGTCATAGTTTGTTTCATGAAAATCCCTAGAACACCCTAAGAGTGCCAATTAAGGTCAAGTAAATAATTAATTACGGAGGGCTCAAATGAGCTTAGCTGCAACTAAAACTTGACCAATTCTCTGTTTAGGTTGTAACCAAGCCACAGTAAAAGTTTCACAGTCATTGGGCTTGTCTAGTAAGAATTATAGACTTCACAAGATCAAAAGTAAATACAACTGCATTTGAATTAATACATGTATTGCTTCTATCATGTAGTCGCTAAGGTCGAGGAGGAACCCGAAGTCCTAGACTTCGTAACTCTAGAGGAGCAGCTAGCCTACGACCAAGAGCAGCAAGGCAAGCTCCGGTTTGCATTAACCTTTTTACAAATTTTTATTGTTTTGAGCACATACTTGTTTACTTTATTCTTTGCATTAGGGTCTTGTTTGGAAGCCCCACTGCATAGCCAAGAGAACCATGGGTTGGGTTTAGTATTGCAAACCCCGTTAGCTACTGCATTGCTATGATAGAGTAGGATTCGGTACAAGTCGAGTAGTTGGAACTACTCGCGAGCATAGGCTAGAGGCACTCAACTCGGGTAGTGATAGCACATGAAACACATGGCAAGAAAATGAGACCGAGCGGAGGGTAAGGGCAACAGGACTTTGGGGCCTGTGTGCTGTAGCTCCGCTTGTGTCGATTGAGGACCGAGCCGTGTGCGGGCCTGTTGAACAAGCTAGAAAAGCACTGAAGACCTACCGGCTATATGGGAACCGGGAAACTGATGTAACTCGGGTAGCTGGCTATTGAGGCATTGCCCGTCGTTCAGAGGGTAGGTTGAGAGCTCGAGGTGTAAATCGGCTGGCGGCACTGAGATGCGCGTGCAGAGACCTCTTGCTCGGGACGATGGGACCGGTTCAATATTTGGCTGACGGGCGAAAGGTGGTCGCGTACGGTGTCAGTGATGGTTGCTGTAGGCAACATCGAGTACGGTCGTACGTGACGGGTTGTTCGGGTAACCCTGCAGGTGTAAATCGATTATAATCGCCGTCCCTTGCGGTCAGTGAGTACCACTTGTTCACTGTACCGTGACGTAGAAAGAACAGGCTAGTTACATGTTAAAATGTTGCTGATTGAAAGATGGACTTGATTGCTAATGATTTGCTGTAGTTTAAAGCTAACTAAAGTTCATTTCAACTTTGGGCAAAGTACATGAGAGAAATGCGTTTCTTGTTTGATTGCGGCTCTCTCATGTGCCTTAGCGTAAGGTTCTCCACAACCTGCTGCTAAAACTTGAAAGTAAGGTTATACTAATTAGGCGAGTCCTTTGCAAATGATTTTACCTCATGTACCCATCAACCCTCATGTAGAAGTTCCATGTTTAGGTGAGACGGGTCAGACTTGCTGAGCCTTCGTGCTCACTGCTTGTGTTTGAAGCTTTTGCATGGTTCTATGAGGAAGGGACTCCCGAAGAGGAGACGGAACCCTAGGAGGGGAACCCCGTCGAGTGGGAGTCATGCACGCCGCAGAGTTAGTGTGCGTGTGTGCTAGCAAGGACACGTTCAAGGGCTGAACGTGAACTTGATGCGTAGTCCAAGACCGTGAGTGTAGACTGGACTTATTTTGATGTAAACATGTTCATAGACTTGTTTATGTAATAAAATTTCGCTTCCGCTTTGTACCTTTGATGTGTGTTATACGGTGCTGTGCAACGCAGCACCCCTCAGCGTGATCCTGGCTCGACAAGACCTTTGGGGTCATGTCACGTTTGCGTGAAGGCTTTTGTGATCCGTATAGATCTCACATCGGTGGCCAAGGATATAATGTCTCCAAATCTTCAATGCATGTACCACGGCTGCAAGTTCCAAGTCATGTGTGGGGTAATTCAGCTCATGTTTCTTTAGTTGTATCGATGCATAGGCTACCACTTTTCCTTCTTGCATGAGCACACATCCAAGCCCTTGTCTTGATGTGTCACAATATATGTCGAAGCTCTTGCTCACGTCCGGCAATACCAAAACCGGCGCTGTGGTTAGTATTTTCTTGAGCTCCTCAAAGCTTTCTTGGCACACTGGTGTCCACTGAAACGCTTTTCCCTTCATTAGCAATTCAGTCATAGGCTTCACTATTTTGGAGAAATCCTTGATGAACCAGTGGTAGTATCCAGCCATTCCAAGGAAACTCTGAATATCACTCACATTCTGCGGTTGGTTCCACTTCAAAACATCTCCCACATTTCTGGGATCAACCGATACTCCTCCCTCGGAGACGATGTGGCCTAGGAATGATATCTCCTTTAGCCAAAATTGACACTTGCTGAACTTGGCATACAATTGATGCTCTCACAGTTTCTGTAATGTCAATCTCAAGTGTTCTTCATGTTCTTCCTCGCTTTTTGAATACACCATGATATCATCGATAAAAACCACGACGATCTTGTCCAAGTACTCCATGAAGACCTTATTCATGAGATACATAAAGTATGCGGGTGCATTCGTTAACCCAAAAGACATAACGGTATATTCATACGAACCATACCGTGTTCGAAATGCAGTCTTGGGTATGTCGGAGGGCTCAATCTTCAGCTGGAAGTATCCCGACCGAAGATCAATCTTGGAGAAAATTCGGGCACCTTTCATTTAGTCGAACAGGTCCTCTACGGGGCAGCGGGTATTTATTCTTGATCGTCACCTCATTGAGAGACCTATAATCCACACACATCCTTTGGGTCCCATCCTTCTTGTCTACGAAGAGCACGGGGGCTCCCCATGGTGACGAGCTTGGGCGTATAAAACCCTTTTCTAGCTGCTCCTGAATTTGCTTCTTAAGTTCCACTAGTTCATTAGCGGGCATCCTATACGGCCTTTTTGCTATAGGTGCAGTTTTGGGTACTAAATCAATGGCAAATTCAGTGTCCCAGTCCGGTGGCATACCTGGGAGTTCTTCCGAGAACACATCTAAAAATTCTTGAACCACCGGAATGCTTTCCAATGTTGCTTCTTTGACGTGGTTCAATGCTGCCTTCTCGGTTGCCGGTTGGGCTGACTCAAATTCAATACGAGTACCGTGCTCATTTGTCAACTGCACGCTCCTCTCAGCACATTGAATCACTCCGTTGTGCTTACTTAACCAATCCATTCCAAGTATTATATCAATCTCTTGGGAATCCAAGACAATAAGGTTGGCAAGAAAGTTTACCCCTCTTATTTTAAGGTTTACTTTTGGACATACTATATTAGTGTGACGCTCCTATACCGAGAAGAAAAACCTCTCGGAACCGAGACTGATGCATATGTGTGCCCAGAATGTTCATCACACATACACATATAATCCACAAACTGAATTCAGAATATATATAACCACGAATGAATAAATTCAAGTACTTTATTACATCAATATTTATTGCAGCGGAAGTCTTATCTTAGCAGCGGAAGTCTTATTCTAGCAGCGGAAGTCTTCTAAACTATAGCAGAAGCAAAGTAAGCAGCAGCAGCGGCTCCATCTCTACTCCACAGGAAAGGTTAAGGGTAGATTACACGCCTAATACTCCACGTGGTCTTCATAGTACTCCTCTCCTGTTGCTGATGATGTATGATAATGTAAGGGTGAGTACATGACGTACTCAGCAAGTGCGAAAAGTATGACATGTAGCTTACAACAAGGTAGGTATAAAAAGGCTAATTGCATAAAAGCAAAGTTTATTTCACAAATCATGATAAAAACAGCAACTAGCTTTAAATGAATGTAATCCCAACATATATTTAAACATCAACATACCTCCATCATGATTCACCACTTTTCATATCTCATCCGAACATTTATCTTTCTCAACTTTTCACATGCTCATGAATACCATCTCGTATTCACTACCATCTCATCTCATATTATATTCCATGTCATAAACGAGATCAAGTCTCATTGCCATGACTCAACAGTCATGCAACCAATCTCATTACCTAGAGTCAACAGTCCCGAAAATCAAATCCAAAGACCAAACCATCACCAAACCAATAACCAAACCAAATACCATCCCAATAACCATCCCATCTAATCATGTGAGTTGTCCAGGCGCTTGTGACCGTAATCTCGGCTATCATGATAGTTTTACAATCTGCAGAGGTGGCACCACTTTACCCACAAGTTTGTGATTTCATCACCCGTCGGCGACTGCAAAACCTCCATTATACCAGTACACAACCGTCGGTGTATGGCCAAGAGATCACAAAATAGCCTTTACAAAGGGGCTCCTAGATGTACGGACTCACCAAGGTTTCACCAGCAGGCTAGAATCTCCAATTCTCCTACCTATGGGCCTCCTCTTGTGCCATGCAGTTCCCAGGGCAGTTCTCACTCGACTCCCATTCCCCGCGCCTTCCACGGTTCATAACAATCTAGCAACTTACCTAATTAATCAGCTAAGCCACACCCATATTTGGCCTTGTGGTGGCACTGTTATCCTGGCATGGCTGGCATGAACCGGTCCTTAGATCTACGGCAAGTAAACCACCATCTCATTCTACCTCATCCACAAAACCAATCTTGCCTAGATCTCCCTCCGATTCATGTTCATTAACATCAAGTTCTCATTATCATTACTCATACGAGTGCAATTAGCTAGACACATTCTATCGCTTCCCATATCCCGTAGATTAGCGAAGCAAAAATCAAAAACGACCATACCCGACTCATCAACTTTCCCATCGACAAGGGTGGTTAACAAAGCTAGTAAACTCTTATAAAAGGGTTTCCCATTGTGTTGACTCAAGCACACACACCTTTTCGCAAACAAAACAGTTTCAAAAACATGGGATCAATATGGTCAAGGGGCACTTGCCTTGTTCCTGTGGCTTCTGTTGCTCTTGGATCTAGAAGTCTTGGTGTTGTGGCTCGTCGTAGATAGCTCCCTGAGCTTGTCCTTCTACTCACGATCACGCATATACAAGGTTCACAGCAATCAATTATCATGCACAAACTTTACTCAAGATGCAATGATGCATATGCATGCTAAACCTATGATGCAGTTTTTATTAGATCGGTTTGTACGTGTTCTTGCATGTTTGCATGGTTTGCATGGGGTTTCACGATGAACAGAGGTGTAGAGATCAAATGTGGACGCGGCGATGATCTGGACTCAGGATCTAGATCAGACCGATCAACACATGATCTGTCCACGAAAAAGCTTCTGTTCGAAGGGATCGAAGAACAGATGCAAAGAAAACCGCGATGATGTTGTAAGGTGGTATTGGAGACCTACCTTACTTCCTTCGAGTCCTTCCTCCAGAAGAACAGATCATCGGCTCTCCTCGGGCGATGGCGATCGTGGTCCGGGCTCGTCGGTGGTCTCTCCGGTGATCAAACTCCGGCGAAGGGGTTTAGCTCGGCGAGTTGGGGCTAGGGCTCCAAGTCGTCGACTCGGGAGGTGGAAAAAAAGTACGTGGTTGTGGCCAAAGGTTCTGGGTTCTATTTATAAGAGGGAAACGAAGAGTGCTACTCTGATTGGAATTCCAATAAGAGTCCTATTCAAATTGTTTTTGAATCTTAACAACTTATCTTCAATTGATTTGGCGCGGTAGCAACGTGGAATTCGTGTCGGTTTCCTTCCGTGTCGGTATTCCCGCGCGTACAGAAGCAAAAACCGCTTCAGATCTCGTCACCTCCGCGGTGATGAGCTCCGGAGGCTCCACGTGTCCTGCGGGGGCCGGGCCTCCCTTTTCCGCAGAGGCGGGCTCCGGTTGTGCCGTGTGTCAGGCTGGCAAGATCTCCCTATTCCTCAGAGGCGAGCTCCGCGTGCGCCACGTGTCCTGGCGGGCAGAACCTCCCTCTTCTGTAGAGGCGAGCTCCGCGTATGCCACGTGTCACTTCCGGATCTCCCCTCTCTTCGGAGGTGAGCTCCGAGAGTGCCACATGTCAAGCAGCGCCGAATCTTCCTTTCTCCTCAGAGACGAGCTCTGAGGTCGACACGTGTCCAACAGTGTCGGACCTCCCAAAGGTGAGCTCCGGAGGTTAACACGTGCCCAACAGTGTCAGACCTCCCGGAGGTGAGCTCCGGAGGTGACACGTGTCCTGTAGTGTCGGACCTCCCGGAGGTGAGCTCCGGAGGTGACACGTGTCCAATAGGACTGGACCTTTCGGAGGTTAGCTCCGAGAGCGACATGTGTCCCGCTGTGTCGGACCTCTCGGAAGTGAGTTCCGAGAGTGACACGTGTCTAGCGGGGCCGGACCTCTCGGAGGTGTGCTCCGAGAGCGACACGTGTCCCACGCGGCTGGTCCTCTCTCTTCTGCAGTGACTAGCTCCGAAGGCGACACGTGTCTTGCGGGGCTGGCCTCGCTCCTCCGCAGAGGCTAGCTCCGGGGGCAACACGTGTCCCATGGGGTCAGACCTCGTTCCTTCCACAGAGACGAGCTCTGAGCCTTCCACGTAGCCAGTTTAGCGGCGGACCTCCCCCCCTTCCCGGGGTGAGCTCCGAAGGTGCCACGTGGCCAGCGGGCCGCGGAAATTGTCTACAGCGCTCCTCGGCGAACTGGAATTGGCTCTTTTTGGCTATCTTTTTTATTCTTTCTCTCTGTTTCAACTTCCTTTAAAATGTTTTTCTTTATATAAAATATGAATGCATGTAGAAATCAAAATTGAGGGTGTCACAAATCTACCCCCCTTAAATTGAATCTCGCTCTCGAGATTCGCTAGTGGAGAATAGATGAGGGAATTATGTCTTGATGTCTTCTTCACGCTCCCATGTGGCTTCAGCTTCGGTGTGATGGCTCCATTGTACCTTGCACCAACGGATCACTTTGTTCCTCGTGACCCTTTCCTTCACATCCAAAATTCGGACAAGGTGCTCTACATAGGTTAGATCTTCTAGAAGCTCAAGCTCATCCATCGGTACTTGTTCTTCTAGCACTCTCAAGCACTTCTTGAGCTGGGATACATGAAACACGTCATGCACGTCAGAGAGGTGCGTTGGGAGCTCTAGCTGATAGGCTACTTCTCCTCGCTTGTCTAAAATCTTAAATTGCCCGATGTAGCGAGGTGCTAACTTGCCTTTGACGTTGAAACGTCGTTGGCCTCGGATAGGTGATACCTTAAGGTATACGAAGTCTCCTACTTCGAAAGTCAACTTCCTTCGCCTATTGTCCGCATAGCCTTTCTGTCGTGACTGAGCAGCCTTCAAGTTCTCCCGTATTGTTTGGACTTGCTTCTCAGCCTCTTGTAGCACTTTGGGTCCAAATACTTGGTTTTCTCCGGTCTCGTTCCAAAACAGCGACGTTCTACACCGTCTACCATACAATGCATCGAAAGGTGACATCTTTAAGCTAGCTTGATAACTGTTACTATAGGAGAATTCGGCATACAGCAAACTCCTATCCCAACTACGTCCATGTTTCAAGGCGTAAGCTCTCAACATGTCCTCCAAAATTTGGTTTGTCCTCTCGGTTTGTCCATCAGTATGCGGGTGGTAAGCGGAGCTAAAATCCAGTCGTGTACCCATAGCTTCATGCAGCCTTTTCCAGAACCTAGAGGTAAATTGGGTACCCCGGTCTGAAACTATCCTCTTCGGGACTCCATGACGGCACACGATTTGCTCCATGTATAGCTCGGATAGATCTGCCATGCGGTACGTGGTTTTAACAGGAAGAAAATGAGCGGTTTTCATCAATCGGTCCACGATTACCCAGATGGAGTCGTAACCCGACCGAGTACGTGGCAATCCGACGATGAAATCCATACCGATGTCTTCCCACTTCCACTCGGGTAGTTTCAATGGTTGCAACAGTCCAGCGGATCTTTGGTGTTCGGCCTTCACCCGTTGGCATGTGTCGCATAAGGCGACATATTCAGCTATGTCCCTCTTCATACCATTCCACCAATAACAAGTTTTCAGGTCCTCGTACATCTTGGTACTTCCGGGATGTATGGAATAAGGTGAGTCATGTGCCTCTTTTAATATCGTGTCGCGGATGTGCTTCACGTTAGGCACAAAAATCCTTTTTCCTAGCCAAAGCGTACCCTTCTCGTCTTCCTTGAAGTCTTTTCTATGCCTTGTCGGATTCTTTCCTTGATCTCCTTGATTTCTTCATCCGATGCTTGGCCATCTCTTATCTCTTGTTCCAACAAAGAGTGGAGTTCCATTACTTCCATCTCGTTTAAGAACCCAAGACGTAACCGTTCGAACTCCTTACGTAGCTCGGGTGGTAGCTCCCGAACCGTGAGTTGGTGACATGCTCCCTTCCGGCTCAATGCATCGGCTAATACATTGGCCTTTCCGGGGTGATAGTTGATTCCAACATCATAATCCTTGATGAGCTCCAACCATCGACGTTGCCTCAAATTCAAATCCGTTTGGGTGAATATGTACTTGAGGCTTTTATGATCCGTATAGATCTCACATCGGTGGCCAAGGATATAATGTCTCCAAATCTTCAATGCATGCACCACCGCTGCGAGCTCCAAGTCATGTGTAGGGTAATCCAGCTCGTGTTTCTTGAGTTGTCTCGACGCATAGGCTACCACTTGTCCCTCTTGCATGATCACACATCCAAGCCCTTGTCTAGATGCGTCACAATATATGTCAAAGCTCTTGCTCACGTCTGGCAATACCAAAACCGGTGTTGTGGTTAGCCTTTTCTTGAGCTCCTCAAAGCTTTCTTGGCATGCTGGTGTCCATTGGAAGGCTTTTCCTTTCATTAGCAATTCCGTCATAGGTTTTTCTATCTTGGAGAAGTCCTTGGTGAACCGGCGGTAGTATCCAGCCATCCCAAGGAAGCTCCGAATATCCCTCACGTTCTGCGGTTGGTTCCACTTCAGAACATCTCCCACTTTTCCGGGATCAACCGATACTCCTTCCTCAGAGATGATGTGGCCTAGGAACGATATCTGCTTTAGCCAAAATTGACACTTGCTGAGATTGACATACAATTGATGCTCTCGCAGCTTCTGTAATGTCAATCTCAAGTGTTCTTCATGTTCCTCCTCGCTTTTCGAATACACCATGATGTCGTCAATGAAAACTACAACGGACTTGTCCAAGTACTCCATGAAAACCTTGTTCATGAGGTACATGAAATATGCGGGTGCATTTGTTAACCCAAAAGACATAACGGTATATTCACACGAACCATACTGTGTTCGAAAGGCAATCTTGGGTATATCGGAGGGCTTAATCTTCAGCTGGAAGTATCCTGACCGAAGATCAATTTTGGAGAAAACTCGGGCTCCTTTCATCTGGTCGAACAGGACCTCTATACGGGGCAGAGGGTATTTATTCTTGATCGTCACCTCATTGAGAGACCTGTAGTCCACACACATCCTTTCGGTCCCATCCTTCTTGTCTACGAAGAGCACGGGGGCTCCCCATGGTGACGAGCTTGGACGTATAAAACCCTTCTCTAGCTGCTCCTGAATTTGCTTCTTGAGCTCCACTAGTTCATTAACGGGCATCCCATAGGGCCTCTTTGCTATAGGTGCAGTCCTGGGTACCAGGTCAATGGAAAACTCGATTTTCCGGTCAGGTGGCATACCTGGAAGTTCTTCCGGGAACACGTCCAAAAATTCTTGAACCACCAGAATGCTATCCAAGGTTGCTTCTTCGACGTGGTTCAGCGTTGCCTTCTCAGTTTCTGGTTGGCCTGACTCGAACTCAATGCGAGTACCGTGCTCGTTTGTCAACTGCATGCTCCTCTCAGCACATTGGATTACTCCGTTGTGCTTGCTTAACCAATCCATTCCGAGTATTATGTCGAGCCCTTGGGAATCCAGGACAATGAGGTTGGCAAGGAAGTCTGCCCCCCTAATTTTAAGGTTTACTTTCGGACATACTATATTAGCCCTCATCTCTCCACCGGGAGAATTAACCAACATAGTATATTTCAAGTGTGATATGGGTAGATTATACTTGGCAACATACTTGGATGATATGAATGAATGTGATGCTCTGGAATCAAATAAAATGGTGGCTGGGTTGGAGTTGGCAAGGAACATACCAATCACAACGTCCTCAGCCTGTTGCGCTTCCTCATCAGAGACATGGTTCACGTTGCCGAGAGCGTAGTTCTGCTGTCCACGGTTTCCTTGATTGGCTCCTCCGTTCGGCCGTGGGTTCTGCTTGGGCACGTTGCTTGGTTTTCCAGGACCTCTCTTCGGGCACTGGCTCGCAAAGTGTCCCGTCTCCCCGCATGCAAAGCATGCCTTGTTGCCCACGATAGCAGGTACGTTGGGGTGGGGGTTTTGAACAGGAGCGCCCATGTTGGGTCAGGGCACAGGAGGCAAAGGCACACGAGGTGCTTGCATGGAAGGACGTTGCTGTGGTGGTTGATTAGGGTGAAAAGTAGAAGTGGACGATCCATACTGTGGTGCAGCTGGGGGCATGTACCGGGGGCATACGTTGATCCCTTGTGGTTGGTATGGCATCTTTCTTTTGCCCTCTTGCTCGATCTCTCGGATCTTGCTTTTAACCACTATGGCTTTGTCAACTAGCTTCTGGAAGCTCACATAGTCATTGTTGAGGAGCTGAACCTGGATCTCAGTTCAACCCTCTCATGAACAAATACTGCTTCTGTTGGTCAGTGTTGACATCTTCGGGGGCATACCTTGAAAGCTGCGTGAACTTGTTGAGATACTCATTCACGCTCTTCCTGCCTTGGCGGAGACCTTCAAACTCTTGTCTTTTGAGCATCATTACTCCAACAGGGATATAATGAGAGCGGAAACTCTCCTTGAACTCAGTCCAAGTGATAGTCTCATGGTTAACATGAGCGTTGCATAGAGCGTCCCACCAATCAGCGGCAGCTCCCGTAAGTTGGTGTGATGCGAAGAGAACTTTCTCTCGGTCATTGCACTGAACTATGGCAAGCTTCTTCTCCAAGGACTTCAACCAATCATTGGCCTCCATGGGATCATTAGCTTGTGAAAAAGTAGTGGTCGAGTTCTCATGAACTCCTCCAATCGGTTGTTAGCCGGCGGTGGTGGCGGTGGTGGTGGCGGTGGTGCAGGAACAGGGTTATTGTTGTTGGCTTGCAGCTGACCCAAAGTTTGGATCATGATTTGCATAAGTTGATTCTGCATAGCCAACAACCTGTCCAGGTTGTTTGCACCAGCTCCGGGGTTGTCATTCTCAGGAACCTCAACGTGGTCCTCCTCTTGGTTGCCATGGGCGTTCCTCCCTTGACGGCCGGCGTTTCCTCTCACCATCTGTGAGGGAGAGTTGAGTAGAATAGAGGTTAGAAGTTTAGAGTGATCCCTCCCAACTATATGCATCAAGGTGAATGGACTATATATCACCCTATATGAAGATGTGAACAAGTGCCGAAGCATCTCACATCTCTCTACTATGTATGGATATGGACAACACCGAAACGTCCCACAACTCACACTAAGCACTCAAGCACAACAATCATCACAAAAGTTCAGCACACAACTCATATTCAAGGCTTACTCAATGGGGTCCTATGTGGTTTGGGGTGATACCAATTTGTGACCAATCCGTGACTTTGTCCTATGGTCAATGGGGTTCTAATGCCAATCTATGCATTCTACCTAGTCTTGCATCCTATGTTCAGCGTGGCTCCTAATACCAATCTGCCACTAGGCTTGCGTCCTATGGTCAACCATGGTTCAGCTACCAATCTTTGATCAATCTAGGCTTGTGACCTACAGTCAACTGTGGTAGCGTGATACCAATCTGTGACCTATCTAGTCGTGTGACCTACGATCAACCATGGCTCTGATACCAATCTGTGACGCCCTATCCCGAGAAGAAAAATCTCTCGGAACCGAGAGTTATGCATATGTGTGCCCAGGATGTTCATCACACATACACATATAATCCACAAACTGAATTTAGAATATATATAACCACGAATGAATAAATTCAAGTACTTTATTACATCAATCTTTATTGCAGCGGAAGTCTTATCTTAGCAGCGAAAGTCTTATTCTAGCAGCGGAAGTCTTCTAAACTATAGCGGAAGCAAACTAAGCAACAGCAGCGGCTCCATCTCTACTCCACAGGCAAGATTGAGGGTAGATTACACGCCTAATACTCCACGTGGTCTTCATAGTACCCCTCTCCTGTTGCTGATGATGTATGATAATGCAAGGGTGAGTACATGACGTACTCAGCAAGTGATGTGGACATCACTCCTGCAGATATACACAACACTCACATGGTAGACATGCAAGGTCCAATTACTAGAGCTCGAGCACAAAAATTGAATTTAGAGGTGAGCTCATTCCTGAACAATTCTTTATATGTGAATTTTGAGAGTATGTTGCTACCTAATCGATTAATTATGATTAGGAACCATGGAGAGGACATGGAGATACATGGAGAGGGGTTTGGAGGCGTGGAGGGCCAGAAAATACACCAACAATAAGTTAGAGACCGAGCCCAACTCAAACTCGAGTCCAACTCGGGCCCAGGAGCAGTCCTGAGACGGGCGCGGTACCGACTGAGACAGGGCTCAGCTCTGATACCCCGCTGACGCAACCCGCTCAACCGAGACAGGCCACTCGCCCGGGAATCGCATTGGGTGGTGCCGTGTTGTGCGGCACCCAACAGCACACATATAAGGAACAATGTA
This sequence comes from Neostapfia colusana, assembly GCA_030760725.1. Lineage (NCBI taxonomy): Eukaryota > Viridiplantae > Streptophyta > Magnoliopsida > Poales > Poaceae > Neostapfia > Neostapfia colusana. The sequence continues at coordinate 78,952,754 of JASWHV010000008.1, read as the reverse complement.
TTACATAAAACAATAGCGGAAGCTTACAAGTTTTTCTTTTTAAATACTTTACATCAAGTAACTACAGCGGAAGTCTATATCAACTCACGTCGAATAACTAAAAGCACTCGAGATGAAGTCTAGCCTGCGGACTCCTCTCGCTAGCAACACGAAGACAACAGCAGCGGCTGGGTTCTCCCTGGGTTAAATGACTCGGAAGTCTCCGAGTCTCACCGGACAACCTTCTTTTCAGCATCGATGTTAACCTGAAAAACCACTTATATAGCAAGCGTGAGCACATAGGCTCAGCAAGTCTGACCCGTCTCTCCTAAACAAGAAACTCTACATGCACGACGGTTGCAATTGGGTCGGCTAGATTTGCATAAAGGACTCGCCTAAAGTTGATCCTTAACTTTCAGATTTTAAGCCTCATTGTGCGGACCTTGAGCTGAAAAGCATCGCAACTCCACAATCAAACAAGAAACGCTTTGTTGCGATGCCCCTTGCACAAAGTGAAAGTAAAGTTTAATGAGCCTATCTCTAAATCAATCATGGTTGAAATACAAATTACATCACAGTATTATCCAGTTCAAAAGATAACCAGTTTCAGTTCTTACTACGTCAAGACGCAGTGGGCAAGTATGCTCATATAACCACGAGCGACGGTGATTCGAATCAGTACACGCCCGGACTACACGACACGTACACCCGTACTCCGAGTTGCCGGCAGCAACCTCGACTGACATTGTACGCGGCCACCTTTCCCAAGATCTTCCACATTGGACGCAGTCCAACTGCCCCGAGTACGCAAGCTCCCTCAAGGTACATACCCGCTGTGGTATGTTCTTGAGCGAGGTACCTCCTGCTACCCTGACGCTGAAAGCCTAAGGCAGTTGGAAAAGTTCCACTATGGATCTCCCAAGGTACATCGGTTTCCTGGGTCCCATATAGCCAGTATGCGCCCAGTACACAACTCAAATTTGTCCAACAGGGCCAAGCACGGACGGGCCTTAACTGACACAGGCAGGGCTATGCACGCACGGCCTGCAACCTGCTGCATCTAAACCTCCCTGCCCGGTCTCCATTTCTTATGTGTGAACTTTCCTCATCTTCTCTAAATTAGACCCGTTCCAAGTACACCAGCCCTAAACTCGCCAGTAGATTCCAACTACTCGTCTTCTACCGGACCTTTCCTACTAACATTAGCGTAGCCAAATTCCCTCGAGGAGTTGCTATTCTACCCTTTATCTCTTAGGTGTTTCTGGTCATGCAAGTGGGGTTTTCAATATCATCTAGACGTAATGCAATCAACGATGCAAAGCTATGATCTCTACAAATGAAAATGCTTTATAAAACGGTTCAAATGCAAATCGGGGCTTGCCTGTTTTGCAGGTGACTAAGGTTACAATCAGTTAGTGAAGATCACTTGGACCTTGATCACTTGTTTTCCTCCCTCCTTGATCTTCACCTCAAGTTCTTCTCACCTTCTTCACGTATATGCTACACGATATGATCATGCATATGTATTTAATTGAAAAGCTTTTGCTAATAAGATCTAATGACAGTTTTAAAACTGGAACTCTGTTTAAGAATTTAAAATGACACTGGTGCTAGTGGTTTGGGTTGGGCTTAAACACTAAGATCAAATGTTAAGTGCTTTTCCCACTTAAGTGTTGATCACCTTAAGAGATTACACATGACAGTGGTGATCCAGAGCTCTAACGGAGCTGAGAATTTTCATGTGAGTTCCTTGTCACAAGAAAGTCCTCTGGACTAAAATTTGGCACTTTTCATGGAGTGGTTTATTCAGAATAATTCTCTAAGTGTTTAGTCAAAGATGAATTAATTCTGAGGTAACACCCATGTTCATGTCAAACTCAGTGAACCACAATTTCAATTATAGTTCATAGAGTCTACGTAAATTTTTCTAGGATTTTTGAAGCTAAGAATGGCCCAAAACTGAATTTACAAGTTTTGGAAATTCTCTGAAAATGTTTCTGTATTCAGTTGAATGCAGGAACTTACAATCTGAATTAACCTGATCAATTCAACTCCAAATGAGCTGAAACTTTTACAGGAATCTAATAACACCATAAAGAATGTTCTGGAAAAATTTGGGGATTTTTGGATAAATCAAACTACCTCTAAAATTCTTTTGCTGAAAATTTTAAAGAATTTTCCAGAATTAAATAAAGACTTTCATCCAAACTGGGTTGCATATTTGGATAGAGTTTGTCAATCTGAATCTAACCCAATTTTAGTCACTAAATTTGGAGGTTCCTAGCAAAAGTTATGCTCTTCTAAAGTTTGGGGAAAACTCTGAAATTTGAATAAATCCGAGAAATGTTTAAACCTGACGGTGGGACCAGGGACACATGTCTGCTGCCGGGAGCGTGCCGCACGGGGTCACAGGGTTGTTTCCCGCGCTGTCACAGTTGATCCCATGCCACAGCGTATCCAGCCCACTGTTGCCGTGCGACTGACGGGCGGGCCCGGCGAGGTCTTCTTCCACCTCCCGCTCCCGCGCGATCCCGCCGCCGGGCTCGCCGGAGTAGCTCCGGAATCGGTCGTCCGTCCATCCCTGCCGCTGAAACTCGCCGCCAGCCCCTAATTCCACGCGAGGAACATGCTGGTGGGGTTTTCTCGAGCTGGCAGGGCCCCTAAACTAGCCCGCGACGGCGCACCGGCTCGGATGACGTCCGGCGACGTCGCCCTGGCGCTATAGCCCGCAAAAAGCTCCCTGGAAAGGTTCTACAGCACCAGTGGAGGTTGGCCAAGCTTGGCATGGCCGCATATGGGCTCGGGAACGGCTCTACCCTAGGGTTCACCGTGCACCCGCATCTTCCCGCCATAGCCGCCTTCGGAAAGCTTGAAATTGCACCGTGCACAGGGTGTTTCATGCGAGGTTTCAAAAGAGAACTGGTGCGCCTACATGTCTAGCCGGTGTGTGCGAAGTCTCGTGGTGTCTAAACAACAATTGATCGCGAATTTTACAGAATCATACCGGAAGGTTGGTTTTCACCGGCCGTAGAGGATCTTCAAAATTCGCCGTCGAGAGGCCGAGGCAGGCTCTGTGCGTCGGGTGGAAGCTGCATGGAGCTCCTGCGCGCCCCAGGGACCGCTTGTTTGGTCGTGAAAGCCACTCTGTGGAGCTGTCCACGGGAGCACGTCGCCGCCGGGGTGTTCGGCCGCCGCGGGAACTCGATGTCCTCGGCGCAGAGGGCACGAACGCACTTGGCGATGGCTCGAGGAGGTCGTGGGGACGATGGTGGTGTTGTTTTGCTGCTCAGAGGCGCTGCTCACCTGCTCTGCTCGAGTACCCGAGCGATCGAAGAAGAGCGGCCGTGTTTCTGTCTCTCGGTGCGAGGAAGAGAGGAAACAGCGCCGTGTCTTCGGTTAAGAGGCGGGAGAGGGCGCGAGGCGGTGGCTGCCGACGTCCAGCAGCTCTCCAGCACGAAGTGGAGCCAGCAGGAGGTGGCTGCGGCCGAGCTCGGTGTCGAGCGGATGGAAGGCGGCTTCGGCCGTTGCTTCGCGTGGGAGGAGAGCAAATGAAGACTGAGGACTGAAGATCTTTTGCAATTTCAGTACTCCCAATGACATGTGGGTCCCACATGTCAGTCCTCCTTATCTCTTCTAAAATATCTCCCCAATTTGAATATTGAGTGAATTCAATTGTGCAAATTTAAATCTGGTATGCATTTGGATAATTGGGCAAGTTTCATCCAAATTCAAATGTGCATTTGAATTCTTTGTCATTTAAAGTCCATTTTGGAAAATGGGGTGCAAATCATTTTCATAAATCATGAAACTTTGCACACCACCTAATTTGGACTCAAGGAATTCAAATATGAAATCTGATTTTATATTTGGCTGTTGCAAATGAGATTTGTAGCACAACAGTTTGGAAATTCCTAGTGTTGCTCTCATTTGAATTTTTATTTTGAACACATTGTTCCAATCTGATTTTTGTTTTCTCACACATATGGGAACTTCCCATCCTTGTTTTAGACCCCTCTAAGGTTCCAAGTTCTCAAATAAACATTTGACTTGTGTGAAGAAAAACCCTCATGTGTGTCATCACATGTGGAAAAGTTTTAACAAGTCCCAAATTTCATACATATGAAACCAACTTTTGCAAATAAGTGTTTCTTTGTATTCATAATTTTGGCACCTTTACATTCCTCCCCCCTTAAAAGGAATCTCGTCCCGAGATTCAAAAGAAGAACGAGGTGGGAGGTAATTACAAGGTTTATGAAAAAAGTTCCGGATAGTTCTTGTGGATGTAATCTTCGGATTCCCACGTCGCCTCTTCCGGGGTATGATTACTCCACAGGACTTTGTAAAATTTCAAAGTCCGGTTCCGGGTGATCTGTAATGGCCTCAGTTTTTGACACACATTTGCAGTGTTCATCACCACACCACACACCTCATTTGAGGAAGGATGATGAACACAAATGAAGAGCAAGTAACAATTATCAACATGTTCATTAGAGAGCAAACTCACACATTGCCAAAGTGGTATTTCAGACATGTGATATAGATGGGCTGGACATATGAAAACTCCTACACTTTATTAAGGATGTCCATGCCAAGTCTCACCCAAATTCAAAACCTTTTTGAGGTCATTTTGGGTATAGTTAGGAATAGCGCAGTTTGAAACCATATTCAAATTCAAACTGTTTTTACCACATGAATTTAAAAGTGGGAGGCATATTCTTACTCAGCACATTTTTGTGAGCTCACACACCAATTTTCACTCCATTTGGAGTTGATCTTGACATGAGCTAAGTGGGAGAAATTCAAACTTTATTTGAATTTCAAACTGAACTTGTGCTGAAATTCATTCAAACCAAACCTCATTTGAACTTTGATCAATTCAAATGGCTCATGGGTGAATAATTTGAATTGCCAAGGGTAGTATGGGGTTCACTGTTTACAACAGTGATTAGGAGTAAATTTCAGAGGTTAAAACTGGAAGTGGGACCCACATGTCAGCCACTGCTCAGGTCAAACCGACTGAGACTTTTTCACTCGGGTCGCCGAGCCACAGCGGTGATCGCCACCGAGGGCAGCCGCCGCGCCAGCAGCTGCTTGCCCACGCGCGTGCGCGAGGCGGTGCAGAGCCTTCTTAAGGCGCCTGCCCCCCTTCCCGGCCGAGGCACCGCTGTTCTTCCCCGCAAGAACTCAGCGCCGGCCGCAAATTTCCGCAGCTCGGAATCGATCGGAGAACGCCGATCGCCGCTCCCTCCGTCCACTCCAGAGCCCCAGCAAGGTACTAGAGACCTTCCTCCGTCCTCCCCGTTGCTGGAATTCAGTTGAAACCGATTGATATCGGCTGTGCTGAAAGATCAAATTCGGGACTTGGAACCGCCGCACCCCGGGCTCTCGTGGACAGCCCAACCAGGGCGTTATCACGCCCGATCCAAGGCACCCTTGGACGAGCGGGTGACCGGTGCTGCTCATCCCCGAGCCACAGCCCAAGTGGTTGCTCACCGGCGGCGAATTTCCACTTTTCCCCTTTCTGTGTGCAGAACGACCTTCGGGTACGATTCTGTTTAATTCGTGCTCTAGAAAGGATTAGGGGGCCTCAAACCGCTCTCACACGAGCTAGACACGGTAACGCACAAGTTGCCTTCACAACTCCGGGCCGGAGAACCCCTGTACCCGGCGTAATTTGAGGTCTACCAATGGCGGAATGAACGGGCGGCATCGGGCGCACGGTGAGGACCTATTCCGGGCCTTCCCCGAGCTGCCTCGAGCTCATGTCGACCTTCTCTGAGGTCCACTGATGCTCCCCGACCGGTTTCCCAAGGAATTGAGATGCTAGGGAAGTCGGCCGACAAGGCCGAAGTCGTTCTGAGGTGGCGGCTCGTCGCCGACCATGCTCCGGCCATTGTCATGAGTAGCTGACCCTAGAATCCTGTTCCCCGAGTAAAAGTAGGCAGGGGCAGCCAGGATCGAGAAGTTTGGAGCTTTACAGAAGCCGGCGGCGAGCTCTCCGGCGAGGTCCCTTGGCGGCGGAGCGCGGGCGTCGTGAGGTTGAAGAAGGGGGTGGACCCCAGCTGTCAGCGGCCGATATTTTGAATCGGGATCCGACTGCGGCCGGGATCGAGTGTGCTGGCGCGCAAAATCATTGTGGGCCGCGGTGTGCCGTCGCCTCGGCGTGCGACGCGTGTCCCCTGGGCCCACGCGTGAGTTTAAACTTTTCCCCGATTTTCAGATTTCCTTCAAACTTCAAATCCTCATAACTTTGGCTAGAAAGCTCCAAATTGAGTGAACCAAATTTTGCTGGATTCAGATCTCCGAGTACTTTCCAGCAAATCAAGTTTCACTTCACGAAAACCCTTAATTCTCCAGAATTAATTCCTCAAAGTTTAAACTGTTAGGAATTTTAACTGGAGAATCCTTTGGAGGAAAATCCTGAAATTTTGCTGGGATGTTCACCAAAATTTCCCTGAACTACAATTAATTGTGGAGGGCTCAAATGAGCTTTACTGCAACTAAAACTTGACCAAATCTCTGTTTCGGTTGTAGCCAAGCCCCAGTAAAAGTTTCACAGTCATTGGGTCTGTCGAGCAAGGATTATAGACTTCACAACTTCAAAACTTAATACAAATGCATTTAAATTGATACATGTATTCCTTCCATCATGTAGTCGCTAAGGTCGAGGAGGAACCCGAAGTCCTAGACTTTGTAACTCCGGAGGAGCAGCTAGCCTACGACATGAGCAGCAAGGAAAGCTCCGGTTTGCATTAACCTTTTTACAAATTTTTATTCTTTTGACCACATACTTGTTTCCTTTATTCTGTGCATTAGAGTCTTGTTTGGAAGCCCCACTGCATAGCCAAGAGAACCATGAGTTGGGTTTAGGATTGCAAACCCCGCTAGCTACTGCATTGCTAGGATATAGTAGGATTTGGTACAAGTCGAGTAGTTGGAACTACTCGTGAGCATAGGCTAGAGGCACTCGACTCGGTTAGTGATAGCACATGAAACACATGGCAAGAAAATGAGACCAAGCGGAGAGTAAGGGCAGCAGGACATTGGGGCCTGTGTGCTGTAGCTCCACTTATGTCGATTGAGGACCGAGCCATGTGCGGGCCTGTTGAACAAGCTAGAACAGTACCGAAGACCTACCTGCTATATGGGAACCGGGAAACTGATGTAACTCGGGTAGCTGGGTATTGAGGCATTGCCCGTCGTTCAGAGGGTAGGTTGAGAGCTCGAGGTGTAAATCGGCTGGCGGCACTGAGATGCGCGTGCAGAGACCTCTTGCTCGGGAAAATGGGACCGGTTCAATATTTGGCTGACGGGTGAAAGGTGGTTGCATACGGTGTCAGTGATGGTTACTGTAGGCAACATCGAGTACGGGCGTACGTGACGGGTTGTTCGGGTAACCCTGCAGGTGTAAACCGATTATAATCGCCGTCCCTCGCGGTCAATGAGTACCACTTGTTCACTGTACCGTGACGTAGAAAGAATAGGCTAGTTACATGTTAAAATGTTGCTGATTGAAAGCTGGACATTGATTGTTAATGATATTCTGTAGCTTAGAGCTAACTAAAGTTCTTTTCAGCTTTGGGCAAAGTACATGAGAGAAATGCGTTTCTTGTTTGATTGCGGCTCTCTCATGTGCCTTAGCGTAAGGTCCTCCACAACCTGCTGCTAAAACTTGAAAGTAAGGTTCTACTAATTAGGCAAGTCCTTGCAACTGATTTTTACCTCATGTAACCCATTACCCTCATGTAGAAGTTCCATGTTTAGGTGAGACGGGTCAGACTTGCTGAGCCTTCATGCTCACTGCTTGTGTTTGAAGCTTTTGCAGGGTTTTATGAGGAAGGGACTCCCGAACAAGAGACGGAACCCCAGGAGGGGAACCCCGTCGAGTGGGAGTCGTGCACGCCGCAGAGTTAGTGTGCGTGTGTGCTAGCAAGGACACGTTCAAGGGCTGAACGTGGACTTGATGCTTAGTCTACGCCCGCGAGTGTAGACTGAACTTATTTTGATGTAAACATGTTCATAAACTTGTTTATGTAATAAAATTCCGCTTCCGCTTTGTACCTTTGACGTGTGTTATACGGTGCTGTGCAACGCAGCACCCCTCAGCGTGATCCTGGCTCGACGGGACCAATGGGGTCGTGTCAGCGTGGTATCAGAGCTCGCTTGAGGTTTAACGCACTACAAAGGTCATCGTTTTCAAAATCCAGTGAGGAACGAGTTAGTAGCCCGTATAAGGATGTTATTAGCATATAGAAAGTGGCATATTAACCTATTTGTTATGTCGGAAAATCATGTATCTCGGGACGTTTATGTCTTGGGGGGTACACGTGAGCGCTGTCCACCAGTGCGCACGAGCTGAAGGGTGGAGCCCCACGGGTGGCAGGTAACCCGACCCGCTTTGATATCCTCTACGACTCTTCATGTCATTTGGGGTATTCGAGCAACGTCTGTCCCTGGCGTGCGTGGTGCAACTTGGGAGACCCCGTCAAGTGGTCTGAAACGTGAACACGTAACTCAAGGCGTGTTTGGCTTGAGAACATCTGGGCGAGTGATGACGGCCGGGTGTACTAACTGTATGGATTCCGGGCTCGTTGTGCAGCCGAGTCTGATGATTGTTTGAGTTTCTGCAGGTAGCCTGACCATGAAACGGTAGACTTGTAGCATCCGTGTGCGAGTGACGAGTAGTGCCACTGAAATAACGAAGCCGGCTAAGTCCGGTATAGGTTTTTCCTTTGTGAGGACGTAGTACCGACATAATCTGGTGACGCATCGACGTCACACCCCATTAAATGAACAACTTCATCTAAAAACTTGAAGGTTTTGATCCAAAGTAGTAAAACTTGATGTAACTCCTTCCCTTGAACAGAATATTCAAAGTTAACAAGTTTTCAACTTATAGGTTGTTAAGGACAGAGCACTCTGTTTTCAGCTGAATCAAGGCTGAAGTTAATCAGAGGTTAGAGGTTGAGTTCTTTCGAGGTTAGGGTCGTATGATACATTTCTGGAAAGCGTTGGAAGAGCTTTACAACTCTTCTGTTGAGGTCCAGAGGTGTTTCATCCCTTAACCAATCGAAAAATGCAGTGGAGTTGAAACTGTCCAGAAAACAGGGCAGAACAAAGACTCTCTGTAAACTCTCTGTACATTAAGCATAACTTCCTGCTTAAAAATCCAAAAATAGAAAATGAGGTAGTTCTGGAAAGCTTATGAGATGGGTTACAACTTTGTAACGGAAAGTTTTGTCAGAAATCAGTACCTAAGGCAGGGAGGTACTGTCCAATTTTCTCCAGAAATTCTGTTAACTTTGACAGCTCATAACTTTTGAACCAGAACAGATCTTAGGCCAAGCAAATACTTTCTGGACACCTATTGAAGTTAGCCTTAACTTTGATGTTGAGCTCCAGAATTAGTTTTGCCTTTAACATGGCCTAAATCAGGTTGAAATGGAAACTGGTCAGGGCTGTCATGGGAACAGCAGATCAGCAGTCAAATTTGTTTAAAATTTGAACTATGTTTCCAAATTTTATGGGTTCAATGACATGTTTTATGTTATAGCTCAGCGGTTTACTGTTTAAATAAATATTTGACATTTCTCAAATATATTTTTACAGATGACAGCAGATAAGCAACTGGAGAACGGGTGGGTGATGTCCCACTGTTCTCACCGTAACGGCTACCCGGAAGCATTATGGCAAATGCTCCAATATTTCGGGTACAACCAGATGCCGCAATACTTCGCCAAGGAAGAAGGCGAAGAGGGGAACAAGACGTGGACGATCCATGTCGAGGTTCCTGCAGGACCTACGCCATCCGGTTGGGTGCCGCTCACCGTCACGGTGAGAGGAAGACAACCGGAAGGGATGTGGCAAGTGGCAGCCCGTGACACCATGTCACGTTTCACGTGCAGGCTATGGAGGGTACTCCATACGCGCTCGTTCTGGTGGAGGGACGGGCTCAACATGTGTGGAAATAGAGGTACCTGGAGGCAACGGACCCGAGTTGCCCAAGGTACAACCCCGCGGAGGCAAATCTCAGTCTCCAGATGAGGGCAGGAAACGCCGTGATGGACAGCCAAGCTGTTCATACGGAGCATCTCGCCACAAAGCTCAAGGAGAGCACAAGCCGTGGAGATCATTTCGATAGTGCTCACAGCGCACTCCTCAATGTGCTCCTTCCGACGATCAAGCGACTGAATGAACAACACAATCAGTTGCGTCGTCTGAAGAAGGCAAAGAAGAAGAGCCGTGTTGACATCGCGGCGTTGCAAGAGCTGGTGCAGACCCTAACCCAGCAGAATGAGGACCTTGCTCAAGAGCGGGACGACGCTATTGAGGAAGGGCAAGGCTGGGAAGAGGACTACAACCAAGCTATGGACGAGGTGCAAGCTTTGCAGGACCTCGTGCCCTCAGTGTTAGGCGTACCGGTGGTCTTGGGTCTTCCAGCAATGGGAGAACCCGGAATGGGAGAAGAGGTGGTAGATCCAGAGCCAGCAGAAGAGGTACCGGAGGAGGACGACCCACAGGAGGTCGAGTTCTACTCCGAGTAGAGGGTTACAGTTGCCAAGTAGGGCAGCCAGGGTAGCGTAACCCAACTTTTGTAATCGGTGACATGTCGTGTAGACAGTAGCATATGTATAGTTAGTGACGACATGAGCACGACTTCTCGGAGACCCGAGAATAATGTATCTTGTATAAAGTTTATGCTTTATCAATATATGTGAATGTTGTGCAAATTAATCATGTGTCACTACAATACCTACTATTGCTTATGGAATATTAAGTAAGACATGTGCTAATTGCTGCTGTTTTGAATTTCAGAATGACGCGTACTCGTGCCAACCCTGACGTTGGGGGTACCAGTCAAGGGGGAGAGGCCTCCCAACCACCTCCCGAGGACTCCTCGGGACAACAACCGCAACAGCAGCAACAGCAACAACAAACACCGCCACCGCCACTGCCAACGGTTACATTGGCCGACATCGTCGCGGCAATGGCGGGCTCGCATCAGCAACACACAGAGTTGCTGCAGACTCTTATTGCGAATACGTCTCGCCCAGAGAGACGTCAAGACCGTGAGGAGCGTCAACAGAGCTCCTACTCCGACTTCCTGGCAACTCATCCCCTGATATTCTCAAGGGCGGATGAACCACTTGACGCGGACAACTGGCTCCGCGCCATAGAGATGAAGTTCAGGCTGCTCCAGCTCAGCGAGCAGCGCAAGACTCAGTTCGCGGTCCAGCAGCTCCAAGGATCCGCGAGCGCGTGGTGGGCCAACTTCTGTGCTTCACAGCCCACCGACCGAGTGATGACCTGGACGGAGTTCCGGACGGCCTTCAGGGCCTATCATATACCGCCAGGTTTAATGAAGAGGAAGATGCAGGAGTTCTTACACCTGCAGAAAGGGGCCGGAACGCGCTGGAGTACTCCAGAGCGTTCAACAATCTCGCGCTCTACGCGTCGTATCACGCAGATACGGACGAGAAGCGGCGGGACCACTTTTACCAGGGGCTTAACCTGCTCCTGAAGGACAAGTTAGCGATGTTCAATCGCGGCAGCCTCAACGACATCATTGATGCTGCGATTGTTCAGGAGGACTCCGGCAAGGAGTTGGCGGCGGCAGAGCGAAAGCAAAGCGCGCCGCAGAGCAGCGGAGAAGGAGGCGGTCCTTCTCAGAAGTTTCGGATGGTGAATCGCCCACCATCAGGTCCACACTGGCAGCCACCACAGCGGTCGATGCCATTCCGCAGTCGGCCGTACTCTTCACCGGCATTCAGGCCGGCACTGCCAGTACCACCGCAACAACAACAGCAGCAGCGGGCGATGCCGCGTGCGTTTTCACCTCAGCAACGCATGCCGGGCTTTCGTCCACCGAGCACTCCACCAGCAGCGGCCACATGTTACAAGTGTGGTCGTCCAGGACACTTTGCAAGCAGTTGCCCGGAGAGGCAAGGCGGCGGAGTGGCACCACAGTTTCCGGGGAGGAATCAACCCCGGAACCCCACTAATGCGCGTCGGGCAAACCCTAGGCCCGGCACTGTCCACCAACTTGCCATTGAGGACGTTCCGGAGGGCGAGCCAATCCTTGCGGGTATGTTCCAACTCCACCAGCATCCCGCTATAGTACTGTTTGATTCAGGCGCCACACATAATTTTATTAGCCAAGCCTTCATTGCTACACACAGTTTGCCAATACTACCCACCGATAGTCCATATTTAATTTGTTCACCGGGGGGGAAGATTTCAGCAAGCGTAATGGTCTCCAAAGCACCATTATGCTTAGCGGGTAGAGTGTACCCCACGTCTCTCCTTATCTTAGAGGGACAGAAGGTCGATGTCATCCTAGGGATGTCGTGGTTAACCCGCCACGGCGCTGTTTTAGACACTGTCCTTCGAGTCGTGCACTTAAACTCAGAGGTGCACGGTTCTCACTCATTATTTCTGGACAGTCCAGAAATAAAACTTCCAAGTGTTTATCAAGCCACAACTATCAGATTGGAAGATATTCCAGTAGTCCGAGAGTTCCCTGATGTATTCCCGATGATTTACCGGGAATGCCACCCGATAGAGAGGTGGAGTTCAAGATTGAACTTGCACCGGGAACCATGCCAATATCCCGAAGGCCGTACAAGATGGCGCCCAAGGAGTTGGCTGAACTGAAGACTCAGCTCACGGACCTTCTGGAGAAGGGTTTTATTAGGCCGAGCTCCTCGCCATGGGGCTGTTCGACATTATTTGTCAAGAAGAAGGATGAGATGTTGCGGCTTTGCGTGGACTATCGTCCATTGAATGCCTTAACCATCAAGAACAAGTACCCGTTGCCACGGATCGACATGTTGTTTGATCAGTTGGTCGAAGCAAAGATCTTTTCCAAGATGGACTTAAGATCCGGGTACCATCAGATTAAGATAAGGGCGGAGGACATTCCAAAGACAGCTTTCTCGACAAGGTACGGACTTTATGAGTACCTGGTCATGTCCTTCGGCCTCACCAATGCTCCAGCTCACTTCATGTACTTAATGAACTCGGTATTCATGCCGGAGCTGGACAAGTTTGTCGTGGTCTTCATCAACGACATCCTTGTATATTCCAAGTCGGAGGAAGATCACAAGAAACATCTGCGTATAGTCTTGCAACGGCTGCGGGATCACAAGTTATACGCAAAATTCAGCAAATGCGAGTTTTGGATATCGCAAGTGCCTTTCCTCGGGCATATCATCTCAGCGGAGGGTATCGCTGTGGACCCGAGCAAGATCACTCAAGTGCTGAATTGGAAATCCCCGAGAACTGTTCACGAGGTACAGAGTTTCCTCGGACACGCGGGATATTGTCGGAGGTTCATCCCGAACTTCTCAAAGATTGCCAAGCCAATGACAGAGCTGCTGAAGAAGGCTACCAAATATGTTTGGAGTCCAGCATGTGAAGCAGCATTCAAGGCTTTAGTCAAGAACCTGACATCAGCACCGGTTTTGGCGCAGCCAGACACAACAAAACCGTTCGATGTGTACTGCGATGCATCTGGCATTGGGCTCGGATGTGTACTGATGCAAGACCGAAGAGTGGTCGCGTATGGATCACGGCAGCTTAGAAACCATGAACAAAATTATCCAACTCACGACTTGGAGCTCGCTGCCGTGGTACTTGCACTAAAAATATGGAGGCACTACCTACTCGGTAACCTCGTACATTTATATACCAACCACAAAAGCCTCAAGTACATATTCACTCAGAAGGAGCTGAACATGAGGCAACGAAGATGGTTAGAACTGATAAAGGATTACGAGATAGAGATCCATTATCATCCGGGCAAGGCAAACGTAGTGGCAGATGCGCTGAGCCGCAAGTCACACGTCAATAATCTGACCATCACACCGTTGGAAGAGAGCGAACCACCACTACATGTGATTCCACATGGAGCTCTCTACAACCTAGCTTTGATCCCCACCATCCGCGAAGAGATAGCGGCAGCCCAGAAGAATGACAAGGGCATGTCACATTTGCGGAGACGTGTAGATAGTGGGGAGCTGAAATGTTTCCGCAAAGACGGAGACGGCGTGCTATGGTTCAAGGACCGGATCGTCGTACCCCGTAACCCGGAATTACGGAAGAAAATCTTTGATGGGGCTCACTTATCAAAGTTTTCTATTCACCCCGGCAGCAACAAAATGTATCAAGAACTCAGAAGCAAGTTTTGGTGGACACGGATGAAGCGTGAGACTGCAAAATACGTGTCCGAGTGTGATACATGTCGAAGGGTGAAGGCAGAACACATGCGGAAACCGGGACTGCTACAACCACTGGGCATTCCTGCCTGGAAATGGGAGGATGTGAGCATGGACTTCATCGTTGGTTTACCCACCACCTTGCAGAAACATGATTCTGTGTGGGTGATCGTCGATCGGCTCACCAAAGTTGCCCATTTCATCCCGGTTAACACAAACTACAACGCCAAGAAGTACGCTGAACTGTACATCTCACGGATCCTATGCTTGTATGGCGTACCCCGTACTATCATATCGGATCGGGGCACTTTATTTGTGTCCCGTTTTTGGGAGCAGCTATACGCTGCCTTGGGGACGAAGCTGATCCGTAGTTCAGCATACCACCCGCAGACGGATGGACAAACCGAGCGGGTAAATAAAATTTTAGAAGACATGCTACGAGCTTGCGCTATCAACCACGGCAAGAATTGGGATGATCACTTGCCGTTAGCCGAGTTCTCGTACAATAATGGGTACCAAGCCAGCATCAACATGGCACCTTACGAGGCGCTATACGGGCGGAAATGCTGCACACCACTGAATTGTTGTGAATCTGGCGAAAGGGTTACCTTCGGGATTGACCTTGTCAACAATGCGAAAGAAAAGGTTCGACTGATTCAAGCGAACCTAAAAGCCGCTCAATCCCGTCAGAAACAATATGCGGACCGGAGAAGGCGCCCATTACAATTCGAAGTTGGAGATCACGTATATCTACGGGTGTCTCCAATGAAGGGCGTAAACAGATTTGGGGTGAGGGGAAAGTTGGCACCCCGATTCATCGGTCCATTTCAGATTACCGAAAGATGTGGATCAGTGGCATACCGGCTGAATTTACCAGAAGCACTTTCCGGTGTGCACGACGTCTTTCACATTTCCCAGCTAAGGAAGTGTCTTAAGCTATCAACTACCGTCCAGCTGGAGGATATTGAAGAACTGCAACCGGATCTCACCTATCGGGAGGAACCGGTGCAGATTATTGATGAAAAGGCCCGAACCACACGCAACCGTACGTTGTGGTTCTACATGGTTCTATGGAGTAATCACTCCATGGACGAAGCGACATGGGAGAGCGAAGAATTCCTTCGCAATAACTACCCCGAATTTTTCACGTCGCATATCCGGTAATTTTCCACCGTCCTCTCTCTCATCTTCACCTTATAATCTCGGGACGAGATTCTTTTAAGGGGGGGGGAATGTAAGGGCCTCAGTTTTTGACACACATTTGCAGTGTTCATCAGCACACCACACACCTCATTTGAGGAAGGATGATGAACACAAATGAAGAGCAAGTAACAATTATCAACATGCTCATTAGAGAGCAAACTCACACATTGCCAAAGTGGTATTTCACACATGTGATATAGATGGGCTGGGCATATGAAAACTCCTACACTTTATTAAGGATGTCCATGCCAAGTCTCACCCAAATTCAAAACCTTTTTGAGGTCATTTTGGGTATAGTTAGGAATAGGGCAGTTTGAAACCATATTCAAATTCAAACTGTTTTTACCACATGAATTTAAAAGTGGGAGGCATATACTTACTCAACACATTTTTGTGAGCTCACACACCAATTTTTACTCCATTTGGAGTTGATCTTGACATGAGCTAAGTGGGAGAAATTCAAACTTTATTTGAATTTCAAACTGAACTTGTGCTGAAATTCATTCAATCCAAACCTCATTTGAACTTTGATCAATTCAAATGGCTCATGGGTGAATAATTTGAATTGCCAAGGGTAGTATGGGGTTCACTGTTTACAACAGTGATTAGGAGTAAATTTCAGAGGTTAAAACTGGAAGTGGGACCCACATATCAGCCACTGCTCAGATCAAACCGACTGAGACTTTTTCACTCGGGTCGCCGGGCCGCAGCGGTGATCTCCACCGAGGGCAGCCGCCGCGCCAGCAGCTGCTTGCCCACGCGCGTGCGCGAGGCAGTGCAGAGCCTTCTTAAGGCGCCTGCCCCCCTTCCCGGCCAAGGCACCGCTGTTCTTCCCCGCAAGAACTCAGCGCCGGCCGCAAATTTCCGCAGCTCGGAATCGATCGGAGAACGCCAATCGCCGCTCCCTCCGTCCACTCCAGAGCCCCAGCAAGGTACTAGAGACCTTCCTCCGTCCTCCCCGTTGCTAGAATTCAGTTGAAACCGATTGATATCGGCTGTGCCGAAAGATCAAATTCGGGACTTGGAACCGCCGCACCCCGGGCTCTCGTGGACAGCCCAACCAGGGCGTTGTCACGCCCAAGCCAAGGCACCCTTGGACGCGCGGGTGACCGGTGCTGCTCATCCCCGAGCCACAGCCCAAGTGGTTGCTCACCGGCGGCGAATTTCCACTTTTCCCCTTTCTGTGTGCAGAACGACCTTCGGGTACGATTCTGTTTAATTCGTGCTCTAGAAAGGATTAGGGGGGCCTCAAACCGCTCTCACACGAGCTATACACGGTAACGCACAAGTTGCCTTCACAACTCTGGGCCGGAGAACCCCTGTACCCGGCGTAATTTGAGGTCTACCAATGGCGGAATGAACGGGCGGCATCGGGCGCACGGTGAGGACCTATTCCGGGCCTTCCCCGAGCTGCCTCGAGCTCATGTCAACCTTCTCTGAGGTCCACTGATGCTCCCCGACCGGTTTCCCTAGGAATTGAGGTGCTAGGGAAGTCGGCCGACATGGCCGAAGTCGTTTCGAGGTGGCGGCTCGTCGCCGACCATGCTCCGGCCATTGTCATGAGTAGCTGACCCTAGAATCCTGTTCCCCGAGTAAAAGTAGGCAGGGGCAGCCAGGATCGAGAAGTTTGGAGCTGTACAGAAGCCCGCGGCGAGCTCTCCGGCGAGGTCCCTCGGCGGCGGAGCGCGGGCGTCGCGAGGTTGAAGAAGGGGGTGGACCCCAGCTGTCAGCGGCCGATATTTTGAATCAGGATCCGACTGCGGCCGGGATCAAGTGAGCTGGCGCGCAAAATCATTGTGGGCCGCGGTGTGCCGTCGCCTCGGCGTGCGACGCGTGTCCCCTGGCCCACGCGCGAGTTTAAACTTTTCCCCGATTTTCAGATTTCCTTCAAACTTCAAATCCTCATAACTTTGGCTATAAAGCTCCAAATTGAGTGAACCAAATTTTGCTGGATTCAGCTCTCCGAGTACTTTCCAGCAAATCAAGTTTCACTTCATGAAAACCCTTAATTCTCCAGAATTAATTCCTCAAAATTTAAAATGTTAGGAATTTTAACTGGAGAATCCTTTGGAGGAAAATCCTGAAATTTTGCTGGGATGTTCACCAAAATATCCCTGAACTACCATAAAAATTTCAGATCCATTTGAGCTCATCTGATCCACCTAATGGTGTGATTAGTGAAACTGTTCCAGAGAAAATAGAAAATGTTCAGAAACATTTTCAGAATTTTCTCCGAAATTGTTTAGCTCATAACTTTAGCTGGGAACCTTCAAATTAAGTGAGGCCAACTCCATTATAACCCTCTGAAAATCTAGTTTTCAGAAAGTCATAGTTGGCTTCATGAAAATTCCTAGAACACCCTAAGAGTTCCAATTAAGGTCAAGGACATAATTAATTCTGGAGGGCTCAAATGAGCTTTACTGCAACTAAAACTTGACCAAATCTCTGTTTAGGTTGTAGCCAAGCCCCAGTAAAAGTTTCACAGTCATTGGGTCTGTCTAGCAAGGATTATAGACTTCACAACTTCAAAACTTAATACAAATGCATTTAAATTGATACATGTATTCCTTCCATCATGTAGTCGCTAAGGTCGAGGAGGAACCCGAAGTCCTAGACTTCGTAACTCCGGAGGAGCAGCTAGCCTACGACCAAGAGCAGCAAGGCAAGCTCCGGTTTGCATTAACCTTTTTACAAATTTTTATTGTTTTGAGCACATACTTGTTTCTTTTATTCTGTGCATTAGAGTCTTGTTTGGAAGCCCCACTGCATAGCCAAGAGACCATGGGTTGGGTTTAGGATTGCAAACCCCGTTAGCTACTGCATTGCTAGGATAGAGTAGGATTCGGTACAAGTCGAGTAGTTGGAACTACTCGCGAGCATAGGCTAGAGGCACTCGACTCGGTTAGTGATAGCACATGAAACACATGGCAAGAAAATGAGACCAAGCGGAGGGTAAGGGCAGCAGGACTTTGGGGCCTGTGTGCTGTAGCTCCACTTGTGTCGATTGAGGACCGAGCCGTGTGCGGGCCTGTTGAACAAGCTAGAACAGTACCGAAGACCTACCGGCTATATGGGAACCGGGAAACTGATGTAACTCGGGTAGCTGGGTATTGAGGCATTGCCCGTCGTTCAGAGGGTAGGTTGAGAGCTCGAGGTGTAAATCGGCTGGCGGCACTGAGATGCGCGTGCAGAGACCTCTTGCTCGGGACGATGGGACCGGTTCAATATTTGGCTGACGGGTGAAAGGTGGTTGTGTACGGTGTCAGTGATGGTTGCTGTAGGCAACATCGAGTACGGGCGTACGTGACGGGTTGTTCGGGTAACCCTGCAGGTGTAAATCGATTATAATCGCCGTCCCTCGCGGTCAGTGAGTACCACTTGTTCACTGTACCGTGACGTAGAAAGAATAGGCTAGTTACATGTTAAAATGTTGCTGATTGAAAGCTGGACATTGATTGTTAATGATATGCTGTAGCTTAGAGCTAACTAAAGTTCTTTTCAACTTTGGGCAAAGTACATGAGAGAAATGCATTTCTTGTTTGATTGCGGCTCTCTCATGTGCCTTAGCGTAAGGTTCTCCACAACCTGCTTCTAAAACTTGAAAGTAAGGTTCTACTAATTAGGCGAGTCCTTGCAACTGATTTTTACCTCATGTAACCCATTACCCTCATGTAGAAGTTCCATGTTTAGGTGAGACGGGTCAGACTTGCTGAGCCTTCGTGCTCACTGCTTGTGTTTGAAGCTTTTGCAGGGTTTTATGAGGAAGGGACTCCCGAAGAAAAGACGGAACCCCAGGAGGGGAACCTGTCGAGTGGTTGTCGTGCACGCCACAGAGTTAGTGTGCGTGTGTGCTAGCAAGGACACGTTCAAGGTCTGAACGTGGACTTGATGCTTAGTCTACGCCCGCGAGTGTAGACTGAACTTATTTTGATGTAAACATGTTCATAAACTTGTTTATGTAATAAAATTCCGCTTCCGCTTTGTACCTTTGACGTGTGTTATACGGTGCTGTGCAACGCAGCACCCCTCAGCGTGATCCTGGCTCGACGGGACCAATGGGGTCGTGTCATGATCCGGGTCTTTTCGTCGATAATCTGAATAGGTTGCTCGACGTAGGTGAGATCCGGCTTCAACTCGTCGATGTCTTCGGTGCGGATGGCAGCTGTAAACTTGAGACACTTCCGCAGCTGGGACACGTGAAATATGTCGTGAATACCAGCAAGGCTTGCCGGTAGTTCCAGCCGGTAGGCTACAGTTCCGCACTTCTCCGTGATAGTAAATGGACTTATGAATCGGGGAGCAAGTTTCCCCTTGACACCGAACCGATGAATCCCCTTCATCGGAGACACACGAAGATACACGTGCTCTCCGATTTCGAAATGCAGCGGTCGACGTCTCTGGTCCGCGTAGCTCTTTTGACGAGATTGGGCAGCTTTGAGGTTCTCTTGTATTATCCAAACTCTCTCTTCGGCTTCATTGACAAGATCAACCCCGAATGTTACTCGTTCACCGGATTCGCACCAGTTCAATGGTGTACGGCACTTCCGGCCGTATAGAGCTTCATATGGTGCCATTTTGATGCTCGTCTGATATCCGTTGTTGTACGAGAACTCCGCCAGCGGTAAGTGATCATCCCAGCTCTTACCGTGGTGGATGGCACACGCTCTTAGCATATCTTCCAGTATTTGATTCACCCTCTCTGTTTGCCCATCGGTTTGAGGGTGATACGCAGAGCTTCTAATCAACTTCGTCCCCAAGGATGCGTGTTGCTGTTCCCAGAAACGGGCTACAAACAGCGATCCTCTATCTGACACAATGGTGTGGGGAACTCCATGTAAGCACAAGATCCGTGCTATGTACAGCTCCGCATACTGCTTTGCGTTGTACCTAGTATGCACAGGGATGAAATGTGCTGATTTGGTTAACCGGTCCACAATTACCCAAATCGAATCATGGTTGTGGGAGGTCATCGGCAGCCCGATGATGAAATCCATACTCAAGTCTTCCCACTTCCATGCCGGTATTTGCAGTGGCTGCAACAGCCTGACTTCTTCATATGGTCGGCCTTGACTCTTTGACACGTATCACATTCCGAAACGTACTTTGCAACTTCACGTTTCATACGCGTCCACCAAAACTTCTTCCGGAGATCTTGGTACATTTTATTACTGCCCGGGTGAATGGAAAACTTGGACAAATGAGCTTCATCAAAAAATTTCTTCCGTAGTCCCATATCCCGGGGTACTACAATCCGGTCGTTAAACCACAAAGTACCCTCATCGTCCTTCCGGAAGCACTTCATTTCTCCATTATCTAATCTTCGCCGTATGTGAGACATACCCTTGTCTTTTCGTTGAGCCTCAATGATCACCTCTCGGATGGTAGGAATGAGAGCAAGATTATAGAGAGCTCCATACAGGATGACACGGAGGCTTGGTTCTTCATCATCCATTTCAGCAATAGTTAGGTGATGGATATGCGCCTTACGACTGAGCGCATCGGCGACCACATTCGCCTTTCCTGGATGATAGTGAATTTCAAGTTCATAGTCCTTAATGAGCTCTAGCCATCTTCGTTGCCTCATGTTCAGTTCTTTCTGAGTGAAGATGTACTTCAAGCTCTTGTGGTCGGTGTAGAGGTGTACAAGATTTCCGAGCAAGTAATGCCTCCACATCTTCAAAGCAAGGACCACGGCAGCTAACTCAAGATCATGAGTTGGATAATGCTGCTCGTGATTTCTGAGTTGACGAGATCCATAAGCGACCACTCGTCTTTCTTGCATCAGCACGCAGCCAAGACCGATGCCAGATGCATCGCAATAAATGTCGAATGGCTTTGTCATATCCGGCTGAGCAAGAACTGGGGCTGTTGTGAGATGCTTTATTAACGTCTTGAAAGCTTGTTCACACGCAGCACCCCACACAAATCTGGTATTCTTCTTTAATAATTCCGTCATTGGTTTAGCAATCTTGGAAAAACTCGGAATAAACCTCTGGTAGTAACCCGCTAAACCGAGGAAGCTTCGGATTTCATGTACTGACTTTGGTAACTCCCATTTCTGCACTTGGATAATCTTACTCGGATCTACAGCGATGCCCTCCACTGAAATGATGTGTCCGAGAAAAGGTACTTGATTAATCCAGAATTCACACTTGCTGAATTTTGCATAGAGCTGATGATCTTGCAATCTTTGTAGCACAATATGCAGATGTTCAGCATGTTCTTCCTCTGAGTTGGAGTACACCAAGATATCGTCGATGAAGACAACGACAAATTTATCCAACTCCGGCATGAACACTGAATTCATCAGATACATAAAGTGTGCCGGGGCGTTGGTCAACCCAAAAGACATAACGAGATACTCATACAGCCCGTATCTCGTTGAGAATGCCGTCTTCGGAATATCTTCTGCCCGGATTTTAATCTGGTGATATCCGGACCGAAGATCCATCTTCGAAAATACCTTCGCACCCACTAATTGATCGAAGAGCATATCAATGCGAGGTAGTGGATACTTGTTCTTGATGGTAACGGCGTTCAAAGGACGATAATCAACACAAAGCCATAGTGTTTCGTCCTTCTTCTTGACAAACAATGCTGAACAACCCCAAGGTGACGAACTCGGTCGTATAAAGCCCTTTCTCATTAGGTCATTCAGCTGTGTCTTCAATTCTGCCAGTTCATTGGGTGCCATCTTGTACGGCCTTCGTGATATCGGTGTTGTTCCTGGTATAAGTTCAATTTTGAACTCAACGTCTCGTTCGGGCGGCATGCCCGGTAAATCTTCGGGAAACACATCCGGATACTCACGTACCACCGGAATGTACTCTATCTTAACAGCTTCCGTGTGGTTCACTGTTGCAATCTGTTGCCGTTTGGCGCCCAGAATTAATATATGAAGACCGTGCTGTGGGGAGTTGAGCTCAACGGTCCTGGAGCTGATGTTAAGAACCGCTCTGTGGTAATTCAACCACGACATCCCCAAAATGATGTCGATCTTCAGACCTTCAAGAATAATGAGGGTCGTAGGGTATATTTTACCCCCCAAACAAAGAGGTGCTCGGGAGACAACCTCGCTTGCGGTACTGCTGCCTCCGGGCGAAGATATGAGGTATTGCCTCTTTGTATAAACTGTTTGGAGCTGATGTTGAGCCACAAAAGATTGGCTAATAAAATTGTGTGTGGCACCGGAATCAAAGAGAACTAAAATCGGTAGCTGATTCAGAGAAAAGATCCCTGCTAACGCGGCTTCTCCATCCGGAACATCATCAATCATAGTATAGTGAATGTTGCCCCTTATCTGCCCTCCTATCTGCAGATTGAGGTACGGATCGTATTGTTGTAAATATGATGACCCGTAGCATCGAATTTCCTCTGGACATTGCCTAGCATAATGGCCCATATGGCCACAAGTAAAACACGGATGTCTTTCCGGTTCTTCATTAACTTGCGGTGGACTGCTAGGTACATATGACTGCAGCGATGGAGCACAAACCACCGTCTGATGCTGCGGCTGTGGAGGTGGTGCAAGTTGTAGAACTTGACCAGCAATCAATCTCTGAGGAGTTGATCGTACAGGTGGCCTCCATCTTTCACCAGGTGGCGTTTGATACACCAAACGGTACTTTTGAGGCACATAACTTGTGCTAGCCTGCTCGATCTCACTCATCTTTCTCTTCTCCGCTTGCCACTCAAGTGTCAGCTTCTCTTGAATGAAAGCCGCATCGACCATGTCGGTGTAACTGCCATTATTGCGTACGGCCAACTTATCCTGTAATATGGCACTCAGGCCATGGAAGAATAGGTCACACCGTGCCTCTTCTTTTGCCACATATTCGGGAGCATATTGGGCCAAAAGATTAAATCTTCTGACATACTCGAGGACACTCATGTCCCCTTGCTTCAGGCCCAAAAATTCCTCCCGCTTTGCCTTGACAATACCTAGTGGTATGTAACGAGTACGAAAGGCTTCACAAAACTCCTTCCATGTCACTTGATGGTCCTCCGGAATGGTGGCAAGATGATCCACCCACCAGTTTCCGGCGGCTCCATGGAGTTGTTGAGCGGCAAACTTTGTCTTCTGGTATTCATCACACTTGAATACTCCAAATTTTGACTCCATGGCACGAAGCCATTGATCTGCTTCCACAGGTTCGGTGGCTTCAGTAAAAATTGGCGGTTGAGTCGCCAAGAAATCCAGATAAGCGTTCCGAGGTGGAACGACTTGTTGCGTGTTCTGGAGTACGCCTTGCTGTACCAAAGCTTGGAGTAAGCGTGTGTGTTCTTGCGTTGCTTCTTGGAGTAGCCTAGCGTTCTCTTGGTTAGACTCGACGACTCGAGTCATAAGATCCATCCATCCCGTGGATGGTGGTTCCGATGGTGGAATAGAAGCATCACCACCTCGACGAGAACTTCCGGCCCTACTCCTAGAGCGAGTACGAACCATACTGCAAAATGTAGTTGAGATGAGTTAAACAAGAACTCAGCAGTATGTGAGACTAATGGAAACATGATTATGTCAAAACTTTATGAAAGCAGTAACAAAATTCATGTTTACAAAACTCCTTAGTAGGCATAACTATCCAGCCTATCTGTACAGGACAGACCTTTATGCACTATCTCCAGATTTTGATCTAGTTAAGAGCATTTTCGTAACTCAAGTTGAATACCAAAGAAAGTTAACTTCAGTATCTTTCCAACGAGTACTCATATGCCCCCAGATCATCTCCGGATTAAAAGTTATGATTTTCCAAAGTTGACAGAATTCCTGGATAAAATTTGCCAGCACCTCCTTTGTACGTGGCTGATTTTATCACAGTTGTATATGTAAATACAATAAGAACCTGAAAAAACTTTGAACTACAATAATGTTGCACATTTCATAACCTATCCAATGGTGTATCATAGGCTTCTTAAGGGTTTCTCTACAGAAAGTTATGGCTTAAAAACAGAAAGGTCCAGAGAGGTTTTGCTGCTGTCCTGGTTCTGGACAGTTTACCTTCCTCTGAACTTTCTACCCATTTAGCGTGTGATTTTGCTCGGGAGCTCTACAAATAAGTTGTAGATTAATTGAGAAGCTTTCCAGAACTGTATCATACACCTTAATTGGGTCAAGCTACTCAGAGTTATGCTCTGTTGAAGTCCAGCAAAAATTTCTGCCGAAAACAGAGCACTCTGTTTTTGAAATCTTTGAAGCCTAGTCTTCCTCTCATTTGAATCTTAGCTCAAAAGAAGAGTTCAGTAACTAATATTTATTTTGAACTTACATTTTTATTGGAAAGTTAATTCATGAGTCATTTCTTCAAGGAAAGGAGTTATAACGTTTAGTACGGCGTCGATGCACCATAAGAAGCATGTCGGTACTATGTAGCCTCACCAAAAGAAAACCCTAACCGGATTATACCGGCATAAACGTATCTTAGGTGGCACTAAAACAGTCACTCGCAAATGTGTACTATTTGTACTACGGTTTCGTGGTTAATCCTGCATAAGTCACACTCAATCGTCAGGTTCGTCTGCACACCGAACCCGGTATCCATACAATTCTTACACCCGTCCGTCATCACTCACACAGGTGTTCTCAAGCCAAACACGCCTTGAGCTACGTGTTCACGTTACTAACCACATGACGGGGTTTCCCAAATTGCACCATGCACGCCTGGGACAGACGTTGCTCGAGTACCCCAAACGACATGAGGAGTCGTAGAGGATACTAAAGCGGGTCGGGTTACTTGCCACCCGTGGGGCTCCACCCTTCAGCTTGTGCGCACTGGTGGACAGCGCTTACGTGCACCCCCCAAGACATAACTCGTCCCAAGATGCACGATTTTTCTGACATAACAAATAGGTTAGTTTGCCACCTTCATAATAAGCTAATAGTAATCCTTATGTGGGCCTAGTACCGTATCCTCACCGTAACCTAAATTTCTGTCGTAATACCTTCCTTATTCCGTGTGCTATTACCAATGCGGCTCTGATACCATCTGAGACGGGCGCGATACCGACTGAGACAGGGCTCAGCTCTGATACCCTGCTGACGCGACCCGCTCAACCGAGACAGGCCACTCGCCTGGGAATCGCATTGGGTGGTGCCGTATTGTGCGGCACCCAACAGCACACATATGAGGAACAATGTATTACATAAAACAATAGCGGAAGCTTACAAGTTTTTCTTTGTAAATACTTTACATCAAGTAACTACAGCGGAGGTCTATATCAACTCACGTCGAATAACTAAAAGCACTCGAGATGAAGTCCAGCCCGCGGACTCCCCTCGCTAGCAACACGAAGACAACAGCAGCGGCTGGGTTCTCCCTGGGTTAAATGACTCGGAAGTCTCCGAGTCTCACCGGACAACCTTCTTTTCAGCATCGATGTTAACCTGCAAAACCACTTATATAGCAAGCGTGAGCACATAGGCTCAGCAAGTCTGACCCGTCTCTCCTAAACAAGAAACTCTACATGCACGACGGTTGCAATTGGGTCGGCTAGATTTGCATAAAGGACTCGCCTAAAGTTGATCCTTAACTTTCAGATTTTAAGCCTCATTGTGCAGACCTTTAGCTGAAAAGCATCGCAACTCCACAATCAAACAAGAAACGCTTTGTTGCGATGCCCCTTGCACAAAGTGAAAGTAAAGTTTAATGAGCCTATCTTTAAATCAATCATGGTTGAAATACAAATTACATCACAGTCTTATCCAGTTCAAAAGATAACCAGTTTCAGTTCTTACTACGTCAAGACGCAGTGGGCAAGTATGCTCATATAACCGCGAGCGACGGTGATTCGAATCAGTACACGCCCGGACTACACGACGCGTACACCCGTACTCCGAGTTGCTGGCAGCAACCTTGACTGACGTTGTACACGGCCACCTTTCCCAAGATCTTCCATATTGGACGCAGTCCAACTGCCCCGAGTACGCAAGCTCCCTCAAGGTACATACCCACTGTGGTATGTTCTTGAGCGAGGTACCTCCTGCTACCCTGACGCCGAAAGCCTAAGGCAGTTGGAAAAGTTCCACTATGGATCTCCCAAGGTACATCGGTTTCCTGGGTCCCATATAGCAAGTATGCGCCCCGTACACAACTCAAACTTGTCCAACAGGGCCAAGCACGGACGGGCCTTAACCGACACAGGCAGGGCTATGCACGCACGGCCTGCAACCTGCTGCATCTAAACCTCCCTGCCCGGTCTCCATTTCTTATGTGTGAACTTTCCTCATCTTCTCTAAATTGGACCCGTTCCAAGTACACCAGCCCTAAACTCGCCAGTAGATTCCAACTACTCGTCTTCTACCAGACCTTTCCTACTAACATTAGCGTAGCCAAATTCCCTCGAGGAGTTGCTATTCTACCCTTTCTCTCTTAGGTGTTTCTGGTCATGCAAGTGGAGTTTTCAATATCATCTAGACGTAATGCAATCAACGATGCAAAGCTATGATCTCTACAAATGAAAATGCTTTATAAAACGGTTCAAATGCAAACCGGGGTTTGCCTGTTTTGCAGGTGACTAAGGTTACAATCAGTTAGTGACGATTACTTGGAGCTTGATCACTTGTTTTCCTCCCTCCTTGATCTTCACCTCAAGTTCTTCTCACCTTCTTCACGTATATGCTACACGATATGATCATGCATATGTATTTAATTGAAAAGCTTTTGCTAATAAGATCTAATGACAGTTTTAAAACTGGAACTCTGTATAAGAATTTAAAATGACACTGGTGCTAGTGGTTTGGGTTGGGCTTAAACACTAAGATCAAATGTTAAGTGCTTTTCCCACTTAAGTGTTGATCACCTTAAGAGATTACACATGACAGTGGTGATCCAGAGCTCTAATGGAGCTGAGAATTTTCATGTGAGTTTCTTGTTACAAGAAAGTCCTCTGGACCAAAATTTAGCACTTTTCATGGAGTGGTTTATTCAGAATAATTCTCTAAGTGTTTAGTCAAAGATGAATTAATTCTGAGGTAACACCCATGTTCATGTCAAACTCAGTGAACCACAATTTGAATTATAGTTCATAGAGTCTACATGAATTTTCCTAGGATTTTTGAAGCTAAGAATGGCCCAAAACTGAATTTCATTGGAAATTCTCTGAAAATGTTTCTGTATTCATTTGAAGACAGAAACTTACAATCTGAATGAACCTGATCAATTCAACTCCAAATGAGCTGAAACTTTTACAGGAGTCTTATAACACCCTAAAGAATGTTCTGGAAAAATTTGGGGATTTTTGGATAAACCAAACTCCCTCTAAAATTCTATTGCTGAAAAGTTTTAAAGAATTTTCCAGAATTAAATAAAGACTTTCATCCAAATTGGGTTGCATATTTGGATAGAGTTTGTCAATCTGAATCTAACCCAATTTGAATAACTAAATTTGGAGGTTCCTAGCAAAAGTTATGCTCTTCTAAAGTTTGGGGAAAACTCTGGAATTTGAATAAATCCGAGAAATGTTTAAACCTGACGGTGGGACCAGGGACACGTGTCTGCTGCCGGGAGCGTGCCGCACGGGGTCACAGGGTTGTTTCCCATGCTGTCACAGTTGATCCCATGCCACAGCGTATCCAGCCCACTGTTGCCGTGCGACTGACAGGCGGGCCCGGCGAGGTCTTCTTCCATCTCCCGCTTCTGCGCGATCCCGCCGCCGGGCTCGCCGGAGTAGCTCCGGAATCGGTCGTCCGGCCACCCCTGCCGCTGAAACTCGCTGCCAGCCCCTAATTCCACGCGAGGAACACGCTGGTGGGGTTTTCTCGAGCTGGCAGGGCCCCTAAACTAGCCCGCGACGGCGCACCGGCTCGGATGACGTCCGGCGACGTCGCCCTGGCGCTATAACCCGCAAAAAGCTCCCTGGAAAGGTTCTACAGCACCAGTGGAGGCTGGCCAAGCTTGGCATGGCCGCATATGGGCTCGGGAATGGCTCTACCCTAGGTTTCACCGTGCACCCGCATTTTCCCGCCATAGCCGCCTTCGGAAAGCTTGAAATTGCACCGTGCACAGGGTGTTTCATGCGAGGTTTCAAAAGAGAACTGGTGCGCCTACATGTCTAGCCGGTGTGTGCGAAGTCTCGTGGTGTCTAAACAACAATTGATCAGGAATTTTACAGAATCATACCGGAAGGTTGGTTTTCACCAGCCGGAGAGGATCTTCAAAATTTGCCGTCGAGAGGCCGAGGCAGGCTCTGTGCGTCGGGTGGAAGCTGCACGGAGCTCATGCGTGCCCCAGGGACCGCTTGTTTGGTCGTGAAAGCCGCTCTGTGGAGCTGTCCACGGGAGCACGTCGCCGCCGGGGTGTTCGGCCGCCGCGGGAACTCGATGTCCTCGGCGTAGAGGGCACGAACGCACTTGGCGATGGCTCGAGGAGGTCGTGGGGACGATGGTGGTGTTGTTTTGCTGCTCAGAGGCGCTGCTCACTTGCTCTGCTCGAGTACCCGAGCGATCGAAGAAGAGCGGCCGTGTTTCTTCTCTCGGTGCGAGGAAGAGAGGAAACAGCGCCGTGTCTTCGGTTAAGAGGCGGGAGAGGTCACGAGGCGGTGGCTGCCGACGTCCAGCAGCTCTCCAGCGCGAAGTGGAGCCAGCAGGAGGTGGCTGCGGCCGAGATCGGTGTCGAGGGGAGGGAAGGTGGCTTCGGCCGTTGCTTCGCGTGGGAGGAGAGCAAATGAAGACTGAGGACTGAAGATCTTTTGCAAAATTTCAGTACTCCCAATAAAATGTGGGTCCCACATGTCAGTCCTCCTTATCTCTTCTAAAATATCTCCCCAATTTGAATATTGAGTGAATTCAATTGTGGGAATTCAAATCTGGTATGCATTTGGATAATTGGGCAAGTTTCATCCAAATTCAAATGTGCATTTGAATTCTTTGTCATTTAAAGTCCATTTTGGAAAATGGGTTGCAAATCATTTTCATAAATCATGAAACTTTGCACACCCCCTAATTTGGACTCAAGGAATTCAAATATGAAATCTGATTTTATATTTGGCTGTTGCAAATGATATTTGTAGCACAACAGTTTGGAAATTCCTAGTGTTACTCTCATTTGAATTTTTATTTTGAACACATTGTTCCAATCTGATTTTTGTTTTCTCACATATATGGGAACTTCCCATCCTTGTTGTAGACCCCTCTAAGGTTCCAAGTTCTCAAATAAACATTTGACTTGTGTGAAGAAAAACCGTCATGTGTGTCATCACATGTTGAAAAGTTTTAACAAGTCCCAAATTTCATATATATGAAACCAACTTTTGCAAATAAGTGTTTCTTTGTATTCATAATTTTGGGACCTTTACAAGTCCACCTTAAAATGGATGCACAGGAGGCATACGGACTCCGTTTTTGACGTTCTACATATGCACGGAAAGCTGAGAGGATAAACTTTCCAATGGAACTGGCCCCACGTCAAAATTAACTCGGAGTCGACAGGAAACTTCGAAACAATATAAAGTTTAGAGTCTGTCAGGGTGTTGCATCACCTAGTTGGGCCATTTGGCCTTGTATCGAGTCCAAGTCCATTATGTACGTGCCTTAGGGTTAGGTCACGACCCCAGCACCCCCCTGGTCGTCCTCCACCTCCTTTATACCCCCTAGTCGCCGTCACAAACAGCTGGATTTGCTTAGTTACAATCTGTCATTGAACAGTTCGCCGATCATCGGTTGTGAAACCCCAAATTCGTGATCAATTCAGTTTTGATTGCAACTTCTCTGTTCTTGCTTGTGTTTCTTATTGCGCTTGCAGGGATAAGCCTTCGTGGCGAGGTCATTCGTGTGACACGGGTGATAACCAACGGAGCAGTGATGTAGTGATTGCGGGGTTTCGTTCGTTCGGAGCCTTGGATCATCAACGTCGAGATTTCCACACAATCAAGTTTACCCTACCTCTCGGAAGATCGGGACTCATCCTCCTATCAATTGGTATCAGATTTCCAGGTTCACCGTGAGGTATTCTTGTGTACCCTTTAGATTTATTTTGTTTCAGTCCTATCATCCACAAAAAGCCACAAAAAAAATTTTAGTTTCCCTGACCTACAACCCCCGCTCAACCTTTTGCACAATTTAGTTTCGGAGTCCGTAGTTCTGAGTTCGTGTCCTAGGTTGAGTCTGGTTGCTGGTTTAGATTTGTTTTGGTTCAGTTTTGTTTCTTCCATCCGCTGCCATCTACAAAAAAAATTCCATCCACCGAATCGTTTCTGTTGCAGTTTTCACCACCACCAAAACCTGATTCGGGGTATCCTCCTTAAAACGGGCATAACTTTTTGCTCGTAACTCCGATTGAGGCGCATTTTTTTCCCAGAAAGGTCTCGAAAAAGTCCACATACATTGTTTTCAAAAAAATTATAAAAAAATTAAGAAGGCCCTCGTTTCGAACTCCGAAGTTCAAGCACCAGTTTTTCCAATCGCTCCTGAATTTGTGCCGATCTCATCTTTCATCGGTTTGAGCTAATACTTGGTTCTGTTTCTATTCTTGTGCCCCTGGTTGAGAAAAAATATCAAAAAAATAAAGAGAAAAAAGATTTTGATTTCTACTAGTACTTCAAGACAAAAACAGGAGGCTAAGGGGTTTTCTAGTTGTGCTATTTCTGTGTGAGTGCTGGATACTTGCTGATATTATCCTTGTTGTTCATCATCATTCATCCTTGCCCTTGCTTGTTGCCACAACTGTTCTAATACATTCTTAGGCCAGCAACTAGGTGAAATTCTTTGGACACTTATTCAGCATTGCTATCTGTTACTAACTTGTGTGCCACATACATATACTGCATTTGAGCCTTCCAAGCTCCACCTTCTCTCGAGCAGAACAGGTAACCTTTGCAATCACACCCACTCTCTGCTTGCTTCACACCGGTCACCGTTGGCCACCTGCAGTGCTGGTAAGAAACTTGTAAGAGCGGGGTAAGACACATCTTACTGATCGATTTTCCACCCACTTCGGAGAGCGTAGTAATAGGGTTCTTCACGATCTTATTGTCTTTGTTTCTGTTTTGTACTAACAATGACAGGAAAGAAGCCTATGGATAAGACCTCTGGTTCTACACCTCTGGATGATGATGAGTGTGTGTCCCATATGGAACTAAAGGACATGATGCGGGCAATGACCGAAGCTTTCAACAATTACCAGACCACTACAACAGCCACCTTTCAGAGGCTCCATACAAGTGTTGCTGGTCTGACCACACGGTTGGACGAGATGGAGACTCGTCTTCCCCAACAAGCTATACCCTCTATCATCCTTGATGGTGATGCACATGGTCACTATGACACAGAGGATGACTTCAATATCGATGAGGTTGATGCACAGCAGCGCCGTCGCCCTTGACGAAATCGTCAAGGTATGGGAGGTAGACCTCGTCCTCATGCTCCTGAACAAGATAATGATCCTTATGCTAAGATTAAGTTTTCTATTCCAACATTTTATGGATCTTATGATGCTGAGACTTACTTGGATTGGGAGATGACGGTAGAACAAAAATTTAGCTCTCATCTTGTTCCTGAGCGACATAGAGTTAGACAAGCCACTAGTGGGTTTAAAGATTTTGCTATAATTTGGTGGAATGAACTTGTCAATACACGTAATGCACCACAGACATGGGCTGCGTTAAAAGAAGAGATGCGCGCTAGGTTTGTTCCTCCTTCATATAGACGTGATCTTCTTAAGAAATTGCAACGCTTTGATCAGGGTAACATGACTGTCCAAGAGTACTACCAAGAGTTGCAGAAAGGTATGCTTCGTTGTGGGGTAGTTGAGGATCAGGAAGACCAAATTGTTAGGTTTTATGGGGGCTTGCGGCGTGAGATCCAAGACATAGTTGACTACAAGGAATATCATTCTAGTCAACGTTTATTTCAACTTGCCATGTTAGCAGAAAAAGAAGTGCAGGGTCACCAACAGCAGCGGCGGAACAACACCTTCACGCCACGACAATTTCCGGTGACATCCA
Organism: Neostapfia colusana; assembly: GCA_030760725.1. Lineage (NCBI taxonomy): Eukaryota > Viridiplantae > Streptophyta > Magnoliopsida > Poales > Poaceae > Neostapfia > Neostapfia colusana. The sequence continues at coordinate 78,920,421 of JASWHV010000008.1, read as the reverse complement.
AAGCAGCGCCCTCCTCGAGCGTACATGATTCTACACCACCCTCCACGGGTGTTGTACGCAGCAGCATCGCACCTTCTACATCATGGGGACAAGATAACAGCAAGTTCCAGATGCCTCCAGGTGTTGCAGCAAAGGCGGCTGCACCAAACACTTCGACAAGTCGCAGCTCCGACATCAAGTGCCACTGCTGCCAGGGACTTGGCCATATGCAATGAGATTGCCCCAGCAAACGGGCGATCATTGCCACTGCTGATGGTGGGTATGTTAGTGCTTCTGATATTGAAGATGAAAATATTATTGCAACTAACATTTCAGGTTCGGATGATGGTGCTGAGGAGGTTCTTGGTACATCTGCGACAAACAACTATAGGACTTTGATTGTGCAGCGAGCTTTGAGTGCCACGGTTCGAGAGGACGACAACCGCCAATGTCACAACCTTTTCAACATGTTTCTCGTCGTCAAGGACTGCCGTGTACATACCATCATTGATGGTGGTAGCTGCAACAATTTGGTGAATGTTGAGGTGGTCAAGAAGCTTGGCTTGACCACACGGGAGCATCCCCACCCTTATCACATTCAATGGTTTAACAACAATGGTAAGGTTAAGGTAACACAAACAGCAAGGATACATTTTTCCATTGGTTCTTATCATAATTTTGCTGATTTTGATGTGGTACCTATGGATGCTTGTTCTCTTTTGTTGGGACGTCCTTGGGAGTTTGATACTGATGCTATTCACCATGGTCGATCTAATAAGTATACTCTCATGCATAAGGGCAAGAAATTTGTGTTGCTTCCTATGAGTCCCACTGAAATTGTACAATTTGAACAGGAGAAAAAGAATAATGCTAAGCAAAAGGGTGTTTTCAATTCTGAAATTCAGAAACCTATTAAGTTGAACAATCCTATTTTGCTTGCAACTAAATCTGATCTTGATGATTTATATGCCTCTAATGGAACTTGCTATGGTTTAGTGTGCAAACATGCTTTATATTCCATTGAGGATACATCCATTGTCTTGCCACCTGCTGTTGCTAACCTTTTGCAGGAATATATGGATGTTTTTCCATCAGAGATACCCCCTGGATTACCACCTGTGTGAGGCATTGAGCACAAGATTGATTTGGTTCCAGGGGCGAGCTTGCCAAACCGTCCTTCCTACAGGACCAACCCCGACGAGACTAAGGAAATTCAGCGACAAGTCCAAGATCTTCTGGACTGCGGGTACATTCGTGAGATTCTTAGTCCTTGTTCTGTTCCTGTTCTTTTGGTTCCAAAAAAAGATGGCACTTGGCGCATGTTTGTTGATTGTAGAGCCATCAATAACATTACCATTCGTTATCGCTATCTTATTCCTAGATTGAATGACATGCTTGATGAGTTGAGTGGTTCTGTTATTTTCTCCAAGATTGATTTGCGTAGTGGGTATCATCAGATTCGTATGGCTTTAGGTGATGAATGGAAAACTGCTTTTAAAACTAAATTTGGACTTTATGAATGGTTAGTCATGCCATTTGGTTTAACTAATGCGCCCAGCACTTTCATGAGGTTGATGAATGAGGTTTTACGTGCTTTCATTGGTAAATTTGTGGTGGTTTACTTTGATGATATCCTTATTTACAGCAAGTCATATGATGAGCATCTTGAACATTTGTGTGCTGTTTTTAATGTCTTGCGCGATGCACGTTTATATGGTAACCTTGAGAAGTGCACCTTTTGCACCGATCATGTGTCTTTTCTTGGGTATGTTGTTACTTCGCAGGGCGTTGAGGTGGACGAGGCAAAGATTGTTGCCATCACGAGCTGGCCACTTCCGACTACGGTCACACAGGTTCGGAGTTTTCTTGGTCTCACAGTTTTCTACCGGCGTTTTGTGCGGGATTTCAGCACCATTGCGGCACCTCTCCACGAGTTGACAAAGCATGGAGTGCCGTTTCAATGGGGACCAGCACAACAACAAGCTTTTGATGTTCTCAAGTCGAAGCTCACACAAGCACCATTGCTGCAACTTCCTGATTTTGAGAAGACCTTCGAGCTTGAATGTGACGCGGGCGGCATTGGCATTGGAGGAGTGCTAATTCAAGGAGGTAAACCTGTTGCCTTCTTTAGTGAAAAATTGCATGGGCCTTCGCTGAATTATTCTACATATGACAAAGAACTTTATGCTTTAGTGTGTGTCTTGCAAACTTGGCAACATTACCTAAGGTCTAAAGAATTTGTCATACATTCAGATCATGAGTGTTTGAAGTATCTTAAAGGACAAGCTAATCTGAACAAACGTCATGCTAAATGGATTGAGTTCATAGAATCATTTCCTTACATCATTAAACATAAGAAAGGGAAAGACAATGTGATTGCCGATGCTTTATCTAGATGTTATACCATACTATCCCAACTTTCTCATAAAATCTTTGGTTTGGAAACCATAAAGAGGTTATATGCAACTGATTTGGACTTTAAATATGCCTTTGAAAATTGTAGAGAGGGAAGAACGTGGCAAAAATTCCTGCTGCGTGAAGGCCTTCTCTACCGTGCTAACAAGGTGTGTGTTCCAGCTAGCTCCGTTCGTCTTTTGTTGTTGCAGGAAGCGCATGGAGGTGGTTTGATGGGACATTTTGGTGTTAAAAAGACAGAGGATGTGCTGGCTGCTCACTTCTTTTGGCCATGAATGAGGCGTGATGTGGAGCGCTACGTTTCACGTTGCACGACATGCAACAAAGCTAAGTCTCGACTTAACCCTCATGGTCTTTATATGCCTCTTCCAGTTCCTAGTGCACCTTGGGAGGATATTTCTATTGACTTTGTTTTAGGATTGCCTAGAACAAAGAGGGGGAGGGATAGTGTCTTTGTGGTTGTTGATCGTTTCTCTAAAATGGCTCATTTTATACCCTGCCACAAGACCGATAATGCTTCACATGTTGCTGATTTGTTCTTTAATGAGGTTGTGCGTTTGCATGGTGTTCCCAATACTATTGTTTCTGATAGGGATGCTAAGTTTTTGAGTCACTTTTGGAGAACTTTATGGCATAAATTGGGAACAAAGTTGCTGTTTTCTATTACTTGTCATCCACAAACTGATGGGCAAACGGAGGTAGTTAATTGTACCTTATCTACTATGTTGCGGGCTGTTTCGAAAGACAATTTGAGGTTGTGGGAGGAGTGTTTGCCACATATTGAGTTTGCTTATAACAGGTCTATTCACTGCACAACCAAGTTAAGTCCATTTATGGTAGTGTATGGGTTCAATCCTCGTGCTCCAATTGATTTGCTACCTTTATCACATACTGAAATTGTGAACTTAGATGTTACACAACGTTCTGAATTTATTCTTAAGTTGCACGAAACTACTAAGTTACAAATTGAAAAAATGAATGAAAAGTATCGCATTGCTTCTAGTAAAGGTAGGAAGGAGGTAAAATTGGAACCCGGTGATTTGGTGTGGGTTCATTTGAGAAAAGATAGGTTCCCAGATTTGAGAAAGTCCAAACACATGCCACGTGCTGCTGGACCTTTTAAGGTTCTTAAGAAGATAAATGACAATGCATATAAACTTGAGTTTCCTCCCGAGTTTGGGGTTAGTCCCACATTTAACATTTCAGATTTGAAGCCATACTTGGGAGAAGAAGATGAGCTTGAGTCGAGGAAGACTCCAATGCAAGAGGGGGAGGATGATGTGGATATCACTCCTGCAGATATACACAACACTCACATGGTAGACATGCAAGGTCCAATTACTAGAGCTCGAGCACGAAAATTGAATTTAGAGGTGAGCTCGTTCCTGAACAATTCTTTATATGTGAATTTTGAGAGTATGTTGCTATCTAATGGATTAATTATGATTAGGAACCATGGAGACGACATGGAGATACATGGAGAGGGGTTGGAGGCGTGGAGGGCCAGAAAATACACCAACAAGAAGTTAGAGACCGAGCCCAACTCAAACTCGAGTCCAACTCGGGCCCAGGAGCAGTCCACCTTAAAATGGATGCACAGGAGGCATACGGACTCCGTTTTTGACGTTCTACATATGCACGGAAATCTGAGAGGATAAAATTTCCAATGGAACTAGCCCCACGTCAAAATTCACTCGGAGTCGACGGGAAACTTCGAAACAATATAAAGTTTAGAGTCTGTTAGGGTGTTGCATCACCTAGTTGGGCCATTGGGCCTTGTATCGAGTTCAAGTCCATTATGTACGTGTCTTAGGGTTAGGTCACGACCCCAGCACCCCCCTGGTCGTCCTCCACCTCCTTTATACCCCCTATCCGCCGTCACAAACAGCTGGGTTTTGCTTAGTTACAATCTGTCATTTAACAGTTCGCCGATCATCGTTTGTAAAACCCCAAATTCGTGATCAATTCAGTTTTGATTGCAACTTCTCTGTTCTTGCTTGTGTTCTTGATTGCGCTTGCAGAGATAAGCCTTTGTGGCGAGGTCATTCGTGTGACACGGGTGATAACCAATGGAGCAGTGGTGTAGTGATTGCGGGGTTTCGTTCGTTCGGAGCCTTGGATCATCAATGTCGAGATCTCCACCCAATCAAGTTTACCCTACCTCTCGGAAGATCGGGACTCATCCTCCTATCAGCAAGTGTGGAAAGTATGACATGTAGCTTACAACAAGGTAGGTATAAAAAGGCTCATTGCATAAAAGCAAAGTTTATTTCACAAATCATGATAAAAACAGCAACTAGCTTTAAATGAATGTAATGCCAACATATATTTAAACATCAACATACCTCCATCATGATTCACCACTTTTCATATCTCATCCGAACATTTATCTTTCTCAACTTTTCACATGCTCATGAATACCATCTCGTATTCACTACCATCTCATCTCATATTCAATTCCATCTCATAACCGAGATCAAGTCTCATCGCCATGACTCAACAGTCATGCAACCAATCTCATTACCTGGACTCAACAGTCCCAAAAATCAAATCCAAAGACCAAACCATCACCAAACCAATAACCAAACCAAATACCATCCCAATAACCATCCCATCTAATCATGTGAGTTGTCCAGGCGCTTGTGACCGTAAGCTCGGCTATCATGATAGTTTTACACTCTGCAGAGGTGGCACCACTTTACCCACAGGTTTGTGATTTCGTCACCCGTCGGCGACTGCAGGACCTCCATTATACCAGTACACAACCGTCGGTGTATGGCCAAGAGATCACAAAATAGCCTTTACAAAGGGGCTACTAGATGTATGGACTCACCAAGGTTTCACCAGCAGGCTAGAATCTCCAATTCTCCCACCTACGGGCCCCCTCTTGTGCCATGCAGTTCCCAGGGCAGTCCTTACTCGACTCTCATTCCCCGTGCCTTCCACGGTCCATTACAATCTAGCAACTTACCTAATTAGTTAGCTAAGCCGCACCCATATTTGGCCTTGTGGTGGCACTATTATCCTGGCATGGCTGGCATGAACCGGTCCTTAGATCTACAGCAGGTAAACCACCATCTCATTCTATCTCATCCACAAAACCAATCTTGCCTAGATCTCCCTCCGATTCATGTTCATTAACATCAAGTTCTCATTATCATTACTCATACGAGTGCAGTTAGCTAGACACATTCTATCGCTTCCCATATCCCGTAGATTAGCGAAGCAAAAAGCAAAAACGACCATACCCGACTCATCAACTTTCCCGGTGACAAGGGTGGTTAACAAAGCTAGTAAAGTCCTATAGAAGGGTTTCCCATTGTGTTGACTCAAGCACACACACCTTTTCACAAACAAAACAGTTTCAAAAACATGGGATCAATATGGTCAAGGGGCACTTGCCTTGTTCCTGTGGCTTCTGTTGCTCTTGGATCTCAAAGTCTTGGTGTTGTGGCTCGTCGTAGATAGCTCCCTGAGCTTGTCCTTCTACTCACAATCACGCATATACAAGGTTCACAGCAATCAATTATCATGCACAAACTTTACTCAAGATGCAATGATGCATATGCATGCTAATCCTATGATGCAATTTTTATTAGATCGATTTGTACATGTTTTTGCATGTTTGCATGGCTTGCATGGGGTTTCATGATGAACAGAGGTGTAGAGATCAAATGTGGATGTGGCGATGATCTGGACTCAAGATCTAGATCAGACCGATCAACACGTGATTTGTCCACGAAAAAGCTTCTGTTCGAAGGGATCGAAGAACAGATGCAAAGAAAACCGCGATGATGTCGTAAGGTGATATTGGAGACCTACCTTACTTCCTTCGAGTCCTTCCTCCAGAAAAACAGATTGTTGGCTCTCCTCCGGCGATGGCAATCGTGGTCCGGGCTCGTCGGCGGTCTCTCCGGTGATCAAACTCCGGAGAAGGGGTTTAGCTCGGCGAGTTAGGGCTAGGACTCCAAGTCGTCGACTCGGGAGGTGGAAAAGAAGTATGTGGGTGTGGCCAAAGGTTCTGGGTTCTATTTATAAGAGGAAAACGAAGAGTCCTACTCTGATCGGAATTCAAATAAGAGTCCTATTCAAAATTTTTTTGAATCTTAACAACTTATCTTCAATTGATTTGGTGTGTTAGCAACGTGAAATTCGTGTCGGTTTCCTTCCGTGTCGGTATTCCCGTGCGTACAGAAGCAAAAACCGCTTCAGATCTCGTCACCTCCGTGGTGATGAGCTCCGGAGGCTCCACGTGTCCTGCAGGGGCTGGGCCTCCCTTTTCCGCAGAGGCGGGCTCCGATTGCGCCGTGTGTCAGGCGGGCGAGACCTCCCTCTTCCTTAGAGGTGAGCTCCAGGTGTGCCACGTGTCCTGGATAGCGGGACCTCCCTCTTCCTCAGAGGCGAGCTCGGCGTACGCCACGTGTCAATGCCGGATCTCCCCTCTCTTCGGAGGTGAGCTCCGAGAGTGCAATGTGTCAAGCAGCGCCGAATCTTCCTTTCTCCTCAGAGACGAGCTCTGAGGTCGACACGTGTCCAACAGTGTCGGACCTCCCGGGGGTGAGCTCTGGAGGTTAACACGTGCCCAACAGTGTCGGACCTCCCGGAGGTGAGCTCCGGAGGTGGCACATGTCCTGTAGTGTCGGACCTCTCGGAGGTGAGCTCCGGAGGTGACACGTGTCCAATAGGACCAGACCTTTCGGAGGTTAGCTCCAAGAGCGACATGTGTCCCGTGGTGTCGGACCTCTCGGAAGTGAGTTCTGAGAGCGACACGTGTCTAGCGGGGCCGGACCTCTCGGAGGTGTGCTCCAAGAGCGACACGTGTCCCGCGCGGCTGGTCCTCTCTCTTCCGCACTGACTAGCTCCGAAGGCGACACGGGTCCTGCAGGGCTGACCTCGCTCCTCCGCAGAGGCTAGCTCCGGGGGCAACACGTGTCCCACGGGGTCGGACCTCGCACCTTCCACAGAGACGAGCTCTGAGCCTGCCACGTAGCCAGTTTAGCGGCAGACCTCTCCCCCTTCGTGGGGATGAGTTCCGAAGGCGCCACGTGGCCAGCGGGCCGCGGAAATTGTCTACAGCGCTCCTCGGCGAACTGGAATTGGCTCTTTTTGGCTATCTTTTTTATTCTTTCTCTGTTTCAACTTCCTTTAAAATGTTTTTCTTTATATAAAATATGAATGCATGCAGAAATCAAAATTGAGGGTGTCAAAATTAGTCCTCATCTTTCGACCAGGAGAATTAACCAACATAGTGTGTTTCATGTGTGATATGGGCAGATTATACTTGGCAACATACTTGGATGATATGAATGAATGCGATGCTCCGGAATCAAATAAAACAGTGGCTGGGTTGGAGTTGGCAAGGAACATACTAATCACGACGTCCTCAACTTGTTGTGCTTCCTCAGAGGAGACATGATTCACATTGCCACGAGCGTAGTTCTGCTGCCCACGGTTACCTTGCGTAGCTCCTCCATTCGGCCGTGGGTTCTGTTTTGGTGCATTGGTCGGCTGTCCCAGGCCTTTCTTCGGGCATTGACTTGCAAAGTGTCCCGCCTCTCCGCATGAAAAGCATGCTTTGCTTCCCACAACAGCAGTAATGTTGGGGCGAGGCTGGTTTTGAGCATAGTCGCCCATGTTGGGACGGGGCGTAGGAGGCAAAGGCATACGAGGTGCTTGCATAACAGCACGTTGCTGCGGTGGTTGATTAGGGCGAGGTGGATTTGCAGGGTGGAAAGTAGAAGCGGACGATCCATACTTTGGTGCAGCTGGTGGCGTGAAACGGGGATGTACATCGCTCCCTTGTGGCTGGTATGGAATCTTCTTCTTGCCCTCTTGCTCGATCTCACGGATCTTGCTCTCAACCACTATAGCTTTGTCAACGAGCTTCTGGAAGTTTGCATAATCGTTGTTGAGCAGCTGAACTTGGATCTCATTGTTCAATCCTATCATGAACAAGTATTGCTTCCTTTGATCCGAGTTGACGTCTTCTGGAGCATACCTTGACAGCTGCGTGAACTTGTTGAGGTACTCAGTCACGGTCTTCCTTCCTTGGCGGAGACATTCAAACTCTTGCCTTTTAAGCATCATGACTCCAGAAGGGACGTAACGAGAGCAGAAACTCTCCTTGAATTCAGCCTAAGTGATAGTCTCCTGGTTGACATGAGCATTGCAAAGAGCGTCCCACCAGTCAGCGGCTGCTCCCATAAGTTGGTGCAATATGAAGAGAACTTTCTCCCGATCATTGCACTGAACAATAGCAAGCTTCTTTTTCATGGACTTCAACCAATCATCAGCCTCCATGGGATCATTAGCTTGTGCAAAAGTAGGCAGCCTAGTCCTCATGAACTCTCCCAATCTGTTGTGAGCCAGCGGTGGTGGTGGTGGGGGTGCAGGAACGGGGTTAGGATTGTTGTTGTTGTTGTTGGCTTGCAGCTGTCCCAACATTTGTATCATAGTTTGCATGAGCTGGTTCTGCATAGCCATCAACCGTTCAAGGTTGTTTGCATCAGCCCCAGGGTTAGCATTTTCAGGAACTTCAACGTTGCCATCCTCTTGTGGTTCATTGTTGCCACGGGGGGCGTTCCTCCTTCGATGGCTGGCGTTTTCCCTCACCATCTGTGAGAGAGAGTAGAGTAGAATGGAAATAGAAGTTTAGATTGATTCCCCCCAACTATATGCATCAAGGTGTATGAACTAAATATCTTCTTTTATTAATTTCAGCCTCTATGAGGATGTGAACACGTGCCGAAGCATCTCACATCTCTCCACTATGTGTGGATGTGAACATTCGCCGAAGCGTCCCACAACTCACATCAGCACACAAACCAAGCAATCATCACAAAAGTTCAACACACCACTCTTATTCAAGCTACTACGATCTAAACGTTTCTATTACAGTTTATTTAATGGGAGTCCTAAACTTAATCATGTGAACCGGTGCTGTTCTCGCCGTGTGACGGGGGTGGTCCATACATGGGCGCACACCATGGTGAGTCGGCTGTCCATGTAGGGTTAGATGACGCTGGTGCTCCATTTGCTCCTGCGTTGGCACGAGTCTCCTCTTGTTTCTCCAGCAAATACAGATTCTTGCGAAGGTAACAGATCTCTTCTTGTGCGCTTGCGTAGCGGTTTCCTAACTCCACGAGCAACCTTTGTGACTTGTAAGAAGCTTGTGGGTTGGAAAGGGCTGTTACATGGGGTCCAGCGATCTCTCTTGTACCACTCTTCCGACACGGGTGCAGCTCAAAAGTGGTGCCCTCAAGCTGCTCATGGAAGGTGTAGCACAGTCCGGTGAGTGCTTCCCATGCAGCATCATCGGTAGCTTCTGCTCTTGTAGCTCTATATGTGGGTGTGAACTGCCGGGTGACAACCCTACCGTTAGATAGGATGGTTACATCAGCCTTCCACTCTTCATGTCCGAGACGAGGGACTTTCTTGAGAAGATATTCCGGGTATAGGCTGCAGCAATCCAGGAACTCTTTGAGCTCCTTAGATATGTGTCATCCTTCCATTCCGTCAGACCGAAATTCTTGAACTGAATGGTTGGCCCATTCATCACCTTCATTATTGGTCTCAGCAAGGGGTGGCTCCTCCTCGGGTTCATCTCCTACCGACATAGCTTCATGAGGCTCCACGGGGTGTAAGCCCGCGTAAAACTCCTCCTGAGGTGCATACAAATGCCGTTCCTGTGGATCATCCTCCATATAATCTTCGAATGGTTCCACCTCTTCCTGGTCCTCTTCCTCATGCATAGAGCTATTGACTTCCTCTTCATCATGAGGTTCCGTCTTCACCTCCTCACAATATGGTCCATCGGACACCTTAATGGGGTTAAGTGCACTCCCACGTGGTGGTGGACTAGTACTTATGCGTGCTGTGCTCCTAATCACCGGCATCTATAAATAAGACATGAGAAGCTTTAGAGAAGGAAGAAATAACTCCAAAACTTCAGAATCTATGAAGCAAGAAAGCGAGAGTGTTGCTGTCCAAAAGAAGAGAAAAGAGGGGCTGAAAATAGCACTTTGCGGTGGCTGAATTGACAAGTGAAGTGCAGCAGAAAGCAATTTTCGAAAATAGCAGTTTAGAGGGGTGTTCCTATGTGTTTTAGAGTGTCCATTCTACCTAGGCTTGCATCCTACGATCAACATGGCTCTGATACCAATCTGTGACACCCAGTTCCGAAAATAGAACCAAGTGAATGCATATGTGTGCCCAGAATGTTCATCACACATACACATGAAATCCACAAACTGAATTCAGAATATAACCACGAATAAATAGAGTTTAAGTACTTTATTACAATGACTCAATGTCTCACTCATGAATGTCTATCTTATTCTTGCAGCAAAAGACTCTAAACGATAGTGGAATATCAATAAAAGAAGCAGGCTCCATCTTCAACTCCACAAGCATGTTGACGGTAGTTCGCACGCCTAGTACTCCACATGGTCCTCGAAGTACTCTTCTCCTGTTACTGATGTTTATGTGATAATGCAAGGGTGAGTACATGTCGTACTCAGCAAGTGTGGGAAAAGTATGACATGTAGCTTACAACAAGGTATGGAATAAAAAGGCTCATTGCAGCAAGCAAATTTTATTTCACAAACATGATAAAAACAGCAACTAAGTCTAGGTGAGTTTAATCCCAATATGACAAAGTAAAACAGCAACATTCTTTCATCATAATTCACCATTTATCAAGTCTCATCCAGCCATTAATCTTTCTCAAGTTCATCTCATGCTCATAAAATATTCATAACCATCTCATATTCATATAGCCAAAGCCAAACTCATTATCATGACTCAAAACAGTCCCAAAAATCATTCCCATTGACCATACCATAACCATACCGAATATCCATTCCAAGTTTTCCCTCTAATCATGGAAGTTGGTCAGGTGCTTGTGACCGGAAGCACGGCTATCATGGTAGTTTTACACTCTGCAGAGGTGGCACCACTTTACCCACAAGTTTGTGATTTCGTCATCTGTCGGCGACTGCAAAACCTCCATTATACCAGTACACAACCGTCGGTGTATGGCCAAGAGATCACAAAATAGCCTTTACAAAGGGGCTACTAGATGTATGGACTCACTGAGGTTTCACCGGCAGGCTCGAATCACCATTCTCTCACCCACGGGCCCCCTCTTGTGCCATGCAGTTCCCAGGGCAGTCCTCCTCGAATCCCATTCCTGCGCCATCCATGGTCCATAACAAGCTAGCAACACACCTAATTAATCAGCTAAGCCGCACCCATACTTGGCCTTGTGGTGGCACTGTTTTCCTGGCATATTCTCGCATGAACTGGTCCTTATATCTACGGCAAGTACCACCATCTCATCCAGCAACATTCACGAACCAAGCTTGCCTAGATATCCCCGATTCCATTCCCATTAACATCATTAAGATCTCATCATCATTATTCATATGAGTGCAGTAGCTAGACATGTTTTATTTCAGCTTCCCGTATCCCGTGAATTAAGCGAAGCAAAAAAGGAAAAACGACCATACCGGACTCATCAACTTTCCCGGCGACAAGGATGGTTAACAAAACTAGTAAACTCCTAAAAAAGGGTGTCCCATCAAGTTGACTCAAGCATACGAGTTTTCGCAAACAAAATAATTTTAAAACATGGGATCAATATGGTCAAGGGGCATTTGCCTTGCTCCCGTGGTTCTTGTTGTTCAAGCGTCTCAAAGCCTTGATGCTGTAGTTCCTCGTAGATGGCCTTTTGAGCTTGTTCTTCTACTCACGATCACGCACATACAAAATTTACAGTGATGAAACATCATGCACAAACTTTACTCAAGATGCAATGGGGTAGATGAATGCAAATCCAATGGTGCAGTTTTATTAAACCAGTTTGTATGTGTTCTTGCATGTTTTAATGGGCTTTCATGGGGTTTTATGATGAACAAGGGTGCTGGGATGAAGTGTGGACGTGGTGATGATCTTGACTCAAGATCTAGATCAATTCCACCGTAAAAAACTGATCAAAATGTGATCTGTTCACACAAAAAAGTTTATGTTCGAAGGGGGCGAACAAAACGGATGCGTAGAAACAGCGACAACGTCATAAGATGGGTGACGAAGACCTACCTCACTTCCCTTTGATAGCAGGGCCTTCCTCCTAGCAATGGAAGCAGCGGGGAATTTTTCTATGAAATATTAGGGCAGGACAGATCGTTGGCTCTTTTCCGGCGACGGCGAGGCATGATGGGGCTCCTCGGCGGGGCTCGATGACGGGGCTCGACGGCGGGGCTTGCCGGCGGGGCTCGACGGTGAGGCTCGACGGCGGGGCTCTATGGCGGGGCTCGACGGCGGGGCTCGTCGGTGGGGCTCACCGGCGGGGCTCGCCGGCGGGGTTCACCGGTGACTGAACTCCAGCGAGGGGGGTCCAACTCGGCGAGTTGGGGGCTAGGGCATCCAAGTCGCTGACTTGGGGGGGGGAAGGGGAGAGGGGGCTGCGGCCAAGGGGGGGGGGGGGGTTGGGTTCTATTTATAAGGAGGGGAGGGGGAGAATCCTAATCCAATTGGAGCAAAATCCTAACAAACTTTTCCCCAATTAATTTGGTGCGGCAGTAACGTGGGGAAAATTCCCCTTTTTTGGGGAATTGGGGAATTTGAAGGATTTGGGGAAAATTTGGGGAATTGAAAATAGCTCATTTCAGCTATCTTTTTCCCATTCCTCACCATTTCTAAGTCACTTACTCCATTTCTACATTCCCCTCTCCATTTCTATGTCCCACTCTCCATTTCTACATTCCCCTCTCCATTTCTATGTCCCATTTCTCCATTTCTATATGCCCTTCTCCATTTCTATGGTTCCTTTCTCCATTTCTATGGTCCTTTCTCCATTTCTATGGTTCTTTTCTCCATTTCTATGGTTCTTTCTTCTTTTCTATAGTTCTTTCTCCATTTCTATGGTTTTTCCCCATTTCTACTTCTTTTATAATGATTCTCTACATGAAGAATGTATGCAATGCTTGGAAATGAATTTGAGGGTGTTACAATATCACTTCAGGATCAAAAGTTATGATTTTACAAAGTTGACAGAATTCCTGGATAAAATTTGCCAGCATCTCCTTTGTATGTGGCTGATTTTTATCACAGTTGTATATGCAAATACAATAAGAATCTGAACAAACTTTGAACTACAACAATGTTTCTTATCTCATAACCTTTTCAACGGTGTATCACATGACCCTTAGGGATTTTTCTCCAGAAAGTTATAAGTGTTATACAGAAACATCCAGGGAGGTTTGCATCTGTCCTGTTTTCTGAACAGTTTGCATTCAACTGGACATTCAACCAATTTGGCATGTTATTTTGCTCTGGAGTTCTAGAAAGAAGTTGTAGAGCACTTAAAAACCTTTACAGAACTTTATCATACTCCTCCATTGGGTAAATATTCTCAGAGTTATGCTCTGTTAAAATCCAGCAAAAATTTCTGCCAGAACAGAGCACTCTGTTTTTGAGAAACATAGAAACCTATCAATTCTCCCCTTTGAAGCTTAGTTCACATGAAGAGCTCAGTAACTAATAGGTGTTTTCCAACTTCCATTTTTAGTTGAAATTTAGTCATGAATAATTTCTTCATATGAAAGAAGTTATAAAGTGTATTACAGTGGCGATGCACCGTAAGACATATGACGGTACTACGTTGCCTCACAAAGAAAAACCTATACCGGACTTAGCCGGTTTCGTTAGTTCAGTGGCACTAAAAGTCTCTCGCACATGGATGCTACTCGTCTACCGATTCATGGTCAGGATACCTGCAGATAAACCACTCAATCATCAGACTCGGCTGCACACTGAGCCCGGAATCCATACAGTTCATCCAACCGTCCGTCATCACTCGCACGGTTGTTCTCAAGCCGAACATGCCTTGAGCTACATGTTCACGTTACTGATCACGTGACGGGGTCTCCCAAACTTACCCGTAGCACGCCAGGAAAGGGCGTTGCTCGATTACCCCAAACGACATGAAGAGTCGTAGAGGATATTTAAGCGGGCCGGGTTACCTGCCACCCGTGAGGCTCCACCCTTCAGCTTGTGCGCACTGGTGGACAGCGCTTACGTGCACCCCAAGACATAGAACGTCTAGAGATGCACGATTTTCTGACATAGCAAATAAGTTAGGTTGCCACCTTCATATTAAGCTAATAGTAGTCCTTATGTGGGCCTAGTACCATATCCTCACCGTAACCTAAATTTTTGTCGTAATACGATCCTTATTCCGTGCACTATTACCAATGTGGCTCTGATACCACACTGACGGGGACCACGCCGCCCGTTCAGTCATGGGGACGTGGCACTCGCCCGGGAATTGCATTGGGTGGTGCCGTGATACGCGGCACCCAACAGCATACATATAAGGGAACATGTATTACAAAAATCAAAAGTGGAAGCTTACAAATGTTTCTTGTAAACAATTTACATCAAATAACTACAGCGGAAGACTAGTCTATCTCACGTTTCATAATTACTAAGCACTCGAGAAGAGGTCCAGCCTGCGGACTCTTCTCGCTAGCAACACGAAGTCATACGGCGGCGGCTGGGTTCTCCACGTGTTAAACGGCTCGGAAGTCTCCGAGACTCACCGAACAACCTTCTCAATAGCACCGAGGTTAACCTGCAAAACCACTCATAAGCAAGCGTGAGAACATAGGCTCAGCAAGACTGACCCGTATCACCTAAACATGTAACTCTAAATGCTAGGATTGCAATGTGAAATAGGAAGGTAAGTTGCAAAAGACACGCCTATTTAGTTTGCTCTTACTTTCAAGTTTAGCAGCAAGTTGTGGAGAACCTCACGCTAAGGCACATGAGAGAGCCGCAATCAAACAAGAAACGCATTTCTCTCATGTACTTAGCCCAAGGTTGAAAGGAACTTTAATTAGCTCTAAACTACAGCAAATCATTAACAATCAAAGTCCATCTTTCAATCAGCAACATTTTAACATGTATCTAGCCTGTTCTTTCTACGTCACGGTACAGTGAACAAGTGGTACTCACTAACCGCGAGGGATGGTGATTATAATCGATTTACACCTGCAGGGTTACCCGAATAACCTGCCACGTACGCCCGTACTCGATGTTGCCTACAGAAACCATCACGGACGTCGTACGCGACCACCTTTCACCCATCAGCAAAATGTTGAACCCGTCCAATCGTCCCGAGCAAGAGGTCTTTGCGAGCGCATCCACAGTGCCGCCAGCCGATTTACACCTCGAGCTCTCAACCTACCCTCTGAATGACTAGCTATGCCTCACCACCCAGCTACCCGAGTTACATCGGTTTCCCGGTTCTCATATATCCGGTAGGTCTTCGGTAATGTTCTAGCTTGTTCAACAGGCCCGCACACGGCTTGGTCCTCAATTGACACAAGCGGAGCTATGGCACCCAGACCCCAAAGTCCTGCTGCCCTTACTCTCCACTCAGTCTCATTTTTATTGCCATGTGTTTCATTTGCTATCTTTACCCGAGCAATGTGCCCCTAGCCTATTCTCGCGAGTAGCTCCAACTACTCGACTTGTACTGAATCCTACACTATCTTAGCATTGCAGTAGCTAACGAGGTTTTCCAACCTAATCCCAACCCAGGGTTTTCTTGGCTATGCATTTGGGTTTCAAACAAGACTCTAATGCAAGAATTAAGTGGGTGCTCAAAGTAAGTTCTCAAAACAGTAAAAATTTGTAAAAAGGGTTAATGCGAACCGTAGCTTACCTGTTTTGCAGGGTAGTAGTATATAATAGAAGTTTGGATCTTCAATCCCTTGATCTTTCTGAATTTCCTCAACCGATCCACACGTCAAGGGACGACTCCGTCGAAGTCCTTCGTCGTGAACCCTATCGACATGTATATGCATAATATTTTATAATGCAATTTAAAGACTTAAGAGATTAAAGCTTCTTAAGAACAGAGGCTGTGTGGAGATCCTAGGATAATGTTGTTGCCTCTGTTGTGCAAGAACTAAAAGGAGCTAAATCTGCCTTAGATGTTTCATAACATCCCTAGCCAAGTTCCTAATGAACATATAAGTTGCTAGAATGATTTGGGTAGAACTACAGATCCTGATCTCCAATGACTTCGAAATTTTTGCAGGAAGTCATGCACTACACAGAGACTTATCTTGCCAAATTGCAGCTAATGTGGAAGAAAATTGGGTCTCCCATAATTTCTCCACTAATCTCTATGTTTTTCTCATATGCCTAAGATTGGAGAACAGGGACAGGAAGATCCAAGGCTCAATTTGAGCTGAAAACTTGCATGTGAATTCCTGGTCACATGAAAGTGTTCTGGACCAAAAATGAACACTTTTCATTGAGTTTTTATTCAGAACAATTCCCTAAGCAATTAAGCAAAAAGAAATTACTACTAAACTAAGTCACATGTTCATGCCCAACTTAGTGAACTACAATTTCCATTCTAGTTCATAGAGTCTGCATGAATTTTTCTAGGATTTGTGGAGCTAAGAATTTCCCAGAAATGATTTTTCCAACTCTGGAACAATTTCTGAAAAGTCTCTGTATTCATTTGAATACAGTACACTGAAATATGAATTCTCGCTCACAATTCAACTCCAAATGAGCTGAAATTTTTACAGTGGTTCAATAACATCCTAAGGATTGTTGTGGCAAAATTTGAGGGTTTTTGGATAAACCAAACTCCCTCTAAAATTCTTTTACTGGTAAGCTTCAAAGAATTTTCCAGAATTGATTATTGACTTTCATGCAAATTGGGTTGCATATTTGGATATAGTCTTTCAATATGAATCTAACCCAATTAAATCACTAAAGTTGGAGTTCCCTACACAAATATATGATCTTTACAAGAATTGGGGAAAATCTGAAAATGAGCTCTGTTCTATTTTCCAATTTTCAGAGACATAAGGAATTAATACTACATTTGGCCAAGCAAATGAGGTTCAATGCTTCTGAAATTTTTACTGGAGTTCAAGTGTTTCTGGAAGAATCTCCTGCCAAAATTTGGGAATTTTCCAATACACAGAAATCCTGGAAAAAATCCTACACAATTTTCCTTATATGAATTAATGAGCCAAATCCAGGAGTTTTCATAAATATTGGGCTGCACCCCTGGATAGTACTCTCTGAGGGTAATCCAACAAAATTTATTTGACAATTGTTGGACATTCCTACACAAAGTTGTGGCTCTCCAAAGTTTAAACCGAAAACTGGAAATCCTGAAAATGTTTAAACGCTGACTATGGGTCCCACCCGTCAGCTATCTTCTTCAACCTCATGCCAGAGACCCGAGCGGTGGCGCCCTGCGGCGAGGGTCGTCGGAACCCACTTTCCGGTCACCTCCCGACCTCAAACTCGCCGCCCCCCCCTTAATTTGCGGCGCTGAACTCAGCTACGGGGTCGCCGGCAGCCGAGGTTCCCCGGAAACTAGCGTGCACCGGTCACAGAGAGAGTTAAAACTCCGGCGAGGTCGGGTTCCGTCATTTCTTCACCAAGTGATCGCCTCTCAGGCTCTAGAGCACCAGGGAAATTCGTAGAAGCTAGACAAGGACTCTAACACTGGTGAAACGGCCGGCAACCTAGGGCTCCACGGTGACCCAAGGTGCTTTTCCATGGCGGCCAGAAAAACATCAAGAACTCGGTCGTTTCTGGATCATTTTGCTCAACTCTTGGTCGAGGAGGAGCGCTATGATGTGAGGAAGGTGCTTGCAAGCTTGCTCGGGCAGTAGTTACCCGAGTAACTTGAATTTCGGGGTAGACCGAGCTCTACCCGAATACACTATGTTTCGGGAAATCTGGAAATTCTCCTCACCTGGTTGATCAATTGCTATACGGCTTGCAGTTACACGAGAAAGGTAGGATGGCGCACCTTTCTTGTGCAGCGAGTTTGACGCAAGAACGGCCGTGTCGTGCTGCCCACGGTGAACCGAATAGAGCTTCCACCGGTGAGCTTCTGTTCTCGGCGCCGATCCTTGTTTTGAGAGCACCACGAGCTAGGAACCTCGGTGTTGTGGGGGTAGCACGGTATAGCACAAGCAGGCGCTGCTCTTTTGTGTGGACAGCTCGAGTAGCCGGTGTTCGGGTAGGCTGTGGCGATCGGAACACGGCGAGCGGCGCCGGCTGCTACTCACGTGGGAGAGAAACACCGAGAGCTGAGCTACGAGTGAGAAGAAGACTTCGGTTGTGCTGCCGTGTGAGAGATAAGGGCGAGGCGAGCCTCGGAAGAGCAGGAGCTGGCGAGCCACCGAGCGAGGGCGAGCAGATGCCATTATCATCATCCGTTCCCTCCCATCCTGTGCAGAAGCACAGTGGCGGAAAGCAGACATCCACTATGGACAAGACCGAGGTAGACATACTCATTATAACTGTACCACGCCTAGGTAGACTAGGCTCTGGCGCCTTTATATAAACTCCCGCCCCATTTATGAGGAGGCGGGGGGTAGGCTGTGGCGAAGGGGATATAAAAGGGAGAGCCAAAGCACATCCCCGGGGGCAGATTCCCAGAAGAGCACATGAAAGAGTCTCGCTTGTAACTCCAGTTGTACAAGCCGCTTGAGCTAATATAAGGCTGATGAACCCTCGAGCTGGACGTAGGACACATTGTCCGAACCAGGATAAACCCATGTCTTTATTAGCTAGCCATCCAGAGAAAGGGCGTGAAGCATTCGATTACTAGTCAGAACTCCAAACGCCGACAAGTTCATTATACTTTTGCTTAACTGTTGTTAGGTGAAACAATCTATGCTCGGTCTCTCCATTGTAGAAATAATCATGAAATTTTTTTTCTAAGCACGACCAAGTGGTGATAGAATTGGGAGGCAGTGATGTGAACCAGTTGAAGGATGTGTCAGTTAGGGATAGGGAAAATAGTCTAATCTTGTGTATGTCCGTGATCCCTATGTCACTAGACTGGATCAGAAACTGGCCGATGTATTTTCGTGTTGTTTTTGCATCTTCCTTGTTGAATTTGGCGAAGTCAGGCACTCTAAGTCCTCTGGGATACAGGACAGTGTCAAAGTACTCAGGGTAAGGCTTTTGGTAGGCTCTGATATATCCTTTGGTTGTTACGCTGAGTTCCCTAAGCATCCTAGTTACATGGTCCCTAAGATCTTCGCGTGGAGCGTTGGGAGGGTGAAGCAAGTTGCAAGGTGCAACTTGTGGTTGTGCCGGGGGGGTGGGGGGTGGGGGGGGTGGGCGAGTGTGCGTCAGGTATTGGCCCGAGCAGTACACCACTTCCGGTGGGTGGCAGGGAAGGACCATAAGCGACGGTCTGATAGTATGGTTGTTACCCGTTCGCTATGGGTTTCCTAGCTAGGGCGAAAGGTGGTGGTAAGAAAGGTGACGAGGTGCTTGCTACTTTCATGCTGCTTTACTCACGTTGAGATCTAAACGTTTGCCCCCCACCTCATCCTAGGCTTGTTGGATGGTCGATCGGATCTACCGATGTAGGTTTCTATCTATGTTATTTTTAACCTCGACTTTAAATGTATCGAATGAACTTTTAAGCCTATCTGCTACCGTATACGCCATCTGTTCTACATCTGCACCGTATTTGCTAGCTACCGACACATATACAAGGTGTACGAGATCTTTGAGTCAAGATTTGTACCGGGGCTATATAAAGGAAGCCCTTGCCGAGAGAAATACATCCGACTTCTAATCAAAACTTTTGTTCTCTTGCTTTTCTCTAGTTCTTGATTAGTTCGTTGCCTCTTTGATACTTTGCCAAGAAAAGTATCCGATCCTTCTCCTCGAAAGGAAAACCTACCTCGTTTCATCTAAGCAACCTTGTGTTTCATTTAAGTTCACAGTAATGATCGCCAAAAACACACCAACATAATTGACGACTGCACTGGGGAGTGACGTCAACCGCACCATGCTACGCTCCTACTCGACGATTGGCACGTTTTCGTACCCATCAACCCATGAGGAGCATGGAGGATGCATCTAGGAGGAAGGCCGATGGCTTGTCCATCGACGTGAGCAATGTCATCAACGTGCAGCTCAAAGATCTCTCGCAGGAGGACCGCGAGCACATCTAAGAAGCGTTGGATCGAGATATCCAAGAAGAGAAGATGGCGCATCTAAATCCAGGTTGGCATGCTTCTAAAAGACTTGTGTCGTTGTTTCGGATTTCTGACTAGTAATCGAATGTACTGTGCATTCTACCTCGAGGTGGCCTAGCTAAGAACACATAAAGATTTATCCTGGTTCGGGCAGAAGTGCCCTACGTCCAGCCGGGGTGTCTCGCCTGTTCTTACTCAAGAATGGGGGTTGTTCTGACAAGTGTGAGAGTCTGCCTTCACGAACCGGCAGGATTCTCCTATTTATACTCTTTCTCTCTCCCTCTCTCCCTGTATTGTGGCGGGGAGACAAGTTGTGGCCACCGGAATGGCTTGTCCCATCATACGTCTCGACAAGGTACTCGATGAAGTCACCGTACTCGTAGCCTGACGCCACACCTGCTCCCGTCCCGTCGTTGGGGGTAGTCCATACCGAGGCGCATGAGCACCCCGCGTTCCACTCTTCTTCAATCTTGTTGTAGGTGATGGGAATTCAATACCGGAGCTAGGCGGGTACTCGATTACTCTCCCACTCGGTAGAAGCAGTGCCAGCTCCACATTGAAGGCAACCTGCTTTACTCCTACCCGAGGTCGGGCTCGGGCCATTCCTTCAGGTCTTGGACTCCCTTTTGGAACACCTCTAGGGCGAGTCTTGTATCCTGCCCAGGGGTCAGCCCCGGGCTCCTTGTCCCATCTCCTCCCGAGCTCGGGCTCGGGCCTGCGTCATTATCCTTCATGGGTCGCCCTCGCGCTTTCTCCGAGGGCCTGAATACAGAATCCCATCAGTAGCCCCCAAGCCCCTGGCCGGCCTTGGTGGTCGGCCAGGGGATGAACCTCAATTGGCCTCACTCCTGCACAATTGAGACAACAAACAAAAAGAGTCATCAGTACTTGGCTTATTTAGATAGCTGCGACATGTGAACCTCCAACGGCCGGTCACGACCGTTAGTCATTCCCGCTGTTGTTCTGCGGCGAGCCCCCGGGTCCCTCTTTTGAGAGGCCGGGTTGTTGTTCATGATGATTTCACCTCGCCCCCCATCCACGAACCATTCATGGCTCGGAGGGATCGGGTTGATTGGGGGCTTACCTCGAAGACCGGGCCCCCGAGCCCAGTGAGATGCCTATCGGGTGGAGCCGAGTGAAACCCATTCGTCCTGTTCATTTTGGATGGGCGGAACCTTTGGCCATGCTTCACACCGTGGGGCCTTCTGGTCAAGGCTTTATGGCCTGTGTTTCATTAATTCCCAGCTCGAGGCCTGCGTGTGGTTCCCGAGCTCTTTCGTTGGCTCGGGCGGCTCGTTGCCGACGCGTCGGGTGGTTACCTCGGCGCGTGCGGTGCTGGGGCTTGGCGGCAAGCTTAGAAGTGTAGGGGGGATCCATCCCAACCAAGATTTTCTTTTCATGGACTGCTTCACATTGCTTGCTCCTCGCTCGGGTTCGTCACGGGAGGCTGCTGAGCCATCCGCTGGCCGGCCTTCGAACCCGAGACTTTTGAGCTCATTAATGCAGGCTGGTGACTTACCTCTCTTCCGTGGTCGTGTTGCCCTTCATGCCCTGTGGTTTCGCCGGGATTGAGGAGGCGCCGCTCGACTCGGTTCCCATGGTGTGTTTCCGATTTCTCGCCATAATTCCCAACGTTTACGGTCCAATGGGCCCCTTGCGCTTTTTGGGTGGTTTCTCCGAGGGGGGACCGAGGAGGCGCCGCTCCGACTATGTTCCCTTGCGATTCTTTCATTTTTAATCCAGGGCTGATTGACATTATGGTGGCGGTTTCCACAAGGTTGTGGCGGTCGCGAGGGCCGTCTGGCAGTTGTCAGCCCGTGGACACTGCCCTGCCCACCTTATTCTTTTCCTCCGCATTCGCCTGCTTTGCATTCACTAACCTTTCCTCTTCGCCTTTCTTTCTTGCGCGGCGCCCCATCTTCTTCCTGCCTTCTCCATCTCTTCCCCGCCATTGACCCTTTCTCTTGGTGTCTCCACCGTTGAGGAAGGAGGAAGTTCAGCTTCTTGTGTGGTGCATTCTTCCTTCTTCCCCAGCCATGCCTTCGTGGTCAAAGTTGGAGTTCCGGCAGGGCCACGTCTCTGCTCTTCGGGAGATGGGGTTGTTGTCAGAGCATGATGCCCGCGGCATCCGCATCCCTGAGGAGGATCAGTTTCCCATTCTTGGGCCGGCGAGGTCGTGTCGCTGGGAGCGTTTCACTTGCGCGGGCTGGACTTGCCAGTGCAGCACTTCTTTTGTGGCCTGCTGCATGAGTGCGGGCTGGAGCTCCACCATTTCATGATGTACGGAATTCTTCAAGTGTCGCTCTTCATCATTTTGTGTGATGCGTACTTGGGGATGGCTCCCCACTTAGGATTGTGAGGGTTCTTCTTTCATGTGCGGCCGTCTTCTGATCCAGGCCCGCTTCCGTCGGTGGGGGGCACCGTCATTGAACTGCATCATGGATGATCGGACTTTCTCTATGCGCGCCTGCCTCCTCCCCGATCAGATGGGAGCGCCAGTGGTTCTACGTCAAGAATGACGCTCCCTCCCTTCTGCCCTTTTCGGGCAGGTCTCCTCAGGAATAATATTCCTCGAAGTGGGGGACCCCGAGGAGGGAGATGGATAGGCCCAAACTAATCCTTCGATAAGTCCAGGAGCTAAAGAGGAGGGGCCTCTCCGGCGCCCATCTTGTTCAATCCTTCATCTGGCGGAGGGTGCTACCTATCCGGGTCTGCCCCACACCCTGAACTTCTACAGAGGGCCAGACGATCCATGCCAGGAGTTGATCGAGGAACTTTCCACGGAGGAGGTGTCTCGCCGTTTCTAGACGATTGTGGGGTCGAGTGCCGGCGAGCCCTCTTCTCCCAAGCCATCTCCTCTCGGCGCGGCTTCTCCGAACCCCTACGAGCTATGGGGCATCATCATCCTGCCCAAAGTCCTTGAGGACAGGGAGAGGCAGGCGTCGTGGGCCGCCTTATAAGCCGCCAAGAAGCAGAATAGGGACGATACCAAAGCTCGCCAGTTCTAGTGTGAGAAGTGTAGGCACGTGGCGCATGCGACCAGTGAGTCTACTCCTGAATCATGAACGGAGTACAGCACTGGGTCGACGGAGAGAGGGAGTAGCCTGGCTGAGGCTCCAGCCACTACCGCTCAAGCGGTGGCGGAGTGGGCGCCTGAGACCGCTTGTGATAAGGAGCGGAAGGATGGGGCAAACGTACCCACGGAGTGTCCCTGCATGGGGCCCAACGCCAACCTTTCGGGGACCCAGGCGTCGGGTGCTCGGATCGTCGAGGGGGGCATTTCCCTTCGAGGGATCACAGCAGACGTGTGGTCGTGCGTTGGAGGAGGGACGATCGGGTGCCGAGCCCAAATCGGCGGCTCTCACCGAGCGGGGCTCTACCTCCTCGGGCGCTCAAAGGCCAAAGGTGGTGACTCTGGCTTTCCCCGGACAGTGCTTCCTCATCGTGTGTATCATGCGCCCTTATTGGATAGCGGGAGAGGTACTTCCTTTTTTCCTCTTGCTGCATTATCTTTCTCTTAGCTCGATTTTCTGATCCGTGCTTTCGCGTAGGAGGTCCATTCGTGCGAGAGGGGCTCTCCCGACCGCCACGGCCCCGCCTGAGGACCCAGAGAAGGGGCCTGTCTCACCGTTGGCCAAACCGGCGGGAGAGGAACCTGCCCCGGCCTCTAGTTTGGCGGCTGTCCCGGACCCCGCTATCATCGGGGGTGAAGTGGTGGTTGCGGGCGCCGTCTCCTGACCGCCGACGCCGAGGCCCCTGCTAGCCCCGGGTGTCGGGGTCTATGGTGACGAAGCCGGTGGCGCCCCGGGGCCGGACGAGTGGGGACGAGATGGGGACCTGGGTTGTGCTCCCAACTCATCGGCATCCAGTCGGGTCTCCAGACCGAGCGCGGTCGTCTATACGCCATGCTCAGGCGGCTGCAGAAGGTTGCTCCGAGCGGTCTGGTGAGCCTTCTTCTTGTTTCCTTGTTGTTGTTGCTTCTTGAGTTCTAACAAGGGTCTCTCCTTCGTTGCTAGAAGCTCTTTCACCGAGCTACTGAGGACTCCCGGCGTCTTTGAGAGAGCAAGGATCGTCACCGTGACGTGAAGACTGAACTGGCAGAGGTGCGGGTGGAGCTCGAGAGGGCCCGTGCTGCTACGAAGCCAATGGCCCGGGATATTAAGGCCGTGGTCAGGGGGGCGTCGTCGTATTTCGCAGAGCTCACCCGCCTTCGCGTGGATGCCAAGACTGTGCAAGAGGGCGTGGCTCAGGCAGCGGAGGAGCCGTCGGCCTATCGTCGAGAGATCTAGGAAGCCCTGGTCGTCGTGGAGAGGACAAGGAATCAAATCACAGGTTTATCCCTTCCTTCTCCTTCCTTTGTTCTTCTGCATCCATGCCATCTTGACATCTTTGTGGTATGTCTTGTCACAGAAACGCAGGGGTGCATTACCATTGCTCAGGACTTGGCGGAAGCTCAGAAAGAAGACGTCGAGGGTCTTCGTGCTCGTCTATCTACCGAAGAGCAAGCGTTGGTGAGGGCTCAGCGCCTGGTGATGGCCACTTGCGATCGGATGCTAGGTCCAAATGCTGGCCACCACCTCGGTGAACGTCACTTCTTCCGAGTCACGGCTCCATCATATCACCCAGCGCTTTGCGGCGCTTCAATCAGAACTCACCAGCCTCCGGAGCGCCGAGCGGTCGATCTGCGACTTGGTACTCGGCGACTGGTCCAGAGTCGGGCTCTCCGGTCGGCTGGCCAGGTCGATCGGCGCGGTGGGTGATCGGCGACGGGGTGTCGGCGTGCCGGGGTTTTCTGTGGAGCCTGAGTGGCGTTAGGGGTCATGCTTTCTCACTACCCTGTCCTTGATCTCGATCTTCTTCTTTGCTTTCGCGAGCCGGTGGCTGATCTTGAAGAAGCTAGGGATGCGGTTACCGCTGTCGCACTATCATTGGCAGAGTTCGTCCCGGAGGAGGCAATCAAGGGTGAAGCGGACAAGAAGCAAAGGATGGACGGTCCCTCTGCGAAGTTTAGGGCTCCTTCTCGGGTTCTCTTTTCACTTTTGTAATTTATGAGGGATGCTGGCACGCCCTTTGTGAAATCGAGATAAGCTTTTGATTTTTTGGCGGTGTTTGGACCTCTGGTGGCTGGGTAGCCCCCGAGCACCGCGCGACGGTTGGTCTGCTCCTTCTGTAAGGTAAAAGTCCCAAAATTGTATATGAACTAAACTGAAGTTTGAATGTTATGTGTGACAAATTCATGGAAAATGGGACTTGCTAAAACTTTTCTTCAAGCAAAGTTGTTCATGGTTCATCCAAAACGAGGCTCTTATGTTCATTTGCATGTGTTGAACCAATATGGACTTAAACATTTATTTGCACGAAGTTTAAAAATCAGATTTTCAAATTCAAAGTTCACACAAATTGTGGCCAAAACATTGAATACTCATGCAGCCTATACTTTGGAATTTGAGGAAAAAGTTGGATGACAAACTTTTCATTTTAGAGTGGGCTAAAAAGGAGTTTAAGAGAAACATATTTCAAATTCAAACTGAATTCAATTTGCAAGTCAAATTTGAAATGAATTAAGAGAATTCAAATTCTAGCCCACGTTTAAACTTCAAAACTTTGGAATTTGAGAGAGTAACCTGAGAAGATCATTTGAGTGGAGAAACAGGGGTGGACCCCACATGTCAGTGAGCCATTTGTGACTTGCAAATGAAGTCTTTGTGCCCTGTTTCTCACTCCAACGGGGAGCTGCACCCGGGCGCCACAGAGAGAACGGCTGCCGCCACCTCCTCGTTGATTTCTCCCCGTGCTGGCGACCTGTGTGGCTGTTTCACCCCCTCTCGGCGTGATCGACTCCTCCACAGCCGAGCCAAACGCATTTCGCTTCCTCCTCCCCACGAGCAAACCCACGGACCGAGCTCCCACACCGCCGCCTCCTTGGCGATCGATCGGAACCCGGCAAAACTTGCACACAACTCCCTTCCGAGCTTCTAGACAGCACCGCAAAAACTATTGCCCACTTCCTCGTCGCCAAAACAGGCGAGCTCCGGTTTCCCTTCCCCTAGAACGACCTCCCTCCGTGGCGACCTAAAACAGCCGCCAATCGGGCGCACGTGGACAGCCCACCACAGTGGCTTACGGCCGAGCAAGGACGGCAAAAGAAGCACATGGACTCCACGCTGCTTCCACCCGAAGCTCCAGCCAAGCCGTGAGCCCTCGCCATCGAATTTTGGAACTTTGATCCGGCGGGTGCAAACCGAGCATCCGGTACGGGAACTTCAAATTCTCCTTCTCTAATTGTTCTTAGATCATCAAACTTTGCAGACACGGGCCGGACTAGTCGGTGATCATTTTCTCTTTAGCAACCATAGCGTGAAACTGTAAAGGTCCCAAAAATATGAATACAAAGGAACTCATGTTTGCACAAAGTTGGTTTCATATGTATGAAAAATGGGACTTGTTTAAACTTTTTCACATGTGATAATACACATGAGAGCTCTCTTCACAAAGTTCACTTATTTATTTGAATGCTTGGAACCCAAAGGGGATTCGAAACCAAGGTGGGAAGTTCCCATATGTGTGAGAAAGCTAAATTCAGATTTTGGAACAAATTTGTTCAACTCAAAATTCAAATGAGGGCACACAAATTTATTAAAAATCTCATTTGCAGCAGCCAAATTTAAAATCAGATTTCATATTTGAATTCCTTAGGTCCAAATTTGTGGGTATGCAAAGTTTCATGAATTTTTGAAATGTTTTGCAACTCATTTTCCAAAATGGACTTTAAATTGCAAAGAATTCAAATACTCATTTGAATTTGGACGAAACTTGCCCAAATATCCAAATTCAGTTTAGATTTCAACTCCACACAATTAAATTGTTCATTAGCAAATTTTGGAGATCTTTTGTGGGATAAGGAGGGACTGATAGGGGGACTCACATGTCATTGAGGTAGTTAAATCGCAAAAGATCTTCAAAGAAGCACCAAGTCTCTGTTTTGCTTTCCTCAGTCGGTTCACTCGGACAGAGCAGCGCAGCGCAGGCCGACACCGAGATAAGCCAGCGACACCTCCCAGCTGATTTCCTTGCGCTGGCGAGCTGCTTCTCCGTGCTCATCACATGATCCCGTGCTCTTGTTGCCCACAGAACCAAGAACCCGAGGCTTTCTTCGCTTCCTCGCGCAAGAATTCACAGAGGCTGTCGCACACCGTCGATCGCTCGGCCACACCATATCTCGCGTGCAAGCCTCGGCTGAGCAGCAAAAAAAACCCACAGCAACCTCCACGACCTCCTAGCACCCTCACCAAGTGAGCTCAGCCCCCCTACACCGAGAAACAAAAGCTCCCGCGGCGACCGAAAGAAAACAGCGGCAAAGCGCTCACGTGGACAGCTTGACTGGGAGCTTCTCACGCCCATGCGAAGGTGCCCAGAGGAGCGCTAGGATCATGTGTTGCTCACATCCGAAGCTCAGCTCGAACCGTTGCTCGTCGCTGGTGAATTTCGGGATTTTCCTCCGGCCGGCTCAAACCTAGGTTCCGGTAAGAATCTTTTAAATTCTTGCGCCATATTCGTTTAGAGCTTTGCATATTGCACACACATGATCTAGACTTGCTAGCGCACCTTTGCTCTCCATGCCATGGCCTAAGATCGCCGGCAGAATCTCTATTTGGAGGTTTTCCGACGGCCGAACACAATTTCACAATCGGGCGCACGATGAAAGCTAGGTTAGAGCCATCCCCGAGCCTTTTCACCACCATGCCGAGGTCCTCTATCCATCACTGATGCTGTGGGGCAGTTTAAGTGTGCATTTGGAGGGCTAGCACAGCGGGGCGACATCGCCGGAGTCGGTTGAGTGCCACCGCACGCCACGAGCTAAGTTGGAGGCTCTGCCGGCTCGGGTAGACCACACCAGGGGGTTCCTCAAGTTTAATAAGGGGCTAGCGGTGAGTGGCAGCTCGGGAGGTGGCTGGAGAGTCGAAAACCGGCGAGCTCCGGCGAGCTCGGCGGCGCAGTCAAGCGGGGGTGGGAGGTAGACGAAGAAGCTGCCGGCCCCACACGTTAGTCAGACGTTAAACAGGGGTTGGATCTTCTGTGGGCTCGGATCGGGCTGTGGCTGCGTGGGAATAGTTCTATGGCCCCGTGTGGCTTTATTCTGGCACTAGACACGTGTCCCCTGGTCCCACAGACAGGATTTAAACTATTCTCTCGATTTATTTGAATCCCAGATTTTCCTCAAATTTAGAAGGCCATAACTTTTGCTAGGAATTCCAAATTTAGTGATTCAAATTGGGTTAGATTCAGGTTGACAAACTCTATCCAAACCCCAATTTGTATGAAAGTCATTATTTAATTCTGGAAAATTCTTTAAAGCTTTTCAGCAAAAGAATTCTAGAGGGAGTTTGGTTCATCCAAAAATACTCAAATTTTGCCAGAATATTTTTTAGGGTGTTATTGAATTCCTGTAAAAGTTTCAGCTCATTTGGTGTTGATTTCATTCGGAGAGTTCAAGTTTCAAGTTACTGTGTTCAAAAGAATACAGAAACATTTTCAGAGAATTCCCAAAACTTGGAAATTCAGTTCTGGTCAATTCTTAGCTCCAAAAATCCTAGGAAAATTCATACAGGCTCTATGAACTATAATTGAAATTTTAGTTCACTAACTTTGACATGAACATGTGATTTACTTCAGAATTAAATCCTTTGTTCTTAATTGCTTAGGAATTGTTCTGAATAAACCACCCAATGAAAAGTGCTAATTTTTGGTCCAGATAACTTTCTTGTGACAAGGAACTCGCATGAAAAGTTTCAGCTCCATTGAAGCTCTGGATCACCACTGTTCTGTTCAACCTCTTAACGTGATCAACACACAAGTGGGAAAAATACTTAGCACTTGATCATATTGCTTAAACCCAACCCAAACCATTAGCACCAGTGTAATTTTAAATTCTTAAACAGAATTCTAGTATTTAAACTTGTCATTAGAGCTTATTAGCAAAAGCTTTACAATTAAATAAATATGCATATTCATAACGTGTAGCATCTACGTGACGATTGTGAAGAGATCGAAGTGGACATCAAAGAGGGAGGAAAACAAGTGATCAAGCCTCAAGGGATCTTCACTAACTGTTTATATTAGTCACCTGCAAAACAGGCAAGCCCCGATTTGCATTCGAGCAGTTTTATAAAGTATTTCCGTTTCTAGAGATCATAGTTTGAATGGTTGATTGCATTAGGTCTAGTTGATGTTGAAAACCCCATTTGCATGACCAGAATTACCTAAGAGAGAAAGGGTGGAATAGCACCTCCTCGAGTGGATTTGGCTACTCTAAATGTTAGTAGGAAAGGTCTGGTAGAAGTCGAGTAGTTGGAATCTTCTCGCGAGTTTAGGGCTTGGTTTATTCGGAGCGGCTCAAGAATAGAAACAATGAGGAAAGTTCACACATAAGAAATGGAGACCGGGCAGGGAGGTTTAGATGCAGCAGGCTGCGGACTGTGCGTGTATAGTACCTGCCTGTGTTGGTTAAGGCCCGTCCGTACTTGGCCCTGTTAGACAAATTTGAGTTGTGTACCGGGCGCATACTGGCTATATGGGACCCAGGAAACCAATGTACCTCGGGAGATCCACATTGGAACTTTTCTAACCACCTTAGGCTTTCGGTGTCAGGGTAGCAGGAGGTAACTCGCTCAAGAACATATCACTGCGGGTATGTACCTTGAGGGAGCTTGCTACTCGGGGCAGTTAGACCGCGTCCTGTGTGGAAGAACTTGGGAAAGGTGTCCGCGTACAACGTCAGTCGGGGTTGCTGCCGGCAACTCGGAGTACGGGTGTACGTGTCGTGTAGTCCGGGCATATACTGATTCGAATCACCGTCGCTCACGGTCATATAAGCATACTTGCCCACTGCGTCTTGACATAGTAAGAACTGAATGATTTCTTTTGAACTTGATAAGGCTGTGATGTAACTTGTATTGCAATCATGCTTGATGTAGAAATAGGCTAATTAAACTTTACTTCACTTTGTGCAAGAAGCATCGCAACAAAGAGTTTCTTGTTTAATTGTGGAGTCGCGATGCTGTTCGGCTCAAGGTCTTTACAATGAGGCTTAAAATCTGAAAGTTAAGGATCAACATTAGGCGAGTCCTTTATGCAAATCTAGCTAACCTAATTGCTACCCGTAGTGCATGTAGAGTTTCTTGTTTAGGAGAGACGGATCAGTTTTGCTGAGCCTATGTGCTCACGCTTGCTATATGAGTGGTTTTGTAGGTTAACATCGATACTAAGAAGAAGGTTGTCTGGTGAGACTCGGAGACTTCCGAGTCATTTAACATATGGAGAACCCAGCCGCTGCCATGTCTTCATGATGCTAGTGAGAGGAGTCTGCGGGCTGGACCTCTTCTCGAGTGCTCATTAGTTATTCGACGTGAGATGATTATAAGACTTCCGCTGTATATATTTGCTGTAAATTATTTACAAAGAACCTTTGTAAGCTTCCTCTATTGTTTTATATAATATATGTTTCCTTATATGTGTGCTGTTGGGTTCCGCACAACACGGCACCACCCAATGTGATTCCTGGGCGAGTGGCACGGCCCCGTGAATGAACGGGTGGCTGGGGACCCCATCAGCATGGTATCAGAGCTGCATTGGTAATAGCGCACGGAATAAGGATCGTATTATGACAAAAATTTAGGTTATGGTGAGGATACGGTACTAGGCCCACATAAGGACTAATATTAGCCTAATATGAAGGTGGCAACCTAACTTATTTGCTATGTCGGAAAATCGTGCATCTCGGGACGTTCTATGTCTTGGGGGTGCACGTAAGCGCTGTCCACGAGTGCGCACAAGCTGAAGGGTGGAGCCCCACGGGTGGCAGGTAACCCGGCCAGCTTTAGTATCCTCTACGACTCTTCATGTCGTTTGGGGTATTCAAGCAACGCCCTTCCCTGACGTGCTACGGGAAAGTATGGGAGACCCGTCACGTGGTTAGTAACGTGAACATGTAGCTCAAGGCGTATTTGGCTTGAGAACACCCGTGCGAGTGATGATGGATGGGTGTATGAACTGTATTGGGACCAGGTCCGATGTGCAGCCGGACCTGACGATTGTGTGTGATTGATGCAGGGTTAACCACAAAACCGTAGTATGAGTAGAACACGTTTGCGAGTGACCGTTTTAGTGCCACCAATGATACGGATATGCCGGTATAATCCGGTTTATCTTTTGTGAGGCTACGTAGTACCGACATGATTCTTACGGTGCATCGACACTGACAGGGCCCCGACGCCGCCCGTTCAGTCACGGGGACGGGGCACTCGCCTGGGAATCGCATTGGGTGGTGCCGTGTTATGCGACACCCAACAGCACACATATAAGGAAAACTGTATTACATAAATCAAAAGCGGAAGCTTACAAATGTTCTTTGTAAATAATTTACATAAATTAGCTACAGCAGAAGTCTATAAACAACTCACGTTGAATAACTAATGAGCGCTCAAGAGGAGGTCCGGCCCGTGGACTCCTCTTGCTACCAACACGAAGACAGGGCAGCGGCTAGGTTCTCCATGTGTTACCCGACTCGGAAGTTTCCGAGTCTCACCGGACAACCTTCTTTATATGCGTCGGTATTAACCTGCAAAACCACTCATATAGCAAGAGTGAGCACAAAGGCTCAGCAAGACTTAACTGTCTCTTATAAGGCATGCAACTCTACATGAAAGTAACTTAAGACCTACACATGTAAGTTGCAAAAAGACTCGCCTACGAGTGCATCCTTAACTTTCAGATTTTAGCCATCATAGTAGCGACCTTGCGCCCAGCAACATTGGAACTCCACAATCAAACAAGAAATGTTTCATTACAATGTTACTTGTCCCAAGGTGGAAAAATAACTTTAGTTTGCTCTATCACTACTTCAGACAAGGTTCTCATGCAATTCCAATTAATCATAGCAGCAATTAAAACTTAGCAAACTGTTCTCACACAACTTGATTACAACATCACAACAAAGTGAGCAAGCGGTACTCAATAACCACGAGGGATGGTGATTCGAATCAAACACTACCCGGATAACTCGACACATACGCCCGCCTATGAAGACCCAAATCTGGCGTCCTTCATTACGTTGTATATGGCAACCTTTCGTAGGACACTCGACTGTAGAACCGGTCGTGCCGTCTCGGGCTCATAGGTCTAACGAGACGATGTGGTATGCCTCTACAATCAAGTTAACCTGGTACATCGGTTTCCTGGTTCCCATATAGCAGTAAGCATCCGGTACACAACTCAATACTTGCTCATGGGTGCCGCAAACGCGTCGGTCCTTAACCGACACAGGCAGAGCTACTCGACCAAGACCTCATCTTGTCGCTGCCTAACCCTCCTGCCCGGTCTCATCTTTAGAAATATAAACTTTAGTTTGCCTCTTTTCCAACTACACCCATGTAATCCCGACTATAACTCACAGTAGATTCCAACTACTCAACTTCTACCAGATGTCCTAAGCTATTTAGCACGGCATTATTCTACAGCGGTGACCCTTTTCTACCCTTAACTCCAGGGTTCATTTGGTCATGCATTTGGAGTGTAAAGCATCCTTGACCTAATGCACATACAAACTCTAAACCATAATTGTGAACAAAGTAAAAACTTTATAAATAACTTAAATGCAAACCGGAGCTTGCCTTGGTTTTGCAGGTGACTAAAGTCAGATAATTATGAAGTTAGTTTCTGATGACTTGAAGCTTAATCACTGGCATTCTTGCTCCTTGATCCAAGCTTCACTTCTCCTCCACTTTTCCACGTTTAATTACTATACGTTATGAATATGCATATATGTTTAATTGCAAAACTTTTGCTAACAAGTTCTAAAGACAAGTTTAAAACTGGAACTTTGTTTAAGAATTTAAAATGACACTGATGCTAGTGGTTTGGGTTTGGGTTTAGCACTATGATCAAGTGAGATGTTTGTTTCCTCACTTGTGTGTTGATCATTTAAGAGGTTAAACAGAACAGTACTGATCCAGGACTCCAATGGAGCTGAAATTTTTCATGTGAGTTCCTTGTCACAAGAAAGACATATGGAGCAAAATTTAGAATATTTCCATGAGTAAATCACTCAGAACAATTCCCTAAGCATTTAGGCAAAAAGGAATTAATTCTGAATAAATTTGCACTTTCATGCAAATTCAAGTGAATCACTATTTCAAACTTAGCTCAGGGAGCCTTTATGAATTTTCCTAGGATTTGTGGAGCTAAGAACTGCCCAGAACTGAATTTCATTTTGGAAATTCTCTGAAATTGTTTCTGTATTCATTTGAACACAGAACCTTGAAATCAGAATTATCCTAACTAAATCAACTTCAAATGAGCTGAAACTTTTACAGGAGTTCTCTAACATCCTAAAGAATAGTCTGGCAAAATTTGAGGATTTTTGGATGAACCAAACTCCCTCTAAAATTATTTTGCTGAAACTATTTAAAGCATTTTCCAGCATTTAATAATGATTTTAATACAAATTGGGTTTCACATTTGGATAGAGTTTTTCAATCTGAATCCAACCCAATTTGAATCACTAAATTTGGAGCTTCCTAGCAAAAGTTATGAGGTTCTAAAGATTGAATTGAATTT
Organism: Neostapfia colusana; assembly: GCA_030760725.1. Lineage (NCBI taxonomy): Eukaryota > Viridiplantae > Streptophyta > Magnoliopsida > Poales > Poaceae > Neostapfia > Neostapfia colusana. The sequence goes on along the minus strand of JASWHV010000008.1, from coordinate 78,886,360 downwards.
GGGGATTCAAATAAACCGGGAACTGTTCAAATCCTGCGTGTGGGTCCAGGGCACACGTGTCACTCTGTGGAACAAGCCACACGGGGCCAGAGAACCCTTCCCGTGCAGCCACAAGGGATCCCGGAGCCGCAGCAGATCAGCAACTTTAAATTTTCGTCACTGACACGCGGGACACGCCCGGTCTTCTTCAACCTTCGGCCGCCCGCGCCCGCGCACCGCCGGGCTCGCCGGAGATCACCGGATTCCGGCCGCCTCTCGGCCCGGTGCTCACCGCCTGGGGGTTTTTTGGGGACGGGTAAACGAACTACGGTGTCGGCACAAGCTCTAGAAGCCCGGAACCAGGTCGGCGGCGTGCAAAGGCCTCGGTGAGGCTTCGGCGCCGATGACCCATCACTTCAGCCCACGAAAGCCTCGAGTGATCGGCTCTACAGCATCAGTGACGCCTCTGGAAGCTCTACATGGCCACAAAGTAGCTCAGGAACGGCGGTTACTAGGGTTTCACCGGGCGCCCGATCATTCCCGCCATGGACGCCATTGGGAAACTTCAAAATTAGCTGCCTCCACCCGGTTTTAAGCTTGGTTTGCGAAGGTAATTGGGTCGCTAGCTAGTAGAGCTCCCGTGTGCATGATTTGGTGCTCCAAGAACGAAGAACAAGTGAGAATTTTGGATTTTCGTACCGGATCATCGGTTTGTGGCTGCCGGCATACTTTTCCCAAATTCTCGCTCGGTAGTCCACGGCTTTTCTTGAGGTTTGGGGGTGAGCAGCACGGTCCAACAGCACGTATGGAGGTGTCCCTGCTCAGGCGTGAAAGTCCCCGGTGTGGGCTGTCCATGTGCACACCGGTTCGTCCTGCCGTTAGGTAGCCGCGATGAAGAGCGATTCTAGGGTTAGGGAGGCCGGAACTCGGCTGTTTTTGGTGTCGGGGAAGTGAAGAGCGAGCACGCGGTGCTGCTCAGCAGCTCGGAGGGGGGCGGTGTACGAGTTTTTCTGGTTTCCAATTAAACGCCGAGGAGAGGCGGTGAGTTACGGTGTTCCAGTTCTGTTCCTTGCGGGAGGGTTAGCGGGGGCTCAGTGTCGTGCAGGTAGTCGCTTCACACGCTGCCGAGGTGCAAGCACGTCTCCAGCGTGAAGACATTGTGGGGAGGTGGCTTCCACGGGGTCTCGGTCGGCAGCGCGGTGGCGGATTGCAACGGCTCGGTCCGAGCTCGTGTGTGAACCGAGAAACAGAGAGCTGAGACTTAGGTAGTAAGTCATCCCCCTCTCAATGACAATTGGGTCCCACTCATTTCCTCTCTTAAATATCTCCAATTTTTGGCACATGGCAACCTTCAATCCTGTGTAGCTCAAATTTGAAAATCATTTGGCAAATTGACAAGTTTTACTTCAGTTTCAAATTTGAATTCAAATTTCAATGAAATTCACAAGTATCTTTGATATACATATCAAAGCACCTCCAAATTTTCTCAAAATTTGTCTTCCTCATAATTTGGACCTGAACAATTCAAAAATGGATTCAAACTTTTAATTTGGTGGCTGCAAAGGGGAGGTTTACAACCACAGTTTGCATCCTTCATTTAAAATTACCACCTTTGCATTTACATGATCATTTGAATTAAAAAGGGACTTGAATGCATGTGGTTGCTCATGACCATCTCCACATGTTTTAGAAAAGTTTTTGCAAGTCCCATTTCTTGGATTTAAACTCAACTTTATTCATCACTAAAGTTTTCCATTTAAATGTTTTGGGACTTTTACATTCCTCCCCCCTTAAAAAGAATCGCGTCCCGAGATTTGAAATTAAGAACAACGTGGGGAGGACGACTATCGAACATAAGCCTCTAATAACTCGGGATGGTTGCGTTGTAAATACTCCTCGCTTTCCCATGTAGCTTCGTCAGACGTGTGATTTTTCCATAGCACTTTGAAAAATCACAGCGTCCGGTTTCTGGTCTCGTGAATCTTTTCATCAATTATCCGGGTTGGATGTTCAACATAAGTAAGGTCCGGCTTCAAATCTGCTATGCCTTCCATGAGAATCTCCGTTGGAACTTTCATACACTTCCGCAACTGAGATATGTGGAAGACATTATGAACTCCGGCTAAGGCTGCCGGTAATTCCACATGATATGCCACGGGTCCACATCTTTCGATGATGACAAAGGGACCGATAAAACACGGAGTTAATTTTCCTTTCACTCCGAATCGGTGAATGCCCTTCATAGGAGATACGCGGAGATATATGTGGTCTCCAACTTGAAATTCCAGAGGACGACGTCTCTTATCCACATAGCTCTTTTGTCTGGCCTGAGCGGCTTTAAGATTTGCTTGAATAAGCCTTACCCGCTCTTCTGCTTCATTTACGAGATCAATCCCGTAAACAACTCTCTCGCCGGATTCACACTAATTCAAGGGTGTGCGGCACTTCCGGCCGTAGAGAGCTTCATAAGGTGCCATTTTATGCTCGATTGATAACCGTTGTTATACGAGAACTCTGCCAACGGTAAGTGATCATCCCAGCTCTTACCGTGGTGGATGGCACATGCTCTCAGCATATCTTCCTGTATTTGATTCATCCTCTCAGTTTGTCCGTCGGTTGATACGCGGTGCTTCGAATCAATTTGGTTCCCAAGGATGCGTATAGCTGCTCCCAGAAACGAGCAACGAATAACGCGCCTCGATCAGAGATGATCGTCCGGGGAACTCCATGTAAGCACAAGATCCGTGCTATGTACAACTCCGCATACTGCTTGGCGGTGTATTTGGTATGCACAGGGATAAAGTGTGCTGATTTGGTTAACCAGTCCACGGTTACCCAAATCGAGTCATGGTGGTGGGAGGTCATCGGCAACCCAACGATGAAATCCATACTCAAGTCTTCCCACTTCCATGCAGGTATTTGTAGTGGTTGCAGCAGGCCCGACTTCTTCACGTGGTCGGCCTTAACTCTTCGACACGTATCATATTCTGAAACGTATTTTGCAACTTCACGTTTCATAAGTGTCCACCAAAACTTCTTTCGGAGGTCTTGGTACATTTTATTGCTGCCCGGATGAATAGAAAATTTGGATAAGTGAGCCTCATCCAAAATTTTCTTCCGCAGCCTCATATCACGGGGTACAACTATCCGGTCCTTGAACCATAAGGTATCTTCATCATCTAACCGGAAACATTTCATCTCCCCGTTCTTCAACCTCCTTTTAATATGAGCCATGCCCTTGTCTTGCTTTTGAGCTTTCATAACCTCCTCTTTCAATGTGGGTATGAGAGCTAGATTATGTAAAGCTCCATATGGAACCAAGTAGAGACTTGGTTCTTCCTCTTCTATCGGTGTAATGGTCAGATTATGAATATGAGACTTCCGGCTGAGTGCATCGGCAACCACATTTGCCTTCCCGGATGATAATGAATTTCAATCTCATTGTCTTTGATCAGCTCCAACCATTGCCGTTGTCGCATATTCAACTCTTTTTGAGTGAATATGTACTTCAAACTTTTGTGGTCGGTGTAGAGATGAACCAGATTTTCCAATAGGTAATGTCTCCACATCTTCAAAGCTAATACCACGGCAGCAAGCTCGAGATCATGAGTTGGATAATGTTGCTCATGATTCCGTAATTGCCGTGCTCCATATGCGACCACACGCCCTCGTTGCATGACTACACAACCAAGTCCGATGCCGGATGCATCACAATAAACATCAAAGGGCTTGTTTGTATCCGGTTGAGCTAAAACCGGGGCTGTTGTGAGGTGTTTCACCAACGCTTGAAAAGCTTCCTCACATGGCTTGCTCCAATCATATTTGATGCCCTTTTTCAGTATCTCCGTCATAGTTTGGATATTTTTGAGAAGCCCGGGATGAACCTCCGATAATATCCCGCCAAACCCAAGAAGCTACGGACTTCACGGACTGATGTTGGAGACTTCCATTTCAGCACTTGTTCCATCTTGCTTGGATCAACAGCAATGCCTTCCGCTGAGATAATATGTCCAAGAAACGGCACTTGGTTGATCCAGAATTCACATTTACTAAACTTTGCATAGAGCTTGTGATCTCTCAGTCGTTGGAGCACAATATGCAAATGTTTAGCGTGTTCCTCTTCTGATTTGGAATAGACCAAGATGTCATCGATGAATACCACGACGAACTGATCCAACTCCGGCATGAACACCGAGTTCATAAGATACATAAAGTGAGCCAGAGCATTGGTCAACCCAAATGACATGACAAGATACTCGTAGAGTCCATATCTTGTCGAGATGCTGTTTTCGGGATATCTTCCGATCAAATCTTGATTTGATGATATCCCGACCTTAAGTCCATCTTGGATAAGACTTTAGCACCCACTAGCTGATCGAAGAGAATATCAATTCTTCGTAGTGGATACTTGCTCTTTATCGTCACAGCATTTAACGGACGATAATCGACGCATAGCCTCAGCGTCTCATCCTTCTTCTTCACAAATAAAGCCGAGCAACCCCATGGTGATGAACTTGGACGAATGAACCCCTTGTCCATCAGATCTTTGAGTTGCTCCTTCAGTTCAGCTAATTCATTCGGAGCCATTTTGTATGGTCTCCGAGAGATCAGCGTGGTTCCCGGTATCAACTCTATTTTGAATTCCACCTCGCGCTCAGGTGGTAAGCCTGGAAGATCTTCGGGGAACACGTATGGATATTCACGGACTACCGGAATGTCTTCTAACTTGCAAGCTTCGGCATTACATACTTCCGGGTCTTTGGAAACCGCTTTGCCGAGATACAATGTTTGACGCCCGTGAAGTGGAGAGTCCAAATGAACACTCCTGTTCTCGATGTCCAGAACAGCCTTATGGAATGATCTTTGAATGCCTCAACTAGCTGGATCAACGAATATGGGTTCACTGGATCACCCTACGGATCACCGTCGCCTTGCTAATGAAGTTATGTGTTGCACCAGAGTCGAATAGAATGACAACCGGCTTGTCATTTAAGGTGAACCTGCCCGCAAGAACTGGACCTCCTTTGGGCAGATCATCGACTGACACATAATTAACAGTTCCCACTTTGGACATAGCTTTTCTTTGTTGTCCAAGATCACTCTTTGGAACTGAACCCGCCAACATAATGTTGCTGCTCAGTTCAGTTGCTTCATTGACGTTGAGTTCATTGTCAATATGAAGTGGAATACCACTCGGTTCAGCTGAGAAATCACCGTGATCATCTTCAACCTCTTGAGGGAAATAACATTCTGATGCACCTTGTTGATACTGAGGTGCATGAGAAATGAGTTTCTGCTGCGGTGGAGGTGAATAAAACCTCTGGGGAGTATAAGAGTCGTCATACTCTCAGAATGATTGCACTTCTTGTGGAACCTCTCGATCGGAAGGTGAACGGATTACCCACCGATACTTCTGAGGCAGATGATTGCATTCATCCTGTGATGAGTTCCTCTCCCTCTTTTCTTTAAGGTAGAGATTTGAGTAATATTCCTAAGTGATAGCACAGCTAACAAACTACTCGAAATTTTCTTGGCTAACTTGAGCCAACTCACATCGCAGCCTAGCAGTAACCCCTCGGTAAAAATGATAACCCTTCATGGCTGGTGACTTCACATAATCAGGGACATATTGAGCTAAGCGATTGAATTCCTTTGCATACTCAATAACGCTCATTTCCCCTTGCTCTAGATTCCAGAATTCGTCCAGACTTGTTTGCATTATGCCCGCAGGAACGAAACGAGTACGAAATGCATCCTGGAACTCCTCCCATGTGACACGATGCCCTGCTGGTTGGATAGCAAGGTATTCTGCCCACCATGCTCCAGCAAAGCCGTGAAGCTGCTGAGCGGCATATAAAGTCTTCGAGAAGTCATCACATTGAATCAACCCAAACTTGGACTCAATGACACGTAACCAGTGATTTGCTTCACAATGGTCAGCCGCTTCAGAGAATACCGGCGGTTGTATCGCCAAGAAATCCAGATAAGTGCTTGGGGTTGGCATGTGATGTTGAGCTTCTCTATTTATTCCTTGCTGAACTAGAGTTTGGAGAGTTTCATTCATCTTCACCATAATTCCCGCCAATCCTGTTGGCGATGGCTCTTGTGATGAAGTCGAGTCATTCCCACCTCGACTTGAACCTCCAAGCTCCATTTGCGAACGTGTGCGTACCATACTGCACGAAATGAAATTTTGAGTCAATCAAAATTATATCTCAGTAGTAAGTAAAGATAAGTAAAACATGTCATGAACTTTATGAAAGCATAAACATATTCACGTTTAAACAAATCTTGAGTACGCTAAACTGATCAGCTGGACCACCATGACCAGTTCACACAAACTCCAAATTATACTCAAGTTAACTACAGATTCTTGACTTGAGTTCAATACCAAAGTTTTAGTAAACTTAAGTATCTTTCCAACGAGTACTCATAGGCTCCTTAAGGATTTTTCTGCAGGAAGTTATGTCTCAAAAACAGAAAGGTCCAGAGAGGTTTTTTTTTGCTGCTGTCCTGTTTCTGAACAGTTTCCCTTCAACTGGACTTTTCACCAACTTAACGTGTGATTTTGCTCTGGAGGTATACAAAGAAGCTGTAGAGCACTTGAAAATCTTTCCAGAACTATATCATACACCTTAATTGGTTAAATCTACTCAGAGTTATGCTCTGTCAAAGTCCAGCAAGAATTCCTGCCAGAAACAGAGCACTCTGTTTTTGAAAACTTTGACGCCTAGTCATTCTCTCATTTGAATCTTAGCTCAAAATAAGAGTTCAGTAACTAATATTTGTTTCAAACTTCCATTTTTAGTTGAAAGTTAGTTCATGAATTATTTCTTCATACGGAATAGGTTATTAAGTGTAGTACGGTGTTGATGCACCTTAAGAAACATGTCGGTACTTCGTAGCCTCACCAAAGAAAATCCTAACCGGATTATACCGGCATATCCGTTTTATCAGTGGCACTAATACGGTCTCTCGCACACATGCACTACACGGGATACGTACATGGTTATTACCTTCAGAAGAACACTCAATAGTGGTGCACTCAAAGGTTGTTTTCATTTCAGGCAGGTCCATATTTGAAAGTAAATACATACGTCCGTATCATTTCCATATGGCCGTCCTTGAGTTAAGCCACGTCTCAAGGTACGTGATCATGTTTCTACACCACACGACAGGGAACCCAAGTAGAGCGTGAACGGTCATCACGGTTGGGAATTTTATCACCCCAACAGATACCACCTACTGCCCTGCAGGGCATGCCGATGGCAGGCGCTGCGTATGTTCTCCTAGGCTATTTCCAGAAGAACACACTATTGCGTTACTGACCACATGATGAGGTCTCCACTTGCTTGCCTAATGCATGCTAGGGATCAGCATTTCATATGAACTCAGGAACATGAAGAGTCCAAGAGTTTCATATTAACATCTCACACCAAGCTGTGAGACCTATCTCTGAACCACTTTCCTCGTCAGGGGAGCTAACCGAAATTGAACCGCTTTCGGTAGCGTTCCTTACCATGCTTACTTGAACATAGGTGCATCATTACATAATAAAATTCATAATTATAACACATATGTTAGTCATGCTACTTTAAGTAACTATACTACTATAGTCCTTATGTGGGCCTAATACCGTTTCCTCACCGTTTCCTAAGTTTTTGTCGTAATACGATCCTTATTCCGTGCGCTATTACCAATGCAGCTCTGATACCACGCTGACAGGGCCCCGACGCCGCCCGTTCAGTCACGGGGATGGGGCACTCGCCCGGGAATCGCATTGGGTGGTGCCGTCTTATGCGGCACCCAACAGCACACATATAAGGAAAACTGTATTACATAAATCAAAAGCGGAAGCTTACAAATGTTCTTTGTAAATAATTTACATAAATTAGCTACAGCGGAAGTCTATAAACAACTCACGTTGAATAACTAATGAGCGCTCAAGAGGAGGTCCATCCCGCATACTCCTCTCGCTACCAACACGAAGACAGGGCAGTGGCTAGGTTCTCCATGTGTTACCCGACTCGGAAGTTTCCGAGTCTCACCGGACAACCTTCTTTATATGCGTCGGTATTAACCTGCAAAACCACTCATATAGCAAAAGTGAGCACAAAGGCTCAACAAGACTTAACCGTCTCTTCTAAGGCATGCAACTCTACATGAAAGTAACTTAATACCTACACATGTAAGTTGCAAAAAGACTCTCCTACGAGTGCATCCTTAACTTTCAGATTTTAGCCATCATAGTAGTGACCTTGCGCCCAGCAACATTGGAACTCCACAATCAAACAAGAAACGCTTCATTCCAATGTTACTTGTCCCAAGGTGGAAAAATAACTTTAGTTTTCTCTATCACTACTTCAGACAAGGTTCTCATGCAATTCCAATTAATCATAGCAGCAATTAAAACTTAGCAAACTGTTCTCACACAACTTGATTACTAGGTCACAACACAGTGGGCAAGCGGTACTCAATAACCGTGAGGGATGGTGATTCGAATCAAACACTACCCGGATAACTCGACACATACGCCTGCCTCTGAAGACTCAAATTTGGCGTCCTTCATTACGTCGTATGTGGCAACCTTTCGCAGGACACTCGACTGTAGAACCGGTCGCGCCGTCTCGGGCTCATAGGTCTAACGAGACGATGTGGTATGCCTCTAGAATCAAGTTAACCTGGTACATCGGTTTCCTGGTTCCAATATAGCAGTAAGCATCCAGTACACAACTCAATACTTGCTCATGGGTGCCGCACACGCATCGGTCCTTAACCGACACAGGCAGAGCTACTCGACCAAGACCTCATATTGTCGCTGCCTAACCCTTCTGCCCGGTCTCATCTTTAGATATATAAAGTTTAGTTTGCCTCTTTTCCAACTACACCCATGTAATGCCGACTATAACTCGCGAGTAGATTCCAACTACTCGACTTCTACCAGATGTCCTAAGCTATTTAGCACGGCATTATTCTACAGCGGTGACCCTTTTCTACCCTTAACTCCAGGGTTCATTTGGTCATGCATCTGGAGTGTAAAGCATCCTTGACCTAATGCACATACAAACTCTAAACCATAATTGTGAACAAAGTAAAAACTTTACAAATAACTTAAATGCAAACCGGAGCTTGCCTTTGTTTTGCAGGTGACTAAAGTCAGATAATTATGAAGTTAGTTGCTGATGACTTGAAGCTTAATCACTGGCCTTCTTGCTCCTTGATCCAAGCTTTACTTCTCCTGCACTTTTCCATGTTTAATTACTATACGTTATGAATATGCATATATGTTTAATTGTAAAACTTTTGCTAACAAGTTCAAAAGACAAGTTTAAAACTGAAACTTTGTTTAAGAATTTAAAATGACACTGGTGCTAGTGGTTTGGGTTTGGATTTAGCACTATGATCAAGTGAGATGTGTGTTTCCTCACTTGTGTGTTGATCATCTAAGAGGTTAAACAGAACAGTACTGATCCAGGACTCCAATGGAGCTGAAATTTTTCATGTGAGTTCCTTGTCACAAGAAAGTCATATGGACCATAATTTAGAATATTTCCATGAGTAGATCACTCAGAACAATTCCCTAAGAATTTAGGCAAAAAGGAATTAATTCTGAAGAAATTTACACTTTCATGCAAATTCAAGTGAACCACTATTTCAAATATAGCTCAGGGAGCCTGCATGAATTTTCCTAGGATTTGTGGAGCTAAGAACTGCTCAGAACTGAATTTCGAAGTTTTGGAAATTCTCTGAAATTGTTTATTTATTCATTTGAACACAGAAACTTGAAATCAGAATTATCCTAACTAAATCAACTCCAAATGAGCTAAACTTTTACAGGAGTTCCCTAACATCCTAAAGAATATTCTGGCAAAATTTGAGGATTTTTGGATGAACCAAACTCCCTCTAAAATTCTTTTGCTGAAAATCTTTAAAGAATTTTCCAGAATTTAACACTGATTTTAATGCAAATTGGGTTGCACATTTGGATAGAGTTTTTCCATCTGAATCCAATCAAATTTTAATCACTAAATTTGAAGCTTCCTAGCAAAAGTTATGAAGTTCTAAATTTTGAATTGAATTTGGGGATTCGAATAAACCGGGAATTGTTCAAATCCTGCGTGTGGGTCCAGGGCACACGTGTCACTCTCTGGAACAAGCCACACGGGGCCACAGAACCCTTCCCGCACAGCCACAAGGGATCCCGGAGCTGCAGCAGATCAGCAACTTTAAATTTTTGTCACTGACACGTGGGACCGGCCCGGTCTTCTTCAACCTTCTGCCGCCCGCGCGCCGCCGGGCTCGCCGGAGATCGCCAGATTCCGGCCTCCCGGCTGCCTCTCGGCCCGGTGCTTGTCGCCTGGGGGTTTTTGGGCATGGGTAACCGATCTACGGTGTCGGCACAAGCTCTAGAAGCCCGGAATCAGGTCGGCGGCGTCCAAAGGCCTTGGTGAGGTTTCGGCGCCGATGACCCATCACTTCATCCCACGAAAACCCCGAGTGATCAGCTCTCAGCATCAGTGACGCCTATGGAAGCTCGACATGGCCACAAAGTAGCTCGGGAACGGCAGTTACTAGGGTTTCACCGGGCGCCCGATCATTCCCGCCATGGCCGCCGTTGGGAAACATCAAAATTAGCTGCCTCCACCAGGTTTTAAGCTTTGTTTGCGAAGGTAATTGGGTCGCTAGCTAGTAGAGCTCCCGTGTGCATGATTTGGTGCTCTAAGAACGAAGAACAAGTGAGAATTTTGGATTTTCATACCAGATCATCGGTTTGTGGGCGCCAGCATACTTTTCCCGAATTCTCGCTCGGTAGTCCACGGCTTTGCTTGAGGTTTGGGGGTGAGCAGCACGGTCCAACAGTGCGTCTGGAGGTGTCCTTGCTCGGGCATGAAAGTCCCCGGTGTGGGCTGTTTACGTGCACACCGGTTCGTCCTGCCGTTAGGTAGCTGCAGAGAAGAGCGATTCTAGGGTTAGGGAGGCCGGAACTCGGCTGTTTTTGGTGTCGGGGAAGTGAAGAGCGAGCACCCGGTGCTGCTCAGTAGCTCGGAGGGGGGCGGTGTACGAGTTTTTCTGGTTTCCATTTGAACGCCGAGGAGAAGCGATGAGTTACGGTGTTCCAGTTCTGTTCCTTGCGGGAGAGTTAGCAGGGGCTCGGTGTCGTGCACGTAGTCACTTCACACGCTGCCGAGGTGCAAGCACGTCTCCAGCGTGAAGACATCGTGGGGAAGTGGCTTCCATGGGGTCTCGGTCTGCAGCGCGGTGGCGGTTTGCAATGGCTCGGTCCGAGCTCGTGTGTGAACCGAAAAAGAGAGAGCTGAGACTTAGGTAGTAAGTCATCACCCTCTCAATGACAATTGGGCCCCACTCATTTCCTCTCTTAAATATCTCCAATTTTTGGCACATGGCAACCTTCAATCCTGTGTAGCTCAAACTTGAAAATCATTTGGCAAATTGACAAGTTTTACTTCAGTTTCAAGTTTGAATTCAAATTTCAATGGAATTCACAAGTATCTTTGATATACAAATCAAAGCACCTCCAAATTTTCTCAAAATTTTTCTTCCTCATAATTTGGACCTGAAGAATTCAAAAATGGATTCAAACTTTTAATTTGGTGGCTGCAAAGGGGAGGTTTACAACCACAGTTTGCATCCTTCATTTAAAATGGCCACCTTTGCATTTACATGATCATTTGAATTAAAAGGGGACTTGAATGCATGTGCTTGCTCATGACCATCTTAACATGTTTTAGAAAAGTTTTTGCAAGTCCCGTTTCTTGGATTTAAACTCAACTTTATTCATCACTAAAATTTTCCATTTACACGTTTTGGGACTTTTATAATCGACACTGTACTAAACTTAATATCCTATTCCCTATAAAGAAATGACTCATGATCTAACTTTCAACTAAAAATGGAATTTTGACACAAATATTAGTTACTGAACTCTTATTTTGAGCTAAGATTCAAATGAGAGGAGGACTAGGCTTCAAAGATTTCAAAAATATAGTGCTCTGTTTCTGGCTGGAATTCTTGCTGGACTTGAACAGAGCATAACTCTGAGTAAATTTAACCAATTAGGGTGTATGATACAGTTCTGGAAGGATGTTTAAGTTCTATACAACTTCTCTGTATACCTCCAGAGCAAAATCACACGCTAAATTGGTGGAAAGTTCAGTTGAAGGTAAACTGTCCAGAACCAGGACAGCAGCAAAACCTCTCTGGACCATTCTGTTTTTTGTGGGGACCACCCCATGGTTCACCCACTCCGGGATCGCAGAGGGTGGTGCCGTGCGATGTGGAACCCAACAGCACACAAGAAAAGATTAAAAACAACATACAAACTTTTATTTGACATAAAACACAGCGGAAGTCTTTTACAAACTTATTTATACAGCAGAAGTATTATACATAACTACACTCTCATCCTATCTAAGCAAAAGTGCAGCCGTCCAGCCCGGGGACGCTACACACTAGCAGCATAGAACCGGAGATCATGGCGGCGTACAGGGCTCCAGCTCGGCCGTGACGGGGGCACCGCCTCGTCCTCGGAACCTTCCTCATAACTCTCACCTGCACACAGCTCAAATATTGCAACTGTGAGCACGATGGCTCAGCAAGGCTTAACCGATAACCCTAGTCATGGAACTATACATGCAGGGATGTATAAAATAGTATAAAGTCATTGCAAGAAAGACACGCCTACATGTTAATCCTTACTTTCAGTTTTATAGCAGCGGTTTAATGAGCCTTAGGCAGCCCTCACATCGAAAGTCCATAATCAAACAAGAAATGCTTTCCTTCGATGTGGTGATGCCCAAAGTGGAAGATAAACTTAATTAGCTCTACAACTACAGCATACAAGGTTTCAAGACATTAATAATTCAATGCAGCATATTCAGTTGGCTTATTTCACTTCTTACTACGTCACAGCGCAGTGAACACGTGGTACTCAAATAACCGCGAGGGACGGTGATTGCAATCAGGAGACACCCGGATAACACGTCACATACACCCACTTTCAGAAGTGTGGTGCTTCACACCTTCCTACTCTGTTGTATACAACAACCTTTCAAAGGCAACCCAAATGCCGAACCGATCCATCTGTAACGGGCAGGAGGTCCCCGCGTGGAGCGTGTCTGTGCCCACCGGCAGATTTACACCTTGCTACCCTCAACCCACTCCTATAAAATGGTTGGGTAAGCCTCGGCACCCAGGTTAACTAATTACATCGATTCCGTGGTTCCCATATGCCAATATGTATCCGGTACTGTTCGATACTTGTCCAGCAGGGCCGCACACGGCTCAGTCCTTAATCGACACCAACAGAGCTACGCACGTGAGACCTCCGCTCACTGCATCCTATCCCCCCTGCTGGGTCTCAGTTTCACAACTTAAGCAATTCTCTACCTCTTCTCATCCCGTGTGATAAAGTCTTATCTCCCGAGTAGATTCCAACCACGCGACTTCTACTGAGATCCTAAGAACATTAGCATGGAATTGTCTACTCGTCGAATTTGTAAACTACCCAACCCTCCATAGTATTTAAAGGTTATGCAAGTGGGATTTCAATCACCCTAACTCTAATGCAAACAATTCACCCTAAACATAAGTGATACAAATGAAGAATTTGCAAAAGTACTTAAATGCAAACCGGGGCTTGCCTGGTTGCAAGTTAAACGTAAAGTCAGCATCTGGTGGGAGGACGTCCAATGGCTCCGGTGCGTCCTCAACTTCGGTTACTATATGAAATGTAACAAAATATATGCATAAGTGCTAAGGAATTAAAAGGATTTAACTTATATTCATAGCTACTGCTATTTAGGTTCCTTAATTGGCTTTGGGATTTTTTCAGTGGATACTAGGCTCTCTAAGGATGATCTGAGCAAAATTTGGAGAAATTTCATTGCACCTTGTGGTCTCCATAATTCCCACAAGTACAATGATTCTCTGAATTTTGAGCCCAAATATGGAGTTTTAACATGTCTAACAGTGGAAGATCTAATTAGGGTAAGTCTCCATGGTTCTAACAAAAAAAATTTCACCATTTTTGAAGCTACCAACAGAGAGATATGAATTTTTGAAGTTGGATAGGAGTTCTGAAAAGTTTCTGTTTAGAATTTGAATTTTCAAATAAAGGCTGAACTTTGGAAGGCAATTTAGCCTAGCAAATGAACTCCAATGAAGCTCAAATTTTTACATAAGATCACTAACATCATGAGGAATCTTCTGGCCAAATTTGAAGAAATTCCATAACAGGGATCTTCTGGAATTAATTCCCAAAGATTTAAATTTGATGAATTTTGGAGAAATTTCCAGAGATCTTCAGATCAATTTCTTTGCATTTATAAAACGTACTGACTGAGAGGAATTCAAAAAAATAATTCACAAATTTTGGACATTCCTACTGAAAGTTATGGTCATTTGAAGTTTGCACTAAATCTGAAAAATGCAGAAATGTTTAAATTCTGGCTGTGGGCCCCACCCGTGGCGCTATCCACTCAGATGACGGCAACACCGAGTCCACAGGGTTATTTACCGTGCAGCCGCACTCGATCCGGTGCCACAGGCCGATCCCCGCGCGGATACAGAGGCTGACTGGTGGGACCCAGCCCTCCTTCGTCTACCTCGCGCTGCCCGTGCATCCCACGGCGACGCACTCCGGCGAGGCTCGCCGGGACAGGGTTCCCGTGGTCCAAACATCACCAGACTTGCCGCCTGTGAGTTTTACACCGTGCTGAACACGATGGTGGGGTCGGGAGCTGGTGACAGCGGCCGGAACAGTGCTCGCACCGGCGGCCATGTCGAACTCCACTTCGGCGACCTCGTTCTCCTTCGGCAGTGTCTTTCAGGCTAGGGTTTGCTCTAAAAGCACCAGTGACGCATGGAAAACTTCGACCCATAGCTCGCTCTCCATGAAAACCACTGGAGATGGGACCTCACCGGCGACCCGAGCACGCAAAACGACGGCGGCGACAAAAACTTGAAGAACTCCTCCAGTCCTCTATGGTTTCTAGCGCTGTTTGAGCGAGAAGGACCGTAGCGACCTACCAAAGCTTCTCTTAGACCAGAATGAGTTCTAGCTACTGCTGCACGACGAATTTGATCATAGACTGAAAGGCGTCGCTATGAACTAGGGTTTGGTAAAACCCAAAATTCTCGCTACCCACAGAACCAAATGAAGAACAGTTTTTGGCTACACCATCTAGGCTGTCACACGCACCTTTTCCATATAGGGAACTGGAGATGACGAAGGCTGTGGCGTGCTGGCGACGGTGAGGCCGAACGGTGCTCCGCCGGTTCACTTCTGCACTCGGCAACGATCGTCTGTTTACAGCTACTACGAGCAAGCAACCGGGGTGTGGATAGGGTAGATCGCTAGAGCACGTTGTGGTGCTGCTTTCTTGCATTGGGAGCTCGAGTAACCGGAGTCCGGCCGGTCGAGGACAACCCAAACAAAGAACGCGGCGCTGGTATGTGTTTTTCCCCTGGAAAGCGCGGAGGGAGCGGTGAGCGTGCAAGGGAGCAAAAGAGAGTTTCGGTGCTGCAGCTGTGGTGTGCGGAGATGATCACGCAGCCGATAAAAACAGGAGATGGCGCGGTGCCGTCCTTGGGAGTGGGTTGCACCGGGAGCTGGCGGTGTTTCAGCGATCGTCCGAAGAGAAACAGAGGCGGTTAGCACTTCTGTGTGGCTGACTGCTGGGTCCCACCACTTCCTTTTCTTAATCAAATTTTCCACAGATCTTTTTACCACAGCTACTCAACTTAAATGCTTTACTTCACCCCAAAGCTAAGTTTTGAAATGTTGAATTCAAATGATTTGAATTCTTGTGTGGAGTTTGAATTGAGTATGGTCATTTGAATTTGAAATGGAATTTGAATTCTCCCTTTTGCATTGTTCCAAAAACATGGCAAACCAACCCCAAAGTTTCTGATTTTTTTTCATGGCTGCTAATTCAAATGTGGAGAACACATTTGTGGAACCAAATTTGCAAATTGAGGAAATTGGGATTTGAAACTGAAATTTAAATTCAGAATAGAGGGCTTCCTCTTTTAATCCCAAACAATTATTAGAACCCCTCCAAATGAGCTGAAATTTGGAAGGTTGAATATTTGAAATATGAAGACCCAAGTAATCAATTTAGATCTCCATGTTGGAAGTTTTTTGGAAGGTTTGAATCATCACTTTGAACTCACACCGTTATAATCCAAAGTTTTAATTCCCCTCATTTTTCCTAAGTATACATGTGTGGAAATTCTTGCTACCACTTTTTGGGGATTTTACATCCCTCCCCCCTTAAAAAGACTCTCGTCCCGAGATTCCAAAAGAAAAGCAAAGTGGCGAAACTTTACCGGGTATACTATGATAGCAATTCTGGACAATTTGTTCATAGATAGTCCTCGCTTTCCCATGTCGCCTCATCAGCGGTACGGTTACTCCACAAGACCTTGTAAAACCATAAGGTCCGGTTTCTTGTGGCGCGAGTCTTGTCATGGATAATCCAGATTGGATATTCTGCATATGTGAGGTCTGGTTGAAGAACTTCTATGTCTTTAGTGCGGATTTCAGCCGAGGGTTTGAGGCACTTCCTCAGCTGAGAGATGTGGAAGACATTGTGAATTCCTGTGAGCGATGCCGGTAAATCCAAGCGATAGGCCACGGGTCCACATTTTTCAATGACGGCGAACAGACCGATGAATCACGGCGCAAGTTTTCCCTTCACTCCGAAATGATGAACTCCCTTCATCGGAGGCACACGGACATAAACCTGGTCCCCGATGTCAAAGTGAAGAGGACGGCGTCTTTTATCTGCATAGCTCTTCTGACGAGATTGAGCAGCCTTGAGATTGGCTTATATTACTCACACTCGTTCTTCAGCCTCATTCACAAGTTCAATGCCGTAGATAACTCGCTCACCGGACTTGCACCAGTTGAGAGGTGTGCGGCATTTCCGGCCGTAGAGAGCTTCATACGGTGCCATCTTGATGCTAGCTTGATAGCCATTGTTGTAAGAAAACTCCACCAATGGCAAATGATCGTCCCGGTTTTTTCCGTGGTGGATGGCACAAGCGCGTAGCATGTATTCAAGCACTTGGTTCACCCGTTCGGTTTGACCATCCGTCTGCGGGTGATACGTGGAGCTTCGGATCAGTTTGGTCCCCAATGACGCGTGCAGCTGTTCCCAAAACCGAGCGACGAACAACGCACCGCGATCTGAAATAATGGACCGGGGAACACCGTGCAAGCACAAGATCCTTGTGATATAAAACTCGGCATATCGCTTGGCCACGTACTTTGTATGTACGGGGATAAAATGAGCCGACTTGGTTAGTCGATCGACTATTACCCAAATCGAGTCATGCTTGTGCGACGTGAGAGGTAAACCAACTATGACGTCCATGCTGATATCCTCCCATTTCCAGGCTGGAATGTTCAATGGTTGCAGCTGTCCGGCTTTACGCATATGGTCGGCTTTCACCCGCCGACACGTATCACATTCGGATACGTACTTTGCGATTTCTCTTTTCATCCGCGTCCACCAAAACCTGGTTTTCAGATCTTGGTACATCTTGTTACTGCCCGGATGAATAGAATACTTGGACAAATGAGCTTCGTCCAAGATTTTCTTCCGAAGCTTCATGTCTCGAGGTACCACTATACGGTCTTTAAATCATAGAGTGTCATGTTCATCCCTTCGGAAGCATTTCATTTCGCCATTCTTCATCCTTCTCCGAATGTGCGACATTCCCACGTCTTTCTTCTGAGCTTCCATAATCTCCTCTCGTATGGTAGGGACAAGAGCAAGATTATATAATGCCCCATATGGAACCAAGTACAAACTCGGCTCCTCTTCTTCAAGTGGGGTGATGGACAGATTGTTGACATGAGATTTACGGCTTAAGACATCGGCAACCACGTTTGCCTTTCCAGGATGTAGTGAATCTCGATCTCATAGTCTTTGATCAGCTCTAGCCATCTCCGTTGCCACATATTCAACTCCTTTTGAGTGAATATATATTTTAAACTCTTGTGGTCGGTGTAGAAATGCACTAAGTTCCCAAGTAAATAGTGTCTCCACATTTTCAATGCCAACACCACAGCAGCGAGCTCAAGATCATGAGTCGGATAGTGCTGCTCGTGGTTACGAAGTTGACGTGAGCCATAGGCGACCACTCTTCCTCCTTGCATCAATACACAGCCAAGCCTGATGCCGGACACATCACAATATACGTCGAAGGGCTTGGTTGTATCCGGTTGAGCTAACACCGGGGCTGTTGTAAGATGCTTCACTAATGCTTGGAAAGCTTCTTCACAAGCTGAGCTCCAAACATATTTGATCCCCTTCTTCAACAATTCAGTCATCGGCTTAGCAAGCTTGGAGAAGTTCGGTATGAATCTCCGATAATATCCCGCTAAACCGAGAAAGCTCCTGACTTCATGGACAGATGTAGGGAACTTCCATTTCAGCACCTGTTCGATTTTGCTTGGATCAACTGCAATGCCTTCTGCAGAAATAATATGACCAAGAAAGGGCACTTGGCTGATCCAAAACTCGCACTTGCTGAACTTGGCATAAAGCTTATGGTCTCGCAATCGTTGGAGCACAATATGCAGGTGTTTGGCGTATTCTTCTTCAGATTTGGAATAAACCAAGATGTCGTCGATAAGCACCACCACAAACTTGTCCAACTATGCCATGAATACTGAGTTCATGAGATACATGAAATGTGCCTGGGCGTTGGTGAGACCAAAGGACATGACGAGGTATTCATACAGCCCATATCTCGTCGAGAAGGCCGCCTTTGGAATATCCTCCGCTCGGATCTTGATTTGGTGATATCTGGAGCGAAGATCCATCTTTGAAAATACACTCGCACCCACAAGTTGATCGAAGAGAATATCGATGTGGGGCAGTGGAAATTTGTTCTTGATGGTGACGGCGTTGAGACGTCGGTAGTCCACATACAACCTCAAGGTTTCATCCTTCTTTTTCACAAACAGTGCCGAGCATCCCCATGGTGAGGAACTCGGTTGAATGAAACCCTTCTTCATTAAATCATTGAGCTGCTCCTTCAGTTCAGCTAGCTCATTCGGAGCCATCTTATACGGTCTCCGTGATATCGGTGTCGTCCCAGGTACAAGTTCAATCTTGAACTCGACATCTCTTTCGGGTGGCATGCCCGGAAGATCATCCGGAAAGACATCCGGGTATTCACGGACCACACGAATATCCTCAAGTTTTATGGCTTCCGTGTTATATGTGGATGGAGCTTCTTGAACCAAACGGTCAAGAATAAGAACATGCGGTTCATGAAGGGGAGAGTTTAAACAAACCACACGTGGAATGATGTCAAGAACAGCACCATGGCGATGTAGCCATGACATCCATAAAATGACATCAAGTTTTTGACTCTAACATAATTGGAAAAGTTGGGTATAGATTCCCACCCAATTGTAATGGTGCTCTATAGACCATCCTATCAGCTGTTATTTTCCCACCCGGAGAGCATATCAAGTATGAACTATTTGTGGGAATGATAGGCACTTGATATTTAATAACATGAGACTGACTTATGAAATTATGGGTGGCACCGGAGTCAAAAAGTATGACTACGGGATGATATAAATAAGAAAATGTACCTGTGAGGACGGGTTCGCCTTCCGGCACGTCTTCGGTGGCTAAGTGGTGGGCGTTGCCGGGTTTTTGTGCTGGTTTCTTGGGCTGATTACTGGGCTGATTAGCACCCTGATACGGTGATGCACCCCTGTCCTGTCGCTGCTCGGAGCAGTCCCTCGCAATATGCCCGACACGGCCACACGTGAAGCACATGTAAGGTGTCGGGGTCCCTCCAACTTGAGGACGGAATCCCGGTGCACGCGGTTGAAACTGAGGCGCACGCGGGACCATCCTTTGCTGCTGCTGTTGCTGTGGTAGATACGATGGTCGGAAGCTTGGCGCATTATTTTGTCGACCGCGAAACTGAGGCGGTCGCGCCGGTAGCTGCCATCTCTGACCGAATGGTGAGCGATACACCACGCGGTATTTTTGTGGCGCCCCACCACTGCTGCTCGTCAGCGCGTTGCATTTCCTCTTATCAGAACCGCGCTCGCGCTAAGCATTCTCTTGTAAAATCGCGGCATTAACAAGGTCGTTGAACGTGTCGCGGTTGCTTTGGGCGAGATGGACCTTCATTTTAGAATTCAGGCCCCGGAAGAACGTGTTTCGCTTGTCTTCCTCTGTTCCCACAAATCCTGGCGCATACTGCGCCAGCCAGTTGAATGACCTGGAGTACTCATGAGCACTCCTCTCGCCTTGTTTCAGCGCCAGGAACTCATGGAGCTTCCTCTCCATAACACCGGGAGGAATATGATAGGCGCGGAACGCCTCCCGGAACTCCGTCCATGTGACGGCATGGCCAGCCGGTAAGGAGGCGGTGTAGTTCGCCCACCACGTACTGGCTTCTCCGTGAAGCTGTTGCACTGCGTACAGCGCCTTCTGATGTTCGGTGCACCGTAGTAAACCGAACTTCGCTTCAAGAGTGCGGATGAAGCTGTCCGCCTCCAAAGGCTCTTCGGCCTCCGTAAAGACCGGTGTATGGGTCGCCAGGAAGTTTGAATATGAACTTTGTTGGGGCTGGCGTTGCCCATTGTCTTGGCGTCCTCCCTGATGGACGGGATGCATTTTGCTGCACTAGCATCCACAGCAACTCGGTTTGCTCATCACGCGAACCGAGTACTGCAGCGAGAACCTCCGCAAGATTTCTTGGAAGTTCTGGTGGTGGAGGAGGTGGTTGCTGCTGCGTCGTGGTTTGCTCCGGAGTGGAGACTCATCACCACGAACCTGACTTGGACCTCCCTCCTCTTGTGTTGAACGTGTACGCACCATTCTGCATTCATAACATTCAAACGATCAGTTCATGTTTGATTACTTCATCCAGTCTATACAATACTAGTGCGAGAATTGAATAAATAATACGCATAACATTCACACATATGGATATAAACTTTATACAACATATACATCCCTGGACCATGTCACAAAATCAAGTTCCAAAGTAATGAACTTTAAGGATTAAAAGTTCATTTCGACCATCGTGGGTCGCCACAGGATGTTAAGTGTGTTAGCCTGCGTAACTCCTTGCTATTGTACTGGGCCCAAACATGTCCTCGCTCGAAGTGATATATTGAATGCACAAACTTTTCGACTCCAACTCGCTGTTTTACAACAGCCGCTGGATGTCAAAACGTAAAACTAAATGTTTTGGTTGAAAAACTTCAACATGGTGTTCACTGTCCAGCTTCTGGTCCAGTTGACCAGTATGGATAATTCAACTGTTTTGACCACTTTGGAGGCCAAATCTGGACTAGAGTTCAACAACAAAGTTGTAGTAGACTCAAAAAGGAATCCATATTGTATTTATTTGCCTCCATAGCCTTTTTATCTTATGAGTTAGGATTCCTACAAGTTGACAGAATTTTCTCAGGAATTTTGACAGCACCTCCTTTGCAAGTGGTTGTTTTGTTCACCAAATTCCATTTATTTCTGCCCTCAATCTAGTAAAACACTGAACTACAAAGTTGTAGAACATTTCCTATACTTTCCAAAGGTGTCTTAATTGACCCTTATAAATTTTTCTACAGAAAGTTGTGGTCGAATTACAGAAAATTCCAGAGAGCATTTTTGGACTGCCCTGTTTCTGGACAGTGCATACTCATCTGAGATTTTCATCCATTTGGAGGGAGATTTTGTTCTGGAGTTCTGCATAAAAGTTGTATAGGACTTCAAAACCTTTCCATAATGGTATCCTACACCTCCATTGGTTCAACCAATCCTAAGTTATACCCTGTTTACCCTGTTTAAGTTCAGCAAAGTTTCTGCCAAAAACAGGGGAGGTTGTCCCTAAGTCTTTGGAAATGAATATACACTCCCGATTGACTCTTCGTTCAATATGGGAGTTCAATAACCCCTAAATGGAATCCTAAACCTCATTTTAACTCTTTTCTTTGAAAATATACTTTTATGCAACTAATACTCATCTCGGTACTACGTTTCCTCACTAAAGAAAAAACCTACGCCGGTATTCCGGCATATACGTATCAAATGGTGGAACTAAGAACGTCACTCACAAACGGTTTCTAAACGTCATGCACTAAAGTGGTTAATGTACATGCAGAAGAACACACAATAATGGTGCACACAAAGGGTTTTGACATTTCAGGCAGTTCCATATCATAATAAAAAGGTCTGTATCATTGTCATACGGATCGTCCTTGAGTCAAGCCACGTCTCAAGGTACATGGTCGTGTTTTTACACCACACGACGGGAAACCCGAGTAGAGCGCGAACGGGTCGTCACGGTTGGGAATTTTATCAACCCAACGGATACCACCTACTGCCTCATGACCGTTGAGGCACGCCGATGGCGAGCGCTGTGTATGGCCCTTTGAACATTGACCGTTCAAGAGTTGCATACTATCGTGTTGCTTACCACATGATGGGGTATTCTCACTTTTGCCTAAAGCACGCTGGAGATCAGCGTTTTCATATGCTCTCAGAACCATAGAGAGGTTCAGAGACTCATATTAACTACCGTGTCAAGCCACGGTATACCATTCCATACTATTGCTCGTATGGCGAGCTTACTGCAATTGATCCACCTGCAGTGGCGTACCTTATCTCTTACCTAACGTCGGAGCGTCGTTACAAATTAATAACAAGTATGTTAGCATTTCTACCTTAGTAACTACTACTATAATAGACCTTATCTGGGCATAGTGACTAATCCTACTCGACTACTTCTAAGTTTTCAAAATATGCTCTTTTCGAGTGTGCTATTTCCAATGCGGCTTTGATACCACGTCTGTGTGGACCACCCCATGGTTCACCCATTCCGGGATCGCAGAGAGTGGTGTTGTGCGATGCGGAACCCAACAGCACACAAGAAAAGATTAAGAACAACATACAAACTTTTATTTGACATAAAACACAGCGGAAGTCTTTTACAAACTTATTTATACAGCGAAAGTATTATACAAAACTACACTCTCATCCTATCTAAGAAAAAGTGCAGCCGTCCAGCCTTGGGACGCTACACACTAGCAGCATAGAACCGGAGATCACGGTGGCGTGCAGGGCTCCAGCTCGGCCATGTACCCCGACGGGGGCACCGCCTCGTCCTCGGAACCTTCCTCATAACTCTCACCTGCACACAGCTCAAATATTGCAACCGTGAGCACGATGGCTCAGAAAGGCTCAACCGACAACCCTAGTCATGGAACTCTACATGCAAGGATGTATAAAATAGGATAAAGTCATTGCAAGAAAGACACGCCTACATGTTAATCCTTACTTTCAGTTTTATAGCAGCGGTTTAATGAGCCTTAGGCAGCCCTCACATCAGAAGTCCACAATCAAACAAGAAACACTTTCCTCCGATGTGGTGATGCCCAAAGTGGAAGATAAACTTAATTAGCTATACAACTACAGCATACAAGGTTTCAAGACATTAATAATTCAATGCAGCATATTCAGTTGGCTTATTTCACTTCTTACTACGTCACAACGCAGTGAACAAGCGGTACTCAAATAACCGCGAGGGACGGTGATTGCAATCAGGAGACACCCGGATAACACGTCACATACACCCACTTTCAGAAGTGTGGTGCTTCACACCTTCCTACTCTGTTGTATGCAACAACCTTTCAATGGCAACCCAAATGCCGAACCGGTCCATCCGTAATAGGCAGGAGGTCCCCGCGTGGAGCGTGTCTCCGCCCACAGGCATATTTACACCTTGCTACCCTCAACCCACTCCGATAAAACGGTTGGGTAAGCCTCGGCACCCAGGTTAACCAATTACATCAGTTCCTGGTTCCCATATGCCAGAATGCATGCGGTACTGTTCGATACTTGTCCACCTGGGCCACACACGGCTCGATCCTCAATCGACACCAACAGGGCTACGCATGTGAGACCTCCGCTCACTGCATCCTATCCCCCCTGCTGGGTCTCAGTTTCACAACTTAAACCATTCTCTACCTCTTTTCATCCAGTGTGATAAAGTCTTATCTCGCGAGTAGATTCCAACCACTCAACTTCTACCGAGATCCTAAAAACATTAGCATGGCATTCTCTACTCGTCGAGTTTGTAAACCACCCAACCCTCCATAGGATTTAAAGGTTATGCAAGTGGGGTTTCAATCACCCTAACTCTAATGCAAACAATTCACCCTAAACATAAGTGATACAAATGAAGAATTTGCAAAAGTACTTAAATGCAAACCGGGGCATGCCTGGTTGCAAGTTAAACGGAAAGTCAGCGTCTGGTGGGAGGACGTCCAATGGCTCCGGTGCGTCCTCAACTTCGGTCAATATATAAAATGTAACAAAATATATGCATAAGTGCTAAGGAATTATAAGGATTAAACTTCTATTGATAGCTACATCTATTTCGGTTCCTTAATTGGCTTTGGGATTTTTCCAGTGGATACTAGACTCTCTAAGGATGATCTGAGCAAAATTTGGAGAAATTTCATTGCACCTTGTGGTCTCCATAATTCCCACAAGTACAAGGCTTCTCTGAATTTTGAGCCCAAATCTGGAGTTTTAACATGTCTAACAGTGGAAGATATAATTAGGGTAAGTCCCCATGGTTCTAACAAAATTTGTTTCACCATTTGTGGAGCTACTAACAGAGAGATATGAGTTTTTGAAGTTGGGTAGGAGTTCTGAAAAGTTTCTGTTTAGAATTTGAATTTTCAAATAAAGGCTGAACTTTGGAAGGCAATTTAGCCTAGTAAATGAACATCAATGAAGATCAAAGTTTTACAGAAGATCACTAATATCATGTGGAATCTTCTGGCCAAATTTGAGGAAATTCCATAATAGGGATCTTCTGGAATTAATTCCCAAATATTTAAATTTGATGAATTTTGGAGAAATTTCCATAGATCTTCAGATCAATTTCTTTTCATTTCTGCAAAGTACTGACTGAGAGGAATCCAACAAAATATTTTCACAAATTTTGGACATTCCTACTGAAAGATATGGTCATTTGAAGTTTGCACTAAATCTGAAAAAATGCAGAAATGTTAAAATTCTGTCTGTGGGCCCCACCCGTGGCACTATCCACTCAGATGACGGCAACACCGAGTCCACAGGGTTATTTCCTGCGCAGCCGCACCCGATCCGGTGCCACAGGCTAATCCCCACGCGAATACAGAGGCTGAACGGTGGGACCCAGCCCTCCTTCGTCTACCTCGCGATGCCCGCGCATCCCGCGACGGCGCGCTCCGGCGAGGCTCGCGGGGACGGGGTTCCCGTGGTCCAAACTTCACCAGACTTTCCGCCTGTGAGTTTTACACCGTGCTGAACATGATGGTGGGCTCAGGAGCGGGTGACAGCGGCCAGAACAGTGCTCGCACCGGCGGCCATGTCGAACTCCACTTCGGCGACCTCGTTCTCACTCGGCAGTGGGTCTTTCGGGCTAGGGTTTGCTCTAAAAGCACCAGTGACGCATGGACAACTTCAACCCATAGCCTGCTCTCCATGAAATCCACCGGAGATGGGACCTCACCAGTGACCCGAGCCCGCAAGACGACGGTGGCGACAAAAACTTGAAGAACTCCTCCAGTCCTTGATGGTTTCTAGTGCCATTTGAGCGATAAGGACCGTAGCGACCTACCAAAGCCTCTCCTAGACCAGACTGAGTTCTAGTTACTGCTGCGCGACGAATTTGATCATAGACTGAAAGGCGTCGCTATGAACTAGGGTTTGGTAAAACCCAAAATTCTCGTTACCCACGGAACCAAATGAAGAACAGTTTTCGGCTACACCATCTGGGCTGTCACGCGCACCTTTTTCATATAGGGAACCGGAGATGACGAAGATGGTGGTGTGCTGGTGACGGTGAGGCTGAACGGTGCTCCGCCGGTTCACTTCGGCACTCAACAACGGTCGTCTGTTTACGGCTACTATAAGCAAGCAACCGGGGTGTGGATAGGGTAGATCGCTAGAGCACGTCGTGGTGCTGCTTTCTTGCGTTGGGAGCTCGAGCAACCGGAGTCCGGCCGGTCGTGGACTACCCGAACAGAGAACGCGGCGCCGGTATGTGTTTTTCCCTGGGAAAGCATGGAGGGAGCGGTGAGCATGCAAGGGAGCAAAAGAGAGTTTTGGTGCTGCAGCTGTGGTGTGTGGAGATGATCACGCAGCCGAGAAAAACAGGAGCTGGCCCAGTGCCATCCTCGGGAGCGGGTTGCGCCGGGAACTGGCAGCGTTTCAGCGATCATCCAAAGAGAAACAGAGGCGGTTAGCACTTCTGTGTGGCTGACTGCTGGGTCTCACCACTTCCTTTTCTTAATCAAATTTTCCACAGATCTTTTTACCACAGCTACTCAACTTAAATACTTTACTTCACCCCGAAGCTAAGGTTTGAAATGTTGAATTCAAATGATTTGAATTCTGGTGTGGAGTTTGAATTGAGTATGGTCATTTGAATTTGAAATGGAATTTGAATTCTCCCTTTTGCATTGTTCCAAAAACATGGCAAACCAATCCCAAAGTTTCTGATTTTTGGCATGGCTGCTAATTCAAATGTGGAGAACACATTTGTGGAACCAAATTTGCAAATTGAGGAAATTGGGATTTGAAACTGAAATTTAAATTCAGATTAGAGGGCTTCCTCTTTTTATACCAAACAATTATTTGAACCCCTCCAAATGAGCTGGAAATTTGGAAGGTTGAATATTTGAAATATGAAGACCCAAGTTATGAATTTATATCTCCATGTTGGAAGTTTTTTGGAAGGTTTGAATCATCACTTTGAACTCACACCGCTATAATCCAAAGTTTTAATTCCCCTCATTTTTCCTAAGTGTACATGTGTGGAAGTTCTTGCTATCACTTTTTGGGGGTTTTACATTTTTAAGCCATAACTTTCTGTAGATAAGTCCCTAAGGAGCCTATGATATACCGTTGGAAAGGTTAAGAAATGTGCAACATTGTTGTAGTTCAAAGTTTGTTCAGATTCGTATTGTATGTACATATACAACTGTGATAAAATCAGCCACATACAAAGGAGATGCTGGCAAATTTTATCCAGGAATTCTGTCAACTTTGGAAAATCATAACTTTTTATCCAAAGATGATCTGAAGGCATATGAATACTATTTGGAAATATATTGAAGTTAACTTTAACTTTGGTATTCAACTTGAGTTATGAAAATGCTTTTAACTAGATCAAAATATGGATTTAGTGCATGAAGGTCTGATCTGTACAGAAATGCTAGTTAGCTATGCCTACTCTAAGGAGTTGTGTAAACATGGATTTTGTTACTGCTTTCATAAAGTTTTGACATATTCATGTTTTCATTAGTTTCACATACTGCTGAGTTCATGTTTAACTCATCTCGAAATATACTTTTGCAGTATGGTTCCCTCGCTCTAAGAGTAAGGCCGGGAGTTCTCGCCGAGGTGGTGATGTTTCTATTCCACCGTTGGAACCACCATTCATGGGATGGATGGATCTTATGACTCATGTTGTTGAGTCTAACCAGGAGAACACTAGGCTACTCCAAGAAGCAACTCAAGAGAACACACGCTTACTTCAAGCCTTGGTACAGCAGGGCGTACTCCAGAACACGCAACAAGTCGTTCCACCTCAGAATGCTTATCTGGATTTCTTGGCGACTCAACCGCCAGTCTTTACTGAAGCCACCGAACCTGTGGAAGCATATCAATGGCTTCGTGTTATGGAGGCTAAATTCGGAGTATTCGAGTGTGACAAAGTTCAGAAGACAATGTTTGCCGCTCAACAACTCCATGGAGCCGCCGGAAACTGGTGGGTTGAACATCTTGCCACCATTCCGGAGGACCATCAAGTGACATGGAGTGAGTTCTGTGAAGCCTTTCATACTCGTCACATACCACTAGGTATTGTCAAGGCAAAGCGGGAGGAATTTTTGGGCTTAAAGTAAGGGGACATGAGTGTCCTTGAGTATGTCAGAAGGTTTAACCTTTTGGCCCAATATGCTCCCGAATATGTGGCGAAAGAAGGGGCACGGTGTGATTTATTCTTCCATGGCCTGAGTGCCATATTACAGGAGAAGTTGGCCATGCACACCAAAGGCAGTTACACTGACATGGTTGATGTGGCTCTCATATAAGAGAAGCCGACACTCGAGTGGCAAGCAGAGAAGAGAAAAATGAGTGAGATCGAACAGGCCAGCACAAGTTATGTGCCTCAGAAGTACCGTTTGGTGTATCAAACGCCATCCGGTGAAAGATGGAGGCCACCTGTATGATCAACTCATCAGAGGTTCATTGCTGGTCTAGTACCACAACTTGCACCACCTCCACAGCAGCAGCAGCAGACGGTGGTTTGTGCTCCATCGCTGCAGCCATGTCTACCTAGCATCCAACCGCAAGTCAACGAAGAACCGGAGAGACATCCGTGTTTCACTTGTTGGCGTATGGGTCATTATGCTAGGCATTGTCCGGAGGGAAGTCAAGGCTGCGGGTCATCATATTTACAATATTCCGACCTGTACCTAAATCTGCAGAAAGGAGGGCAGACAAGGGGCAGCATTCACTATACGGTGATTGATGATGTTCCTGAAGGAGAAGCCACGTTAGCAGGGATGTTTTCTATGAATCAGCTACCGGTTTTAATTCTCTTTGATTCCGGTGCCACACACAACTTTATTAGCTAATCTTTTGTGGCTCAACATCAGTTCCAAACAGCTTATACAAAGAGGCAATACCTCATAGCTTCACCCGGGGGCAGCAGTACCACAAGCGAGGTTGTCAACCGAGCACCTCTTTGTTTGGTGGGTAGAATATACCCCATGACTCTCATTATTCTTGAGGGTCTGAAGATCGACATCATTTTGGGGATGTCATGGTTGAATTACCACAAGGCGGTTCTTAACATCAGCTCTAGGACCGTTGAGCTCCACTCCCCACAGCACGGTCTTCATATATTAATTCTGGGCACCAGACGGCAACAGATTGCAACAGTGAACCACACGGAAGATGTGAAGATAGAGGACATTCCGGTGGTACGTGAGTATCCAGATGTGTTTCCCGATGATTTACCGGGCATGCCGCCCGAGGGAGACGTAGAGTTCAAGATTGAACTTATACCCGGAACAATACCGATATCACGAAGACCATACAAGATGGCACCCAATGAACTGGTAGAATTGAAGACACAGCTGAATGACCTAATGAGCAAGGGCTTTATACGACCAAGTTCATCACCTTGGCGTTGTTCAGCGTTGTTTGTCAAGAAGAAGGACGAAACACTACGGCTTTGTGTTGATTATCGTCCTCTTAATGCCATGACCATCAAGAACAAGTATCCACTACCTCGCATTGATATGCTCTTCGATCAATTAGTGGGTGCTAAGGTATTCTCGAAGATGGATCTTCGGTCCGAATATCATCAGATTAAAATCCGGGCAGAAAATATTCCGAAGACGGCGTTCTCAACGAGATACGGGCTATACGAGTATCTCATCATGTCTTTTGGTTTGACCAACGCCCGGGCACACTTTATGTACCTGATGAATTCAGTGTTCATGCCGGAGTTGGATAAATTCATCGTGGTCTTCATCGACGATATCTTGGTGTACTCTAAGTCAAAGGAAGAACATGCTGAGCATCTGCAAGTGTGAATTCTGGATTAATCAAGTACCTTTTCTCGGACACATTATTTAAGCGGAGGACATAGCTGTAGATCCGAGTAAGATTATCCAAGTACAGAAATGGGAGTCACCAAAGTCAGTGCATGAAATACGAAGCTTCCTTGGTTTAGCGGGTTATTACCGGAGGTTCATTCTGGGTTTCTCCAAGATCGCTAAACCAATGACGGAATTATTGAAGAAGAATACCAGATTTGTGTGGGGTGCTGCGTGTGAACAAGCTTTCAAGACTTTAGTGAAGCATCTCACAACAGCCCAAGTTCTTGCTCAGCGGGATATGATGAAGCCATTCGACGTTTATTGCGATGCATCTGGCATCGGTCTTGGCTGCGTGCTGATGCAAGAAGGACGAGTGGTCGCTTATGGATCTCGTCAACTCAGAAAGAATTGAACATGAGGCAACGAAGATGGCTAGAGCTCATTAAAGATTATGAACTTGAGATTCATTATCATCCAGGAAAGGTGAATGTGGTCGCCGATGCACTTAGTCGTAAGGCGCATATCCATCACCTAACTATTGCTGAAATGGATGATGAAGAACCAAGTCTCCGTGTCATTCCGTATGGAGCTCTCTATAATCTTGCTCTCATTCCTACCATCTGAGAGGAGATCATTGAATCTCAATGAAAAGACAAGGGTATGTCTCACATACGGCAGAGAATAGACAACGGAGAAATGAAATGCTTCCGGAAGGACGATGAAGGTACTTTGTGGTTCAATGACCGGATAGTAGTACCCTGAGATATGGGACTACGCAAGAAAATTTATGGATGAAGCTCACTTGTCCAAATTTTCCATTCATCCGGGCAGCAATAAAATGTACCAAGATCTCCGGAAGAAATTTTGGTGGACACGTATGAAAAGTGAAGTTACAAAGTACGCTTCAGAACGTGATACGTGTCAAAGAGTCAAGGCCGACCATGTGAAGCAGTTGGGCCTGCTGCAACCATTGCATGTACCAGCATGGAAGTGGAAAGACTTGAGTATGGACTTCATCATCGGGTTGCCGATGACCTTGCACAACCATGACTCGATTTGGGTAATCGTTGATCGGTTAACCAAATCAGCACACCTCATCCCGGTGCATACAAGATACAATGCAAAGCAGTATGCGGAGTTGCACATAGCACAGATCTTGTGCTTACATGGAGTTCCCCGTACCATTGTGTCTGACAGAGGATCGCTGTTTGTAGCCCGTTTCTGGGAGCAGCTACACGCATCCTTGGGAACTAAATTGATTTGAAGCTCCGCATATCACCCTCAAACCGACGGGCCAACTGAGAGGGGAATCAAATACTGGAAGATATGCTAAGAGTGTGTGCCATCCACCACGATAAGAGCTGGGATGATCACTTACCGTTGGCGGAGTTCTCGTACAACAACGGTTACCAGACGAGCATCAAAATGGCACCATATGAAGCTCTATACGGCCAGAAGTGGCGTACACCATTGAATTGGTGCAAGTCCGGTGAACGAGTAACCTTCGGGGTTGATCTCGTTAATGAAGCCGAAGATAGAGTTCGGATAATACAAGAGAACCTCAAAGCTTCCCAATCTTGTCAGAAAATCTACGTAGATCAAAGGCGTCGACCGCTGCATTTCGACGTCGGAGAGCACGTGTATCTTCGTGTATCTCCGATAAAAGGGATTCATCGGTTTGGTGTCAAGGGGAAACTTGCTCCCCGATTCATCAGTCCGTTTATCATTACGGAGAAGTGTGGGACTGTAGCCTACCGGCTGGAACTACCGGCAAGCCTTGCCGGTATTCACGACATATTTCATGTTTCCCAGCTGCGTAAGTGTCTCAAGTTTACCGCTGCTGTCTGCACCGAAGACATCGACGAGTTGAAGCCGGATCTCACATACGTCGAGCAGCCCATTCAGATTATCGATGAAAAGACCCGGATCACCCGAAACCAAACTTTGAAATTTTACAAAGTCCTGTGGAGTAATCATACCCCGAAAGAGGCGACGTGGGAAAGTGAAGATTACATCCACAAGAATTATCCGGAACTTTTGTCATAAACTTTGTAATTACCCTCCCATCTCGCTCTTCTTTTGTAATCTCGGGATGAGATTCCTTTTAAGGGGGGAGGAATGTAAAGGTCCCAAAAATTTGAATACAAAGAAACTCATGTTTGCACAGAGTTGGTTTCATATGTATGAAAAATGGGACTTGTTTAAACTTTTTCACATGTGATAATATACATGAGAGCTCTCTTCACACAAGTTCAATTATTTATTTGAATTCTTGGAACCCAATAAGGGGATTTGAAACCAAGGTGGGAAGTTCCCATATGTGTGAGAAAGCTAAATTCAGATTTTGGAACAAATTTGTTCAACTCGAAATTCAAATGAGGGCAACACAATGAATTTCAAACTGTTGTGTTAAAAATCTCATTTGCAGCAGCCAAATTTAAAATCAGATTTCATATTTGAATTCCTTAGGTCCAAATTTGTGGGTATGCAAAGTTTCATAAATTTTTGAAATGTTTTGCAACTCATTTTCCAAAATGGACTTTAAATTGCAAAGAATTCAAATAGCCATTTGAATTTGGATGAAACTTGCCCAAATATACAAATTCAGTTCATATTTCAACTTCACACAATTAAATTGGTTATTTGCAAATTTTGGAGATCTTTTGTGGGATAAGGAGGGACTGACTAGTGGAACCCACATGTCATTGACGTAGTTAAATTGCAATAGATCTTCAAAGAAGCACCAAGTCTCTGTTTTGCTTTCTTCAGTCGGTTCACTCGGACAGAGCAGCGCAGCGCAAGCCGACACCGAGACAAGCCGGCGACACCTCCCAGCTGATTTTCTTGCGCTGGCGAGCTGCTTCTCTGTGCTCATCACTTGATCCTGTGCTCTTGTTGCCCACAGAACCGAGAACCCGAGGCTTTCTTTGATTCCTCGCGCAAGAACTCCACAGAGGCTGCCGCACACCGTCGATCGCTCAGCCACACCATATCTCGAGTGCAAGCCTCGGCTGAGTAGCAAAACAACCCCACAGAAACCTCCACGACCTCCTCGCACCCTCACCAAGTGAGATCAGCCCCCCTACACCGAGAAACAAAAGCTCCCGCGGCGGCCGAAAGCAAACAGTGGCAAAGCGCTCACGTGGACAGCTCGACTGGGAGCTTCTCACGCCCAAGCAAGGGCACCCAGAGGAGTTCTAGTATCACGTGCTGCTCACATCTGAAGCTCAGCTCGAACTGTTGCTCGTCGCCGGCGAATTTCGGGATATTCCTCCGGCCGGCTCAAACCGAGGTTCAGGTAACAATATTTTAAATTCTCGCGCCATATTCGTTTAGAGCTCTGCAAGTTGTGAACACATGATCTAGACTTGCTAGCGCACCTTTACTCTTCACGCCATGGCCTAAGATCGCTGGCAGAAGCTCTATTTGGAGGTTTTCCGACGGCCGAACACAATTTCACAATCGGGCGCATGATGAAAGCTAGGTTAGAGCCATTCCCGAGCCTTTTCACCACCATGCCGAGCTCCTATATTCATAACTGATGCTGTGGGGCAGTTTAAGTGTGCATTTGGATGGCTAGCACAGCGGGGCGACGTCACCGGAGTCGGTTGAGTGCCACCGCACGCCGCGAGCTAAGTTGGAGGCTCTACCGGCTCGGGTAGACCACACCAGGGGGTTCCTCAAGTTGAATAAGGGGCTAGCAGTGAGTGGCAGCTTGGGAGGTGGCCGGAGAGTCAAAAAAGGCGAGCTCCGGCGAGCTCGGCGGTGCAGTCAAGCGGGGGCGGGAGGTAGACGAAGAAGCTGCCGGCCCCACACGTCAGTCGCACGTTAAACAGGGGTTGGATCTTCTGTGGGCTCGGATCGGGCTGTGGCTGTGCGGGAATATTTCTGTGGCCCTGTGTGGCTTTATTCTGGCACTAGACACGTATCCCCTGGTCCCACAGACAGGATTTAAACTTTTCTCTCGATTTATTTGAATCCCAGATTTTCCTCAAACTTTAGAAGGCCATAACTTTTGCTAGGAAATTAACTCCAAATTTAGTGATTCAAATTGGGTTAGATTCAGGTTGACAAACTCTATCCAAACCCCAATTTGTATGAAAGTCATTATTTAATTCTGGAAAATTCTTTAAAGCTTTTCAGCTAAGGAATGGTTGATTGCATTAGGTCTAGTTGATGTTGAAAACCCCATTTGCATGACCAGAATTACCTAAGAGAGAAAGGGTAGAATAGTACCTCCTAGAGTGGATTTGGCTACTCTAAATGTTAGTAGGAAAGGTCGAGTAGTTGGAATCTACTCGCGAGTTTAGGGCTTGGTTTATTCGGAGCGGGTCAAGAATAGAAACAATGAGGAAAGTTCACATATAAGAAATGGAGACCGGGCAGGGAGGTTTAGATGCAGCAGGCTGCGGACCGTGTGTGCATAGCCCTGCCTGTGTCGGTTAAGGCCCGTCCGTACTTGGCCCTGTTGGATAAGTTTGAGTTGTGTACCGGGCGCATACTGGCTATATGGGACCCAGGAAACCGATGTACCTCGGGGGATCCACATTGGAACTTTTCTAACCGTCTTAAGCTTTCGGCATCAGGGTAGCAGGAGGTAATCGCTCAAGAACATATCACTGCGGGTATGTACCTTGAGGGAGCTTGCTACTCGGGGCAGTTAGATCGCTTCCTGTGTGGAAGAACTTGGAAAAGGTGGCCGCGTACAACGTCAGTCGAGGTTACTGCCGGCAACTCGGAGTACGGGTGTACGTGTCGTGTAGTCCGGGTGTGTACTGATTCGAATCACCGTCGCTCGTGGTAATATGAGCATACTTTCCCACTACGTCTTGACGTAGTAAGAACTGAACGATTTCTTTTGAACTTGATAAGGCTGTGATGTAACTTGTATTGCAATCATGCTTAATGTAGAAATAGGATAATTAAACTTTACTTCACTTTGTGCAAGAAGCATCGCAACTAAGCATTTCTTGTTTGATTGTGGAGTTGCGATGCTGTTCGGCTCAAGGTCTTTATAATGAGGCTTCAAATCTGAAAGTTAAGGATCAACATTAGGCGAGTCCTTTATGCAAATCTAGCTAACCTAATTGCAACCCTTAGTGCATGTAGAGTTTCTTGTTTAGGAGAGACGGATCAGTCTTGCTGAGACTATGTGTTCACGCTTGCTATATGAGTGGTTTGCAGGTTAACATCGATGCTAAGAAGAAGGTTGTCCGGTGAGACTCGAAGATTTCCGAGTCATTTAACACATGGAGAACCCAGCCGCTGCCATATCTTCATGATGCTAGCGAGAGGAGTCCGCAGGCTGGACCTCTTCTCGAGTCCTCATTAGTTATTCGACGTGAGATGATTATAAGACTTCCGCTGTAGATATTTGCTGTAAATTATTTATAAAGAACCTTTGTAAGCTTCCGCTATTGTTTTATGTAATACATGTTTCCTTATATGTGTGCTGTTGGGTGCCGCACAATACGGCCCCACCCAATGCGATTCCCGGGCAAGTGGCACGGCCCCGTGAATGAACGGGTGGCTGGGGACCCCGTCAGAAACCCCCTCGGAGCGACAGATTTTGAGGTTTGCCGAGCGCGTCTATGGCGGTACCCCACGGGAGCACGGTGACAACCTATTTGCAGCCGTTCCCGAGCAGTTTTGAAACCGTGTCGGTCCTCCCTAAGCTTCCCTGGTTCTGTAGAGCGTTTTGGTCGAGTGTTTAGCGGGCTAGAGGGGTCGGCCGACGGCGCCAAAGACCTCCCGTAGCCAACGCACGTCGCCGGGCTACTTCCGGCCACCGGGAGCTCGAGTTAGCGCCACCAATGTGTTCCCCGGCCTCCAAAACCCCCTAGTGGTGAGCATCAGGCCAAGAGATGGCCGGAAACAGGCGTCGGTCCGGCGAGGGAGGCGGCGCGCGCGCAAAGGGGTGAGCGGGAGGAGGAAGAATGGGGCGGCCCCACGTGTCAGTGACTGAAAAATTTAAACAGTGGATCTGTTGTGGCTTGGATCCACTGTGAGTGTGTGATGGAACCCCGTAGCCCGGTGTGGCTCAAATCTGAGTGGCTGAGGATTTAAAACGTGGGCCCAAACAATTTCCAATAGCAAATTAATTCTAGAGATTGCCACAACTTTGGAAAATCATATCTTTGTGTAGGAATCTCTAAATTGAGTGATTCAAATTGGGTTGGATTCATTTTTCAAAGGTCTATCCAAATATGAATATCAATTTGTATGAAATTCAATAATAAATTCTGGAAAATTCTTTGAAATTTTATTGAAAAAGAATTATTGAGGGAGCTTGGTGCATCCAAAAATCCTCGAATTTTTCCAGAATATTCTTTAGGGTATTGTTTACCTTCTAGCAAATTTTCATCTTATTTGAAGATGATTTTCTAGGACTTTGCTAAATACAAACTGCTGTGTTCAAAGGGGTCCCGAAACATTTTCAGAAAATGACCCCAACTTGTAAAATCCATTCCAGGCAATGCATTGCTCCAAAAATCATGAAACAAATTCAGGCAATCTCTATGAGTCATACTTGAAATTGTAGTTCACTTTATTGGGCATAAAAGTGCACTTTGCTCCAGAATTAATTCTTTTTAATAGAAATGCTTAAAGAATTATTCTGGAGGAACTAATCAAGTAAAAGGTCTGAATTTTGGATCAAATTACTTTCATGTGACCAGGAACTCACATGTAAATTATCAGCTCAAGTTGAGCCTTAGAACTCCCTGTTCTTGTTCTACCATGCTTATGTATGTGGGAAAATACATAAGACTCTTGTGGGAATTATGGTAGTCACAAATTCCATCCACATTAGCTGCAATTTGGCAAGCTAAATACCTGGGTAGTATAGAACATGCTGTAAAAGTTTTGAAGCCATTGGAGTTATTTATCTTCATTTTCAGTCAAATCTTTTCAGCTCATCTTATAGGTTCATTAGGAAACTTAGTGTATAACTAAAATCTAGGGCAGCTTTAGTTTTTCTTGATGTTTCTTTGCACAACAGAGGCAACAAAGCCATTCTTGGCATTTCCACACAACCTCTGTTCTTAAGAAATCTAGTCTTTTAATTCTTTCCATTGCATTATAAAAATTGTGCATATACATGTCGATAGGATCCACAACAAAGGGGATTCGAAGGAGTGATTCGTTAAACTTGGATCAGACTTCAGAGGATCAAGGGAGCAAGGATTTCTAACCGCTTATTTATACTATTAACCTGCAAAACAGGCAAGCTCTGGTTTTCATTTAACAACTTTTAAGTCTTTACTTTGTATTCACTCTTTCGGTTAAGATAGGAAATGTGCATTAGGTCTAGTTGCTTTGATACTCCTCTTGCATGACCAAATAAACCCATGGAGTATTGGGTAGATGTCTTTTCATTGTGTAGAACTGCCATGCTTAAGTAAGGTTCGGTAGAAGTCGAGTGGTGAGATGCTACTCGTATGATCAGGAGAAAACAGGGGCATACGGGATTGGTTCAGAAAATAGTTAGCAAGGTAAAGTTGAGACCGGCAGGTTGTAGGAGCAGTAGGACATAGGGACCTGGGTGCATTAGTCCTGTCCGTGTTGGTCAAGGAACGATCCGTACGCGGCCCTGTTGAGCAAGTTTGAGTTGTGTACCGGACTCATGCTAGCTATATGGGACCCAGTAAACCGATGTACCTCGGGAAGCTTGCGTTGAGCCTTTTCGGGTTGCCTCGGGCGAGAGGGCCGGTGTGCAGTATGTGGGTAACACTCTCATGACATCGCATGTCGGTAGGTGCACCATGAGGGTGGCTACTGTACAGGGCGATTTGATTGGTTCAACGTTGGTGAAACGGGGGAAAGGTTTCCACGTACGACATCAGTGATGGTTGCTGTATACAACGTCGAGTACGAGCGTACGTGTCGTGTAGTCTGGGTGTTATTGATTCGAATCACCGTCGCTCGCGGAAAGGATTGATCATACTTGTTCTCACAGTCGCGACGTAGTAAGAACTTGCATTGAGATAAGAACTAATCATTGTGGTTTGAGATCGATACAAGCATTGTGATGATTCTTTGTATGAATAGACTGGTGCAAACTCGATTCATTTTACCGTGAGCAATTAACATCAGGGGAAAGTGTTTCTTGTTTGATTGTGGACTCCCGATGTGGTGTGCCCAAGGTTACTATTAATTTGCTGCTAATAATATCAGAGAATAAGGATTCACTTTTAGGCGGGTTCATTATGCATTGTGCTATCCCACTTTATGTTTATACCCTCATGTAGAGTTCCATGTCTAGGTTGTGACGGTTAAGTCTTGCTGAGCTTTAGGCTCACGGATGCTATCCGAGTTGTTTTGCAGGTATTGATTATGCTTATGAGAAGGGTTGCCGATGAGACTCGGAAACCTCTGAGTGGATACTCATGAGCATCCTCGCCGCTGCGGTTTGTTCTTCGTGTTGCTAGTAAGAAACGTCCGCGGGCTGGACTGTTTCTTTGATGCTAAGCTAGAAATGGGTCGTGAGAGTTGTAGTCTTTCGCTGTAGCATTATTTTGAGATAATTATTTGTAAAGTACTCTTTGTACCCTTTCGCGAAACTCTTTGTGTAATATATGTTTCCTCGACCCGTATGCTGTTGGGTGCCGCATCGCATGGCACCACCCGACGCGGTCCTCGGGCGAGCGGCACGGCCCTGTGAATGAACGGGCGGCCGGGCGCCCTCGACAGCGTGGTATTAGAGATGCGTTGGGAATAGTGCACGGATTGAGGATCATATTACGATAAAAACTTAGGATATGGTGAGATAACGATACTAGGCCCACATAAGGACTACTATATTAGCATATTATGAAGGTGGCAACCTAACCTATTTGTCTATGTCGGAAAATTATGCATCACGGGACTTTCCATGTCTTGGGGGTGCATGTAAGCGCTGTCCACCAGTGCGCACAAGCTGAAGGGTGGAGCCTCACGGGTGGAAGGTAACCCGGCCAGTTTGGGTATCCTCTACGACTCTTCATGTCGTTTGGGGTATTCGAGCAACGCCCTTCCCTGGCGTGCTACGGTCAAGTATGGGAGACCCCGTCACGTGGTTGGTAATGTGAACACGTAGCTCAAGGCGTGTTTGGCTTGAGAACACCCATGCGAGTGATGACGGGCGGGTGTATGGTATTGGGACCGGGTTCGGTGTGCAGCCGAACCTGATGATTGTGTGTACTTTATGCAGGTACTAACCACGAAAACCGTAGTTCGAGTAGAACACGTTTGCGAGTGACCGCTCTTAGTGCCACCTAAAAATACGTATATGCTGGTGCAATCCGGTTAGGTTTTTCTTTTGTGAGGCAATGTAGTACCGTCATATGTCTTACGGTGCATCGACACCGTACTAAACTTGATAATTTCTTTCCTATGAAGAAATCATTCGTGACTAACTTTCAACTAAAAATGAAGTTGGAAAACACGTATTAGTTACTGAGCTCTTCATTGAACTAAGTTTCAAAGGAGAGAATTGATAGGAATCTAAGTTTCTCAAAAACAGAGTGCTCTATTCTGGCAGAAATTTTTGCTGGCCTTTGACAGATCATAACTCTGAGTATATTGACCCAATGAAGGTGTATGATATAGTTCTGTAAAGGTTTTTAAGTGCTATACAACTTTTTTGTAGACCTCCAGAGCAAAATTGGACGCCAAAGTGGTTGAATGTCCAGTTGAATGCAAACTGTTCAGAAAACAGGGCAGATGCAAACTTCCCTGGATGTTTCTGTAAATTAGCCATAACTTTCTGTAGAAAAATCTCTAGGGTTCATACGATACACTGTTGGAAAGGTTATGAAATTTGCAAAAATTTTGTAGTTCAGAGTTTGTTCAGAATTCCATTATTTATGTACAACTGTGATAAAAACAGACACATTTAGAGGAGATGCTGGCAAATTTTATCCAGAAATTCTGTCAACTTTGAGCAATCATAACTTTTGATTCAGAGACGATCCAGAAGCATATGAGTACTAGTTGAAAAGATACTGAAGTTAACTTTAGCTTTGGTATTCAACTTGAGTTATGAAAATGCTAGTAACCGGATCAAAATCTGGGTTAAGTACAGAAAGTATGTTCTGTACAGAATAGGGGACAGATTATGTTTGCTTTAGGAAGATGTGTAAACATGAATTTTTGTTATGCTTTCATAAATTTTTAGCATGTTCATGTTCTACATACTTTCACATACTGCAGAGATCAAGTTTTAACTCCCCTCAAATTATCCTTTTGCAGTATGGTGCATACTCGTTCTCCGAGTAGGGCTGAAGGTTCTCGCCGAGACGGCGATGACTCGACTCCACCACGGGCACTGCCATCAACGGTATAGGTGGATGTCATGGCTCAGATGGTCGATTCGAATCAAGAGAACACAAGACTACTCCAAGACTTGGTACAGCAGGGCATACTAAAAGTGCATCTAGGCATCCCTTGTGGGTTTTGGTTGATTTATGACAAACAGATAAGACCCTAACAAAATCGTTGAGATGAGCGCAGGTTTTTAAAGAAATTAGGAAGAAAGCGCAAAAAGAAAGGAGAATGAGGATCTAAAATGATAAGAGCTCAGGAGCTGAAAAGATTAGATTACTTAGTATGGAGTGTGTTGGAGAAACACACCCCAAGAGCTCAAGTGAAAGAAATCACACTAACTGCACAAAATCAGCATGTGCGGACTAGTCCGATTTCTCTCTGACTAGAAAACTGACTAGTCCGATATGGACCGGACTAGTCTGATTTGTCTCTGAGTAGACAATGGACTAGTCCGCACTCTTACAGACTAGTCCGGTATCTCACAACACTTAGGGTTTTCCACACACCGCACATCGGACTAGTCCGGAGTCCACCACGGACTAGTCCGGACATCGCAAACCCTAACGGTAGCCTTTGGAAACCCTAGTATAAATAGAGGTGTACGGCCATACTACCAAAACTCTCAACCCCCTGCGCCGTCACACCTTCCAAGAGCCCCAAATTCACATCTCTCCACACATTCTAACCCAAAAAGGATCAAATCTTTGAGGATTAGCAATTGATCAAAGGAGAGACTTGTTCTACACATCTTGAGCTCTTGGGTTTGATCTCTCGCACACTCTTGTTTATTTATTGTACATCTTTTGAGTGTGCTTGGTGGTATTCATTCATTGAAATTCTTGGGGAGCCCTCAACTTGTGAGAAGG
Organism: Neostapfia colusana; assembly: GCA_030760725.1. Classification (NCBI taxonomy): domain Eukaryota; kingdom Viridiplantae; phylum Streptophyta; class Magnoliopsida; order Poales; family Poaceae; genus Neostapfia; species Neostapfia colusana. The sequence goes on along the minus strand of JASWHV010000008.1, from coordinate 78,845,530 downwards.
CCTCTTGAATGATTTATTTGCCCTTTGTGATTAGTGGAAGAGAATCGGCCTCCGTAGCGATTCGACGAGGGTAGGGTTGGTGAAGACACGGTCCTTCGTGGACTCCTCAACGGGGACGTAGATTTCCTTCGTGGAATCGAACCTCGGGATAAAATATTGTCTCTTTATCTTGTGTTTTATTGTTCATCATATTCTAGGGTTTACTTAATCTTGTGTAATTCACGTTGAAGCATTGAAACTAAAGTTGATCTCTGTCATTCATTGTTTCACTGTTGTAATACATCTAAGTTCCTAATTAATTTCCGCTGCATAGGGTACTAGAAGTGAAAATATTGATCAACCTTGATCTTTCTAGTCCACGCATACCGGACTAGTCCGCATAGTACCGGACTAGTCCAATTTGTCTATGAGTAGACAACGGACTAGTCCGCACTCTACCGGACTAATCCGATTTCCCTGTATTTGATAAATCTATTAAGTGTTTCAGGGATTAACAAATAATCGAAAATCCTATTCACCCCCCTCTAGGCTACATTCAATTGGTATCAGAGCCAAACTCTTCAAAAGAGACTCATCGCTCGAAGAGACGATGTCGGAAATCAAGGATGTACACAAGAAGATCGACGATGAAAAGGGTGATGATGAAAGGACTCAGAAGCTAAAGAAGCTACTCGACGCCATTCAAGACAGTGAGGACGATGATGAGGAGGGGCTACAACTTAAGGCTCTTCTACGGAAGAAGGCACTCTCCCCAAAAGGGAAGAAGAAGATCGATGATGAAAAGAAGAAGAAAGAGGTAGTCACACAGACTACTCCCGATATCCTTTTGACTATGAAAGTTTGAATTCTAACAATAGTCATTACCTATCAATTCCTCTAGGGAAAGCACCTTACTTTGATGGCAATGACTATTCAATGTGGAGACAAAACATGAAAATGCACCTTATATCTCTTAACCCAAGTTTGTGGCATATAGTGTGTACAGGGATAGATATCCCGGATGATGATGAAGAGTTGACTCCAAGCCAAGAACAAGCCGTTCATCGGAATGCTCAAGCTGTAGCTGTGATCACGTCATCACTGAGCCGAGACGAGTTCACCAAGGTGGATGGACTTGAAATCTCCAAGGAGATATGGGACACACTACAAACCGCACATGAAGGTGACCGTCATGTACGCGAAGCCAAGATAGAAATGATTGAAGGTGAATTGGGAAGATTCGCGATAGAAGAAGATGAATCACCACAAGATATGTACAATCGACTGAAGAATTTTATCAACAAAGTCCGAGCTTATGGCAGCAAAAAGTAGAATGATCATGAGGTCGTGAAGTTGATTCTCAGAGCATTCATGCCTCGCAATGTGACTCTTTGCTCTATGATTCGAGAAAGCCCCGGGTATCAGAAAATTACCCCAGACGAACTTCTTGGCAAGATCATCAACTTTAAAATGATGGAGAAGCAAGCCAAGCATGTCAAGGAAATTGCTGATCTCACCTCAGCAAAGAAGAAAGGAGTTGCTTTGAAGTCAACTTGTAAACCCGTATCAAAAGAAGCTCGAGAAGCTCATGGAGAAGACGACAGTGATGATGAAAGTAGTGATATCGATGAAGAAGACATGATCTTGTTCATGAAGAAGTTCAAGAAAATGATGAGAAGAAGAAAGGGTAGCAGCTCAAACGAAGGAAGACAAAGGGACAAACAAAGACCCAAGATGAGACGGGTGTGCTACAACTGCAAAGAATATGATCACTTCATAGTAGATTGTCCATATGAAGAAAATAAGGGGAAGACTAAAGACAACAAGCCTCAACCAAAGAAAATGTTCAAGAAGAATAAGCAATATGGCCAAGTGCATTTAGGGTAGGAGTGGGACTCCAATGATGAATCCTCATCCGAAGAAGAAGAGGAGATGGCCATCATAGCCATAAATAAGACTACCAAGAAATCCACTCTCTTCCCAACCATGGGCGCATGGAAGGACACCGACAACACTTGTCTAATGGAAAAGGAAGGTAAAAGAAAGGTAACAACTAAATCTTCCTTCTCACATTATTTTACTAGTGATAGTGATAATTCTAGTGAGGATGATAGCAGTGATGAAAATGAATATACTTAGGGGTTTAGACAAAAAGACAGCTGCTAAGATGAAATTTCTATTTGATAAGCTTGTTGATATGGAGAAGTTAGTCAATCGTCAGGAAGATATGATCATCTCCCAAAAGGAGAGATATCTTGAGATTGAAAAGCTTCTTGAACTTGAAAAGGAGCGAAGTAAATTACTAGAACTTGAGTTAGCTTCAAGCAAGGAAGCTTGCTTGAAGTTAAAAGACTCAAACGCCACCATCAAGGATGAACTTGCTAACTTAACCAAAGTAAACAAGATCCTTGAGGTACAAGTTGAGTCACTCAAGCAATGTGGTTCTTCATCCACTTCAAGCTCACCTTCTCAACATATAAAATCTGAAAGTAGTATTACTTGTGCTTGTGCCAAAAGTGACACTAACTTGAAGAAAAAGCCAAACTCGACAAAGGACAAGCAATCTTCTCAAAGTGGCATATTTGACAAGGAGAAGATCAAGTATGCACGCAGTGCATACTCGGTCACAAGACCTCCTAATGTCAAATATGGCATTGGATATTCTTATGGTGAAAAGCAAAACGCTAGAAGCCACAAGAATAACAAGGGTTGCATTGCCTTTGTCGAGGGAAACTCCTCTCAAGTTAGAAAACTTAGTAATGTTGATAAATTTAACACTGTGAACACATATGAACAACAACTTCTATTTAGAACTTTTGATGCTTCATATGTACTTATGAAAAGTAATCTTGGAAGAGTTTATGCTAAATATGTTGGGCCACGCCATAGGAACACCAAGTCTCATGTGTGGGTGCCCAAATCAATTGTGACTAACCTCAAAGGACCCAAGATAGCTTGGGTACCTAAGACCAAGGCGTAATTTGTCTTTTGCAGACTTATTCATCCGGTGGAGCAAAATGGGTGCTAGATAGTAGATGCACCAATCACATGACCGGAGAAAGAAGAATGTTCGTGGAATATGAAGAAAATGAAGATCCAAGCGAAGGCATTTACTTTGGTGATAATAGTCAAGGAAGAGTGCTTGGTACCGGTAAAATTGTAATTTCATCACAACATACTCTCTCTCATGTTTTACACATTGACTCCTTGGATTATAACATTTTGTCCATTTATCAATTATGTGACAAGGGTTAAATTGTTTATTCACTAATGAGGGTGTGACTATCTCTAGAAGGAGTGATAACTCAATTGCATTCAAGGGTGTGTTAAAGGGAAAACCTTATCTAGTTGACCTCAACAAAGATAAAGCCGAACTTGACACATGCTTGATTGCAAAGACCAACATGGGTTGGTTGTGGCATAGATGGCTAGCACATGTTGGTATGAGGAATCTTAAAAAACTCCTTAAAGGCGATCACATCCGAGGTTTAAAGGATGTTGCTTTTGAGAAAGACAGGCCTTGTAGAGTGTGCCAAGCAGGGAAGCAAGTAGGAGCACCCCATCCCGTGAAGAATGTCATGACTACAACAAGACCACTTGAGCTCCTCCACATGGATGTATTTGGTCCAATTGCTTACATAAGCATCGGCGGTAATAAATACGGTCTAGTCATTGTTGATGATTTTTCACGCTTCATGTGGGTTTTCTTTTTGCATGATAAGATAGAAACTCAAGGAACCCTCAAGAAGTTCATCAAGCATGCCCAAAATGAATTCTCATTGAAGATCAAGAACATACGAAGTGACAATGGGACAGAATTCAAGAACACCCAAGTTGAGAAGTATCTAGACGAAGAAGGGATAAAGCACGAATTTTCAGCACCATATACTCCTCAATAAAACGGAGTAGCCGAAAGGAAGAACAGAACTCTCATTGAGATGGCGAGGACAATGCTCGATGAATACAAGACTTCGGACAGGTTTTGGGCCGAAGTGATTTACACCGCTTGTCACGCCATAAACCGACTATATCTTCATCGGTTGCTCAAGAAAACTTCATATGAACTACTCATGGGTAACAAGCCGAATATTTATATTTTCGAGTTTTTGGTTCAAAATGTTATATTTTAAACAAGAAGCCAAGGGCTTCGAAGTTCGCTTCAAAGTCCGATGAAGGTTTCTTACTTGGCTATGATTCGAACTCCTACGCTTATCGTATCTTCAACAAAACCTCCGGACTTGTTGAAGTAGCACGTGACGTAGTGTTCGATGAAACTAACGGCTCTCAAGAAGAGCAAGTTGATCAATGTGTGCTAAATCAATAAGAAGCTCCATGTCAAGCATTGAGAAGAATGGCATTGGGCGATGTTAGACCACAAGAGCCACCTTCAAATGCGAATAAAGAAAATGAACCACAGGTGGAGGAAAATGATCAAGGGGGAGCTTACATACGAGATCAACCTCAAGAAAATCAAGAAGATCAAAACATCAATGAGGGCAACTATCCAGGGGGAGAAGAAGATGATAATGAAGCTTCAAGACCACAAGTGCCACATCCAAGAGTACACCAAAGCATCCAAAGAAATCACCCCGTCGACAACATAATCGGTGACATCCAAAAGGGAGTAATAACTCGATCTCGCATAGCTAATTTTTGTGAACACTATTATTTTGTATCTTCTTTGGAACCATACAGGGTTGAGGATGCATTAAAAGATTCGGATTGGGTGATGGCGATGCAAGAAGAATTGAACAACTTCAAAAGGAGCAAAGTGTGGGAGCTTGTTGAAAGACCCAAGTCCAACGTCGTCAGCACTAAATGGGTCTTCCGCAACAAGCAATACAAACATGGAGTGGTAACAAGGAACAAGGAACGACTTGTGGCAAAAGGGCACTCACAAGTCGAAGGTTTGGATTTCGATGAGACTTTTGCTCCCGTAGCTAGGCTTGAATCGATTCGTATATTACTTGCATGCTACTCACCATTATTTCAAGCTTTATCAAATGGACGTGAAAAGCGCCTTTCTCAACGGACCGATCAAGGAGGAGGTATACATGGAGCGACCACCCGGTTTTGAAGATCAAGAGTACCCCGACTATGTGTTCAAACTGCGTAAGGCTCTCTATGGCCTCAAACAAGCTCCTAGAGCTTGGTATGAGTGCCTTAGATATTTTTTTATTGAAAATGACTTCAAGATTGGAAAAGATGATTACACCTTTTTACTAAACACTTTGATGATGATCTCTTCATTTGCCGAATCTATGTTGATGATATTATATTTGGTTCAACTAACAAATCCTTTTGTCAAGAATTTAGTAAGATTATGACAGATAGATTCGAGATGTTCATGATGGGAGAGTTGAGGTACTTTTTGGGATTCCAAGTGAAGCAACAAAAGGACGGGACGTTCATAAGCCAAACAAAGTACACTCAAGACATTCTCAAGAAGTTTGGAATGGACAAAGCAAAGCCCATAAAGACTCCCATTGCGATAAATGGACACTTGGATCTCAATGAAGACGGACCAAATGTGGATCAAAAGATATATCGTTCCATGATTGGCTCCTTACTTTATTTATGTGCATCTAGGTCTGATATCATGTTGAGTGTATGTTTGTGTGCAAGGTTTCAAGCCAATCCTAAGTAATGTCATTTGACAGCCGTTAAAGGGATCTTGAGATATTTCATTCATACACCGAACCTAGGCCTTTGGTATCCCAAAGGTTCAAAATTCAATCCCATTAGATACTCCGGTGCAGATTATGCCGGATGCAAGGTAGATAGAAAAAATACTTCCGGTACTTGCCAATTCCTAGGTAGATCCTTAGTTTCTTGGTCCTCCAAGAAACAAAATTCAATTGCCTTATCCATGGCCAAAGCGGAGTATGTTGCAGCCCGGAGTTGTTGTGCACAACTCCTTTGGATGCGACAAACTCTAAGGGATTACGGTTACAATATGAGTCGTATTCCACTCCTTTGTGACAATGAGAGTGCAATTAAAATTGCCCATAACCCTGTTGAGCACTCTAGAACCAAACACATAGATATCCGGCATCATTTTTTGAGAGATCACTCAATGAAAAGAGACATAGCCATTTCCCATGTCAACACTGAAAACAACTAGCTGATATCTTTACCAAGCCACTTGATAAAAAACGCTTTTGTGAGCTCCGAAATGAACTAAATATCCTTGTATTGTGTTGAAAAATATTTCGGAACATGGCTTGAAAACTTGCATACCTGTATGCCATCCTCAAAATCATGTTAATTGTGTTGAAAAATCATCTCTCTCTATTTTTCTCCTAAAAACTATGTTAGTTACTTGATCTTGATGAATTATGGTCATAGCCTGATTATTGTATGTTTACTGATCATATTCATCAAGAATATTTGTGTGTCTTTGTCCCCTATTCCTTATTAGGAACCATTGAATACATATATACAATTGTTTTGTACTTTTCTGTACAAGGGACCACGGACTAGTCCGCACATTGCAGACTAGTCCGCACTTGGTCCGCTAGTCCGGACTAGTCCGGTTCGACCACGGACTAGTCCGATATTTCGACTCCATAACCCTAGGGCCGGCTCAGACCTAATCTCCTTAAACCTCACAACTCCTCCCACGTTCTCTATCCTCACTCAAGTGCTCCCAAGGCGGATTTGCGAGTTCTCCATCAAATCCACCCAAATCTCCGTGGGAATCGATCTCCACTGCAAGGGGATTGAAGACCCCGGACTAGTCCGCATCAAGAACTCCTTCAACACCTCGAATCGAAGGATTTGGTAAATTTCTCTCCAAATCCTAGAACCTTTGATTTTCCTTGTTTTTGCTCAATTAGCTTAGCTCCTCCAGTCAATACATGCTATATTGATGTATTCCATGTACCCTAGATCATATTTGCATTGAATAACCTCAAATTTTGACAAGTTAGGGTTTGAGCAGCCTCATAACGGACTAGTCCGTTCTTAGGACTCTGCATCTGACTTCATAGAGCTTCCTCCTCTCTCTCCATCAGAGTCTGCCTACTTTGGCTCCCGGGGCACGATGAGTGGTTCTTCTCCTCCTCCTCCTCAGCCTGGTGATGAAGACAAAGAAAGGACCGACAGCGAGGAATGAGCCGGCGACGACAAGTAGATCCCTCCTCTCCTTCTTTTTGGTGCCTTGATGCCAAAGGGGGAGAGATTGAGGGGGAGTCTTAGGTCGTAGGTTCTTCTTTTTGTGTCCTAGTTTAAGAAGTGGGCTTTTGTAAGACTTATGTTATCATTATGCTTTTAGACATGTGTTGTGAAATGATGACTATGTTATGCTTATGATTAATGGTGTACGTTTAAAACTGCTATGTAGGCTTGAGACTCTTGATGATATTAGGATTATGCTTATTATGATTTGACATCAAAATTATTGCTCACACACATAGTTTTTCACCCCACCATAAAGAGTGCACATATGTCTTATGTCTACATTGCCTATTTTGCTCAAAGCTCATATGTGCACACTTTATGAAAATCTGAATTTTTTATCATATTCGTGTGATCTCAATTGGTTGTCATTAATCACCAAAAAGGGGGAGATTGAAAGTGCATCTAGGCATCCCTTGTGGGTTTTGGTTGATTTATGACAAACAAATGAGACCCTAACAAAATCGTTGAGATGAGCGCAGGTTTTTAAAGAAATTAGGAAGAAAGCGCAAAAAGAAAAGAGAATGAGGATCTAAAATGATAAGAGCTCAGGAGCTGAAAAGATTAGATTACTTAGTATGAAGTGTGTTGGAGAAATACACCCCAAGAGCTCAAGTGAAAGAGATCACACTAACTGCACAAAAATCAGCATGTGCGGACTAGTCCGATATCAACCGGACTAGTCCGATTTCTCTCTGACTAGAAAACGGACTAGTCCGATATGGACCGGACTAGTCCGATTTGTCTCTAAGTAGACAAAGGACTAGTCCGCACTCTTACGGACTAGTCCGGTATCTCACAACACTTAGGGTTTTCCACACACCACACACCGGACTAGTCCGGAGTCCACCACAGAATAGTCCGGACATCGCAAACCCTAACGGTAACCTTTGGAAACCCTAGTATAAATAGAGGTGTACGGCCATACTACCATACGTCTCGGCCCCCTGTGCCGTCACACCTTCCAAGAGCCCAAAATTCACATCTCTCCACACATTCTAACCCAAAAAGGATCAAATCTTTGAGGATTAGCAATTGATCAAAGGAGAGACTTGTTCTACACATCTTGAGCTCTTGGATTTGATCTCTCGCACACTCTTGTTCATTTATTGTACATCTTTTGAGTGTGCTTGGTGGTATTCATTCATTGTAATTCTTGGGGAGACCTCAACTTGTGAGAAGGCCCCTTGAATGATTTATTTGCCCTTTGTGATTAGTGGAAGAGAATCGGCCTCCGTGGCGATTCGACGAGGGTAGGGTTAGTGAAGATCTGGTCCTTCGTGGACTCCTCAACGGGGACGTAGATTTCCTTCATGTAATCGAACCTCGGGATAAAATCTTGTCTCTTGCTCTTGTGTTTTATTGTTTATCATATTATAGGGTTTACTTAATCTTGTGTAATTCACATTGAAGCATTGAAACTAATGTTGATCTCTGTCATTCATTGTTTCACTGTTGTAATACATCTAAGTTCCCAGTGAATTTCCGCTTCATAGGGTACTAGAAGTGAAAATATTGATCAACCTTGATCTTTATAGTCCACGCATACCGGACTAGTCCGCACAGTACCGGACTAGTCCGATTTGTCTCTGAGTAGACAACGGACTAGTCCGCACTCTACCGGACTAGTCAAATTTCCCTGTATTTGATAAATCTATTAAGTATTTCACAGATTAACAAAGAATCGAAAAGCCTATTCACCCCCCCTCTAGGCTACATTCACTGCAGTCGTTTGTTCGCCTCCTCTTGTCTCCCTTATGGGGCGGCTCCCTGCTCCCCGTGTCGGGGTTCTTCGGCTTTCGCTTGTCGAAGATGGCCCCAACCACCTCCTTGCCGTAGGAGTGGTTCGTGGCGATGTCGAGGAGGTCCCTCGTGCTTCTTGGCTTAACGCAGCCAAGCTTCTGCATGAGGGACTATCAGGTCATCTCTGAAAGGATGGTCACGACGATGTCTGCGTTGACGACGTCGGGGAGCTCGTTGAACTTCTTCCAGAAGCGCCGAATGTACTGACGTAGGGTCTCGTCTGGCCTCTGCCAACAGCCTTTGAGGTTCCAGGAATTACCAAGACGTGTGTAGGTCCCCTGGAAGTTACCGACAAATATCCCCCTGAGCTTAGCCCAGTTTTGGATGCTGTCGGGGGGACGGTACTCGAGCCATGCACTCGTTGACTCAACTAGGTAGATGGGGAGGTACTGGATGATGAAGTCATCGTCCTGTGCTCCACCGGCTCGGCACGCGAGGTGGTAGTCCTCCAACCATACGCCGGGGTTGGTTTCCCCGTCGTATTTCCTGATGTTGGTCGGGGCCTGGAACCTTTGTGGGAAGGGAGTGTTGGGTATCGCCTTCCCGAAGTCTTTTGGGCTTGGGGGTCCAGGGCTTAGGCTCTGTCCTCTCCCGCGGCCACGGAAGCTGGCCTGTTGAGGCCTTTGGGTGCGGGAGTTGGAAGGCGACCTCGAGGGGCCTTCCTGTGTTCGCCGCCTGGCTTCGAGAGTCCGACAGAGATCGGAAGCTTCCATACGCTCGCGCACCAAGTTGCGCGAGGGAGTGGGCGATCCGGGCCTTTTGGGTCGGGTTGCTCAGCTCGGTGTGTGGGTCTCGGTGCGGTCCATCCATCATCAGTCCTACCTTTGGCTCTTGCTGGGGGCTGACGAGCCTTGGGCTCGGGCGAAGGAGCTCTCAGCCTGCTGAGCTGCGGCTGAAGCAAGTAGCGGCTGAAGGTCTAGTGAGCCCTCCGAGTTTTGGGGCCGGCGGGCTCTGGCATGCCGCGTAGTATGGCAGCGGCAGATGCCACATTTTGGCTGGCCCTTTGGAAGTGTGTTGCCCAACGATCGCTGATGATGTTGGCCTAGACCTGTCGAGCGTGGAGGCGCGCCGTGTTCGAACCCAAGCTGAGATCGGGTCGAGCTCGGTTGGCCCTTGAGGCGGCGCGTTGCACCGCGAGTTGGTCGGCCAGCTTGTGGTATCGTGCCTCTGACGACTCAGGGCGGCTGCAGGGGCTTGCACTGGTCGGAGTCTCCAGCTGCGAGGCGTTGGACATTTCGGTGATGTGGCACTCACGGGAGGGGTGCACGTCGCCTTCGTAGTCAACACTTGAGCTGGGATCAAACTCCAGAATGTAATGGAGGGACGTCATGGCGTGCCCGATCATCCGCACGAACACTGACGCTGGGGCATCGTACACGGCACCCGAGTTGGTGGATAGTCGGGGGTGCCGAAGCTGTTGGTGAAGAAGTCCAGGCTTCCAAAACGGAGGGCCCGGTGGGTGAGGGCGAAGTCGGGCGCTCCCTCGCCGCATGTGGTGGCGGTAAACTAGAAGTCAGCGAAGGACATTATTTTGCTAGGTGCGAGAGTTGGTCGTGAGGAAGCCATTGAGGTGGTGGGAATGGAACGCGCGATAGTCCCCCCACTTGGGGTAAAAGTCCCAAAAATGTAAAGGCAATAAACAGAGAGTTGACAACCGTTATGATTGGAATGCATGAAAATGGGACTTACAAAAATTTTATACACGTGATGATGCACATGGATGTCCAACCAAACGAGCTCTCACCTTCCTTTGAAACGTGTTTAGCCAAGGTTGAATTAAACACCATGTGTAAAGTTCTCACATGTAAGGGGGAGTTTAAATTCAGATTTAAACTCAATTGTTCCCCTCAAGTTGCTGCCAATAATTTGGAGCACACAGGTATCCTAATATCATTGAATTCGAGGAAATTCAGGGTGGCCACATCCTGATTTCAGGGTGGGCTAAAAAGGAGTCAAATATGACCATTTCCAAATGTGAGCTGAATTCAAAGTTGAAAGTGAACTTCACACTGAATTCGGTTTATTCAAACTTCAGCCCACGTTTAAAACCCCCGAAATATCAGATTGAGGGGATTTACTTGAATGAAGACCTTTTGGAAACATTTGGAGGATAAGAAGAGGAGTAAAGGGGGTAGACCCCACATGTCATTGGGTCGCTTTAACTTGCTCCCGAAGACTTTCCTCTGTTCGGTGTGGAACACCACCCGAGCCTCCTCAGAGCGCCAACAAGGCCAGCCACCTCCAGCTTCTTGCATCGAGATGGCAACCTGCTCGTGGCTTCAACACCTCACGGCGTGATCCTCGCACTCACCAACCGAGCTGCAAGCGGGGGCCACCTCCTCGCTAGTTTCATCGCGCTGGCGACCAGCTCGTGGGATTGAGTAGCTCCCGGCGTGATCTTTTGCTCACAAAAACAGCAACCCCGGGCATTATTTCCCCCGTACAGGAACTGAACCGACACCACGGAATTTAAAATTTGAACTGAACACAACCGAAGGTTAACTGCCGGAAATCACATTTAGTTTGTGGGAATGGCTGGGAATTTTGAATTTAAATGGTGGAACCGCTGTTGTTTGGAGGGGGGAGACTTCGGGAGGACCCGCAGGTCAGTGGAACTGAGACAACAATTGAGTCTTCTGTGTGAGCTCGACATGGGGCCAGCTACCGAGCTGCTTATGCCTTGCTCCCGAAGGCAGTCCATCCACTTAGTTGTTGATTGATACGTCTCTGTGCTGCACCAGCAAAATCCCATTTTCCCTGCTCGCTAGCTCACGCACGCTAAACCGAAGGAGATACACACCGTGCGTCTCTGCTGCTCACCCCCGATCAACCTACAGCAACTGTGGCGCCCAGCTGAGCCGACTAGGAGGTGCGCCGGCCTCCACTGGACGTCATCCGAGCCTCCACAGCTCGTGCCCGGCCTTCTCTGATCGGTGCCAACCAGTTTTTCCTCCGGCAAAACAGAGCCAACGTCGCACCTCGCTGCTCCACGTCTTCCAGCCGGTCCAACGCCTCTCCCGCACGACCAACACCTCCCTAAGGTGCGCCAAGGTGTGTAGATCATGCTACCGCAGTCCCCTTGCTCTTCCCCGTCGTCGGCTCGCCGGAATTTGTGTTTTGGCGCCGGTACACGTGAAGAACCGATCAAAACCAAACTGGGAAATTCGTCCAACACGCATGATCATTTATTCTTCGGTTCAAGCGATAGCAACTACATCTCCTAGCGCCCTCCCACACCGAATACCAAAGCAAACTGTCCATCCAACTCCCCAGGCGACGAGAATTCGCCAGCGGCGGCAAAAACGGGTCGGTCCTCCAGTGAACCCCTTTTCCGGTCGTTTGCTGCAAGGTTTGGCATGCGTTCCATGTTCCCCGACCACTAGGGATGCTTTAGGGCAACTTATCTCGTCTGGAGAAGCTTGGGACACGCTGGAACATGCCGATGCCGCGCCACCGAGCGCCGCCAACGGTGCCGTCCTGTTTCCGGCTGTTTTCATGAGGTGATACATTGCCCGGCAGCTGCTTCACATTTCCACGGTCGTGTAGGGTGAAATCGGAGCTAATTTGATGGAGAATTGAGGGAGAACGAGCCGCGCCACAATCTGTGCCAGTGTGCACGCGCGTTCTCTGGCGGGAGGTTGAAGAAACATCTGACCCGTGGGCCCCATGTTTGAGTGCTCTGTGTAAAATCCAAACAGAGAGTTGTTTAAATTTTGGAAATTCATAACTTTGTGTATAAAACTACAAATTGGGTGATTAAAATTGGGTTAGATTCAGTTTACAAAGATCTATCCAAACTTGCACCCCAATTGGTATGAAAGTCAATAATAAATTCTGGATAATTCTTTTAAAATTTTCTGTAAATGAATTATGGAGGGAGTTTGGGTAAGCCAAAAATCCCCAAATTTTGGCAGAATATTCTTTAGGGTACTATTGAACTTCAAGCAAAGTTTCAGATCATTTGGAGTTGATTTGAGTAGGATTGTTCAGAGTCCAAGCAGCTGTGCGTAAAAGTGTCCAGAAACTTTTCAGAAAAAAGTTTCCATGTTGTAAAATTCTTCCTAGGCAATCTTTAGCTCCAAAAATAGTGAAAAACTTTTTATAGAATGCTTAGGAAGAGTACTTTGCAGAGGGACAAAGTCCTTGCTATGAAAATTCCCAGTATTTTCTGTGGAATTCTTTTTAATAAATCCTTTAAGGATTAATTTCAGGAAGGATTCTTAATGAAAAATTCCCAATTTTGGGCAGCCAATTATTTTCATAGTTCCTGATCTCCAGTAAAAAAATTATGATTTTTGGAGCTGATTTAGAGGGCTTAATCAGTAGGTTATCTCGGGGTTTAATAAATTAGCTAAAAATCGTAGAATTGATTTCCAGAAAAATGGTTCAAATTTCATACCTTCATAACTTTCTGTAGTGATGTCCAAAATTTGTGGATTCCTCCCAGTCAGTACTTTGCATAAATGCAAAGAAATTGATATGAAGATCTCAGGAAATTTCTCAAAAATTCATCAAAATTAAATATTTGGGAATTAATTCCAGAAGATCCTTTTTATGGAATTTCTTAAAATTTGGCCAGAAGATTCCTCATGATATTAGAGATATTATGTAAAAATTTGAGATTCATTAGAGTTCATTTGCTAGGCCAAATTGCCTTCCAAAGTTCAGCCTTTATTTGGAAATTCAAATTCTAAACAGAAACTTTTCAGCACTCCTGTCCAAACTTCAAAAATTCATATCTCTCTGTTGGTAGCTCCAAAAATGGTGAAACAAATTTTGTTAGAACCATGGAGACTTACACTAATTAGATCTTCCACTGTTAGTCATGTTAAAACTCCAGATTTGGGCTCAAAATTCAGAGAAGCCTTGTGCTTGTGGGAATTTTGGAGACCACAAGGTGCAATGAAATTTCTCCAAATTTTGCTAATATCATCCTTAGAGAGCCTAGTATCCACTGGAAAAATCCCAAAGCCAATTAAGGAACCTAAATAGTAGTAGCTATAAATAGAAGTGTACTTCTTATATAACATTTACACTTATGCATATATTTTGCTACATTTCATATAGTGACTGAAATTGAGGATGCACCGGAGCCGTCGTACGTCCTCCCACCCGACGCTAACTTCTCCTTTGACTCGCAACCAGGCAAGCCCCGGTTTGCATTTAAGTACCTTTTACAAAGTTTTCATTTGTTTCGCTTATGTCTAGGTTGAAATGGTTGCATTAGAGTTAAGGTGTTTGAAACCCCACTTGCATGACTTTAAATCCTATGAAGGGTTGGGTAGGTTACAGACTCGACGAGTAGAGAATGCCGTGCTAATATGCTTAGGATCTCGGTAGAAGTCGAGTAGTTGGAATCTACTCGTGAGGTAAGGTTTTATCACACGGTATGGAAAGAGTAGAAAATGGCTTAAGAGTACTGAAAATGAGACCCAGTAGGGGGGATAGGATGCAGTGAGCGGAGGTCTCATGTGTGTAGCCCTGTTGGTGTCGATTGAGGACTGATCGTGTGCAGGCCTGCTGAACAAGTATCGAACAGTACCGGATGGCATACTGACATATGCAGGAAACTGATGTAATTGGTTAACCTGGGTGCTGAGGTTTACCCAACCGTTTTATAGGAGTGGGTTGAGGGTAGCAAGGTGTAAATCTGTCGGTGGGCAAAGTCACGCTCCATGTGGGGACCTCCTGCCCGTTACGGATGGACCCGTTCGGCATTTGGGTTTCCTTTGAAAGGTTGTTGCATACAACAGAGTAGGAAGGTGTTTGGAATCACACTTCTGAAAGTGGGTGTATGTGACGTGTTGTCCGGGTGTCTCCTAATTGCAATCACCGTCTCTCGCGGTTATTTGAGTACCGCTTGTTCACTGTTCTGTGACGTAGTAAGAAGTGAAAGAAGTTAGATGAATGATAATATGTTGTGATGAACTGTTAATGTTTTTGAAACCATGTCTGCTGTAGATGTAGAGCTAATTAAGTTTATCTTCCACTTTGGGCATCACCACATCGGAGGAAAGCGTTTCTTGTTTGATTGTGGACTCCGATGTGAAGGCTGTCTAAGGCTCATTAAACTGATGCTATAAAACTGAAAGTAAGGATTAACATGTAGGTGTGTCTTTATTGCAAAGTCCTTGTCCTATATTATACATCCCTGCATGTAGACTTCCATGACTGGGGTTGTCGGTTAAGCCCTTCTGAGCCATCGTGCTCACGGTTGCAATATTTGAGCTGTGTGCAGGTGAGAGAGTTATGAGGAAGGGTCCGAGGACGAGGCGATGCCCCCGTCGAGGTACACGGCCGAGCTAGAGCCCTGAACGCCGCCATGATCTCCGGTTGTATGTTGCTAGTGTGTAGCGTCCCCGGGTTGGACGGCTGCACTTTTACTTAGTTAGGATGAGAGACTAGTTATGTATATTACTTCCGCTGTATAAATAAGTTTGTAAAAGACTTCCGCTGTGTTGTTATATCAAATAAAATTTTGTATGTTGTTCTTAATCTTTTCTTGTGTGTTGTTGGGTGCCGCATCGCACGGCACCACCCTATGCGATCCCGGAGTGGGTGAACCACAGGGTGGTCCCTACACTTGGCGCGCCAACTGTTGGTGTTTCCGATTTCTGACTAGTAATTGAATGTACCGCGAGTTCTACCTCAAGGTGGCCTAACTAAGAACACACAAAGTTTTATCCTGGTTCGGGCAGAAGTGCCCTATGTCCAGTCGGGGTGTCTCGCTTGCTCTTACTGAAGAATGAGAGTTGTTCTTACAAGTGTTGGAGCTTGCCTTCATGAACTGGCAGGCTTCTTCTATTTATACTCTTTCTGTCTTCCTCTCTCTTCGTATCGTGGCGGGGAGACAAGTTGTGGCACCGGCAAGGCATGTCCCGTCGTACATCTCGACAGGGTACTCGATGGAGTTGCCGTAGCCGTAGTCGTAGTCTGCCGCAGCACCTGCTCCCGTCCCGTCGTTGGGGGGTAGTCCATACCAGGGTGCACTCACGCCATGCGTTCCACTCCTCTTCAGTCTCGTCGGAGGTGACGGGTATTCAATACCGGAGCCAGGCGGGTACTCGATTACTCTCCCACTCGGTAGAGGTGGCGCCTGTTCCGCATTGAAGGCTACCTGCTTTACTCCTATCCAAGGTTAGGCTCGGACCCTTCCTTTGGGTCTTGGACTCCCTTTTGGAACCGCCTCGAGGGTGTGTCTTGCATCGTGCCTAGGGGTCGGCCCCAGGCTCCTCGTCCCATCTCTTCCCGAGCTAGAGCTCCGGCCTGCATCATTATCCTTCGTGGGTCGCCCTTGTACTTTCTCCGGGGGTCTGAATACAGAACCCTGTCAACTCGGGGAGGCATTGTCCAAAAGGCCGACACACGGGAGGCATCTACACGCAAGGTAAGCACAAAAATTTTAAACTCTAAACTTCCTAAATTTGATTCTTTCTCTAAGGCACGTATAAGCAAATGTATTGTGCTTACATCTTCTAGAACAATGACACGACAAAATATGAAAAGTTACATTATGCGGGTCAACCCAAAACCTACTAAGTCCTCCTTTGGCCTTTGTACCTTGCGGTTTAGCTCATTTATCTTTTGGCCCCGAGATAAATTTGGTTCTTTGGCTGACTTCCCACCCAAGTGCCTATATCTTGGTTTTTCGAGGTAAAACTGCCTACCGCGGGCTAAACTTCGGGTTCTGGTATGCTCTCCCGTTGGGACGCTCTTATCTCGATTTTCCAAGATAAAATGGCCTCTCGCAGCTTGTTTCTCGGCGTCTCCCACCTGCAAAATACACAACCAATTTGCACATCCAACACCTAGCGGTTATTTGAATACCGCTTTTTCACTGAGTTGTGACGTAGTAAGAAAGAGTAGTGGGAATAGGAATAACCTTGTTAATATGATTGAATGTTGTATTGCAATCTTGTGTGAAGTAGGGTAGTGCAAATTAATTTTAACTTTTCCCCTAAGGTAAGCAACATCGTGATGAAGCATTTCTTATTTGATTGTGGATTTACGATGTTGTTCAGCACCAGAGGGCTAATCTGTTGCTTAAAAGTTGAAGTTAAGAACCTACTGTTAGGCGAGTCTATTTATGCAATCATCAGTTGCTTATGTTAAGTCTTTCCCATCATTTAGAATTTCATGCTTAGACGAGACGGTTAAGACTTGATAAACCTTGTGCTCATGGTTGCTATATAAGTTGTTGCTACAGGTGAGGAGTCATCTATGGCCTCATTTAACGAAGGGTTTGAGATAGAGGCCACACCCCCGTCGGGGTACACGGCTGAATGGGGACCCAACACGCCGTCTTGAGATGTGGATGCTGCTAGTGTGAACCGTCCACGAGCTGGATCGTTCACTATTTTGCTTAGCTGAGGCCTGAGTGCATGAGTTAAGAACAACACTTCCGCTGTAGATATTTATAATGTAATATATCTTTCACTTGACAATGTAAATTCAAGTGTATTTTATGTAATATGAATTTTTCTCCAAGTGTGTTGTTGGGTGTCGCATATCACGGCATGAGATTCCTGAAATGTTGGGACTCCGGTCCTCACAGGGGGGTGGATTCTGCGTCGGTTATGAGGTTGCGTCGGTGGGGCGATGTGTCGGTGGTGGTTAGGGTTTAGTGGCGGCTGCTGGGTCAGGTTGGGCCGGGCGAGGGGAAAAACAGGCAGACGGCTAGACTAGTGGGCCGACAGCGTGGGGAGTAAGTAGAAGGTCGGGTGGACCATTGCGCATGGGGGAGAAAAGGAGGAAAAACAGGCCAGACAAAGAGAGAAAAGAAGAAAAAAAGGAGAAGGAAGGCCGGGACCAGGATAGAAGAAAAGGCCCAGGGCCGACCTTTTGTTTTTCTATTTATTTTCTCTCTATTTTCTCTTCTATTCCATTTTCATTACAACAAGTTCATATATAGGTGAAATATTTTTCTACACTCAATGTATGCATGTATATGTATGCTTATGCATGATGAAATGCACAATTTTAAATATTTTATTTATAAAATAATTTATATCTATTATTTAAATCTGGAATTCATATATAAACTTGAATTTCTTAGTTTTGAAAATTCAGTGCATTACAACTTAACATGTGTATTTTGAGGAATTTGAAGTCTTATGGAAGATTCAAACTGTTTTAGGTATAAATAAAATAAATAAATCTTATTTGTATTGTCAAGAATGTTACTGGAATCTGAGTAAATTCTACATCCGAGCACAGAAGGGGACGCAAAAGGAGCTACCCGTGTGCTGGAACTTGCGGGTCCCAGCAGCAGTGCCCCACAATACAGGCTACCGTAGCGGCGGGCGGAGGCTCGTCTTCTTCTCCCACTTCCTTCCAGGACGCGCTCCGCTTCTCGTGCCCTGCGCCCCCCCCCCCCCCCCCCCACCCCACCCCACCACCACCACCTTAACCTTGCCCCCGCGCGCACCTCCGCGCCCCTAGCCACCCTCCCTATTCCCTGCTACCAGTCGCCAAAGGCCAGGCGCAATGCTCTGCCTCTCTCCGTGCGCGCCGCCGCACCTCCACTGCCGGCCACTCATGCTGGCCGCCAAGAACACGCGGCACGCTACGGTGTTCCTAGAGATTACGATAACGCTGGAGAGGCGGGCGCGGCTGCGGCGGCAGCGGCCGCCCAAGTTCCAGAGCTCCTCGGCCGCGCCGGCCCTGAAGGTGCCCGCGCCCGCGCTGGCGCCGTCTCGGCCGACGGCGGAGCGGCGCGGGTATCTGCGGGCGATGCGGCTGGTTTGGTGGGTGTTTGGGGTCGGGTACTGGGTGCAAGGCTTCCGCTGCTTCCCATGGCTGGCGCTCAACTTCCACCTCACCCGCGAACTCGGACTCAGCCCCACCGCGCTGCAGCTCGTGCAGAACGCTGGCAATCTCCCTCTCGTCGCCAAGCCGCTCTTCGGGATCCTCTCCGACGCCGTCTACATCGGCCGCGCGCACCGCCTCCCCTACATTACCATTGGAGGTATGCAGCAGCTCCTCCGTCTTCCCCGTCCTGCCTTTCGTTTCGTTTCTCTTCGATTAATGTTTATGAAAGGGCTAGATTAATACTGCCATTTGTTCATGATTCTTCTCGAGACTGTGTCCAATTTTGAGTTTTTTTTGCAAGGGCCGTGTCCCCGTCCGTGCGACGAACCTGAATTGACGGGTAAAATTGAAATCTTTGTACCCAAAATAATTTAATATTGAAGAGCGATGTGCCTGGTCTCCTAATATGTTTCTCTCTACTTCTAGTAAAATAAGAATGATTTTATACCATTACTGTGAAAAATTCTGGACCTACGAACACATTTATAGCGACAATCATTTCACGTCTCTTTCTCCAATTGGGAACGCTCAGGATATTATTGCTGTACAACTGCTTAAAATTTCTGATTAGAATGTGGGTGTGGCTCTAGTGAGCTGATTATCAGATAACAACCTAAGGCAATTTCCAGCTTCATCTTTTAAGACACTTCAGTATTTCATATGTCAGCATGGCTTCCTTGTTCTATCGGGAAGAGCATCAGGCCCAACGCCTTTGCTTGCTGTTACAACTATTCTGGACGAAAGATGCTTCTTGGAAACTGCCATGTGCATGAGGAGGATGCAGCAGTACTTTCCTGCCCAATGCGTGCTCCGGTCTTTTGCTAGTCACGCATTTCAAGCTTGCCAAGTTAGTTAATCCCACTGCATATGTTTGTTATTCGGCACATGTTGCAGTGACACATGATTTACTCACTAATCCCACAACATGAGCTTTAGTAAATTTTTGTTGTCAAAGCTTGCCCTTATTCTGTGGTGCCTATGAGAATATTCAGGAGAGGTTGTATCTTCAGGACCACTTATCATTGAAAGCTACATATCTTAGCTTTACCTCGCCTGTCCCATCGATGTTGCCCAACTAATTTGGCGTTAGTGCATCAAGATATCGTCCCTGCCATACTACGATAGGAACTGGCCTTTTAGTTTTGGATGCATCTGTTAATATCAAGATGACAGCCCAAGCTTAGATACTGCTACATTTTTTCCTTGTATTACTTAGACATTGAAGGGGGGCCCTGGCGCAACGGTAAAGCTGTCGCCTTGTGACCATGAGGTCATGGGTTCAAGTCCTGGAAACAGCCTCTTGCAGAAATGTAGAGAAAGGCTGCGTACAAAAGACCCAAGTGGGTCACACCCTTCCTCGGACCCTGCGCAAGCGGGAGCTACATGCACCGGGCTGCCCTTTTTTTATTACTTAGACTTTGCCATTTCCTTCGTTTTATTTTGGTTCCCCATCATTCTTAATGACCAGGTAATTTCAGCTTTACATATGGCTTATTTTCCCTCCCAAAGAACTAATAAAGGGGGTGTACCCAGTGCCGAAGGCTCCCACACATGTGGGGTCTGGGGAAGGGTTATTTCTAGACAGCCTTACCCCTGCTTTAGGAGAGGAAAAAAACTGCTTTAGGAGTTCTCAAACAATAAACTGTGCTCACAAAAGTCATTCCGTAGCAATTAATTACATGTTATATTTAGAGGTTTATTTTGTTAGTAAACTGAATAAAGTGAAGTGATATGTTGTTTTGATGAATTGAACTAATGATGGCTACTTTCAGCATTACTGCAGCTTATTGCTTGGGGAGCACTTGCGATCTGTTGTTTTCATTACTTGAACTAATGATGGCTACTTTCAGCATTACTGCAGCTTATTGCTTGGGGAGCACTTGCGATCATTCCGGTCACGGGAGACACATTTCCCACACAAATGGCATGCATTCTCATTGGAAATTTTGGAGCATCTGTCATGGATGTTGTAAGTGATGCTGTTGTCATGGAGTTCAGTAGAACACAGAAGGCTGGTGTACTACAGTCATACGCATTCATAGCTCTGGCTGTGGGATCCCTATTGGGCAATTTGTCCGGGGGTTATGTACTTCTCAAAACACTGGAACCAAAGATCATGTTCACGGCATTCTCAGTCCTCCTTGGCTTCCAACTAGCTCTATCTCTAAGTACCAAAGAGACATTGCCAAGCTCTAGAAACTCTAGCAGTCGTCTTGTCACAAGCTCATTGATAGCCGATCTTCACAAGCAATTCTCAAACTTGAAGACAGCAATCAGTGACAACAGAATCTTCAGCCCTCTTACATGGATTATGACATCTTTTGCTGTTGTTCCTATCCTTTCTGGAACCATGTTCTGCTTTCAAACACAGTATCTGAAACTTGATCCGTCGATTATTGGCCTGTCGAAAGTAATGGGACAGCTCATCATTCTTTCTCTAACTGTTCTCTACTATCGATATCTTAAAAGAATCCCTTTGAGGAGCCTAATCACTGGACTTCAGACACTGCATGCTTTGGCGATTCTGTCAGATTTGGTCCTTGTGAAACAGATAAACCTTATGTTTGGAATACCAAATGAGATCCATGTTGTTTGTTTTTCTGCTCTAGCTGAAGCAATTGCACAGTTCAAGGTCCTGCCATTCTCGGTTTTGTTGTCAAGTCTCTGCCCGCCTGGATGTGAAGGTTCAGTATTTGCCTTCTTTGCATCTGGACTTGTCTTTTCAGCAATATTAAGTGGAATCTTTGGAGTTGGATTATCCACCGTAATTGGGGTGTCTTCTCTTGACTACTCGACCTTGCCTTTGGGTATTTTGTTGCAATGCTTGGCTGCATTGTTACCATTGGGATGGATATCTTTTGTACCAGAAGAATGGACTGTTGATGGCACGGTTGTAACTCAGAGATGATAAAAGTGATATTTTACGACTTGCAGAACAGATGGCAAGATCTTGTTAGGTGATGGTAGTATGTAGAGCAACACCCAGGCAACAACTAAGTCGGGTTAGATGAATAGGTATACAGTTTTTCTTGCAGAATAGCTCTGCTAGTTGTTGTACAGCTGTACTACAGCGTAGCATTATGCGTCCTGTTGAATTTTGCATTGAATTTGTTCGATCTGATGAAAAGAAGAGATTCTGCTTATCACTACGCTTCAAATTACGCCACCGCCCCAAGAGGGATTGCATGAATCCTCCCTTGCCAGAATTTTACCCTCTCAATTCTTTACATGAATGCGTTTCATATTTTCAAAAATTTTACTATATTTGGCTTAGATCGAATGAACATTGTGTTGCCGATCACCTCTAACAAGTCATCTTTTCTTCCAACGCTGATGACTACTACGAGAAACACGAACTATGACCCAAAAAATGTTGTAATTACGACGACCAAAAACCGTTGTAATTAAGCTATATGTCGTCATAAACAACTTAATTACGATGGTAATTGGTTCTTTACGACGGCTTCCGGCCTCACAAGTCAAAATGGTCGTAAATAACATAATTTATGATGGTCTAGCCCAACCGTCATAACCACTTAAGACGTATCAGGTGGCACCCTTGAGAACCTTATTTACAACGGCCTAATCCCGGCCGTCATAAACTGTATAGGTTTATTTATGACGGTCCAGAACCAGGCAATTGTAAATAAATGATTTAATTTTAAAAAAAACTTAAAAACTGCTAACCTGGCATGATGGTTAGCTCACACACAGATACACATTAACATAAATAGGATAACAGGCAATTCAGATAACAATAATATTAAATACAAAGCACGACATTAAACGCTGCCACGTCCGCTACCTCGACGCCCAACAAGTCGTCCTCACGTTGTGCTCCAGGTCCCGGTAGCTGCGGTAATGGAGTCTAAACCTCCGCCGCCGATCCCTGTGATTTACAAGTGTAGTTAGACAAGTTTTAGCTTCAAAAGTGTATGTTCACTAACTTTGCTTATGACGAGGTAGAATTAAGCAATTGAGGCTAGGTTCGACTATATTTTGCTAAAATATCCTAGATATAGCTAAGTTTAGTGATGTTTGGCTATGTTTGACTATTTTTTGCTCAGTTTGCTATAGTAATCTAATTTATGTTAATTTCAAGAAGTGTTGCTCACATGTGTCGCTGAAGAAGGCATTTTTAGCTCCACCGGCACCTGTGGCTCTATCGGTGGCTGCCATGAGGGAATGACAACATGCTGTCCATGTTGTTGGGCTAATGCCTGTGATAGCAAAGCATTAGCACATAAATAATAATAAATAAAATGGATGTTTAGTATTTTAAGTTCTTACCTGTATCCCTGCTTGCATATGTGCCAAGTAGCTAGCTTGATACTCCTCTCTGGCCTTGTCAAGCGCTTCTTACTTCTGAAGCTTATCCCATGTCACACGTAGCTCCTTCTGGACAGTTCAGGTCCTTCTGGGACATTCATCAGCTGGATCCAGCGGACGAAGACTGCGAGGAGAAGCCCCTCGAAGGTCTTGCCTCCCTCGAGTCAACCACTCCATCAAAAATGACAAAACCACAAAAAAGATTTAGAGTAAGATTATGTAGCTCGAATTGACAGAAATAAAAAAGAGCTACCATCTCACCGTCCATGGGCTTTTCTGCCACCGATCGCATACACGGCGTTGACGTTGATTGGTGTGTTCAGTTAATCGTAGTCTTCACCGTGAAACTTTACCGCCTTCTCCCATACTTCTCCTACAATACAAGCAAAATATAAAAACGTGTCAATAGCAATATTATATACAAATAACTTAAAGTAACTCGAAGACTCACTAGTCGAGCTATCTACTCCGGAGTGCACAGCTGGCTGGGCTGTGAAGGGTCACTTGCCTTGTGACCTCTCTTCTACATCTAAACATCGCTTGGTCGTTCACCGAGCTCGTTTTCTTGGTGGTACGAGTTAGTAGGATAAATATACTATAGATATAATTTTGTAGGTATTTTTCTTACTATTTATTTAGCTAGACATAGATATCCATCAGGACCATACGTATGGCCTTCGAGAAACCCCTTGCACTATCGGACCCTCTTGGACTTGGCGATGAAGTCCGTGGTGGACCACAGCCGACAGAGGGTCCAGTAAGTCTATGGACGGTCCTCCAACCAAGAAATCCCCATCTACATACATTTAGTAATTGATTGAAATAGCGTTTACATTACAAAATAAGAAAGTCATATTTAAAACACTACTAGTTTACCCAGTCTCGTACCGCTCCTCCGTCAATTACGTGTCGAAGCCGCCGTTAGATAACATATTATACAGGATCCGTCAACTACTTACGACATCCCGGTCCGGGCCTTCGTAAATAACATATTGTACATGCCCGCACGACGGTGTATATAGCTAACCGTCGTGAGGCAAATAATTAATATTTAATTCTAATAACTAAGTTACTCAATCAATTAAACTAATAAAATTATTCAAATAATTATATCAATTAAGCATTTATTTTAATTAATAAACTTAATTTAATTAACAATATAAGTTACTAAATAATAAACTAAATACTAAACTAATTAAATAATGAACTAATTAAGTAAATATAATAAATAATTAACAGTTTACCAAATTAAAGCATAAACTAACTATGTTTTAGGTGGTAGTTAGTTGTTAAATTAGGTCAATTGTTATTTAGTTAGTTTAATTATTAATTAATTAGTTAAATTAGGTCGCCGCGAGGGCCAGGGGGCAGCGGCGGTGGGGGCTAGGGCGACGGCGGCACGGCGAGGGCGCGGGGTCGGCGCGGGCGAGAATACCCGCGCTGGCCTTGAGCCTGGGTATAAGGGCCTTATTTATGATGATCTGGTCCAGTCTTGGCTGTCGTAAATAAGGCTACGGGCAGAACTTGGTCGTCATAAATAATATTCTATTTATGATGACCAAGATATAAACATGTATCACTTCTAATTCTTGGATGCGGGTAAAGCCTTTGGAGCCTGGTGAAGGTGGGTTTGGGGCCGCAGATGTGGTGTTGAGAAGCAGCACCACCAGCAACAAGGACGTCGCAGCCACGAGCGAAGGTCGACAGGTGATTGGTAATGGTCTCATTTGGATCCTGTGCGAAGGGAAAATAAATTCTTTGCATCTGGTATGTATTTTAGACTCTGTGCATCCATGCACCGACGTGCGCAAATCATCAATCCCAAAGCATCAGAATTTAAGGGTTAGAGTCAGTGTTTAGAGTTAGGATTTAGTGTTTAGTTTTTAGGGTTTAATGTTAGGGTTTATGGTTTAACGAATGGAGAAAATATGAAATATGACGATTTAAAATTAAATCTGACCACGTAACGCGTATTCAGATGGGGATGGACGGGTCTCTTATTGCAATACCGGATGTAGAGAAATTGATTTCGTGCGAAGGGGCAAGCGTAGTGGTCACCTTAGTGGGCATAGTTCGGATTCATCAGCGCCAGGAAGCTTTCCGAGTATGGAATTTGGAAACGGCACACAAACATGGTTGTACTCCGATTAGGTAGTAGATGACGCCGATGTTTGACACGTGTCCACGTGAGTTAATATAAATGACTCATCGTAGAAGGTCACATACGTTTTAGTGCTAGCAAAGCTCTAGGGTCCACTCATCAGTGAAAAGCCTGTCTCGTCCATTGCAGTGTCTGTTCGTGATTCTCTACCGTTCGGTCCGTGGAGCTCGTTTACTTGGCTTGGGTGTAAATACGAGACATGATAGAACACAGGAATACGAGACATGATAGAAGGGAGGAAATGCCTCTGAATTATGTATATATATTCAATCCACCATAAGGTACAATATACACGGCAGCAGCCTTGCATCTCAAGGCTGGCTGTAATCACGGTACTAATGGTCTTTAATGACAACCTATAATGACCTCTAATAACAGCAGTAAGAAGGTCTAATGACAATCTCTAATGACACTTAATAACAACAGTAAGGAGGTCTAATGACAATACTAATGAGGCCTAGAAAACTTACAATATTCTAACACCCCCACGCAGTCACAACTTAGGTACCGCTGATGTTGAGACTGGATCTAAACTCATTAAACATCGAAGAAGGGAGACCATTTGTGAAGATGTCGTTGGGACATGGAGGACGCGGACTTGTCCAATGGCCACCTTCTCTCGAACGAAATGAAGATCAATCTCCACATGTTTTGTATGCTGATGCTGAACAGGGTTGGTGGAGAGGTACATGGCGCTGATGTTGTCGCAGTAGATGAAGGTGTAGCGTGATGGTGGAATCTCGAGCTCATTCAAGAGCTGGCGCAACCAAGTAGCTTCTGCGACACCATTGGCGACAACACAATACTCTGCTTCGGCGATGGAGCGAGAGACGACCGTCTGCCGCTTGGCAGACCAAGAGTACAGGATGTCCCCAAGGAACACGACATAGCCTGATGTGGAGCAACGAGTATCCGGGCAGCCAGCCCAGTCAGTGTCGGTGTAGACGACCAGGTCGGAGCTGACCGAGCGCTGCAGCAACAAGCCGAAGTCAGGGGTCCCACGAAGGTAGCACAAGATGCACTTCATGGCCGTCAGGTGGGGCTCCCGTGGATCATGCATGTGCAAGCAGATATGTTGTACAACATACGCGATGCGGGTCGCGTGAACGTTAGGTACTGTAGGGCTCCAGCAATGCTCTTAAAACCAGAAGCGTCCGCAACGGGAGGCCCTGAATCATCAGCCAGCTATGTTTGGAGGTCGAATGGAGTCGTGCATGGCTTGCAGTCCAGCATGACTGCCTGCTTGAGGATGTCCAGCGTATAGGTCTGCTGGTGGAGGAATAAGCCATCTGGACGATGCTCGACGCTGATACCGAGGAAGTGATGGAGAGGCCCAAGGTCCTTCATGGCGAATTCTCACTGAAGAGCGGAAATAGTGCTATGCAAAAGCTCCGTACTGGAAGTAGTCAGGATGATATCATCAACATATAGTAAAAGATATACCATCTCTGTTCCGCGGCAGAAGATGAATAAAGAGGTGTCGGACTTAGCTTTCATGAATCCCAGTGTGGTCAGATAGCTAGAAAACCGGCTATACCACGCCAGGGGTGCCTTCTTAAGCCCATACAATGACTTGCGCAAATGACACACCTTGTTGAGATGAGCTGGATCGACGAAACCTGTGGGTTGGCAGCAGTAGACCGTCTTAGTAAGGGTGTCATGAAGGAAGGCATTCTTCACATCAAGTTGCTGAATTGGACAGCCATGGGAGACAGCAGCGGCGAGCACCGTGCGCACAGTGGCCGGTTTTACAACCGGGCTGCAGATTTTGTCGAAGTCAACACCGAGTCTCTGGGTGAAACCTCAAAGAACCTAGCGAGCTTTGTAGCGATCGAAAGTCCCGTCAGCATGGAACTTGTGTGTGAAGACCCATTTGCTTGTAATAATGTTGGAGTTCTGAGGTCGTGGGACAAGGTCCCATGTCCCATTACTCAGCAGGGCCTCATACTCATCCTCCATAGCCACACACCAATTGAGATCAGCAAGGGCGGCGCGAACGGAGGACGGGATCAGAGACGGTGTCGGAGACGAAGTCGTGGCAGCGAGGACGAGGCTATCAGGTACCACTCGGAAGCCAGCCCTCGCCCATGTGACCTTCCGGTGAGGGTTCTACGGGGGCGTAACAGGCACCATCACACCCGCTCCTCTTGCAGGAGGTCGCTGAGGAGGGGTTGCTGCAGTGGCGGTTGGAGCCGCGTATGGTGCAGCCGGGGAAGACGGGGCCGCACGTGGAGAGGCGGCTGGGGCTGCACGTGCACTACAGGAAAAGTGACCATTTACGACGGCCAAACTTATTGACGACGGGGCCGTCGTCTTTAAATTAATTGACGACGGCTAGATACAACCGTCATCAATAATGTCGTAATTGACAACTGCTAACCTAGTACTATCGTCAATAAACTAAAAGACAACGGTGGCCGTCGTCTATAACGGCCGTCGTCAAATTTTGCCGAGATACGGGCCCACCCGAGGTGTTATTGACGACGGTGAGACACAACCGTCGTCAATAAGCTGATTATTGACGACGGTGAAACACAACCGTCGTCAATAAGCCCGCATATACTCCCGGGCGCGAGTTGGGAAGCGGCATTCTATCCCGACCGCGCCGCCTCCTGACTCGCCGTCACCGTAGCCGGTCTCCGCCGCCCTGTGTGCTGCCTTCCGACTCGCCGTCACCATCGCCGGTCTCCGCCGCTCCGTCTCTGGTCGCCGCCGCCCGAGGTACGTCTTCCTCCTCGCCGCCCCTCTCCCTGCCGCCCCTCTCCCCACCGCCCCTCCCCGCCGCCTCGTCCCCCCTCTCGCCCCGCCCTCCGCCGCTGCGCCACCGGCCGCCCCCGCCACCCCGCGACGGCCCGCCCCGCCCTCCGCCACCGCGCCACCGGCCGCCCCCGCCACCCCGCGCCGCCCCACCCCCCATCACCTGCAGCAGGTGTTTCTTCATTTCAGGCATAAGCATACAGAAAATCCAAACCGAAAAGATGTTGAGCTTGTGAAAGAAGTGTTTCCTGTAGTTTATCGGTGCCATACCTTTTTCTCTTGCATTTATCGGATGAGGATGACGCGGGATTGCTGTGCTAGTTCCGCTTGCGTTGGTTGATGAACCAATTATTGATCTGCTTCAGTTGTAGCCCTGTTTCATGCACCAGGTGAGCTTTGTCTTCCTCCTAAACGAATATAATGGAAGATGTTCACGAGGAGTTGGGCAAGAAAGATTCTTGAGTACAAAAAAACGATAACAGCGTAATGTGTTGCCACGTACGGTAGGGTATGGCCATTTAGAATGGGCTTGCCACTAAGCTTTCAGAATGGAAGCTGTGTCTCCAGGGAGTTTTCCAGCGCACCTCTTCCTCATTATCTCTCCCCTGATATCCACAAGTTTCTCTCTGTAGCCCTGAAGTTGAATCAGTTTGTTTAGACAACAATATATTTACAATTGGAAGTTAGCATTCCCAAATCCCAATATTAGACTGCACAGTTGGATGTTTTCAATAAAAAGAGTTTTGACAACACAACAGTGAGCATATGATTGCAGAAAACAGTTTAATGTTGTTACTTCTTACACACGATGAACACTGTTTGTTCGTATCCTCATTTGAAACCCATCTGTTCCTAGCGAGAGAGTTTTCGCATAATAAATTGGCATTCTGAACACCTAACACCCATAGACCCATTTACAACATATACAGGACCCATTAAACAACTGCTGCCACTAAAGCACGAACTGACAATTCTATCATGGCCCCGAGAACCTAAGTTGCGTGCATATGCCACCAAAGAACCTCATAAGGGTAATCTATCCCCAGTTGCTTCATGAAGCCATACATTCAACCCTATGGTGACATTGAATAAACCA
Source organism: Neostapfia colusana (assembly GCA_030760725.1). Lineage (NCBI taxonomy): Eukaryota > Viridiplantae > Streptophyta > Magnoliopsida > Poales > Poaceae > Neostapfia > Neostapfia colusana. Next base: position 78,816,416 of record JASWHV010000008.1, on the reverse strand, counting down.
AGCCTGCTCAAGGACAAGAACGCGTGTTAACCCTAATCCTTCAAGACCTTAGAGGCCGGAAGCAAGATCACGCGAGAGGGGCGAGCTATCATCCAGCCCTGTAAAAAAAAAAGAAAAGCTTCCCTACGGCGCGGCGGTCGCTAAGAAACCCAGGACACACGGCAGTTTCGCCCAAATCGGAGCAGGGATTCTATAAGCTACGGGCGGGCGACACGCGGTGCGAATCCTCGAAGGAGCCGAGAAGGGGGAATACCTCCGTCATGGCGGTGAGTTGTTATGCAAACAAGCTTCTGGAGAGGAGTGGGTTAGCTGGGTGCAATCCCCCAGCGCGGCGCTCGATCTCTGGCCGCATCTGCCCCTCACCCAAACCCCCACCCCCCTGGCGCGACGAGCTTGATTTCTGCCCCGCAGCACGGATCCGGCGGCGCTCGACCTCCCCCACCCCCACCCCCCGCGCCGCCCCCGTTTCTGTTGTTAGTGCAGAGGGAATTCCATATTAAACTTGTTAGTTGACCGATCTCATTTTGTTCCATGATTGAACATCTGTTGCTTATGTTTAGATGATATTGTTGTTTACATGATTATGTTGCTTTTATTATATTGTTTAGGTTAATTGCTTATGTTTTTGAGTGATTACTTAATATATGTAAGTAAACGGGTTTCGGGCCTGCCCGGCACGGTCTAACCCGAAACGGCACGACACGTATTAAATGTGTTCGTGTCGTATAGACATTTATAGTCGTAATGTATGCGTCGAGACGGCATGGAAGCGGATGATGATGGCGTGGACATCAATCACCTGTGCTTGGATGGACGGTGGAAGCGACCTCTGGTGGTCCGGCAAGGGAAGCTCTATTCCAAGTGTGGGAGCCGCGGATGACTCTACTCCAAGTCCTGCAATGGAGGCTCTACTCCATTCCCGCCGTGGATGACTCTACGCCGGAGGAGAAGGACGGACGGGAAACAACGTTTTGGCGGGGATGGCTACATACTTCTCGCTAAACGGATGGTAAGTGGTACTCGAATCTTATTTTAGTTAATTTCTGGCACTATCATTGTGCTAACACGTATCGATAGGAGCGCGAGACCGGTCAGGAGTCGACCGCTATCCAGGTGTGGAGGAGGGGTCACATGGGAAGTGACCCGTCACAGCCTGATCAACTGTCTTCTCAGACGGCGACGGAGACGTTGGTGAGTTCTTTTGTTAACTTAATTGTATTCTCTTTAATACTTCTGATGACTATATTTTTCTATATTTCCAGGAAAAGTATGGGGAGGAGTTGCGGAGGCTTCAAGGCGAAGATTACGATTGGCAGAACGCGCTAATCGTACCTGAAGCCGTGTATATAAGCGGTGGCGGGAAACCTCACGGCCGGTGAGTTATGTTACTTTTTATTTAATGTCATGGACTTTGAGACACGAAACTTTAATACTCTAACTTCGTTGTGTAGGTTGGCCATCTTTAATGGAGTAGTCGACTCGAGAGAGGCGCAGTCTCCCTCGAGGGCCTCTTCATTCTAGGATGGGTCTCGCAGGTGTATGAGCTGAGATCTGAGGCTCCAGAGTGTACAGGAGGAGCTCGATAGAATGCAGGAAGCGCTACGACTGACGAACGAGAGGCAGGCAGCGAAGCTCAGGGCTGGGGATGTGACGCCCCGGTTCCGTGGAAAACCACGGAACCTGGAACTGATGTGTATGTGTGCCCAGGATGTTCATCACACATACACATATCATCCACAAACTGAATTCAGAATATATATTACCACGAATAACAGGGTTCTATTACAATGTCTCATGAGTCTTGGACTCATGCTAGCAGCGGAAGTCTAAATCTAGCAGCGGAAGTCTTTATACTAGCAGCGGAAGTCTTCTAACTAGTGCGGAAGCGATCTAAGCAGTAGCAGCGGCTCCATCTCTACTTTATCCCCACAGGCAAGGATGAGGACAGATTACACGCCTAATGCTCCACGGGGTCTTCATAGTACTCCTCTCCTGTTGCTAATGATGAAGTAATAATGCAAGTTTGAGTACAATGATGTTCTCAGCAAGTGCGGGAAAATATGATATGTAGCTCATAGCAAGGAAAGTATAAAAAAGGCTATTGCAGAAAGCAAAGTTTATTTCTCAAAACACGATAAAAACAACAACTTAACTTTAAGTGAATGTAATCCCAACATATATTAAACTACCAACATACCTCCATTATGTTTCATCACTTTCCATGTCTCAACCAGACATTAATCTTTTTCATCTTTGCTCACGAATACCTTCTCGTATTCGCTACCATCTCACGAATACCATCTCGTATTCGCTACCATTTCATCTCATAAACAATTCCGTCTCACATCGAGACCAATCTCATTACCATGAGTCATCAGTCATGCAACCAATCTTGTCACCCGGACTCAACAGTCCTAAACCATAACCAAACCATAACCAAAACCAAACCATCCAAACCATAACCAAATACCATCCCATCCCATCTAATCATGGAAGTTGGCCAGGCGCTCGTGACCATAAGCTCGGCTATCATGATAGTTTTAGACTCTGCAGAGTTTGCACCATTTTACCCATAAGTTTGTGATTTCGTCACCCGTCGGCGACTGCAGAACCTCCATTATACCAGTACACAACCGTCTGTGTATGGTCAAGAGATCACAAAATAGCCTTTACAAAGGGGCTACTAGATGTATGGACTCCCTAAGGTTTCACCGGTAGGCTAGAATCTCCAATTCTCCCACCCACGGGCCCCCTCTTGTTTCATGCAGTTCCCAGGGCAGTCCGCACTCGACTCCCATTCCCCGCGCCTTGCACGGTCCATAACAATCTAGCAACTTACCTAATTACTCAGCTAAGCCGCACCCATACTTGGCCTTATGGTGGCACTGTTATCCTGGCATGTGCTCGCATGAACCGGTCCTTAGATCTACGGCAAGTAAACCACCATCTCATTCTACCGCATTCACAAACCTAAGCTTGCCTAGATCTCCCTCCAATTTATGATCATTAACAACATTAGTTTCTCGCATCCCAGGATCGGCGTAGGATGGGATTAGCAGTCATTGGCAAACTCCTTCAACACCATGGCGCTCCAACCACCCCCATACTCGGTAAGGGACTGGGTGGTAGACTCCGGCGCCACACACCACACCACTTCGTCAGTTGGTAATATTTTCACTCTTCGTCCTTTGACCTCATCTACTCCTTCATCTATCATTGTAGGTAATGGCTCATCTCTTCCGATCACATCAGTAGGCAACTCGGTTCTTCCTGGGCCATTCTACCTAAAAAGTATTTTGCTTGCCCCTAATATGGTTCAAAGTATCCTTTGTGTTCGTCGTTTTACAACTGATAATTGGTGCTCAAGAGAATTTGATCCGTTTGGTTTGTCTGTAAAGGATCTCACAACCAAGAACCTTATCGTCAGGTCGAATAGCACCGGCCCGTGGTACACAATGTGTGTTCTAGGGTCAATCACTCCATCTTCTAGTGCTGCAGCCAAGCTTGCTGACCATCCTCAAGCTTTTACCGTTGTTACTGCAACCAAGTGGCACCGTCGTCTTGGTCATCCCGGCCCTGACGCTTTTCTAGTCTATCTAGATCTTCCTTAATCCAATGCACCAGTAATAAACATGAATTTTGTCATGCATGTCAGTTAGGAAAACACATCAGGTTACCCTTTTGTAGCTCATCAGATCGTGCGGGACATGCCTTTGATTTAATACATCTTTCTCTTTGGACATCTCCTGTAATTAGTGTGTCGGGTTACAAGTATTACTTGGTTATTCTTGATGATTTCACTCATTACTTGTAGACTTTCCCTCTGAAACGTAAATCTGATACCTTTACCACATTATCACATTTCTTTGCCTATGTGTCCACTCAGTTCAGCAGGAAGGTCAAGGCCCTCCAGTGTGACAACGGGTGTGAGTTTGACAACTCTCCCACCCGGGCCTTCCTCCTGTCACATGGCACACAGCTTCAGATGTCGTGTCCATACACATCCCCGCAAAATGGTAAAGCCGAATGTATCATTCGTTCCATTAATAATGTCATCCACACTTTGCTTATTCAGGATTCCCTTCCTGGGCACTATTGGGCTGAAGGACTGCACACCGCCACGCTCCTCCTGAATCGTCTTCCGACAAAAGCCATTCGGGTTGCATGTCCGCACATTGCTCTCTTCGGTTCCGTACCCTCTTATGAGCATCTCCGGGTTTCTGGTTATGCATGTTACCCTAACACTGCTGCAACTGCACCTCATAAGCTCGCTCCTCGATCCACCCGGTGTGTCTTCCTGGGTTACTCATTTGATCACAAAGGCTATCGCTGCCTTGATCTCTCCACAAACCGCTTGATCGTCTCTCGACATGTGGTTTTTTATGAGGACAGTTTCCCCCTCGCTGCCTCGTCCAATCTAACTAACCTCGATTTTCTTTGTGAGTTTGGTTCCACGGTTTCTACCACTAGCACCCGACTCACCACTGCAGGTACCATGGCACCCTCCCAGCCAGCTTCGGAGGATCCCCTGGACTGTGAGCCTTTTGTGGCTCCCCTTCCCGCTCTGGCAGTCCCTCTGGGATTTCTGCCCCGAGCGACATAGATGGCCGCACCACGTACGACACCGACCGCTGCACCACCACTACAGGAATCGCGAAAATAGACGACAGCCGAAAACCGTCGTCTATAAGGTTACTACCGTCGTCAATAAGTTATCGATGATGGTAAATGGTTATAGACGACGGTTCCTGGCCGTTGTCAATAAGTTTATTGATGACGGTAACTGTCGTCAATAAGTTATTGACGACGGCTAAAACAAGTTGTTGTCTATAAGTCTATCGTGCCACGTGACTGTTCAAGAAGCTTATAGACGATGACCAGCATTTGGCCGTCGTTAATAAGGAAGCTTATAGACGACGGTACAGCTGCCCATCGTCTATTATTGTGGCTTATAGACGACGCTACAGGTGGCCGTCGTCAATTATTATGGATTATTGACGACGGCTAAGTACAAGAAATTGCCGTCAATAAGAATTGCAGTTTTTTTAAAAAATTAGAAAAGGCTGCCTTGGCTTTGAGGCCAGCCCTGGCTCGATGGCCAAATCACATAGGCATGAAAACAAATATATCACAGGCATCAAAATAGTATATGCACGCCACTACCCAACGCTAGGAATGAAAACGGACGGATATGGACGGATAAAATGCTTTTCCATATCTATATCCATATTAAAAATTTTGGAAATGGATTGGATCGGATATTGTCGGAAACGGATACGGTATCGGATATGTCGGATGTATCGGAAACTGATTCATCGGATCGAAAAAATATGGATATCGGACGGAATTCGGATATTTGTTTCGGAAAAACAATTCATAAGTAACATATAATTTATAATTCATACATTTAATACAAAGTACATCCACATTAAATTCATATATGGTTCGTACATGAAACTTGAAACAAATAGTTCATACATAATACTCAATACATAAATGGTTCATACATAGTGCATATTTTCCAATCTTCATCACCGCTAGATGAAAAAATCAGCAACATCATTCATCTCATCGGGATCACTTTCTATGTTCTCGTTCTATGAAATAATAAAGCAATAAGTGAAATAATGTTAGGTAAAATGATGCTACTAATTTTATTTATAATAAACAAACCTGAATTTCATTGATACTAATCGTCTCCATAAAATCATCAACAATAGTAAGTATACTTTTACAATAGTTAAGTAGTTAACACCACTACCACTAGCCATGAAAATTGCAGAAAACAAATATACAATTACATAAGGTATTGCTGCTGCCATGCCAATGCAATATCACATATTCAGAAAATATCACATATGCAAAATTCGGACCTCGTCGACGCTAGGGGCGAACTGGGTGCTCGAAGTCAGGCTAGGCGTCAGGGGCGGCGGCCGTCGGGGCCTGGGAGCCTGGGACTCGTCGGCGCTGGCCGCTGGGGCCTGAGGGCTGGGGCTCTGTGGTCCATGAGCCCGCAAGGAGGCGCCGAGGTCGGGCAAGGAGGCGCGGCGCTGAGCCTCTGTTTGCCGTCGGGGGGGGGGGGGCAGAACCGAGCGGCTGCTGGCCAGCGGCAGAACCGAGCGGCGGGCTGGCCGGCGCGCTGGCAGTCGGGGGGGGGGGCAGAACCGAGTGCCCGCGATAGTGAAATGAATTTTAAAGGTTGTTGGCCCAAGTCAGAGCCTCCGCTCACGCGAGCGGGGGGCCGAGGGCCGGAGCCCGGCGAGCGAGCGAGGGAGGTCCATGGATCGTTGCATATGCCCGGCGAGCCCGCGCCGCGCGAACGCCCCCGTGCGGGCTGGCTGAGAAAGGTGCATGTGCACGGGCACGGCGCCCACGGCCCGTCGCGCGCCGGTCTAGGCGTGGGAATGCCGGGTGCCTGGGGGGGTCCATCACTATCCGTTGGTCCTGACGATGCCAGCGGCGTGCCATACGCCCATGCCGAGTCCCATCTCAGCTGTCCTGTCGAAAATGCTAGCACCAGGGGTTCACGTGACTCATGAGGACAGACACTCGTAGCGCTGTGGGCTGGGCCAGTTGGCTGCGGCCTGCGGGCCTTCAATTTGTTGGGTTGGATATATCTCGGATATTGTTCGGATATATCCGACCCAATATGGATATCTGACAAAACGGACGGATTTTGACGAAAACCATATCCGATCTGATATCCGATTTACAATATCCGAATCCGTATCCGTATCCGAAAAAAATCCGACCAAAATGGATATGGATCGGATAACTTCGAAAACGGTTGCGGACGGATCGGAAAATATCCGATCCGTTTTCATCCCTACCCAACGCTACCCCGACCGCTACCACCGGAGTCCAGAAAGTCGTCCTCGCGCTGTCGTCCAAATGCCGGATGCTGGGGGGATGGAGTTTGTTGAGCCTGTGTCACCGATCCCTGTGATGTGCATGTATAGTTAGACAAATTAGAAGTTTAAAAATGCGTTTTTGACTAAATAAACTCATTACAAGTTAGAATTGAACAAGTTAGCTAGATTTGGCTATGTTTGAGTAAGTTTGCTTATATTTTACTAAGTTTGAGAAGTATCGACTAGTATTGTTTATGTTTGACCAAGTTCAACTAGTTTTAACTATGTTTCAGTAAGTTTGCTCATATTTGACTAAGTTTGAGCAAGATCGACTAGTTTTGTGTATGTTTGAGGAAGTTCAACTTGTTTTCCTATGGTTGAGTAAGTTTTACCATATTTTACTAATTCTGAGCATGTTTAACTAGTTTTGGCTATGTTTGAGTAAATTTGATCAAATTCAACTAAATTTGAGCAAGTTTAACTAGTTTCATCTATTATGAGCAATTTTGTACCCGTGCTCCTGTCATCGGCCCTTGTGGCACCTGTGGCAGCTGTATCGGTGGCGGCGCCCACTGGGGAAAGATAGTCTGCTGTCTTGCGGCCATAGCCTGCAAATATGAGGCAAAATATTATAGATGTCATTCATATATTATAAATGTTGAGTACAACAATCCGAACTTACCTGCATGGCAGCTTGCAACTGTAGCATGTACGAGTGTTGATACTCGTCCCTTGTGACACCCTCATTTTTGGTTTCTGCATGTATTCATGTTTCATGTAGAAAAATATTCTTAAAATAAGTTGAAACAAAGAAAGAACAAAAAAGATAGCCAAAAAGAGTCAATTCCAGTTCACAGAGAGCGCTAAAGACAATACCCGCGGCCCGCTGTCCACGTAGCGTCTTCGGAGCTCATCCCCGCAAAGGGAGAGAGGTCCGTCACCAAACTGGCTACGTGGCAGGCTCGGGGCTCATCCCCGCAAAGGGGGAGAGGTCCGACCTCGTGGGACACGTGTTGCCATCGGAGCTAGCCTCTGCAAAGGAGCGAGGCCAGTCCCGTAGGACACGTGTCGGCTGCGGAGCTATTCACTACGGAAAAGAAAGGTTCAGTCGCGCGGGACACGTGTCGCTCTCGGAGCTCATCTCCGAGAGGTCCAACCCGCTGGACACGTGTCACTCTCGGAGCTCTCCTCCGAGAGGTATGGTCCTATTAGACACGTGTCACCTCCGGAGCTCATCTCCGGGAGGTCCGTCACTGTTGGACACGTGTCAACCTCGGAGCTCGTCTCTGAGAAGAAAGGAAGTCTGGCGCTACTGGACATGTGGCACTCACGGAGCTCACCTCCGAAGTGAGGGAGGTCCGGAATTGACACATGGCACACTCGGAGCCACCCCCGAAGAGAGGGGAGGTCCAAAACTGACCCGTGGCGTTCGCAGAGCTTGCCTCTGTTGAGAGGGGAGGTCCCGACCCACCAGACAAGTGGCGCACGTGGAGGTCGCCTCTGAGAAAGAGGGAGGTCTCGCCCGCCAGGACACGCGGCACAACCGGAGCCTGTCTCTGTGAAAAGGGGAGCCCAGGTCCCGCAGGACACGTGGAACTTCCGGAGCTCACCGCCACGAAGTTGACGAGATTTGAAGCAGTTATTTTTCTGTACGCGTGGGAATACCAGTACGGTAGGAAAACGACACGAATTCCACGTTGCTACCGCACCAAATCAACTAAAGATAAGTTGTTAAGATCCAAAAACAATTTGAATAGGACTCTTATTCTAATTCTGATCAGAGGAGGACTCTTCGTTTCCTCTTATAAATAGAACCAAAAATCTTTGGTCGCAACCACGAACTTCTTTTCCACCTCATGAGCTGACAACTTAGAGCCCTAGCCCCAGCTCGCCGAGGAACTTGGCCAAATTTCATTTGAAGCAAAGTTCATTTGAGCCCTACACAAATAAATGTGTATTTGGCCCTAATTAGAGCTCTTTAGGTTTTCTAAGGATTTTCATGGAGCACCATGACTTTCTAGAAACTAGAATTTTCACAGAGTTCTAATGGGATTGGTTTCATCTAATTTGAAGATTCCTAGCAAAAGACATGAGCTAAACAAGTTTAGAGAAAATCTGAAAAATATTTCTGGTTACGAGTGCAGTTAGCTAGACACATCTATCTCGCTTCCCGTATCTCATGGACTCAGCGAAGCATAAAATCAAAAACCATACCCGACTCACAAACTTCCCTGGCGACAAGGGTGGTTTAACCAAAACTAGTAAACTCCTAAAAAAGGGTTTCCCATCATATTGACTCAAGCACACACACCTTTTCGTAAACAAAACAGTTTTCCAAAATATGGGATCAATATGGTCAAGGGGCACATGCCTTGTTCTTGTGGTTCCTGTTGCTCTTGGATCTCGAAACCTTGTTGTTGCAGCTCGTCGTAGATAGCTCCCTGAGATTGTCCTTCTATACGCGATCACGCACATACAAGATTCATAGCAATCAATTGTCATGCACAAACTCTACTTAAAGATGCAATGATGCATATGCATGTTAATCCTACGGTGCAGTTTTTATTAGATCGGTTGTACGTGTTCCTGCATGTTTGCATGGCTTTTACGATGAACATAGGTGTAAAGATCAATTGTGGACGTGGCGATGATCTTGACTTTAGATCAAACCGATCAACACGTAATCTGTCCACGAAAAAGCTTCTGCTCGAAAGGAATCGAAGAACAGATGCAAAGAAAACGCAATGATGTCGTAAGGTTGTATTGAAGACCTACCTTATGTTCTTCTTGGTCTCGGGGTCCTTCTCCTAGCAAGACAGATCGTCGGGGCTCTCTTCCGGTGATCTCCGGTGACTGAACTCCGGCGAAGGGGCTGAGGTGGTCTGCTGGTACGGCAGCTGCTGCTGTGGTCCAGACATTGGAGCAGGAGGCCCGTAGATGCCCGGAGTGGCCATGAAGGCCTGTGGACGCTGCTGTCCAGTGGGTACGGGGCCGGGGTACATAGTCATGTGCCCCTACCACGGGTGTCCATAGGCCAGCCAGGGGTATGCTGGTCCCGCCATTGGGAACGGCAGAGGAGGTGGTGTGACCGGAGGAGCCACCACGACCGCCGCCACCGTTGTTGTTCTTGCGGATTTTGTTCTTGTTACCACCGCTGCCACTGTTCCCACCATTCGGTGGCTGAGACGGTGTGGATGTCGGCGGCTTGGTTGTCGCAGACGCGGCATTGGTGTAGAGCGCCGTCGGGGCAGTTGGAGGTCGGGTACTGTCTATGTGGATCTCCTCCAACAGTAGATCATCCCAAACTTTGAGGAAGTTCACAAACGGCGAGTAGCGCCGAATGATGGAGCCAACGTGCTCCAAGCGTTGGTTCAATCCTCGAAGAATGTTGAGGACGAGAATACAGTCTTCAACGGGGGCACCAAGGTCGGCCAGGCCATCAGCCATGGCCTTGAATTTGTGGCAGTACTCATTAACGGAGAGGTCACCCTGAACAAAATTGCGAAAGGCAGCATCACAGTGAAGAATACGTTGTTCACGATTACCAAGAAACTAGTTCTCGATAGTGAGCCAGAGGTGGCGCGTTGTGCAGCCTCATTCCCGGGCCACTTGGTGGAGATCCGTCGAGATGCAGTTGCTGATCCAATTAAGGATGATGCTATCCATCCGGATACACCCCGGATCATTGGACGGACCATCGTCCGTGACGTGATCGATCAAGGCGTAGCGCTGAAGGGCCTGCTCCATAAGATCACGCCAACTGGCGTAATTGGTGGAGTCAAGGACGATGTTCACCAATTGGCGAACGTTGAGTACCGCGGCTGCCTGAAGGTGAAGGCCGACGACGACTGTGTCTTCGTAGGTCGAAGGAGATGCAGAGACGGCGGTCTCGATGGGCGAGGAAGATGCCGAAGGTACGGGCTGACGGGCCGTAGCAGCCGTCTACTCCAAGGCGGCAGCCTTGGACTCCTCTTCAGCGAGGAGGAGGCGGGTGGCCTGGACACGGCGACGGGAGGCGGTAGCCTGCGCCTCGGCGTCCTTGGCCTCCTTCATGATCGCCTCTAGCTGGGTACGGAGGACAGTCGTCTCTGAGTCATCAGCCACGCTGATCGCACGGGCAGAACACCGGCGGTTGCGGCTAGATATGAGGGAAAGCGAAAAAATAATCAGGCTCTAGTTACCATGACAGAAGAGAGGAAATGCCTCTGAATTGTGTGTATATATTCAGGCCATCATGGGGTACAATATATAGGGCAGCAGCCTTGCATCTCAAGGCTAGCTGTAATCACGGCACTAATGGTCTTTAATGACAACCTCTAATGACACCTAATAACAGCAGTAAGGAGGTCTAATGATATCCTCTAATGACCCCTAATAACAGCAGTAAGAAGATCTAATGACAATACTAATGAGGCCCAGAAGAGTTATAATATTCTAACAGTTCCGAGCCCATCAGCCTGAAGAGGAAAAATCTAGTCAAGTTAAATTTAGATAGAAAAATTATAAATATAGATTACTAACTTTGTCCCAGCCAATCAGTGTGAAGAGGAAACAAATATCAACTCAGCATGAATTTGGGCTATATTTAATCATTCCGGTCCCGTTTGACCTTTTGGTCTTGGAATGGGCATTGAAACCAGCCATGTGGGTCGAATTTTACAAACAAATCTTGAATTCTATAAATTTGGTCAAAAAAGGTCTAGTTTATTTTCGTTGTTTCCGATCTGATTTCTAATTAATTTTGTATATGAACTAAAAACAAAAAAATAGAAAACGGCAATAGGGCATCCATCGGTTCTAAAAATCTTCGACTGTATTTTAACCTTATGGGTGCACGTCAACCGGCAGGGCAAGCGTTTCGTAGAAAAATTGAAGCACCAGGGCAGGTGGGCGCACGTTATTGCCGTCATGGCAACTAGCATCACGGCCGGGGGCAGAGGATGCATCAAGCTGTCCGGAAGCTGTGGCGGCGAGATATCTGCTATCGAGCGGACTGCGCCTATTGTGTCCGGCAGCTGCACTGCACAGAAGCAGGGGCGCGGCCGGCGAGTAGGGGAGCGCGTCGCGCGTGGGTGGCAGCCTGCGCCACGCCGCTAATAACGGCCCATTAGTGGGTTGGTTTTTCATTAACTTTTTGGCCCATTAGTAGTTCTTAATTTTTTTTAATAACCACCCACATGAGAAGAGTTTGATTCGTTCGAGTTGTGAGGCAGTTCAGAATTATGAATACAGCAGTCCGTGCTTGATGGCAGCAGAAGAACCAGGATCTATTGATCAAGCATTGCAAGAAAGAAATTGGAAGAATGCTATGGTGGCAGAATTAGAGGCAAAGAAAACAAAGACCTGGAGGGTTGCTGATTTGCCATGTGGTCACAAGGCAATTGGGTTTAAATGGGTGTTTATGGTAAAGAAGGAACCATAAGGAAACATCACAAAATACAAAGTTACGGGTATGCTCAAAGACAAGAAGTGGACTTTGAGTAAGTTTTTGCCCCTGTATTGAGACTGGAACAGCCATGTTGGCATTGGCTTCTAACAAAAATTTGGAGGTACATCAGATGTTAAATTAGCATTCCTTAATGTTGAGCTACAAGAAGAAGTATATGTACAACAACCTTCTGGGTTTGTGGATGAAAGCCAACCAAGCAAGCTTCTAAAACTTTAAAAGGCTCTTTATGTACTTCGACAGACTCAAGAGGTTGGAATTTTTGGCTTGATCAAAAACTGAACAGGCTTGGGTTCAGAAGAAGTGATGTACAACATGCACTCTATAGGCGTGGAGAAGCGTCCAACTTATTGCTAATTGGGGTCTATGTGAATTGTTGGACTGTTTTGGGCTTGGCCCGTGTACCGGCCCACCTATGTAACTATATATGTGTACCCTACCCCCCTAAGATTAATCAAGCATTCATTTATCTTCTAATATGGTATCAGCCTTCATCCTAACCCTAATCCAACCTCCCTAGCGCCGCCTGCCTCCACCCCTGCGCCGCTCGCCCCGTCCTCCTCCCGGCGACGCGCGCGCCCAGCATCGCGCCTCCTGCCCCGTGAGCGCTGCGCGCCTCGCTCCCCCGCCGCGCGTCTCCTCGCTAGCCGCCGCCGCCTATGGCGCGATCTCCTCTGCCGTCAGCCTATGGTGCCTATGGCGCGGCCTCTTCCCTGCCACCAGCCGCCGCCGGCGCGGCCACCCGTCCCCAGCCGCCGCCGGCCCCCTGACCCTCCCTATGGCGCGGCCTCCTCAGCCGCCGCCGGCCGACGACCCCCTGGTCGGCGGGCCACTGGCCGGCGCGGCTGCACCGCCCTGGCCCGGCGCTGCTGCGCCGCTGCAGCAGCTGGCCGGCGCGCCCTTCCTGTCCGGCGCGCCTGCGCTGCCCGCGCAGCCTGCCACCAGTCCGACGGCAGGTGGTCCACTCGCTGCTCTACCTCGACGCACGTACAACTCAGCGCCTGGTCCGGCAGCCGGTTCCTCTCTTGCCAGGCCTACTGCCGTTGCCTTCATGACGGGCTACAGACTAGATGGTCCTGCTGTTACTACCGCCGCTGCTCACAGTGCGGCCACTGCTCCACCCTACGGCGTCGACAGTACCACCTCGACGGCTGCGGACACCTCCGGCATTTTCGCAGCCCTCGCTGCCTCTCGCGAACGCGAGCGGGCACTTGGTCTTGCCCTAGAGCAGGAGCGCGCTTCGGCAGCTGCTCTCTCTCACCAGATCTAGGAGAGCGTTCACCGACCGCTGAGCGCTACACACGAGCCTACCTCGTATACCAGTGCGCACTCCGCATACTCGGCGTCTCTCGTCGCCGCTCTACACGCCCAAGTAGCTGGAGTTCAGAACATTCGGACACTGGTGCCGATCGTCCTGAGTTCTAACTCCACCGCCTACGCCCGCTGGCGTAACGTGTTCCTTCTCACGTTGAGGCGGTACCAGCTTGAGGACCACGTCCAGCGGGATGTCACCCCATGGGACGACTCTTGGATCAGCATGGACAGCTTGGTCCTATCCTGGATCCTTGGGTCTCTCTCCGATGAGCTACATGACCTGGTCAGACAGCGCGGCGGTGGCACCACGCGCCGGGCCTGGCAGATACTGGAGCACCACTTCTTGGGGAACCGTGCGACTCGGGCTCTTCACATCAACGCATGGTTCCAGACTACAGTCCAGGGTGACCGATCCATCTCTGCCTACTGTGGGGAGATGAAGAGCATGGCTGACTCCTTGCGCAACCTTGGCGAGCCGGTCGCCGATAGCACACTTGTACTTCGGGTCCTTCAGGGCCTGAATGAGCGCTACAGCCACCTCCGCTCCTGGCTCCTACGTGTGGAGCCACCACCGACCTTTGAGAAGGTCTGGTCTGATCTCGAGCTCGAGGAGATCATGACTGGTGGACCTGCTACCTCTGGGCCTGCCACAACCTTCTATGGTTCTGGGCAGCCCTCACGTCCACCGACTTCTGGAGGACCACCACCACGACCACCTACTCCGTCTACCGCCCCGAGTGCCTCTGCTGGCTCTGGGAGTGGTAATCATCGACGTCGCAGTGGGAGGCGCACAGAACGAGGTGATGGCGGCACCTCTGTGTCCACTACTCCTACTAGTGGTGGTACTGGTGGTACCGGCCGGGGAGGTGCGCCCTAGCCCACACCTTACAACCCGTGGACTGGCCAGATCACTATGTGGCCTGGACCGTCTCCGGGTATTCTTGGGGCGCCCCCGGCTTCTTCTGCTCCTCGCCAGCCACGACCTCAGCCGGCATACGTAGCCCACCCGGGTTATGGCGGACTCGGTCGCCCAGCGGCTGGATCACCGACTTCGCTCTACGGTGGTGCTGATTACCCTGCTGGGTACTCGGAGCCACAAGCACCTTACCAGGAGCCACCCCTGGGATGGGACCGCCAGTCACTGGCATCGTCGTTCAGCACCATGCACCTTACACCGCCGGCTACTGATTGGGTGGCTGATTCTGGCGCTTCCTACCACATCACTCCAGACGCCGGTATTCTCTCTTCTACCTACCCACCTCATCCCTCATTTCCTTCATCGATCGTTGTTGGAAATGGATATGTTCTCCCTGTCACCTCAGTAGGTGACTCGGGTTCCCCGGGTTCATTCCATCTTAACAATGTTCTTGTCGCTCCAGATATTATTCAAAATTTGCTTTCCATTCGTCGCTTTACCATTGATAACAATGCTTCTGTTGAGTTTGATCCTTTTGGTTTGTCTGTGAAGGATCTTTCCACCTGGCGCCTTCTTCTTAGATGTGACAGTCCGGGGCCCCTGTACACTCTTCGACTTCCTACTTCCGCTGCATCTCCATCTTTTGCCCTGGCTACGACAGCTTCGTCCGCTACTTGGCACCGCCGGCTTGGTCACCCTGGCGCTGATGCTATGTCCAAACTGTCTAGTGGTTCAGTTATCTCGTGTACTAGGGGCACACATGAGTCGTTATGTCACGCTTGTCAGCTTGGTCGCCATGTTCGACTTCCATTTCCTACTTCTGTGACTCATGTGGAACACATTTTTGATCTTATTCACTGCGACTTGTGGACATCTCCCATTATCAGTGTCTCTGGTTTTAAATATTATTTGGTGGTGCTCGATGATTTCTCACATTTCTCTTGGACTTTTCCCTTACGTTTAAAATCTGAGACATTTGACATCCTCTCTCACTTCTTTGCTTGGGTTTCTACCCAGTTTGGACGCACTGTCCGTGCTCTCCAGTGTGACAACGGACGCGAGTTTGACAACTCGAGGCTCCGTGACTTTCTTCTTGCACGTGGCATCCAGTTGCACAAGTCTTGTCCATACACATCTCCCCAGAATGGTAAGGCTGAGCGTATGCTTCGCACCACTAATAATGTCATGCGTTCCTTGATGTTTCAGGCCTCTATCCCTGCTCGGTACTGGGTAGAGGCACTCCACACTTCCACTTTTCTCTTAATCGCCTTCCCACCAAGGCGATTCAGGCACCTATCCCATTCTTTGCCCTGTATGGCACTACCCCTCTCTACGACCACCTTCGTGTCTTCGGGTGTGCCTGCTACCCTAATCTTTCCGCCACAGCTCCACATAAGCTTGCGCCCCGCTCTACTAGGTGTGTCTTTCTTGGGTACTCCCTTGATCATAAGGGGTATCGGTGCCTTGACCTTACTACCCACCGTATTTTGATCTCCCGGCACGTCGTCTTCGACGAGTCCTCTTTTCCCTTTTCTTCCTCCACCGCTGCTTCAGCTGCAGAGCTGGACTTTGTTTTTACTACTGACACCGAGGCTGCTCCACCACAGCTGCCTTGGCCCTTTTCTGCAGGTACGTTACCCACTGGGTCACGGGTGGTCCCAGCTCCCACGGCATCGACTGCTGCACCTTACGCAGCGCCGGCACCTGTGGCGACTCCGGCTGTGCCTACTACAGCCACGACACGGCGGTCCACTGACCCCGCTCTCGTGTACCAGTGACGAGCGCGGGTTGGTGCCCAGGTTCCGTCGACCCTGGGGACGACTGCCGCGCCACGCGCAGCCCCAGCGTCTCCTACGGCTGCGCCACGCGCGGCCCCGGCGTCTCCGGCCTCGACTCCCGCGCCATGCGTCGCCCCGGCGTCTCCTCCTACTACTGCACCACGCGTGGCTCCGTCGTCTCCGGCCTCGACTACTGCACCTCACGCAGCCCCGGTGTCTCCGACCTCGACTCCCGCGCCACGCGCGGCCCCGGCATCTCTGACTCCTCCCGCGCCATGCGCGGCTCCGGCTTCCCCGACGTCACGCGCTGCGCCACGCGCGGCCTCGGTTCCACAGTTTGCCGACCCTGTTCTTGTCTACCAGCGACGAGAGCGGGTTGGTGACTCTACGCCTGCTCGTCCCGAGCCCTCGGTGTACCACCCACCGTTGCTCCACCGAGACACCGGACACGTTCATCCGATGGTGACTAGACGTGCTGTTGGGGTTCTCCGGCCTACTGAGCGTTTCTCCGGAGTGGTCCTCTCTTCGACGACGCCGACACCGTCCACTTCCTCTTTGGTATCACCTATACCGACTTCCATCCGTAGCGCCCTCACCGACCCTCACTGGCACCGCTCTATGGAGGAAGAGTATGCGGCCCTACTTGCCAACCGGACTTGGGACCTTGTTCCTCGTCCTCCTCGTGGCAATGTTGTCACAGGCAAGTGGGTTTTCATGCATAAGAGTAAGGCGGATGGCTCCCTGGAGAGATATAAGGCCCGTTGGGTACTTCGGGGCTTCACTCAGCGCCCTGGAGTGGACTACTACGAGACCTTCAGTCCGGTGGTTAAGCCAGCGATAGTGCGGACTGTTCTGTCGTTGGCTCTCTCGCGTTCTTGGCCAGTCCACCAGCTGGACGTCAAGAATGCCTTTCTTCATGGTACTCTGACGGAGACGGTTTATTGCTCTCAGCCGACAGGGTTTGTTAACTCAGCTCGCCCAGCCATGGTCTGCAAGCTGAACAAGTCCCTGTATGATCTGAAGCAGGCACCTCGAGCCTGGTACAGCAGGTTCGCCTCCTTCCTTGTCTCCTTGGGCTTCGTTGAAGCCAAGTCGGACACGTCACTCTTTGTTTATCGACGGGAGGATGACACTGCCTACCTCCTTCTCTACGTCGACGACATTGTGCTGACGGCGTCTAGCCCTACACTCCTTCAGCGGATTATCTCTGCTCTCCAGCAGGAGTTCGCGATGAAGGACTTGGGCTTACTTCACCACTTCCTGGGGATTGCAGTTGAGGACAGACCAGGCGGCCTGTTCCTTCACCAGTGGCAGTATTGTTTGGACATCCTCGAGCGTGCGGGTATGGCTGAGTGTAAGCCATGCTCCGCACCGGTGGATACCCAGGCAAAGATCTCTTCTGCTGTTGGGACTCCTGTCAGCGACCCGACTACCTACACGAGTCTTGCAGGTGCACTACAATATCTCACCTTCACCAGGCCGGACATCTCCTACGCGGTTCAGCAGGTGTGCTTGCACATGCACGATCCACGGGAGCCGCACCTCACCGCTGTGAAGCGGATTCTTCGGTACCTACACGGCTCCATCGACTACGACCTTCTACTTTGACGTGACTCGCCCTCTGAGTTGGTGGTCTACACCGACGCTAACTGGGCAGGATGCCTAGATACCCGCCGCTCCACCTCGGCTACGCCGTCTTCCTGGGGGGAATCTTGTCTCCTGGTCCTCGAAGCGGCAGCCCGTGGTTTCTCGCTCCAGTGCTGAGGCGGAGTACCGCACCGTGTCTAACGGCGTGGCAGAGGCGTCTCGACTCCAGCAGCTATTTCAGGAGCTCCACTCTCCCGTCGCCCGGAGCACGTTGGTCTACTGTGACAATGTCAGTGCCGTCTACCTCTCCACCAACCCCGTCCAGCACCAGCGCACGAAACATGTGGAGATTGATCTCCATTTTGTTCGTGAGCGGGTTGCACGCGGCGAGGTTCGAGTTCTCCACGTGCCGACGACGTCACAGTTCGTCGACATCTTCACGAAGGGACTCCCGTCGTCGCTGTTTTCTGAGTTTCGGTCCAGTCTCAACATCTGTTGTGGCTAGATGTTGGGACCGCGGGGGGGGGGGGGGGGGGGGGTGTTGAACTGTTTTGGGCTTGGCCCGTGTACCGGCCCACCTATGTAACTATATATGTGTACCCTACCCCTCTAAGATTAATCAAGCATTCATTTATCTTCTAATATGAATGATCTGATTATCAGTGGGCCAACCGTGAAAGGAATTGAAGAATTCAAAAGGCAAATGAGACGGAGTTTCAGCATGAGTGACCTAAGAAAGCTTAGTTACTATGTTGACATAGAAGTAAAGCAACTCAATGGTGAAACATTTCTTAATCAGAGAGCTTATGCATTAAGTGGAGCTTGTCGGGATGAGCAACTATTTTTTTAGAAAGGCCGGATGACGATATATTAAGCAGAAGAAACATTTTTTACAAGGGTGTCACAGAATAGTGATAATGAAATAACTCGAGAGCATTAGCAGCTGCTAAAATCTCAGCAACCTGCTCACAGTCCGCGAGAGACCCAGGAACCAGTCCATGAGAAGTGGAGCAGTTTCCCAGTCTTCAGGCCAACGCACTCACTCAAGTCCAGAGCTCCCTGGCCTAGTTGGACTGGCAGAGCCATTCTGAATGCCATAGCGCCACTTGCTTTGCCTGCCTCTCTAACTCTCTCGCTTCCCCTCTCTGTGATCCGTGCAATCCTTCCTTCGATGTTGTGTGATACAGCAAAGATTTCTTTAGAGTCTTCCCAGTGGTGTGCATTACTTTTTGATGTATGACTTTGCTTTCGTCATTACTCTTCGTGTGTCACAGCTGGAAGCTCTAAGCTTGGGAATTCAGTAATCCCTGCCCCTCGATTCCCCGAGACTTTCTGCAACAGACAAGAAAAATCAGGGGCAAAAGTCCTCCCAGACTTTTGGTAACATTGCAGTTGCATTGCAGTTGCAGAGATTCTCTTGGCCGTTGTCCCGCTTTTACAATACTCTTCTTCCTGGTTGTTTTCTCATTCCTTCGGTCCAGTCGGATGAGCAATTGTAACTCCAGTTACACACCAATAGAACAGCTGCCGTAGCTCAGTGTTTCTGATGGAAGTAAAAAAGGTTAATGCTAACAAGTATAGGAGTATCATTGGCCGCCTCAGATATCTTGTTAACACCCGGCTTGACATAGTATTTCCAGTCAGCTTGGCAAGTAGATTCATAGAAGTACCTATAGAGACACATTGGTCTGCAGTTAAAAGGATTCTCATCAGGTAGATTGCAGATACTATAAGTATCAGTGTAGATGACTTCAGTGACAGTGATCTAGCGGGAGATATGTACTAAACAAAAAATACCACTTGGTTTCTTGGGTGATAATCTGATCACATGGAGCTCTCAGAAGCAAAAGGTTGTCGCTCTATCCTCCTGTGAGGCTGAGTAAATAACATCTACCACAACAACTTGTCAAGGAATATGGCTCAGCGGGCTGGTTGCGGAGATGCTGGGAGAAAAGCCCAAGAAGTTCAGACTTTGCATCGATAACAAAGTCGTAATTGAATTGAGCAAAAATCCAATCTATCGTGAAAGAGTGAAGCATACAAATACAAGATTTCACTACATCCGAGAATGTGTTGAAGAAGGAAAAGTGAAAATGATCACGTTGGAACTGAAGGTTAACTGGCTGATATTTTCACTAGGGCGCTCGGCAGGGTGAAGCTGATTGAGAATAGGCAGAAGTTCAATGTTGTCCAGATATAACAAGATTAAGGGGATGAGATGTTAGCTAATATAGTTGCATCAACATTGTACTGGAATAACAGACCGAGGAAGAAGGAGGCGTTGGCGTCCAAGATTCTGTCCTGGTCGTTAGGAGCATCAGCTCGTGAACGGTTGAGCGTTGTGCATCGAGTGAGCCGGTGATCATGAGTCACGTGGGCATGGAGTGAATACAGGGCAGTAGTTAGTTGCATGAGTGTGTGTTACCGTTTGTAATTCGCTTATAAATAGTAATTTTTTTTGAAAGGCCATCAAGATGGCGTTAAATTATAAGCAAGAAAGCAAAATTACATGCATCAGAGATGCATTATTGTTTTATATGGCCTAGTCTCATGTTGATACAGGAACCCCAGCCTCTCTCTCGCTCTAGAAACAACGGTAGTTAGATGAGTCGCCCCTGCTACACATCAATTTGTAACCTCATCTTTTAATGTAGCAAAGATGTCTTCGATCGTTCCTTCTTTTCCATCAAAGATTCTGGCATTTCGCTCTCTCTAAATTGTCCAGATAATAGCTATCATCATCGATTTGATGCCCTTGCTTTGACTTGCACTTGAAGCATCGGACATATAGACAAACCAATCATCAATGGACTGTGTTGTACGCCAGGATGTTGGATTTAGCCTCGGTTGCGTAATCCAGTCACTTGTTTTGGTCCATATCTGTAGACTTACTGGACATTCAGAGAAGAGATGTAATGTCGTCTCCAGACTCCTGTAGCATAGAGGACAAAAATAGTTGTTTGATCACCCTCTCTGTTGTAAACGATCTGATGTCCAAATTCTATTTTGTAGTAGCAGCCACAGGAAAACTTTGCATCGTGGTGGCGTCTAGATCCTCCATACCTTGGCAGGAAAAGAAGACCTAATGCTCCCTTCAAATTGTAGGCGATATGCTGACCGCGCCGAGTATTCCCCTGTTGCAGTGCTCGTCCAGCGGATTTCATCCGGTTGATCGGGCACCAGAACAACCTGCATCTCATGTATGAGGCTCCAGAGACTCACGTAGTCCATCAACAGTGGCATTATGAGTTTTGGCATTAGGTCACGAACCCAAGTAGCATCTTGGAGGGCATCTTGCACCTATCTTCGCTTCTCTCTGCTGATTCTATATAGCGCTGGAAATAAGAGTGCTGGAGCCTAGCCATCGAGCCAACTTGATCGCCAAAAGCTAGCCGTCTTTCCATTTCACACGGTGATATTCGTGGCCGCTGCAAACAACGCTGTATCCACCATGTCTACATAAATTTTCAGATTGTGGGCAGCATCGAGCCCAACTGAAATACCCCTCTGTTCTTTAGTCTATCCACTCTCTGTTCCAGCTCGTTCACATTCGTTCATAGCGTGTAATGACCACAACGTGATCCTGGAGTGTTCAAAGCACTGGAGATCATCGCATCACAGCACCAACACACCTTCGCACCGTCTGAAGTCGATGGGTTATGACAACGGCAGGAAGGAAGCTCTTGATGGCGAGGTGAGCTCGGTGGCCGCGGCGTGGCGCCAGAAGCTTCGCGCATGGTGAGATTCATGGTGAACAATGGCCAAGAATTAGTTAGATACTTGCATAACACCCATGGGAAGATCAATTTTGTGGCGACGGCTCCCAAAATGCTTGTAGTGAACTTTTTCCAATTCACGATGTTCGGTTTGGCGGAAGGATGAATAAGGGCGGAAAAATGGCTCTGCCGGAGAAGTCTCAGTGAGGTGGTTCGACAGAGAACCCAGAGCAGCCTACGATGAAAGAAGGAAGAAGGATGAGGCGATCGTGGGGTGGGGGTGGCCGGGAGGTGGAAAAAACTAGGGGCAATCTGGTGAGAACCTGCCCATGCGGCCGGAAATAAATTATCTAGACCACTGTCGTAAATCCTACTCTGTGCAATATCTCTCAGTGTGTTTCTCACACAAATCTTAAAGCGGTTTAGCAGAGAATAGAAAATATTAATTGATTAATTTGTTTCCCTCAACCGCTTTAAGATTCATGTGAGGGACACGTGATAGAAATCTAAGTGGTGTTGCACAAGACATGATTGATTTACACCACTGCTGCAGAGTATTTATTTCCCATGCAGCCGGCCTGCCGACACGACATGAAGGTGATGACAGGTGGGCCCATATACCTTTTCTCTGAATTTTAATTTTTCCGGTGCACTTCGGTCTATATCAAATATCTCGAGCTCATGTTGTCCAAAATTCACAAAAATTTATGGAGAGGTAGTTCAGGTCGCAAGGAACAACTTTCATGTTGAGCACTTCACAAAATCCGGCATATAATGTATAATTCAATATCTTTCTAAAGTCTTCAGTTGAAATATTCGTTGAATTTTTACAAAGTTTAGACTTTGTTGGGAAAATCCAGAAAAATCTCCAAAATTCTATCCCAGGTTCTAGGCTCCACTGAATTGTTCTTAGGATACACTTTATTAGAGAATTTTGGAGTTACTCTTGAACCCTTGTTTTGTTAATTATATGATTTGTTCCTTCAATTTTGGATTTGAATTTTTTATGGCTGTCCATTTTTTTCACTAATGTTCTTGTTCTTATTTTAAGTGTCTAGTGAATCTGCACAAGTGGGGCGTGATAATTCCACTACTGGAACTATAAAAATTATGCATGGAACATTAAAACAGTTACACGTAAAACCCAAGAATAGTAACCTGTTAGAACATTTTTAGCAAAACGAAGTAAAAAATGCAATACAAAACATTAGGAAACTAAAATTGGACATGCAGCTGGAACAGGAAAGGATAATAAAAAGCATAAAAATAATAAATAGGACATGCTGTTATTATTGGATTAAATCGGCACGTCACTTGGTCTATAAAATAAATCTGGGCAAATAAAATACGTTACATGGGCCAAAAATTAGAGCTGGGAGTGCCTCAGGCGGCGGGGGCGCATGCTGTCGCGTACGGGGCAGCGAAGATTACCGGGCAAGTAGACCGGCAGGGCGCACGACGACTCGGTCCTTCGAAAGTACGAGTAGGATTTTCCCGTGCATGCGGAGAAAGAGTTTCAGTGCCAAATATGGATCGACCTATTTGAACTTATTTGGGTACCAATTATCTTAAGTGTTCACACTTTAATAAATGTCGGAAACATGGAGCCTTTGATTTCATCGTTCAAACTCAGCAAATTGGTACATACGAAGTGCTGACTTCCCGAAGCTGCTGCTGCGATGTCAATGTTCATTGTTGCTCGATGACAATAACGCCAGATGACGTTTTCTTTCCACAAGGATGGAATGTCCTGCAGTTTCACAAGAGCGTCGGTGCTTCTCCTGGAAACAAGTTAAGAAATTATTATTGAAATGCAGCTTCTCTGACCCGGACAGAAGTGACGAGTGCATGAAAAGGCCAAAAGCTGCCTTGATGACTAGTTTATATATGCTGGTTAGCATTAATCATGTGATGTAGCACATAAGAACACACAGTTTACAGATTATTATTACCTCATTACAGCGTCATTTCTTGGTACCACGTACACCAACAAAAATAAGGCTTTTTTACCATTGTTCAAAGTTATTTTTTAATTGACTAACAATATCAAAAAATTATAAATATTGATAACATAAAACGGATACATAACTATTTTATTTAAAAGTATTTATTTAAAACATTTTTCATAAAGTTCAAAATAGGATTATGATCAAACCTATAAAACCTTATAATGTTTTGCAGACAGAGAGAGTAGTAGTTGAAATGTTTTACACACAGTTAATTTGTTTGGATTATGTGCTGTAAATAATATGAATTGTTTCTGACCGTATGCATGGTAAACCTGTACAGACAGAGTTCAGTGAAAATGGATGAGAAAAGAGAAGACAATACATATTGAGCATATCTAAACCTCTTTGTCAAATATAAATTAGTACATAATAAGAAGGATGAACGACTAAAAGTACAACAACAAATAATGCTACACAACCCGTCATTTAGTTTGTCCTTCAGACAAGTTTTGAACTAAATTCACTAATGTGATTTCCTAAGTTAAAACAAGAGAAAGTTTTCCAGATTTTAGGGCGATACAGAAGGTTGCCTTGTCTGAAGGAGGCAACAAGCTAGCCAAATAAATGCCAAAGCACCAACACCAGCTTTTTCCTGTAGATGGCATCGCCTTAAACTAAATGTGATTAGACGAGGAAATGCTAGTCTAACTTGTCGTGAGCATACCAAAATGTATTGGTAGCAATTCCACGACCATACATGACATATTTGATACGACCGGCTCAGTGGGAAGCCATGAAGTCTTTGCTCAGTTAGGTCTTTTGTTGTTGTCACAGTTCAGAATTCCAAATTCCGAGCTACATGTGGTGGTGTGAATATATATAGTGATCGTTATGTACTCTAGAAATGAATTTTAAATGAGACGGAGGTAGTAGCAAGCATGGGACGAAGAAATGTAGGAGGAGAAAAAAACCAGATAACCATATTTCAAGGCCAACACTTGAAATTTGTATTATAAAGAAAAGTTATCTAAACTCACTCCATTGTAAACTATGTTTGCTAGGCTTTGTTAGGATGTCAGAATTAGAGACAATGAATTAAATGGAAGTCTAATTTCGAATCTGGTGAAAATAATAGGAATGGATCTGGAATTCAGTGCCTTTTTGTTTGGATGTCATATCATAAAAATGTACCATAGCTGGGACATATTGAAAGCTATAAACATGCATTTTACAATTGTACTTTGAAAAACAGCAACACATTGTTTTAAAAATAACAATAGTTCTGATGTTGCATACTCGTTGTTTTCTTCAGTAACAAAAACAATAGATAAACTATATATATATATATATATATATATATATATATATATATATATATATATATATATATATATATATATAATACCCATGTCCAATGCCTTTCGGCCATTATCCTAGACTAGCGATTATCATTTTTTAGGGAAAACTATAGATGCTTTATTGTGGTATAACATGATTCAATATTAGGATCAGTACTGCTATAAGAGAGTTACGAGCATGTTGGAATGGAGAAAAAGGAGCATACACTTGAGACCTTATCTCTTAGAAAACAATGCACATTAAAATTAAAATAAATTCCTAAAACTGTAACAATACACATAATAGATATTTCATAAAGCATGAGTAAATACATGCATGTAAACCAAAATATATCTATCTCATTCATATGTAAGGAACTCATCTTTACTTACAGTGGAAATGTCTCCAGGTTGAAAGTTGATGAGTTGCAGAGAAGAAGAAGGTCGTAGAGGACACAAAACTTCAATTGAGCAGTCGTGTGAACGCACTACAGGAAACCGATGTATTTTCGTGGGCTAACTGTATTTTCATGGGCCCTCACGAAAATAAATTTGTTTTCGTGAGCTTACTTCTAGCTGACAAAAATAAAACAGATTATCGTGGGCCAGTTAGAAGGCTCAAGAAAGTAAACCTTATTTTCGTGGGTTTCTCTCCGGCACAAGAAAATAATAGACATTTTCGTCTGCATGACATCGAGTTCACGAAATTACCTTCATTTTCGTGGGTTTGTTGTTGGCTCACGAAATTATTCCAGATATTATACAAGAACTCGATCCAACCGGTATTCTTCATTGCGCCTTTGCGCCGCTTCCTCGACCCGGCTCGAGCTCGCCGCCACTCCCGAAAGCTCATATTTATGCTTGCAGATGGGCACCGGCCGTTTCACTGACGCTTCGGGTGCTGCCTTCTCCTAGCTCGTTCAGCAATCATGGTCTATTCTCGTGTCGTGCCTCGTTTCCTCCCTACGCGTCCCTCTGATGTGCTAGGTGTAGTTATCCGTTGTTTGGTTGGATTATTCTATGATGTTGTCGGAGTGCGTGAGCTGTGACACTCCTCCCAGCCTGCTTGGAAGCAGCCCGCGAGGTTCTTTTTCGGAGGGGGCTTGGCGCCCTACGTGACCAGGGCTCGAGGGAGCGGATGAATACCGAGATTTACGTGGTTCAAGCCGTCAGAGCGTAATACCCTACGTCCACGAGAGTGCTTGTTCTATTGCTTAAGCGTGAGTGCTTGTGCGTTGCGGGATCTGGAATGCAGATCCTTTGCAGGGTGGTCACCCTGGTCCTTTTATAGTTCAAGGCCGGGGTGGTTACAATGAGGCTTGAGGCCCGACAGGTGTCCCCAAAGCTATGTGTACCCTATACATGATCTAGGGCTTCATCCTCCGAGTAGAGTGGTCGATAGAGTAGTTAAGTCCCGCCGCTCGGCGCGCCGAGCGCCCCTAACCGCATGTCAGGTGATGATGAAGATGTCGTCTTGTCGTTGCGTCTTCTCGCCCTGCTTGGGCGGCTGCCGTTGGACGACACTGTACTGTTGTCACACCTTCGCCCTGTCTTGTCACTGTAAGTGCAAACAAGTAGAGGACGGAGGTGTGTGCAGTGCGCCATGCTTCTGGGGAAGGCACGAGCCTTGAATGTGAATCCTGACAGCCACTTCCTTCTTAACTTCATCGGCCCACTGCCCACGAAGGATCGTGGGGCACGTGGCAGCTCTGGAGCTCTTATCGACGGGCTTGGTGCCAGGGGACACGTGGCAGCTCCGGATCTCGCCTCAGTGGGAAGACTCAGACCGGAGCCCAGGGAACGTGTCAGCACCTGAGTTGTCCTCAGCGGGGAGGTGGCTCAGATCCAGGGGACACGTAGCTGCCTCGGACCTCACCTCAGTGGGGAGGCTCGGACCGGAGCCAGGGCACGTGTCAGCCCCGGTGTTGTCTTCAGCAGGAAGGTGGCTCGAAGCCAGGGAACACGTGGCAGCCCCGGAGCTCATCTCAGCGGGGTGGCTCGGACCAGAGCCCAGGGCACATGTCAGCTCCGGTGCTCAAGCGCACATGGCAGCCCCAGAGCTGATCATGGGGCCAAGGGCACGTGGCTACGCTGGGGCCTGCCTCAACATGGAGGCGGGTCTGAGGCTGTCTTTTACCCACTACTCGGGTGTACCCGGTCTGCAGGGTACCGACAGTGGCTCCCGGGCCCATCTCAGAGGAGGCATCGAGCCTGTAGGTGGGGCCCCCATCTCTCCCGCGTGGTGGTTTTGAACCTGTACATCGGAAACCGAAGCGGTGGCGAGATTTCCGCGTAGTGGACGAGTGGTCGTACCTGGGAGGCGAAAAGGTTGCACATCCTTGGCGTAATGGGCATAACTGTCAGTAAAAGAAGCAGCGTGTCGTCGTGTCTACTCTTGATTGATGGGTCACGACGACGCACTCGAGGTGTTGCCAAGGGGTAGTTACCGTGACAGCCCATGGGTCACAGGTCTACCGCATTGCTCTGCTCGGGGACCACCGGACGTTCCCGAGATGTTACTCGCCCGGCCCCATGTGTCTGACCGGTGGACCTGGGTCCTACCCATCATTGGCGGGTGAGTGCCAAGGCGACGTGCTCGAGGGGTTGCCTCGGGGCACTTACTGCAGCAACCAATGGGTTGGTCGCCACAGCTCCACCGTGCCGCTCTTCTCGGAAACCGTGGGATGTTCCCGAGTTGTTACTCGCCTGGCCCCTAGTGTCTGACGGGTGGACCTGGATCCTACCCATCATTGGGGTAGGCGAATAACCGGCGGCGTGCAGAGGTGGAAGCTCGATCTTCGCACCTGTTGCCCAGCCAGAGGTCGCGATTGTGTATAAAAGGAGGCCTTCCAATGTTGGATGGCACCCTCCCTCACCATGCGGCCTTAGTTCTCCTCTTGCGCGTTGGAAGCCTCCGCTTCGCAGCACTATCGCCCACCAGATGCTCTTACATCGGTAGCCATCTTTGCCCACTTTTGCGAGATGTTCATGCGTGTGCAGCCTTCAGCGCAGATGATGAGGACATCGCAACAGTGGATACTCACATTGATATACAAGGACCAATCACAAGAGCACGAGCACGGTTACTAAACAGCAGGTGAACTCGTTCCTAACTTCCTACCCATATGAGTTTGAGAATGGATTGCTATTTAATGATTTAATTGTTATTAGGAACCATGGACATGATCAACAAGTAAAGGGAAGAGGATTTGGGGACGTGGAGAACCATATGGGACGTCCACAAGTTGATGGAAACAGTCGCCAACTCGGAATCGAGTTCAACTCGGAGTCTAGGAGCAGTCCATCTAAAAACGGACGCCCAGGATGTATACGGACTCCGTTTTTTATGTTCTACATATGAATGGAAAGATGAGAAGATAAACTTTCCAATGGTTCTGGTACCACATTAAAATTCGCCAGGAGTCATTGGGAATTGTCGAAACAAGTCGAATTTAGAGTTCTGTCCGGTGCTGCACCACCGTATTGGGCTTTTGGGCATTGTATCCCGTATGAGTCCATTAGGGACGCGTCTAAGCGTCTTATGGCTGAATCCTAGCCTTTAAATACTGCAGCCGCCGGCCAAATTCGTTGGGTTTTGCTTAGCTTAAACAATTTCTCCGTTCTACGGTTTGTGAGACCCCAATTTCACAATTTCAGATTGCATCTTCATCGTTCTTACTTGTGTTCTCGGTTGCACCTGCAGGGATAGCCTTCTTGGCAAGTTAAAGCGTGTGAATCACGGTTGATAACCAACGGAGCAGGGGTGTAGTGATTGCAGGGGTATTCGGGTCTGCTCGAGTGTCTCGGATCATCAACGTCGAGATCTCCACTTCAATCGACCGACCTTTCGGAAGATCGGGCCAAAACTACTCATCAATTGGTATCAGATTTCAGGTTGCCCGTGAGGTACTTTAATTTGCCACTAGATTAGTTTTTATTTTTCATACCTAAAGTCCACAGAAAAAGCCACAAAAAAACAGATTGTGTTTACCGATTCCTAGACCATAGTGCCTGCAAGTTTCGTTTTTCAGTTTGCACTGTTGAGTTTGCATTCGTGTGGTTGAGTCTTGTTGCTTGTTTAGCTTTGTGTTTTTGGGTCGTAGTTATCTTTTTATTCCTTGTTTTTCTTGCTGCTCACCTATTCCACAATCCCTAAACAACAAACCGATCCACCAAGATCATCGGTTTGCCCTAGCTAGCCGCCTTGCGTGAACTCCCGCATCGCCAGCCCTAGAACAGGTGACAAACCATTGTGCCAGTCCTCCTTGATTCATCACACAACATCCCAACAGTCGTACCAGCCTGTGGCGGACCAGAATCCGCTCATCCAGGATCGCAGAGGGTGGTGCCGCACGATGCGACACCCGACAGCACACATCATAAGAACGATATTGTATTACATAGAAAACCAACTGAAATGTACAAAGTAGTACAGGACTTCAGTTACAAACTAGTGTTTAGATTACAACAGCGGAAACTAAGTTTGTACAACTCACGCCCATCTACCTAACAAAAGTCAGTTGCCCAGCCCTAGGACAACCCACACTAGCTACACTCCTCAGCTCAGCGTGGCGTGTATGGTTCCCACTCATCCGTGGTCCTCGACGGAGGGTAGCCCTCACCGGTGGACTCGTAACCCGAGTCCGTGGGATGTTCCTCACCTGAAAAACACTTATAGCAGCAACCGTGAGCACGATGGCTCAACAAGACTTAACCGACTCACCTAGGCATGAAACTCTAGATGCAGTTACACGAACATGGGATGGTAAATTTCAGAAAACGGACACGCCCACAAGTTCATTCTTAGTTCATCTTTTAGCACAAGTTAACAGTTCATGAATATGAAATTTAGTAAGCAATATTTGGTGGCACACATGTAGCAATACAATTATACATATCAGCCGAATTGAATCATAACATTCCATAGTTTATCTACGTTACGACGCAGTGAACAAGCGGTACTCGTCACCGCGAGGGACGGTGAATCGACTCGATATACACCTGCAGGGATACCCAAAGAGCACGTCACGTACGCCCACCCATAGAGCTGCACAGCACGCTCGCTCGATGTCGTACGGGACAACCTTTCACCAAACAGCCCAAACGTCGAACCGGTCGCACCGAAACGGACAGGAGATTCCCTACACGAAGCATCTCTCTTGTCCATTAGCGGATTTCCACCTTGCTTCCCTCAACCTACACCTATAAATCGGTGCGTTATGCCTTGACGCCCGGAGGTATAGGTTACATCGGTTTATCAGGGCCCATATATTCGATATGCCTTCGGTACGTTCAATTCTTGTTCAGCGGGGCCGCACACGGATCGGTCCTCAATCAACACGGACAGGGTTGCGCACACAAGACTTCCTCTTGCTCTGCCCTAGCCCCTGCCTAGTCTCATTTTCATTACTAAAGTGATCTCACATCACTCGAACCAATCCCGTGTGTCCCAAGCCTAACTCGCGAGTAGATTCCAACTACTCCACTTGTACCGAAGTTCTATGAATCATTAAGCATAGCCTGTCTACTCGAGGCCTTAGACACTACCCTCACTCTTATAGAAAAATTCTGGTTATGCACTTGGGTTACATCCACCCTACACCTAATGCACATCCATAAATCTCATACCAAGTATATAACAAAGCAAAACTTTGTAAAATGGTTTAATTTAAACTGGGGCTTGTCTTGTTGCTGCTGGTCAGTGGTTAGGGCTTCGTCCAGAAGAAGGAAATCAAGCACCTCTAGAGTTTCCTCGCCTTCAGCGACTACACGTAAGCAGTATGCTATATGTTAATTTAAATGCAATGTTTGAAATTGAATATGTAATTACCATAACTCTATCTAGCCCTCCCCTTTGGCTCTGAAATTTTTATGGTGGCCTGATAGGGTCCTAACTAGAGTCTTTACCAAGTTTCCTTTGAAACAAAGTTCATTTGAGCTTTGTACAAATAAAAGCCTATTTGGTCAATATTAGAGCCTCTAAGGAATTCCAGGGGTTTTCATGGCCCCAACCTACTTTCTGGAAACTAGAATTTTAGATGGTTCTAATGGAATTGGTTTCATGTCATTTGAAGAATTCTAGATGAAGTTATGCCCTAAACAATGATTTGAGAAAATCTGAAAAATGTTTTTGTACATTTTTCTATTTTCTCAGGGCAGTTCACTTAATCACACCATTAGGGGGACTAAATGAACTTGGATGGGTCTGAAAATTTTACTGTGCTCAAGGATTTTCCAATAAACCTCTCAGCCAAATTTCAGAAATTTTCATAAAGTAATTCTCCAGATAAAATTCCCAACAGTTTAAATTTTAGGGAATTAATTTTGGAAAACTATTAAGTTTCATGAGCTGAAATTTGTGTTGCTGGAAAGTACTCAAAAAGCTGACTTCAGCAAAATTTAGTTCACTGAATTTGGAGATTCCTAGCAAAAGTTTTATGCATTTGAAGTTTGAACTAAACTGGAAAATCCCAAAAATGTTTAAACTCTGCGGGTGGGCCCCACCACCCACCGCCTTCTTCCTCGCGCGCGCGCTTAAACCCCGCGGCGGCAATCTCCGACGAGGTCGGCTGGAAGGACTTTCCCTACCTCCTCGAGGGCCACACCTTGCCACTTCTACCTTTTTGGACCCGAGGAACTCATTCCTGGGGTCAGCCCGGTCTCTAGGCGGCCGGAAACCCCTCGGTGACGAGCCGCCGTTACCGCTCAACTCCGGAGATGTCTCCTGGCCCCTACCGAGACTCACCTCGAGTAATTCTTGGCCCTACAGCTCCGTGGTGAACTACTGAGCACGGACATGGCGCTAGCTCACCGTGGAAACGGCCGGAACTATGTGTTCACCGTCGACCTAGGCCCGATATCGGCGGCGACTTGAAAAACTCGACAACCAGAGCCTATACTCGACGGTTTTTTGTACTTTTTGATCCTGGATGGCCGTGGAACGGTGTAGATCACGTGTATAGCTCGGGTATACCCGGTGATGAGCTAATACCGGCGAATTTTGGAATTTGGAGTGGCTCGCTCCTAAGAACACCAAAACTTTCTCGGAGAAATTCTCCCACGACAGCGCATGAAACCACGAGCGGTTTAGACTAGCAGGACAAGCACCTTAGGGCGGTGGTTTCTTGTGTTGATCATCGGGCATGATGAGCCCTGTGTCGCCTGGACGTCGGCGAGCATGGAGAGGTGAGCTTGGAGGCGATTTGCTTCGGTTGTGGGGGTGAAGGTGAACTGTGTGAGGGGAGAAATGGGACACGGCAAGAGCACACATTTTATCTCTTCGGTCAGTGATCTCCCCCCCCCCCCACCGAGCAGGAGATGGCCTGTCTGAGGCGGTCGGGCGCCGACGTCGGGAGCTGGCGTGCGCTCTCCGTCGAGGGAAAAAAATCAAGCCGAGAAGACTTCTGTGTGAAGGCTACTGACAAGTGGGTCCCTCCCCTCTAATTCTTTTCTTTTTTCAGTTTTGTTTTCACTGAAAAGATCTCAGCTACTCACAATTGAATGAGAGACTTAGCCTCCAAGTCATTGTTTGAATTTGGTTTCCTAAATTTGAAATTGGTTTGGCTAAATTTGCTTCACATTTGAACTTGAAATTCAAATTCAGTTTTGAATTAATGCAAATTTAGCTCCCCACAAGATGAAGTCCAATGGGGATAAAAATTGGTGGACTAACTCAGAAAAATGTGCTGAGTTTGAATATGAAGCCAACTTTTGAATTCCAGTGATGAAAGTGGCTGCAATTTGAATTTGCATTCTAATTGGCCCCTTTTTGAAATGTCTCCAAAAGTGCCTCAAAAAGTATTGGATTTGCATGAAATTTGGCCTGAGCCTTCCCAAGAATATATAAGGTCTAGGGGTGAGCTCAACCTTTCATGTTCATGTGTAGAAATCCCACTTTTTGAAGTTAGGGCTTTCCCCTCTAATCACCCTTTTGATGGTGTTTACTTGCTCTCAACAAGTGTTCATGAGATATCCATCACAAGAGTTGTGGTGTTGTAAGGTAATGAACATTTTTTTGCAAGTCACTTTCTTGGGCTTTTACATACCTCCCTACTTAAAAGAATCTCGTCCCGAGATTACAAAAGAAGAGACAGTGATGTAATAGAAACTCACCCGTGATGAGACGCCATGAACTCCGGGTATTTTGAGCGAAGAAATTTCTCGCTCTCCCACGTCGCTTCTTCGGCGGTATGGTTACTCCAGAGTACCTTGTAGAACCACAACGTTTGGCTACGTGTGGTCCGAGCCTTCTCATCAATAATTGCCACCGAATATTCATCATACGTCAAATCCGGTTGCAGCTCGCCGATATCTTCGGTGGGAACAGCAGTTGTATGCTTCAGACATTTTCGCAGTTGTGAAACATGTAAAAACATCGTGAACATCAGCAAGAGATGCCGGCAGTTCCAGTCTATACGCCACTGGTCCACACTTCTCGGTGATGGCATAGGGTCCAACGAAACGGGGAGCGAGTTTCCCCTTCACGCCGAACCGGTGCATGCCTTTCATCGGAGATACACGAAGGTACACGTCCTCCCTGACGTCAAAGTGCAGCGGTCTGCGTCTCTTATTAGCGTATCTTTTCTGTCGGGATTGAGCGGCCTTCAAGTCGGCTTGAATCATCCGAAAGCACTCTTCGGCATCGTTCACCACATCCACCCAAACGTGACCCTTTCACTGGACTCGCGCCAATTTAGTGGGGTGCGGCATTTGCGACCGTAGAGAGCCTCATAGGGTGCCATCTTGATACTCACTGGATAGCCATTGTTGTACGAGAATTCCGCCAACGGTAGATGATCATCCTAGTTTCTACCGTGGTGGATGGCACACGCTCTCAACATGTCTTCTAATACTTGGTTCACCCTCTCAGTTTGTCTATCTGTCTGAGGGTGGTAGGCAGAGCTTCTAAACAGCTTAGTGTCCAATGCAGCGTGCATCTGCTCCCAAAAACGAGATACAAATAGTGCATCTCGATCTGAGACTATGTGTAAGGGCCTCAGTTTTTGACACATGTTTAAAGTGTTCATCACCACACCACACACCTCACTTGAAGCAAGTTGATGAACACAAATGAAGAGCAAGTAACTACCATCAACATGCTCATTGTAAAATCCCCAAAAGTGGTAGCAAGAAAAATTCAGCTCATGTACACTTATGAAAAACGAGGGGAATTAAAACTTTGAATTATAATAAGTGTGAGATCAAAGTGAGGGTTTAGACTTTCCAAAAACTTCCAACCATGGAGATCTAAATTCATAACTTGGATCTTCATAGCCCAAATATTCACCCTTTCAAATTCCAGCTCATTTGGAGGAGTTTTCATATTTGTTTGGGATTAAAAGGAAGAGCCCTCTAATCTGAATTTCAAATTCAGTTTCAAATTCCAATTCCCTCAATTTGAAAATTTGGTTTCACAAATGTGTTCTCCACCTTTTAATAAGCAGCCATGCCAAAAATTGGAAACTTTGGAGCTGGTTTGCTATATTTTTGAGGCAATATAAAGTGGAGAATTCAAACTCCTTTTCAAATTCAAATGATCAAACCCCATTCAAATTCTACACCAGAATTCAAACCATTTAAATTCAGCAAATTCAAACTATGACCTTGGGGTGAAGTCAAGTCTTTAATGTTGAGTAGCTGGAGGGAAAAATATCAGAGAAGTTTGACTAAACAAAGGGGGAGGTGGGGCCCATTTGTCAGCCACCCACTGGAGTTGCCGCCTCAGCCGACGGCGGTCGAACAGCGGGAGCGCGCCAGCTCCCGGTTGAACCCGCGCCCGAGGGAGAGCCTGCGCCACCTCCTGCTGCCTCGGTGGCTCGGTTGGATCACGGCAAAGGGTGCGCCGGAGCTGTTTTCCTCCTTCCCCTGCTATAACTCGCGCCCCCGCCGTTTCCTTTCGTCCAGAACACCGCCGCCGTTCCTTCCGATCGCACCACAGCCTCCAAGCTCGATTGCTCGAGCGCTCCACAGCAAAGAGCATCGCCTGGACGTGCTCTAGCCCTTGCCAAAACCCCTTCGAGGTTTGCCGGTCCGAACTGCTCGAGAAACGTGGATTGGCGCCAAAGCTTCAAGGTGCCCGGACCTCGCCGTTTCGGCTCTCCGTCGACAGCAGCAACCGGCCACCCTCTTCCCCGACTTCCTATACAAGAAAGGTGCGTGGACATGTCCTGGTCGTGTAGCCGGAGGCCGTTTAGCGTTTTCTAGGACCGGTAGCGAGAATTTCACCGTTTCCCCAAACAGTACACCGACGGGTAGTGCGCGGTCTAGCCAAAAATTCGTGGTGCACGATCCTTTAGACCTCGAGTAAGCTTGTACAGAGCTTCTCTACTTCCTAGCGCCTCTCCTCGACGAAGAACCAAGCAAAAACATCAAGAAACGAGGGAGCCCTAGCTGTTTTCTTAGTCGCCGGTGCAAAAGCACCTCGGGTCGCCGTGGAGCCCTTGGTTGCCGGCAGTTTCACCGGCGGCCAGGACCCTTACGGGCTCCTACATCACTCACTGATGCTCTAGAGCCCAAGAATCGACCGAATGATAGAGGAATAAGGGTTCCCGACCTCGCCGGAGTTCACAACTTTGCTGTCACCGGTGCGCGATGGTTTCCGGTGAGCCACGGCCGCCGGCGACCCTCCCACAGTGTTCAGCGCGGTTAAAAATGGGGTAGCGGCGAGTTTGACAAAGTTTAGACCACGGGAACCCCGTCCCGGCGAGCCTCGCCGGCGTGCGCCGCCGCGGGAGGCGCGGGCAGCGCGAGGAAGACGAAGGAGGGCCGGTCCCACCGGTCAGCCTCCGGGTTCGCGCGAGGATCGGTTTGTGGCGCCGGACCTAGTGCGGCTGCGCGGGAATAACCCCGTAGCCCCCGGTGTTGCAAAAATCTGACTGGTCCGAATTAAACCAGTGGGCCCAGCCAATTATTTAAAGTTTCTATTAGAGAAATAATTCCAGGAATTAGCTGATCTTTACAAGGCCATAACTTTGTGTAAAAAACTCCAAATAGAGTGAGACCAATTTTGTTGGGTTCCTCATGAGGAGTAATTCACAGAGAAACCAAATTTTTGCTATGAAAATGCCCAGGAATTTCTGTAGAATTGTTTTTAGTAAATCCTTTAGGGATTTATTACAGGAGCAATTCTTTATGAAATATTCCCAAATTTGGGTAGCAAATCCTCTTCATATATACTGATCTCCAGTAAAAATTTGGGCTTCATTGGAGGTCATTTTCTAGGTCAAATTACCTTCTCAAGTTCAGCCTTTATTTAAAAATTCAAATTTAAACAGAAGCTTTTTCAGAACTCCTGTTTAAGTTCAAAAAATTCATATCTCTCTGATGGTAGCTCCAAAAATGGTGAAACAAATTTTGTTAGAACCATGGAGACTTACCCTAATCAGATATTCCACTATTAGCTATGTCAAAGCTCCTGATTTGGGCTCAAAATTTAGAGAAGCATTGTACTTGTAGGAATTTTAAATACTACATTATGCAATGACATGTCTCCAAATTTGGCTCAAATCATCCTTAGAGAGTCTAGTATCCACTGTAAAATTCCCAAAGCCAATTAAGGATTTTAAATAGCAGTAGCTATGAGTAGAAATCCAATTCTTATAAATCCTTAGTACTTATACATGTATTTTATTACATTTCATAATAGTGACCGAAGTTGAGGACGCACCGGAGCCCTTGGACGTCCTCCCACCTGAAGCTAACTTCCCGCTTGACTCGCAACCAGGCAAGCCCCGGTTTGCACTTAACTACCTTTTATAAAGTTTTCATTTGTATCATTTATGTCTAGGTTGAATGTTTGCATTAGAGTTAGGGTGATTGAAACCCCACTTGCATAGCCTCTTAAAATCCTATGGTGGGTTGGGTAGTTTACCGACTCGACGAGTAGAGAATGCCATGCTAATGTTTAGGATCTCGGTAGAAGTCGAGTGGTTGGAAGCTACTCGCGAGATAGTACTTATTGCACGGGATGAAAAGAGGTAGATAATGGCTTGAGTTGTATGAAAATGAGACCCAGCAGGGGGGATAGGATGCAGTGAGCAGAGGTCTCACGTGCTTAGCCCTGTTGGTGTCGGTTGAGGACCGTCCGTGTGCGGCCCTGCTGGACAAGTATCGAACAGTACCGGATGCATACTGGCATATGGGAACCAGGAAACCGATGTAATTGGTTAACCTGGGTGTCGAGGCTTACCCAACCGTAAATAGGAGTGGGTTGAGGGTAGCAAGGTGTAAATCTGCCGGTGGGCACAGTCACGCTCCACGCGGGGACCTCCTACCCGTTACGGATGGACCGGTTCGGCATTTGGGTTGCCTTTGAAAGGTTGTTGCATACAACAGAGTAGGAAGGGGTGTGGAATCACGCTTCTGAAAGTGGGTGTATGTAACGTGTTATCCGGGTGTGTCTTGATTGCAATCACCGTCCCTTGCGGTTATTTGAGTACCGGCTTGATCACTGCACTGTGACGTAGTAAGAAGTGAAATAAGCCAACTGAAAATGCTGTATTGATCTTAATGTCTTGAATACCTTGATTGCTGTAGATATAGAGCTAATTAAGTTTATATTCCACTTTGGGCATCTCCACATCGGGGGAAAGCGTTTCTTGTTTGATTGTGGACTTCCGATGTGAGGGCTGCCTAAGGCACATGAATCGGCTGCTATAAAACTGAAAGTAAGGACCAACTTATAGGCGTGTCTTTATCGCAAAAATCCTTTCCTATCTTACATACCCTTGCACGTAGAGTTCCATGCCTAGGGTTGACGGTTAAGACTTGCTGAGCCTTCGTGCTCACGGCTGCAATATTTGAGCTGTTTGCAGGTGAGAGTTATGAGGAAGGCTCCGAGGACGAGGCGATGCCCCCGTCGGGGTACACGGCCGAGCTGGAGCCATGCACGCCACCGTGATCTCCGGTTCCATGCTGCTAGTGTGTAGCGTCCCCGGGCTGGACGGCTGCACTTTTGCTTAGTTAGGGTTTGAGAGCAACTATGTATATAACTTCCGCTGTTAATTAGGTTTTGTAAAAGACTTCCTCTGTTTTATATCAAATAAAAGTTTGTATATTATCCTTTATTCTTTTCGTGTGTGCTGTTGGGTGCCGCATCGCACGGCACCACCCTATGCGATTCCTGGAGTGGGTGAACCACGGGGTGGTCCCCACAGCCGTGGTATCAGAGCCGCATTGGGAATAGCACGCTCGAAAAGAGCCTATTTTGAAAATTTAGAAGTAGTCGAGTGAGGATTAGTCATTAAGCCCACATAAGGTCTATGATAGTAGTAGCTAATAAGGTGGAAAGGCTAACTTATGTGTTATATATTCTGTAACGACGCTCTGACATCAGGTAAGAGGTAAGGTACGCCACCGCAGGCGGATCAATTGCGGTAACTCGCCATACGAGTAATAGTATGGAATGATATACCGTGGCTTGGCACGGTAGTGAATATGAGTCTCTGAACCTCTTAATGGTTCTGAGAGCATATGAAAACGCTGATCTCCAGCGTGCTTTAGGCAAAAGTGAGAATACCCCATCGTGTGGTAAGCAACACGTAGTATGAAACTCTTGAACGTTCAATGTTCAAAGGGCCATACGCAGCGCTCGCCATCGGCGTGCCTCAACGGTCATGAGGCAGTAGGTGGTATCCGTTGGGTTGATAAAATTCCCAACCGTGACGACCCGTTCGCGTTCTACTCGGGTTCCCCATCGTGTGGTGTGAAAACACGACCATGTACCTTGAGACGTGGCTTGACTCAAGGACGATCCGTATGGCAATGATACCGACCGTATGTTTTTACTATGATATGGAACTGCCTGCAATGTTAAAACCTTTGTGTGCATCATTATTGTGTGTTTTTCTGCAGGTACACTAACCACGTTAGTGCATGACGTGTAGAAACCGTTTGTGAGTGACGACTTTAGTTCCACCATTTGACACGTATATGCCGGAATACTGGTTTAGGATTTTTCTTTGGTGAGGAAACGTAGTAATATATTACATGGGAAAACAGCTGAAACTGTACCAACAGGTACAAACTTCAGTTACAACTATTGTTCTATTACACAGCGGAAGACTACACTATACAGCTCACGCCCGCCTATTTAGCAAAAGTCGGTTGCCCAGCCCTAGGGCAACCCACACTAGCTGCACTCCTCAGCTCAGCGCGGCGTGTACGGCTCCCACTCAGCCGTGGTCCCCGACGGAGGGTAGCCCTCGCCGGTGGACTCGTACTCCGAGTCCGTGGGTGGCTCCTCACCTGAAAAACACTTAAGCAGCAACCGTGAGCACAAAGGCTCAGCAAGGCTTAACCGACTCACCTAAGCATGAAACTCTACATGAGGTATACCAAGACATAGGTTAGTAACATTTCAGCAAAACGACACGCCTACAAGTTCATCCTTAATTCATCTTTTAGCAACAAGTTAACAGTTCATGAAATCTGAAATTTAGTAAGCAGTATTTGGTGGCACACATGTAGCAATACAATTATGTCAATCAGCATCATTGAATCAACATATTTCATCCATTAGTCTACGTTACGATGCAGTGAACAAGCAGTACTCGTCACCGCGAGGGACGGCGAATCGACTCGATATACACCTGCAGGGAAAACCCAAAGAGCACGTCACGTACGCCCACCCGTGGAGCTGCACAGCACGCTCACTCGATGTCGTACGGGACAACCTTTCACCCAACAGCCCAAACGTCGAACCGGTCGCACCGAAACGAGCAGGAGGTTCCCCACACGGAGCATCTCTCTATGCCCGTTGGCAGATTTCCACCTTGCTGCCCTCAACCTACACCTATAAATCGGTGTGCTATGCCTCGACGCCCGGAGGTTTAGGCTACATCGGTTTATAGGGGCCCATATATCCGATATGCCTTCGGTACGTTCAATACTTGTTCAGCAGGGCCGCACACGGATCGGTCCTCAATCGACACGGGCAGGGCTGCGCACACAAGACTCTCTCTTGCTGCGCCCTAGCCCCTGCCTAGTCTCATTTTCATTACTAAAGTGATCTCACATCACTCAACCGAACCCGTGTGTCCCAAGCCTATCTCGCGAGCAGATTCCAACTACTCGACTTGTACCGAAGTCCTATGACTCATTAAGCATAGCCTGTCTACTCGAGGTCCTTGACACTACCCTCACTCTTTTAGGAACCTTTGGTTATGCAAGTGGGGTTTCATTCATCCTATACCTAATGCACATACATACCTCATATGACACATGTAAACAAAGTAAAGCTTTTAAAAAGGGTTAATGCAAACCGGGGCTTGCCTTGTTGCTGCTGGTCAGGAGTTAGTTCTTCGTCCGGAAGGAGGAAGTCCAGCACTTCCGGAGTCTCTTCTTCAACGGCTACACGTTAATGAAATACTACATGTTAATTTAGATGCAAATGTGAGTTTTAGAGTAAGACTTCTACTATTAGTTCTAATAACCAGCCTCTAACACCTGGAACTTTGTTTAAGAATTTAAATATGAATTGGGGTTGGTGGCTTGGCTTGAACTTAATCACATGGTTGAATGCTAAGTGGTTTTCCCTCCTTTTCCACATTAATCCCTTAAGTGGTTAAACAGGACAGGGGTGATCCAGAGCTCCAATAGAGCTAAGAATTTTTGTGTGAGTTCCTTGTCACAAGAAAACTCTCTGGACCAAACATTAGCACTTTTCATGGAGTGGTTTGCTCAGAATAATTCTCTTGGTAAATCAGCAAGGAAGAATTAATTCTGAGGTAATACCCCTGTTCATGTTCAACTTAATGAACTAAAATTTCTATTATAGCTCATAGAGTTTGCATGAATTTTCCTAGCATTTTTGGAGTCAAGGTTTGCCCAGAATTGAATTTCCAAGTTTTGGAAATTCTCTGAAAATGTTTCTGCATTCAAATGAACACAGCACCTTCCAATTTGAATTGCTCTGACCAAATCGACTCCAAATGGTCTGAAACTTTTACAGGGGTTTACTAATTCCCTAAAGAACATTCTGGCAAAATTTGGGGATTTTTGGATGAACCAAACTCCCTCTAAAATTCTTTTGCTGAAAAGATTTAAAGAATTTTCCAGAATTAATTAAAGGGTTTCATACAAATTGGGTTCTACATTTGGATAGTACTCTATCAGAGGAATCCAACGAAATTTGTTTCACAATTTTTGGATTCTCCTACCCAAAGTTGTAGCTATTCAAAGTTTGAACTAAAAACTGAAATTCCCCAAAATGTTCAAATACTGGCTGTGGGTCCAGGGACAGGTGTCACGCATCGGGGCAAGCCACACGAGGCTACAGGTTATTTCCCGCGCCTCCACACCAGATCCCTGCACCACAGCTGATCAAATATTTGAAAAACCGTCGCTGACGGGCGGGACCCACCGGGTCGTCTTCTACCTCCGGCCACCCGCGCCTGCGCGCCGCCGGGCTCGTCGGAGTTCGACGGATTCCGGCCTCCCGGCCATCCCCCGAGCTCTCCCTCGCCGCTAGGGCCTAATTTCCCGTGCTGAACACGATGGAACACTCTTCCCCGGTCGGCGATGGCTCTAACCTAGCTGGCCACGGTGCGGCGGCTCTGGACCGGTTCGGCAACGTCGCCCGGTCACCCTAGCCTGCCCAGACCTCGGTGGAACGGCGCTACAGCACCAGTGGACCAAAGGGATGCTCGACCTAGCCTCAAAACTGCTCGGGACCGGCGGCTAATGGTGTCTCACCGTGCACCCGAAACCTCCTCCGCGTTTGAGGTCGGAAACTCTGGATTTCATGCGGTCTACGTGCATATTTCCAACTAGGGTTGTGAAGGACTACTGATTGCCGGTTAGTGGCGGTCCTGTGTGCAAGGTTTCACGGCCTAAGAACGAGAGGGACGATCGAATTTGGTATTACCGTATCAGAAGGTCGGATGGTGCCCGACGGCGATCTTTTCCCAAATTCGAGCCTGGTAGATCATCTCATGGCTTGAGCCTCGGGGACGAGCATCAGGGGCTCCCAGCGCATCCGAGGGTGCTCTAGCTCGGGCCTGAGAAGCTCTGGGTGGGTCTGTCCACGTGAGACCAGCTCCGGTCCTCCGCCGGACAGCTCTGTTTTCTCGGTGCCGTTTGCCGAATTGTGCGCGTCACAGGCTAGGGCCTTTGGGGTTGCGGGGCTGGTGGGGTAGAGCAGGCACAGGCGCTGCTTTTCTGTACTGCCGGTGCGCACAACCGAGGTTTGGTTGAGGCCGGCGATCGGGGAGAAAGGAGTGCGGCGGTGAGCGCCGATTGCTGTTTGCGCGTGGGAAGAACAGCTAGCGCGCGATCAAAGCGAAGATGGCAACGTGCTGCAGCCGGTTTCCGGGGTAAGGAGCAGGCCAGCGTGAAATGGAAGCAGGAGGTGGAGCCTCGGTCGACGGGGGCGGCCGCTCGGTGTCGCCCCGGGGTTACACCTCGGTGGAGTGAAGACCAGAGAGAAACTTAAGTGTTAAGTATACTCATTCCTATGACATGTGGGCCCCACAACTCAGTACCTCTTTTCCTCAAAATATCTCCAAAGTTTGACAATTATCCAACCCAATTGTTTGAAAATTGGAAACTGAGCTCATTTGACAAGTTTAGACAAATTCCATGCAAATTCAAATATTCATTTGAATTCTTTGCACATTTGACTCCCTTTGGAAAAATGGGCAGCAAGACTTTTCAAAAATTAATGAAACTTTGCCTCCCCACTAATTTGGACCTAAGGAATCCAAATATGCCACTTGATCCTTGTGTTAGCTGCTGCAAACAATAGTTTGGACACAACAGTTTTGAATTCCTCATTGTGTGATCATATGTGTATAAACCCTACTTTGTGAAAGTGAAGACTCTCCCCTCTAATCACTCTTTTGATGGAGGTTACATGCTTTTCACAACATTTCCTAAGGTGTCCACAATGAAAATTGTGGTGTTGTGAGATGAAGAGAAGTTTTTACAAGTCCCTTTTCTTGGGCTTTTACATCCCTCCCCCCTTAAAAGAATCTCGTCCCGAGATTATAAAAGAAGAGATAGCGATGTAATAGGGACTTACCCGTGTTGAGAAGCCAAGAACTCCGGGTAATTTGAGCGAAGGAACTCCTCGCTCTCCCACGTCGCTTCCTCGGCGGTGTGGTTACTCCAGAGTATTTTGTAGAACCACAACGTTCTGCTACGCGTGGTCCTGGCTTTCTCATCAAGAATTCCCACCGGATATTCATCATATGTTAAATCCGGCTTCAGCTCGCCGATGTCTTCGGTAGGAACAGCAGTTGTATGCTTCAAGCATTTTCGCAGTTGCGAAACATGGAAAATATCATGGACACCAGCCAGAGATGCCGGTAGCTCCAATCGATACGCTGCTGGTCCACACTTCTCGGTGATAGCGTAGGGTCCAATGAAACGGGGAGCGAGCTTCCCCTTCACACCGAATCGGTGCACGCCCTTCATTGGAGACACGCGGAGGTACACGTGTTCCCCAACGTCAAAGTGCAACGGTCTACGCCTCTTATCAGCGTAGCTCTTCTGTCGGGATTGAGCGGCCTTCAAATTGGCTTGAATTGTCCGAACGCGCTCCTCGGCGTCGTTCACCACATCAACCCCGAATGTGACCCTTTCACCGGACTCGCACCAATTTAACGGGGTGCGGCACTTGCGACCATAGAGAGCTTCGTAGGGTGCCATCTTGATACTCGCCTGATAGCCGTTGTTGTACGAGAATTCCGCCAATGGTAGGTGATCATCCCAGTTCCTACCATGGTGGATGGCACATGCTCTCAACATGTCTTCCAGAACTTGATTCACCCTCTCTGTCTGGCCATCTGTCTGAGGGTGATAAGCGGAGCTCCTGATCAGCTTAGTACCCAATGCAGCGTGTAGCTGCTCCCAAAAGCGAGATACAAATAATGCACCTCGATCTGAGACAATGGTCTTGGGTATCCCGTATAGGCATAGAATCTTTGCTATGTATAGCTCCGCATATTTGCCGGCATTGTAACGTGTATTCACCGGGATGAAGTGAGCCGTCTTGGTTAACCGATCAACGATTACCCATATGGAATCATGCTTGTTGGCTGTTAGGGGTAATCCCACAATGAAATCCATGCTCACATCTTCCCATTTCCATGCCGGGATCTTCAGGGGTTGCAGCAGCCCTGATTTCTTCATATGATCAGCTTTCACTCGTCTGCACGTATCGCACTCGGATACGTACTTAGCTACCTCCCGCTTCATCCGTGTCCACCAAAATTTCTTTTTCAAATCTTGGTACATTTTGTTGCTGCCCGGATGAATGGAGTATTTAGAAAAGTGAGCTTCATCGAGGATCTTTTTCCTCAACTCCATATCCTGGGGTACGACTATGCGGTCATTGAACCACAGCGTCCCCTCATCATCTTTCCGGAAACATTTAATTTCTCCTTTGTCTATCCGTCTCCGGAGATGTGCCATGCCTTTATCCGTTTTCTGAGCTGCAATGATGTCCTCCCTAATAGTAGGGATGAGGGCAAGGTTGTACAGCGATCCATAAGGAACCAAGTATAAACTTGGCTCTTCCTCCTCCACCGGTGTAATGGTGAGGTGATGGACATGTGATTTCCGACTCAGCGCGTCGGCAACCACATTCGCCTTGCCGGGGTGGTAATGGATCTCACTCTCATAATCTTTGATCAGTTCTAACCATCTCCTCTGCCTCATGTTCAGCTCCTTCTGGGTGAAAATGTATTTCAAGCTCTTGTGGTCGGTGTAGAGATGCACCAAGTTCCCCAGGAGATAGTGCCTCCACATTTTCAGTGCCAACACCACGGCAGCAAGTTCAAGATC
The DNA here is from genome assembly GCA_030760725.1 of Neostapfia colusana. Lineage (NCBI taxonomy): Eukaryota > Viridiplantae > Streptophyta > Magnoliopsida > Poales > Poaceae > Neostapfia > Neostapfia colusana. Next base: position 78,771,737 of record JASWHV010000008.1, on the reverse strand, counting down.
GTGGGTCGGGTAGTGCTGCTCATGGTTCCGAAGTTGGCGTGAGCCATAAGCGACCACACGTCCTTCCTGCATCAACACGCAGCCGAGCCCAATACCGGACGCGTCAGAATACATGTCGAAGGGTTTTGTTGTATCCGGCTGAGCCAATACCGGGGCTGTTGTGAGATGCTTCACCAGTGTTCGGAATGCTCCTTCACACGCCGTGTTCCAAACATATTTTGTCCCTTTCTTCAGCAACTCTGTCATCGGCTTAGCGAGCTTGGAGAAACTTGGAATGAATCTCCGATAGTACCCCGCTAACCCGAGGAAGCTTCTGACTTCATGGACTGAAGTGGGAGCTTTCCATTTCAACACTTGCTCTATTTTGCTTGGGTCAACAGCGATGCCTTCAGCTGAGATGATATGTCCCAAGAACGGCACTTGGCTGATCCAAAATTCGCATTTGCCGAACTTGGCATAGAGTTTGTGGTCTCGCAATCGTTGAAGAACAATCCGCAAGTGTTCGGCATGTTCAGCTTTGGTCTTGGAGTAAACCAAGATGTCGTCGATGAACACTACCACGAACTTGTCCAGCTCCGGCATGAACACCGAGTTCATGAGATACATGAAATGGGCTGGAGCATTTGTGAGACCAAAGGACATGACGAGATATTCGTATAAGCCGTATCTCGTCGAGAACGCCGTCTTCGGGATATCCTCAGCCCGGATCTTGATCTGGTGATATCCAGAGCGAAGGTCCATCTTTGAGAATACACTTGCCCCCACCAGTTGATCAAACAAGATGTCAATACGGGGCAGTGGGTACTTATTCTTGATGGTGACGGCGTTGAGCGGCCGGTAATCCACACACAGCCTCAGGGTTTCATCCTTCTTCTTTACAAATAGCGCCGAGCATCCCCAAGGCGAGGAACTCGGCCTAATGAAACCCTTGCTCAACAGATCATTGAGCTGTTCTTTCAGTTCCGCCAGCTCATTTGGAGCCATCTTGTATGGTCTCCGTGATATGGGCGTAGTCCCGGATGCGAGCTCAATCTTGAACTCGACATCCCGCTCAGGTGGCATGCCCGGAAGATCGTCCGGGAACACGTCGGGATACTCCCGGACTACGGGGATGTCTTCTAACTTGAGAACTTCAGCATTATTAATTGCTAAAACTTCCCGGACTGGCGTGTCTAACACCATGGAATGCGGACGGTGGAATGGAGAATTTAAGTGAACCGTCCGTGTCCGAGTCTCTAGGACAGCGCCATGGTATTGCAGCCATGACATCCCTAAGATTGCATCAATCTTTTGTCCCATAAGGATTATCAAGGTGGTGGGATATAGCTTCCCACCTAAGCACAGAGGTGCCTTTGGAATCATCATATTAGCTGAAATCTTCCCTCCCGGTGAGTATATCATATAAGTGCAGTCGGTTGGGAAGACTTGCAATTGATGTTTAGCCACGTAGGATGCACTTATAAAGCTGTGGGTTGCACCAGAATCAAATAATATGACGATGGCTTGATTGTTGAGAGTAAACGTACCCGCCAGCACGTTGTCTCCCTCTGGGGCGTCCTCACTGTCGAGGTTGCGGACACCCCCAGTCCGCTGACCAACCTTCTTCACCGGAGGTCGGCCTCGAGCACCGCCCTGGAACTGGGCTTGCCCGCTGCTCTGCTGCCCCTGGGGACAGTCCTTCGCAAAGTGGCCCGCCTGGCCACACGTGAAGCAGGTGAAACGGGGCGGTCCCCCGCTGATCGGTGGGCGGAAACCCGGGGCGCGTTGTGGCGGTGGAAACGCCCGGGGTACCGTCTGCTGTTGCTGTCTTGGTGGTGGCATCGGCGGACGGAACGGGGGTGCTTGGAACGAACGTCCCCCGAACTGCTGAGGTCGCGCCGGTGGACGCCACTGCTGCCCGGATGGTGTCCGATACACCATACGGTACTTCTGGGGAGCGCCACTCCCACCGCTGCTAGGTGGAGCGCTACGCTTCCTCTGCTCAGCTGCTAACTCCCGCTGAGCGTCCTCTTGCATGATGGCGGCATTGACTAGGTCGTTGAATGTGCCGCGGTTCTATTGTACGAGGTGGGTCTTCATTTCGGGATGTAACCCCCGATAGAAGTGCTCCCTCTTCTTCTCCTCCGTGGAGATGTAGTCTGACGCATACTGCGCCAGATGGTTGAAGGCACGGGAGTAGTCGTGGGCACTCCTCCCGCCCTGCTTCAGTTCCAAAAATTCTTGGAACTTTCTCTTCATTATTCCGGGAGGGATGTGATAGGCGCGGAACGCCTCCCGGAACTCTTGCCATTCCACGGCATGGCCAGCCGGACGTGAGGCGACATAATTCGCCCACCACGCACCAGCGGCACCGTGGAGCTGCTGTGCTGCGAACAGTGTCTTCTGCCGCTCCGTACACTGGAGCAGCCCGAACTTGGACTCGATAGTCCGCAGCCAGTTGTCCGCCTCCAGTGGTTCTTCAGCTTCGGTGAACACTGGAGGGTGCGTACTCATGAAATCCGAGTACGACACTTCGCGGGGCTCACGAGGCCCTCGCTCTTGACGTCCTCCCGCCTGGGACGTATTCTGCACGATCGTGCGGAGCAGGTCGGTCTGCTCCTCACGACCTCCCACCAATGCCGCTATCACATCCTCTAGAGTAAGCGGAGGCGGCGGTGGTGGCTGCTGCTGCGGGGTGCTGTCGTAGGCCGGTGGCTGGGAGTCATCGCCTCCACCTTGGCTAGAGCCACCAACCTCGTGCGTGGTCCTAGTACGAACCATCTGCAACCATACGACATTAAACATCAGTCCCGCAACATTTTGCATGCATTCCAATAGAACTGGGCGTAAAAACAGTATGACAACCAAACGTGTGAAATATCTCGTAAGTAGATAATGTAATAACTTTGCACAAGCTACACCATTACCAGACCAAACACCAGCTAGTTTAATCCAACTTGATGAACCTCCACTCTGGAAGCTCAACATAACTAGGTTTGGTCACTACGAGACATTACTATCGCGTTGTCATCATATATCGCACCCTTAGGGTACAACACCCTCTCCAATGAGCTCAACTGTCATTCTTCTGTCAGACTGACCAGTTGCTACCTATTCCAAGTTTTGATCTGGTTCTGGGCATCTTCATGACTCAAGTTGAATACCAAAGTTAAAGTTAACTTTAGTATCTTTTCAACGAGTATGCATTTGCCCCCAGATCAGATTTGGCTAAAAAGTTATGCTAATTCAAAGTCAGCAGAATTTCTGGAAGAATTTTAACAGCACCTCCCTTGGAAGTGGCTGTCTCCAACCCTAATTTCCCCTAATTTCTGTGCTGAAACTTCAGAAACTTTGAATTGCAAAGATGTCACACATCTTCTACTCTTTCTAAGCGTGTATTATATGACAATTTTAGATTTTTCTACTGGGAGTTATATTTGAAAAACAGATTAGTTCCGAGGATGTTTTACTCTGCCCTGGTTTTGGACAGTTTACATTTCTCTGGGCTTTTAGCCATCTTAAGGTGAGTTTCAGCTCTGGAAGTCTACAACCAAGTTGTAGGGTACTTCAATACCTTTCCAGAACTATCTAGCCACCTCTCTCGGCTAAAAGACCTGTGACTTATGCCCTGTTGAGGATCAGCAAACTTGCTGTCCCAAAACCGAGCACTCTGTTTTTCAGTCTTTTTGGAACTACACTCATCCCTATCCCATTCTTATACCCAACCAGGGTCCTAACTGTTGAACCTATAGATTTTAATTCTTCGTTATCATTATACTCATGCATATGCCTACAATATCTCGGTACTACGTTTCTCACAAAAGAAAATCCTAACCGGATCATACCGGCATATACGTCTCAAGTGTGGCACTAAACGGTCTCTCGCACACGTTTTCTACACGGATACATACGTGGTTAGTACCTGCAGAAGACCACACAATGATGGTGCACTCAACGGTTGTTCATTTCAGGCAGTTCCATATCTAAAAGTAAATACAAACGCCCGTATCATTGTCATACGGCCGTCCTTGAGCTAAGTCACGTCTCAAGGCACGTGATCGTGTTTCAACACCACACGACGGGGAACCCGAGTATGTCATGAACGGGTCGTCACGGTTGGGAATGTTATCAACCCAACAGATACCACCTACTGCCCTGCAGGGCACGCCGATGGCAAGTGCTGCGTATGTCCTCCTGGGCTATTTCCAGACGAACACACTCTCGCGTTACTGACCACGCGATGGGGTCTCCACTTACTTGCCTAATGCACGCTAGGGATCAGCGTTTCATATGAACTCAGGGACATGAAGAGTCCAAGAGGTTCATATTGACATCTCATACCAAGCTGTGAGATCAATCTCTGAACCACGTTCCTCGTCAGGGAGAGCTAACCGAAATTGAACCGCTTTCGGTGGCGTTCCTTACCATACTTACCAGAGCGTAGGTGCGTCGTTACATAATTGAAATTCAGAATTATAACACATAAGTTAGTCTTTGCCACTTTAAGTAACTATGCTAATATAGTCCTTACTTGGGCAACTACCGAATCCTCACCGTACACCTAAGTTTTTTTCCATAATGCAGTCCTTTAGTACTGTGCTATCCCCACTGCAGCTCTGATACCAGGCTGTGGCGGACCGGAATCCGCTCATCCAGGATCGCAGAGGGTGGTGCCGCGCGATGCGACACCCGACAGCACACGTCATAAGAACGCATATATTACATGGGAAAACAGCTGAAACTGTACCAACAGGTACAAACTTCAGTTACAACTATTGTTCTATTACACAGCGGAAGACTACACTATACAGCTCACGCCCGCCTATTTAGCAAAAGTCGGTTGCCCAGCCCTAGGGCAACCCACACTAGCTGCACTCCTCAGCTCAGCGCGGCGTGTACGGCTCCCACTCAGCCGTGGTCCCCGACGGAGGGTAGCCCTCGCCGGTGGACTCGTACTCCGAGTCCGTGGGTGGCTCCTCACCTGAAAAACACTTAAGCAGCAACCGTGAGCACAAAGGCTCAGCAAGGCTTAACCGACTCACCTAAGCATGAAACTCTACATGAGGTATACCAAGACATAGGTTAGTAACATTTCAGCAAAACGACACGCCTACAAGTTCATCCTTAATTCATCTTTTAGCAACAAATTAACAGTTCATGAAATCTGAAATTTAGTAAGCAGTATTTGGTGGCACACATGTAGCAATACAATTATGTCAATCAGCATCATTGAATCAACATATTTCATCCATTAGTCTACGTTACGATGCAGTGAACAAGTAGTACTCGTCACCGCGAGGGGCGGCGAATCGACTCAATATACACCTGCAGGGAAAACCCAAAGAGCACGTCACGTACGCCCACCCGTGGAGCTGCACAGCACGCTCACTCGATGTCGTACGGGACAACCTTTCACCCAACAGCCCAAACGTCGAACCGGTCGCACCGAAACGAGCAGGAGGTTCCCCACACGGAGCATCTCTCTATGCCCGTTGGCAGATTTCCACCTTGCTGCCCTCAACCTACACCTATAAATCGGTGTGCTATGCCTCGACGCCCGGAGGTTTAGGCTACATCGGTTTATAGGGGCCCATATATCCGATATGCCTTCGGTACGTTCAATACTTGTTCAGCAGGGCCGCACACGGATCGGTCCTCAATCGACACGGGCAGGGCTGCGCACACAAGACTCTCTCTTGCTGCGCCCTAGCCCCTGCCTAGTCTCATTTTCATTACTAAAGTGATCTCACATCACTCAACCGAACCCGTGTGTCCCAAGCCTATCTCGCGAGCAGATTCCAACTACTCGACTTGTACCGAAGTCCTATGACTCATTAAGCATAGCCTGTCTACTCGAGGTCCTTGACACTACCCTCACTCTTTTAGGAACCTTTGGTTATGCAAGTGGGGTTTCATTCATCCTATACCTAATGCACATACATACCTCATATGACACATGTAAACAAAGTAAAGCTTTTAAAAAGGGTTAATGCAAACCGGGGCTTGCCTTGTTGCTGCTGGTCAGGAGTTAGTTCTTCGTCCGGAAGGAGGAAGTCCAGCACTTCCGGAGTCTCTTCTTCAACGGCTACACGTTAATGAAATACTACATGTTAATTTAGATGCAAATGTGAGTTTTAGAGTAAGACTTCTACTATTAGTTCTAATAACCAGCCTCTAACACCTGGAACTTTGTTTAAGAATTTAAATATGAATTGGGGTTGGTGGCTTGGCTTGAACTTAATCACATGGTTGAATGCTAAGTGGTTTTCCCTCCTTTTCCACATTAATCCCTTAAGTGGTTAAACAGGACAGGGGTGATCCAGAGCTCCAATAGAGCTGAGAATTTTTGTGTGAGTTCCTTGTCACAAGAAAACTCTCTGGACCAAACATTAGCACTTTTCATGGAGTGGTTTGCTCAGAATAATTCTCTTGGTAAATTAGCAAGGAAGAATTAATTCTGAGGTAATACCCCTGTTCATGTTCAACTTAATGAACTACAATTTCTATTATAGCTCATAGAGTTTGCATGAATTTTCCTAGCATTTTTGGAGTCAAGGTTTGCCCAGAATTGAATTTCCAAGTTTTGGAAATTCTCTGAAAATGTTTCTGCATTCAAATGAACACAGCACCTTCCAATTTGAATTGCTCTGACCAAATCGACTCCAAATGGTCTGAAACTTTTACAGGGGTTTACTAATGCCCTAAAGAACATTCTGGCAAAATTTGGGGATTTTTGGATGAACCAAACTCCCTCTAAAATTCTTTTGCTGAAAAGCTTTAAAGAATTTTCCAGAATTAATTAAAGGGTTTCATACAAATTGGGTTCTACATTTGGATAGTACTCTATCAGAGGAATCCAACGAAATTTGTTTCACAATTTTTGGATTCTCCTACCCAAAGTTGTAGCTATTCAAAGTTTGAACTAAAAACTGAAATTCCCCAAAATGTTCAAATACTGGCTGTGGGTCCGGGGACAGGTGTCACGCGTCGGGGCAAGCCACACGAGGCTACAGGTTATTTCCCGCGCCTCCACACCAGATCCCTGCGCCACAGCTGATCAAATTTTGCTGACGGGCGGGACCCACCGGGTCGTCTTCTACCTCCGGCCACCCGCGCCTGCGCGCCGCCGGGCTCGTCGGAGTTCGACGGATTCCGGCCTCCCGGCCATCCCCCGAGCTCTCCCTCGCCGCTAGGGCCTAATTTCCCGTGCTGAACACGATGGAACACTCTTCCCCGGTCGGCGATGGCTCTAACCTAGCTGGCCACGGTGCGGCGGCTCTGGACCGGTTCGGCAACGTCGCCCGGTCACCCTAGCCTGCCCAGACCTCGGTGGAACGGCGCTACAGCACCAGTGGACCAAAGGGATGCTCGACCTAGCCTCAAAACTGCTCGGGACCGGCGGCTAATGGTGTCTCACCGTGCACCCGAAACCTCCTCCGCGTTTGAGGTCGGAAACTCTGGATTTCATGCGGTCTACGTGCATATTTCCAACTAGGGTTGTAAAGGACTACTGATCGCCGGTTAGTGGCGGTCCTGTGTGCAAGGTTTCACGGCCTAAGAACGAGAGGGACGATCGAATTTGGTATTACCGTATCAGAAGGTCGGAAGGTGCCCGACGGCGATCTTTTCCCAAATTCGAGCCTGGTAGATCATCTCATGGCTTGAGCCTCGGGGACGAGCATCAGGGGCTCCCAGCACATCCGAGGGTGCTCTAGCTCGGGCCTGAGAAGCTCTGGGTGGGTCTGTCCACGTGAGACCAGCTCCGGTCCTCCGCCGGACAGCTCTGTTTTCTCGGTGCCGTTTGCCGAATTGTGCGCGTCACAGGCTAGGGGGCCTTTGGGGTTGCGGGGCTGGTGGGGTAGAGCAGGCACAGGCGCTGCTTTTCTGTACTGCCGGTGCGCACAACCGAGGTTTGGTTGAGGCCGGCGATCGGGGAGAAAGGAGTGCGGCGGTGAGCGCCGATTGCTGTTTGCGCGTGGGAAGAACAGCTAGCGCGCGATCAAAGCGAAGATGGCAACGTGCTGCAGCCGGTTTCCGGGGTAAGGAGCAGGCCAGCGCGAAATGGAAGCAGGAGGTGGAGCCTCAGTCGACGGGGGCGGCCGCTCGGTGTCGCCCCGGGGTTACACCTCGGTGGAGTGAAGACCAGAGAGAAACTTAAGTGTTAAGTATACTCATTCCTATGACATGTGGGCCCCACAACTCAGTACCTCTTTTCCTCAAAATATCTCCAAAGTTTGACAATTATCCAACCCAATTGTTTGAAAATTGAAACTGAGCTCATTTGACAAGTTTAGACAAATTCCATGCAAATTCAAATATTCATTTGAATTCTTTGCACATTTGACTCCCTTTGGAAAAATGGGCAGCAAGACTTTTCAAAAATTAATGAAACTTTGCCTCCCCACTAATTTGGACCTAAGGAATCCAAATATGCCACTTGATCCTTGTGTTAGCTGCTGCAAACAATAGTTTGGACACAACAGTTTTGAATTCCTCATTGTGTGATCATATGTGTATAAACCCTACTTTGTGAAAGTGAAGACTCTCCCCTCTAATCACTCTTTTGATGGAGGTTACATGCTTTTCACAACATTTCCTAAGGTGTCCACAATGAAAATTGTGGTGTTGTGAGATGAAGAGAAGTTTTTACAAGTCCCTTTTCTTGGGCTTTTATAGTACCGACTGCATAAAAGTTTATTTTCAAAGAAAAGAGTCAAAATGGAGTGTAGAATTTCATTTAGGGGTTAGTAAACTCCTATATCGAACTAATGAGTCAATTGGGAGTATAGATTCAATCTCAAAAACTTAGGAACAATCTCCCCTGTTTTTGGCAGAAATTCTGCTGAAATTGAACAGGGCATAACTTAATATTGGTTGAACCAATGGAGGTGTGGGATACCATTCTGGAAAGTTTTTGAAGTCCTCTACAATTTTTCTGTAGAGCTCCAGAACAAAATCTCCCTCCAAAGGGATGAAAATCTCAGATGAGTAGGTATTGTCCAGAAACAGGGCAGACCAAATGCTCTCTGGAATTTTCTGTATTTCAACCAAAACACTTAGTTTCACCGTTTGACGTCCAGTGGCTGTTGTAAAACAGTGAATTGGAGTCGAAGGTTTATGCATTTGACATATCACTTCGAGTTAGTACATGCTTGGGTCCAATACAATAGCGAGGAATTACGCATGCTAACACACTTAACATCCCGTGGTGACCCCGATGGTCGAAATGAACATTTAACCCATAAAGTTAAATACTTTGGAACTCGATCGTGTGACACGGTCCAGGGATGTATATGTTGCATAAAGTGTATACTTTATCCATATGTGTGACTGTTATGCGTACTATTGTTCCATTCTCGCACTACTATTGTATAGATTGGATGAAATAAACCAACATGTGCTGATCATTTGAATGATCTGAATGCAGAATGGTGCGGATACGCTCAACGCAAGAGGAGGGAGGTCCAAGTCAAGTTCATGGTGATGAGTCTCCACCTCCGGAGCAGACCACGACGCAGCAGCAACCACCTCCTCCACCGCCAGAACTTCCAAGGAATCTTGCGGAGGTTCTCGCCGCAGTGCTCGGCTCGCGCGACGAGCAAACCGAGTTACTGCGGATGTTGGTGCAGCAGAATGCGTCCCATCAGGAAGGACGCCAAGAAAATGGGCAACACCAGCCCCAACAAAGTTCGTATTCGGAATTCATGGCGACCCATCCACCGGTCTTCACGGAGGCCGAAGAACCTTTGGAGGCGGACAGCTTTATCCACACTCTATAGGCAAAGTTCGGGCTGCTACGATGCACCGAACATCAGAAGGCACTGTACACAGCGCAACAGCTTCAAGGAGAAGCCGGTACCTGGTGGACGAACTACACCTCCTCCTTACCGGCTGGCCATGCCGTCACATGGATGGAGTTCCGGGAGGCGTTCCGCGCCTATCACATACCTCCCGGTGTGATGGAAATGAAGCTCCAGGAGTTCCTGGCGCTACGACAAGGCGAGAGGAGTGCTCATGAGTACTCCAGATTATTCAACCGGCTGGTGCAGTATGCGCCAGGATTTGTGGGCACGGAAGACAACAAGCGCAATGCATTCTTACGGGGCCTGAACTCCAAGATGAAGGTCCATCTCGCCCAGAGTAATCGCGGCACATTCAACGACCTAGTTAATGCCGCGATTCTACAGGAGAATGCTCAGCGCGAGCGCGGTTCTGACAAGAGGAAACGCAGCGCGCTGACAAGCAGCAGTGGTGGGACACCCCAAAAATACCGCGTGGTGTATCGCTCACCATCCGGTCAGAGATGGCGGCCACCGGCGCGACCGCCTCAGTTTCGCGGTCGGCAATATAATGCGCCAGGCTTTCGACCGATGTATCCACCACAGCAACAGCAGCAGCAAAGGATGGTCCCGCGTGCGCCCCAGTTTCAACAGCGTGCACCGGGATTCCGTCCTCAAGTCGGCGGGACCCCGCCACCTTACACGTGCTATACGTGTGGCCGTGCCGGGCACATTTCGAGGGACTGCCCCGAGCCGTGACAGGGCAGGGGTGCAGCACCGTATCAGGGTGCTAATCAGACCCGCAATCAGCCCAAGAAACCAGCACCAAAACCCGGCAACGTCCACCACTTAGCCCTCGAAGACGTGCCGGAAGGCGAACCCGTCCTCGCGGGTACGTTCTCTTACCTAGATCATCCTGTAGTCATACTTTTTGACTCCGGTGCCACCCATAATTTCATAAGTCAGTCTTATGTTATTAAATATCAACTGCCTGTCATTCCCACAAATAATTCATATTTGATATGTTCTCCGGGTGGAAAAAAAACAGCTGATAGAATGGTCTATAGAGCACCATTACAATTGGGTGGAAATCTATATCCGACTTCTCTAATCGTGTTATAAAGTCAAAAACTTGATGTCATTTTAGGAATGTCATGGCTACATTGCCATGGTGCTGTTCTTGACATCATTCCACGTGTGGTTCGTTTAAACTCTCCACTTCATGAACCACATGTTCTTATTCTTGACCGTTTGGTTCAAGAAACCCCAGCCACATATAACACGGAAGCCACAAAACTTGAGGATATTCGTGTGGTCCGTGAATACCCGGATGTCTTTCCGGATGATCTCCCGGGCATGCCACCCGAAAGGGATGTCGAGTTCAAGATCGAACTTGTACCCGGGACGACACCGATCTCACGGAGACCATACAAGATGGCTCCGAATGAGCTGGCTGAATTAAAGGAGCAGCTCAATGACTTAATGAAGAAGGGTTTCATTCGACCGAGTTCCTCACCATGGGGATGCTCGGCGCTGTTTGTGAAGAAAAAGGATGAAACCTTAAGGTTGTGTGTGGACTACCGACCTCTCAACGCCGTCACCATCAAGAATAAATATCCACTGCCCCGCATTGATATCTTATTCGATCAACTTGTGGGTGCAAGTGTGTTTTCAAAGATGGATCTTCGCTCAGGGTATCATCAAATCAAGATCCGAGCGGAAGATATTCCAAAGACGGCCTTCTCAACGAGATATGGGTTGTATGAATACCTCGTCATGTCCTTTGGTCTCACCAATGCCCCGGCACACTTCATGTACCTCATGAACTCAGTGTTCATGCCGGAGTTGGACAAGTTTGTGGTGGTGTTCATAGACGACATCTTGGTTTACTCCAAAACTGAAGAAGAACACGCCAAACACTTGCATATCGTGCTTCAACGATTAAGAGACCATAAGCTTTATGCCAAGTTCAGCAAGTGCGAGTTTTGGATCAGCCAAGTGCCATTCCTTGGTCATATCATTTCTGCAGAAGGCATTGCAGTTGATCCAAGCAAGATCGAACAAGTGCTGAAATGGAAGTCCCCCACATCAGTCCATGAAGTCAGGAGTTTCCTCGGGTTAGCAGGATATTATCGGAGATTCATACCAAATTTCTCCAAGCTTGCTAAGCCGATGACTGAACTGTTGAAGAAGGGGATCAAATATGTTTGGAGCTCAGCTTGTGAAGAAGCTTTCTAAGCATTAGTGAAGCATCTTACAACAGCCCCGGTGTTAGCTCAACCGGATACAACCAAGCCCTTTGACGTATATTGTGATGCGTCCGGCATCGGGCTTGGATGTGTACTGATGCAAGGAGGAAGAGTGGTCGCCTATGGCTCACGTCAACTTCGTAACCACGAGCAGCATATCCGACTCATGATCTTGAGCTTGCTGCTGTGGTATTGGCCTTGAAGATGTGGAGGCACTATTTGCTTGGGAACTTAGTGCACCTCTACACGGACCACAAAAGTCTGAAATATATATTCACTCAAAAGGAGTTGAATATGCGGCAACGGAGATGGCTAGAACTGATCAAAGACTATGAGATCGAAATTCACTACCATCCCGGGAAGGCAAACGTGGTTGCCGATGCCTTAAGCCGCAAATCCCATGTCAACAATCTGTCCATCACCCCACTTGAAGAGGAGGAGCCGAGTCTGTACTTGGTTCCATATAGGGCGTTATATAATCTTGCTCTCATACCAACCATAAGAGAGGAGATTATGAAAGCTCAGAAGAAGGACATGGGAATGTTGCACATTCGGAGAAGGATGGAGAATGGCGAAATGAAATGCTTCCGAAGAGATGAACACGACACTCTATGGTTTAAAGACCGTATAGTGGTACCCCGTGACATGAAGCTTCGGAAGAAAATCTTGGACGAGGCTCATTTGTCCAAGTATTCTATTCATCCGGGCAGCAACAAGATGTACCAGGATCTGAAAACCAGGTTTTGGTGGACATGGATGAAGAGAGAGATCGCAAAATACGTATCCGAATGTGATACGTGTCGGCGCGTGAAGGCCGACCATATGCGTAAAGCCGGACAGCTGCAACCGTTGAACATTCCGGCGTGGAAGTGGGAGGATATTAGCATGGACTTCATAGTCGGGTTACCTCTCACGTCTCACAAGCATGACTCGATTTGGGTGATAATCAATCGACTAACCAAGTCGGCTCATTTTATCCCCGTACATACAAAGTACATGGCCAAGCAATATGCGGAGTTGTATATTGCAAGGATCTTGTGTTTGCACGGTGTTCCCCGCTCCATCATCTCAGATCGCGGTGCGCTGTTTGTCTCTCGGTTTTGGGAACAGCTGCACGCATCGTTGGGGACCAAACTGATCCGAAGCTCCGCGTATCACCCGCAAACGGATGGTCAAACTGAACGGGTGAATCAAGTGCTTGAAGACATGCTACGCGCTTGTGCCATCCACCACGGCAAGAATTGGGACAATCATTTGCCGTTGGTGGAGTTTTCTTACAACAATGGCTATCAAGCTAGCATCAAGATGGCGCCGTATGAAGCTCTCTACGGCCGGAAATGCCTCACACCTCTCAACTGGTGTGAGTCCGGCGAGCGAGTTATCTATGGCATTGAACTCGTGAATGAGGCTGAAGAACGAGTGCGAGTGATACAAGCCAACCTCAAGGCTGCTCAATCTCGTCAGAAAAGCTATGCGGATAAAAGACGCCGTCCTCTCCACTTCGACATCGGGGACCATGTTTATGTCCGTGTGTCTCCGATGAAGGGAGTTCATCGTTTCGGAGTGAAGGGTAAACTTACGCCGCGGTTCATTGGTCCGTTCGCCGTCATTGAAAGATGCGGACCTGTGGCCTATCGCCTAGAGCTACCAGCGTCGCTCGCAGGCATCCACAATGTCTTCCACGTCTCTCAGCTGAGGAAGTGCCTCAATCCCTCGGCTGAAATCCGTACAGAAGACATAGAAGTTCTTCAACCGGACCTCACGTACACGGAGTATCCCATCCGGATCATCGATGAAAAGACTCGTGCCACAAGAAACCGGACCTTATGGTTCTACAAGGTCTTGTGGAGTAACCATACCGCTGATGAGGCGACATGGGAAAGCGAGGACTATCTACGAACGTATTATCCAGACTTGCTATCATCCTATACCCGGTAAAGTTTTTCCCCACTTTGCTTTTCCTTTGGAATCTCGGGACGAGATTCTTTTTAAGGGGGGAGGGATTAAAATCCCCAAAAGTGGTAGCAAGAAAAATTCAGCTCGTGTACACTTATGAAAAATGAGGGGAATTAAAACTTTGAATTATAATAAGTGTGAGATCAAAGTGAGGGTTTAGACTTTCCAAAAACTTCCAACCATGGAGATCTAAATTCATAACTTGGATCTTCATAGCCCAAATATTCACCCTTTCAAATTTCAGCTCATGTGGAGGAGTTTTCATATTTGTTTGGGATTAAAAGGAAGAGCCCTCTAATCTGAATTTCAAATTCAGTTTCAAATTCCAATTCCCTCAATTTTAAAATTTGGTTTCACAAATGTGTTCTCCACCTTTTAATAAGAATCCATGCCAAAAATTGGAAACTTTGGAGCTGGTTTGCTATATTTTTGAGGCAATATAAAGTGGAGAATTCAAACTCCTTTTCAAATTCAAATGATCAAACCCCATTCAAATTCTACACCAGAATTCAAACAATTTAAATTCAGCAAATTCAAACTATGACTTTGTGGTGAAGTCAAGTCTTTAATGTTGAGTTGCTGGAGGGAAAATATCAGAGAAGTTTGACTAAACAAAGGGGGAGGTGGGGCCCATTTGTCAGCCACCCACTGGAGTTGCCGCCTCAGCCGACGGCGGTCGAACAGCGGGAGCGCGCCAGCTCCCGGTTGAACCCGCGCCCGAGGGAGAGCCCGCGCCACCTCCTGCTGCCTCGGTGGCTCGGTTGGATCAGGGCAAAGGGTGCGCCGGAGCTGTTTTCCTCCTTCCCCTGCTATAACTCGCGCCCCCGCCATTTCCTTTCGTCCAGAACACCGCCGCCGTTCCTTCCGATCGCACCACAGCCTCCAAGCTCGATTGCTCGAGCGCTCCACAGCAAAGAGCATCGCCTGGACGTGCTCTAGCCCTTGCCAAAGCCCCTTCGAGGTTTGCCGGTCCGAACTGCTCGAGAAACGCGGATTGGCGCCGAAGCTTCAAGGTGCCCGGACCTCGCCGTTTCGGCTCTCCGTCGACAGCAGCAACCGGCCACCCTCTCCCCCGACTTCCTATACAAGAAAGGTGCGTGGACATGTCCTAGTCGTGTAGCTGGAGGCCGTTTAGCGTTTGCTAGGACCGGTAGCGAGAATTTCACCGTTTCCCCAAACAGTACACCGACGGGTAGTGCGCGGTCTAGCCAAAAATTCGTGGTGCACGATCCTTTAGACCTCGAGTAAGCTTGTACAGAGCTTCTCTACTTCCTAGCGCCTCTCCTCGATGAAGAACCAAGCAAAAACATCAAGAAACGAGGGAGCCCTACCTGTTTTCTTAGTCGCCGGTGCAAAAGCACCTTGGGTCGCCGTGGAGCCCTTGGTTGCCGGCAGTTTCACCGGCGGCCAGGACCCTTACGGGCTCCTACATCACTCACTGATGCTCTAGAGCCCAAGAATCGATCGAATGATAGAGGAATAAGGGTTCCCGACCTCGCCGGAGTTCAAAACTTTGCTGTCACTGGTGCGCGATGGTTTCCGGTGAGCCACGGCCACCGGCGACCCTCCCACAGTGTTCAGCGCGGTTAAAAATGGGGTAGCGGCGAGTTTGACGAAGTTTAGACCACGGGAACCCCGTCCCGGTGAGCCTCGCCGGCGTGCGCCGCCGCGGGAGGCGCGGGCAGCGCGAGGAAGACGAAGGAGGGACGGTCCCACCGGTCAGCCTCCGGGTTCGCGCGAGGATCGGTTTGTGGCGCCGGATCTGGTGCGGCTGCGCGGGAATAACCCCGTAGCCCCCGGTGTTGCAAAATCTGAATGGTCCGAATTAAACCAGTGGGCCCAGCCCAATTATTTAAAGTTTCTATTAGAGAAATAATTCCAGGAATTAGCTGATCTTTACAAGGCCATAACTTTGTGTAGAAAACTCCAAATAGAGTGAGACCAATTTTGTTGGGTTCCTCATGAGGAGTACTTCACATAGAGACCAAATTTTGGCTATGAAAATGCCCAGGAATTTCTGTAGAATTGTTTTTAGTAAATCCTTTAGGGATTTATTACAGGAGCAATTCTTTATGAAATATTCCCAAATTTGGGTAGCAAATCCTCTTCATAGATACTGATCTCCAGTAAAAATTTGGGCTTCATTGGAGGTCATTTGCTAGGTCAAATTACCTTCTCAAGTTCAGCCTTTATTTAAAAATTCAAATTTAAACAGATGCTTTTTCAGAACTCCTGTTTAAGTTCAAAAATTCATATCTCTCTGATGGTAGCTCCAAAAATGGTGAAATAAATTTTGTTAGAACCATGGAGACTTACCCTAATCAGATATTCCACTATTAGCTATGTCAAAGCTCCTGATTTGGGCTCAAAATTCAGAGAAGCATTGTACTTGTAGGAATTTTAAATACTACATTATGCAATGACATGTCTCCAAATTTGGCTCAAATCATCCTTAGAGAGTCTAGTATCCACTGTAAAATTCCCAAATCCAATTAAGGATTTTAAATAGCAGTAGCTATGAGTAGAAATCCAATTCTTATAAATCCTTAGTACTTATACATGTATTTTATTACATTTCATAATAGTGACCGAAGTTGAGGACGCACCGGAGCCCTTGGATGTCCTCCCACCTGAAGCTAACTTCCCGCTTGACTCGCAACCAGGCAAGCCCCGGTTTGCACTTAACTACCTTTTATAAAGTTTTCATTTGTATCATTTATGTCTAGGTTGAATGTTTGCATTAGAGTTAGGGTGATTGAAACCCCACTTGCATAGCCTCTTAAAATCCTATGGTGGGTTGGGTAGTTTACAGACTCGACGAGTAGAGAATGCCATGCTAATGTTTAGGATCTCGGTAGAAGTCGAGTGGTTGGAAGCTACTCGCGAGATAGTACTTATTGCACGGGGTGAAAAGAGGTAGATAATGGCTTGAGTTGTATGAAAATGAGACCCAGCAGGGGGGATAGGATGCAGTGAGCAGAGGTCTCACGTGCTTAGCCCTGTTGGTGTCGGTTGAGGACCGTCCGTGTGCGGCCCTGCTGGACAAGTATCGAACAGTACCGGATGCATACTGGCATATGGGAACTAGGAAACCGATGTAATTGGTTAACCTGGGTGTCGAGGCTTACCCAACCATAAATATGAGTGGGTTGAGGGTAGCAAGGTGTAAATCTTCCGGTGGGCACAGTCACGCTCCACGCGGGGACCTCCTACCCGTTACGGATGGACCGGTTCGGTATTTGGGTTGCCTTTGAAAGGTTGTTGCATGCAACAGAGTAGGAAGGGGTGTGGAATCACGCTTCTGAAAGTGGGTGTATGTAACGTGTTATCCGGGTGTGTCTTGATTGCAATCACCGTCCCTCGCGGTTATTTGAGTACCCGCTTGTTCACTGCGCTGTGACGTAGTAAGAAGTGAAATAAGCCAACTGAAAATGCTGTATTGATCTTAATGTCTTGAATACCTTGATTGCTGTAGATATAGAGCTAATTAAGTTTATATTCCACTTTGGGCATCTCGACATCGGGGGAAAGCGTTTCTTGTTTGATTGTGGACTTCCGATGTGAGGGCTGCCTAAGGCACATGAATCGGCTGCTATAAAACTGAAAGTAAGGACCAACTTATAGGCGTGTCTTTATCGCAAAAATCCTTTCCTATCTTACATAGCCTTGCACGTAGAGTTCCATGCCTAGGGTTGACGGTTAAGACTTGCTGAGCCTTCGTGCTCACGGTTGCAATATTTGAGCTGTTTGCAGGTGAGAGTTATGAGGAAGGCTCCGAGGACGAGGCGATGCCCCCGTCGGGGTACACGGCCGAGCTGGAGCCATGCACGCCGCCGTGATCTCCGGTTCCATGCTGCTAGTGTGTAGCGTCCCCGGGCTGGACGGCTGCACTTTTGCTTAGTTAGGGTTTGAGAGCAACTATGTATATAACTTCCGCTGTTAATTAGGTTTTGTAAAAGACTTCCGCTGTTTTATATCAAATAAAAGTTTGTATATTATCCTTTATTCTTTTCGTGTGTGCTGTTGGGTGCCGCATCGCACGGCACCACCCTATGCGCTTCCTAGAGTGGGTGAACCACGGGGTGGTCCCCACACTCATTAGAGAACAAACTCACATATTGCAAAAGTGGTATTTCCCACATATGATATAGAGGGGATGGGCATATGAAAACTCCTACACATTGCTAGGGATGTCCATGCCAAGTTTCACCCAAATTCAAAACCATTTTGAGGTCATTTGGGTATAGCTAGAAAGAGGGCACTTTGAAACAATATTCAAATTCAAACTGTTTTTATCCCATGAATTCAAAAGTGGGAGGCATATTCTTATTCAGCACATTTTTGTGAGCTCACACACCAATTTTCACTCCATTTGGAGTTGATCTTGACATGAGCTAAGTGGGGCAAATTCAAACTTTATTTGAATTTCAAACTGAACATGTGCTGAAATTCATTCAAACCAAACCCAATTTGAATCCTAATCAATTCAAATGGCTCATGGTTGAATAATTTGAATCACCATGGGTATTTTGGGGCTCACTGTTTACAACAGTGATTAGGAGTGAATTCCAGAGGTTAAAACCCCGGGTGGGACCCACTGGTCAGCCTCTGAAGAGAACCCAGCCGACTGAACTCTGCAATCGGGTTCTTGCGCTGACCCGAGCTGCTGCCACGGCGAAGCCACCAGCTGCTTGCCGATCTCAGCTGTGTAACCGACTCTCGGGGTCTTTATCTACCCGCCCGAGCGGTCACCGGTGCCTTCCACCGCTGCCTCGTCGCATTTCCACCCAAAAAGCCGAAGCTCCTTGCCGCCCAAGTGAACTTTCGGTTCCTCGTCGCCCGGCCGATCCAGTGACCCTCCCGGCGATCTGAGACCAGCACCGGGTGCGCCAAGCCATCTTCAACACCTTCACATCGGTTCCAGACCCTGCGCAGTCTTCCCCGAGCTCCACCATGGCGATCCTTTCTCTGCCGGTTCAGCTCGAGCCACCGCTGCAGGAACTGTCCTTCCGGCCACCACAGCCCACCGTTCACTGAGCTGTGAACAGCAAGGAGGTTCGACTTCAACCCCTCTTTCATTTCTGCAAGCTCCGGCGGCGTGACAAACACTGCTTAGACCGGAATTTCATGTTTTCGTGACGGTGTGCAAAAGTGAGGTCTGTACTGATCCGAGAAATCCGTGAGCCACACTGCATCACTCATCCTCTCATGGATAGGATCACTTCTAGTAGCCCGTGCGGGTCCATAGGCGCAGGAACCACGAAGAACCGTGGAGGGAAACCGCTGTTCTTCGAGTTTTAGTAGAAATCCCGATTTCCGGCCTAGGTCGCACGGTGACAGCCCAACACAGCCCTTCCCGAGCTCTGTGGAGCTCACGTCGACCTTTCCTATGGTCCACTGATGCTCGACGACCCTTAGCTTGATCGGGTGAGGTGCTAGGGAGGATGGGCAACGCGGCCGAAGTTCTCCCGAGGCTGCGGCTCCTCGCCGACCATGTGGCGGCCATTTTCATGGCGAGCTGACCCAAGAATCCTGTTCCCCGAGTGGAAATAGGCAGAGGCGGCCAAAATCGTGAAGTTTGGAGCTTTACAGAAGCCGACGGCGAGCTCTCCAGCGAGATACCCCAGCGGCAGAGCGCGGGCGTCGGGAGGAAGACGAAGCCGGCTGGCCCACGCGTCAGCGGCTCAAAATTCAAACCGGGATCAGGTGTGGCCGGGATCTGTTGTGCTGGCGTGCAGGAACCCTGCAGGCCACGGTGTGCTGACGCCTCAGTGGTCGACGCGTGTCCCCAGGGCCCACCCGCGAATTTAAACTTTTCCCCCGATTTTCAGATTTCCTTCAAACTTCAAATCCTCATAACTTTGGCTAGAAAGCTCCAAATCAAGTGAACCAAATTTTGTTGGATTCAGTTCTCTGAGTAATTTCCAGCAAACCAAGTTTCAATTCATGAAAATCCTTAATTCTCCAGAATTAATTCCTCCAATTTTAAACTGTTTGGAATTTTAACTGGAGAATCCTTTGGAGGAAAATCCTGAAATTTTGCTGGGGTGTTCACCAAAATATCCCTGAACTACCATCAAAATTTCAGATCCATTTGAGCTCATTTGGTCCACCTAATGGTGTGATTAGTGAAACTGTTCCAGAGAAAATAGAAAATGTTCAGAAACATTTTCAGAATTTTCTCTGAAATTGTTTAGCTCATATATTTAGCTAGGAACATCCAAATTAAGTGATACCAACTCCATCAGAACCCTATGAAAATCTTGTTTTCAGAAAGTTATAGTTTGTTTCATGAAAATCCTTAGAACACACTAAAAGCCTTCAATTAAGGTCGAGTACATAATTAATTGTGGAGGGCTCAAATGAGCTTTGCTGCAACTAAAACTTGACCAAGTCTCTGTTTAGGTTGTAACCAAGCCACAGTAAAAGTTTTACAAGCATTGGGTCTGTCTATTAAGAGTTATAGATTTCACAAGTTTAAAAGTCAATTCCAATGCATTAATTTAATACATGTACTTCTTATATCATGTAGTCGCTAAGGTCGAGAAGGAACCCGAAGTCCTAGACTTCATTACTCCGGAGGAGCAGCTAGCCTACGACCAAGAGAAGCAAGGCAAGCTCCGGTTTGCATTAACCTTTTTACAAATTTTTATTATTTTGAGCACATACTTGAATACTATTGTTCCTTGCATTAGAGTCTTGTTTGGAAACCCAAGTGCATAGCCAAGAAAACCATGAGTTGGGTTTAGGATTGCAAACACCGTTAGCTGCTGCAATGCTAAGATAGTGTAGGATTCAGTACAAGTCAAGTAGTTGGAACTACTCGCGAGCACAGGCTAGAGGCACTCGACTCGGGTAGAGATAGCACATGATACACATGGCAAGAAAAAAGGAGACCGAGCGGAGAGTAAGGGCAGCAGGACTTTGGGGCCTGTGTGATGTAGCTCCGCTTGTGTCGATTGAGGACCGAGCCGTGTGCGGGCCTGTTGAACAACCTAGAACAGTACCAAAGACCTACCGGCTATATGGGAACCGGGAAACCGATGTAACTCGGGTAGCTGGGTATTGAGGCATTGCCCGTCGTTCAGAGGGTAGGTTGAGAGCTCGAGGTGTAAATCGGCTGGCGGCACGGAGATGCGCGTGCAGAGACCTCTTGCTCGGGACGATGGGAGCGGTTCAATATTTGGCTGACGGGTGAAAGGTAGTTGCGTACGGCATCCGTGATGGTTGTTGTAGGCAACATCGAGTACGGGCGTACGTGACGGGTTGTTCGGGTAATCCTGCAGGTGTAAATCGATTATAATCGCCGTCCCTCGCGGTCAGTGAGTACCACTTGTTCACTGTACCGTGACGTAGAAAGAACAGGCTAGTTGCATGTTAAAATGTTGCTGAATGAAAGATGGACCTGATTGCTAATGATTTGTTGTAGTTTAGAGCTAACTAAAGTTCTTTTCAACTTTGGGCAAAGTACATGAGAGAAATGCGTTTCTTGTTTGATTGCGGCTCTCTCATGTGCCTTAGCGTAAGGTTCTCCACAACCTGCTGCTAAAACTTGAAAGTAAGGTTCTACTAATTAGGCGAGTCCTTGCAAATAATTTTTACCTCATGTAACCCATCACCCCTCATGTAGAAGTTCCATGTTTAGGTGAGACGGGTCAGACTTGCTGAGCCTTCATGCTCACTGCTTGTGTTTGAAGCTTTTGCAGGGTTCTATGAGGAAGGGACTCCCGAAGAGGAGACGGAACCCCAGGAGGGGAACCCTGTCGAGTGGGAGTCGTGCACGCCACAGAGTTAGTGTGCGTGTGTGCTAGCAAGGACACGTTCAAGGGCTGGACGTGGACTTGATAAGTAGTCTACGCCTGTGAGTGTAGATTGGACTCATTTTGATGTACAAATGTTCACAAAACAGTTTATGTAATAACATTTTGCTTCCGCTTTGTACCTTGTATGTGTGTTATCCGGTGCTGTGCAACGCAGCACCCCTCAGCGTGATCCTGGCTCGACAAGACCGTGGAGTCGTGTCACTATGGTCTTGGGTACCCCATGTAAGCATAGAATCCTTGCAATGTACAGCTCCGCATATTTGTTGGCATTGTAACGTGTATGCACCGGAATAAAGTGAGCTGACTTGGTTAATCGGTCAACGATTACCCAAATGGAATCATGCTTGTTGGAAGTCAGGGGTAATCTCACAATGAAATCCATGCTCACATCTTCCCATTTCCATGCCGGAATTTTCAGGGGTTGCAACAGCCTTGATTATCTCATATGATCCGCTTTCCCTCGTCTACACGTATCACACTCGGATACGTACTTAGCCACTTCCCGCTTCATCCGTGTCCACCAAAATTTCTTTTTCAAATCTTGGTACATTTTGTTGCTGTCCGGATGAATGGAGTATTTAGACAAGTGAGCTTCATCAAGAATCTTTTTTCTCAGCTCCATATTCCGCGGTACGACTATGCGGTCATTGAACCACAACGTCCCCTCATCATCTTTCCAGAAACATTTGATTTCCCTGTTGTCTATCCGTCTCCGGAGATGTGCCATGCCCTTGTCAACTTTTTGATCTGCAATAATATCCTCCCTAATGGTAGGGATGAGAGCCAGGTTGTAGAGTGACCCATAAGGAACCAAGTATAGACTTGACTCTTCCTCCTCCAATTGTTTTTCATATCCTATTGCGAGATCTTTTTCAAAACCGGGTTTGAATCAACATAAAAAACAGTAACTCGGGTAGCCTACCTTAAAACGGCCATAACTTTTGCATACGAACTCGAAATCGGGCGATTTTTTTTTAAAATTGATCTACTCAAAATTTTGCAACCGATTTTCCATGGCTATGCCGTGTTCAGAGAAATTTGTTTGGCCAAATTCCCCTCGGAAGATATACTATCCGGCCTCCGAAGTTTCACCGCGAATTTTAAAGAATCTTACTGATTTTTTATAGGCCACACATTACATCCAATTGAGCTGCAAAGTTGTGTGCTTCCTATTTTCGTGCTCTTGAGTAAACAAAAAATATCAGAAAAATATTTTAAAAAAGAAAAAAAATAGTGAAGAGAGCACAAATATTAAAGCATTGACAGAACACACTTGAAAACAGTTGGCCTATACACTTGTGCTGTACTTGTTGGTTTTATCTTCCTGATCTTCTATTTTCCTTTCTACTGCCTTTTGTTGTCCTAGGCCTAGAACACTTGTTAACCAGCAACAGTTCCTACATTGAATACTTATTCAACTTTGTTTTGTTGTTAACGATTTTTGCTTATTAGCAACCATATTATGCCATCCAAGCTCCACTTTTCCTCTTGAGCAGAACAGGTACCTTTGCAATCACTCCACGTTTCATTGGTTCCCACCGTCCACCGTTTACCACCTGCTGTGTCGGTAGGAACACTTGTAAGAACGTGGTAAGACGCTTGAGAGAGAGAGAGAGATTGTTTCCTTCCTTCCACTTTTCACATTGCCACTATCCTTTGTAGTTGATAGGGATAACATATTTTTGTTGTCTTTTATTTACTACTAACAATGGCAGAAGATAAAAGAGATGATGAATGTGTTCAACATGCTGAGTTGCATGACATGATGAGAGGAACGACAGATATGTTCACCAAAACCCACGCATCAACAGAGGCGTCATTGACGACCTTGAATCGCCAACTTGCTGATTTTGTTGTTCGGATGGATACTCTTGAGGCGCGGCTGCCTCTCGCTGAAGAACGGGAAGACGGTGCTTATAATATGGAAGATCATAACAATCAACCATGACTTCCACTTTATCTACGAGGTATGGAAGGTAATAATTGTAATAATTACAATGATCTTCATAACAATTTTAATCGCCCTCTTGATGATCCTTTTGCTAATGTCAAATTTACTATACCCTCTTTTTCTGGTGCTTGTGATGCTGCGGCATATCTTGATTGGGAGATGACAGTAGAGCAGAAATTTAATGCCCACCTTGTTCCCGAACAACATAGAGTTCGTCAAGCCACTAGTGAGTTTAAGGATTTTGCTATCATATGGTGGAATGAACTTGTTAAAACTAGAACCGATCCTCCAACATGGGATAGATTAAAGGAAGCTATGCGTGTTCGTTTTGTTCCTCCTTTTCAGCGGGACCTTCGCAAAAAATTGTAGCTCTTAGACCAAGGTAACATGTCCGTAGAGGAGTATTATCAAGAGTTACAAAAGGGTATGTTGCGCTGTGGGGTAGTAGAGGACATGGATGATAAAATAGCTCATTTTTATGGGGGGTTGAGGCGTGAAATTCAGGACATTGTTGATTATAAGGAATATGATACTGTTAACAGATTATTTCAACTGGCTATGTTGGCAGAAAAAGAATTGCAGGGCCGCCAACAGCAGCAGCAACAACGCACGTGGAGCACCTTCACACCGCGTTCGACATCTACACCATCCAAAACAGCACCATCTTAGTTTTCGTACAGCCACTACACCATCCAATGGTGGCCAATGAACTTCACCTACTGCTCCATTTCCTCGCACGCCGGACGACAGCAAGACGACACCATTCAAGCCTACGTCTTCCACTCCTTCCACGAGTCGAACTTCCGACATTAAGTGTCACCGCTGCTAGGGAGTTGGTCATGTGATGAAACATAGAACGAGATGATGGCGGGTATGATAGTACTTCGGATGTTGAAGACAAATATTCTGTTGCTACTAATGTTGCAGGACCAAAAGATGACCACTATAGCACAGATGAAGAGGTACTTGGTATTGCAGCAACGGAAAATTATAGAAGCATAATTGTGCAGCGTGCTTTGAGCTCCAAAGTTGAGGCGGATGACAAGCTACAACGACACAATCTTTTTCACATGTTTCTCATCGTCAAGGACTGCCGTGTGCACACTATAATTGATGGAGGCAGCTGCAATAACTTGGTGAACACGGATGTGGTCAAGAAACTTGGGTTGACAACAAGAGCACACCCTCATCCATACCACATTCAGTGGTTCAACAACAGCGGTAAGGTTAGGGTAACACAAACAGCGAGAGTACATTTTTCAATTGGTTCTTACCATGATTTTGCCGATTTTGATGTCGTACCTATGGATGCTTGTTCTCTTTTGTTGGGACGTCCTTGGGAATTTGATACGGATGCTAATCATCATGGTAGAACTAATAAATATACTCTGATGCATAAAGGAAAGAAAATCACTTTGCTTCCTATGACTCCAGCTGAAATTGTGCATTTGGAGAAAAGTAAAACACGTGATGATAAGGCAACAAAATCACTAGACTCTAAAAAACAGTAAGTATTTAAGTTAAAATCACCTTCGTTGCTCCCAACTAAATCTGACCTTGCTGATTTATTTAATACCAAGGGGATGTACTATGCTTTAGTATGCAAAGAAGCCTTGTTTTCGCTTCATGAAGTGTCCATTGCATTGCCCCCTGCTGTTGCTAACCTTTTGCAGGATTTTGTGGATGTGTTTCCCCCTGAGATACCCCCTGGATTACCACCTATGAGGGGCATTGAACATAAAATCGACTTGATTCCAGGGGCAAGTTTGCCAAATCGTGCGGACTACAGGGCGAATCCGGAAGAGACAAGGAAAATTCAGCTACAAGTTCAAGATCTTTTGAACCGCGGGTATATTCGTGAAAGCCTTAGTCCTTGTTCTGTTCCTGTTCTTTTGGTTCCTAAGAAAGATGGTAGCTGGCGCATGTGTGTTGATTGTAGAGCGATTAATAACATCACCATTCAATATCGTTATCTTATTCCTCGCTTAGATGACATGCTTGATGAATTGAGTGGTGCTATTATTTTCACAAAAATTGACTTGCGTAGTGGTTACCATCAAATTAGAATGGCACTAGGAGATGAATGGAAAACTGCATTTAAAACCAAGTTTAGACTTTATGAGTGGCTAGTCATGCCTTTTGATTTAACTAATGCACGTAGCACTTTTATGCGATTAATGAACGAGGTTTTACGTGCTTTTATTGGAAAATTTGTGGTGGTTTACTTCGATGATATACTCATTTACAGCAAGTCATATGACGAACATCTTAATCATTTACGTGTTGTTTTCAGTGTCTTGAGAGATGCACATTTGTTTGTTAACCTCGGAAAGTGTGTCTTTTGCACCAATCGAGTTTTGTTTCTTGGATATGTCGTTTCATCGCAGGGAATTGAGATGGATGAGGCAAAAATGGTGACGATCACTAGCTGGCCAACTCCATTGACCGTCACGCAGGTGCGTAGTTTTCTTGGTCTTGTAGGTTTTTATCGATGCTTTGTGTGAGATTCCAGCACCATTGCAGCACCTCTCCATGAACTAACAAAAAAGGGAGTGCAGTTTCGATGGGGCGAACAGCAGCAACAAGCTTTTGATGTTCTTAAATCAAAGCTTATACAAGCACCATTGCTACAACTTTCTGATTTTGACAAGACATTTGAGCTAGAATGTGATGCAAGCGGCATTGGTATTGGAGGTGTTCTCATACAAGGAGGTAAACTCGTTGCATTCTTTAGTAAAAAATTGCATGGTCCTTCTCTGAATTATTCCACTTATGATAAGGAATTGTATGCCTTAGTGCTAGTTCTACAAACTTGGCAACATTACCTTTGGTCTAAGGAGTTCGTCATACATTGCGATCATGAATCTTTGAAGTATCTTAAGTGTCAAACCAATCTGAATAAACGACATGCTAAATGGATTGAGTTCATAGAATTGTTTCCATACATCATTAAGCATAAGAAAGAGAAGGAGAATATTATTGCAGATGCATTATCTAGACCATGCTGTCCCAACTTGATCATAAAATCTTTGGTTTGAAAGCAATAAAAGGATTATATCCTACTGATTTGGACTTCAAAGATGCCTTTGAAAATTGAAGAGAAGGAAGAACTTGGAATAAATATGTACTACGGGAGGGCCTTCTCTATTGTGCTAATAAGCTATGTATTCCTGCTAGTTCCGTTCGCTTATTACTTTTGCAGGAAGCACATGGAGGAGGTTTGATGGGACATTTTGGAGTGAATAAAACTGAGGACGTGCTGGCCACACACTTCTTTTGGCCAAAGATGAGACGCGATGTCGAGCGCTACGTGTCACGATGCACTACTTGCAATAAAGCTAAGTCGTGACTTAACTCACATGGTCTTAATATGCTTCTTCCTGTTCCTAGTGTACCTTGGCAGGATATTTCCATGAATTTTGTTTTAGGATTGCCTAGGACTAAGAGGGGGAGGGATAGTATTTTTGTGGTTGTTGATCGTTTCTTCAAAATGGCATATTTTATACCTTTTCATAAGAATTATAATGCCTCGCACATTGCTGATTTGTTTATGACGGAAATTATTCGTTTACATGGTGTGTCAAATACCATTGTTTCTGATCGTGATGCAAAATTTTTAAGTCATTTTTGGAGAACTTTGTGATATAAATTGGGAACCAAGCTGCTGTTTTCAACCACATGTCACCCACAAACCGATGGACAAACTGAGGTAGTAAATCATACTCTATCCACTATGTTGCAGGCTGTTTTAAAAACAAATTTAAAGGGTTAGGAGGATTGTTTACCACATATAGAATTTGCTTACAACAGGTCAGTTCACTCTACTACAAAAGTAAGCCCATTCCAGGTAGTGTATGGTTTTAATCCCCGTGCTCCTATTGATTTATTACCTTTGCCTCCTACTGAAACTATAAATTTGGATGCTATACAATGATCTGAATTCATTCTTAAGATGCATGAAACTACAAAGAAAAATATTGAAAGGATGAATGAGAAGTATATAATTTCTGGTAGTAAAGGTAGAAAAGAAGTAAAACTTGAACCAGGGGATTTGGTATGACTACATTTGAGAAAAGAACGATTCCCTCACTTGAGAAAATCTAAACTTATGCCACAAGCTGCTGATCCTTTTAAGATTGTTGAAAAGATCAATGACAATGCATATAAGCTTGAGTTGCCTCCCGATTTTGGGGTTAGTCCCACATTTAACATTTCAGATTTACGACCATACTTGGGAGAAGAAGATGATATTGAGTCGAGGACGACTCCGATTCAAGAGAGGGAGGATGATGAGGACATCACAACAGTGGATACTCACATTGATATACAAGGACCAATCACAAGAGCACGGTTACTAAATCAGTAGGTGAACTCGTTCCTAACTTCCTACCCATGTGGGTTTGAGAATGGATTGCTATTTAATGATTTAATTGTTATTAGGAACCATGGACATTATCAACAAGTAAAGGGAGGAGGATTTGGGGATGTGGAGAACCAGATGGGACGTCCACAAGTTGATGGAAACAGTCGCCAACTCGGACTCGAGTTCAACTCGGAGTACAGGAGCAGTCCCTCTTAAAACGGACGCCCAGGATGCATACAGACTCTGTTTTTGATGTTCTGCATGGAAAGATGAGAAGATAAACTTTCCAATGGTTCTGGTTCCACATTAAAATTTGCCAGGAGTCATTGGGAATTGTCGAAACAAGTCGAATTTAGAGTTATGTCCGGTGCTGCACCACCGTATTGGGCTTTTGGGCCTTGTATCCCGTATGAGTCTATTAGGGACGCGTCTAAGGGTCTTATGGCCGAACCCTAGCCTCTAAATATTGTAGCCGCCAGAGAATTAGGTGGGTTTTGCTTAGATTAAACAATTTCGCCGTTCTACGGTTCGTGAGACCCCAATTTCGCAATTTTATATTGCATCTTCATCGTTCTTACTTGTATTCTCGGTTGCACCTGCATGGATAGCCTTCTTGGCGAGGTCAAGCGTGTGAATCACGGTTGATAACCAACGGAGCAGGGGTGCAGTGATTGCAGGGGTATTCGGGTCTGCTCGAGTGCCTCGGGTCATCAACGTCGAGATCTCCACTTCAATCGACCTACCTTTCGGAAGATCGGGCCAAAACTACTCATCAGCGGCTCTCTAAAGTGTCCCTCTCCTTGAAGGTCCCGGATAGAAGCACAAGCCATCTTGATGGCATGCCAATGGTAAGGGAGGCTGTCAGGGACAGGATCCTCAACTCGCAAGTAGTCCCTACGCTCAGGGTGGGCGTTCAGTTAACCGAAACCGATCGGTTTGGTTTTCCGGTTTTTTTTTAAATTTTGGTTATTGAAAACTAGAATTCCGAAATATTAACATAAAAAAGAAAACCGACACCCCGGTTAACCGAAAACTTTGATTTGGTTTTTGGTTAAACGGAAAAAAACGAACCTTGTGCCTCATAGACAGAGCGCGGCGGCTGCAATCGTGAGAAGGTCGAGCAGCGTGACCGGTGGGAAGGCGCGCGGCAAGGTGGCGCATGGCAGGCCAGGGCAACGGGTGGCAGGTCGGGGTGGTGCAGCTGGCCGCTGACAGGGTGGCGCGTGGGGCGGCGGGCGGCGCGACCGGTGGGGAGGCGTGCAGCAGGGTGGTGCGTGGTGAGCCAGGGCGGCGGGCGTCGGGGTGGCGTGGCTGGCCGCTGACGGGGTGGTGTGTGGGGCGGCGGGCAGCAAGTCGGGGTGGCGCGGCCGGCGGGGTGGTGTGTGGCGGACCAGGGCGACGCGGCCGGAGCACGGAAGCGGCGGGGGCGCGAGGCGTCGAGCGTGGACTCCAGTCTCCACCGGCGTCGAGGCGCGGGCGCTGCTGCATCTAGTGCTCGAGGTGCATGGGCGGCGGGGGCACGTGCGGCGGCAGCGTGAGGGCGCGTGGGTCGTCGGACGAGGTGGCGTGAGGGCGCGTGGGACATAGGTTTATTATTGGGGCGGGCTGCTTGTTTTATTGGAATGGGCTAGGTTTATTGTGTATATAATAGTTTATTGGGCTAAATTTAGGTTAACGCAGTTAATCGGAAATAAAAAACCGAAACCGAAAAAAATTGTAAGGGCCTCAGTTTTTGACACATAATTGAAGTGTTCATCACCACACCACACACCTCATTTGAGGAAAGATGATGAATACAAATGAAGAGCAAGTAACCACCATCAACATGCCCATTAGAGAACAAACTCACATATTGCAAAAGCGGTATTTCCCACATGTGATATAGGTGGGCTGGAAATATGAAAACTCCTACACATTGCTAAGGATGTCCATGCCAAGTTTCACCCAAATTCAAAACCTTTTTGAGGTCATTTTGGGTATAGCTAGGAAGAGGGCAGTTTGAAACCATATTCAAATTCAAACTGTTTTTATCCCATGAATTCAAAAGTGGGAGGCATATTCTTACTCAGCACATTTTTGTGAGCCCACACACCAATTTTCACTCCATTTGGAGTTGATCTTGACATGAGCTAAGTGGGGGAAATTCAAACTTTATTTGAATTTCAAACTGAACTTGTGCTGAAATTCATTCAAACCAAACCTCATTTGAACTTTGATCAATTCAAATGGCTCATGGGTATATAATTTGAATTACCAGGGGTACTATGGGGCTCACTGTTTACAACAGTGATTAGCAGTAAATTTCAGAGGTTAAAACTGGAAGTGGGACCCACATGTCAGCCACCACTTCAACTCAAACCGACTGAAATTTTCTCATTCGGTTAACCGAGCCGCCGCTGCGATCACCACCGAGGGGAGCCGCCGCGCCAGCAGCTGCTTGCCCACGCGCGGACGTGAGGCGGTGCAGAGCCTTCTTAAGGCACCTTTCCCCCTCCTCGGCTGAAGCATCACCGTTCTTCCCCCGCAAGAAATCAGCGCCGGCCGAAACTTTCCGCAGCTCGGAATCGATCAGAGAGCGCCGATCACAGCTACCTCCATCCCCTCCAGAGCCCCGGCAAGGTACTAGAGACCTTCCTCCGTCTTCCCCACTGCTAGAATTCAGTTGAAACCGATTGATATCGGCTGTGCCGAAAGACCAATTCGGTGACTTAGAACCGCCGCACCTCGGGCTCCCGTGGACAGCCCAGCCAGGGCATTGTCACGACCGAGCCAAGGAACCCTTGGACGCGCTGGTGACTGGTGCTGCTCACCCCCGAGCCACAGCCCGAGTGATTGCTCACCGGCGGCGAATTTCCAATTTTCCCCTTTCTGTGTGCAGCACGACTTTCGGGTGCGATTTTGTCGAATTCGTGCTCTAGAAAGGATTAGAGGCCCTCAATCCGCTCTCACACAAACTAGACATGGTAACGCACAAGTTGCCTTCACAACCCTTGGCCGGAAAACCTCTGTACCCGGCGTATTTCGAGGTTTACCAACGGCGGAACAAACGGGAGACATCGGGCACACGGTGAGGACCTACTTCGGGCCTTCCCCGAGCTGCCTCAAGCTCATGTCGACCTTCCCTGAGGTCCACTGATGCTTCCCGACCGGTTCCTCGAGTAGTTGGGGTGCTAGGGGAGTCAGCCGACACGACCGAAGTTGTTCCGAGGCGGCGGCTCGTCGCCGACCATGTACCGGCCGTTGTCATGAAGAGCTGACCCCAGAAACATGTTCCCCGAGTGAAAGTAGGCAGGGGCGGCCAAAATCATGAAGTTTGGAGCTGTACAGAAGCCGGCGGCGAGCTCTCCGGCGAGGTCCCTCGGCGGCAGAGCGCGGGCGTCGCGAGGTTGAAGAAGGGGGTGGACCCCAGCTGTCAGCGGCCGATATTTTGAATCAGGATCGGGCTGCGGCCGGGATCGGGTGTGCTGGCGCGCAAAATCCTTATGGGCCGCGGTGTGCTATCGCCTCGGCGTGCGACGAGTGTCCCCGGTGCCCACGCGCGAGTTTAAACTTTTCCCCGATTTTCAGATTTCCTTCAAACTTCATATCCTCATAACTTTGGCTAGAAAGCTCCAAATCGAGTGAACCAAATTTTGTTGGATTCAGCTCTCTGAGCACTTTCCAGCAAATCAAGTTTCACTTCATGAAATTACTTATTTCTCCAGAATTAATTCCTCAAACATTTACACTATTTGGAATTTTAACTGGAGAATCCTTTGGAGGAAAATCCTGAAATTTTGCTGGGATGTTCACCAAAATATCCCTGAACTACCATATAAATTTCAGACCCATTTGGGCTCATTTGATCCACCTAATGGTGTGATTAGTGAAACTGTTCCAGAGAATAGAAAATGTTCAGAAACATTTTCAGAATTTTCTCTTAAATTGTTTAGCTCATATCTTTAGCTAGGAATCTTAAAATTAAGTGAGACCAACTCCATTAGAACCCTCTGAAAATCTAGTTTTCAGAAAGTCATAGTTTGTTTCATGAAAATCCTTAGAGCACCCTAAGAGTTCCAATTGAGGTCAAGGACATAATTAATTGTGGAGGGCTCAAATGAGCTTTGCTGCAACTAAAACTTGACCAAGTCTCTAATTAGGTTGTAACCAAGCCACAGTAAAAGTTTTACAGTCATTGAGTCTGTCTAGTGGGACTTATAAGCTTCACAAGTTCAAACTTAATACAAATGCATTCAAATTAATACATGTACCTCTCTTATCATGTAGTCGCTAAGGTCGAGGAGGAACCCGAAGTCCTAGACTTCGTTACTCCAGAGGAACAGCTAGCCTACGACCAAGAGCAGCAAGGCAAGCTCCAATTTGCATTAACCTTTTTGCAAGTTTTTATTGTTTTGAGCACATACTTGATTACTTTGTTCTTTGCATTAGAGTCTTGTTTGAAAATCCAACTGCATAGCCAAGAAAACCATGGGTTGGGTTTAGGAGTTCAAACCCCGTTAGCTACTGCAATGCTAAGATAGTATAGGATTCGGTACAAGTCGAGTAGTTGGAACTACTCGCGAGCATAGGCTAGAGGCACTCGACTCGGGTAGTGATAGCACATGAAACACATGGCAAGAAAATGAGACCGAGCGGAGGGTAAGGGCAGCAGGACTTTGGGGCCTGTGTGCTGTAGCTCCGCTTGTGTCGATTGAGGACCGAGCCGTGTGCGGGCCTGTTGAACAAGCTAGAACAGTACCGAAAACCTACCGGCTATATGGGAACCGGGAAACTGATGTAACTCGGGTAGCTGGGTATTGAGGCATTGCCCGTCGTTCAAAGGGTAGGTTGAGAGCTCGAGGTGTAAATCGGCTGGCGGCACTGAGATGCGCGTGCAGAGACCTCTTGCTCGGGACGATGGGACCGGTTCAATATTTGGCTGACGGGTGAAAGGTGGTTGCGTACGGCGTCCGTGATGGTTGTTGTAGGCAACATCGAGTACGGGCGTACGTGACGGGTTATTCGGGTAACCATGCAGGTGTAAATCGACTATAATCGCTGTCCCTCACGGTCAGTGAGTACCACTTGTTCACTGTACCATGACGTAGAAAGAACAGGCTAGTTACATGTTAAAATGTTGCTGATTGAAAGATGGACTTTGGTTGTTAATGGTTTGTTGTACTTTAGAGCTAACTAAAGTTCCTTTCAACTTTCGGCAAAGTACATGAGAGAAATGCGTTTCTTGTTTGATTGCGGCTCTCTCATGTGCCTTAGCGTAAGGTTCTCCACAACCTGCTGCTAAAACTTGAAAGTAAGGTTCCACTAAGTAGGCGAGTCCTTTGCAAATAATTTTTACCTCATGTACCATCACCCCTCATGTAGAAGTTCCATGTTTAGGTGAGACGGGTCAGAATTGCTGAGCCTTCGTGCTCACTGCTTGTGTTTGAAGCTTTTGCAGGGTTCTATGAGGAAGGGACTCCCGAAGAGGAGACGGAACCCCAGGAGGGGAATCCCGTCGAGTGGGAGTCGTGCACGCCGCAGAGTTAGTGTGCGTGTGTGCTAGCAAGGACACGTTCAAGGGCTGAACGTGCACTTGATGCTTAGTCTACGCCCGCGAGTGTAGACTGAACTTATTTTGATGTAAACATGTTCATAACTTGTTTATGTAATAAAATTTCGCTTCCGCTTTGTACCTTTGACGTGTGTTATACGGTGCTGGGCAACGCAGCACCCCTCAGCGTGATCCTGGCTCGACAAGACCGTGGGGTCGTGTCAGCGTTGGTATCAGAGCTCGCTTGAGGTTTAACGCACTAAAAAGGTCTTCTTTTTCAAAAATTCAGTGAGGAACGAGTTAGTAGCCCGTATAAGGATGTTATTAGTATATAGAAAGTGGCATATTAACCTATTTGCTTATGTCGTAAAAATCGTGTATCTCGGGACGTTTATGTCTTGGGGGGTACACGTAAGCGCTGTCCACCAGTGCGCACAAGCTGAAGGGTGGAGCCCCACGGGTGGCAGGTAACCCGACCCGCTTTGATATCCTCTACGACTCTTCATGTCGTTTGGGGTATTCGAGCAACGTCTATCCCTGGCGTGCGTGGTGCAACTTGGGAGACCCCGTCACGTGGTCTGAAACGTGAACATGTAACTCAAGGCGTGTTTGGCTTGAGAACATCCGGGCGAGTGATGACAGCCGGGTGTACGAACTGTATGGATTCCGGGCTCGGTGTGCAGCCGAGTCTGATAATTGTTTGAGTTTCTGCAGGTAGCCTGACCACGAAATGGTATACGTGTAGCATCCGTGTGCGAGTGACGTTTAGTGCCACTGAATTAACGAAGCCGGCTAAGTCCGGTATAGGTTTTTCTTTGTGAGGACGTAGTACCGACATAATCTGGTGACGCATCGACGTCACACCCCATTAAATGAACAAATTCACCTAAAACTTGAAGATTTTGATCTAAAGTAGTAGAACTTGATGTAACTCCTTCCCTTGAACAGGATATTCAAAGTTAACAAGTTTTCAACTTATAGGTTGTTAAGGACAGAGCACTCTGTTTTCAGCTGAATCAAGGCTGAAGTTAATCAGAGGTTAGAGGTTGAGTTCTTTCGAGGTTAGGGTCATATTATACATTTATGGAAAGCTTTGAAAGAGTTTTACAACTTTTATGTTGAGGTCCAGAGGTGTTTCATCCCTTAACCAATCGAAAAATGCAGTAGAGTTAAAACTGTCCAGAAAACAGGACAGAGTAAAGACTCTCTGTGAACTCTCTGTAAATTAAGCATAACTTCCTGCTTAAAAATCCAAAAATAGAAAATGAGGTAGTTCTGGAAAGCTTATGAGATAGGTTACAACTTTGTAACAGAAAGTTTTGTAATATTAGGAACAGAATTAACTGGGAGTCTTGGATCAAATCAGTACCTAAAGCAGGGAGGTGCTGTCCAGAATTCTCCAGAAATTCTGTTAACTTTGACATCTCATAACTTTTGAACCAGGACAGATCTTAGGCCAAGCAAATACTTTCTGAAAATCTATTGAAGTTATCTTTAACTTTGATGTTGAGCTCCAGAATTGGTTTTGCATTTAGCATGGCCTAAATCAGGTTGATATGGAAACTGGTCAGGGCTGTCATGGGAACAGCAGATCAACAGTCAAATTTGTTTAAAAATTTGAACTATGTTTCCAAGTTTTATGGGTTCAATGACATGTCTTATGTCATAACTCAGAGGTTTACTGTTTAAATAAATATTTGACCTTTCTCAAATATATTTTTACAGATGACAGCAGATAAGCAATTGGAGAACGGGTGGGTGGTGTCCCACTGTTCTCACCGTAGCGGCTACCCGGAAGCATTGTGGCAAATGCTCCAATATTTCGGGTACGACCAGATGCCGCAGTACTTCGCCAAGGAAGAAGGCGAAGAGGGGAACAAGGCATGGACAATCCATGTCAAAGTCCCTGCAGGACCTACGCCACCCGGTTGGGCGCCGTTCACCGTCACGGCGAGAGGAAGACAACCGGAAGGGATGTGGCAAGTGGCAGCCCGTGACACCATGTCACGTTTCTGCCAACTACACGTGCAGGCTATGGAGGGCACTCCATACGCGCTCGTTCCGGTGGAGGGACGGGCTCAGCATGTGTGGGAAGAGAGGTATCAGGAGGCAACAGATCCGAGTTTCCCAAGGTACAACCCCGCAGAGGCAAATCTCAGCCTCCAGATGAGGGCGGGAAACGCCGTGATGGACAGCCAAGCTGTTCATACGGAGCGTCTCGCCACAAAGCTCAAGGAGAGCACGAGCCGTGGAGACCATTTCGAGAGTGCTCACAGCGCACTCCGCAATGTGTTCCTTCCGACGATAAAGCGACTGAATGAACAACACAATCAGTTGCATCGTCTGAAGAAGGCGAAGAGAAAAATCCGTGTCGACATCGCGGCATTACAAGAACTGGTACAGAATCTGACCCAGCAGAACGAGGATCTTACTCAAGAGCGGGACGATGCTATTGAGGAAGGGCAAGGCTGGGAAGAAGATTACAACCAGGCTATGGACGAGGTGCATGCTTTGTAGGACCTCGTACCTCCGGTGTTAGGCGTACCGGTGGTCTTGGGCCTTCCAGCAATGGGAGAACCCGGAATGGGAGAAGAGGTGGTAGATCCAGAGCCACCAGCAGAGGTACCAGAGGAGGACGACCCACAGGAGGTCGAGTTCTACTCCGAGTAGGGGGTTGCAGTTGCCATGTAGGGCAGCCAGGGTAGTGTAACCCAACTTTTGTAATCGGTGACATGTCGTGTACACAGTAGCGTATGTATAGATAGTGACGACATGAGCATGACTTCTCGGAGACCCGAGGATAATGTATCTTGTATAAAGTTTATGCTTTATCAATATATGTGAATGTTGTGCAAATTAATCATGTGTCACTTCAATACCTACTGTTGCTTATGGAATTTTAAGTAAGACATGTGCTAATCGCTGTTGTTTTAAATTTCAGAATGACGCGTACTCGTGCCAACCCTGACGTTGGGGGTACCAGTCAAGGGGGAGAGACCTCCCAACAGCCTCCCGAGGACTCCTCGGGACAACAACAACAACAGCAGCAACAGCAACAGCAAACACCGCCACCGCCACTGCCAACGGTTACATTAGCCGACATCGTCGCGGCAGTGGCGGGTTCACACCAGCAGCACACAGAGTTGCTGCAGACTCTTATCACCAATACGTCTCACCTAGAGAGACGTCAAGATCGTGAGGAGCGCCAACAGAGCTCCTACTCCGACTTCCTGGCTACTCATCCCCCGGTATTCTTAAGGGCGGATGAACCACTTGACGCGGACAACTGGCTCCGCGCAATAGAGATGAAGTTCGGGCTGCTCCAGATAAGTGAGCAGCGCAAGACTCAATTCGCGGTCCAGCAGCTCCAGGGATCCGCGAGCGCGTGGTGGGCCAACTTCTGTGCTTCACAGCCCACCGACCGAGTGATGACCTGGACGGAGTTCCGGACGGCCTTCAGGACCTATCACATACCGCCAGGTCTGATGAAAAGAAAGACGCAGGAATTCTGACACCTGCAACAAGGGAGCCGGAACGCGCTGGAATACTCCAGAGCGTTCAACGATCTCGCGCTCTACGCGTCGTATCACGCAGATACGGACGAGAAGTGTAAGGGCCTCAGTTTTTAACACACATTTGCAGTGTTCATCACCACTCCACACACCTCATTTGAGGAAGAATGATGAACACAAATGAAGAGCAAGTAACAATTATCAACATGCTCATTACGGAACAAACTCACACATTGCAAAAGTGGTATTTCCCACATGTGATATAGATGGGCTGGACATATGAAAACTCCTACACTTTACTAAGGATGTCCATACCAAGTTTCACCCAAATTCAAAACCTTTTTGAGGACAGTTTGGGTAGAGTTAGGAAGAGGGCAGTTTGAAACCATATTCAAATTCAAACTGTTTTTATCCCATGAATTTAAAAGTGGAAGGCATATTCTTACTCAGCACATTTTTGTGAGCTCACACACCAATTTTCACTCCATTTGGAGTTGATCTTGACATGAGCTAAGGGGGAGAAATTCAAACTTTATTTGAATTTCAAACTGAACTTGTGCTGAAATTCATTCAAACCAAACCTCATTTGAACTTTGATCAATTCAAATGGCTCATGGGTGAATAATTTGAATTACCAAGGGTAGTATGGGGTTCACTGTTTACAACAGTGATTAGGAGTAAATTTCAGAGGTTAAAATTGGAGGTGGGACCCACATGTCAGCCACTGCTCAGATCAAACCGACTGAGACTTTTCACTCGGGTCGCCGAGCCGCAGCGGTGATCGCCACCGAGGGCAGCCGCCGCGCCAGCAGCTGCTTGCCCACGCGCGGGCGTGAGGCGGTGCAGAGCCTTCTTAAGGCACCTGCCCCCCCCCCCCTCCTCGGCCGAGGCACCACCGTTCTTCCCCGCAAGAACTCAGCGCCGGCCGAAAACTTCCGCAGCTCGGACTTGATCGGAGAACGCCGATCGCAGCTCCATCCGTCCACTCCAGAGCCCCAGCAAGGTACTAGAGACCTTCCTCCGTCCTCCCCATTGTTAGAATTCGGTTGAAACCGATTGATATCGGCTGTGCCGAAAGATCAAATTCAGGACTTGGAACCGCCGCACCTCGGGCTCTCGTGGACAGCCCAACCAGGGTGTTGTCACGCCCGAGCCAAGGCACCCTTGGACTCGCTGGTGACCGGTGCTTCTCATCCCCGAGCCACAGCTCGAGTGGTTGCTCACCGGCGGCGAATTTCCACTTTTCCCCTTTCTGTGTGCAGAATGACCTTCGGGTACGATTCTGTTTAATTCGTGCTCTAGAAAGGATTAGAGGGCCTCAAGCCGCTCTCACACGAGCTAGACACGGTAACGCACAAGTTGCCTTCACAACTCTGGGCCGGAGAACCTCTGTGCCCGGCGTAATTTGAGGTCTACTAATGGCGGAATGAACGGGCGGCATCAGGCGCACGGTGAGGACCTATTTCGGGCCTTCCCTGAGCTGCCTCGAGCTCATGTCGACCTTCTCTAAGGTCCACTGATGCTCCCCGACCAGTTTCCCAAGTAGCTGGGGTGCTAGAGAAGTCAGCCGACATGGCCGAAGTCGTTCCGAGGTGGCGGCTCGTCGCCGACCATGCTCCGGCCATTGTCATGAGCAGCTGACCCTAGAATCCTGTTCCCCGAGTAAAAGTAGGCAGGGGCGGCCAGAATCGAGAAGTTTGGAGCTGTACAGCAGCCGGCGGCGAGCTCTCCGGCGAGGTCCCTCGGCGGCAGAGCGCGGGCGTCGCGAGGTTGAAGAAGGGGTGGACCCCAGCTGTCAGCGGGAGATATTTTGAATCGGGATCCGGCTGCGGCCGGGATCGGGTGTGCTGGCGCGCAAAATCCTTGTGGACCGCGGTGTGCTGTCGCCTCGGCGTGCGACGCGTGTCCCCTGGGCCCACGCGCGAGTTAAAACTTTTCCCCGATTTTCAGATTTCCTTCAAACTTCAAATCCTCATAACTTTGGCTAGAAAGCTCCAAATTGAGTGAACCAAATTTTGCTGGATTCAGCTCTCTGAGTACTTTCCAGAAAATGAAGTTTCACTTCATGAAATTCCTTATTTCTCCAGAATTAATTCCTCAATATTTAAACTGTTAGGAATTTTAATTGGAGAATCCTTTGGAGGAAAATCCTTAAATTTTGCTGAGATGTTCACCAAAATATCCTTGAACTACCATAAAAATTTCAGATCTATTTGAGCTAATTTAATCCACCTAATGGTGTGATTAGTGAAACTGTTCCAGAGAAAATAGAAAATGTTCAGAAACATTTTCAGAATTTTCTCTGAAATTGTTTGGCTCATGTCCTTGGTTAGGAACCCCCAAATTAAGTGAGACCAAATCCATTAGAACCCTCTGAAAATCTAGTTTTCAGAAAGTCATAGTTTGTTTCATAAAAATCCTTAGAACACCCTAAAAGCCTTTAATTAAGGTCAAGGACATAATTAATTGTGGAGGGCTCAAATGAGCTTTGATGCAACTAAAACTGGACCAAGTCTCTGTTTAGGTTGTAACCAAGCCACAGTAAAAGTTTCACAGTCATTAGGTTTGTCTAGCAAGGGTTATAGACTTCACAACTTCAAAGTTAATACAAATGCATTTAAATTGATACATATATTGCTCTTATCATGTAGTCGCTAAGGTCGAGGAGGAACCCGAAGTCCTAGACTTCGTTACTCCGGAGGAACAGCTAGCCTACGACCAAGAGCAGCAAGGCAAGCTCCGGTTTGCATTAACCTTTTTACAAATGTTTATTGTTTTGAGCACATCTTTGAATATTGTTCTTTGCATTAGAGTCTTGATTGGAAACCCAACTGCATAGCCAAGAAAACCATGGGTTGGGTTTAGGATCGAAAACCTCGTTAGCCACTGCATTGCTAAGATAGAGTAGGATTCGGTACAAGTCGAGTAGTTGGAACTACTCGCGAGAATAGGCTAGAGGCACATTGCTCGGGTAGAGGTAGCACATGATACACATGGCAAGAAAATGAGACCGAGCGGAGAGTAAGGGCAGCAGGACTTTGGGGCCTGTGTGCTGTAGCTCCGCTTGTGTCGATTGAGGACCGAGCCGTGTGCGGGCCTGTTGAACAAGCTAGAACAGTACCGAAGACCTACCGGCTATATGGGAACCGGGAAACTGATGTAACTCGGGTAGCTGGGTGTTGAGGCATAGCTGGTCGTTCAGAGGGTAGGTTGAGAGCTCGAGGTGTAAATCGGCTGGCGGCACTGAGATGCGCGTGCAGAGACCTCTTGCTCGGGACGATTGGACCGGTTCAACATTTGGCTAACGGGTGAAAGGTAGTCGCGTATGGCGTCCGTGATGGTTGTTGTAGGCAACATCGAGTACGGGCATACGTGACGGGTTGTTCGGGTAACCCTGCAGGTGTAAATCGATTATAATCGCCGTCCCTCGCGGTCAGTGAGTACCACTTGTTCACTGTACCGTGACGTAGAAAGAACAGGCTAGTTACATGTTAAAATGTTGCTGATTGAAAGCTGGACATTGATTGTTAATGATATGCTGTAGCTTAGAGCTAACTAAAGTTCTTTTCAACTTTGGGCAAAGTACATGAGAGAAATGCGTTTCTTGTTTGATTGCGGCTCTCTCATGTGCCTTAGCGTAAGGTTCTCCACAACCTGCTGCTAAAACTTGAAAGTAAGGTTCTACTAATTAGGCGAGTCCTTGCAACTGATTTTTACCTCATGTAACCCATTACCCTCATGTAGAAGTTCCATGTTTAGGTGAGACGGGTCAGACTTGCTGAGCCTTCGTGCCCACTGCTTGTGTTTGAAGCTTTTGCAGGGTTCTATGAGGAAGGGACTCCCGAAGAGGAGATGGAACCCCAGGAGGGGAACCCCGTCGAGTGGGAGTCGTGCACGCCGCAGAGTTAGTGTGCGTGTGTGCTAGCAAGGACACGTTCGAGGGCTGAACGTGCACTTGATGCTTAGTCTACGCCCGCGAGTGTAGACTGAACTTATTTTGATGTAAACATGTTCATAATACTGTTTATGTAATAAACTTCCGCTTCCGCTTTGTACCTTTGACGTGTGTTATACGGTGCTGTGCAACGCAGCACCCCTCAGCGTGATCCTGGCTCGACAGGACCAATGGGGTCGTGTCAGCGTTGGTATCAGAGCTCGCTTGAGGTTTAACACAGTACAAAGGTTGTCTTTTTCAAAAATCCAGTGAGGAACGAGTTAGTAGCCCGTATAAGGATGTTATTAGCATATAGAAAGTGGCATATTAATTTATTTGTTATATCGGAAAATCGTGCATCTCGGGACGTTCATGTCTTGGGGGGTGCACGTAAGCGCTGTCCACCAGTGCGCACAAGCTGAAGGGTGGAGCCCCACGGGTGGCAGGTAACCCGACCCGCTTTAGTATCCTCTACGACTCTTCATGTCGTTTGGGGTATTCGAGCAACGTCTGTCCCTGGCGTGCGTGGTGCAACATGGGAGACCCCGTCACGTGGTCTGAAACGTGAACACGTAACTCAAGGCGTGTTTGGCTTGAGAACATCTGGGCGAGTGATGACGGCCGGGTGTACGAACTGTATGGATTCCGGGCTCGGTGTGCAGCCGAGTCTGATGATTGTTTGAGTTTCTGCAGGAAGCCTGACCACGAAACAGTAGACGTGTAGCATCCGTGTGCGAGTGACGTTTAGTGCCACTGGAGTAACGAAGCCGGCTAAGTCCGGTATAGGTCTTCTTTGTGAGGACGTAGTACCGACATAATCTGGTGACGCATCGACGTCACACCCAACTAAATGAACAAATTCATTTAAAACTTGAAAGTTTTGATCTAAAGTAGTAAAACTTGGTGTAACCCCTTCCCTTGAACAGGATATTCAAAGTTAACAAGTTTTCAACTCATAGGTTGTTAAGGACAGAGCACTCTGTTTTCAGCTGAATCAAGGCTGAAGTTAATCGGAGGTTAGAGGTTGAGTTTTTCTGAGGTTGGGATCGTATGATACATTTCTGGAAAGCGTTGGAAGAGCTTTACAACTCTTCTGTTGAGGTCCAGAGGTGTTTCATCCCTTAACCAATCGAAAAATGAAGTAGAGTTGCAACTATCCAGAAAACAGGGCAGAGCAAAGACTCTCTGTAGACTCTCTGTAAATTAAGCATAACTTCCTGCATAAAAATCCAAAAATAGAAAATGAGGTAGTTCTGGAAAGCTTATGAGATGGGTTACAACTTTGTAACATAAAGTTTTGTCAGATTAGGAATAGAATTAACTGGGATTCTTGGATCAAATCAGTACCTAAGGCAGGGAGGTGCTGTCCAATTGTTTCCAGAAATTCTGTTAACTTCGACATCTCATAACTTTTGAACCAAGACAGATTTTAGGCCAAGCAAATGCTTTCTGGAAAGCTATTGGAGTTAGCTTTAACTTTGATGTTGAGCTCCAGAATTGGTTTTGCTTTTAAACTGGCCTAAATCAGGTTGAAATGGAAACTTGTCAGGGCTGTCATGGGAACAGCAGATCAGCAGTCAAATTTGTTTAAAATTTGAACTATGTTTCCAAGTTTTATGGGTTCAATGACATATCTTGTGTTATAACTCAATGGTTTACTGTTTAAATAAATATTTGACATTTCTCAAATATATTTTTACAGATGGCAGCAGATAAACAGTTGGAGAACGGGTGGGTAGTTTCCTACTGTTCTGACCGTAGCGGCTCCCCGGAAGCATTGTGGCAAATGCTCCAATATTTCGGGTACAAGCAGATGCCGCAATACTTCGCCAAGGAAGAAGGCGGAGAGGGGAACAAGACATGGGCGATCCATGTCGAGGTTCCTGCAGGACCTACGCCACCCGGTTGGGTGCCGTTCACCGTCACGGTGAGAGGGAAACAACCGGAAGGGATGTGGCAAGTGGCAGCCCGTGACACCATGTCACGTTTCTGCCAACTACACGTGCAGGCTATGGAGGGCACTCCATACGCGCTCGTTCCGGTGGAGGGACGGGCTCAGCATGTGTGGGAAAATTTCAGCAAGCATGATGGTCCCAAAAGCGCCATTATGCTTAGAGGGTAGAGTTTACCCTACGTCTCTCATAATTTTAAAGGGACAAAAGGTCGATGTCATCTTAGGGATGTCATGGTTAACCCGCCACGGCGCTGTTTTAGACACCGTCCTCCGAGTCGTGCACTTGAACTACGAAGTGCACGAGTCTCACTCATTATTTCTGGACAGTCCAGAAATAAAACTTCCAAGTGCCTATCAAGCCACGACCATCAGATTGGAAGATATTCCGGTGGTCCGAGAGTTCCCTGATATATTCCCGGACGATTTGCCAGGGATGCCGCCCGATAGAGAGGTGGAGTTCAAGATTGAACTTGCACTGGGAACCATGCCAATATCCTGAAGGCCGTACAAGATGGCGCCCGAGGAGTTGGCTGAACTGAAGACTCAGCTCACGGACCTCCTGGAGAAGGGTTTTATTAGTCTGAGCTCCTCGCCATGGGGCTGTTCAGCGTTATTTGTCAAGAAGAAGGATGAGACGTTGCGGCTTTGCATGGACTACCGTCTATTAAATGCCGTAACCATCAAAAACAAGTACCCGTTGCCACGGATCGACATGTTGTTTGATCAGTTGGTCGAAGCAAAGATCTTTTCCAAGATGGACTTAAGATCCGGGTACCATCAGATTAAGATAAGGGAGGAGGACATTCCAAAGACAGCTTTCTTGACAAGGTACGGACTTTATGAGTACCTGGTCATGTCCTTCGGCCTCACCAATGCTCCAGCTCACTTCATGTACTTGATGAACTCGGTATTCATGCCGGAGCTGGACAAGTTTGTCGTGGTCTTCATCGACGACATCCTAGTATATTCCAAGTCGGAGGAAGATCACAAGAAACATCTGCGTATAGTCTTGCAACGGCTGCGGGATCACAAGTTATACGCAAAATTCAGCAAATGCGAGTTTTGGATATCGCAAGTGCCTTTCCTCGGGCATATCATCTCAGCGGAGGGTATCGCTGTGGACCCGAGCAAGATCACGCAAGTGCTGAATTGGAAATCCCCGAGAACTGTTCA
Source organism: Neostapfia colusana (assembly GCA_030760725.1). Classification (NCBI taxonomy): domain Eukaryota; kingdom Viridiplantae; phylum Streptophyta; class Magnoliopsida; order Poales; family Poaceae; genus Neostapfia; species Neostapfia colusana. The sequence goes on along the minus strand of JASWHV010000008.1, from coordinate 78,727,534 downwards.
TGAGGTACGGAGTTTCCTCGGACTCGCGGGATATTATCGGAGGTTCATTCCGAACTTCTCGAAGATTGCCAAGCCAATGACGGAGCTGCTGAAGAAGGCTACCAAATATGTTTGGGGTCCAACATGTGAAGCAGCATTCGAGGCTTTAGTCAAGCACCTGACATCAGCACCGGTTTTGGCGCAGCCAAACACAACAAAACCGTTCGATGTGTACTGCGATGCATCCGGCATTGGGCTCGGGTGTGTGCTGATGCAAGACCGAAGAGTGGTCGCGTATGGATCACGGCAGCTTAGAAACCATGAGCAAAATTATCCAACTCACGACTTGGAGCTCGCTGTCGTGGTACTTGCACTGAAGATGTGGAGGCACTACCTACTCGGTAACCTCGTACATTTATATACCGACCACAAAAGCCTCAAGTACATATTCACTCAGAAGGAGCTGAACATGAGGCAACGAAGATGGTTAGAACTGATAAAGGATTACGAGATAGAGATCCATTATCATCCGGGCAAAGCAAACGTAGTGGCAGATGCGCTGAGCCGCAAGTCACACGTCAATAATCTGACCATCACACCGTTGGAAGAGAGCGAACCACCACTCCATGTGATTCCACACGGAGCTCTCTACAACCTAGCTTTGATCCCCACCATCCGTGAAGAGATAGCGGCAGCCCAGAAGGATGACAAGGGCATGTCACATTTGCGGAGACGTGTAGACAGTGGGGAGTTGAAATGTTTCCGGAAGGACGGAGACGGCGTTCTGTGGTTCAAGGACCGGATCGTCGTACCCCGTAAACCGGAATTACGGAAGAAAATCTTTGATGAGGCTCACTTATCAAAGTTTTCTATTCACCCCGGCAGCAACAAAATGTATCAAGAACTCAGAAGAAAGTTTTGGTGGACACGGATGAAGCACGAGGTTGCAAAATACGTGTCCGAGTGTGATACATGTCGAAGGGTGAAGGCAGATCATATGCAGAAACCGGGACTGCTGCAACCACTGGGCATTCCTGCCTGGAAGTGGGAGGACGTGAGCATGGATTTCGTCGTCGGTTTACCCACCACCTTATACAAACATGATTCCGTGTGGGTGATCGTCGATCGGCTCACCAAAGTTGCCCATTTCATCCCGGTCAACACCAACTACAACGCCAAGAAGTACGCTGAACTGTACATCTCACGGATTCTATGCTTATACGGCGTACCCCGTACCATCATATCGGACCGAGGCACTTTATTTGTGTCCCGTTTTTGGGAGCAGCTGCTCGCTGCCTTGGGGACGAAGCTGATCCGTAGTTCAGCCTACCACCCGCAGACGGATGGGCAAACGGAGCGGGTAAATCAAATCTTAGAAGATATGCTACGAGCTTGCGCTATCAACCACGGCAAGAATTGGGATGATCACTTGCCGTTAGCCGAGTTCTCGTACAACAATGGGTACCAAGCCAGCATCAAGATGGCGCCCTACGAGGCGCTATACGGAAGAAAATACCGCACACCGTTGAACTGGTGTGAGTCTGGCGAAAGGGTTACCTTCGGGATTGACCTTGTCAACAACGCGGAAGAAAAGGTTCGACTAATTCAAGCGAACGTAAAAGCCGCTCAATCCCATCAGAAACAGTATGCGGACCGGAGAAGGCGCCCATTACAATTCGAAGTTGGAGATCACGTATATCTACGGGTGTCTCCAATGAAGGGCGTAAACAGATTTGGGGTGAGAAGAAAGTTGGCACCCCGATTCATCGGTCCATTTCAGATTACCGAGAGATATGGATCAGTGGCATACCGGTTGAAATTACCAGAAGCACTTTCCGGTGTGCACGACGTCTTTCACATTTTCCAGCTGAGGAAGTGTCTTAAGCTATCAACCACCGTTCAGCTGGAGGATATTGAAGAACTGCAACCGGATCTCACCTATCGGGAGGAACCGGTGCAGATTATTGATGAAAAGGCCCGAACCACACGCAACCGTACGTTGTGGTTCTACAAGGTTCTATGGAGTAATCACTCCATGGACGAAGCGACATGGGAGAGCGAAGAATTCCTTCGCACTAACTACCCCGACTTTTTCACGTCGCATATCCGGTAATTTTCCACCGTCCTCTCTCTCATTTTCACCTTATAATCTTGGGACGAGATTCTTTTAAGGGGGGGAATGTAAGGGCCTCAGTTTTTGACACACATTTGCAGTGTTCATCACCACACCACACACCTCATTTGAGGAAGAATGATGAACACAAATGAAGAGCAAGTAACAATTATCAACATGCTCATTAGGGAACAAACTCACACATTGCAAAAGTGGTATTTCCCACATGTGATATAGATGGGCTGGACATATGAAAACTCCTACACTTTACTAAGGATGTCCATACCAAGTTTCACCCAAATTCAAAACCTTTTTGAGGTCAGTTTGGGTAGAGTTAGGAAGAGGGCAGTTTGAAACCATATTCAAATTCAAACTGTTTTTATCCCATGAATTTAAAAGTGGAAGGCATATTCTTACTCAGCACATTTTTGTGAGCTCACACACCAATTTTCACTCCATTTGGAGTTGATATTGACATGAGCTAAGGGGGAGAAATTCAAACTTTATTTGAATTTCAAACTGAACTTGTGCTGAAATTCATTCAAACCAAACCTCATTTGAACTTTGATCAATTCAAATGGCTCATGGGTGAATAATTTGAATTGCCAAGGGTAGTATGGGGTTCACTGTTTACAACAGTTCTTAGGAGTAAATTTCAGAGGTTAAAATTGGAGGTGGGACCCATATGTCAGCCACTGCTCAGATCAAACCGACTGAGACTTTTTCACTCGGGTCGCCGAGCCGCAGCGGTGATCGCCACCGAGGGCAGCCGCCGCGCCAGCAGCTGCTTGCCCACGCGCGGGCGTGAGGCGGTGCAGAGCCTTCTTAAGGCACCTGCCCCCCCTCCTCGGCCGAGGCACCGCCGTTCTTCCCCGCAAGAACTCAGCGCCGGCCGAAAACTTCCGCAGCTCGGACTTGATCGGAGAACGCCGATCGCAGCTCCATCCGTCCACTCCAGAGCCCCAGCAAGGTACTATAGACCTTCCTCCGTCCTCCCCGTTGTTAGAATTCGGTTGAAACCGATTGATATCGGCTGTGCCGAAAGATCAAATTCGGGACTTGGAACCGCCGCACCTCGGGCTCTCGTGGACAGCCCAACCAGGGCGTTGTCACGCCCGAGCCAAGGCACCCTTGGACGCGCTGGTGACCGGTGCTGCTCATCCCCGAGCCACAGCTCGAGTGGTTGCTCACCGGCGGCGAATTTCCACTTTTCCCCTTTCTGTGTGCAGAACGACCTTCGGGTACGATTCTGTTTAATTCGTGCTCTAGAAAGGATTAGAGGGCCTCAAGCCGCTCTCACACGAGCTAGACACGGTAACGCACAAGTTGCCTTCACAACTCTGGGCCGGAGAACCTCTGTGCCCGGCGTAATTTGAGGTCTACTAATGGCGGAATGAACGGGCGGCATCAGGCGCACGGTGAGGACCTATTTCGGGCCATCCCCGAGCTGCCTCGAGCTCATGTCGACCTTCTCTAAGGTCCACTGATGCTCCCCGACCGGTTTCCCAAGTAGATGAGGTGCTAGAGAAGTCAGCCGACATGGCCGAAGTCGTTCCGAGGTGGCGGCTCGTCACCGACCATGCTCCGGCCATTGTCATGAGCAGCTGACCCTAGAATCCTGTTCCCCGAGTAAAAGTAGGCAGGGGCGGCCAGAATCGAGAAGTTTGGAGCTGTACAGCAGCCGGCGGCGAGCTCTCCGGCGAGGTCCCTCGGCGGCAGAGCGCGGGCGTCGCGAGGTTGAAGAAGGGGTGGACCCCAGCTGTCAGCGGGAGATATTTTGAATCGGGATCCGGCTGCGGCCGGGATCGGGTGTGCTGGCACGCAAAATCCTTGGACCGCGGTGTGCTGTCGCCTCGGCGTGCGACGCGTGTCCCCTGGGCCCACGCGCGAGTTTAAACTTTTCCCTGATTTTCAGATTTCCTTCAAACTTCAAATCCTCATAACTTTGGCTAGAAAGCTCCAAATTGAGTGAACCAAATTTTGCTGGATTCAGCTCTCTGAGTACTTTCAAGAAAATGAAGTTTCACTTCATGAAATTCCTTATTTCTCCAGAATTAATTCCTCAAAGTTTAAACTGTTAGGAATTTTAACTGGAGAATCCTTTGGAGGAAAATCCTGAAATTTTGCTGAGATGTTCACCAAAATATCCTTGAACTATCATAAAAATTTCAGATCCATTTGAGCTCATTTAATCCACCTAATGGTGTGATTAGTGAAACTGTTCCAGAGAAAATAGAAAATGTTCAGAAACATTTTCAGAATTTTCTCTGAAATTGTTTGGCTCATGTCCTTGGTTAGGAACCCCCAAATTAAGTGAGACCAAATCCATTAGAACCCTCTGAAAATCTAGTTTTCAGAAAGTCATAGTTTGTTTCATGAAAATCCTTAGAACACCCTAAAAGCCTTTAATTAAGGTCAAGGACATAATTAATTGTGGAGGGCTCAAATGAGCTTTGCTGCAACTAAAACTGGACCAAGTCTCTGTTTAGGTTGTAACCAAGCCACAGTAAAAGTTTCACAGTCATTAGGTTTGTCTAGCAAGGGTTATAGACTTCACAATTTCAAAGTTAATACAAATGCATTTAAATTGATACATATATTGCTCTTATCATGTAGTCGCTAAGGTCGAGGAGGAACCCGAAGTCCTAGACTTCGTTACTCTGGAGGAACAGCTAGCCTACGACCAAGAGCAGCAAGGCAAGCTCCGGTTTGCATTAACCTTTTTACAAATGTTTATAGTTTTGAGCACATCTTTGAATATTGTTCTTTGCATTAGAGTCTTGATTGGAAACCCAACTGCATAGCCAAGAAAACCATGGGTTGGGTTTAGGATCGAAAACCTCGTTAGCCACTGCATTGCTAAGATAGAGTAGGATTCGGTACAAGTCGAGTAGTTGGAACTACTCGCGAGAATAGGCTAGAGGCACATTGCTCGGGTAGAGGTAGCACATGATACACATGGCAAGAAAATGAGACCGAGCGGAGAGTAAGGGCAGCAGGACTTTGGGGCCTGTGTGCTGTAGCTCCGCTTGTGTCGATTGAGGACCGAGCCGTGTGCGGGCCTGTTGAACAAGCTAGAACAGTACCGAAGACCTACCGGCTATATGGGAACCGGGAAACTGATGTAACTCGGGTAGCTGGGTGTTGAGGCATAGCTGGTCGTTCAGAGGGTAGGTTGAGAGCTCGAGGTGTAAATCGGCTGGCGGCACTGAGATGCGCGTGCAGAGACCTCTTGCTCGGGACGATTGGACCGGTTCAACATTTGGCTAACAGGTGAAAGGTAGTCGCGTACGGCGTCCGTCATGGTTGTTGTAGGCAACATCGAGTACGGGCGTACGTGACGGGTTGTTCGGGTAACGCTGCAGGTGTAAATCGATTATAATCGCCGTCCCTCGCGGTCAGTGAGTACCACTTGTTCACTGTACCGTGACGTAGAAAGAACAGGCTAGTTACATGTTAAAATGTTGCTGATTGAAAGCTGGACATTGATTGTTAATGATATGTTGTAGCTTAGAGCTAACTAAAGTTCTTTTCAACTTTGGGCAAAGTACATGAGAGAAATGCGTTTCTTGTTTGATTGCGGCTCTCTCATGTTCCTTATCGTAAGGTTCTCCACAACCTGCTGCTAAAACTTGAAAGTAAGGTTCTACTAATTAGGCGAGTCCTTGCAACTGATTTTTACCTCATGTAACCCATTACCCTCATGTAGAAGTTCCATGTTTAGGTGAGACGGGTCAGACTTGCTGAGCCTTCGTGCTCACTTCTTGTGTTTGAAGCTTTTGCAGGGTTCTATGAGGAAGGGACTCCCGAAGAGGAGACGGAACCCCAGGAGGGGAACCCCGTCGAGTGGGAGTCGTGCACGCCGCAGAGTTAGTGTGCGTGTGTGCTAGCAAGGACACGTTCGAGGGCTGAACGTGCACTTGATGCTTAGTCTACGCCCGCGAGTGTAGACTGAACTTATTTTGATGTAAACATGTTCATAAAACTGTTTATGTAATAAACTTCTGCTTCCGCTTTGTACCTTTGACGTGTGTTATACGGTGCTGTGCAACACAGCACCCCTCAGCGTGATCCTGGCTCGACAGGACCAATGGGGTCATGTCAAGAAGCGGCGGGACCACTTTTACCAGGGGCTTAACCCGCTCCTGAAGGACAAGTTGGCGATGTTCAATCGCGGCAGCCTCAACGACATCATTGATGCTGCGATTGTTCAGGAGGACTCCGGAAAGGAGTTGGCGGCAGCAGAGCGAAAGCGAAGCGCGCCGCAAAGCAGCGGAGAAGGAAGCAGTCCTTCTCAGAAATTTCGTATGGTGAATCGCCCACCATCAGGTCCACGCTGGCAGCCACCACAGCGGTCGATGCCATTCCGCAGTCGGCCGTACTCTCCACCGGCATTCAGGCCGGCACTGCCAGCACCACCTCCGCAACAACAGCAGCAGCGGGTGATGCTGCGTGCGTATGCACCTCAGCAGCGCATGCCGGGCTTTCATCCCCCGAGCACTACACCAGCAGCGGCCACATGTTACAAGTGTGGTTGTCCAGGACACTTCGCGAGCAGTTGCCCGGAGAGGCAAGGCGGCGGAGTGGCACCGCAGTTTCCGGGGAGGAAGCAACCCCGGAACCCTACTAATGCACGGCGGGCAAACCCTAGGCCCGGCACCGTCCACCAGCTTGCCATTGAGGACGTGCCGGAGGGCGAGCCAATCCTTGTGGGTATGTTCCAACTCCACCAGCATCCCGCTATAGTACTGTTTGATTCAGGCGCCACGCATAATTTTATTAGCCAAGCTTTCATTGCTAAACACAGCTTGCCAATACTACCCACCGATAGTCCATATTTAATTTGTTCACCAGGTGGGAAGATTTCAGCAAGCGTAATGGTTTCCAAAGCACCATTATGCTTAGCGGGTAGAGTGTACCCCACGTCTCTCATTATCTTAGAGGGACAGAAGGTCGATGTCATCCTAGGGATGTTGTGGTTAACCCGCCACGGCGCTGTTTTAGACACCGTCCTTCGAGTCGTGCACTTAAACTCAGAAGTGCACGGGTCTCACTCATTATTTCTGAACAGTCCAGAAATAAAGCTTCCAAGTGTCTATCAAGCCACAACCATCAGATTGGAAGATATTCCAGTGGTCCGAGAGTTCCCTGACGTATTCCCGGATGATTTGCCGGGGATGCCGCCTGATAGAGAGGTGGAGTTCAAGATTGAACTTGCACCGGGAACCATGCCAATATCCCGAAGGCCGTACAAGATGGCGCCCGAGGAGTTGGCTGAACTGAAGACTCAGCTCACGGACCTCCTGGAGAAGGGTTTTATTAGTCTGAGCTCCTCGCCATGGGGCTGTTCAGCGTTATTTGTCAAGAAGAAGGATGAGACGTTGCGGCTTTGCGTGGACTATCGTCCATTAAATGCCGTAACCATCAAGAACAAGTAACCGTTGCCATGGATCGACATGTTGTTTGATCAGTTGGTCGAAGCAAAGATCTTTTCCAAAATGGACTTAAGATCCGGGTACCATCAGATTAAGATAAGGGCTGAGGACATTCCAAAGACAGCTTTCTCGATGAGGTACGGACTTTATGAGTACCTGGTCATGTCCTTCGGCCTCACCAATGCTCCAGCTCACTTCATGTACTTGATGAATTCGGTATTCATGCCGGAGCTGGACAAGTTTGTCGTGGTCTTCATTGACAACATCCTGGTATATACCATGTCGGAGGAAGATCACAAGAAACATTTGTGTATAGTCTTGCAACGGCTGCGGGATCACAAGCTATACGCGAAGTTCAGCAAATGCGAGTTTTGGATATCGCAAGTGCCTTTCCTCGGGCATATCATCTCAGCGGAGGGTATCGCTGTAGATCCGAGCAAGATCACTCAAGTGCTGAATTGGAAATCCCCGAGAACTGTTCACGAGGTACGGAGTTTCCTCGGACTCGCGGGATATTATCGGTGGTTCATTCCGAACTTCTCGAAGAATTCCAAGCCAATGACAGAGCTGCTGAAGAAGGCTACCAAATATGTTTGGAGTCCAGCATGTGAAGCAGCATTCAAGGCTTTAGTCAAGCACCTGACATCAGCACCGGTTTTGGCGCAGCCAGACACAACAAAACCGTTCGATGTGTACTGCGATGCATCCGGCATTGGGCTCGGATGTGTGCTGATGCAAGACCGAAGAGTGGTCGCGTATGGATCACGGCAGCTTAGAAACCATGAGCAGAATTATCCAACCCACGACTTGGAGCTCGCTGCCGTGGTACTTGCACTAAAAATGTGGAGGCACTACCTACTCGGTAACCTCGTACATTTATATACCGACCACAAAAGCCTCAAGTACATATTCACTCAGAAAGAGCTAAACATGAGGCAACGAAGATGGTTAGAACTGATAAAGGATTACGAAATAGAGATCCATTATCATCTGGGCAAGGCAAACGTAGTGGCAGATGCGCTGAGCCGCAAGTCACACGTCAATAATCTGACCATCACACCATTGCAAGAGAGCGAACCACCACTACATGTGATTCCACACGGAGCTCTCTACAACCTAGCTTTGATCCCCAACATCCGTGAAGAGATAGTGACAGCTCAGAAACATGACAAGGGCATGTCGCATTTGCGGAGACGTGTAGATAGTGGGGAGCTGAAATGTTTCCGGAAGGACGGAGACGGTGTCCTATGGTTCAAGGACCGGATCGTCGTACCCCGTAACCCGGAATTACGGAAGAAGATCTTTGATGAGGCTCACTTATCAAAGTTTTCTATTCACCCCGGCAGCAACAAAATGTATCAAGAACTCAGAAGCAAGTTTTGGTGGACACGGATGAAGCGTGAGACTGCAAAATACGTGTCCGAGTGTGATACATGTCGAAGGGTGAAGGCAGACCACATGCGGAAACCGGGACTGCTGCAACCACTGGGCATTCCTGCCTGGAAATGGGAGGATGTGAGCATGGACTTCATCGTCGGTTTACCCACCACTTTTTAGAAACATGATTCTGTGTGGGTGATCATCGATCGGCTCACCAAAGTTGCCCATTTCATCCCGGTCAACACCAACTACAACGCCAAGAAGTACGCTAAACTCTACATCTCACGGATCCTATGCTTGTACGGCGTACCCCATACTATCATATCGGATCGGGGCACTTTATTTGTGTCCCGTTTTGGGAGCAGCTGCACGCTGCCTTTGGGACGAAGTTGATCCGTAGTTCAGCATACCACCCGCAGACAGATGGGCAAACCGAGCGGGTGAATCAGATCTTAGAAGACATGCTACGAGCTTGCGCTATCAACCACGGCAAGAATTGGGATGATCGCTTGCCGTTAGCCGAGTTCTCGTACAACAATGGGTACCAAGCCAGTATAAAGATGGCGCCCTACGAGGCGCTATACGGGCGGAAATGCCGCACACCATTGAACTGGTGTGAGTATGGTGAAAGGGTTACCTTCGGGATTGACCTTGTCAACAACGCGGAAGAGAAGGTTCGACTGATTCAAGCGAACCTAAAAGCCGCCCAATCCCATCAGAAACAGTATGCCGACCGGAGAAGACGCCCACTACAATTCGAAGTTGGAGATCACGTATATCTACGGGTGTCTCCAATGAAGGGCGTAAACAGATTTGGGGTGAGAGGAAAGTTGGCACCCCGATTCATCGGTCCATTCCAGATTACCGAAAGATGTGGATCAGTGGCATACCGGCTGAAATTACCAGAAGCACTTTCCGGTGTGCACGACGTCTTTCACATTTCCCAGCTGAGGAAGTGTCTTAAGCTATCAACTACCGTTCAGCTGGAGGATATTGAAGAACTGCAACCGGATCTCACCTATCGGGAGGAACCGGTGCAGATTATCGATGGAAAAGCCCGAACCACACGCAACCATACGTTGTGGTTCTACAAGGTTCTATGGAGTAATCACTCCATGGACGAAGTGACATGGGAGAGCGAAGAATTTCTTCGCGCTAACTACCCCGACTTTTTCACGTCGCATATCCGGTAATTTTCCACCGTCCTCTCTCTCGTTTTCACCTTATAATCTCGGGACGAGATTCTTTTAAGGGGGCAGGAATGTAAGGGCCTCAGTTTTTGACACATAATTGAAGTGTTCATCACCACACCACACACCTCATTTGAGGAAAGATGATGAACACAAATGAAGAGCAAGTAACCACCATCAACATGCCCATTAGAGAACAAACTCACATATTGCAAAAGTGGTATTTCCCACATGTGATATAGGTGGGCTGGACATATGAAAACTCCTACACATTGCTAAGGATGTCCATGCAAAGTTTCACCCAAATTCAAAACCTTTTTGAGGTCATTTTGGGTATAGCTAGGAAGAGGGCAGTTTGAAACCATATTCAAATTCAAACTGTTTTTATCCCATGAATTCAAAAGTGGGAGGCATATTATTACTCAGCACATTTTTGTGAGCCCACACACCAATTTTCACTCCATTTGGAGTTGATCTTGACATGAGCTAAGTGGGGGAAATTCAAACTTTATTTGAATTTCAAACTGAACTTGTGCTGAAATTCATTCAAACCAAACCTCATTTGAACTTTGATCAATTCAAATGGCTCATGGGTGTATAATTTGAATTAACAGGGGTACTATGGGGCTCACTGCTTACAACAGTGATTAGCAGTAAATTTCAGAGGTTAAAACTGGAAGTGGGACCCACATGTCAGCCACCACTTCAACTCAAACCGACTGAAATTTTCTCACTCGGTTAACTGAGCCGCCGCTATGATCGCCACCGAGGGGAGCCGCCGTGCCAGCAGCTGCTTGCCCACGCGCGGACGTGAGGCGGTGCAGAGCCTTCTTAAGGCACCTTTCCCCCTCCTCGGCCGAAGCATCGCCGTTCTTCCCCCGCAAGAACTCAGCGCCGGCCGAAACTTTCTGCAGCTCGGAATCGATCGGAGAGCGCCGATCACAGCTACCTCCGTCCCCTCCAGAGCCCCGGCAAGGTACTAGAGACCTTCCTCCGTTTTCCCCGCTGCTAGAATTCAGTTGAAACCGATTGATATCGGTTGTGCCGAAAGATCAATTCGGTGACTTAGAACTGCCGCACCTCGGGCTCCCGTAGACAGCCCAGCCAGGGCGTTGTCACGCCCGAGCCAAGGCACCCTTGGACGCGCTGGTGACTGGTGCTGCTCACCCCCGAGCCACAGCCCGAGTGATTGCTCACCGGCGGCGAATTTCCAATTTTCCCCTTTCTGTGTGCAGCACGACCTTCGGGTGTGATTCTGTCGAATTCGTGCTCTAGAAAGGATTAGAGGGCCTCAATCCGCTCTCACACAAACTAGACACGGTAACGCACAAGTTGCCTTCACAACCCTTGGCCGGAAAACCTCTGTACCAGGCGTATTTCGAGGTTTACCAACGGCGGAACAAACGGGAGACATCGGGCTCACGGTGAGGACCTACTTCGGGCCTTCCCCGAGCTGCCTCAAGCTCATGTCGACCTTCCCTGAGGTCCACTGATGCTTCCCGACCGGTTCCTCGAGTAGTTGGGGTGCTAGGGGAGTCAGCCGACACGACCGAAGTTGTTCCGAGGCGGTGGCTCGTCGCTGACCATGTACCGGCCGTTGTCATGAAGAGCTGACCCCAGAAACATGTTCCCCGAGTGAAAGTAGGCAGGGGAGGCCAAAATCGTGAAGTTTGGAGCTGTACAGAAGCCGGCGGCGAGCTCTCCGGCGAGGTCCCTCGGCGGCAGAGCGCGGGCGTCGCGAGGTTGAATAAGGGGGTGGACCCCAGCTGTCAGCGGCTGATATTTTGAATCGGGATCGGGCTGCGGCCGGGATCGGGTGTGCTGGCGCGCAAAATCCTTATGGGCCGCGGTGTGCTGTCGCCTCGGCGTGCGACGCGTGTCCCCGGGGCCCACGCGCGAGTTTAAACTTTTCCCCGATTTTCAGATTTCCTTCAAACTTCAAATCCTCATAACTTTGGCTAGAAAGCTCCAAATCGAGTGAACCAAATTTTGTTGGATTCAGCTATCTGAGCACTTTCCAGAAAATCAAGTTTCATTTCATGAAATTCCTTATTTCTCCAGAATTAATTCCTCAAAATTTAAAATGTTTGGAATTGTAACTGGAGAATCCTTTGGAGGAAAATCCTGAAATTTTGCTGGGATGTTCACCAATTTATCCCTGAACTACCATAAAAATTTCAGACCCATTTGAGCTTATTTAATCCACCTAATGGTGTGATTAGTGAAACTGTTCCAGAGAAAATAGAAAATGTTCAGAAACATTTTCAGAATTTTCTCTGAAATTGTTTAGCTCATATCTTTAGTTAGGAACCTTCAAATTAAGTGAGACCAACTCCATTAGAACCCTCTGAAAATCTAGTTTTCAGAAAGTCATAGTTTGTTTCATGAAAATCCTTAGAGCACCCTAAGAGTTCCAATTGAGGTCAAGGACATAATTAATTGTGGAGTGCTCAAATGAGCTTTGCTGCAACTAAAACTTGACCAAGTCTCTAATTAGGTTGTAACCAAGCCACAGTAAAAGTTTTAAAGTCATTGAGTCTGTCTAGTGGGACTTATAAGCTTCACAAGTTCAAACTTAATACAAATGCATTCAAATTAATACATGTACCTCTCTTATCATGTAGTCGCTAAGGTCGAGGAGGAACCCGAAGTCCTAGACTTCGTTACTCCAGAGGAACAGCTAGCCTACGACCAAGAGCAGCAAGGCAAGCTCCGGTTTGCATTAACCTTTTTGCAAGTTTTTATTGTTTTGAGCACATACTTGATTACTTTGTTCTTTGCATTAGAGTCTTGTTTGGAAATCCAACTGCATAGCCAAGAAAACCATGGGTTGGGTTTAGGAGTTCAAACCCCGTTAGCTACTGCAATGCTAAGAAATATAGGATTCGGTACAAGTCGAGTAGTTGGAACTACTCGCGAGCATAGGCTAGAGGCACTCGACTCGGGTAGTGATAGCACATGAAACACATGGCAAGAAAATGAGACCGAGCGGAGGGTAAGGGCAGCAGGACTTTGGGGCCTGTGTGCTGTAGCTCCGCTTGTGTCGATTGAGGATCGAGCCGTGTGCAGGCCTGTTGAACAAGCTAGAACAGTACCGAAGACCTACCGGCTATATGGAAACCGGGAAACTGATGTAACTCGGGTAGCTGGGTATTGAGGCATTGCCCGTCGTTCAGAGGGTAGGTTGAGAGCTCGAGGTGTAAATCGGCTGGCGGCACTGAGATGCGCGTGCAGAGACCTCTTGCTCGGGACGATGGGACCGGTTCAATATTTGGCTGACGGGTGAAAGGTGGTTGCGTACGGCGTCCGTGATGGTTGTTGTAGGCAACATCGAGTACGGGCGTACGTGACAGGTTGTTCGGGTAACCCTGCAGGTGTAAATCGATTATAATCGCCGTCCCTCACGGTCAGTGAGTACCACTTGTTCACTGTACCATAACGTAGAAAGAACAGGCTAGTTACATGTTAAAATGTTGCTGATTGAAAGATGGACTTTGCTTGTTAATGGTTTGTTGTAGTTTAGAGCTAACTAAAGTTCCTTTCAACTTTGGGCATAGTACATGAGAGAAATGCGTTTCTTGTTTGATTGCAGCTCTCTCATGTGCCTTAGTGTAAGGTTCTCCACAACCTGCTGCTAAAACTTGAAAGTAAGGTTCCACTAAGTAGGCGAGTCCTTTGCAAATAATTTTTACCTCATGTACCATCACCCCTCATGTAGAAGTTCCATGTTTAGGTGAGACGGGTCAGACTTGCTGAGCCTTCGTGCCCACTGCTTGTGTTTGAAGCTTTTGCAGGGTTCTATGAGGAAGGGACTCCCGAAGAGGAGACGGAATCCCAGGAGGGGAATCCCGTCGAGTGGGAGTCGTGCACGCCGCAGAGTTAGTGTGCGTGTGTGCTAGCAAGGACACGTTCAAGGGCTTAACGTGCACTTGATGCTTAGTCTACGCCTGCGAGTGTAGACTGAACTTATTTTGATGTAAACATGTTCATACTTGTTTATGTAATAGAATTTCGCTTCCGCTTTGTACCTTTGACGTGTGTTATACGGTGCTGTGCAACGCAGCACCCCTCAGCGTGATCCTGGCTCGACAAGACCGTGGGGTCGTGTCAAAAATCAATTTTCGCAAAATGCTAACCAAAATATCCTACGGTTTGGCCGATTCATTTTTTTGTTTTGGTTCCGCTTTTTTCGGTTTCGGTGTTCGGTTTTGGTTATTTTTGCCCACCTTGACCCTACGCCAGTGCCGTGTGTGACATGTCTCTAGGCGCCTCGCCGAAGAAGGGCTACCTGCCAGCACCGGAGGAAGGTTAAGTCCAGAGTGATCAAGCCTCCCTCCAGGTACTGTTGTGGGCAACAAATCCGCCATAGACGGCGTTTGGCCCACATGACACTAGATGTCACCGTTGCCTCGGTCCAGCATAAGTTGCTATCGTCCTCGGTCTTATAGCAGGTGACCGTCTCTCTGCGCAGAGATTGGCTTGGGGGACAACCAAGTATGTCATGGAGCAGTATATTGCTCGACTTGTAGCTGTTGAGTTCCTTAGTTGCCTTGTATCCCCTTTTGTATGTCAGAACTCTGTTATTAATGAAGCTCTTTGTTTCAAGTCTTGTATTGCCTTGAATTGTTGATGTAGACTTCGGACTCTTAGCAGCGCAAGGGTCCGGAATGACTTAGTCGATGTGGATAACTCTTTGCCAATGTCTCGAGCTTGTTCCTCCGGGTCCTTAGCAGCGTCAGGACCCAGGGCGCTCCGGTAGTGTGGCTACCACTCCTTCCGAGTCCTCGGCGGCGAAAGGACCCAAGTGAAGTTTGGCCCTTGTCTTCGGCTTGTCCCAGGGAGACACGCGGCAGCTTAGGACATCACTTCAGCTGGGAGACTCATTCCGGAGCCCGGGGCACATGTCCGCTCCGAAACTCTTCTTGCAGGGAGCAGGCTCTAGAGCCAGGCGATACGTGGCAACTCCGGACCTCACCTCAGCAGGGAGGCTTTGGACCGGAGCCTAGAGCACGTGTGAGCTCCGGAGCTATCCTCATCGGGGAGGAGGCTCTGAGCTAGGTGAGGCGTGGCAGCTCCGGGTTCCACCTCAGCAGGGAGGCTTCGGACCGGAGCCCAGGTCATGCGTCAGCTCAGGATCTCAAGCGCACGTGGCTGCCTCAGGGCTGACCTTAGGGACAAGGGCACGTGGCTTGCCCGTTTATAGTTGATATGCTTGAGGAAGCACAAACTATAAAGGGAGAATGCACAGGGCACGTGTGAGCTTGGGAGCTATCCTCAGCAGGGAGGATGCTCTGAGCCAAATGATGCGTGGCAGCTTCGGGTTCCACCTCAGCAGGGAGGCTTCGGACCGGAGCCTAGGGCACGCGTTGGCTCCAGATCTCATGCGCACGTGGCAGCCCCAGGGCTGACCTTAGGACCAAGGGCACGTGGCTTGTCTGTTTATAGTTGATATACTTGAGGAAGCACAAACTGTAAAGGGAGAATGCACAGGACAAGGCAAAACTTTCTCACTTTAGGCTCTTTCTCCGAAACAGGCCATACTAGAAGGCAACGACTCGTCCAGAATGTCGAGAGTGGTAGGACTCCTCCGGGACATAGCTGGTCTAAGCGCTGTTCCTAGACACTATGACACCCTTTCAGAGAAAATAAAACCCTACCGCTACGCTAAGGATAGAACTTACGGAGGTGTTCTATGTTCCATGGATTGCGTAGAGGTACCCCATCCTCTGTGGCTAGACGCACGCACCCAGGGCGGCATACTTGTGTCACTCGGAAGGGGCCCTTCTAGCTGGGGGAGAGTTTGTTCCCTCCTTCTCGAGAAATTATTCACCTTAGCACCAGGTCGCCCACCTCGAGCTGTCTACTCCGCACGAACTGCTGCTGATAACGCCGGAGCGCTTGACGGTATCATGCGTTTCGGGTAGCTGCTTGCCACCTTCTCTCATCGACAAGGTCGATATCTTCACGCCGAAGCTGGTCCTGCGTAGCTTCGTCATACGCTCGGACACGGGATGAGCCCATGGTGATATCTGGGGGGGGGGGGGGGGCAGCCTCAGCCCCATACACCAGGAAGAAGGGTGTTTTCCCTATCGAGTGATTTAGGTACGTCCGGCTAGCCCACAATGTACACAGAAGCTCTTCAACCCAATTGGCACCGTGCTTCTTAAAGCTATTGTAGGTGCGCGTCTTGAGTCCCCTAAGAATCTCGGCGTTTACCCTTTCGGCTTGACAGTTACTCTCTGGGTGAGCAACAAAAGCATAGCAAACTTGGATGCCGAGGTCTTCGCAATAGTCTTGGAATACTGCACTGGTGAACTAGGTCCCGTTGTTGGTGATGATCCTGTTCGGGACCCCGAACCGGCAGATGATTAACTTGATGAACTTGACCGCTGACTGCTTGTTGATAGTTACCACAGGGGTAGCTTCCGACCACTTGGTGAACTTGTCTACGGCGACGTAGAGGTACCGGTACCCTCCGACAGATCTAGGGAATGGTCCCAGGATGTCCAGCCCCCACAAAGCAAAGGGCCATGAGGGCGGGATCATCTGCAAGGTCTGCGTTGGTGTCTGGATCTGCTTAGCGTGGAACTTGCACACGTTGCATCTCTTAACCAGGTCGACGGCATCCCAGAAAGATGTCGACCAGTAAAAGCCATGCCGAAAGGCCTTACTGACTAGTGTGCAGGAAGATGCATGATTCCCACACCCATCTCCATGGATCTCTGCGAGTAGGTCGCATCCCTCCTCCCAGGTTATGCACCGCAATAGGACGCCATTAGCATCACGCCAGTAGAGATCCCCTTCTACCAGCGTGTATCTCTTAGCCAACCAAGTGATCCGTTCAGCAGATACACGTTCATCAGGAAGGAAGTTGTCTTTCAAGTAGTCCCAGATCTCCGTGATCAATGCATCGGGACCTACGTGACCACTTGGATCTTGAGCGTCAGGTTGCAAGAAGTCCCCGGTGACGCTTATGATCCTTGGCGTGCGCCATGGTAACATGGCCGCTGGGACCGCCAGATTCAAGGTGCTGGTCCTGCCTCCTTCGCCTAATTCAGCCGGCCAAGCTGTAGGTCGCAGCAACTTCCTTTCAAAGACCCCCTCACGCACCGGAGACCAAGCGGAAGCCTTCGTTGACAGGTCGTCGACTACTGTATTATTGGCACGGAGAACATGGCACAAGTCCAAGGATAAGAAGTCCTTCTCCAACTTCTGTACTTGGAGGAGATAGGCTGCAAGCTGTGGGTCGTTGCAGCAGCACTCTCCCTTGACTTGCTTGATGATCAACTGATAATCACCCTTGACCAACAACTGTTGGACGCCAAGGGACAACACGCTCTTTAATCCGAAGATGAGGGCCTCATACTCCGCCATGTTGTTGTCGCCTTGAAGTCAAGTCGCACCATGTATTTGAACTGCTATCCGGTTGGTGTAATGAGCAGAATCCCCGCTCTGGCACCTTGCTTCCGTGAGGAGCCGTCGAAGAAGAGAATCCAGTAGGGCCCAGTGGAGGCCGCAGCTCTGGGCTCTGGTTCATCGATGTCCTGGCCCCCTGGCTAGCATGGTGGTGGAGTCCACTCTGCCATGAAGTCAGCTAATGCCTTGCTTTTCACTGCATGACACGGTAAGAAGTCCAGCTCGAACTCCACCAACTCCGAATCTCATTTAGCTATGTTTCTAGTGGCATTGGGGCTGTGGAGGATAGTTCTCAGCGGGTATGAGGTAACCACCGAGATCTTGTGAGCTTGGAATTAATGGCGCAGCTTCCTCGATGCAACGAGGATTGCATAGAGAAGTTTGTGCACCTCCAGATATCTTGTCATGGCATCGTGGAGGACCTCGCTGATCAAGTCGTCATTTGCACGATAGCATAGTTGCTTGGGTCACCCCTCATCCATCATAGTATCAAGGTAGTTTATAGAAATAATTTGTCTTGTTCTTGTCAAGACAATAAATATTCATTGTGTGATGCATGTCAAATGGCCAAGAGCCAACAATTGTCTTATTCAAGTTCTCTTCATAATTCAAGTTCACCTTTAGAACTCATTCACTCCGATGTTTGGGGACCGGCACCAAGCCTAGTAGGAAGAAAAACGTACTACGCGAGCTTCATCGATGACCTTAGCAAATTTACATGGATCTATTTGCTCAAGTTCAAATCTGAAGTATTTCAAAGATTCCAAGAGTTCCAATATCTAGTGGAACGATGGTTTGATCGGAAAATAGTTGCCATGCAAACCGATTAGGGGGAGAATATCAGATATTAAACTCCTTCTTCGAACAAGTTGGCATCACACATCGAGTCTCATGTCCCCATGCACACCAACAAAACGGCATGGCAGAAAGAAAATATTGTCATATAGTTGAGGTCGGCTCATCTTTACTTGCTCATATCTCAATGCCGTTAAAATTTTGGGATGAAGCATTCTTAGCCGCAACATATCTTATCAAACGAACTCCTAGTAAAGTCCTTGGCTATGACATTCTGTAGGTCGAAGAGCACGTGAAAAGCTACCAGAGGGAGGTGAATGGTAGATTAAAACTTTTCGCAGCGGAAACAACAAAAACCCCTCAGCAAAAAATCAATCGGTTAAAGAAACCGTGTGTGCAAGTGTTTTCAAACGTGTTCAACCGTGAAAAATCAAGTAGAGAGGTAGAGAATCAAGTCACAGATCTAATGCAACAAGAATCACTTGAAAACACGAAGTAAAACTTGAGATACGATCAAAACATTAAACGAAGATCAATCTGTTCTACCCGATATAAAACAGATCTGCAATGCTGCAAAGAAACTCGTGTATCTCAAAAACTACAGATCCAAAGCTCGTTAAAATTTCACAAATGATATATAATTGAGTTGTGAAGACAACTCAAAAATAATCACGTCAATCGGATATGTAAAACTCGAGTTATGAACGAAACACCGAAGCAACGTCGGTCTGTCCAGAAACTCGGCGAGAAAGACTTGACGAAAAATAAATCGGACGAACAAGGCACAAAAGCTCCTCGAAACTATGAACTTTATTCAATAGAAACACAAGAGGAACAGCCCAAAGTTCTCTCCCCACGAGAGCTCTGGCCTCCCTTGCTTTTATAGCCAACCCTCAGGCTAAACAATCCAATCTAGGACTCCTACTCCTAATTGGACTCGTATCCTAACTTACCATAACTGCTCAGGACTCTCCTATTCGCAGATAGAAGCAATCGTGAGACTTCCAAACACCTTAGGAACGTCCTAAACATTCCTAAAACAACTCAACTTCGTGCCTAGCACGAAATCCTATCATAACCAACTCAAATCTTCCATATTTGAGCCATATCCGACTCAGCCTCAGCCTGAGTACGCAATCCAGCCGGTTGGACCTTTCCGACCAATTCTTTACGTCCACTTCTCTTCATCACGCCTTGGAACAATGTTGCCACGTCCATGCACTCCTTGCACACGTGCAAACACCTTCCAACGACGTACACGCATCCTTCATATGCACTGCCCTTGATCCAAACATGCTGCGCGACCTCCCGATCAACTCAACCACAGCTCCTCCCGAACTTGGTTGTTGGAACCTCATCTCCTCCCTGAGACTAGTCCAAGGATCCCGTCACCAGCCATGTCTTGAACTCAAGCAACACCTGCACATGAATAAACAACCAATTCTTCCGAGCACAAGTCCTCGACTTGACTCACGTTAGTTCGAAAACCACAACACCTTACATGAGCACGTCACATAAGCATGTTGCAAACCATATCAAATGATAACAGCCATAACCACCAAAACACACAAAACTTAACAAATTAATACTAAGCAAACCTTCCCATAAAAGCAAGTTTGAAACGTTGCGAGTTAAAAGCAAAAACAAGACGCTCCAGTTCTATGAGTTGAACTTCACGGGAGCTCCCTAAAAACAAGCTCCGGACCTCACAGAAGCTCTCCGGACCTTGCAGGAGCTCTCCGGACCTTGCGTCGGACCTTGCCAACACTTGGCGGACCTAACAAAGAACTTGTCGGACCTTGCCACAGAAGAATTTTTGGCAATATTCAAAACTTTGAATGTCAATGCTAACTTTTATCCTAATTGCCAATGTATTCAGCACACATAGGTCTCACAATCTCCCCCTTGATGAATGCATTGGCAACACCAATTAAAATCCGAACATTGGCTTATGAAAAGTTTTGAAAAGCTTTGAAAACTCATTTCTCCCCCTTTATTAATTTCTCCCCATTTTTTAAAATCAGAGAAGGGAGAAAGTGTATAACATATGCAAAGTGTAAAAAAAATCTCTCCTTATACATATTTCTCCCCCTTTGACAATGTATTCAGCAAGGTTCAAAAGAGAAATTTTTAAATGTTATGAGCATATTATAACATATACATACAAAACAAAGCTCATCCAAGTCATACTATCAGGTTACTTACACTATCACATCAATGAGATACATAAAGTAGTGTAAGCCATGCTAGAGATCAAATGTATTTTTCAGTTTAAGCAAGTCATGATCTCCCTTACTCAACTATTTCAAAACCTGAAAACATGACACTTGTTGCTGCATTTTTATTATTCATAATTATTTAAGGCACAAAGTTAATCATATGATATTTGCAAGAGATTATATGCCGCATCAGCCTTATTCTAACCAACCAAGCCAAGCCTATGTCATTTGACAATCAGAAGCTTAAGGACATGGTTTTAGTCATACACAATTCCTTCCAAGTTCATATCTTAGTGCAATGATAAGCAATCTCAAAAGAAGAAGTGTGATGCATGCATATTCTCTTGATCTTTTCTCAATTTTTTATTTGAAAACTCAACATGTGATCTGATCACTTGATTATTTTTTTATGATTAAAAGCACTTGTGAGCACGCAACAAGTTCAAAATAGCAAGAAAGTTTGATCATGACCAGATTTAGTGTAAGTAATTATTCCAATTACTAGTCATGGCAAAAACTACAAAATGTATAACATGAGTAATGTAGTAAGAACTTTCAGCCTGTAAAAGGAATCACAAAGTCATATATGTATGAAATACTATGCTCATATTATTTTAGTTTCAGATTCACGCATAGACTTTCGAAGTTTCAAAAACTCCCCCTCAATTTAAGCCATGAGGATGCATAACCCCTATTTCACTACGAATGAAACAAAAACGAGTGAAATCCAAAGGTTTTGTAAAAATATCAGCCAATTGTTGTTCGGTATCGACATGGTGAAGTACAATGTTTCCTTTTTCAACATTATCACGAAGAAAGTGATACCTAATGTCAATGTGCTTAGTTCTAGAGTGTTTCACGGGGTTTTTAGCAATACAAATTGCACTAGTGTTATCACAAAACAGTGGAACACTATCTAAATCAACCCCATAGTCCTTAAGTGTTTGAACAATCCAAAGAATTTGTGAGCAAGCGCTAGCCGCAGCTACATATTCATATTCGGCCGTGGATTGTGCAACTGAACTTTGTTTTCTAGAGGACCAAGCAACAAGTGAATCACCAAGAAAATGACAAGCACCCGAAGTACTTTTCCTATCAATCCTACAACTCCCAAAATCAGCATCCGAAAAAGCTTTCAAAGATACGGTTGAGGAAGAAGGAAGAAAAATGTCAAATTCTTGAGTTCCATGTAGGTACCTGAGAATCCTTTTGATGGCTTGGCAATGTGAAGCACGTGGAGAAGCTTGAAAACGTGCACAAAGACATACGCTGAATTGTATGTCCGGTCTTGACGCTGTGAGATACAAAAGTGATCCAATCATACTTCTGTATTCTTTTTTATCGACCGGGTCACCATCTCCGTCAAGTTCAAGTGTTGTTGCTGTTCCCATTGGTGTCTGGAGAGGCTTGCATTTGTCCATGTTGAAGCGCTTAAGAAGGTCCTTTGTATACTTAGTTTGATGCACAAAAGTTCCTTCTTTTGTTTGCTTGATTTGCAGCCTCAAAAAGTATGTGAGTTCTCCCATCATACTCATCTCAAATTCTGAACTCATCATAGCTGAAAACTTGGACACGAGATCATGAGAAGCACAACCAAAGATAATATCATCCACATACACTTGAACGAATAATGAGTCATTGCCATGCTTAAGTACAAAAAGAGTTTTATCAACCTTGCCCATGGTAAACCCCTTTTCAAGTAAGAATGTTTTTAACCTATCATACCATGCTCTAGGGGCTTGTTTTAGACCGTACAAGGCTTTGGACAGTTTGTAAACATGATTAGGAAAATTTGGATTTTCAAAACCCGGTGGCTGCTTAATATAAACCTCCTCCTCTATGTAGCCATTAAGAAAAGCACTTTTAACATCCATTTGATATAACTTGAAACCTTTAGATGCAACAAATGCTAATAAAATTCTTATAGCTTCTAATCTAGCAACAGGAGCAAATGTTTCATCAAAATCTAGACCTTCAATTTGAGTGAAACCTTGAGCAACCAACCTAGCTTTATTCCTAACCACAACCCCATCCTCACTTTGCTTATTTTTAAATACCCATTTAGTTCCAATTAATGTGTGACCTTGAGGTGGAGGTACAAGTTTCCAAACATTATTTCTTTCAAAATTTTCTAACTCTTCTTGCATGGCATTAATCCAAGATTTATTAGTGAGTGCGTGTGATATATCCTTGGGTTCAAAAGAAGCAACAAAAGCAGAATGAGCATGAGAGTTTGGATCGCAAAACCTGGACTGAGTGACTCGTTCATGGAAGCTTCCAATGATTTGTTGTGGAGGATGACTTTTGAGTACTCGGAGGGGAGTAGACACTTCACAAGCACCTTCTTCTTCATGTTCGGACCTTTGATTAGGAGAGCTTGTTGATTGAGGAAGGTCCGAACCAGCAGTAGTGACTGTTGGTGCTGGTTGTGGTGTAAAATCAGCAGCTTGATCGTTATTTACTTTCGAGTTTTCGGGCAGCAGCACCACTTCTTCATCTTCTTCAATAAAAATACTCTCCCCCTGCGGATATGGATCCGGACCTGCAATATCGGAGCTAGTACTTAGGCTAGCTTCATCAAAAGAAACCTCGCAAGTCTCCACAATTTTGTTAGTGTCAAGTAAAAGCACACGGTAGCCTCTAGTATGAGATGGATAACCAAGAAACATGCCATCAACAGATCTAGCTTTAAATTTATCAAGATTATCATGTTTCTTAACAAAGCATTTGCAACCAAAAACCCTAAAGTGTGTAACATTAGGCCTATGTCCAAACCGGAGCTCATATGGGGTTTTTCAAGCTTAGCACGCAAGAAAACACGATTTGAGACATAACAAGCGGTTGCAATTGCATCAGCCCAAAATTTCCTAGGAGTTTGATATTCATCAAGCAGAGTCCTAGCCATCTCAACTAAGGTCCTGTTCTTTCTTTCTACGACACCATTTTGTTGTGGCACATAGGGTGAAGAGTATTGATGATCTATTCCATTTTCAGCACAAAAGTGATCAAAGGATTGGTTTTTAATTTCAGTTCCGTTATCACTTCTAATTGCTTTTAATGATCCTGGGTGATCAATAGATAATCTAAGAAATAAAGTTCTAAAATGAATAAAAGATTTATTCTTAGATGCCATAAAATAAACTCAAGAATATCTGGAATAATCATCAACAATCACAAGCACATACCATTTACCTCCGAAGGATTGAACACGTGTCGGACCTACTGTGTCAAGATGTAAAAGTTTTCCTGGTTCAGCTGTCATGGTCATTGTGAGAGAAGCATGTGAACCTGCAACAAACTTTGCATGTCTACAAGAAGAGCACACAATATCATTGTCCTTTTTAAGCTTTGGCAGCCCACGTATGCGATCGAGAGCACTAACACGAGTGAGATGATCAAAGCCTATGTGACCAAGTCTACGATGCCAAAAATATAGATCCTTTGTATCATTAGCAACTAGACACCGATGCTTAGAAGTTGACAAATCAAAATCAGTTTTAAAAACTCTTCCAAACCTAGACATGTTAAACAAAAGCTCACCTTTTAAATCTACAAGCTTGCAGCAATTTTTAGCAAAGCTAACCTCTAGATTTTCATCTAGCAATTGTGAAACCGAAAGCAAGTTATATTTCAAATTTTTAACAAGTGCCACATCTTTCAAAGTGTAGAGATTGTTTACTCTAACCGAACCTTTAGCAATTATGGGAGTAGAAGAGTTATCGGCGAAAGTAACATTTTCTACACGTGACACAAAAGAGGGAGAGGAGAACCATTCTTTGTTACTGGTCATGTGGCGTGAGCAACCTGAATCCACAATTCAAATGTTCTCCTTCCTCAAACGTAAAACCTACACAGCAGCACAATACGTCGATGACTCAATACTGGGGTTAGTTAAAAGACTTTTAGGAATCCAGTACTGAGTCACACGACGTCCAGCAGGAATAACACGCGAAAGCTGAGAAGGTACAGCAGGTTTATGAGCCAAACATCGAAAATTTTTGTTCCCAACTACTGACTTAGAAGATGTGTTATATGTAGCACAAAAAACAGTAGGTCTGGGAGCAAGTTTTTGACTCATTACAACTGGTTGCAAGCTCCGAACATTCGGTCTAGCAGATTTTGCTTGGTTGTTATGTGATCTAGCAAGTATTCTTTGTTTCTTATCGTGTTTAGCTAGTCTATAACAAAAATCCATGACAAGACCATCTCTACCACAGTAGGTACAATGAAAAATAACCTTATTATCATGTCTAGATGAGCAAGCAACACGTTTATAAGAACCCGAATGGGACAGTACTCCTGCAGATTTGAAAATCACCTCTTTTTGTCTAGGAGCTGTTTGAATCAAACTGCTTCCTAATGACTTTACAACTTTAGGTGGGTGTGCCTTAGCATGAGCATGAGAATTAAAATTTAAACCAGTTTTATCATTACAAGACTTGGAAGAATTCAGCAGCAAGTTTAGGTTCTTATTTGCATTAAAAACCGATCTAGTGTCCTATGCATGTCATCAAGTTTATTGGACAGATCAAAGCAGTTTTCACATGAAGTTTTTCCTTTTAGTTTGCAATTTGAACAATATTTAACTTCATGCACACGAAAAGCATTGTTCAGAATAGAAATCTCATTCATACCATCATTTAGTTTCTTATTCAGATCATCACATGAAGAACAATGCAAATCAATTGTAGAACAACAAGCATCTTTCAAATTTTTATCATTAAGTGCAGCAAGCTCTTTGTTCTTTTCAATTTCAAGTTCAAGTTTATCAAGTGTAGATGCGTGTGCACTTCTTAAAGAGGATAATTGTTCATAAATCAAATCACATGAGGAACAAGAATCATCACTAGGAATCAAAGTTTTTAAACGATTAATTTCAGATTCTAGTGATTCAATTTTAACAGCATTGTTCCTAAGTTTTTTATCCTTTTTCTTTAATATAACAGTGGCACGAGAAATAGCATCACACATTTCTTCGCAAGTGGGACATACCTCTTCATCGTCGCTGTTGTGTTCTGCCTCCTCGGAGCTTGAACTTGACTTGCTCGCCATGCAGCACATATTTGCCATAGCTTCTTCATCTTCATCACTACCGGTGTCCACATCACTTGAGCCGAAATCTTGAAGTGCAGAGATCATACTATGCACTATGTTGCGCATTGATAAATCTTTCTTCTTCTTATTCTTTGCAAACGATTTCTTCGGCCTTGTTTGCTTTTCTTCACGTGAAGTCGGACCTGAAAGGTTAGGGCACTCCGTACGAAAATGTCCTGTCTTACCACATTCAAAACATCGTTGAGGTCCGGAGCTTCCTCTCCTTCTAGTTCTCACATTTTGCAATGCTTTTGAGAACCGAGTAGAGATGAGTGCAAGCTCCTCCTCTAGAAACTCTTCAATCTGTTCAAGGGTTAGAGAGGACAACAAAGAGAGTGCACCACTAGATGATGATTGACTAGAACTAGACATGTCACGTTGCGAAACAAATGCAATAGACTTGTTGGGGTTTTTACGTGAGATGATGTCAATTTCATGAGTTTTCAATTTAGAATAAAGCACGTCTAAAGTAAGAGAACTCATGACAGTAGATTCACGAATAGATGTAACTTTCATCTCCCAAATTGACATATCTAATGCTCCTAACAATTGTCTAGCATTTTCAGCAGCTGAAAAGTTAACATTGACACTAAGCAAGTTGCTGAGAATCTTATTAAAGTGAGCAAAAAGGTCGTCAATTGACTCACCGAGTTGCATCTCAAAACGCATTTATTCTTTCTTGAACATATCTTGCCTTACCTCCTTTATTATATTGGATCCTTCATGGTAGTCACAAAGAGCTTTCCAAACATCATATGCAGATCGGAGGTGTGCAACACGGTCGAAGTTGCTTTGAGTCAATCCTTGGATGATCAAGTTGCGAGCCTTGTTGTTGTTGTCAACATCTCTCATGTTCGCAGCCGTAACTTGATCATTGGGTGGTACATCGAAGTTCCGGTAGACCTTTTCCCATATGGCGAAGCCTTGCGCCTGTATGTAGGCCTCCATCCGCGCCTTCAAAATCTGAAAATCGATGCCATTGAACACACAAGGTTTTGCGGAGTACTTCTCCATGATGGTTAGTCAAAACACGTGCAAATCACAAAGATTAGAGCACCTTGGCTCTGATACCAATTGTAGGATCGAAGAGCACGTGAAAAGCTACCAGAGGGGGGTGAATGGTAGATTAAAACTTTTCGCAGCGGAAACAACAAAAACCCCTCAGCAAAAAATCAATCGGTTAAAGAAACCGTGTGTGCAAGTGTTTTCAAACGTGTTCAACCGTGACAAATCAAGCAGAGAGGTAGAGAATAAAGTCACGGATCTAATGCAACAAGAATCACTTGAAAACACGAAGTAAAACTTGATATACGATCAAAAAATTAAACGAAGATCAATCTGTTCTACCCGATATAAAACAGATCTGCAACGCTGCAAAGAAACTCGTGTATCTCAAAAACTACAGATCCAAAGCTCGTGAAAATTTCACAGATGATATATAATTGAGTTGTGAAGACAACCTAAAAAGAATCACGTCAATCGGATCTGTAAAACTCGAGTTATGAACGAAACACCGAAGCAACGTCGGTCTGTCCAGAAACTCGGCGAGAAAGACTTGACAAAAAACAAATCGGACGAACAAGGCACAAAAGCTCCTCGAAACTATGAACTTTATTCAATAGAAACACAAGAGGAACAGCCCAAAGTTCTCTCCCCACGAGAGCTCTGGCCTCCCTTGCTTTTATAGCTAGCCCTCAGGCTAAACAATCCAATCTAGGACTCCTACTCCTAATTGGACTTGTATCCTAACTTACCATAACTGCTCAGGACTCTCCTATTCGCAGATAGAAGCAATCGTGAGACTTGCAAACACCTTAGGAACATCCTAAACATTTCTAAAACAACTCAAGCCTAGCACGAAATCCTATCATAACCAACTCAAATCTTCCATATTTGAGCTATATCCGACTCAGCCTCAGCCTGAGTACGCAATACAGTCGGTTGGACCTTTCCGACCAATTCTTTACGTCCACTTCTCTTCATCACGCCTTGGAACAATGTTGCCACGTCCATGCACTCCTTGCACACGTGCAGACACCTTCCAACGACGTACACGCAACCTTCATATGCACTGCCCTTGATCCAAACATGTTGCGCGACCTCCCGATCAACTCAACCACAGCTCCTCCCGAACTTGGTTGTTGGAACCTCATCTCCTCCCTGAGACTAGTCCAAGGATCCCGTCACCAGCCATGTCTTGAACTCAAGCAACACCTGCACATGAATAAACAACCAATTCTTCCGAGCACAAGTCCTCGACTTGACTCACGTTAGTTCGAAAACCACAACACCTTACATGAGCACGTCACATAAGCATGTTGCAAACCATATCAAATGATAACAGCCATAACCACCAAAACACACCAAAAACTTAGCAAATTAATACTAAGCAAACCTTCCCATAAAAGCAAGTTTGAAACATTGCGAGTTAAAAGCAAAAACAAGACGCTGCAGTTCTACGAGTTGAACTTCACGGGAGCTCCCTAAAAACAAGCTCCGGACCTCACAGAAGCTCTCCGGACCTTGCAGGAGCTCTCCGGACCTTGCGTCGGACCTTGCCAACACTTGGCGGACCTAACAAAGAACTTGTCGAACCTTACCACGGAAGAATATTTTGGCAATATTCAAAACTTTTAATGTCAATGCTAACTTTTATCCTAATTGCCAATGTATTCAGCACACATAGGTCTCACACACTCCTTTGGAACATCTTTGTAATAAAAAACCAGATTGTAAGCAAGGGGAAGGCTGCCTAGAAATTTCCTTCCCCAGACCCCACAACGTGTGGGAGCTTTCAGCTTTGGGTATGCCCTTTTTTTATTATACCACCCTTCGTGTATTTGGTTGTTCGTGTTGGTCAAACCTTATACCATTCAACAAGCATAAACTTGAGTTCCGGTCAATATTTTGTGTATTTCTATGCTATAGTAATATGCACAAAGGATTTAAATGCCTAGACATTGCTTCCAACCGAGTTTAAACACGAGATGTGATATTTGATGAGAATTAATTCCCATTTTCAAAGCTTCATCCAAATGCAGGAAAGAGGCTCAACTCAGAAATATCTTTGCTTCCAAAAAGTCTTAAATTTGGGACATGTAGGTGATCATATTACTAATTCTCCTAACCATACAGAAAACTCTGATATACAAAGTGTTCTTGATGCAGGAATTACAACAGGCACGGAAATAGAGGAGGATTTGAGCCATACGGAAACCAAAAACCTGCACCAACATGGATCTTCTCGGTATTTGGCGTGCGCATACTGACCCAGGTGATGGATCCTCTCGGGATTGGCGCGTGCAGACCGACACCGAACCGACAGCAATAGCAGAACAGCAGCCGGCATTCCCTGGGCAAGGCGCAGACCCAGAACCAGCTCCAACCAATCAGGAAGCAAGAGAAAAAATCAACCTCGAACCACGGAATGAAGTGGTGAATCCCCCGGGATCTTCTGTGCAAACCGAAGAGCAATCGGGATCAGCTATACCAGCAGTAACAAATACACCAGAATTTCGTCCAAAAACAAGATTGTAAAGTGGAATTCAAAAAGGGAATGTATACCCTGATGGCACCATAAGGTATGCATGCTTTACTTCTGCAGGAGAACCACAAAATGCAGAAGAGGCTCTACAACAACAACCAAGCCTTTATCCTAAGCATGTTGAGAAGAGGCACTAGCTGACAAGAATTGGAAGGCGGCCATGGACACCGAGTACAATGCACTGATTGGTAATAAAACATGGCACCTAGTTCCACCTCAGAAGGGTCTCAACATCATCGATTACAAATGGGTGTACAAGGTCAAGAAGAAAGCTGATGGAAGTCTTGATAGATAGAAAGCTCGTCTAGTCGCGAAAGGTTTCACACAAAGATATGGGATAGACTATGACGACACATTTAGCCCGGTGGTAAAATCAGCTACTATTTGACTAATCTTATCAATTGCAATATCTAGAGGATGGAGTCTACGACAACTAGATGTGCAAAATTCCTTTCTTCATGGGTATCTTGAGAAAGAAGTATATATGAAGCAACCTCCTGGATATGAAGATCAAAATTCACCAAATTATATTTGCAAATTAGACAAGACACTATATGGATTAAAACAGGCTCCAAGAGCCTGGTATTCAAGATTGAGCACGAAACTTCATGAGATTGGATTTAAATCTTCAAAGGCAGACATGCCATTATTCTACTTCAACAAAAAATCGATCACTATATTCATACTTATTTATGTGGATAACATCATTGTAGCAAGCTCCAATCAAGAGGCCACCGAAGCATTGCTAAAGGATCTGAACAAAGAATTCGCTTTAAAGGGTCTGGGTGATCTACACTTCTTCCTCGGGATTGAGGTAAACAAGGTAAAAGATGGCATAATACTCATGTAGGAAAAATATGTTAATGATGTGTTAAAAAGAGTTGGAATGACCAGCTGCAAACCAGTGGCCACTCCATTATCTACATCTGAAAAGTTATCGCTGCATGAAGGCTCACTCTTGGGACCGAATGATGCTACTCAGTATAGAAGTCTGGTAGGAGCATTACTGTAAAAGCCCAAGATTTTACTTGCTAAAGTGTTCATTACATCACCACAAAACAGCTCATTTTATGGAAGTCTCATGAACATTTATGGAGAGCAAGTAATCACCATCAAGAGGGTAATTAGAGGAAAAGCTCACAACCAAAAGTAGGATCTCCCACGTATAAACAAGAAAGGCTGACTTCACCATTAGACCCTAAATATTCTTAGGAGTGCTCAGGCCAAGTTTCAAGCAAATCCAAACCATTTTGAGCTACTTTTGGATACAATTGCAAAAAGGGATATTTGAATGCAAATTCAAATTTCAGCCATTTTCATCACTTGGATTCAAAAGTTGACTTTTTATTCAAACTCAGCACTTTTTCTGAGTTAGTCCACCAATTTTCATCCCCATTGGAATTCGTCTTGTCGGGAGCTATATTTGGATTAATTCAAGACTGAATTTGAATTTCAAATTCAAATGTGAATCAAATGTTGCCAAACAAACTCCAATTTGGAGAATTCAAATCCATTCCCTGACTTGGTGTCTAAGCCTACCATTTAAGTGTGAGTAGCTGAGATATTTGCAGCAAGAAATGGAAAAGAATTAGAGGGGAGAGTGTGGGACCCACTGGTCAATGACTAAGAGAAGAGAGAACTGACTCAACCGGAGCCTCTCCTCGCAAACGACCGCAGCTTAGCCACGTACTGTCGGTGCCAGCCCCAACCCTCCACCCCACGGTAAAATGGTCGCTGCAAAGTCTCACACGACGCCCAGCTCGTGCTGCTCTCACCGTTTCCGAGCTGAATCGAGACTCTCCTGAGCTGTTCTTCGCGTTCCGCTCGCAAATGTTTCGTCGCTTCCTCTGCTCACCGGTGACCGGCTGATCCTGGCTGATTCACGCACCGCCACCAGAGAAGAAAAGGTGTGCTTGCTTGTGCTGAAGCTGTAGGAGAAAGCCGTACCCCATTTCATGCGGTGTAGAGCGAGAATTTTTAGTTTCTTTCCTCGGAGTTGTTAGGGTTAGAACTTGGTCGACAGAGAAATTCATTGCACAGAGGTAACCGCCGCTAGAGCTGCACACTAGACATGATCTAGAACACCTAGCGCACCTCCTCGATCAAGTAGCAACCAGTTCCATGCACTAGGACCCTAGTTCCGCGAGAACTTCGTGCCGGCGGCCGAAAACAGGGCACCTCGCAGGTGAGGTCCTAGTTGCGGCCGTTTTCACGAGGACCAGTGCTCATATTCGTTATCAGCAAGTCTCAGCGGAGCTATCCGAACAAACCGCGTCGAAAATGGTGTAGAGAACACTGAGTTCGACGTCGCTGAGGAGCTCCCGGCCGCTGTCACCGTCGCGAGCACGGTTCCGGCCATAGCCGAGTTTCGGTGAGTGCACCAACGTGTTCCTCGAGCGAAGTTGTGCACAGGCGGCGAGTTTAGTCGAAGGTCGTGCAGTGGAACGACAGGCGGCGAGCTCCCCGGCGAGGCACCGCCGCGGTTGTCGCGGGTGACGCGAGGTAGAAGAAAGGGTGTGGGCCCCACGTGGCAGTGAGAGGAAACCTGGGGCCGGGATCCGCTGTAGCGCCAGGATTTCGTGCTGCTACGCGGGAAATTCAGCGGACCCACGTGTGGCTTCGTTGTCAGGCCGACACGTAGCCCTGGGGCCCACAACCAGAGTCTAAACATTTCCAACAATTTCAGATTTTAGTTCAACTTCAAATGCCCATAACTTTTACTAGGATGGTCCAAATTTAGTGAACCAAATTTTGTTGGATTCAGCTCTTTGAGTACTATCCAGAAAAACAAGTTTCAGCTCATGAAGCTTATTATTTTACCAGAATTAATCCCCTAAATTTTACACTGTGGGGAATTTTATCTAGAGAATTCCTTTATGGAAAATTCTGAAATTTAACTAGGATGTTCATTTGAAAATCCTTGAGTCACAGGAACAATTTCAGATCCATCCAAGTTCATTTAGTCTCCCTAATGGTGTGATTAAGTGAACTTCCCTGAGAAAATCGAAAAATGTACAGAAATATTTTTCAAAATTTTCTCAAATCTTGATTAGGGCATAACTTTCTCTATGATTCTTCAAATTACATGAAACCAACTCCATTAGAACCATCTCAAACTCTAGTTTCCAGAAAGTAATGGTTTGATCCATGAAAATCCTTGGAAATCCTTAGAAGCTCTAGTAATGACCATTTAGACTTTTTTGGGCAGACCTCAAATAGGCTTTGATTCAAATGAGAGTTGGTCAAGTTTCTGGTTAGGTTCTTACCAAGCCTCAGAAAAATTTTCAAAGCCAATTGGGATGTCTATCTAGAGCTATGGTCTTTATATATTAAATTCAACACATTGCATTTAAATTGACATATCGTTGAATTGCTTACGTGTAGTCGCTGAACGCGAGGAGACCCCGGAGGTTCTGGACTTCATACTTCCGGAGGAGACGCTAACCCCTGACCAGCAGCAACAAGGCAAGCCCCGGTTTGCATTTAACAAGTTTTATAAAGTTTTGCTTTATATTCACTTAGCTTGGAGTATGTGTGTGCATTAGGTGTAGTATGGATGAAACCCCAAATGCATAACCAGATTATTCCAAAAAGGAGTGAGGGTAGTGTCTAAGTCATATAGGCTTCGGTACAAGTCGAGTAGTTGGAATCTACTCGCGAGTATAGGGTTCGCCACATACGGGATTGGCTCGAGATGTGAGACAACTTTAGTAAGAAAATTGAGACTAGGCAGGGGCTAGGACGCAGCAAGAGGAAGTCTTGTGGGTGTATCCCTGCCCGTGTCGATTGGGGACCGATCCGTGTGCGGCCCCGCTGAACAAGTTTAAATGTACCGAAGGCATATCGGATATATGGGGTCCGATAAACTGATGTAACCTATACCTCCGGGCGTCGAGGCATAACGCACCGATTTATAGGTGTAGGTTGAGGGCAGCAAGGTGGAAATCCGCTAACGGGCATAGAGAGATGCTCTGTGTATGGAACCTCTTGTCCGTTTGTTCACGACCGGTTCGACGTTTGGGCTGTTGGGTGAAAGTTTGTTCCGTACGGCATCGAGTGAGCGTGCTGTGCAGCTCCACGGGTGGGCGTATGTGACGTGCTATTCGGGTATCCCTGCAGGTGTATATCAAGTCAATTCACCGTCCCTCGCGGTTATAGTACCGCTTGTTCACTGTGTCGTGACGTAGGTATCATTATGGAATGTTGTGATACAATACTGCTGCTATGAATAAATTGTATTGTTACATGTGTGCCACAAAATATTGCTCACTAAACTTCAGACTCATGAACCGTTAACTTGTAGCTAAAATATGAATTAATGATGAACTTGTAGGCGTGTCCTTTGCTGCAAATTGCCATCCTATCTTTGTTATGACCCACATGTAGAGTTTCCTGTGTAGGAGTGTTGGTTAAGACTTGCTGAGCCATCATGCTCACGGTTGCTGCTATGAGTGTTTGCAGGTGAGGAGTACCCCACGGACTCGGAGTACGAGTCCACCAGCGAGGGCTACCCTCCGTCGAGGAGTACGGCTGAGTGAGAGCCGTACACGCCGCGCTAGTGTTGGTTGTCCGTAGGACCGGACAACCAACTTTTGCTAGTTAGGTGTTGGCATGAGTTGTATAATTATCTTCCGCTGTAGTAGACTCTGTAAATAGATGTAAACTGAAGGTTTGTACTACTTTTGTACAAATTCAGTATATTTTCAATGTAATACTATGGTTTCCTTATGATGTGTGCTGTCGGGTGTCGCATCGTGCAACACCACCCTCTGAGATCCTGAGATGTACAGATTTCGGTCCATCACAATTACAATACTCAACAATCACACGACCTGATATCTCATTTTCAGTGAACAAGGTCTGCCAATTTCTACATGCTCCAACCACATCACATTGGGCAGCAGTGAAAAGAATTTTGAGATATTTTAAACACACAACAAAGTTAGGACTAAAGATCAGTAGGTCATCTTCACTTCTTGTTAGTGGTTTTTCTGATGCAGAATGGGTAGGATGTTTAGATGACCGAAGATCAACAGGAGGCTTTGTTGTGTTCCTTAGGTCAAACTTGGTTTCATGGAGTGCACGAAAACAAGCTACCGTGTTGAGACCAAACATGGAATCATAATACAAGGCACTAGCAAATATTACAGAAATTATGTGGTACAAACTTTATTATAGGAAATAGGTATTGAAGCACCCAAGGAAGCAAAAGTGTGGTGTGATAATATTGGAGCAAAATATTTGTCAGCTAATCCGGTTTTTCATGCACGAACAAAACACATAGATGTTGACTTCCATTTTATAAGAGAATGAGTAGCAAGAGGCATGTTGCATATATAGAGTATATCTCATCAAAGGACCAGATTGCCGATGGACTCACAAAACCTGTCACCGTGCGACGGCTCGAAATACTCAAGCACAATCTGAATCTCACGAGTTCAGATTGAGAGGGAGTATTAGAAGATATAACAGAAGAGTAGATAGGTTTATATCTTCATTATCTCTTGTTATCTTATGTAAATCAATCTCTAGCTTGTTTATATTTTCTGTTTTTGACCTGATCGGTCGATTGCGTATAGACGCACATGTAACAACCGTCAGACTCTACGTGTACCAATGTTCTATATAAACACGTAAATATGCAGCTGCTCGAGTTAGAGAGCGCACACTTCCCACTAAATGCTTCCCTCCTATGATTCTTTCAATACTCATATCTGGATCAGTTTGTGGTAGTCTAAATAGAAAATTTTTGCAATGTGATTGCAGCAGCGACCACTCACTATAATGAGTGCTGTCAGAAAATTTAGGGAACTTGCATTCTTTGTGCTCGTTTTATTTTCGGGCAATGTTGGTTTATCTAGAGTAAGAGTTGCTGTAAGGCTGAGGCCCAGGAATGCTGAAGAATTGGTTGCAGATGCTGATTTTGGTGATTGTGTTGAGCTTCAGCGAGAGGTTTGACTTCCTATTTAGCTGCTATGCAAGATAAATAATTTGATGTTCCCTCACTTGATAATTTTTTTGTTATGAAGCTCAAAAGGTTAATGCTGTAAAAGCCCAAGATTTCACTTGCTAGAGTGTTCATCGCATCACCACAACCCAGCTCATTTGTGGAGATCTCATGAACACATGTTAAGAGCAAGTAACTACCATCAATAGGTTGATTAGAGGAAAACTCACAAAACCCAAAAGTAGGGTTTACCACATGTAAACATGTGGGGCTGAGCTTACAATTAGGCCCTAAACATTATGAGGAATACTCATGCCAAGTTTCATGTAAGTTCAAACCCTTTTGAAGCACGTTGGATACAATTGAAGAAAGAGCTAAGTTGAATGCAAATTCAAATTTTAGCTACTTTCATCACTTGGATTCAAAAGGTGACATCATATTCAAACTCATAACATTTTTCTGAGTTAGTCCACCAATTTTAGGGATGGCAACAGGTCGGGTTTGGGTCAGGTAGTGCGAAAACCCGACCCGACAGGAAATATGCATGGATAAAATTTCCCACCCGAACCTGAACCCGTCGGGTTTCGGGTACCCACCGGGTATGAGAGTAAAATCAATAGATATGTAATCTGAGGCGGGAGGGCCGCCGGCGGCAGCCGGATCTGAGGCGGGAGGGTGGCGACCGGCGTCGGCAGCAGCTGGTGGGAGGGCGGAGGGGGTTGCAGCCAGGAGCACGACCCCAACGCTAGAGCCTGGAGGGCGGCCGGCGGTGGACGGATCTGAGACGGGAGGGCGACGGCCGGCGTCGGCAGCAGCTGGCAGGAGGGCGGAGGGGGCGGCGGCCAGGAGCGCGACCCCTGTGCTGGAGCCTGGAGGGCGGCCGGCGGCGGGAGGGCGGCGCCGCGGTGACCTCACGACCGGGCGACCTGGGGCCTGAGGGCTGCGGCGCAACACTGTGTGGGTGGGAGTGAGGGAGTCGGGAGTTCAGGACCAGGGGGTTGGCAGGTGGGGGTGACTAGTGATTAGGGTTCCATATCACATGGGCTATGGGCTGGACTTCCTGTTTGTATTTAGGCCCAAATTTAAGAATTCGGGTACCCGACGGGTACCTGTGGGTAAAAGACAAAACCCGTACCCGCAAAATGACGGGTTGGGTACGGGTTGTACCCGCGGGTAAAAATCTGTACCTGTATCCGTACCCGTCGGGTGCAATACCCGCCGGGTACCCAAACCCACGAGTACAATTGCCATCCCTAACCAATTTTCATCCTCATTGGAGTTCATCTTGTCGGGAGCTATATTTGAATTAATTCAAAACTGAATTTGAAATTCGAATTCAAGTGTGAATCAAATATAGCCAAACCAACTCCCGAGGAATTTAAATTTGGCTCATGACTTTGGGGCTAAGTCTCCAATTTAATTTTGAGGAGCTCAGAAAATATCAGTGGAGAAATATTAAAAGAAGTGAGAAGGGCCCACTGGTCAGAGGCAGTAAACTCACAGAACCGACTCAACGGAGCCGTTTCCTCGCATGTGACCGCAGCTCGGCCACGTACTGCACGCGCCATCCCCAACCCTCCACCTCACGATAAAATTCGTCGCGGCAAAGTCCCACACGACGTCCAGCTCGTGCTGTTCTCTCCATTGCTGAGTTCAATTGAGCCGCACGCAAACTGTTTTTGCTCCCGCAACCAAACTCTTTGCCGCCGCTCTCTGTCCACTGGCAACTGGCTGATCCCGGCTGCTTCACGCACCGCCACTAGAGAAGAAAAGGTGCGCCTGCTTGTGCTGAAGCTGTAGGAGAAGACCGTTTGCCATTTCATGCGGTGTAGAGCGAGTAATTGTCAGTTCACTCCACGGTGAGTATTAAGGTTAGCGATCGGTCGATGGCGAAATTCATTGCACAGAGGCAACCACCGCTCGAGCTGCACCCCACACACGTCCTAGAGGTCCTTGCGCTCCTCCTCGGTCAAAAACCGGTGAGAAAGATCCACCGGAACCCTAGTTTCACTGAGGAACAGTTCGGCAGAAGAGGGGGTCGCCGGTGAGGTCTGGTTTGCCAGCTGTTTGGGTCAAAGCCGAGGTCATGCCAAGCTTCCCAAGGCTGCCCTGAACGTGGTGACGCGATTAGCGCGCGGAAAGGGTGGCTTGAGCGACGGGAACACGGTGCCGATGAGGTACAGTGGCATAGCGCTCGTCGCCGGTGAGATACGGCGGTTAGCCGGTGGCAGCGAGGTGTCCATCGTGTTCAGCATCCGAAGTTAGGTGGGGGAGGCAAGTTTCACCGTCGCCGGTGAGCTAGGTCATCGGGAACGCCGACCTCGCCGGAGCTCCGGCGACTCAGGGCGACGGCGGCGCAAGGTAGAAGAAGACCCCTGGTCCCACGTGTCAGTCACAGAGCTGAGCGCGTGTGGCAGATTAGTTTAAATTTAACACACGGGGCCCACTGTCAGTCTCTGTTTAGGTGCGGGAAGGAATTTTACTTAGTAAAATAAATCAGGAATCAGCCAAGCTTTAGAAATTCACAACTTTGTGTAGAAGTGTCCAAATTTAGTGAACCAAATTTTGTTGGATTCAGATCTCTGAGTAATTTCCAGCAAAACAGGTTTCATCCTTTGAAACTCTTTAGTTTTCCAGAATTAATTCTCTAAATTTTAAATTGTTGGGAACTTCCCCTGGAGATCCACTTTGTGGAAAATTCTCAAACTTGGCTAGATTTTCATTGTAATATCCTTGAGTCTCATGCCAAATTTAAGATCCATCCGAGTTCATTTAGTCCCCCTAATGGTGTGATTAAGTAAACTGCCCTGAGAAAATAGAAAAATGTACAGAAACATTTTTCAGAATTTTCTCAATTCTTGATAAGGGCATAACTTTCTATAGGATTCTTCAAATTACATGAAACCAACCCCATTAGAACCACATCAAAATCTGGTTTCCATAAATTAATGGTTTGATCCATAAAAATCCCTGAAAATCCTTAGAAGCTCTAGTAATAACCATTTAGACCTTTATTTGTGCAGGGCCCAAATGAGCTTTGTTTCAAATGGATTTGGTCAAGTCTCTGGTTAGGTTCTTACAAATCCACAGTAAAAATTTCAGATCCAAAAGGAATGTCTAGCTAGAGTCATGGTCTTTATATGCTAAATTCAACACATTTGCATTTAATTTGACATATCATTGAATTGATTATGTTAGTCGCTGAACGTGAGATTTTGTTGTAGACTTCCAGAACAGAATCACACATAAAACTGGTTGAAATTCCAGAGAAGTGTAAACTGTCCAGAACCAGGACAGACTTAAAACTCTCTCTGGACTATTCTGTTTTTCAATCATAACTCCCTGTAGAAAAATCAATAATGGTCATAGGATACATTTTTGGGAAGTTTAGGAGATGCGTTACATCTTTGTTAATCAAAGTTTGTGCAGCTGCAGTATAGAATTCAATGGAATTTTGAGTTGAAAACAGCAACTTCCAAAGGAGGTGCTGCTGAAATTCTTCCGGGAATTCTGTCAACTTTGAGTTATCATAACTTTTTACTCAGAGCTGATATGGGGGCAAATAAATACTAGTTGGAAATATTCTGAAGTTAACTTTAACTTTGGTATTCAACACGGGTTATGAAAATACCAAGTACCAGGTCAAAATCTGGGATAAGTAGAAACTGGTCATTCTGGGCAGACGAATGAACAGTTGAACTCATTTGAGGGATTGTTGTACCTATTGGGATTTTATCACATCCAATGGTATAGGACATACTCATGAGTTGTTATCTTCAACTAGTGAAGAATTTGAGTATATTACCTATTCAAGTACCTTTTACTAGAGACCATGTTTGTGTCGTATTGGGGATAAAATGGTAGTATACGTGATGACAAAGCGATATTAACGTCTCGTAGTGACCAAATCTAGTTGAGATAAACTTCCAAAGAGGAAGTCCATCAATTTGGATTTCACTATTATGTGTTTGGTCTGGTAATGGTGTAGATTGTGCAAAGTTATTAAATTATCCATGTACGAGATGTATCGCATGTTTACCGTCATTATGCTTTACTACTAAATTCTGGACTGCATGGAGAATGCTGTTTGGCTGATGTTCTTGTCGTTATGGTTGCAGATGGTTCGTACCCGGGCCACGCACGAGGTCGGGGGGCTTGATTCAGCAAGGGGGTGATGACTCCCAGCCACCTGCCTACGACAACACCTCGCAGCAACAACCACCGCCACCACCTCCGCTTACGCTAGCGGATGTGATCTCGGTGCTGGTTGGCTCTCGTGAGGGGCAGACCGACCTGCTCCGCACGATTGTGCAGAATACATCCCAGGTGGGGACGCGTCAAGAAACGGGGCCTCATGATCCCCACGTCACCACGTACTCGGATTTCATGAGTACGCATCCTCCGGTGTTCACCGAAGCGGCGGAACCATTGGAGGCCGACAACTGGCTGCGGGCAATCGAGTCCAAGTTCGGGCTGCTCTAATGCACGAAGCGGCAGAAGACTCTCTTTGCGGCGCAGCAGCTTCATGGTGCCGCCGGTGCGTGGTGGACGAATTATCTCGCCTCACTACCTGCTGGCCACGCCGTGGAATGGGTAGAATTCCGGGAGGCGTTCCGCACCTATCACATACCTCCCGGGATGATGAAGAGGAAGTTCGAAGAGTTCTTGGAACTGAAGCAAGGCAGGAGGAGTGCCCATGACTACTCCCGTGTTTTCAACCATCTGGCACAGTACGCGTCGGACTACATCTCCACCGAGGAGAGGAAGTGCGAGCAGTTCTATCGGGGTTTAAATCTCGAGATGAAGACTCACCTCGCGCAATGCAATCGCGGCACCTTTAACGACCTCGTAAATGCCGTGATTCTCCAAGAAGATGCTCAGCGAGAATTCGCTACTGAGCAAAGGAAACGCAGTGCTCCACCGAGCAGCGGGGGTGGAGCTCCTCAAAAATATCGAGTGGTGTATCGGACACCATCCTGTCAGCAGTGGCATCCACCGGC
This sequence comes from Neostapfia colusana, assembly GCA_030760725.1. Classification (NCBI taxonomy): domain Eukaryota; kingdom Viridiplantae; phylum Streptophyta; class Magnoliopsida; order Poales; family Poaceae; genus Neostapfia; species Neostapfia colusana. The sequence continues at coordinate 78,687,422 of JASWHV010000008.1, read as the reverse complement.
ACGACCTCAACAGTTTGGGGGTCGTCCTTATCAGCCATCCCCACTCCGACCGCCGATGCCACCACCGCGACTGCAACAGAGCAAAAGCAGCAGATGGTATCCCGAGTGTTTCCACAGCCATAACGCGCCCTAGGATTCTGTCCACCGGTCAGCGGAGGACCGCCTCGCTACACATGCTATACGTGTGGCCAGGCCTGTCATTTCTCAAAGGACTGCCACAGGGGCAGCAAAGCATCCAGTAAGCCCAATATCAGGGTGGTGCTTGAGGCCGACCCCGGCTAAGAAGGAAGGTTAGCGACCCGAGGGCATTTGTTACCTCGACAATGAGGGGCCCTGGATGGAGAGAACGTGCTGGTGGGTACGTTCACTCTCAATGATCACGCAATCATCATCTTATTTGATTCGGGTGCCACCCATAGTTTCATAAGTGCATCATATGTGGCTAAGCATCAATTGCAAGTCTTCCCAACCGATTACTCATATATGATTTGCTCACCGGGAGGGAAGATTTCAGCGAATATGATGATTTCAAAAGCACCAATGTGCTTAGGTGGGAAGATATATCCCACTACTTTGATTATCCTTACGGGACAAAAGATTGATGCAATCTTAGGAATGTCATGGTTACGCTACCATGGCGCTGTTCTGGAAACTCTATCAAGGACGGTTCGTTTGAATTCTCCATTCCACCGTCCGTATTCAATCTTATTAGACAGTTCGGTCCCGGAAGTTTCAGCAGACTATAATACTGAAGCTCCCAAGTTGGATGACGTCTCTGTAGTCCGAGAATACCCCGATGTGTTCCCGAATGATCTTCCGGGCATGCCACCTGAATGGGATGTTGAGTTCAAGATGGAGCTTGCACCCGGGACAACACCAATCTCGCGGAGACCGTACAAGATGGCTCCGAATGAGCTGGCTGAGTTGAAGTAACAGCTCAATGACTTGTTGAGCAAGGGTTTCATTAGACCGAGTTCCTCGCCATGGGGATGCTCAGTGTTGTTCGTCAGAAAAAAAGATGAAACCTTGAGGTTGTGTGTGGATTACCGACCACTCAATGCTGTCACTATCAAGAACAAATATCCACTGCCCCACATTGATATCCTGTTCGATCAACTTGTGGGTGCAAGTGTGTTTTCAAAGATGGACCTTCGCTCTGGGTATCATCAAATAAAGATCCGGGTAGAGGATATCTCCAAGACGGCATTCTCGACAAGATAAGGACTATATGAATATCTCATCATGTCTTTTGGTCTCACCAATGCCCCGGCACATTTCATGTACCTCATGAACTAGGTATTCATGCCGGAGTTGGACAAGTTTGTGGTAGTTTTCGTAGATGATATCTTGGTTTACTCCAAGTCGGAATAGGAACACGCTGAACACTTGTGTATCGTCCTTCAGCGATTGTGGGACCATAAGCTTTACGCCAAGTTCAGCAAATGCGAGTTTTGGATCAGCAAAGTGCCATTTTTGGGACATATCATCTCAGCGGAAGGCATTGCAGTTGATCCAAGCAAAATTGAACAGGTGCTGAAATGGAAAGCCCCTACTTCTGTCCATGAAGTCAGAAGCTTCCTTGGTTTAGCGAGATATTACCGGAGGTTCATTCCGTGTTTCTCCAATCTTGCTAAGCCGATGACTGAATTATTGAAGAAGGGGACGAAATATGTTTGGAACTCAGCATGTGAAGGAGCATTCTAAGCATTGGTGAAGCATCTCACAATAGCCCTGGTCTTAGCTCAACCGGATACGACCAAGCCTTTCGACGTATATTGTGATGTGTCCGGCATCGGGCTTGGCTGCGTATTAATGCGAGAAGGACGAGTGGTCGTGTATGGCTTATGCCAACTTCGAAACCACGAGCAGCACTATCTAACCCGTGATCTCGAGCTCTCTGCTGTGGTATTGACGCTAAAAATGTGGAGACACTATCTTCTTGGAAACTTGGTGCATCTCTACACCGACCACAAGAGATGAAAGTATATCTTCACCCAAAAGGAGTTGAATATGAGATAAAGGAGGTGGTTAGAACTAATCAAAGAATATTAGATTGAAATTAATTACCACCCCAGCAAAGCAAATGTGGTTGCCGACGCGCTGAGTCAGAAATCACATGTCCATAACCTCACCATTACACCGATGGAAGAGGAAGAACCGAGTTTATACTTGGTTCCATATGGATTACTTACAACCTTGCTCTCATCCCTACTATTAGGGAGGATATTATTGCAGATCAGAAGATTGACAAAGGCATCAGAGCTCTGTTGAGGTTTAACGCACTTAAAAAGGTTAGCTTTTCAAAAACTCGGTGAGGAACGAGTTCGTAGCCCATATAACGATGTTATTAGTGTATAGCAAGTGGCAAACACTAACCTAATTGCTTATGTCGGAAAATCGTGCATCTCGGGACGTCATATGTATTAGGGGTTGCATGTAAACAATGTCCACCAGTACGCACAAGCTAAAGGGTGGAGCCTCACGGGTGACAGGTAACCCTGCCAGCTTTAGTATTCTCTATGACTCTTCACATCGTTTGGGGTATTCGAGCAACGCCCTTCCCTGGCGTGCTACGGGCAAGTATGGGAGACCCTATCACATGGTTAGTAACGTGAACACGTAGCTCAAGGCGTGTTTGGCTTGAGAACAACCGTGCGAGTGATGACGGATGGTTGTAGGGACTGTATTGGGACCGAGTTCGGTGTGCAGCAGAACCTGATGATTGTGTGGTTTAATTATAGGTAGTCTAACAACGGATCGGTAGACGAGTAGCATACGTGTGCGAGAGACGTTTAGTGTCACTGACTTAACGAAGCCGGCTAAGTCCGGTATAGGTTTTCTTTGTGAGGAATGTAGTACCGGCATGAATTAGGTAACACTTCGACGTCACACTCCAATAAATGATCAACATCATTGTAAAACTTGAAAGTTTTGATCCAGAGCACTAAAATTGTGATTTAACTCCTTCCCTTAATCAGGATTTTCAAAGTAAGCAAGTTTTCAACTTATAGAATATTAAGAACAGAGTCCTCTGTTTTCAGCTCAAATAATGCTGAAGTTATACAAAGGTTAGAGGTCGAGTTCTTTCTATGTTGGGTTAGTATGATACATTTCTGGAAATCTTTGGAAGAGCTTTACAACTTTTTTATGTCCAGAGGTGTTTCATCCCTTAACTAGTCGAAAAATGCAGTAGAGTTGAAACTGTCCAGAAAATAAGGCAGAGCAAATACTCTCTGTAAATTGAGCATAACTTCCTGCAAAAAAATCCAAAAAATATAAAATGAGGTAGTTATGAAAATTTCATGATATATGTTACAACTTTGTAACAGAAAGTTTTGTCAAATTCGACGTAGAATTAACTGGAATTCTTGTATCAAATCAGTACCTCAAGCAGGGAGGTGCTGTCCAATTTTCTCCAGAAATTCTGTCAACTTTTACATCTCATAACTTTTGAACCAGGATTGATCTGAGGGCAAACAACTACATTATGGAAAGCTATTGAAGTTAACTTTAACTTTGATGTTAAGCTCCAGAACTGGTTTTACATTTAGCAGGGTCTTAATCAGATTAAAAGGGAAACTGGTTAAGACTGTCAGTTTGGGCAGCAGACCAGCAATCAAATTTGTTATAAGTTTGATTTGTGTTTCCAGGTTTTATGAGTTCAATGATATGTTTGATGTTATAACTCAATGATTTACTGTTGAAATGAATATTGGACCTTCTTTAAATATGTTTCTACAGATGGTAGAGGATAAACAACTAGAGAATGGGTGGGTGGTATCCCACTGTTCTCAACGCAGCGGTTATCCGGAAGTGTTGAAGCCGATGCTTTAATATTTTGGGTATGTGGAGACGCCGTGTTACCTCGCCAAGGAAGAAGGCGAGGAGGAGAACAAGACATGGACCGTCCATGTCGAAGTTCCAGCAGGACCTACGCCACCGGGTTGGGCACCGTTCACAGTCACGGTGAAGGGTAGGCAACCGGAAGAGATGTGGCAAAAGGCAGCCCGCGACACCATGTCGCGTTTCTGCCAGTTACACGTGAGAGCTATAGAGGGCACTCCATACGCGCTTGTCCCAGTGGAGGGATGAGCTAATCACGTGTGGAGGAAGAGGTACGTTGCGGCAACTGATCTGAGTTGCCCAAGGTACAATCCAGCGGAGGCGAACCTCAGCCTCCACTTGACGGCAGGGAAGAACGTAATGAACAGCCAAGCTGTCCATACGGTTCAACTTGCCGTGGAGCTCAAGGAGAGCACCAACCACCGAAACCATTTCGAGAGTGCTCACAGCGCACTCCATAATGTGCTTCTTCCGACGATTAAGCGATTGAATGAACAACACAATCAGTTGCATCGTCTGAAGAAGGCGAAAAGAAAAACCACTTTGACATCACGGCTTTGCAGCAGCAAGTACAGGCCTGACCCAGCAGAATGAGGTCCTTACTCAAGAGCGTGATGACTCTATTGAGGAGGGGCAGAACTGGGAAGAAGATTACAACCAGGCCATGGACGATGTGCATGCTTTGCAAGACCTCGTGACTCCGGTAGTGGGCCTACCAATGGTAGGTGCAGTACTTATGGTTTTAGGTATCCCGGCGATGCCGGAACCTGAACCCGAAGAGGAGGTCATGGACCCTGAGCCACCAGCAGAGATAGCGGAGGAGGACGACCCGCAGGAGGTCGAGTTCTACTCCGAGTAGTGAGTTTACCGTTGCCGAGTAGGGCAGCGAGGGTGGTGTATAACAACTTTTGTAACAGTGGCATGTCATGTAGACAGTTGTGTGTGTATAGGTAGTGACGACATGAGCACGACTTCTCGGGGATCCGAGAATAATGTATCTTGTATAAAGTTTATGCCTTATCATTATATGTGAATGTTGTGCAATTTTATTCATGTGTCACTGCAATACCTACTGTTTTCCATTGAATTTTAAGAATGACATGTGCTGATTGTTGCTGTTTTGAATTTTCAGAATGACTCGCACTCGTGCCAACCCTGGGGTTGTAGGTTCCAGTCAGGGGGAGAGGCCTACCAAAAGCCACCCGAGACTTCCTCGGGACAGCAGCAGCAGCAACAGCAACCACAGCCATCGCCATCGCCAAAACGGTCACGTTGGCCGACATAGTTGCGGCCATGGCGGGCTCACATCAGCAGCACATGGAGTTGCTGCAAACTATAATCGCCAATACGTCTCGTCCAGAGAGGCGTCAAGACCGAGAGGAACGCCAACAAAGTTCCTACTCGGATTTTCTTGCTACCCATCCCCTGGTATTCTCAAGGGAGGATGAACCCCTCTATGCGGACAACTGGCTCCGCATGATGGAGATGAAGTTCGGGCTGCTCCAAGTTAGTGAGCAGCGAAAGACTCAGTTTGCGGCCCAGCAACTTCAGAGGTCCGCGAGCGCTTGGTGGGCCAATTTTTGTGTCTCGCAACCCACCGAGTGAGTGCTGACCTGGGCGGAGTTCCGGATGGCCTTCAGGGCCTATCATATACCGCCCGGGTATAATGAAGAGGAAGACACAAGAATTCCTCCACCTGCGGCAAGGCAACCGGAACGCGTTGGAATACTCCAGGGCGTTCAATGATCTCGCGCTCTATGCATCATATCATGCATATACTGACGAGAAGCGGCGGAACCACTTTTACCAGGGGATGAATCCGCTCCTGAAGGACAAGCTGACGATGTTCAATCACGGCATACTCAATGACATAATTGATGCTGCGATTGTACCAGAGGACTCCGGCAAGGAGTTAGCGGCGGCAGAAAAGAAGCAAAGCGCACTGCAAAGCAGCGGAGAGGGAGGTGGTCCTCCCCAGAAATACTGGATGGTGTATCGGTCAACATCGGGTCAACGCTGGCAGTCACCGTGGCGACTGATGCAATTTCGCAATCGGCCGTATTCACCACCGGCATTTCGACCGGCTTTACCAGCACCACCTCCACAGCAACAACAGCAGAAGCGGACGATGCCGCGTGCATTTGCACCTCAGCAACGCATGCCGGGCTTTCGTCCTCCAAGTACGGGCCAGCCATCGACCCCATGCTTCAAATGCGGTTGTCAAGGACATTTCGCCAACAACTGCCCCGAGAGGCAAGGCGGCGGAGTGGCACCACAGTTTCCGCAGAGAAATCAGCCCCGGAATCCCATTAATGCGCGGCGGGCAAACCCTAAACCCGGCACTGTCAACCAACTAGCCATAGAGGACGTGCCGGAGGGAGAACCCATCCTTGCGGGTATGTTCCAACTCCACAAGCATCCCGCCATAGTTTTATTTGATTCAGGTGCCACGCATAATTTCATTAGCCAAGTTTTTATTGCTAAATACAGTTTGCAAATACTACCCGCCAAAACTCCATACTTGATTTGTTCACCGGGTGGGAAGATTTTAGCAAGTATGACGGTTCCAAAAGCGCCATTATGCTTAGGGGGTAGAGTATACCCTATGTCTCTCATAGCTTTAGAGGGACAAAAGGTCGATGTCATATTAGGGATGTCGTGGTTAACCCGCCACGGCGCTGTTTTAGACACCGTCCTATGAGTCGTGCATTTGCACCCAGAAATGCACGTGTCTCATTCATTATTTCTGGACAGTCTAGAAATAAAACTTCCAACCATATACCAATCCACCAGCATCAGATTGGAAGACATTCCAGTTGTCCGTGAGTTCGTGTTCCCGGATGATTTACCAGGGATGTCGCCCGATCGAGAGGTGGAGTTCAAGATTGAGCTTGCACCGGGAACTATACCAATATCCAGAAGGCCGTACAAGATGGCGCCAAAGGAGTTGGCAGAATTGAAAACACAATTGATGGACCCGCTGGAGAAGGGTTTTATTAGGCCAAGCTCCTCGCCCTGGGGCTGTTCGATATTATTTGTGAATAAGAAGGATGAAACGTTGCGGCTTTGCATGGACTATCATCCACTAAATGCCGTAACTATCAAAAACAAGTACCCGTTGCCATGGATCGACATGTTGTTTGATCAGTTGGTCGAAGCAAAGATCTTTTCCAAAATAGACTTAAAATCAGGGTACCACCAGATTAAAATACGGGCGGAGGACATTCCAAAGACGGCTTTCTCGATGAGGTAAGGGCTTTATGAGTACCTGGTCATGTCCTTCGGCCTCACCAACGCTCCAGCTCATTTCATGTACTTGATGAACTCGGTATTCATGCCGGAGCTTGACAAGTTTGTCGTTGTGACACCCGGTTCTAAAAATGAACCAAGTGAATGCATATGTGTGCCTAAGATGTTCATCACGCATACACATGTATTCCACAAACTGAAATTCAGAATATAACCACGAACAAATAATGTTTAAGTACTTTATTACATTGACTCAGTGTCTCACTTATGAATATCTAACTTATTCTTGCAGCGGAAGACTCTAAACGACAGCGTAAAATGACTAAAACAGCAGGCTCCAACTTCAACTCCACAGGCATATTGACGGTAGTGCGCACACCTAGTACTCCACTTGTTCCTCGACGTATTCTTCTCCTGTAGCTGATGTATATGTGTGAATGCAAGGATGAGTACATGTTGTACTCAGCAAGTGCGGGAAAAGTATGACATATGGCTTACAACAAGGTAGGGAATAAAGAGGTTCATTGCAGCAAGCAAATTCTATTTCACAAACATGGTAAAAACAACAACTATTTCTAGGTGAGTTAAATCCCAACATAACCAAGTAATTCATCAACATTCCTTCATCATAATTCATCATTTATCAAGCCTCAACCAGCCATTACTCATTCTCCAGTTCATCTCATGCTCATAAATATTCATAACCATCTCATTTTCATCTAACCGAAACCAAACTCATTGTCATGACCCAAAACAGTCCCAAAACCAATCCCAATGACCATACCATAACCATAACAAAACAACCATCCAAATTTTTCCTCTAATCACAGAAGTTAGCCAGGTGCTTGTAACCGGAAGCACTGCTATCATGATAGTTTTATACTCTGCAGAGGTGGCACCACTTTACCCACAAGTTCGTGATTTCATCACCCGTCGGCGACTAGAGAGAACCTCCATTATACTAGTACACAACCATCGGTGTATGTCCAAGAGGTCACAAAATAACCATTACAAAGGGGCTACTAGGATGTATGGACCCACTGAGGTTTCACCGACAGGCTCGAATCTCCATTCTCTCACCCACGGGCCCCCTCTTGTGCCATGTAGTTCCCAGGGAAGTCCACCTGGACTCCCATTCCCCACGCCATACAACGGTCCATAACAAGCTAGCAACACACCTCATTAGTCAGCTAAGCCGCACCCATATTTGGCCTTGTGGTGGCACTGTTTTCCTAGCATGTGCTCGCATGAACCGGTCCTTAGATCTACGGTAAGCAAACCACCATCTCATTCAGCAACATCCACGAACCAAGTTCGTCTATATCTCCCCGATTCCATGCTCATTAACATCATCAAGTTATCATCATCTTTATTCATATGAGTGCAGTAACTAACAAGTCTTATTTCATCTTAATGTATCCCGTAGGTTAAGCGAAGCAAAAGGAAAAACAACCATACCCGACTCTTCAACTTTCCTGGTGACAAGGATGGTTAACAAAACTAGTAAACTCCTATAAAAGGGTGTCCCATAAAGTTGACACAAGCGTATGAGTTTTCGCAAGCAAAACAGTTTCAAAACATGGGATCAATATGGTCAGAGGGCACTTGCCTTGCTCCCGTGGCTCGTGTTGCTCAAGCGTCTCGAAGTCTTGGTGCTGTAGCTCCTCGTAGACGACTTCTTGAGCTTGTCCTTCTACTCACGGCAACGCACATACAAAATTTACAACAATCAATTATCATGCACAAACTTTACTCAATATGTAATGAAGTGAATGAATGCAATTCCTATAGTGCAGTTTTATAAAACCAGTTTATACGTGTTCTTGCATGTTTTAGTAGGCTTCCATGGGGTTTTATGATGATCAAGGTTGCTGGGATAAGTGTGGACGTGGTGATGATCTTGACACAATGTGTCGATCAGTTCCACAGTCAAAAATTGACCAAAACATGGTCTGTCCACACGCTGCATTTTCTGCTCGCAGGGGGTGGAGAAAACGGGAGCGTAGAAACAGCGGCAACGTTGCAAGAGGGGTAACGAGGACCTACCTCACTTCTCCCTTGCACCAGGGCCTCCCTCCTTGCAATGGCAGCAGCGGGAGATTTTCCGTGAAGAATTATAAGGCTGCGGGTAGGGCAGAACGTCGAGGGCTTCTTCTCCGGCGACGGTGAGGCGTGACGAAGCTCGACAGCGGCCAAATTCCGGCAGGGGGGGGCACGACTTCGCAGCAGAGGGGCGACTTGGCAGCAGAGGGGGGGCGGCTGCCGAAAAAAGAGAGAGGTGGGCGGCTAGGGGGAGAGTTATATTTATAAGGGGGAAAAGAGCTAGGGTGGCTAGGATTTCAGCAAATCAAATATCCAATGGCTGAGATTTAATTTTAAAAGAGGTGGGAGCTTGGGGCTGGGATTTTATTATTTATTTTGATCCAATGGCTAGGATTAATTAGAAAATAAAAGCCCAAAAGAGTCCAAAGGGGGGCGGCTAGGGTTTCCACCCCTAATGGGCTGCGGCCAAGGGGGTGGGGCCCAATTAGGGTTCCCCCCTAATTTGGTGCGGCCAAAATAGGGGGGAAATTCCCCTCAAATGTGGGGAAATTTTCTCCTAGGGGAATTTGTGGAAAATCAGGAAAATTGGAAAAAAAAAGATTCGGAAAATTAGGGGAGAGGGAAATTTGGGGGAAATTTTAGAAATTTCGGGGGAAAATTGGGGTGGCCCAATTTGGCTATTTTATTTATTTATTTTTCTTTTTCTTTTTCTTTTTCCTTTTCTATTTATTTTCATTATTTCCCATTTATATTACCTTTTACTACTTTGTTTGCTTCTATATTCCTTCCTTCATTTTTCTTCTTTTTAAATCCTTCTCTACATGAAAAATGTATGCAATGCATGGTAGTGAAATTTAAGGTTTTACAGTCGTGGTCTTCATCGACGACATATTGGTATATTAAAAGTCGGAGGAAGAACATGCGAAGCACCTACGTATAGTCTTGCAATGGCTGCGGGATCACAAGCTATACGCGAAATTCAGCAAATGTGAATTATGGACATCGCAAGTACCTTTCCTTGTGAATATTGTCTCAGAAGAAAGCATCGCTGTAGACCCAAGTAAGATCACACAAGTGCTGAATTAAAAGTCCCCGAGGTCAGTCCACGAGGTACGGAGTTTCCTCGAAATCGTGGGATATTGTCGGAGGTTCATTCCAAACTTCTCAAACATTGCCAAGCCTACAACTGAGCTGCTGAAGAAGGGTACCAAATATGTCTGGAGTACAGCATGTGAAGCAGCGTTCAAGGCATTAGTGAAGCACCTAACATCAGCACCGATTTTGGCGCAGCCAGACACAACAAAACCGTTCGATGTGTATTGCGATGCATCCGGCATTGGGCTCGTATGTGTGCTGATGCAAGACTGAAGGGTGGTTGCATATGGATCACGACAGCTCAGGAATCATGAGCAAAACTATCCAACTCATGACTTAGAGCTCGCTGCCGTGGTACTCGCACTCAAAATGTGGAGGCACTACCTACTCGGTAACCTCGTACATTTATACACTTACCCCAAGAGCCTCAAGTACATATTCACTCACAAGGAGTTGAACATGAGGCAGAGGAGATGGTTAGAACTGATAAACGATTATAAAATAGAGATCCATTATCACCCCGGCAAGGCGAACATGGTGGCGGATCCGCTGAGTCGCAAGTCACACGTTCATATTCTGACCATCACTCTGTTAGAAGAGAGCGAGCCACCATTGCATGTGGTTCCCTATGGAGCTCTCTACAACTTAGCTCTTATCCCCACTATCCGTGAAGAGATAGCGACAACCTAGAAACATGACAAGGGCATGTCATATTTGCGGAGACGTGTAGACAGTGGGGAACTAAAATGTGTCCGGAAAGATGAAGACGGTGTGCTGTGGTTCAAGGACAGGATCGCCGTATCCCGTAACCCGGAATTGAGGAAGAAATTTTTTGACGAGGCTCACTTGTCAAAGTTTTCTATTCACCCCGGCAGCAACAAGATGTATCGGGAACTCAGAAGCAAGTTTTGTTGGACACGGATGAAGCGGGAGATCGCGAAATACGTATCCGAGTGTGATACATGCCGAAGGGTGAAGGCTGACCATATGAAGAAACCGGGACTATTGCAACCGCTTGGCATTCCTGCCTGGAAGTGGGAGGATGTGAGCATGGACTTCATCGTCAGTTTACCGACCACATTTCAGAAACATGATTCAGTGTGGGTGATTGTCGACCAACTCACAAAAGTTGCCCATTTTATCCCGGTCAATACCAACTACAACGCCAAGAAGTATGTTGAATTGTACATCTCACGGATTCTTTGCTTATACGGCGTACCCCACACTATCATCTCAGATCGGGGCACTTTATTTGTGTCTCGTTTTTTAGAGCAGTTACATGCTGCATTGGGGACAAAGCTGATCCGTAGTTCAGCATACCACCCAAAGACGGATGGACAAACCAAGCGGGTAAATCAAATTTTAGAAGACATGTTACGAGCTTGCTCTATCAATCACGGTAAGAATTGGGATGATCACTTACTGTTAGCCGAGTTCTCGTACAATAATGGGTACCAAGCCAGCATCAAGATGGCACCCTACAAGGCGCTATACGGGAGAAAATGCCGCACACCGCTGAATTGGTGTGAGTCTAGAGAAAGGGTCACCTTTGGGATTGATCTTGTCAACAATGCAGAAGAAAAAGTTTGGCTGATTCAAGCGAACTTAAAAGCCGCCCAATCCCGACAAAAACAATATGCGGACCGGAGAAGACGTCCTCTCCAATTCAAAGTCAGAGATCATGTGTATCTATGTGTGCCTCCAATGAAGGGTGTGAATAGATTCGGGGTCAGAGGAAAGTTGCCACCCCGATTCATCGGTACGTTCCAGATTCTGGAAAGATATGGATCGGTTGCATACCGGCTGGAATTACCAGCGACACTCTCCAGTTTGCACGACATCTTCCACATTTCTCAGCTGAGGAAGTGCCTCAATCTTTCACCACCGTTCAGCTGGGAGATATTAAGGAACTGAAACCGGATCTCACCTATCGGGAGGAACCGGTTCAGATTATTGATGAGAAGGCCCGAACCATATTCAACCGTACGTTGTGGTTCTATAAAGTCCTATGGAGTAATCACCCCGTGGATGAAGCAAAATGGGAGAGCGAAGGCTTTCTTTGCGCCAACTACCCCGACTTTTTAACGTCGCACATCTGGTAATTTTCCACCATCCTCTCTCTCATTTTTACCATATAATCTCGGGACAAGATTCTTTTAAGGAGGGAGGAATGTAAGGGCCCAAGTTTTTCATTTGCTAAAAGTGTTCATCTCACCACACCTCACCTCATTTGTGGTAATCACATGAACACAATTGAAGAGCAAGTAACCACCATCAATAGATTTATTAGGAGATAAACTCACGAAGTGCAAAAGTGGTATTTCCCACATGCATCATATGGGGGATGAGCATATGATTAATTACTAAACTTTGTTAGGGATGCTCATGCCAAATTTCACCCAAATCCAAAACCTTCTGAGGTACTTTTGGGTATAATTGTTCAAAAGGCTAGTTTGAACGTAAATTCAAATTCAAATTCAAACTCCTTTTATCCCATGAATTCAAAAGTGGGAGTCATTTTCACACTCAGCACATTTTTATGATCTCACACACCAATTTTCACTCCATTTGGAGTTGATCTTGACATGAGCTAAATTGGACAAATTCAAACCAAATTTGAATTTCAATTTCATATGTGCTGTAAATTCATTCCAACCAATTCACATTTTGATTCAGTAAACTCAAATAGATATTTGGTGAATTAATCAAATTGTGAGGGGTAGGAGGGTCCCAAACATTGTGCAAAAGTGAAAATTCAATTTTGTGGGACAAAACAAGAAAATGGGACCCACTGTCAGTGTAACAGCCGAGTGAACCGACTCCACCGCTGCTCACTCAGGTTCTTGCGTGCGCTCACGCGGACGCCACGTTCAGAGACACTGCCACCTCTTGCTCTCGAGTTCTGGACATTGAGCACTCGCGCCCAGCCACCTTATCGTCGCCCCGGACGTTCCAAAACTCATTTCGCCACTGCTTCGTCCGTCTCCCGCACAGAAAGAGCGTTGCACGCCGCCACACACCCGAAAATCACACCCTCGCCGTCGAACGGCCAAACCCGACCCTTCCACCTCGAGCTGAGGCCATAAATGGCACCGCTGACCTTCACTCGACGTGCTCCACACCTCAGCTGCTCGTGATCAGATCCCTTCGAGCTTCCCCGAGTCGATTTTCCACTCCCCTGTTCATTCCGATGCGCCGCCAACTAAACACCGTCGCCCGGTCATCACAAAGCCGCCTCGGCGCCACAAACTGCACGCAGAGGTTAGCATCGAAGTCTAGTAACTTCTCTCGATCCCCCTAGCTTCCTTGTAGCACCGGCTAGCCAGAATTTCACGATTTCCAGCGATCATCGTATAGAACTGAGGCCGACTAAAACGTGAAATTTGTCCCGTGTGATTGATCAATCATTTAGCCGGCCTAGCTAGAGCTAGAGTAGAACTAAGCGATCACTTATGCCAAATCTTAGCAAGAATGATCAACCCAGTGGGCTTAGCGCCGTGTTTTGCCGCAGCCGGTGAAAACGGCTTGGGTCGCCGGTGAAGTCTACTTTCCTGAAGATCTACGGTCAAGAGGAAGGCAGGGTTAGCTTCCCGTGCCTCAGTGGTGCTTTGCGACCCGTTGGTTGATCGTGTTCACTGCCGAGATGAGCTAGCACAATCGGACACAAGCTCAATTCCTCCGCCACCGTCGCTGACCACTTTCCCGGCGATGTCGATGCGCGAGGTGTTGTCCGGCGTGTGCGTCGTGCTTCAAGTATCACGTAGGAAGAAACCACGTCGAGAATTAGGCAGTATCGGCAGAGAACGAGCCGCGACACCGCCGCTGTGCATCGCACGCTCAGGCGACGGTGGGTGGTTGAAGAACACACTGTGCGTGGGACCCATATGCAGTATTTTAAACATTTCAAGATTTTCAGATTTAGATCAAATTCAAACACCCATAACTTTGGCTAGGAAGCTCCAAATCGAGTGAAAGAAATTTTTTTGTATTCAGCTCTTTGAGTACTTTCCAAAAAATCAAGTTTCACTCCGTGAAAACCTTTTTTCTCCAGAATTAATTCTTCAAAGTTTAAACTGTCTAGAATTTAACTAGATAACCCTTTAGTGGAAAATTCTGAAATTTGGCCAGGATGTTCCGTGTAATATCCCTGAGCTACCATAAAATTTTCAGATCCATTTGATCTCATTTGGTCCACCTAATGGAGTGATTAAGAAAACTGGTCCAGAGAACGACGGCGGGGCTCGATGGAACTCGACGGCGGCCAATTTACGGCAAGGGGTGGAACTTGGCGACTTGGCAGCAAGGAAGGGGGCTTGGCAGCAGGGGAGGACGTCCAAAATACAGAGGATTTCGGCCAGGGGGTGGGGGTTATATTTATAAGGGGGGAAAGGGAGAGTCCTACTCCAATTGGAGCTCAAATAAGAGTCCAACTTAATTTTGGATCTCAACAAACTTATCTTTTCAGTTAGGTGCGGCAGCCTTGGAGATTTTATCCCCCAAATGTGGGGAAAATTGTGTTGGTACCCTCAGTACCGGGTACCCCCTCGCACAGGAGAAAAAACGCCTAAGGACCTTGCCACCTCCGCAGGGGTGAGCTCCGAGTGCGCCACGTGTCCAGCGGGGCCGGGCCTCCCTTCTCCTCAGAGGCGAGCTCCGAGGGCGCCACGTGTCCAGAGGGGCCGGGGGAAGTATCGACAGCGCACTTCGACGAATTAGAATTGGCTCATTTCAGCTATCTTTTTCCCATCCCCCACCATTTTTATGATTCTTTCTCCATTTCTATGGTTCCATCCTCCATTTCTACTTCTTTTATAATGTTTCTATATATGAAAAATGTATGCAATGCACGGAAATGAATTTGAGGGTGTTACAAACCTATCCCCCTTAAACTGAATCTCGCCCTTGAGGTTCGATAGAGTAGAGAATAGATGAGGGAATTCTGCCTTGAGGTCTTCCTCAAGCTCCCATGTAGTTTCGGCTTCCGTGTGATGACTCCACTGTACCTTGCACCAACGGATCACTTTGTTCCTCATGACCCTTTCCTTCACGTCCAAAATTTGTATAGGGTGCTCCACATAGGTCAGATCCTCTTGAAGCTCGAGCTCATCCATCGCGTGTGACACCCTCATCTCGGGTGTCAGCATATGTTCATGTTTTATGAAAAAGAAAAAAAAAACATTTTTAGAAAAGAAGGAACAGAGACAAGTATCCAAAGGATAGCCAATAAAGCTCTCCGAGAACACCGAAGGCAACTTCCATGGCCAGCAGACCACGTGGCGCGTTCGGAGCTCATCCCCAAGAAATTTGGGAGAGGTTCGCCGTTAAACTAGCTACGTGGCAGGCTCGGGGGTCACCTCCGCAATTAAAAAGAGGTCCGACCCTGTGGGACACGTGCTGCCCGCGGAGATAGCCTCTACGGAAGAAGCAAAGGCATTTTTCATAGGACACGTGTCATCCCCTGAGCTAGTCCTCGCGGAAATAAGAGGGCCAGTCGCGGGGGATACGTGTCAATCTCGGAGCTCATCTCAGAGAAGTCCGGAT
Source organism: Neostapfia colusana (assembly GCA_030760725.1). Classification (NCBI taxonomy): domain Eukaryota; kingdom Viridiplantae; phylum Streptophyta; class Magnoliopsida; order Poales; family Poaceae; genus Neostapfia; species Neostapfia colusana. The sequence goes on along the minus strand of JASWHV010000008.1, from coordinate 78,671,651 downwards.
CTATTGAACACGTGTCGCCACCAGAGCTTATCACCGGAAGGTCTGCCGCAGCTAAACACGTGTCGACCTCGGGGCATGTCCCTAAGGAAAGGAGAGCGGAAAGACCGGCACCCACACGTGGCGTGCGCGGGGCTCGTCTCCGAAGAAGAGGGAGGTCTCGATCGATTGACACGCGGCACAACCGGAGCTCATCTCTGCGGATGAGGAGATACCAGGCCCGGAGGACACGTGGAGCTTCCGGAGCTCATCATCACGGAGGTAACGAGTTCTGGAGCAGTTGTTACGCGTAAAGACACCGGTACGCAACAGAAACCGATCTAAAATCTATGATGGTTACCGAAGATAAGACGTCAGGATCTAACAAAGATTTGAATAAGACTCTTATTCGGGATCCGATCAGATTAGGACTCTTCTCTTCCCAATTATAAATAGAACCCAAAAACCTCTGGCCGAAACCACGAACTTCTCTTTCAACTCCTGAGCTGACGACTTAGAGCCCTAGCCCTAACTCGCCGAGCAAAACATCGCCGAAGCACAACAAGGGAGATCATCGGAGGAGAACCAAGCGGTCTGAGGAGGACCTCGAAGACAAGAAGAACGTGAGGTAGGACTTCAATACCACCTTACGACATCATGTTGTTCATCTCTTTGCGTCTGCTCTTCGATTCCTTTCAAACAGAAGGCTTTTCATGGGCAGAACACTCAATGATCAGTTTGATCTAAAGACAAGATCATCGCCACGTTCATCTTTAATCTGAACACCTCTGACCATGCAAGCCATGCAAGAACACCAGATCAATCTAATAGAACTAATCGTAGGATAGCATGCATGTGCATCATCGCATCTAGTTTAGGGTTTGTGCATGATTTTGATTGCTGTGAATTTATATGCACGTGAATCCTACATAGCAGGACAAACTCAGGAAGTTGTCTACGACGAGCTGCAGCAACAAGGTTTTGAGAATCAAGAACAACCGGAACCGCAAGAACAAGGCAAGTGCCCCTTGACCATATTGATCCTATGCTTTGGGAAACTGTTTTGTTTTGCGAAAAGGTGTGTGTGCTGAGTCAAACATGATGGGAACCCTTTTATAGGAGTTTACTAGCTTTGGTTAAACCACCCTTGTCGCCTGGGAAGTTTATAAGTCGGGTATGGTTTTTGCTTTATGCTTCGCTGAGTCTATGGGATTGGGGAGCGAGATAGATATGTCTAGCTAACTGCACTCGTAATGATAACGAGAAAACTAATGATGTTAATGAACATGGATCGGAGGGAGATCTAGGCAAGCCTGGGTTGTGAATGTGGTAGCATGAGATGGTGGTTTTACTTGCCGTAGATCTAAGGACCGGTTCATGCACGCACATGCTAGGATAACAGTGCCACCACAAGGCCAAATGTGGGTGCGGCTTAGCTGAGTAATTAGGTAAGTTGCTAGAGTGTTATGGACTGTGGAAGGCGTGGGGAATGGGAGTCGAGTGAGGACTGCCCTGGGAACTGCATGGCACAAGAGGGGGCCCGTGGGTGGGAGAATTGGAGATTCTGGCCTGCCGGTGAAACCTTAGTGAGTCCATACATCTAGTAACCCCTTTGTAAAAGCTATTTTGTGATCTCTTGACCATACACCGACGGATGTGTACTGGTATAATGGAGGTTCTGCAGTCGCCGACGGGTGACGAAATCACAAACTTGTGGGTAAAGAGGTACAAACTCTACAGAGTTATTAAAACTATCATGATAGCCGAGCTTACGGTCACGAGCACCTAGCTAAACTGCCATGATTAGATGGGACGGTTACTGGGATAGTTATTGGAATGGTTATTGGGAAGGTTCTTGGTTATGGTTATTGATTATGGTTTGGTTTCGTACTGTGGAGTCCGGGAGATGAGATGGTTGCATGATTGATGGGTCATGACATGAGATTGGTCTCGGTGCGAGACGAGGTTGTTTCATGAGGTGAGATGGTAGCGAATACAAGGAGGTATTCGTGAGTATGAATAAAAGATTGGTTAATGTTCGGATGGAACACAGGAAGTGATGAAGGTATGTTGGTAATTTAATACATGTTGGGACTACATTTAAACTTAAGTTGTTGTTTTATCATGGTTTTTACAGAACTGCTTTTCTGCAAATAAACCTTTTTATGCCTACCTTGTTTATGAGCTGCATATCATGTGTTTTCCCGCACTTGCTGAGTACATCATTGTACTCAAACTTGCATTATTATTTCTTCATCAACAGCAAGAGAAGACTACTATGAAGACCGAGTAGAGCATTATGGCGTGTGATCTGTTCTCAACCTTGCCTATGGAGGGAGTAGAGATGGAGCCACTTCTGCTTAGTTTTGCTTCCGTATTATTTTTTGCTTCCGCATTTAAATAAGGACTTCCGCTGCATAGAATTAAGATTTCCGCTGTGAGCATGAGTCCAAGACTCATGAGGTGTTGTAATAAACTCTGTTATTTGTGGTAATATATATAATCTGAATTCAGTTTGTGGAAAGTATGTGTATGTGTGATGAACATCCTGGGCACACATATGCATTAGTTCTCAGTTCCGTGGTTTTCCACAGAATTGAGGGCGTCACAGATTGGTATCAGAGCCACGGGTTGATAGTAGGTTACACGCCTAGATAGAAACCTTAGATTGGTATTAGAGTCACGGGTGAACAGCAAGTTACACCCCTAAATAGAAGCCACGCTGACCAAAGGAAGCATCCTAGGGTGAATAGCCTAGATTGGCCTTTAAAACCACCTTGACATAGGAGACCATCCTTGAATAGGAGTTGAGTGGGCCCTTATGATGATTATTTGTGAATATGTGCTTAGTGTGAGTTGTGGGACGTCTCAAAAATGTTGTCCATATTCACACGTAAGAAGAAGGAGGTGTGAGATGTTCGACATTTGCTCACATCCTCATAAGGGCTAATATACATATAGTCCAACTCACCTTGATGCATATAGTTGAAAGGACCTACCTAACTTTCTAACCTTCTATTCTATTTCGTTCTCTCTCACGGATGGTGAGAGGAAACGCCAGCCGAAGGAACGTCCACGAAGATGACCACGAGGAAGTTCCCGCTAACCCCGGAGCTGGCGAAAATAACCTAGAAAGGTTGATGGCCATGCAAAACCAGCTTATGCAAACCATGATCCAAACTTTGGGTCAGTTGCAGACCAACCAACACCCCGTTCCGGCACCACCGCCACCACCACCGCCGGCTCATAACAGGTTGGGAGAGTTCATGAGGACTCGACCACCCACCTTTGCTCAAGCAAGCGATCGGAGGCCGATGACTGGTTGAAATCCATGGAGAAGAAGCTTGCCATTGTACAGTGCAACAACCGAGAGAAGGTTCTCTTTGTGTCGCACCAACTGATGGGAGCAGCTGCTGACTAGTGGGATGCCTTGAGCAACGCCCATGCCAACCCGGAGACAATCACTTGGACTGAGTTCAAGGAAAGTTTCCGCTCCCACTACATCCCTGTTGGCGTAATGATGCTCAAGAGGCGGGAGTTTGAAGGTCTCCGCCAAGGGCAGAAAAGTGTGAACGAATATCTCAACAAGTTCATACAATTGTCCCGGTATGCCCCCGAAGATGTCAACTCAGATCAGAGGAAGCAGTACCTATTCATGAGAGGGTTGAACAATGAGATCCAAGTTCAGCTCCTCAACAATGACTACGTAAGCTTCCAGAAGGTAGTTGATAAGGCTATTGTGGTGGAAAACAAGATCCGAGAGATCGAGCGCGAGTGCAAAAGGAAGATGCCATACCAGCCCCAAGGAAGCAACGTACGACCTAGGTACATGCCCCCTGCACCGCAGTATGGATCGACCACTCCTACGTACCGCCCTGGTCAGCCACCACAGCAACGGCTCGTTGCACCGGCACCTCGTGTGCCCATGCCTCCTGCGCCCCGACCTAACAATGGCGCTCCTGTTCAAAACCCCCGCCCCAACGTACCTGCTGCCGTAGGCAACAGGGCATGCTTTGCATGCGGGGAAGTAGGCCACTTCGCTAACCAGTGCCCGAAGAGAGGCCCTGGACAGCAAGGTAACGTGCCCAAGCAGAACCAGTGACCAAATGGAGGGGACAACCAAGGGAACCGTGGACCGCAGAACTATGCTCGTGGCCACGTTAACCATGTCACTGCTGAGGAAGCACAACAGGCTGAGGACGTCACAATTGGTATGTTCCTTGCCAACTCCAACCCAGCCGCCATTTTATTTGATTCCGGAGCATCACATTCCTTCATATCGTCCAAATATGTTGCCAAACATCATCTACCCGTATCCCACTTAGAATGTGCTATGTTAGTTAATTCACCCGGAGGAGAAATGAGGACTAGTATAGTATGTCCTAAGGTAAGCCTTAAAATAAGGGGGTAGACATCCTAGCCAACCTTATTGTCTTGGACTCCCACGGAATTGACATCATACTCGGAATGGACTGGTTAAGCAAGCACAATGGAGTAATCCAATGCGCTGAGAGAAGCGTGCAGTTGACAAACGAACACGGTATCCGTGTCGAGTTTGAGTCAGCCCAGCAAGCAACCAAACGGGCGGATTTGAACCATGTTGAAGGAGTAGCATTGGACAACATCCCAGTAGTTCAGAAATTTTCGGACGTGTTCCCGGAAGAACTTCCAGGTATGCCACCTGACCGAGACATCGAGTTTGCCATAGATTTGTTACCTGGAACTGCACCCATAGCTAAGAGACCATATAGGATGCCCGTCAACGAGTTAGTTGAACTCAAGAAGCAAATTCAAGAACAGTTGGAGAAGGGTTTTATCCTTCCAAGTTCGTCGCCATGGGGAGCCCTGGTACTTTTCGTGGACAAGAAGGACGGAACCCAAAGAATGTGTGTGGACTACAGGTCCCTCAACGAGGTAACAATCAAGAATAAATACCCTCTGCCCCGTATAGAGGACCTGTTCGATCAAATGAAAGGAGCCCAAGTGTTCTCCGAGATTGATCTTCGGTCGGGATATTTCCAGGTGAAGATTAAGTCCTCCGATATAGCTAAGACAGCCTTTCGGACGCGGTATGGTTCATATGAATATACCGTTATGTCTTTTGGATTGACGAATGCACCTGCATACTTTATGTACCTTATGAATAAGGTTTTCATGGAGTACTTTGACAAGTTCGTCGTGGTTTTCATCGACGACATTATGGTGTATTCAAAAAGTGAGGAGGAGCATGAAGAACATCTGAGATTGACCTTGCAGAAGTTGCGAGAGCATCAGTTGTATGCCAAGCTAAAAAAATGTCAATTTTGGCTAAAAGAAATATCCTTCCTAGGCCACATCATATCCAAAGAAGGGGTATCAGTTGATCCTAGAAAGGTGAGAGATGTTCTAAAGTGGAACCAACCAAAGAGCGTGAGGGATATTCGAAGTTTCCTTGGGATGGCAGGATACTATCGGCGCTTCATTAAAAACTTCTCTAAGATAGCAAAACCTATGACGGAGTTATTAATGAAGGGAAAAGTATTTCAATGGACACAAGCCTGCCAAGAAAGTTTTGAGGAACTCAAGAAAAGGCTAACCACAACACCAGTTCTCGTATTGCCAGACATAAGCAAGAGCTTTGACATATATTGTGACGCATCCAGACAAGGGCTCGGGTGTGTACTCATGCAGGAAGGACAAGTGGTAGCCTATGCCTCACGACAATTAAAGAAGCATGAGCTTAATTATCCTACGCATGATTTGGAGTTAGCAGCAGTGGTGCATGCATTGAAGATTTGAAGACATTATATCCTTGGTCATCGATGTGAGATCTATACGGATCATAAAAGCCTCAAGTACATATTTACACAAACGGACTTGAATTTGAGGCAACGTCGATGGTTAGAACTCATCAAGGATTATGATGTAGGAATCAACTACCACCCTGGGAGGGCCAATGTAGTAGCTGACGCATTGAGCAGAAAGGGAGCATGCCACCAACTCACGGTTCGGGAGCTACCACCCAAACTACGTAAGGAGTTCGAACAGTTACACCTCGGATTCTTGAATAACATGGAAATAATGGAGATCCACTCCTCATTGGAGCAGGAAATAAGAAAGGGACAAGCAACGGACGAGGGGATCAAGGAGATCAAGGAAAGAATCCGACAAGGGATAGAGAAGGATTTCAAGGAGGGTGAAAAGGATACGCTTTGGCTAGGAAAAAGGATTTGTGTGCCAAACATAAGACACCTTCGCGACATGATATTGAAGGAGGCACATGATTCACCCTATTCCATACATCCAGGGAGCACCAAAATGTACAAGGACTTGAAAACTTGCTATTGGTGGGATGGTATGAAGAGGGATATAGCCGAATACGTTGCCCTATGCGACACATGCCAACGGGTAAAAGCCGAACATCAAAAACCCGCTGGGTTGTTGCAACCTTTGAAAATACCTAAATGGAAATGGGAGGACATCAGTATGGACTTTATTGTCGGATTGCCAAGAACTCAGTCAGGATACGACTCCATCTAGGTCATTGTGGACCGGTTGACGAAAACCGCCCATTTTCTTCCGGTAAAGACCAGTTACAACGTTACACAGTTGGCAGAGTTGTACATGGAGCAGATCGTATGCCGTCATGGAGTTCCGAAGAGGATAGTCTCAGATCGAGGTTCTCAGTTTACCTCTAGATTCTGGAGGAAGCTGCAGAAAGCCATGGGTACACAACTGGATTTTAGCTCTGCCTATCACCCACAAACAGATGGGCAAACCGAGAGGACGAACCAAATTTTGGAGGACATGCTGAGAGCTTGCGCCTTGAAACGTGGGCGTAGTTGGGATAGGAGTTTACCGTATGTCGAGTTCTCCTATAACAACATCTATCAAGCTAGCTTGAAGATGTCGCCTTTCGAAGCCTTATACGGTAGACGGTGTAGAACGCCACTGTTCTGGAACGAGACTGGAGAGAACCAGGTGTTTGGACCCGAAGTACTACAAGAGGCTGAAAAGCAAGTCCAAACGATACGGGAAAACTTAAAGGCTGCTCAGTCACGACAGAAATTCTATGCGGACAATAGGCATAGGAAGTTGACCTTTGAAGTAGGAGACTTCGTATACCTTAAGGTATCACCTATCCGAGGCCAACGACGTTTTAACGTCAAAGGCAAACTAGCGCCTCGCTACATCGGACCATTTAAGATTTTGGACAAGTGAGGAGAAGTAGCCTATCAACTAGAGCTCCCAAACCATCTCTCCGACGTACATGACGTGTTTCATGTATCCCAGCTCAAGAAGTGCTTGAGAATGCCAGAGGAACAAGTGTCGATGGGAGAACTTGAACTTTAAGAGGACCTGACTTACGCAGAACACCCTTTCCGAATCTTGGACGTAAAGGAAAGGGTCACCCAAAACTAGGTGATTCGATGGTGCAAGGTACAATGGAGCCATCACACTGAAGCTGAAGCCACATGGGAGCGAGAAGAGGATATCAAGGCAGAATTTCCCCATCTATTTTCTACTAACGAATCTCGAGGACGAGATTCAATTTAAGGGGGGTAGATTTGTGACACCCTCATCTCGGGTGTCAGCATATGTTCATGTTTTATGAAAAAGAAAAAACATTTTTAGAAAATAAGGAACAGAGACAAGTATCCAAAGGATAGCCAATAAAGCTCTCCGAGAACACCGAAGGCAACTTCCACGGCCAGCAGACCACGTGGCGCGTTCGGAGCTCATCCCCGAGAAATTTGGGAGAGGTCCGCCGTTAAACTAGCTACGTGGCAGGCTCGGGGGTCACCTCCGCAATTGAAAAGAGGTCCGACCCTGTGGGACACGTGCTGCCCGCGGAGATAGCCTCTACGGAAGAAGAAAAGGCATTTTTCATAGGACATGTGTCATCCCCGGAGCTAGTCCTCGCGGAAATAAGAGGGCCAGTCGCGGGGGATACGTGTCAATCTCGAAGCTCATCTCAGAGAAGTTCGGATCTATCGAACACGTGTCGCCACCAGAGCTTATCACCGGAAGGTCCGCCGCAGCTAAACACGTGTCGACCTCGGGGCATGTCCCTGAGGAAAGGAGAGCGGAAAGACCGGCACCCACACGTGGCGTGCGTGGAGCTCATCTCTGAAGAAGAGGGTGGTCTCGATCGATTGACATGCGGCACAACCGGAGCTCGTCTCTGCGGATGAGGAGATACCAGGCCCGGAGGACACGTGGAGCTTCCGGAGCTCATCATCACGGAGGTAACGAGTTCTGGAGCAGTTGTTACGCGTAAAGACACCGGTACGCAACAGAAACCCGATCTAAAATCCACGATGGTTACCGAAGATAAGACGTCAGGATCTAACAAAGATCTGAATAAGACTCTTATTCAGGATCCGATCAGATTAGGACTCTTCTCTTCCCAATTATAAATAGAACCCAAAAAACTCTGGCCGAAACCACGAACTTCTCTTTCAACTCCTGAGCCGACGACTTAGAGCCCTAGCCCTAACTCGCCGAGCAAAACATCGCCGAAGCACAACAAGGGAGATCATCGGAGGAGAACCAAGCGGTCTGAGGAGGACCCCGAAGACAAGAAGAACTTGAGGTAGGACTAAGGACCGGTGGTGGTTTTACTTGCCGTAGATCTAAGGACCGGTTCATGCATGCACATGCCAGGATAACAGTGCCACCACAAGGCCAAATGTGGGTGCGGCTTAGCTGAGTAATTAGGTAAGTTGCTAGAGTGTTATGGACTGTGGAAGGCGCGGGGAATGGGAGTCGAGTGAGGATTGCCCTGGGAACTGCATGGCACAAGAGGGGGCCCGTGGGTGGGAGAATTGGAGATTGTAGCCTGTCGGTGAAACCTTAGTGAGTCCATACATCTAGTAACCCCTTTGTAAAAGCTATTTTGTGATCTCTTGACCATACACCGACGGATGTGTACTGGTATAATGGAGGTTCTGCAGTCGCTGACGGGTGACGAAATCACAAACTTGTGGGTAAAGAGGTACAAACTCTGCAGAGTTATTAAAACTATCATGATAGCCGAGCTTACGGTCACGAGCACCTGGCTAAACTGCCATGATTAGATGGGACGGTTACTGAGATAGTTATTGGAATGGTTATTGGGAAGGTTCTTGGTTATGGTTATTGATTATGGTTTGGTTTGGGACTGTGGAGTCCGGGAGATGAGATGGTTGCATGATTGATGGGTCATGACATGAGATTGGTCTCGGTGTGAGACGAGGTTGTTTCATGAGGTGAGATGGTAGCGAATACAAGGAGGTATTCGTGAGTATGAATAAAAGATTGGTTAATGTTCGGATGGAACACAGGAAGTGATGGAGGTATGTTGGTAATTTAATACATGTTGGGACTATATTTAAACTTAAATTGTTGTTTTATCATGGTTTTTACAGAACTGCTTTTCTGCAAATAAACCTTTTTATGCCTACCTTGTTTATGAGCTGCATATCATGTGTTTTCCCGCACTTGCTGAGTACATCATTGTACTCAAACTTGCATTATTATTTCTTCATCAACAGCAAGAGAAGACTACTATGAAGACCGAGTAGAGCATTATGGCGTGTGATCTGTTCTCAACCTTACCTGTGGAGGGAGTAGAGATGGAGCCACTTCTGCTTAGTTTTGCTTCCGTATTAGTTTTTGCTTCCGCATTTAAATAAGGACTTCCGCTGCATAGAATTAAGATTTCCGCTGTGAGCATGAGTCCAAGACTCATGAGGTGTTGTAATAAACTCTGTTATTCGTGGTAACATATATAATCTGAATTCAGTTTGTGGAAAGTATGTGTATGTGTGATGAACATCCTGGGCACACATATGCATTAGTTCTCAGTTCCGTGGTTTTCCACAGAATTGAGGGCGTCACATCGCGGTACTTGTTCTTCCAGTACTCTTAAGCACTTCTTGAGTTGGGATACACGGAACACGTCGTGTACGTCGAAGAGGTGTGTTGGCAGCTCTAGTTGATAGGCTACTTCTCCTCGCTTGCCCAAAATCTTAAATGGCCCGATGTAGCGAGGTGCTAATTTGCCCTTGACGTTGAACCGTCGTTGGCCTCAGATAGGCGATACCTTAAGGTACACGAAGTCTCCTACTTCGAAGGTCAATCTTCTTCGCCTATTGTCCGCATAACCTTTTTGTCGTGACTGATGTCACACCCGGTTTCTCCGAAGAACAACCGAGTGAATATCACATGTATGCCAGGATCATTTTCTCATACATGTGATGACAAATAGTGAAGCGTCATTTATTACAAGCCAGGTGTCGAATGTAAGTAAGTCTTACATAGCATATGTCTCGATGAACGACAATAAGTTCATAACAAGTAAATAAAATAGCAGTGGAATATTATTCTTGTGGGCTCCGTCACAGGAGTTGCCCGGGGGACTCCATGAACCTAGAAACCTTCTTCCGGTCCAAAGTCTTGATCATGAAACACCACATCATTTTCTTGACCTGAGCAGCAATATAAACCAACAAATATGCAAGGTTGAGTACCGATGGTACTCAGCAAGTGTGGGAAAGTTATGTCATGCATGGCTAGAACAAGGAGAGGTTGAACTCATGGTTAAAGCACTACGCATTTAATACCTATCACCTTAGCTTATTAAGCACCTACATTACTACATAGATGAAATGGTCCCAAACTCCCAACCCATCATTATAATCAAATAACCATAACATCATCTCCAATGTTAAGCTCCCCGCTTAACATCCACAACTTCCAAGCCATCATCCTCTAATCATGAATAAGTCCAAGACGCTCTTGACCGTGAGCACGGCTGTCATGACAGTTTTGACTCTGCAGAGTTTGCAACACTGTACCCACATGTAGTGATTTCATCCCCCGTTGCCGGGTGGACTAAAAGAACCTCCATTATGCCAGTGGCTACGAACCACATTCACACTTCCCAGGTGTGTAGCCAAGAGATCACTACGAAGCCTTTACAAAGGGATTCCCGACGAGCATGGGCCCACTGAGGTTTCACCCCTAACAGCATACAAGAGTCTCCAACCCCGCTGCAGTGGCCCCCTCTTGAGCCTTGCGGTTCATATGGTAGTCTAGCTGACACCTATTCCCCGCACCATCCAACACACCCATACTATGCCGGGGATACACCTAATTAATTGGCCAAGCTGCCCCATCTCAGCATGTGGTTGGCACGGTAAAGCCAGGTTACATGCTCCATGAACCGGTCCTTAGGATCCAGGCAAGTACTAAACACAAACCCGAGTCTCGTGCACCCAGCAGCAACCAAATCATCCAACTTGCCTTGATCCCTACCTCTACATAACTCATAATATCTCATTCAAGAGTGTGGTAAATAAACTGATGATCTCATATCCCAATTATCCCATTCTAAGCATGGCTAAGCATAAGCATATGAATAAATGACATGATAAAATAAATCCCAACCCAAGCTACAAGGAAAACAAGGTAATGCAATTCTAGGGAAACTTCCTAGCATGGGTTTCATATTTCAATTAACAATGCAAATAATTCTATCTACCCATCCTAGTATAGGAACAAAGTGGTCAAGGACACTTGCCTTCTTCTTGCTGCTCTGAGAATTGAAAGTCTTGGTCTTGGAAGGGGAGAACTTGCTCTGGGGCAGGTTCTACTCATGCCAATACACATAGCAAAAGAAAACACAATCCATAAGACATAGTTCACACTTTCACTTCATACAAACCACACATTCATTTATGAAAGTCATTCATATTTCTATGTGTTGTGGTTACTCTATGTGTGTTGATTTTTGGCTTACATGCACTTTTAAACATGTTCATATGTTTTCTAACTTTTGTATTCAGATTTATGTTTGCACACTATATATGAGTTTCCCATTTGAACAAATTCTTTATATTCAATTGATACACATCTTAGCTACCAAGTATGCATGGAAGGCATTTTCCTACTGCAAATGGGTTTTCAGACCTTCTACCAAACCCTAAACTGAAATCTTTGGATTTGGAGACTTCATTTATCCTTTTATAGTTATGCATACCTACTTTCCTATATTTTAAGATTTATTTTCTATACCTAATTGTGAAGTTTATTATGAAAATAATAAGACACATCATCTAAACAGAATAGGTTCTGACCTAAAATATTAAATAACATATTTTTGAATTTCTCCTCTGATGTGAACTAATTTACATTTATTTTACCAATTTTCAGAATTATTTTCTAACCTAAAAATATGTCCCTATAACTAATAAATGTGAATAATCAATTAGACAGATTCATTTCAACTTAAAATTTATTTTTAACTCACTCCAAAGTTTTCCAAGTGCTAAGAGAGTTCAAATTTGAATTTACAATGTGTTTGTCCTATCTTTTGAATTTTAAATACTAATCACATATTCAAATTACTAGATTTAATATCATATAGGGTTAAAAAGGTAAACTCACCCCACTACAGGGTCTATTATATTATTTTAAGAATTTCCAGGGGCCTAACTATGCATAACAGAGGGGTTTTGCTAATTTTTATTAAGTCCAGGGGCTAAAACTGTTTTTTAATTGAATTTACATGAATTTCTGAAGCTCCAAGGGCTAGATCAGAAGTTTCTGGGGCTATCTCATATTTTCTGAGAACCCCAGGGGGTAGCGCGTAAGATTCTCGGCCTTTATAACGCGGGGCTGACGTGGACCGTCCGATTTAAAACTAAAGGTTGAGATTATAACGTTGAACCGGTACGCGGGGATTTAAATTCTACCGTGCGATTTAAGATAGACGGCGCACAAGCGGCCACGTCGCTCTGATCGAGCGCGGGCGGCGCTGCCCGGCGGCGCGCGGCGGCGGGAGGCGGCAATCTCGCCGGAGAGCTTCGGATCTTCGTAAATTCTTCCTAAAACTGGGATTTTATGGCATAGATCGGTAGAGGTGAGGTCGGGGATCTCACCTCGGGGGGTTTCTTGAGCTCGGAGGTCCTGGAAAGCAATCGGCGACGAGGTCCAAGGTGAATTCACGGTGAGGCTCGTCGGCGCTGTGTTTGAAGCGCAAACCAACGAGTTTTCTGCACCTGCATGGTTCCCCAGAGGCGGTGGACCAAGATCAGCGCGTTAGATCAGAAATCCCGAGCGAAGATCGAGCGAAATTGGCCGGAGAAACTCGGGTTCTCACCGGAAAGAAAAGCGGCTGATCGTGGGTCAAAATCGGGAAGATGCCGGTGTTTATATAGCCGGGGAGGGGCGGTGTTCGGTTGTGATCGAGTTTGCGTCGTCCAGAACCGAAATTCGGCTGGGATACGCGAGTATCCGGGACGGTTTTGATTCGGAGGTGAGAAGAGTCCCAGCCGGCCGAGCACGGGCGCGAGGAGGAAGAAGGATGGCGGGCCCCACACGTCAGCGAGAAAAAGGGGGGGCGCGCGGATGCGGGCTGGCGCGGGGGTGAGTGGGCCGGCTGGTGGGTTTCGGCCCACTGGCCGGGGAGGTTTATTTTTTTTCTTTTTTCTTTTTCATTTCTGTTTTGAGTTTAATTTGAATTCTAGTTTGAATTTGAATTTTGCACCACATGCAATACGTCCAAAAATTTTTAAATTCCCCTCTTAACAGGTTTTGGGGTGTTACAACTGAGCAGCCTTCAAATTTTCTCGTATCATTTGGACTTGCTTTTCGGCGTCTTGCAACACTTCGGGTCCAAACACTTGGCTCTCTCCGGTCTCATTCCAGAACAGCGGCGTTCTACACCGTCTACCATACAATGCTTCGAAAGGTGACATCTTCAAGCTGGCTTGATAGCTGTTGTTGTATGAGAATTCAGCATACGACAAGCTCCTATCCTAACTGTGCCCATGTTTCAAGGCACAAGCTCTCTACATGTCTTCCAAAATTTGATTTGTCCTCTCAGTTTGCCCGTCGGTTTGCGGGTGATAAGCGGAGCTGAAATTCAGAGTAGGTTGTATCGAAACCACAGTAAAAAAATCAGACGTCATGTCTAGTTATACTAATAGCCTTCACAATATCAACTTCAAATTCAATTGCATTTAAATTGACACACATTATATGTTTATTTCGTGTAGTCGCTAAGGTCGAAGAAGAGCCGGAGGTGTTAGACTTCATAACTCCAGAAGAACAACTAGCATACGACCAGCAGCAAGGCAATCTCCGGTTTGCATTAGCCGTTTCAGAAAGTATTTTGTTTTGAGAACTTACTTCATGTATTTCTTACAATTGTGCATTAGAGTCTTGTTTAAAAACCCAAATGCATAGCCAAGAGAACCAGGGTTTTGGGGTTAGCTTTTAAACCTCGAGTAGCCACTGCAATGCTAAATTGGTGTAGGATTCGGTACAAGTCGAGTAGTTGGAACTACTCGCGAGAATAGGCTAAAGGCACACAACTCGGTTAGAGATAGCAAATGAATCACATGGCAAGAAAAATGAGACCGAGCGGAGAGTAAGGACAGCAGGACTTTGGGGCATGGGTGCCATAGCTCTGCTTGTGTCGATTGAGTACCGAGCCGTGTGCGGGCTTGTTGAACAAGCTAGAACAGTACCGAAGACCTACCGGATATATGGGAACCGGGAAACCGATGTAATTCGGGTAGCAATCTGTTGAGGCATTGCTTGTCATCCAGAGGGTAGGTTGAGAGCAGCGAGGTGTAAATCGGCTGGCAGGCACTGCGGATGCTCTGTGTAGAGGCCTCCTGCTCGAGACGATAGGACCGGTTCAACACTTGGCTGACGGATGAAAGGTGATTGCGTACGACATCCGTGGTGGTTGCTGTAGGCAAAATCGAGTACGGGCATACGTGGCAGGTTATTCGGGTAACCCTGCAGGTATAAATCAATTATAATCGCCATCCCTCATGGTCCGTGAGTACCACTTGTTCACTGTACCGTGATATAGAAAGAACAGGCTAGTTTCATGTTAACAGATTGCTGGTTGAAAACTTTACTTTGTTTGCTAATGAATTGCTGCAGATTTGAGCTAATTAAAGTTCTTTTCAACCTTAGGCAAAGCACATAAGAGAAATGTGTTTCTTGTTTGATTGCGACTTTCTTATGTGTCTTAGAACGAGGTTTTCCTACAACTTACTGCTAAAACTTTAAAGTGAGGTTCAACTAATTAGGCGTGTCTTTAGCAACATGTTTTCCTATTATTACACTACAAACTCAGCATGTAGAGTTTCATGTGTAGATAAGACGGGTCAGTCTTGATGAGCCATCGTGCTCACTTCTTGTGTTTGAAGCGTTTGCAGGGTG
This sequence comes from Neostapfia colusana, assembly GCA_030760725.1. Lineage (NCBI taxonomy): Eukaryota > Viridiplantae > Streptophyta > Magnoliopsida > Poales > Poaceae > Neostapfia > Neostapfia colusana. The sequence continues at coordinate 78,656,468 of JASWHV010000008.1, read as the reverse complement.
CTATGAGGAGGAGACGGACCCCCAAGAGGGAAACACCGTCGAGTGGGAGTTGTGCATGATGTCGTGTTAGTGTGCGTTTGTGCTAGTGGAAACATGTTCACTTGCTGAACGTGAACTCTTGTGCTTAGTCTATGCCCTGAGAGTATACTTGACGTTATTTCGATTTAAACATGTTCATAAACTCATCTATGTAATAAAATTTTTGCTTCCGCTTTGTATCTTTTACGTGTGTTATTAGGTGTTGTGCAACGCAGCACCCCTCAGCGTGATCCTAGTTAGTCGAGATCATCGGGTCCTCGCATTTACCTCCGTGTATCTCTGATGAAAGGTGTGCACCGATTCGGCGTAAAGGGGAAACTCCCTCCCCGATTTGTTGGACCCTACCATCGGGTCTTCAGTGCAGACCAGTGATGTATAGACTGAAACTACCGGCATCTCTCGCTGGTGTTCAGGACGTTTTCCATGTCTCAAACCTCCGAAAATGTCTAAAGTATACAGCTACTGTTTCCACTGATGACATTGGCGAGTTGCAACCGGATCTAACCTACGCTGAATATCCGGTTGAAATTATTGATGAGAAGGATAGGACCACGCGTAATCGAATGTTGTGGTTCTACAAGATCTTGTGGAGCAACCACACCGCTGAGGAAGCGACGTGGTAGAGCGAAGATTTCCTTCGCTCAAACTACTTGGATTTCATGGCGTCTCATCACGGGTAATTCCTCTTACATCTTTGTCTCTTCTTTTTGTAATCTCGGGATGAGATTCTTTTAAGTTGGGAGTTATGTAAAAGCCCAAGATTTCACTTGCTAGAGTGTTCATCACATCACTACAACCCAGCTCATTTGTGGAGATCTCATGAACACATGTTAAGAGCAAGTAACTACCATCAATAGGTTGATTACACGAAAAACTCACAAATCCCAAAAGTAGGGTTTAACACATGTAAACATGAGGGGCTGAGCTTATAGTTAGGCCCTAAACATTATGAGGAATACTCATGCCAAGTTTCATGTAAGTTCAAACCCTTTTGAGGCACTTTTGGATACAATTGCAAAAAGGGATAATTTGAATGCAAATTCAATTTTAGCTACTTTCATCACGTGGATTTAATAGGTGACTTCATATTCAAACTCAGCACATTTTTCTGAGTTACTCCACCAATTTTCATCCTCATTGGAGTTCATCTTGTCGGAGCTATATTCGAATTAATTCAAAACTGAATTTGAAATTCAAATTCAAGTGTGAATAAATTTAGCCAAACCAACTCCAATTTGAGGAATTTAAATTTGGCTCATGACTTTGGGGCTAAGTCTCCAATTTAATTTTTAGGAGCTCAGAAAGTATTAGTCGAGAAATATTAAAAGAAGTGAGAAGGAAAAGGGCCCACTGGTTAGAGGCAGTAAACTCACAGAACCGACTCAGCCGAGCCATTTCCTCGCAAGTGACTGCAGCTCGGCAACGTACTGCCGGTGCCAGCCCCAACCCTCCACCTCACGGTAAAATTCGTGGCACAGTCTCACATGACACCCAGCTCGTGCTGTTCTCTCCATTGCTGAGTTGAACTTAGCCGCACGCAAACTGTTTTTGCTCCCGCAACCGAAATCATCGCTGCCGCTCTCTGTCCACCGGCGACCGGCCAATCCCGGATGCTTCACGCACCGCCACCAGAGAAGAAAAGGTGTGCCTGCTTGTGCTGAAGCTGTAGGAGAAGATCGTTTTCCGTCTCATGCGGTGTAGAGCGAGTAATTGTTAGTTCACTCCATGGTGTGTATTAGGGTTAGCGATCGGTCGACGGCAAAATTCGTTGCGCAGAGGCAACCGCCGCTCGAGCTGTACACCACACACATCCTAGAGGTCCTTGCGCTCCTCCTCGATCAAACACCAGCGAGAAAGATCCACAGGAACCCTAGTTTCACCGAGGAACAGTTCGGCTAGAGAGGGGGTCACCGGTGAGGTCCGGTCGGCGGTTTGGGTCGAAGCCGAGGTCATGCCAAGCTTCTCGAGGCTCCACTGAACGTGGTGACGCGATTAGCGTGCGAGAAGGGTGGCTGGAGCGATGAGAACAAAGTGCCGATGAGGTACAATGGCATAGCACTCGTCATCGGCGACCTTCGGCGGTTAGCCGTTGGCAGTGAGGTGTCCATCGTGTTCAGCGTCCGAAGTTAGGTGGGGGCGGCAACTTTCACCGTCACCGGCGAGCTAGGTCGCCGGGAACGCTGACCTCGCCGGAGCTCCGGCAGCTCAGGGCGGCGGCGTCGCGAGTTAGATGAAAACGCCCGGTCCAACGTGTCAGTCAAAGAGCTGAGTGCGCGTGGCAGGTTAGTTTAAATTAAATGTGCGAGGCCCCCTGTCAGTCTGTGTTTAGGCGCGGGAAGGAATTTTCCTTAGGAAAATAAATCACGAATCAGCCCAAGCTATAGAAATTCATAAATTTATATAGAAGTGTCCAAATTTAGTGGACCAAATTTTGTTGGATTCAACTCTCTGAGTACTCTCCAGCAAAACAGGTTTCATCCTTTGAAAGTCTTTAGTTTTCCAGAATTAATTTCTTAAAATTTAAACTGTTGGGAATTTTCCCTAGAGATCCACTTTGTGGAAAATTCTCAAATTCGGATAGGATGTTCATTGTAATATCCTGAGTCTCATGCCAAATTTCAGATCCATCCTAGTTAATTTAGTCCCCCTAATAGTGTGATTAAGTAAACTGCCTTGAGAAAATAGAAAAATGTACAAAAACATTTTTTAAAAATTTCTCAAATCTTGATAAAGGCATAACTTTCTCTAGGATTCTTCAAATAATATGAAATCAACTTCATTAGAACCATCTCAAAATCTAGTTTCCAGAAAGTAATATTTTGATCCATGAAAATCTCTGGAAATCCTTAGAAGCTCTAGTAATGACCATTTAGACCTTTATTTGTGCAGATATCAAATGAGCTTTGTTTCAAATGAAGTTTGGTCAACTCTCTGGTTAGATTCTTACCAAGCCACAGTAAAAATTTTAGAGCCAAAAAGAATGTCTAGCTAGAGTTATGGTCTTTATATGCTAAATTAAACACATTTGTGTTTAATTTGACATATCGTTGAATTGATTACGTGTAGTCGCTGAACGTGAGGAAACCCCAGAGGTCTTGGACTTCTTACCTCCGGAGGAGATTTTAACTTCTGACCAACAGCAACAAGGCAAGCCCCGGTTTGCATTTAAAATTTTTTATCAAGTTTTGCTTTATATTAGGTAGATATGTGCATTAAGTCTAGGATGAATGAAAATCTAATTGCATAACCAGATTATTCCAAAGAGAGTGAAGATAGTTTCTAAATTCTTGAGTAGATCATGCTTGGCTTAATGTTTATAGATTTTGGTACAAGTCGAGTAGTTAGAATCTACTCGCGAGTATAGGATTCGCCACATACGGGATTGGTTCGTGATGTGAGACAACTTTAGTAAGAAAATGAGACTAGGCAGGGGCTAGGACCCCTGCCCGTGTCGATTGAGAACCGATCCGTGTGCGGACCTGATGAACAAGTTTGAATGTACCGAAGGCATATCGGATATATGGGGTCCGGTAAACTGATGTAACTTAAACCTCCGGGCGTCGAGGCATATTACACCAACTTATAGGTGTAGGTTGAGGGCAGCAAGGTGGAAATCCGCTAGCGGGCATAAAGAGATGCTCCGTGTAGGGATTCTCCTGCTCGTTTCGGTGCGACCGGTTCGACGTTTGGGCTGTTGGGTGAAAGGTTGTCCCGTACGACATCGGTTGAGCGTGCTGGCAGCTCTGAGGATGGGGGTACGTGGCGTGCTATTCGGGTATCATTGCAGGTGTATAACGAGTCGATTCACCATCTCTCGCTGTTATGAGTACCGCTTGTTCACTATGTCGTGACGTAGGTAAAAATATGGAATGTTGTGATACAATACTGTTGATATGAATAACTTATATTGTTACATGTGTGCCACCAAATATTACTCACTAAATTTTAGATTTGTGAACCGTTAACTGTGGCTAAAAGATGATCAAGGATGAACTTGTAGTCGTGTTCTTTGCTGCAAACTGTCATCCTATATTGGAGTATGACTTGCATGTAGAGTTTCATGTGTAGGAGAGTCGGTTAAGACTTGTTGTGCCATCGTGCTTACGGTTGCTGCTATGAGTATTTGCAGGTGAGGAGTACCCCACGAACTCGGAGTATGGGTCCACTTGCGAGGGCTATCCTACATTTGGGACTACATCCTTGTGGGAGTCGTACACGCCACAATGAAGCTGAGTGTAGTTAGTGTGGGTTGTCCGTAGGGCTGGACAACCAACTTTTGCTAGTTAGGTGTATGCGTGAGTTGTATAAATTCTTTCCACTGCAGTAGACTATGTAAATTAGATGTAAACTGAAAGTTCATACTAATTTTGTACAAATTCAGCAAGTTTCAATGTAATACTATATTTTTCTTATCGTGTGTGCTGTCGGGTGTCGCATCGTGCGGCATCACCCTCTGTGATCCTGTAATGTACGGATTTGTGTCCGTCACAAAAGCTTCTTAAATACAATTGGGAGTCAGACACTTATGAACTTGATGAAGTGCTCACAGAGTTTTCTTCACAAAAACGAGTGTATGAAGTTGTTGCAAATACAGTTGTGGAGATATTTAAACTCAACTTGTCTTATATCTTTGAGATAGATACTTTTGTCATCTCCACTACTTGAAGGTAGTTGTACAATTTTTTTAGGGAGAAGTAAATATATGAAGCTGCAGAATTTTTCACACTGCATGCTTCTTAGCTTTCAATACTCCAATTCTTTTGTAAGTACGCTGTATTGAATTGTTTCACAAAGTACACTGTATCGACTCCTTTGACCATCGGCCAATCTCTATTCACATCCGTGTACTGCAATGAAAACATAATAGAAGTATTAGAATATGATAGTGACAATGAAAATGTAACTCAAAGTAAGAAAATATAATATCGACAGTAAGTATAACTTACATCCTCATGATTCATTCTATATTCACCGACGATACGAAGATTCTCGCAGACATAATATCCGTAGAGGACACTACTAGGAGGGTGCTTGGCACAATGAAAATTTGTTGGTACGTGCAATACGGTCCTATCCTTAGGTCGCTCACCACCAAGTTTTTTCAGTAGAACGCCCAAGCGTTGTCATATAAGGAATGTCATATAAGAATTACCAACCTATATACGTGTGTATATAACAGTATATAATAGCAGTACCTTTTTTAAAATGGTAATGAAATCTTTGTGTCTGCTTGGGTCGAAATCAGCTGAGTCCAAGACTGACGTTAAACCATGCTTTGGGTTGATGAGGATAAGATGTAGTGATTACTACACACATACGAACACACGTGTTAACGATTAACAATAATTGCAGTTTCAACGTCATGTATCAAACTTACTCGAAGTGGTACGGAGCCTTTATGAGGTCCTTACCATCTTTGATAGAGTTATACATGGTTGGTCCTATGTAGGTTGCCACTTCCATCTTTTTCCTCTTTATCATATCATTGATTGTCTTTGTAAAATTTTTTTGTGTCATGTGCTGGTATTAGGCTGAATCCCGCTTCTCCATCATTTTGAAAGTCTACTTGGCAATCCTTGTCGGGTTAAGGATACCCGTCTTACCCTTCACTTTTTCAGTATCCATTTATTGCATCCTAAACAATAGGTCTACAAACGTTATAAAATTATGCAATGTATGCCTGTAGTAAGAAAAGAAAGTACGAAAGATTAGAGACACTTAGAAGCATCAGATGACTAAAAAGTTGATTTCGAGCATTCCTCGATAGAACAAACCTCATAGATCTTCAAAGAAAATTGGTCGTTTATTGTTTCCTCTTCTGCCCCAAAATGCTTCTTTCGGCACACGAAATGTGATACTAGCAATCTCATATTTTTTGCTTGCACGTCATGTATCACTCGTGCATTCCGTTGACCGGGTAAGGTTGTTTGCTAAGTTGTACCACTGTCATGGGGATTTTCCATTCTCAAATTCAGTAGGGACGTCCTACTTCTTGTATATCTGGATCCCATTTTTAACACAACAAGAGTCCCGACTATGAACTTCTCGGTCTTCTTCTCACGTCTCATTATTTTGTATTGTTGGCGCGTATGAAGCATGAGATGTTGTTGAATTTGTTTTCTTCATATTTTCAGATACTTTGTCACTAACTCTGAAGGTTCCTTATTTTGGTACGAGCAAACTTGCATATGAATTGTCGGAGGAGCAATTGTTGGAAGTTGGACGGTTTCAACATGCTCTAAAACTACTTTAACCTGAGATTCAACTTATTTAGCGTGCTCTGTACTGCTTTAACCTGTCGTTCAAATGATTGCCCTTGTTTATCTTTACTATCGTACTTGCTAGGAGATAGCGGGAGTGGATGCTCGTGAACCTTTGACGTAGAAGACGGGGTTGAGGTCTTCAGAGATGCGACGATGGTGCTTGACATCGGTTCATCGTCCAACATGATGTCATGTCGGTGCCAAAAGATTAACTTGTTGACGGTCTGCCCCAGTGTCGTGATCCCCTCAGGAGCATTGTGGTCTATTTCATAATCATCAAAATTATTGAAAATGATCTTAAGAACTTGCACCACAACATAGTGCATAGGAAGGGGATTATCGTTGAATACTTTATATGGTTTGCCATAGCAGTGGCAACCATTTTTGTTTTGTTCCCTGCTCTACCGATGGGAATGAGAAGACGACAAGATTTGTCCTCAACAATATCATCGACAGCGAAGGCAGGTTGCATTGATCCTACACTGCTAGGCATGGCAGTTGGAGATAGCAAAGCCGCATTTTCATTGGACACCAACGATTTATTCTTAGACGACAATTATCCTGATTCTCTAGGTTCGTGCAGTATTTGTTGTATAGAGGCCTTGACCTTTTTTCAATCATATCTTCAAGTTTCTTTTTGAATTTATCATGTTTTCTATATGACGTTGCATCGTTCGGGAATCCCTCTTTCCAATACATTTGAGAAAAGATTGCTCGGACCTGTCCACTGTGTTCAAGATTGCTTAGGGCAACAGTAAGTTGGTTCATCTCCTTCACCAGCTTGAAGAGGCCCTTCTCTCGCTTTTTAATTATATCTGATAATCTCGGCCTTACTTCAGACACAAATTCGTGCTTTGCATGTTGGCCCTCGTTGGACAAACCTGAACGAGCTAACATCCATCACCTAGTTTGCTCATCGCAGCCTTTTAGCGAGTCAGGATTGCCCGGGTGACAGTGTCCTCTATTATCTTATGCCATTTCTCAATTTTTGGGGCATATTCGGTAGACCCTAAGCGATGGTGGTAAGTGTTCTTCCTTGCAAGCTCATACCAAGATTGACTTAGGGCTATAGGCTCAGGTGTGGTCTTTTGACGAACAAATTCATTCCATTTAGCTTGTGTATTTTTCCCATCTTGTTAGAGCTAGGGACCTTATTATTCTAAACATAAACATTCATCTCACTCTTCAAGTCACGAAACTTCTTGATGCAAGAGATCAATTTTGCTTTCTTTACAACTTCTTCCGTGCCTTTTGGGAACTTGACTTATTTCTTCAACCTCTCCCACAACTCATTCTTTCCAGCCTCAGGGAATCTTTTCCAATTGTCCGTTGTGATCGGCACGAGCGCTCTAACGAGACAACCATAGGCATTTTGATACTTTGTAATAGAACCAAGTGGTTCTTGGGGAAGCCCACCTTAACTGATTCTTGTTATGTATATGATGCCTCCTGGACCCTTATTTGCACCTCGTTGCCCATATTTTCCCTTTTGTGAACTCGAGGATTCAGCTGTTGGAGAATCTTCTACGTGTTTAGGAGTAGAAGTCACCTCGTTCTCTTGAAAGTTGGTCTAGATAGAAAAGAAATAAAAGACTTTATTTACTTGACAAGCAAGATTAATTTCAACAATAATATTTATGATTTATTAGACCGGACAAGTACCATACCTCGTCGACGGGATTATATTCGGGGTCAAGATCCTTTGGAGTTCTTTTAGTTTTAATTATCAGTTGAGCAAAAGGATCTTGTGTACTTTGATACGATCCATCACTACTGGGCTCATTACCGAAGTGGTCTGAGTTCCAATCAATATTCTAGCCTTCCTTGTTACCGGCAACGTTGCCTTGCGAGATGGTCTTCTTAGAGCCTTTCATGTTAGTACTGATAAGATAAGAAAGTGATTGCTTATCATCTCATTTTAGAACGAATTGAAGTTATAGAAGGATAACCTTAATCGTCTAATCAGTTCTAGTCACCTAATCACTGACTTGGTCGACTAGGACAACTAATCATCCTAGATGCCTAATCACCTTACGTCAACGCTGAAGCCCGACCATCACGCCTCACCGCCGAACTCTCGTCTTCGGCCATTTCACCGCCTACGCAACATCTTGCTAATATCCCCCTTGATCCCCTCTCCGTTTCTCCCCATTTTTTCGTCGAGTTTGTGCTACTGGAGCGCCACTTCGGCCAACTCTGGTGAGCTCCGGTCGTGGCACCACCACCTTCTTCATTGTCGGCCACCACAAACCTCGTTGGACACATGACAACCGTTCATCAACGAAACAACGACCACGATTTGAAGACACATACGTTTTTAATTAATTTAAATCAACACTATATAAATCCAACGGCTAAAACTAAATGAAACCATACCCCTTAGGTTTCACACTTACACCCCTTAAACTTAAGGAATTTAATATAAGCTCTGAACTGCCCACGAAATTAATGCCTCGATATTTTTGTGAGCTCGAGGCGGCCAACAAAAATAGTTTTATTTTCATGAGCCACCTACGAAAATAATGTTATTTTCAACCGTTTATTTTTGTGTCTGAAACACACGAAAATAAGCCATAGCCATACAAAAATAACTATTTTTGTGGGCTTTTTGTATATTTCCGTGTGTTCCTAGCACACGAATATATTACGGATTCTTGTGGTGACGCTAACCAAAAACCCGATTCGTCTCAATCCGTGCAGATTCTTCAACAAGACAGAGTTCAGAGACACTGCTCTCCCTCATGTTGGTGACACACCGGTGAGAGGGATGGAGAGACTTAAAGTGGGCGTACAACACTGAGAAATAGAGAGTCTATTCACCTTACTTAGCATGAAGGTTCACTCTCTATTTCTAGGCAGGATATTAACTCAAGATAATTAGTCTCTATTCAAGCTAGACAATTATGCTCTAGTAACTGACAACAATAAAGTTGTATTATTTGTAGCATAATTGGCCCGTAGAAACTGAAATATAATTAACCTTCAGAAACTGACTCACAAAATTAAATAAAATAAATTACGAGCAATTAAATTACGTCAGTCGTCACGTCGCGAGTCATAAGTCACGTGATAAATCACGCGAAAATACGCGAATACGCGCGCGCGTGCATGTGATTTGTGTGTGGCTCTAGCTCACCCTTCTCTCATATATTCCACATATGAAAAAAACTCCACTAATAAATGGATATTGCTCTCTTCTAATTTTCCATCTTGGATTATTGTATTCTTGTGTGCTTTTGAAATTTATTTAGAATTATTTGGGCCCAAGGCCCATATATTCTAACATTATCGGCATATTAATCCAAGTTCCAAAACCCTTATACAAGAGAAATATCTCAACATGCTATGTCTTGTTATTATCTGGCCAAATAGCTGCGAGTGTTAAATGTTCTCCGTTCCTGGACATTAGCAGGTTAACCAGGCAGATATTGTCGCTCATGACCCTGCACACCGAAACATGTACGGATATATTATACATAAATAATGAGAAAGAGAGTCACTCGCTGCATCTTGTGTCTTGTCTAATTTGTGTTCTTGTGATTGTTTTTTTCTTGTCAGCAATGCAACACTACTAAAATCTCTAGTTTTACAACAGGTTTTCCAGTGGGTTAGTCAGATTGGGCAAAAGTCCGATAGACACTGCTTGATTTATTTCCTTTACTTGCCTTGTTTACTCATTCTCCAACTGTCCGACCTACTTCTTGAAGCACACGCGGAAAATGAACAGGGGAGATGAGCCTGAGGCGAGGTGGGCTCCGTGCAGACCGAAACCCGCCTCGCCGGGGCTGCCATTGCGTAGGTAGGTGCCACAGAGGCCGCAAACGAGCGCCATGAGGGAAGGAGAGCACGGAAGGTGGAAGTGGCGGCTTGGATGAAAAGAGTGCGCGGTGAGGCCGCGGCGGCAGTCCTCTGTACGCCCCTGCGCGATCCTCCGCCTCCGCCGTACATGGTGAGCGAGTTGAGGCCGCTTCACCAAGATGTGACGCCGAGCTTGTATGGCGGACCCTCGCGCACGCAAGTCGCATCATGAGGCCGGACGAAGCTGACTACTGCATTGTTCCTTTGTTGAGTACCAGTTTTGACGAATTTTCCAGACCTCCCTAGATCTCAAACATCTAACTGATGTCACCACGGATCGTTGCTTGATGCAGATTCCCTCGTGCTCACATCGGACAGCTGCAAACCATGGTGTTGGCGTGGGTGTGTTTGTTGGAAAGAAATGCGACCGCATTGGGATAGTAAGAGATTTATAAGCAAAGCACAACTCATGTAGTCTCTTCACCCGATAGTGATAGATGTTTAAACAATAATAAAAAATGTTCAACGTCTAAGCTATAGTAGTCATTTCTATCTCGAGTGAAACAGAAAAAAATTATATGCCACGTATCTCCCGCATGAAGCTTAAAGCGAATAAAGAGAAGGACAATGAACTGTAAGCGATGGGTTTGTTTTTCTCATCTGTTTTAAATTCAGGCGGTACAAATTTGATAAGTGTAAAAAAGAATTTAAAACATTGTTACATAAATTTTCTTTTCTAGTGAAACGGTCTTATGCTCTTCGGATCCTATGCGGACAGAGTCAATGCACTCTATTCTTACTTTTTAATACAACTCTATTTTCTCCTCCTTTTCTAGACGAAGGTGGTTTCCTATGCACGATGCTTAACTCATAAGATATTATTCTTTTGTAGAAGAAGGTGGTATTCAGTGAAGTATTCATTCAAAAGAACTGGATCCAACGTATAATAACGCATTACCACAACCGCAACCTTTTTTCCTACTGCCGTTGCCGTTGGCAGCACCCGTTTTTAAAACCATACCGATATCTCAATCTGCATAATTAATAGCATCATTCAAAGAGACGAAAATGCGGTCACGATCGGGGTCTGCTCAACCACTCAGCTTCAAGGCGACTTAATTCTCTGTTACCGCCGTCAAACCGTCCGAACAGGGACGTGCAAAGAGCGCGAGCGAGAAGAGACGCCGCCACGTCAGCGCCCCTCGCGTGCAAAGACGCCGGTGCCCCACTCCGCGTCACCGTTGGGAACGACACGCGTCCGATCCTATCCATCCGACCGCATCCGATCCGTCCGATCCCCATCCCGCGTTGCGCGCCCGGACGGAGTCCCCGATGCCGATGCGGGCCGCAAAACGCACTGCTCATTCCTCTGGCTCGCTCCCACACCCCTCGAAGTATCCGCCCCGCCTCCACCCGGGCGCCTCCTCCTCCCCACCGCCGCCGCCGCCGCAAGGATCCAACCGCTACCGCCGTCACCACCGAAGCCACCCCTTGCGTCGTCTTCTCCGCCTCCTTCACCGCCGCAGATACCTGGCACTGGCTATTTATTTAAGCCCCGCTTCGCGCCAGTGTCGCGGAGCAGCAGCGGAGCTCGCCAGATACGCGCGCGACGGCGCGCTGATCTGCGCCCTCCCTCGACGGTCAGCGAACCGAGCGCCGTCATGGCTCCCGCTCTAGGTTTCCTGCCGCAGGTTTGGTGCTGCTAGTTTCTATCGCTGCTCCGGCTGTGGTCCTATTAGTGAATGCCCGTGCTAAGATTGATAGCTGCATTAGGGTGCTCTGTAATGAGGATTTGAGGTTTAAGGCGGGTGCAGTCGTTGTGGGTGCTCTGCTTCATTGGGTTTAGGCTCCCCCGTTTCTATGGGATGGAGTTGCTTCTGTGCTTGTTTGTTTACGGTTTTGTGTCGTTCCACGCTAAACATTAGTACTGTAGCATTGTGCGGATTGATGCTGGTCGTGTCTTTTGGATTGTTAACCAGTTATTGTGTGCTATTTTCCACCTTTTTTCTCTAGGTTAAATCTAAAATTGCAATGTCGTGCATCCTGCTCTTTTGGGGGAGAAAAATGATATATTCCCATCTAACAATATAATATCTGAAAATGGATTCATCTTCTTTAGGAAAAAACATTCCAAACCATCCATTTTTGGATGACCTTAGTAACTTAATTTTTTTCTCTGGAGTACTCAGACCAGCCTGTTAGACACTGTAATTATGTGTGTGCCACGGGTGCATATTAGTCATTAGTGAGGGATTAAGGTTAGGGGTAGTTTAGTCTTTTCCCCTCACCTAATCCCTCTATATAATCATCCCTGTACCCTCATTATTCTAATCATCAATACAGCCACAATTACTCTTCTAATATGGTATCAGCTAGGAATTGATTAGGATTATGGCTTAACCCTAACCCTAATGACCCAGCCGCCGCCGCCGCACTGTCCTTGCGCCGCCGCCGCCGCCGCCGCCGCGCGCCCGCGCAGCTGCGCCGCCCGCACCGCTTGCCTCCGCTGCTGCGGCCCCCAACCACGCCGCCGCACCTAAGGCCACAGCGCCTCACGCCGCAACCTGGGCCGGGCCCGCCGCTGGCGCCGCCGCCGCCAGTGCCCTAGCCACCGTGCCCTGGATCGGATCGGCCCCGACCGGATCTGCGCCGCCTCCGCCTGGATTCAGGCCGTGCGCGCACAGGGGAGCCGCCGTCGCCTCTGGAGGGACCGGCGCGGCTGCGGCTGCCCCTTGGTCCGCTGCCCCCTGGCCCGTAGCTGCCGGCGGCGCCCCTGGAGGGGTTGCCGCGGCCACCTCCGTTCCTGGATTCGCAGCTCCTTGGCCCGCCGCCGCTGCTGATGAAGGCGCCGCCACAGCGGCCACCGCCCCCTGGACCGCTCGGCCACCCATGTTTTCGGTCCTTGGAGGTGCTGCGGCCCCTCCTATGACTCCGAAGACCGGTCCGGCTGTCGGTGGACCCCTCGTAGGTACCACCGGCAACCCCGCCACCACTGTCATTTTCATGGCAGGTACCTCCGGGCTACGGGACTCGACCGCCACCAGCCTCGACATCGACGGGAGCACCACGACTACTGTCCTGCTGATTTCGTTTCCAGTCGCTGGTGTCGCTGCTGATGACGCAACTTCTTCTTTGTTCTTTCTACGGCACCGACACGGCGGATACCCCCGACATCGCCGCAGCACTGACTGCCTCTCGCGAGCGCGAGCGGGCACTCGCTCTCGCCCTAGAGCAGGAGCGTGCCTCCGTGGCAGCGCTATCCCACCAGCTCGAGGAGAGTGCTCACCGATCGATGAGTGCTGCCCACGAGCCTCTCTCGGACGCTAGTACGTACTCGGCTTCACTTGTGGCCGCTCTTCATGCGCAAGCCGCAGGGATTCAGAACATCCGGACGCTCGTGCCGGTTGTTCTCAGCTCCGAGTCCACCTCATATGCCCGGTGGCGTGATCTGGTGCTCCTCACGCTGAGGCGTTACTGCCTCGACGACCACGTCCTCTAGGACGATTCTTCAGTACTGGTGTCTTGGATCAGAATGGACAACCTGGTCCTATCCTGGATCCTTGGCTCCTTGACGGAGGAGCTACAGGATATCGTCAGGCAGCGCGGTGGCGGCACTGCTCGACGAGCCTGGCTGATCCTTGAGCATCGGTTTCTAGGGAACCGCGCGACTCGAGCCCTCCACATTAGCACTCGGTTCCAGAACACCGTCCAGGGTGACCGTTCTGTCTCCACCTACTGCCGGGAGATGAAGGGCATGGCGGATGCCCTACGTGACCTTGGTGAGCCGGTCACCGATAGCACCCTTGTTCTTCGGGTCCTTCAGGGCCTGAATGAGCGCTATTGTCACCTACGGACGTGGCTGCTCCGACTGGAGCCATTACCTACCTTCGAGAAGGTATGGTCTGATCTTGAATTTGAGGAGATCACTGCAGGAGGCTCTACTAGCTCCGGATCTGCCACAACCTTTTATGGCTCTGGGCAGTCCCCTCGTCCACCCTTACCAGCTACTGGTGGACCGCCGTCACGACCACCTTCCACTGCAGGCACTCCTGCCAGTACTGGAGGTGGAAACCGTCGCCGCCGAGGCAAGAACGGCGGCCGTGGTGGTAGCAGTGCAGGCGACACTCCTACACCCATTGCTCCGACTACTGGTGGTAGCGGTGGTACCGGCCGGGGAGGTGCACCCTGGCCCACATCCTACAACCCGTGGACTGGCCAGATCTACATGTGGCCTGGGCCGTCTCCGGGTTCTCAGCCTCCACGACCACCACGTCCCCAACCGACGTTCGTGGCCACCCCGGGCTACAGTGGACCAGCCTACAATGCTGGTGGGTCATCGGCTCAGGCCTATGGTGGGCCTGGATACTCTTCTGGCGGACAGTCAGCCTCGACCTACGGAGGCACCGACTGTCCTGTTGGGTACTCGGAGCCGTCGGCACCTCTCCAGGAGCCACCGTCGACGTGGGATCGACAGTTGCTGGCTTCTTCCTTTAGCACCATGCACCTTACTCCACCAGGTGCCGACTGGGTAGTCGACTCCGGAGCGTCATACCATACCACTCCTAATCCTGGTATACTCTCTTCCACCCATCCTCCCAATCCCTCTTTTCCTTCATCTATCGTTGTTGGGAATGAGTCTGTTCTTTCGGTCACCTCAGTAGGTGATTCCGGTCTCCTGGGTTCTTTCCAGCTTAAAAACATTCTTGTCGCTCTGGACATCATTCAAAACTTGCTTTCTGTTCGCCGTTTTACCATTGGCAACAATTTTTCCATTGAATTTGATCCTTTTGGTTTGTCTATGAAGGATCTTTCTACCCGACGACCTCTTTTTTGATGTGATAGCTCGGGGCCCCTATACACACTTCGGCTTCCTACTTCCGCTGCATCACCGCCTTTCGCTTTGACTACGACAGCTTCATCCACCATTTGGCATCGCCAGCTTGGCCACCCTGGTGCAGATGCTATGTCGAAGTTGTTTAGTAGCTCTGTTATCTCGTGTTCTAGGGGCACACACCCTATGTCATGCTTGTCAGTTTGGTCGCCATGTTCGGCTTCCTTTTCCCACTTCTGTGACTCATGTTGAGCACACGTTTGATCTTATACATTGTGATTTATGGACATCTCCCATTACTAGTGTATCGTGCTTTAATTATTACTTGTGATCATTGATGATTTTTCTCACTTTTCTTGGACTTTTCCCCTACTATTGAAGTTTGAGACTTTCGTCACCCTTTCTCACCTCTTCGTTTGGATTTCTACTCAGTTTGAGCGCACCATCCGAGCTGTCCAGTGCGATAATGGACGCGGGTTTGATAACTCCGCGTTTCGTAATTTTCTCTCCGCACATGGGGTACAGCTACGCATGTCTTGTCCGTATACCTCTCCTCAAAACGGGAAGGCAGAGCGCATGATCGCACCACCAATGATGTCATGCGCTTCCTGATGTTACAGACATCTATTCCAGCCTGATACTGGGTGGAGGCTGTGGGCTGATCTGCCCCTGGCCCAGGCCGGCCCCTCCCTGGCCCAGGGCGGCCAGAACTGGGCCAAGTGGGCTGGTCAGCCCTGGCCCAGACCGGGGCCCCTTTCTAGAAGGTTTTTGAGTTTAATCTTCTTAGAGATAGATTAAAAGATCCTTTGTAACAGATTAGGACTCTTGTAATGGGGGGCTATATATACAAGCCAAAACACCCCAAATTCTGAGAGAGATCAATACAGAAAATTTTCCTCCACTTTTCTAACCCTAGCCGACTCTCTCCCTCCTGCCCTAGCCGCCGCACAGCTTCTGCCCTAGCCGCCGCCCAGCTGCTGCCCTAGCCGCCGCCTCCTCTGCAGCCCTAGCCGCCACCAGGGGCTAGAACCAGCCGCCGCCCCTGTTTTTCCCTCTGTTCTGCGCCTCCAACAAAACCAGAACAGATCGGGCATCTCCTGATTTCTTCCCTGATCTGTTCTCCCAAGAACAGAATCAATCTGCTCAGTTTTCTGCACCAGAACTGTTCTTCTCCTTGCTGTTATTCCTCTGTTGTTGGCTGAAGAAATTTTTTGGTCTGTCTTCAAGGAAGACAAATCGATCTGCTAGGGCAGATCGGTTTATTCAGCAAGAACAGGGACAGTTTCAGCGCCGGAATTGCAACATTCGTGGTATCAGAGCCGGTTTCAACCCTAGGCTGAATTCTGCAAGATGTTGTCTACACCTACAAGCAGCGGCAGAGCCATCAGCCATGGCACACCCTCACCGGCAGCTCGTGAGGTGAACACCGGGACGGGGTTCCCCGTGCTCACCAAGACCAACTACGCGGAGTGGGCTGTCATGATGAAGATCAAGCTGAAGGCGCGGCTGCTTTGGAAGGCCGTGGAGGAGGGGAACGTGAGCGAGCAGGAAGACATGATGGCGCTTGACATCTTGGTCAGCGCTGTCCCGCCGGAGATGATCACGACGATCAGAGAAAAGAGGACGGCGAAGGAGGCATGGGACACGATCGCCATCATGCGGGTCGGGGCCGACCGCGTGAAGAAGACAACGGCGCAGCAACTCCGGAAGGAGTTTGAAGACGCTGTCTTCAAGGATGGCGAAAGCGTGGAGGACTTCTCCCTCCGCCTGAGCGGCATGCTATCACGGCTTGCGTCGCTAGGGGAGGAGATAGGAGAAGAGAGGGCCGTGGAGAAGCTCCTGCGAAGCGTTCCAGAACGCTTCCAACAGATCGTGGTGGCGATCACGACACTGCTGGACGTGTCGACCCTCACCTTGTCGGAGGTGACGGGGCGTCTCAGGGCGGCTGAGAACGCTTTCGACTCGATGCAGCGGAAGGGAGGAGTACACAACGGCCAGCTGTACCTCACTCGGGAGGAGTGGGAGGCACAGCGGAAGGAGGAGCGGTCTACCCAGTCCGCGGGTTCTTCTAAGAGGGGCGGCCGAAAGGGCCCGCTCAAGAAGAACGGAGGCAAGAAGGGAGGTTCCGGGAAGGATATTCCGCGGGACAAATGCAGGAAGTGCGGGAAGAAGGGCCACTGGGCCAGGGAGTGTCGGTCGAAGCCTAAGGAGGAGCCGCAGCAGCAGGCTTTCGTGGCAAAGGCGGAGGAGGAGGGCGCCTTGTTTATGACAAGGGTGGCCTCAGTACAGGAGGAGCCTGTACAGGAACGTCCTATGCGCCCACTGAAGATAGTGGAGGGACGTGTCTTCGCTCACCGCAGCAACGGCGATGCCTTTGACGACACTCGTTGGTACCTCGACACGGGCGCGACCAACCACATGACGGGTTCGCGCGCCGTCTTCTCCGAGCTCGACGAAAACATCGTCGGAACCATCAAGTTCGGCGATAATTCCGTTGTGCGTATCCAGGGGAAGGGTACGGTTCTATTCGCCGCCAAGACGGGTGAGCACAGGAGGCTCACCGGCGTCTACCTCATCCCACGCCTCACCACCAACCTCATCGGCGTCGGCCAGCTGGATGAGGATGGCTACAGCATCACGGTGCAAGGAGGAGTGATGCACATACGGGATGAGCAGCAGCGTCTCCTCACACGAGTTCAGCGCGACGACAGCAAGCTGTACTCCATCAGGCTCAACATCACACGTCCGGTTTGCCTAACCGCGAGGCGTGATGATGTTGCGTGGCGTTGGCACGAACGCTACGGACACGTCGGCTTCCAGGCGCTTCGGAAGTTGGCACGAGAGGAGATGGTGCTCGGGCTTCCGCAAATTGATCATGTCGATCAATTGTGCGAAGCTTGCTTGGTCGGGAAGCAGAGGCGCTCCAGCTTCCCCAAGCAAGCTCGGTGGCGCGCGGAGGGCGCGCTCGACCTTGTCCACGGCGACATCTGCGGGCCTATCACGCCGACGACTCCAGGTGGCAAGAAGATGTTCTTGTTGCTTGTGGATGACATGAGCCGCTATATGTGGCTTTATCTTCTAGCAACCAAGGACAAGGCGCCAGACTTAATTCAGCAATTCAAGGCAACAGCTGAATTAGAGTCCGGGAGGAGGCTGAAGTTACTCCGTACTGATCGCGGAGGGGAGTTCACCTCACAGGAGTTCGGCGAGTACTGCGCTCAGCACGGAGTACAACGTCAGCTCACAGCCCCGTATACGCCGCAGCAAAACGGGGTTGTGGAGCGGCGCAACCAGACGGTGGTCGGCATGGCGAGGAGCATGTTGAAGGCGAAGGGTATGCCCGGGATATTTTGGGGTGAGGCAGTTATCACGGCTGTCTATATCCTGAATCGATCCCCTACCCGCGGCCTTGACGGGAAGACGCCATATGAAGCTTGGCATGGAGAGCGACCAGCCGTCAATTATTTCCGAACTTTTGGGTGCGTGGGGCATGTCAAGAACACGCACCCCCACCTGAAAAAGTTGGAGGACCGGAGTACTCCGATGATTTTTCTTGGCTATGCTGCAGGGACAAAGGGATATCGGATGTATAATCCGGCTGATGGGCGTACACACATATCACGTGACGTGATATTCGACGAGGCGGCCAAGTGGGACTGGGGAGAAGGAGCAGGAGAAGAGGACTACACCGCCTTCCACGTCGACTCCTTAGGTCCAGCAGGTGCTGGACCTGCTGTTTCAGCACCCGGAGAGGTGCTGCAGGGTCCGGAGGGGCCGAACAGCACCCCTGCAGTGCCCAGGAGGGGCACAGAAGGGTCTGTACAGACCCTAGGAGTTCCTGCG
The DNA here is from genome assembly GCA_030760725.1 of Neostapfia colusana. Taxonomy (NCBI): domain Eukaryota; kingdom Viridiplantae; phylum Streptophyta; class Magnoliopsida; order Poales; family Poaceae; genus Neostapfia; species Neostapfia colusana. Next base: position 78,637,694 of record JASWHV010000008.1, on the reverse strand, counting down.
CCAGCCTCCAGACCTGCTGGAGAGAGTCCAGCACCTGCAGCGTCGCCCCAAGGGCCCCTGCAGGGGCTGTCCAGCGCAAATCGGGGCTGGGACAGTCCTGCACGGGGGTCAACAGCAGTGGGGGGTTCCGTACTTAAAGATTCCAGCACCTTCGTCACGCCCCGGCACCCTCCACGGCCCATCCGCTTCGCCACGCTGCCGACGGACGTCGGCAGCAACGTCGACGCCTACCACGACGACAACGCTGCACTTCGGTTCCGCACGATGCGCAACGTGCTAGGAACCCTCACCCCTCCTGGTCGGGCTGAGCGCCCACCAAGCTTGGAGGAGGGGGAGCTTATGTTCACCACCGCGGAGGAGCCCACGTCCTTCGCCGATGCTGAGGAACACCCGTGCTGGAGACGGGTCATGCTCGAGGAGATGGAGTCCATAGAAGAAAACAAGACTTGGCAACTTGTTGATCTTCCTGCAGGACACAAGCCCATTGGCCTCAAATGGGTGTTTAAGGTGAAGAAGGACGAGCATGGGGAGGTGGTGAAGCACAAGGCTCGACTGGTGGCAAAAGGCTATGTCCAACGGCAAGGAATAGACTTTGACGAGGTATTTGCTCCTGTAGCTCGTCTCGAATCTATTCGCTTGCTCCTTGCAGTTGCTGCACACAAGGGGTGGGAGGTACACCACATGGACGTGAAGAGCGCCTTCCTGAACGGCGACTTGATGGAGGAGGTGTACGTCTCCCAACCCGCTGACTTCATCATCGACGGAGCCAAACACAAGGTGTATCGGCTCAAGAAAGCTTTATATGGATTTCGTCAGGCGCCCAGGGCCTGGAATGCCAAGCTCAACGATAGCTTGCTATCACTTGGTTTCCAGAAGAGTACGAGCGAGCACGGGATCTACTTTCGTGGAGCTGCAGAGGAGAAGCTCATCGTCGGTGTGTACGTCGACGACCTCGTGATTACAGGAGGCGGCACGATCAAGAAGTTCAAGGAGGAGATGATGAAGCGGTTCAAGATGAGCGACTTGGGTCTCTTGTCGTATTATCTTGGCCTGGAGGTGCGGCAGACCGAAGAAGGGATAAGCGTTGGGCAGGCGGCCTACGCTTCCAAACTTGTCTCTAAAGCTGGCCTGGAAGGATGCAATCCCTGTGCATTTCCCATGGAGCAAGGCCTCAAGCTTTGCAAGACAAGTGATAGCCCGTTGGTGCATGCAACGGACTATAGGAGCTTGGTTGGAGGGCTACGATACTTGGTGAACACACGTCCCGATCTTGCCTACTCGGTCGGGTACGTGAGTCGGTTTCTGGAGGAGCCCAAGGAAGATCACTTTGCTGCAGTCAAACGCATTGTACGCTACATAGCCGGTACAATCAACTATGGAGTCTTCTATGCAAGAGGAGGAGACATGGAGCTTATTGGCTACTCGGATAGTGACTATGCGGGAGACGTGGAGGACCGCAAGAGCACAAGCGGGGTGCTGTTTTGTCTTAGAAACAGCCCCGTTTCATGGCAGTCCTGCAAGCAGAAGGTGGTGGCCTTGTCCTCATGTGAAGCAGAGTATATCGCAGCAGCTCAAGGGGCATGTCAAGGTGTATGGATGGCACGGCTGATGGAGGACTTAGCTGGAAAATCGAAGGCGCCGGTGCTGCGGGTTGATAACAAGTCAGCTATAGACTTGAGCAAGAACCCGGTACACCATGACAGGAGCAAGCACATCGACGTTAAGTACCACTACATACGGGAGTGTGTTGACAGCGGTACTATTGTGCTTGAGCAAATCTCCACTCAAGACCAGATGGCGGACATCTTGACCAAGGCTCTTGGAAGACAGAAGTTCGTGGAGATGAGAAGAAGGATCGGGATTCTAGACATGGGCCAGTGTCAGGATCAGGAGGAGAATGTGGGCTGATCTGCCCCTGGCCCAGGCCGGCCCCTCCCTGGCCCAGGGCGGCCAGAACTGGGCCAAGTGGGCTGGTCAGCCCTGGCCCAGACCGGGGCCCCTTTCTAGAAGGTTTTTGAGTTTAATCTTCTTAGAGATAGATTAAAAGATCCTTTGTAACAGATTAGGACTCTTGTAATGGGGGGCTATATATACAAGCCAAAACACCCCAAATTCTGAGAGAGATCAATACAGAAAATTTTCCTCCACTTTTCTAACCCTAGCCGACTCTCTCCCTCCTGCCCTAGCCGCCGCACAGCTTCTGCCCTAGCCGCCGCCCAGCTGCTGCCCTAGCCGCCGCCTCCTCTGCAGCCCTAGCCGCCACCAGGGGCTAGAACCAGCCGCCGCCCCTGTTTTTCCCTCTGTTCTGCGCCTCCAACAAAACCAGAACAGATCGGGCATCTCCTGATTTCTTCCCTGATCTGTTCTCCCAAGAACAGAATCAATCTGCTCAGTTTTCTGCACCAGAACTGTTCTTCTCCTTGCTGTTATTCCTCTGTTGTTGGCTGAAGAAATTTTTTGGTCTGTCTTCAAGGAAGACAGATCGATCTGCTAGGGCAGATCGGTTTATTCAGCAAGAACAGGGACAGTTTCAGCGCCGGAATTGCAACAGAGGCTCTCCATACTACCACACTTCTGATTAATCGTCTTCCCACCAAGGCGATTCGTGCCCCCACCCCCTACTTTGCTCTATATGGCACCAATCCTCCTTCGAGTTTTTTTGGGTGCGCTTGCTACCCTAACCTTTTCGCCACTGCCCCACATAAGCTTGCACCCCGCTCGACACGGTATGTTTTTCTCGGGTATTCCCTTGATCATAAGGGGTATCGATGCTTAGATCTCACTACTCATCGTCTTTTGATCTCTCGGCACGTCATCTTCGACGAGTCCTCCTTTTCTTTCTCCACCACCTCTTCCGGTTCCACAACAGAGCTGGACACTCTTTTTCCCACTGACCCCGAGGCTGCCTCCCAGCTGCCTTGGCCTCTTTCTTCTGTAGGTTCGACACAAGCTACGCCTCAGGTGCCCTCGGTGACGACTGCTGCACCTCGTGCGGCATCGACGCCTCCGGCGTCACCCGCTGCGCCACGCGTGGCCTCGGCTTCCCCGACGTCACCTGCTGTACCTCAGGTACCCCCGGCGTCACCAGCTGTATCACGTGCGGCATCGACGCCTCCGGCGTCACCTGCTGCGCCACGCGCTGCCTCAGCCTCCCCGACGTCACCTGCAGCGAGCACGACGCCATCAGCTGCGCCACGCGCAGCACCGACGACGACTTCTCGCTTTGCTGACCCCGCACTTGTCTACCAGCGACGAGCGCGCGGGGGGGGGGGGGGGGGGGCGCTCCTGTTCTAGGTGCACCACGCGCGGCCTCGAGACCCACTCTCGTCTACTCACGACGAGATGAGGTGGTTGTATCCGAGCGACCGGTGTACAACCCCCCTCTTCTCCACAGGGATCCTGGTCACGTCCACCCGATGGTGACTCGACGTGCGTCTGGGAGGCTTCGGCCAGTTGAGCGGTTCGACAGGGCCGCTTTCTCGTCGATGACATCTCCGCCGACCGACTCTTCTTCGATCTCACCTTACCTACTTCGTACGTAGCGCCCTCGCTGACCCTCACTGGCGCCGCGCTATGGAGGAAGAGTATGAGACCCTGCTTGCCAACCAGACTTGGGACCTGGTTCCCCGTCCCGGTCGTGGCAATGTTGTCACGGGCAAGTGGGTGTTCACGCATAAGAAGACGGACGATACCTTGGAGAGGTACAAGGCTCGGTGGGTACTCCGGGGTTTCACTCAGCGCCCTGGAGTCGACTACGACAAGACATTGAGCCCGGTGGTGAAGCCGCCGGCGGTTCGTACTGTTCTGTCGCTGGCTCTCTCGCGTTCTTGGCCTGTCCACCAGTTGGACGTCAAGAACGCCTTCCTCCACGGTACACTGACCGAGACGGTGTACTGCAGTCCGCCGGCAGGGTTTGTTGATTCAGCTCACCCAGACATGGTCCGTAAGCTGAACAAATCCCTGTATGGACTGAAGTAGGCACCGCGAGCCTGGTATAGCCGGTTCGCCTCCTTCTTGGTCTCACAGGGGTTCGTCGAAGCTAAGTCGGACACTTCGCTGTTTGTCTATCGACGTGGCAGTGACACTGCTTACCTTCTACTGTACGTCGATGACATTGTACTGACAACGTCTAGTCCGGCTCTGCTTCGGCGCACCATTTCTACTTTACAGCAGGAGTTCGCTATGAAGGACCTGTGCCGTCTCCACCACTTCCTGGGTATTGCGGTCGAGGACCGACCAAGCGGCCTATTCCTTCACCAGCGACAGTACTGCCTGGATATCCTCCAGCGAGCGGGCATGGCTGAGTGCAAGCCATGCTCCACTCCAGTGGATACTCAGGCTAAGCTCTCCGCTGTTGGAAATCCATGGATTAATTTCCTCTAATCTCTTCTCTCTCTATTCTCAATGGGGGGCTGTATATATAGCCCCAAATTACAGAGTACTTATCTAATACTAACTCCTACTCTTATTGGACTAGGACTCTATCTCTAACACCAATTATTCTAGAAAAACGGGATTATATCCAACAATCACCCCCTAATCTCGTTTTTCTAGATCACACTCACACTAATTAGGATGGAGACACACTTCCACCCTAAACACACTTTCGGGATGGACACAACTGCATCCCTAGAATGGTCACATCTACACCCTGCACAACTCAATTTCGGGATGGGCACGTCTTCATCTCTAGGATGGCCACATCTTCATCCTGCACACACATTCGGGTTGGTCACATCTTCAACCCCAGGATGGGCTCATCTTCATCCTGCACACGCATTTAGGTTTGTCACATCTTCAACCCCAGGATGGACTCATCTTCATCCTGCATTTGATCTCAGAATGGACACATCTTCATTCCGACCACATACTCGAGATGGTCACATCTTCATCTCGAGCACACCTCGCATTGACCTGCTTTTCCTCACGCGACAGAGCACCCAATATTCTACTTCTTCACCTTCATCGTCGTGGCGATAGCACCTTGGGTCAGTGATCTCGTACTCCTCCAAGATCCATCCCGTGCTACGATGCTTCCCGAGTTCTCCACACATGTAGAAACAGAACTTGATCAAACGCCACTGCACCACGACTCCCATGTTGAAAATCGACTGTGTACACTTGGTCGCGCTATGCTTCCAGATGCCGCCACCGCCGGACCGCTGTACTCGAGGCTTGCTCCGCCTGATGAAACACTCCATGTCCCAGCCCAGATGGTTCTTTGTTCACATGCTCACATCCACGTGACCAACACAGGGCCTAGCCCAACCACCTCAGTCAACCGGCCCATCCCTTTAATGTGTGCCTGCTGCCCACTGGCCTGCTCAGTCACCGCCACACACAGGAGTTCAGGCGGCCCATCAAGCCCAGCATCCAGGCACAAGAAACCCTAGCAACCAGCTGACCTATGCTTCTCGAGCGTCGCCTCTTGTTCTTCACAGAGTGAGCAGCCGCCAGTAGCGAGCCACCCCTCAGCCCACACCCTCCTGGCGATGTAGTCCTCATTGACGGCGACATAGCCATTTGCCTCGTACTCCAGTCGCACCCACTCTCGAAACCGGGCCCTCGCATCCAACCGGGCGTCGTGCTCCGCGGCCGTGGCGTCCACGTCGTGCCGAGGCGCGTCGGGTGCGGGTCTCCTTCCAGCGGCGGCCTGATACGCACCTCGCGATGACGCCGTCGTAGGGCTTCCGATTCTCCTCCGCCCGAGCCGCCAGATGTGCCTGCCCCTTGGCTCTTCCGCCCCGCGCCCCTCGTGACGGCCGATGTTGCCGAAGCACAGACACTGCCCACTCCTCTGCGCTCTCCGGCGAGCCCTCCTGTCTGTCTTCTTTTCGGCGATGGATCTCTTGTGCCCTCGGCCCCCCGCTCCAGCGTCGACAGCCCCTCGACGCCACGCGACGGAGACGCCGGCGGCCTCGGCCACTGCCGCCTCCCATCTGTCGAGAACACCCTGATCCACAGCGGCACTGCCCCGATTCGATGAAATCGTGCCGCCTTGCCTTGGATCTTAATGGGAATTGCGTCGATCCGGGCGCCTCCAACTGTGCACAAGGTTGCTACCAGGATTCTTGAGCTCGGTCCGCGGCCGCGTCCTCCTCATCAGCCACTGACGCGCGGAACCCTAGTTGCGCGTTTCACCTCGCGCCCCCCCCGGGAGTACGTCCTCCCGGGGGCAGCGGTTGATCCCAAACCTAGGCTCTGATACCAAATGTTGGAAATCCGGGGATTAATTTCCTCTAATCTCTTCTCTCTCTATTCTCAATGGGGGGGGCTGTATATATAGCCCCAAATTACAGAGTCCTTATCTAATACTAACTCCTACTCTTATTGGACTAGGACTCTATCTCTAACACCAATTATTCTAGAAAAACGAGATTATATCCAACATCCGCTACCGACGGGACATCCGTCTCTGACCCCACTGCTTACCGGAGTCTTGCAGGTGCTCTTCAGTGCCTCACCTTCACCAAGCCGGATATCTTGTATGCAGTTCAGCAGGTGTGCCTTCACATGCATGACCCGAGGGAGCCGCACCTCACCGCTATGAAGCGGATTCTTCGGTACCTACGAGGTACCCTCGACTACGGCCTCCTCCTTCGACGTGACCTGGTCTCCGAGCTGGTCGTGTACACCGACGCTGACTGGGCAGGCTGCCCGGACACACGACGTTCTACTTCTGGGTACGCCGTCTTCATGGGCAGTAACCTCGTCTCTTGATCCTCGAAGAGACATCCCGTGGTCTCGCGCTCGAGTGCTGAGGCGGAGTATCGCGCCGTGGCTAACAGCGTGACTGAGGCCTCCTGGCTTCAGCAGCTGCTTCAGGAGCTCCACACTCCCGTCGCTAGGAGCACACTGATCTACTGTGACAACGTCAGCGCACCTCTCCACCAACCCGGTCCAGCATCAGCGCACGAAGCATGTGGAGATCGACCTCCATTTTGTTTGTGAGCGGGTTGCACGCGCGCGAGGTTCGGGTACACCATGTCCCGACGACGACGCATTTCGCCGACATCTTCACGAAGGGCCTCCCGTCGTCGCTGTTCTCCGAGTTTCGGTCCAGTCTCAACATCTGCAGTGGCTAGATGTTGTGACTGCGGGGTGGGGGGTGTTAGACACTGTAATTATGTGTGTGCCACAAGGGCATATTAGTCATTAGTGAGGGCTTAGGGTTAGGGGTAGTTTAGTCTTTTCCCCTCACCTAATCCCTCTATATAGTCATCCCTGTACCCTCATTATTCTAATCATCCAATACAGCCACAATTACTCTTCTAATACAGCCAACCTTATGACCCCATTGATAAAAAAAAGGGTGAGAAGAGCCATCATGGGGGGGGGGTCTACAATGTCATTTGATGAGCTTGTTGTGTGAGCATAGTTTTCGTCCACCAAGGACAAGGTTTTCCTCCCACCTAAATGCTTTGCATGACAAAAATATAATGAACAAAAATCTCACACCAGTAGGTAGCGCTGTATTCTTTGTCTGAGTAGAAAAGAAACATGGCAAAAAAATTGCTAATGAGTAGTTGTAGCGGTGTATAAATTGGGTATTTCTACCTTGCAAATGTTTACCTATTATACATTTTCTAACCTTCAACAAAGGTGGCCAATAACAGTACTGAAGGTCTTGACATAGTACACATGACATAATCCCTGAGACATGAGGAAAACTTGAAATGACTCAAAACACTTGAAAAGGGTGCCTATTGATTGACAAATCGTACCTTTTTAAATCCTTGACCCATGTTGCTAGTTTGTGGCCTGTAAGCTATAAACATGCTATTATTTTTTTGGATATATTCAATATTTTTGTGCATGCGTGAGTGAGCTAATAATTCATATTCATTTTCTTCTGATTGCCCAGGAAATGCCTCTCTCCTTTTTTGGCACTGAACCTCTGAGAAACTCTTGAATTGTGGTGTCTGTTACACAACAAAAATGTCGCGCCTTGGATTAGCTCCAGCTGCCTCAAAAGCGCTGCCACTACTCCCCAATATACAGAGAAGTTCAGCTGGGACTACATTCCCATCATCTGCATCATCTAGGAGCCCCATTAGGAGAAAAGGCCGCACTCGTTCGATTCGAGATGGAGGTGATGGAGACCTATCAGATTCCAAAAAACATAACCAGTCAGTTCGTCAAGGTAAAATTGACCATTTTTAGTGGCGCAAACTTAAATTTTGTGAAAAGTGTGGAGCTGTAAGATTTTTCCCCATATATTGTTTAGGGCACTTTAATGTTTTCCATGGAGCTGGTTTAGATACAAAAGTATACCAACGAGCCTACAATTCTTCCATTTTGTTATTGATTAGTCTTGCTTTCTTGATAACTAAGAATAAGCCTTAGTAATAACTATGTATCTGAAAAAAATATTTCGTTTTAACTACTGGGACATGCACAATTTTGAATTTTGCCTGTGTTTAGGTCTTGCTGGCATCATCGACCTCCCAAATGAGACCGCTTCAGATGTGGATATTTCGCAGTAAGCACTTCAGCATTTTATGTTTCTTATATGTTTGTATTTTTGATCCATTAGATATTTTATACTCATTAGCATTGTTTTGTAAAGAAAAAGTTGTTTTGAAATAAATAGTTTTATACTTATGTCACAAGTTGGATGCTCTCATTAAATAAATGGTCAGATCTTTTTCCAGCACCATCAATGAATGCATTGCTGTTCAATCAATGAAAATTTAAATTGAATATTTTACCTTTTACTGGGACCATATTCTGATAAATATAAATACGAAGCACATTGGAGGTTTGATGATATGGAACCACACATATTTTCAGTATGCATTCTGAACAATAGAAGAATAAATTCACAATTTTATCCTTTTTATTTATTGCAGTGGATCTGAAGATCCCAGGGGACCCACAGCCGCAGAGTCCTATCAAATGAATGGGATCATGCCTCATAATGGGAGGCAAGCATCGGTGTCCAAGGTTATTGAGTTTTGTGATTCATTAGGCGGTGATAGACCAATTCACAGTATATTAGTGGCCAACAATGGAATGGCAGCAACCAAGTTCATGAGGAGTGTTCGAACATGGGCTAATGATACTTTTGGATCGGAAAAGGCGATTCAACTCATAGCTATGGCAACTCCAGAAGACATGAGGATAAATGCAGAACACATTAGAATTGCTGATCAACTTGTAGAGGTGCCTGGTGGAACAAATAATAACAACTATGCAAATGTTCAACTCATAGTGGAGGTTAGCACATCTCATCACTGTTACTACTGAATGATTTCTTTCTTTCTTTCATTCATTTGTAACTTTTGGCATATTGAGGTTAGATATGTTCATATTTTTCTTGCCCAGGAAAGTCCAATTTTCAATATCAACTCTTAAGTTTTATATTGCAGAATGCAGTGAGGTTACGTGTTTCTGCTGTTTGGCCTGGATGGGGTCATGCTTCTGAGAATCCTGAACTTCCAGATGCTCTGACTGCAAAAGGTATTGTTTTTCTCGGGCCACCAGCGTCGTCAATGAATGCTTTGGGAGACAAGGTCGGTTCAGCTCTCATTGCTCAAGCAGCTGGGGTCCCAACTCTTGCTTGGAGTGGATCACATGTGAGTCTCAATTCTCTTTTATTACTATCTGACGATTTTTTGTTGCACTTCTAATGACATTATATTTAGGTTGAAGTTCCATTAGAATGCTGCTTGGACGCAATACCTGAGGAGATGTATAGAAAAGCTTGTGTTACTACAACAGAGGAAGCAGTTGCGAGTTGTCAGATGATTGGTTATCCTGCCATGATTAAGGCGTCCTGGGGAGGTGGTGGTAAAGGAATTAGAAAGGTTCATTATTCATGTGGTTCGACTATCGATCAACAGCTTTGTGGACTGGGGAGGTTCGGCATGCATGCCTAACTTCTCTCTCCCTCTCTCTCTTCCTTAATTCCCTTTCAGGTTCATAATGATGATGATGTTAGAGCATTGTTTAAGCAAGTACAAGGTGAAGTCCCTGGCTCCCCAATATTTATCATGAGGCTTGCGTCCCAGGTACGAGTTTTTCTTAACCCTTCAGAGTTTTGTGTTTTCTATGTTCTGGAAGCTTCATTTTGCAATTGCACTAATGACTATGGTTCTAGAGATAAGTAGATATGTGAACATTTAATTGAATGCCAACTTGCATTCAGTATCATGGAAAATTGAGATAATGGTGCCTAATTAGAAGAAAATACAATTTATTGCCCATGCTATGATGATGATACATAATCCCCATTCCTCAAAACTGCTTGTTGGACTGCTGTGTACACACTTGTATTAGGTTCTCTAGAGTTGCATGTAATACTGAACTGTGCCTTTAAAAAAAGGGAACATTCATGTCATTTTAAATCCTATTTTCTTTTGCAGAGTCGTCATCTTGAAGTTCAGTTGCTTTGTGATAAATATGGCAATGTAGCAGCATTTCATAGTCGTGATTGCAGTGTGCAGCGGAGACACCAGAAGGTGTGTTTTTCTATGAACTAAAGCCATCCATCAGCTACTCACCTACAGTTCTTATCAGAGAATTATATTATGTTATTATTATTTTTACAACAGATTATTGAGGAAGGCCCAGTTACTGTTGCTCCACGTGAGACGGTTAAAGCGCTTGAGCAGGCAGCAAGGAGGCTTGCTAAGGCTGTGGGTTATATTGGGGCTGCTACTGTCGAATATCTTTACAGCATGGAGACTGGAGAATACTATTTTCTGGAGCTTAATCCCCGATTGCAGGTTTGTTTGTCTGGAGCAATCTAGAAGAATTAATCTGTTGTGAGTCCTTTGAAAATATTAAATGGTCTTCATTCAGGTTGAGCATCCTGTCACTGAGTGGATTGCTGAAGTAAATTTGCCTGCAGCTCAAGTTGCAGTTGGAATGGGCATACCCCTTTGGCAGATTCCAGGTAATAATTAATGTATAAACTTGTTTTTGTTGTTTTTTCTTTTTATTTGTAAGTTAAACCGTTTCCTTATGTAGAGATCAGACGCTTTTATGGAATGGAACACGGAGGTGGCTATGACATTTGGAGGAAAACAGCAGCTCTTGCTACACCATTTAACTTTGATGAAGTTGATTCTCAGTGGCCAAAGGGCCATTGTGTAGCTGTTAGAATTACTAGTGAGGATCCGGATGATGGCTTTAAGCCAACTGGTGGAAAAGTAAAGGTGAGATTTTATGATGGCAGTTATTTTGGTTAAAACACTTTATGGTAAAGTGGCGTCGTCTTAATTTCTTATTTTCAGGAGATAAGTTTCAAAAGCAAGCCTAATGTTTGGGCCTACTTCTCAGTAAAGGTACCTTGCTCATTGCTTTGTTTGCGCACAAAGGTTGGCTGGAATAGTTTGTTTTGTTATGACTTATGACTTCTTATATCATTTTGTTAATGCAATTAACTTCCTCTGACTCCTCTTTATTTGTTCTTAGTCTGGTGGTGGCATTCATGAATTCGCCGATTCTCAGTTTGGTATGTATTAGTTTAATTAAGTGAATATTTTTTTGGTTATCACTTCTGATTTTTTTCTTTCCACTATAGGACATGTTTTTGCATACGGACTCTCTAGATCAGCAGCAATAACAAACATGTCTCTTGCTTTAAAAGAGATACAAATTCATGGGGAAATTCATTCAAATGTTGATTACACTGTTGATCTCTTAAATGTAAGAATATTTACTGGCTTACTGCCCTTTGAAGCCCTCTTTTGTTTTGAAACTACTTTCATTTCATGTTTGATTTTCCCACAAATTTATCCTATGGTGCAATTTCCCTATATTGGTACAGGCATCAGAATTCAGAGAAAATAGGATTCATACTGGTTGGCTGGATACAAGAATAGCTATGCGTGTTCAAGCTGAAAGACCCCCATGGTATATTTCAGTGGTTGGAGGAGCCTTATATGTAAGATTTTGAAACCATACCACTCACTGTGGCACTTTTGTCGATCTATTATGGAAAAACATATCAATGTGGTAGTCTTTTTGATAAGTAATATCTTCTAATTTAGATCACTGTTACATGTTACAGAAAACAGTAACCGCCAATGCAGCCACTGTTTCTGATTATGTTAGTTATCTCACAAAGGGCCAGATTCCACCGAAGGTATGCTTATCGACTGAATCATGTATGTTTTTTTGAAGGTGGAAATGGTTGACCAGTAATTCTTGTCTGCAGCATATATCCCTTGTCAATTCAACTGTTATTCTCAATATAGAGGGGAGCAAATACACAGTAAGTGTAACACTGATTAAGAATGGTTTTTTTCCAGGTACAGTAAAGTATTTGTTATAGTTTTGAATTTTATCTACATTGCCTCATGTAGGTTGAAACTGAAAGGAGTGGACATGGTAGCTACAGATTGAAAATGAAAGGTTCAGAGATTGAAGCAAATATAAAAACATTATGTGATGGTGGCCTCTTAATGCAGGTAATTCTTTGTTCCTTTTATACTGTACTTAATTGACAATCATGATACATGGTTGTGAAGTTGAGGCCAATCACGATTATTGCAAAATGGTTCCAGTTGGATGGAAACAGCCATGTAATTTATGCAGAAGAAGAAGCTGGTGGTACACGGCTTCTAATTGATGGAAAGACATGCTTGTTGCAGGTAAGATATTTTATTTTCCACTTACATTTATATTTTTGGTGTCTGATTTAGAAACATTTCCCATTTTAAGTGTAAAATGTTCTCATGGCTTCTGCATTAACTTGTTCGTCATGACCATATTAGTCCCTCTTTCCTTTAAGGACCACATGCAATTTCAGATTAAAGTTTGTTGCTTTTAACCAATAATTAGCCGAAGAATTATAATTATCAGATTGAAATGTACTATTAAACAAATATTGAGTTCTTCCATATGATTTCACCTTAATGGTCATGAAAATGTAACATAAGAAATACTAGCATCAAATTGTAGCCATGGAAACTGCACTAGGTCAAACAGTGCCTAGTATTTTTCAAAGATGAATCCTGTTATTCTCTTCTACAAGGGATTTGTCTTAACAAAATTGTGATTAATTCTTTTGTGCAAAGCTATTTTACTCTTTATTTCAGTAAAATCTAATAGCATATCTAACTTTGTAAGAAGTACTCTAATTAAGGGTGGCAAAAAATCAAGAAGATGCATTTTAACACTGCACCATGATTACCTTTTACTTCTAGACTGCTTGTATATCATGTTTTGAGAAATTAAAAAATCAGACTATCTATGCGTGAAGTAGGTAATTGATATTGTTTTGCAGAATGATCATGATCCATCAAAGTTATTAGCTGAGACATCATGCAAACTTCTTCGTTTCTTGGTTGCTGATGGTGTTCATGTCGAGGCTGATGTACCATACGCGGAAGTTGAGGTTATGAAGATGTGCATGCCCCTCTTGTCGCCTGCTTCTGGTGTCATTCATGTCATGATGTCTGAGGGCCAGGCTTTGCAGGTTATATTCATACACCTCAACACATGGCTATGCACATGCATCTCATAAGCACTGCTTGCAATTTTTTTTAACTTATTTCATTCTAGGCCGGTGATCTTATAGCAAGGCTGGATCTTGATGACCCTTCAGCTGTGAAGAGAGCTGAACCATTTGGTGGCAGTTTCCCAGACATGGGTCCTCCTGTTGCTGGCTCTAGCCATGTACATAAAAGATTTGCTGCAAGTTTGAATGCTGCCCGAATGGTCCTTGCAGGATATGAGGATAAGATTGACCAAGTAAACCTCGGATCTATAGTGTGACTATTTCTTTTTCATTGTTTATCTTGTGTTTGCCCTTTTCTAAAATGCTCTCTGTATAAACATTTGTGTTCGAGGTTAACCTGAATTCCTCTTTATGTATAAACTTATGAAATTTTCAACGGTCTCTCTGGCTGACTTAGATTTTGATGTTCTTCGATGTATATTTCAACCATGCTGATCTTTGTGTGCGACTGCATGCTTATGTAGAACATCAATAGTTCGATGTAGTTTTCAATCATATTTTAATAATTCCAATTTGATGTTATCTCCTTAACATTTAATATTCAGTTATTAGTGAGTCATTGAAACTCTGATTTCTTTTCAGGTCGTACAAGATTTGGTATGCTGCCTGGACAACCGTGAGCTTCCTTTCCTACAATGGGATGAACTTATGTCAGTTCTGGCAACCAGGCTTCCACAGAAACTTAAGAGTGAGGTATGTGACTATTGGAAACATATATCAATTGCATATCATTGTATTATAGGGAGAATAAATGACCCTTGTACAATTTCCCCCCTCCTGCCGGGACCAAACAAGAGGGGTGTAGACAATATTACAAACCAATTACCTGTTTAACAAAAAAGAAAACACATGGTCCGATCCCAGCTAGTCCTAGCGAGCCAAGTTTCCTTGCTCCAGCTAGGCATCACAATTTATACTCATTGCTAAACATCATCATAACCTCACCAACAGATGTGAAGATGGCATCAAAGATACAAGCATTACGATGTTTCCAAATAAGCCAATCTATGAAAAATGATCAACGAGTTCACTTCTTTCCTGAATTCTTCACTTTGTGAATAATTCTAGCCCATGAATCGGTAAAGCAAGTCTCATGTCGTCGAGGGATAGCTCTTCCCAAATCCAACTCTAAAAACACCTTGAACCTAATTTGCTGCGCAAACACACAGGTCGTAAGCAAATGTTGTATCATCTCATCCTCTTGATCACAAAGGGGCATTTGTCTAGGTGAGATAATCCTCTTCACGCAAGCGATCTCCGGTCAAGAAACAGTTACGATTGGCAAGCCACAAAAAGAATTTGCACTTCGATGAGCCCAAATCTTCCATAACCATCGCTAAGTCTTGAAAGTCACTGATCCATTAAAGTAAGCCAATATGCAGACTTAGCTGAGTAGGTACCAGAGCCACCAAACCTCCAAATATGGAGATCCTCCTCTTGTGAAAGTGTGATCTCGCCAGGCCGTCCCAAAGCTTAAAATACTCCACCTGTCCTTCCCAAGATAAAGCACCCTGAATGTCGCTGGTCCATATGTTAGGTTCCAATGCTTGCGCCACTGTTCGTTTCTTTATAAACTTAGGAGGAACCATAGCTTTGGAAGGGAATAACTAAACTCACTTTCATTGATAATGCCAAGGGGTTACATATATAGGGTACAAGTTAGGGTTTAAGAGTCCTCCTAGCTAATGACCATACTACTCTTGACACACACAATACACACAGTCTAACATCCCCCCGTAGTTGAAACTCTGGCTGCGACAGATGTCGAGACTGGACAAAAACACTCTTCCTACATGAGTAAACACAAAGACATTCTAATAGGACCCCTCGCAGTCACAACATCTAGCCGTGGAAGATGTTGAGACTGGACCAAAAGACCCTACATACATGAGTAAACACACACTCTAACATCTTCTCACGGAGAATACCATAAAAGAGCCCACTCACGTTCCAGAGCGGCGGGGAGGATGGAGTGGGCCGCAAACACCTCGCCACGAGGGGCACGGTCGGTAGAGATGGCCCAAGAGCGCGCGGCGGAGGCCGGCGGCGCGTGGAAGCAGAGTCATGATTCGCGCAGCGGATGGCGACGACACGGGGTAGGAGGGCAAGGGCGTGCACGACGGAGGCTGGCGGTGCGAGGTGGGAGGGTAGGGATGCACGCCGAAGGCAGATAGCGCGGGGTAGGAGGGATGCGCGCGGCGGAGGCCGGTGACGCGGGGTAGGAGGACAGGGATGCGCGCAGAAAGCCGGCAGCGCGGGGTAGGAGGAAGAGGGACACGCACGGCGGAGGCTGGCTGCGCGGGGTAGGAGGGCAAGGACGCGCGCGGAAGGCCGACAACACGGGGTAGGAGGGACGCGCGTGGCGGATGTAGGTAGCGCGGGGTAGGAGGGCAGAGACGCGCGCGGAAAGCCGACAACGCAAGGTAGGAGGGACGCGCGACGGATGCCAGCGGCGTGGGGTAGGAGGGACACACGCGGCGGATGCCAGCGGCGTGGGGTAGGGGGAGGTGAGTAGGGACGTGGGCGGTGAGGCCGACGGCGCAGGGGGCGCGGCGAAGGCCAGCTACGCAGGGGCGCGCAACGAAGGCAGCAGGCCCGGCAGCGCTAAAGGATCGGCTTCAGCAGCACCAGGGCCGGCGGCAGGGGAGAGGGGCCTGCAGGGGCGTGGTCAGGGCCCGGACGCGCATGGGAGAGGGGGCCGGCAGAAGTGCGGCCAGGGCCCGACGGCGTAGGGGCCCCTCCAATGCCCTGCAGCGGCGCGCCGTGTGGGAAGGAGGGCCGGCAGGGGCGCGACCTGTGAGCGGGAAGGGGGTGGCGCCCCCAAATCCGGCCATGGCGCTTCTGGAGATGATGGGGAAAGGGGTGGCGCCCCCAATCCTAGGTGCAGCGGTGGCGGCGCCCCAAAACCGGGCCATGGCGGCGTGGAAATTGAGGGGGATGGGCGGCACCACCAAATTCAGTCGTAGGGACGCCGGAGACGAGAGGGAAGGGAGTGGCGCCCCTGCTCCCGGCCGAGGCGGCACTCGGGAGGCGCGCGCTTGCGGCGCTCGGGACGCCCGCGCTGGCGGCGCCATGGGTGGCGGCGGCGGCGGGGTCCAAAAGCGAGGCGGCAACGGGGTACGGAGGCGCGGTGGCGGCGGCTGGATCTGGAGAGAGAGAGAGCGGATCCGGTCCCGCCTTGTCCGGAGAAGCCAACGGCGAGGATGGCGGCGATGGATCCGGCCGTGCCTTGCCCGTGGTAGCTGGCGCCGGGGAAGGCGGTGGCGGATCCGGCCGCGCCGGGGCTGGGGAAGCCGGCGGCGCGCTGGCAGGGTGGAGCTGGCCGAGGTGCTGCACGTGGGCGGCGGCGGCGGGGTTTAGAGGGGCTGCGGGGCGGCCAGAGGAGGCGTGGGGCGGATCTGGTGGAGGCGCGGGGCGGGGCGGGGTCCAAAGGGGCGGCTGGGGCGGCCAGAGGAGGCGCGGGGCG
The DNA here is from genome assembly GCA_030760725.1 of Neostapfia colusana. Lineage (NCBI taxonomy): Eukaryota > Viridiplantae > Streptophyta > Magnoliopsida > Poales > Poaceae > Neostapfia > Neostapfia colusana. The sequence continues at coordinate 78,620,757 of JASWHV010000008.1, read as the reverse complement.
GATCTGGTGGAGGCGCGCTGGCAAGGTGGCGGCGTCTGCTACATGGAGAGGCGGCGACGGCTGGTGGTCGTGGGAGAGGGGAGGAGAGGGAGAGCACACTGGGAGAGGGAAGGCCAAGTAAACCCTAGTCTGCTGATACCATATTAGAGAATGAAAATTGGAAGGGAATAACTGAACTCACTTTCATTGATACCATATTGGAAGGGATTAACTGAACTCACTTTCATTGATAATGCCAAGGGGTTACATATATAGGGTACAAGCTAGGGTTTAGGAGTCCTAGCTAATGACCATACTACCCTTGACACGCACAATACACAGTCTAACAAGAGCAACTACGATGGTGCAAGAGCCATATACATATTATCATATGTTGATGATGTCAAAGTTTGATATAACCATAGTAATAGTGTACTACATTTGTTTCCATTGTGCTTTTGTTCACTCAGGATTAGTAGTTGTAACTTATTATGTACTCCTATATTTGATCATGACTTGAGGAGTCACTCCAGCTAATTACTTGATAGGAGCTGAATATTTTCATCTTCCGTTTCAAGTTCTGATGCTGTTAATATTTTTTGCATCCAGTTAGAAGATAAATATGAGGAATACAAGTTAGATTGCAAGAACAAGGAATTCCCATTCAGATTGCTCAGAGACACTATTGAGGTCAGCTATAGGCCTATTTTCTTTCATCACTTTCTTATATGTTTGCTATTCCTTCATCTAGTGTTTTTTTTTTCTGTAGGCAAACCTTTTATGTGGTTCTGAGAAGGAAAAGGGTACGAATGAGAGGCTTGTTGAGCCTCTTATGAGCCTATTGAAGTCATATGAGGGTGGGAGGGAAAACCATGCTCATTTTATTGCCAAGTCCCTTTTTGAGGAGTATCTTTCTGTGGAAGAACTTTTCAGTGATGACATTCAGGTTATCTCACGTGCCCACCAGATCAGAGAAGCAAAGTTCAAAAAAATAATTGTTATATTAAATGATAATCTAGAAGCACATTTACATATGCAATAGATATATTATATTTATATGAAATAATCTTGTGGAAACATATAGTGAAAAACTTTTACATGTTTTAAAATAGAACTCATTAGAACCAATTTGACTTAATAAATTTCCTTTTCTCATGTCAGTCTGATGTAATTGAAAGCCTGCGGCATCAACACAGTAAGGACTTGCAGAAGGTTGTAGACATTGTGTTGTCTCACCAGGTAAATTTCTATCAATTGTATGACTTGTGCAATGCAGCGGTAAAGCTGTTGTCTCGTGACCATGAGGTCACGGGTTCGAGTCCTGGAAACAGCCTCTTGCAGAAATGCAGTGAAAGACTGCGTACAAAAGACCTAAGTGGTGTCGGACCCTTCCCTGGACCCTGCACAAGCAGGAGCTACATGCACCGGGCTGCCCCTGTATGACTTGTGTAATGATTACTGAAGCAGTCTGATATTGATAGCGTGATTTTGTTCATAGGGTGTGAGGAACAAAGCTAAGCTTGTAACATCCCTAATGGAGAAGCTGGTCTATTCAACCCCTGCTGCATACAGGGATTTGTTGATTCGCTTTTCTTCCCTCAATCATAAAAGATATTATAAGGTACTGACAATGAATTGAAATAACAGAGGCCTTTCAATTACGATTTTTTTTGTCTAATGAATTTCATAATGAACACAGTTGGCCCTTAAAGCAAGTGAACTTCTTGAACAAACCAAACTAAGCGAACTACGTGCAAGTATTGCAAGGAGCCTTTCAGAGCTGGGGATGCACAAGGGAGAAATGACTATTATGGATAGCATGGAAGATTTAGTCACAGCCCCACTTCCTGTTGAAGATGCACTTATTTCTTTGTTTGATTTCAGCGATCCAACTGTTCAGCAGAAAGTGGTTGAGACATACATTTCTCGATTATATCAGGTAACAGATGGACCAACTATTCTTTCTTTTACACTTGCACTGAGCCCATCTAGTTTGCATAAGCTACAGAGTTTTCCAGTAAAATATTATATTCCTTTTCGTTCCACAAAAAGAAATATTTAAGAAATGAGACGATGCTCGTAATTGCTCGATGTTGCTGCATAATATGCTGGCTAATTTGCAAATTATATCTTCAGCCCCATCTTGTCATGGATAGCATCCAAATGAAATGGAAGGAATCTAATGCTATTGCTTCATGGGAATTCTCTGAAGAGCTTGTTAATTCAAGAAATAGACAAGGGGACATTCACGGTGGAACGAGATGGGGTGCCATGGTCATTCTTAAGTCCCTTGAATATCTGGCAACAGCCGTTGGAGCTGCACTAAAGGATTTGGCACACTACCCCAGCGCTGAGGGTAATATGTTGCATATCGCCTTATTGCATGCTGATAAGGAGAAAAATATAAGAAAAAACAGGTATGCCAAGGGCAATATTAGGTCCAAAGGGATTTTATCTGTTATTTGTGATCTATGGAATAGTTCTTAGTATCTGATTCCATTTTTTTCTGCAGTGATGATCAAGCTCAACATCGTATGAATGAACTTTTAAGGATACTAAAAAATGCTGATGTCACAAAGGACCTCCATGCTGCTGGTCTGAAGGTTATAAGTTGCATTGTTCAAAGAAATGATGCGAACATGCCGATGCGCCACACATTTGTCTGGGCAGATGAAAAGCTTGGTTATGTGGAAGAGAGGCTTCTCCAACATGTGGAGCCTCCTCTCTCTGCACTTCTTGAATTGGTGTGTTTATCGAAAAAACTTATGTGATTTTGCAACACTTATATTCTTGTACTTTGCTAATCCTCCTCACTTTTTGTACTTGTTTTTCTTATTGGAATACAGGAAAAGTTGAATGTAAAAGGATATAATGATTCTAAGTATACTCCATCACGTGATCGTCAATGGCATATCTACACACTAAGAAATACGGAAAACCCCAAGATGCTCCATAGAGTATTTTTCCGAACTATTGTCAGGCAACCTAATGCAGAAAACAAGTTTGCATCAGCTCAGATTGGTGACTTTGAAGTAGGAGGTTCTGAGGAATCTTTGTCATATACATCAAAAAGCATTTTACAATCGTTGATTACTGCTATAGAAGAGCTGGAGCTTCATGCGATTAGAACGGGTTATACCCACATGTATCTGTGCATATTGAAGGAACAGAAGCTTCTTGATCTCATTCCAGTTTCAGGGTAAGTGTGCACGTTTTTTTGGGTTGGGGATTGGGGGTCATAATATGTAGATATCGTCTAATGTTGGCCTTGTTATTCAGGAGCACAATTGTTGATGTTGGTCAAAGTGAAGCTACTGCATGCTCCCTTTTAAAAGCAATGGCTCTGAAGATACATGAGCTTGTTGGTGCACGGATGCATCACCTTTCTGTGTGCCAATGGGAGGTGAAACTCAGGGTGGCCTGTGATGGCCCTGCCAATAGTACCTGGAGAGTTGTAACTACCAATATTACTAGTCACACCTGCACTGTGGACGTAAGTTGTTCTCCCCTGTCCCCAATGTGCTCTTATTTTGTATGGTGCACCTGAAAATATGTGTTGACATGTGATCCTTCAACCTTGTATTTAAAAGTAGTGTTCTTCAGCCATGCTCAACTGTTATTAGTGTTGTTCAGTCGTACTCTACTATTATTTGCACTTAATTGTATCCTGATGCGCATTATAATTTCTAATGTTTTTAGATTTACCGGGAAGTGGAAGACACAGAATCACGGAAATTAATATACCATTCTGCCACCTCATCAGATGGACCTTTGCATGGTTTTCCACTGAATAATCCCTACCAACCTTTGAATGTTATTGATCTAAAGCGTTGCTCTGCTAGGAACAACAGAACTACATACTGTTATGATTTCCCACTGGTGAGTTAGTCTCTCTCATCTCTTCAATAGATGCCTATCTGCAGTTGGTATATTCAACCTATTCCTGATATTTGGATTAAAAAATGTAGGCATTTGAAACTGCACTGCAGAAGTCATGGCGCGCAAGTACTTCTAGTGTTATTTCTGAAGGTAATAGAAATAGTCAACCCTATGTCAAAGCAACAGAGCTGGTGTTTGTTGACAAGCATGGTTCTTGGGGCACTCCTATAGTTCCCGTGGAGCGACCTGCTGGGCTCAATGACATTGGTATGGTAGCTTGGATCTTGGAGATGTCAACACCTGAATTTCCCAATGGCAGGCAGGTTATTGTTGTAGCAAATGATATTACTTTCAGAGCTGGATCATTTGGCCCAAGGGAAGATGCATTTTTTGAAGCTGTTACCAACCTAGCTTGCGAGAAGAAGCTTCCTCTTATATACCTGGCAGCGAATTCTGGGGCTAGGATTGGCATAGCAGATGAAGTGAAATCTTGCTTCCGTGTTGGTTGGTCCGATGAATGTTGCCCTGAACGTGGGTTTCAGTACATTTACCTGACTGAAGAAGACTATTCTCGTATTGGCTCTTCTGTCATAGCACATAAGCTACAGTTAGATAGTGGTGAGGTTAGATGGATTATTGACTCTGTTGTGGGCAAGGAGGACGGCCTTGGTGTGGAGAATATACATGGAAGTGCTGCTATTGCCAGTGCTTATTCTAGGGCATATGAGGAGACATTTACACTTACATTCGTGACTGGACGCACTGTTGGAATAGGAGCTTATCTTGCTCGACTTGGTATACGGTGCATACAGCGTCTGGACCAGCCTATTATTTTAACAGGGTATTCTGCCTTGAACAAGCTTCTTGGGCGGGAAGTGTACAGCTCTCATATGCAGTTGGGTGGTCCCAAGATCATGGCAACCAATGGTGTTGTCCACCTAACTGTTTCAGATGACCTTGAAGGTGTTTCTAATATATTGAAGTGGCTAAGTTATGTTCCTGCAAGCATAGGCGGACCTCTTCCTATTACTAAGCCTTTGGACCCACCAGACAGACCTGTTGCATATATCCCTGAGAACACATGTGATCCTCGTGCAGCTATCCGTGGTATGGATGACGTTCAAGGGCAATGGTTGGGTGGTATGTTCGACAAAGACAGCTTTGTGGAGACATTTGAAGGATGGGCTAAAACAGTAGTTACTGGCAGGGCAAAGCTTGGAGGAATACCAGTTGGTGTCATTGCTGTGGAGACACAGACCATGATGCAGCTCATCCCTGCTGATCCTGGTCAGCCTGATTCTCACGAGAGATCTGTTCCTCGGGCTGGACAAGTGTGGTTCCCAGATTCAGCAACCAAGACAGCTCAGGCATTGTTAGACTTCAACCGTGAAGGATTACCTCTGTTCATCCTTGCTAACTGGAGAGGCTTCTCTGGTGGACAAAGAGATCTGTTTGAAGGAATTCTTCAGGCTGGGTCAACAATTGTTGAGAACCTTAGGACATATAATCAGCCAGCGTTTGTCTACATTCCCATGGCTGGAGAGCTACGTGGAGGAGCTTGGGTCGTAGTTGATAGCAAAATAAATCCAGAGCGCATTGAGTGTTATGCTGAGAGGACTGCAAAAGGCAATGTTCTTGAACCTCAAGGGTTAATTGAAATCAAGTTCAGGTCAGAGGAACTCCAGGACTGTATGGGTAGGCTTGACCCAGAGTTAATAAATCTAAAAGAAAAACTCCAAGGTGCAAAACTTGGAAATGGAAATCCATCTGACATAGAATCCCTTCAGAAGAGTATAGAAGCTCGTACAAAACAGTTGATGCCTTTATACACTCAGATTGCAATACGGTTTGCTGAATTGCATGATACTTCCCTCAGAATGGCTGCTAAAGGTGTGATTAGGAAAGTTGTTTATTGGGAAGAGTCACGTTCTTTCTTCTATAAGAGATTACGGAGGAGGATCTCTGAGGATGTTCTTGCAAAAGAAATTAGGAGAGTAGCAGGCGAGCACTTTACTCACCAATCAGCAATCGAGCTGATCAAGAAATGGTACATGGCTTCTCAAGCAGAAAAGGGAAGCGCCGAGTGGGACAATGATGATGCATTTGTTGCCTGGAAGGACAATGCTGAAAACTATAATGTGTATATTCAAGAGCTAAAGGCTCAAAAGGTGTCTCAATCACTTTCTGATCTTGCAGGCTCCAGTTCAGATCTACAAGCATTCTCACAGGGTCTTGCTACACTACTAGATAAGGTAAGCGCCTTTCCTTTTTCTATTTTAATTTAAACTTGCTGATGCTGTGGCACAGCTGGTTCTGCTTTTAACTTGTAAGAATTCCTATTTCAGTGGCATGTTGTTAGAATCCCTTTATATATAATAACAGTATTTTACAAAGTCATTATTTTAATACCTACACTTTTTGCACAACCATTGCGAGCTCCTCATGTTTTCTCCTTTGTATACTTCTCCAGATGGACTCCTCTCAGAGATCACAGTTCGTTCAGGAAGTCAAGAAGGTTCTTGATTACTGAAAACATAGCAACACACATCGAGGATGATGTGCATGCTACATATTTTTATTCAAGTACATACATAGTACGGTAATGGTTGGCTTTGGTTCATCATATTCCATTTGGGTCGACCATTATTGCTTAAAGATTGTTCTGTTGGACCCATCTGGTTGTTGACTAGTGTATACTGGATTTGTTGGTAAGAGCAGTTGTAAGTACAAGCCTGACGACGCCGTTATTACTGGCTACAACACGTTAGACCTGAGTCCTGTTATGTAGTACCGTTGGTTCGATCTGTTCTTTAGATTACCAGGTGGGTATTTGTATACCATTGAATTGTTGATTAAATTTTCAACTCAAGGGTAATACTTTTTGTAGTCATGTACCTGTACGTGAAATAAATATTGTTGAGTTGGCATTTGGCATTACTATTTACTTGTACTACCTGTTGTTTCTTATGATCCCTTAATTTCGGCTGGAATGTGAAGAAAAATACATTAAACAAATTGGGTCAGTAGCATATTATTTGTTTGTTGAGAGATATTTCGGCTACACTACTATAAAAATAACACATTTGGTTGTGGTCTCCCTACTTCGCTTTCGTCGGCTGCCATCTTTGTCTTGAGCAGCGATGTGTGCACCTCCTCATGGTCACTCCCCATCTCTTGATCGTCACTTCCTGTAGAGATTCAATGTGTATCTCAGGATACGATTCCTCTCTTTTTCAAGGTCAGATAAAGAGGGAAATATAACTGGACCAGAAGAAAGAAAAGTGAGCCTGTGTCTGTGGGGTCGGGTCTTCTTCCGACTGCTCTGGCTCCCCAATCTCCATAATTTGGTGCTCTTGTGGCTGCTGCTGCTGATTCTGTTGTCGATCGTTCCAAGGTAGCCACCCATTTGGTTGTGGTTTGGACATTCTATTGTTGTTGTTCCTGCTCGGTCACTATGGCAACCCATGCGGGTCCCCTTGGGCTGCATTTGCTAGTTCAGCATGCCTTCTAGTTGCTCTCCCTCCTCAGGCAAGACCTGGAATGGGTGTCATCGCGATGGTTCCTATCCGGCTGGATGTCATCGCGTGGTGGAAGTAGATGGTGGGGCACCTCCCACGACCATGATCATCCATTCCATTGCTAATGTCTTGTCAGAAGACCAGACTCCTTATAATTGTTTGTGGTTCATTGTAGAGGCACTTGATGAGCACGTATCCTAGTGATTGGTGACTGTTATGCCAATGAACCAACTTCACAAAGGAGGATGTGCTTGGGTGATGTGTTTTAGGCTTTTACAGTCTAGCGGGTAACCCGAAATCATGAGACAACCGAAGGAGATGTAGCCACGATCTCTCCTTTTAAACCTGAAATCATGTCGGATGAATCTCACTCTAATCCCCTCAATCTCGAAGGGGTCAGCCAAAAGTAGGGTATCTCTATGGAGTAAGCTCTTCATTCTAAATTACCTAATGCCAAAGGGATGGATGCAGGCAGATGGAACACCAAGACAAAGTTCATTTGTGATAAACTATCTCACCTGGTGAATAAAAAGGTTGTACTCATTCAGAACAAGTACTCCATCTAATTCACCACAACGGTGAACTCTTCATGTGCTTTGATGGGTTCCCCGAGAGGTTGACAGAACCCCTCGAGCGCTTGTTCCATCTTCCATCCTCAATGACAAAGTTAAGGTTGATGCAGAGGGTTGGGTCGATCAGGAAGTTGGCCATTGCTGGTTGCAGTTCTTCTTTGCTGGGGCGGAGCGAGAGGCGCAAGAAAGTAATGGCGAGAGGTTGAGACAAGACAAAGTTGAATCATCTCTACTTCCATTCTATAATGGTGTCAGGGACACAAGATCATGAGAACAATTGACAGCTTGTTCTTGCGCTTTATCTTGCTTCCGCTTTGTTTCCATTATTTCCTAAATAAAGTTATTGCCTCTTTTTTATAGTAGTTTCTTTGGACCTGGCCATATGAAAAACATTACTTGTGTCTAACTGGAAGGGTGCATGATCGGACTTGGTGTAACACGCTGAGACATATAAAGCATAACCCCAAGCAACAACACTCTTTGTTACTTGCCTCTGTAGGGAAGTTACTTCTCCTATGAGACTTCCATCCTATTGAAGGGTGTTGAGCATTAGGAACTCGCTATGTAGTGCCTTTGTCCCCTAGAATTTTGTGATATGCTTGACCTTATGAGGATCCTCTTTGATCTCTCTGCCCCTCTTCTGAGTGAATCTCTATCATGGATATGTTTGTGACATGGAAAGGAAGATTTAATATGTGTTAAGGGAAACTCTCTCTTTTCCTGAGGCCTTGCATTGGGAATATGCATGGGGGTGGTGACCCTTGCACTATAGCCAGTGACACCCCTTGTTATATTTACCCTTTGCACTCATCACCCCTGGCTGGGAAGGGTCGTTGCAGTTAAGACCTCTACCTATGAATCTATCCTTATAGATCCTATCAGAGTGACCTAAGTTGAAGAACAACGGTCTATTGTAGAGATTTTCCCAAAGAATTGAAAACTCTATGAGCTTGGATATGATCTTTGTTGGATGCTAAGCAAGAACACACTCTCGTCGATTTTATCGAAGGGAGGGGACAATAAAAGCTTCCAATCTTGATGAAGTTTCAAAGGAAGGCTTGGACTTGTAGGGCGGTGTTGCGTTATCGGCAATGCAAATGTGACGGCCTTACTTTTAAGCTTCCTCCGGCTGGAGACCGACGCCCACTGATTCTCTTCTTCTTCCTCCTAGATTCTATGGTCCCTCAACCAATTTGCTCCACCATCTAGCTAGAGGAAGAAGTGGACATCAAAGTCTTCGATGGTGACTATATGTAATTGATGGGGTTCCCATCTCTGACCCCTTGGGGGAAGCGGGAGGCCTCCCATCGAGGGGCGATGAAGGAGAAAGCCCGAGCCCGAGCTCAGGAGAAGACGATACGGATCGGACAGAGAGACCGTACCCGACCCTAGGGACGAGCCGCGAGCCTTGCCCGTACATAGGGAGAATCCGGCAAGGAAGGTCCGAGCCCGACCTTGGGTAGGCGAGAACCAGGTAGCCTTCAATGCAGAGCAGGCATCGCCCAGGTCAAGTGGGAGGGCACTCGAGTGCCACCCCTAGCCACGACATTGAATACCCATCACCCTGATGAGAAGACAGAAGCAGGCGCGACGGCAGGCTACAGATACGGTGACCCGATCGAGTGACTCTATCGAACTTACGACGGGACAAGCAGTCTGTGTTCCCACGATCTTCTCCCCACTTGTAATATGAGAGAGGACGAAAGCGAGTATAAAAAGATGAGCCAGTCAATTCCCTAAGGGAAGGTGTAAGGGCCCAAGCTTATCATTTGCTAGAAGTGTTCATCACACCACACTCACCTCATTTGAGGAAACCATATGAATACATTTGAAGATCAAGTAACCACCATCAAGAAACTCATTAGGAGATAAACTCACAAAATGAAAAAGTGGTATTTCCCACATGCATCATATAGAGGCTGAGCACATGTTTAACTCACAAACTTGGTTAGAAATGCTCATGCCAAATTTCACCCAAATCCAAAACCTTTTGAGGTATTTTTGGGTACACTTAGTAAGAGGGCTTGCTTGAATTTAAATTCAAATTCAAACTCTTTTTATCACATGAATTCAAAAGAGGGATTCATATTCACCCTCAGCACATTTTTATAAACTACTCCACCAAGTTTCATCCTGTTTGGGATTGATCTTGACATGAGCTAGTGGGGCAAATTCAAACTGAACTTTGAAATTCAGATTGCACATTTGCTGAAATTTCATTTAAACCACTTTGCACTTTGAATTATTCAAACTCAACTGGCCATTTTGTGGTTTGATCAAATTTCAAAGGGCATGAGGGTCACCAATATGTGGAGCAGTGGAAAATTGAAGTTTGGAGGTTAAAACAAGGGGGGTGGGGCCCTCCTGTTAGCCTCACACTCGAGCAAACCGACTGAAGAACAGAGGCTCGGTTTCTCGGGCTAAGGCAGCACGCGCCACCGAGCCAAAGCGCCGGCCAGCTCCTGCTTCACTTCCCCGCGCTGGAGAAAAGCTGGCCGACGTCTTATCCCTCTTCGACGTGCTCCATTTGCTCAGAGCTACCCAAACGTTTCTCCGGCGACCTGAGCGTTGCCGCCGTTCGGTGCTCCTGTGGACAGCTCGGCAGAGCCATCCTTACCTCGACCTCCCTACACAAGAAAGGTGCGTCGTCGTGCGTAGAAGGTGTAGCCGAAAGCCGTTTGGCAAATGATCAACATAGAATGGGAATTTCCGATTATACCGAAAGCTAGTTCACTTAGCCCGAGCTCACTGTATACTGAAATTCAAATTCCACGTAATCTTGTCGGTCGAGCTCGTTGTTCAGTAGGTTCTACACATGCTAGCGCACACTCTCGAGGAAGAAGCAAAGGAAACCGTCGAAAATCGGCCGTGATATGGCCGTTTTCCTCGCCGCCGACGCAAAACACCTCGGCTCACCGTCGAGAGTTTGTTTGCCGGCATTTCTAGCCACCAAAATGTTTCATTTCATGTTCCTCGTGCTCCACTGATGCTCTACAAGCAATCCCCGACCATTTTGGTGCCGTGTAGCGCGAGACCGACCTTGCCGGAACCCTAGGTTCCGCTGTCGCCGGTGCGCGCACGTTTCCGGGCATCGCCGACCGCCAGCGACCATAAAGATGAGCTCAGCATGGGAAAATACGTGGGGGTGGCAAGTTTCAGCCGGAGAGGTGGCCGGGCGCGTCTGGCACGAGGAAGAAGAAAGCCGGACGCGTGGGACCCACGGGAAGGGATTTAAACTTTTCCCGATTTTCAGTTTCTAGTTCAAACTTCAAACTCACATAACTTTGGCTAGGAAACTCCAAATCGAGTGAACCAAATTTTGTTGGATTCAGCTCTCTGAGTACTTTCCAACAAATCAAGTTTACTCTATGAAAATTTTTAATTCTCCAAATTTAAAATGTTTAGAATTTTAACTCAAGAACCCATTAGTGTAAAATTCTTCAATTTGGCCAGGATGTTCCTTATAATATCCCTGATCTACCATAATAATTTCAGATCCATTTGAGATCATTTGATCCACCTGATGGTGTGATTAATGAAACTGTTCCAGAGAAAATGAAAAATATCCAGAAACATTTTTTAGATTTTCTCTGAATTGTTTAGCTCATATCTTTTGCTAGAAATATTCAAATTATATGAAACCAACTCCATTAGAACCCTCTGAAAGTCTAGTTTCCAGAAAGTCATGGCTTGCCCCATGAAAATCCTTAGAACACCCTAAGAGCTCCAATTAAGGACAAATACACATTTATTTGTGCAGGGCTCAATTGAGCTTTGCTTCAGATGAAATTTGGCCACGTCTCTGTTTAGGTTGTATCCAAACCATATTAAAAATTTCAGAGTCATTAGGCCTGTCTAGTTATACTTATAGCCTTAACCATATCAACTTCAAACTCATATGCATCTAATTTGACACGCATACATGTTTATCTTGTGTAGTTGCTAAGGTTGAAGAGGAGCCGGAGGTTCTAGACTTCATAATTCCGGAGGAAAAGTTAGCATATGACCAGTAGCAAGGCAAGCTCCGATTTGCATTAGCCGTTTCATAAACTTTATTGTTTTGAGAACTTACATTATGTATCCATTTCAATTGTGCATTAGAGTCTTGTTTGAAAACCCAACTGCATAGCCAAGAGAACCAGGGTTTTGGGCTTATATTTTAAACCTCGAGTATTCACTGCAATGCTAAATTAGTGTAGGATTCGGTACAAGTCGAGTAGTTGAAACTTCTCGCGAGAATAGGCTAGAGGCACACCACTCGATTAGAGATAGCAAATGGAACACATGGCAAGAAAAATGAGACCGAGCGGAGAGTAAGGGCAGCAGGACTTTGGGGCCTGGGTGCCATAGCTCCGCTTGTGTCGATTGAGGACCGAACCGTGTGTCGGGCCTGTTGAACAAGCTAGAACAGTACTGAAGACCTACCGGATATATGGGAACCGGGAAACTGATGTAATTTGGGTAGCGATCTGTTGAGGCATTGCTTATCGTCCAGAGGGTAGGTTGAGAGCATGAGGTGTAAATCGGCTGGCGGCACTGCAGATGCGAGCGCAGAGACCTCTTGCTCGGGACGATAGCACCGATTCAACACTTAGCTGACGGATGAAAGGTGGTTGCATACGACGTCCGTGGTGGTTGCTGTAGATAACATCGAGTACGGGCGTAGGTGACGGGTTATTCAGGTAACCCTGTAGGTGTAAAACGATTATAATCGCCGTCCCTCGCGGTCAGTGAGTACCAGTTGTTCACTGTATCGTGACGTAGAAAGAACATGCTAGTGTCATGTTAAAAGGTTGCTGATTGAAAGATGTACATTGGTTGCTAATGATTTGATGTAGTTTAGAGCTAACTAATGTTCTTCTCAACCTGGGGCAAAGCACATGAGAGAAATACATTTCTTGTTTGATTGCGACTCTCTTATGTGTCTTAGCACGAGGTTCTCCACAACTTGCTGCTAAAACTTGAAAGTAAGGTTCAACTCAGTAGGCGAGTCTTTTACAACTTACATTCCATTATATACGGCAAACCCAGCATGTAGAGTTTCATGTGTAGGTAAGACAGGTTAGTCTTGCTGAGCCATCGTGCTCACTGCTTGTGTTTGAAGCATTTGCAGGGTGTTATGAGGAGGAGGCTCCATAGGAGGAGACGGAACCCCAAGAGGGAAACACCGTCGAGTGGCAGCCGTGCACGCCGCCGTTTTAGTGTGTGTGTGTGCTAGTGGGAACACATTCACGGGCTGAACGTGAGCTCTTTTGCGTAGTCTATGCCCGTGAGTGTAGATTTGACGTATTTTGTTGTAAACATGTTGATAAACGTGTTTATGTAATAAAACTTCTGCTTCCACTTTGTACCTTTTTGTGTGTTATCCGGTACTGTGCAATGCAGCACCCCTCACCGTGATCAGGGCTAGTCGAGACCGTCGGGTCCTCGCAGCGTGGTATCAGAGCTCTGTTGAGGTTTAACGTACTTAAAAAGGTTATCTTTTCAAAAACTCGGTGAGTAACGAGTTAGTAGCCCATATAAGGATGTTATTAGTGTATAGCAAGTGGCAAACACTAACCTAATTGCTTATGTCGGAAAATCATGCATCTCAGGACGTGATATGTCTTGGGGGTTGCATGTAAGCACTGTCCACCAGTGCGCACAAGCTAAAGGGTGGAGCCCCACGGGTGGTAGTTAACCCGACCAGCTTTAGTATCCTCTAGGACTCTTCATGTCGTTTGGGGTATTCGAGCAACGCCCTTCCCTGGTGTGCTACGGCAAGTTTGGGACAGCCCGTCACATGGTTAGTAACGTGAACACATAGCTCAATGCGTGATTGGCTTGAGAACAACCGTGCGAGTGATGATGGACGGTTGTATGAACTGTATTGAGACCGAGTTCGGTGTGCAGCCGAGCCTGATGATTGTGTGGTTTAATTGCAGGTAGTCTAACCACGGATCGGTAGACGATTAGCACATGTGTGCGAGAGACGTTTAGTACCACTGAACTAACGAGACCGGCTAAGTCCGGTATAGGTTTTCTTTATGAGGAACGTAGTACCGGCATGAACTGGGTGACGCTTCGACGTCACACCCCACTAAATGATCAACATCATTGTAAAACTTGAAGGTTTTGATCCAGAGCACTAAAACTTTGATTTAACTCCTTCCCTTAATGAGGATGTTCAAAGTAAACAAATTTTCAACTTATAGGATACTAAGGACAGAGTCCCCTGTTTTCGGCTGAAATAATGCTGAAGTTACACAGAGGTTAGAGGTCGAGTTCTTTTGATTTTGGGGTCATATGATACATTTATGGAAAGCTTCAGAAGATCTTTACAACTTTTCTATTGATGTCTAGAGGTGTTTCATCCTATAACTAGTCGAAAAATGCAGTAGAGTTGAAACTGTCCAGAAAACAGGGCAGAGCAAATACTCTCTGTAACTCTCTGTAATTGAGCATAACTTTCTGCATGAAAATCCAAAAATATAAAATGAGGTAGTTCTGAAAAGTTCATGAGATAGTTACAACTTTTTAGCATAAAGTCTTGTCAAACTCGATGTAGAATTAACTGGAATTCTTGGATTAAATCAGTACCTCAAGCAGGGAGGTGTTGTCCAACTTTCTCCAGAAATTCTGTCGACTTTGACATCTCAACTTTTGAACCAGGACAGATCTGAGGCCAAGCAAATACATTCTGGAAATATATTGAAGTTAAATTTAACTTTGATATTGAGCTCCATAACTGGTTTTGCCTTTAGCATGGTCTAAATCAGGTTAAAAGGGAAACTGGTCAGGTCTGTTAGTTTGGGCAGCAGACCTGCAATCAAAAATGTTCTAAGATTAATTTGTGTTTTCAAGTTTTATGAGTTCAATAACATGTTTTATGTTATAACTCAATGATTTACTGTTGAAATGAATATCTGACCTTTTTCAAATATGTTTCTACAGATGGAAGAGGATAAACAACTGGAGAACGGTGGGTGGTGTCCCACTGTTCTCAACGCAGCGGGTATCCGGAATTGTTGCAACTGATGCTTCAATAGTTTGGGTATGTGGAGACGCTGCGGTACCTTGCCAAGGAAGAAGGCGAGGAGGGGAACAAGACATGGACTGTCCATGTTGATGTTCTAACAGGACCGACGCTACCGAGTTGGGCACCATTCACCGTCATGGTGAAAGGTAGACAACCGGAAGAGATATGGCAAGTGGCAGCCCGTGATACCATGTCGCGTTTCTGCCAGCTACACGTGAGAGCGATGGAGGGCACTCCATACGCGCATGTCCCAGTGGAGGGACGAGCTAATCACGTGTGGAGGGAGAAGTACTTTGAGGCAGCGGATTCGAGTTGCCCAAGGTACAATCCAGCGGAGGAGAACCTCAGCCTCCAGTTGATGGCAGGGCAGAACGTAATGGACAGCCAAGCTGTCCATACAGCTTAACTTGCCGTGGAGCTCAAGGAGAGCACCAGCCGCCGAGACCATTTCGAGAGTGCTCACAGCGCACTCCGTAATGTGCTCCTTCCGACGATCAAGCGATTGAATGAACAACACAATCAGTTGCGTCGTCTGAAGAAGGCGAAGAAGAAAATCCGTGTAAACATCACGGCTTTGCAGCAGCAGATACAGGCCTTAACCCAGCAGAACGAGGTCCTTACTCAAGAGCGTGATGACGCTATTGAAGAGGGGCAGGGCTGGGAAGAAGACTACAACCAGGCCATGGATGAGGTGCATGCTTTGCAAGACCTCGTACCTCCGGTAGTGGGCCTACCGATGGTAGGTGCAGTACCAGTGGTTTTGGGTATCCCGGCGATGCGGGAACCTGAATCCGAAGAGGAGGTCATGGACCCTGAGCCACCAGCAGAGATAGCGGAGGAGGACGACCCACAGGAGGTTGAGTTCTACTCCGAGTAGAGAGTTTACCGTTGCCAAGTAGGGCAGCAAGGGCGGTGTGTAGAAACTTTTGTAACAGGTGACATGTCGTGTAGACAGTAGCATGTGTATAGGTAGTGACGACATGAGCACGACTTCTCGGGGATCTGATAATAATGTATCTTGTATACGTTGTGCAATTTTGTTCATGTGTCACTGCAATATCTACTGTTTTCCATGGAATTTTAAGAATGACATGTGCTGATCGCTGCTGTTTTGAATTTGAGAATGACTCGTACACGTGCCAACACTGAGGTTGGTGGGTCAAGTCAGGGGGGAGGTGCCTCCCAACAGCCTCCCGAGACTTCCTCGGGACAACAACAACCGCCACCACCATCGCCAACGGTCACGCTGGCCGATATTGTTGCGGCCATGGTGGGCTCGCACCAGCAGCACACCAAACTGCTGCAAACTTTAATTGCGAATACGTCTTGACCAGAGAGGCGTCAAGCCCGAGAGGAGCATCAACAAAGCTCCTACTCAGAGTTTCTTGCTACTCATCCACCGGTATTCTCAAGGGCGGATGAACCCCTCGATGCGGACAACTGGCTCCGCATGATGGAGATAAAGTTCGGGCTGCTCCAAGTTAGTGAGCAGCGAAAGACGCAGTTCGCGGCCCAACAGCTTCAGGGGTCCGCGAGCGCTTGGTGGGCAAATTTTTGTGCCTCGCAACCCACCGAGCGAGTGCTGACCTGGGCGGAGTTCCGGACGGCCTTCAGGGCCTATCACATACCGTTGGGTCTGATGAAGAGGAAGACGCAAGAATTCCTCCATCTGCAGCAAGGCAGCAGGAACGCGCTGGAGTACTCCAGGGCGTTCAATGATCTCGCGCTCTACGCCTCCTATCACGCCGATACTGACGAGAAGTGGCGGGATCATTTTTACCAGGGGCTGAATCCGCTCCTGAAGGACAAGCTAATGATGTTCAATCGCGGCAGCCTCAGTGACATTATTGATGCTGCGATTATGCAATAGGACTCCGGTAAGGAGTTAGCGGCAGCGGAGAAGAAGCGAAGCGCGCCGCAATGCAGTGGAGAGGAAGGTGGTTCTTCCCAAAAATACCGGATGGTGTATCGCTCACCATCGGGACAACGCTGGCAGCCACCGACGCAATTTCGCAGTCGGCCGTATTCACCACCAGCATTCCGACCGGCCTTACCAGCACCTCCACAGCAACAACAGCAGCAGCGGGTGATGCCGCATGCATTTGCACCTCAGCAGCGCATGTCGGGCTTTCGTCCTCCAAGCACGGGCCAGCCGTCGACCGCATGCTTCAAATGCGGTCGCCAAGGGCACTTTGCCAATAACTGCCCTGAGAGGCAAGGCAGCAGAGTGGCACCACAGTTTCCGGGGAGGAATCAGCCCCGGAATCCCATTAATGCGCGGCGGGCAAACCCTAAGCCCGGTACCGTCCACCAACTCGCCATAAAGGACGTGCCGGAGGGAGAACCAATCCTTGCGGGTATGTTCCAACTCCACCAGCATCCCGCCATAGTTATATTTTATTCAGGTGCCACACATAATCTCCTTAGCCAAGATTTTATTGCTAAATACAGCTTGCAAATACTACCTACCAAAAGTCCATACTTGATTTGTTCACCGGGTGGGAAAATTTCAGCAAGCATGATGGTTTCAAAAGCGCCATTATGCTTAGGGGGTAGAGTATACCCTACGCCTCTCATAGCTTTAGAGGAACAAAAGGTCGATGTCATCTTAGCAATGTCGTGGTTAACCCGCCATGGCGCTGTTTTAGACACCGTCCGCCGAGTCGTGCATCTATACCCAGAAATGCACAAGTCTCATTCATTATTTCTGGACAGTCCAGAAATAAAGCTTCCAAGTGTATACCAATCCACCACTATCAGATTGGAAGACAGTCCAGTAGTCCGTGAGTTCCCAGACGTATTCCCGGATGATTTACCGGGGATGCCGCCCGCCCGAGAGGTGGAGTTCAAGATTGAACTTGCACCGGTAACTATGCCAATATCCTGAAGGCCGTACAAGATGGCGCCAAAGGAATTGGAGGAATTGAAAACGCAGTTGACGGACCTGCTGGAGAAGGGTTTTATTAGGCCAAGCTCCTCGCCCTGGGGCTGTTCAACATTATTTGTGAAGAAGAAAGATGAGACGTTGCGGCTTTGCGTGGACTATCGCCCACTAAACGCCGCGTCTATCAAACAAGTACCCGTTGCCACGGACCGACATGTTGTTTGATCAGTTGGTCGAAGCAAAGATCTTTTCCACAATGGACTTAATATCAGGGTACCATCAGATTAATATATGGGCTGAGAATATCCCGAAGACGGCTTTCTCGATGAGGTACGGGCTTTATGAGTACCTGGTCATGTCCTTCGGCCTCACCAACGTTCCAGCTCATTTCATGTACTTGATGAACTCGGTATTCATGCCGGAGCTGTACAAGTTTGTCGTGGTCTTCATCGACGACATATTGGTGTATTCCAAGTCAGAGGAAGAACACGCAAAGCACGTGCGTATAGTCTTGCAAAGGCTGCGGGATCACAAGCTATACGTGAAATTCAGCAAATGCGAATTCTGGATACCACAAGTACCTTCCCTTGGGCATATCATCTCAGCGGAGGGCATGGCTGTAGACCCGAGTAAGATCACACAAGTGCTGAATTGGAAGTCCCCGAGGTACGGAGTTTCCTCGGACTTGCGGAATATTATCGGAGGTTCATTCTGAACTTCTCAAAGATTTCCAAGCCTATGATAGAGCTGCTGAAAAAGGCTACCAAATACGTTTAGAGTCCAGCATGTGAAGCAGCGTTCAAGGCATTAGTAAAGCACCTAACATCGGCACCGATTTTGGCACAGCCAGACACAGCAAAACCATTCAATGTGAACTGCGATGCATCCGGCATTGGGCTCGGATGTGTGCTGATGCAATACCGAAGGGTGGTCGTGTATGGATCATGGAAGCTCAGGAACCATGAGCAAAATTATCCAACTCATGACTTAGAGCTCGCTGCCGTGGTACTCGCACTCAAAATGTGGAGGCACAACCTACTTGGTAACCTCGTACATTTATATACCAACCACAAGAGCCTCAAGTACATATTCACTCAGAAGGAGTTGAACATGAGGCAGAGAAGATAGTTGGAGTTGATAAAGGATTACAAAATAGAGATCCATTATCACCCTGGCAAGGCAAACGTGGTGGCGGATGCACCGAGTCGCAAGTCACACGTTCATAATCTGACCATCACTCCATTGGAAGAGAGAGAGAGCCACCATTACATGTGATTCCACATGGAGCTCTCTACAACTTAGCTCTTATCCCCACCATCCGTGAAGAGATAGCGGCAGCTCAGAAAAATGACAAGGGCATGTCGCATTTGCGGAGACGTGTAGACAGTGGGGAGTTGATGTGTTTCCGGAAGGATGGAGACGGCGTCCTATGGTTCAAGGACAGGATCGTCGTACCCCGTAACCCGGAGTTACGAAAGAAAATTTTTGACGAGGCTCACTTGTCAAAGTTTTCTATTCACCCCGGCAGCAACAAGATGTATCAAGAACTCAGAAGCAAGTTTTGGTGGACACGGATGAAGCGGGAGATCGCAAATACGTGTCCGAATGTGATACATGCCAAAGGGTGAAGGCTGACCACATGAGGAAACCGAGATTGTTACAACCGCTTGACATTCCTGCCTGGAAGTGGGAGGATGTGAGCATGGACTTCATCGTCGGTTTACCCACCACATTTCAGAAACATGATTCAGTGTGGGTGACCATCGACCGGCTCACCAAAGTTGCCCATTTTATCCCGGTTAACATCAAATACAACGCCAAGAGGTATGCTGAATTGTACATCTCACGGATCCTGTGTTTATACGGCGTACCCCATACTATCATCTCGGATCGGGGCACTTTATTTGTGTCTCGTTTTTGGGAGCAGTTACATGCTTCTTTAGGGACGAAGCTGATCCATAGTTCAGCGTACCACCCACCGACGGATGGGCAAACTGAGCGGATAAATCAAATATTAGAAGACATGTTACGAGCTTGTGCTATCAACCACGGTAAGAATTGGGATGACCACTTACCGTTAGCTGAGTTATCGTACAATAATGGGTACCAAGCTAGCATCAAAATGGCGCCCTATGAGGCGCTACAGGGAGAAAATGCCACACACCGCTCAATTGGTGTGAGTCTGGCGAAGGGGTCACCTTCGGTATTGATCTTGTCAATAATGTGAAAGAAAAGGTTCGGCTGATTCAAGCAAACTTAAAAGCCGCCCAATCCCGACAAAAACAGTATGCGGACCGGAGAAGACGTCATCTACAATTTGAAGTCGGGGATCACGTGTATCTACGTGTGTCTCCAATGAAGGGCGTGAACAGATTCGGGGTCAGAGGAAAGTTGGCACCCCGATTCATCAGTCCGTTCCAGATTGTAGAAAGATGTGGATCAGTTGCATACCGGCTGGAATTACCAGCGACACTCTCCGGTGTGCACGACATCTTTCGCATTTCTCAGCTAAGGAAGTGCCTCAAGCTTTCAACCACCGTTAGCTGGGAGATATCGAAGAACTGAAACCGGATCTCACTTATCCAGGAGGAACCGGTTCATATTATTGATGAGAACGCCTGAACCACACGCAACCGTAAGTTGTGGTTCTATAAAATTCTATGGAGTAATCACTCCGTAGATGAAGCGACATGGGAGAGCGAAGGCTTTCTTTGCACTAACTACTCCGACTTTTTAACGTCGCACATCTGGTAATTTTCCACCGTCCTCTCTCATTTTATCTTATAATCTCGGGATGAGATTCTTTTAGGGGGGGGAATGTAAGGGCCCAAGTTTTTCATTTGCTAAAAGTGTTCATCACACCACACTCACCTCATTTGAGGAAATCATATGAAGAAATTTGAAGAGCAAGTAATCACCATCAAGAAACTCATTAGGAGATAAACTCATAAATGCAAAAGGGGTATTTCTCACTGAATCATATAGGAGCTGAGCACATGTTTAACTCACAAACTTGGTTAGGAATGCTCATGCCAAAATTCACCTAAATCCAAAACCTTTTGAGGTATTTTTGGGTACACTTAGTAAGAGGGCTAGTTTGAATTTAAATTCAAACTCAAACTCTTTTTTATCACATGAATTCAAAAGAGGGATTCATATTCACCCTCGGCACATTTTTATAAATCACTCCACCAAGTTTCATCCCGTTTGGGATTAATCTTGACATGAGCTAGTGGGGCAAATTCCAACTGAATTTTGATATTCAGATTGCACATTTGCTGAAATTTCATTTAAACCACTTTGCACATTGAATTATTCAAACTCAACTGGCCATTTTGTGGTTTGATCAAATTGCAAAGGGCATGAGGGTCACCAATATGTGGATCAGTGGAAAATTGAAGTTTGGAGGTTAAAACAAGGGGGTGGGGCCCTCCGGTCAGCCTCACACTCGAGCAAACCGACTGAAGAACAGAGGCTCGGTTTCTCGGGCTGAGGCAGCGCGCGCCACCGAGCCAAAGCGCCGGACAGCTCCTGCTTCACTTCCCCGCGCTGGAGAAAAGCTGGCCGACGTCTTATCCCTCTTCGACGTGCTCCGTTTGTTCACAACCAGAATCCACAGCGAGTTCGTCCTCTCTCACGCCGAGCTCAACCGAAAGCGCGCCGCCCTCTCGGTCTCGCTCACGAGCAGGCCCATCACTCGCGAACAGAGGCTCCCCAGTAGCAAAACGGCATCGTGGGTTTGTGGGCGACATCCTCGACGCCTTTTTGCCCCGTGACAGGACTTCCTCGAGCTACCTGAGCGTTTTTCCGGCGACCCGAGCGTTGCCGCCGTTGGGTGCTCCCATGGACAGCTCGGCACAGCCATCCTCGCCTCCACCTCCCTACACAAGAAAGGTGCGTCGTTGTGTGTATAAGGTGAAGCTGAAAGCCGTTTGGCAAATGATCAACCATAGAATGGGAATTTCCGAGTATACCGAAAGCTAGTTCACTTAGCCCGAGCTCACTGTATACTGAAATTCGGATTTCACGTAATCTTGTCGGTCGAGCTCGTTGGTCAGTAGATTCTACACATGCTAACACACACTCTCAAGGAAGAAGCAAAAAGAAAACCCACTGAGAATCGGCCGTGATATGACCGTTTTCCTCGCCGCCGACGCAAAACACCTCGGCTCACCGTCGAGAGTATGTTTGCCGGCATTTCTAGCTTCCAAAATGTTTCATTTCATGTTCCTCGTGCTCCACTGATGCTCTCCAAACAATTCCCGACCATTTTGGTGCCGTGTAGCGCGATATCGACCTCGCCAGAACCCTAGGTTCCGTTGTCGCCGGTGCGCTCACGTTTCCGGGCATCGCTGGCCGTCGGCGACCCTAAAGATGAGCTCAGCATGGGAAAATACATGGGGGCGACAAGTTTCGGCCGGAGAGGTGGCCGGGAACTCGGTTCCAGAGAGCCTCACCGTAGACAGCCACCGTCGGGCGCGTCTGGCGTGAGGAAGTAGAAAGCCGGATGCGTGGGATCCACGGGCAGGGATTTAAACTTTTCCCGATTTCCAGTTTCTAGTTCAAACTTCAAACCCACATAACTTTGGCTAGGAAACTCCAAATTGAGTGAATCAAATTTAGTTGGATTCAGCTCTCTGACTACTTTCCAACAAATTAAGTTTCACTCTATGAAAATCTTTAATTCTCCAGAATTAAGTCTCCAAAATTTAAAATGTTTAGAATTTTAACTGGAGAACCCTTCAGTGTAAAATTCTGAAATTTGGCCAGGTTGTTTGTTATAATATCACTGAGCTACCATAAAAGTTTCAGATCCATTTGAGCTCATTTGATCCACCTAATGGTGTGATTAATAAAACTGTCCATAGAAAATGAAAAATGTCCAGAAACATTTTTTCAGATTTTCTCTGAACTTTTTTAGCTCACATCTTTTGCTAGGAATCTTCAAATTAGATGAAACCAATTCCATTAGAACCCTCTGAAAATCTAGTTTCCAGAAAGTCATGGCTTGCCCCCATGAAAATCTTAGAACACCCTAAGAGCACCAATTAAAGCCAAATACACATTTATTTGTGCAGGGCTCAAATGAGCTTTGCTTCAGATGAAATTTGGCCAAGTATCTGTTAAGGTTGTATCCAAACCACAGTAAAAATTTCAGAGTCATTAGGACTGTCTATTTGTACTTATAGCCTTTACCATATCAACTTCAAACTCATATGCATCTAAATTTACACACATACATGTTTATCTTGTGTAGTCGCTAAGGTTGAAGAGGAGCCAGAGGTTCTAGACTTCATAGCTCTGGAGGAACAGTTAGCATACGATCAGCAGCAAGGCAAGCTCCGGTTTGCATTAGCCGTTTCATAAACTTTATTGTTTTGAGAACTTACATTATGTATCCATTTCAATTGTGCATTAGAGTCTTGTTTGAAAACCCAACTGCATAGCCAAGAGAACCAGGATTTTGGGCTTAGGTTTTAAACCTCGAGTAGGCACTACAATACTAAATTAGTGTAGGATTCAGTACAAGTCGAGTAGTTGGAACTGCTCGCGAGAATAGGCTAGAGGCACACCACTCGGTTAGAGATAGCAAATGGAACACATGGCAAGAAAAATGAGATCGAGCGGAGAATAAGGGAGAATGCATGTCAAATTAAAATGCAATTGAATTGAGTGAAGATGTAAAGACTCTAACTCGAGCTAGACGTCAGTATTGAATCTGAAATTTTACAATGTATTTGTGAAGACCTAAACAGAGGCTTGGCCAAGTTTCATTTGAATCAAAGCTCAATTGGGCCCTGTACAAATCAATGTATGAAATGCCATTTTTAGTGTCTCTAAGCATTCCTAGGGATTTTCATGAATCAAATTTATACCTTCTGTAAACTAGAATTTATAATGAGTCTAATGGGAGTAGTTTCATGTTAATCTAAGCATCCTAGAGAAAGTTATGGCTAAAAGAAGATTTGAGAAAAATCAGAAAATATTTCTGTACATTTTCTATTTTCTCATGGGCAGTTCACTTAATCCCACAATGAAGTGAACTTAATAAACTCAGATGGATCTAAAATTTGGCATGTGACTCAAGGATACTAAAAGGAATATCCTGACACCAAATTTGGAAATTTTATACCAAGTCGATCTCCAGTTATTAATTCTAACAGTTTAAAATTTAGGGATTTAATTCTATAACCACGGACTTTAAAGGAAGGAAACTGGTACCACTAGATACTCAGAAAGATGAATCCAACAAAATTTGTTTGACTAAATTTGGATGATTCATTCAAAAGTTATGGATTTCTAAAGTTTGGGCTGAATTTGGATTTATTTTCTTAAAGAAAATCATTCCTGCGCTACAGTAGCCACTGACAGCAGGCCCGCCTGGTTAGTTTAATTTAAACCGTGGCTGAGTGCGTGCTGACAGAGACTTAAAGCCGGGGCCCACACCCTTCATCTACCTCGCGAACACCAAACTCCCCGCGGCGGCGCACTCCGGCGAACCTCGCCGCCGGCCATTCCACGACGCCAAACTTCATGAAACTCGCCGCTAGGGCCTAGTTCGTCACGGGGAACATGCTGGTGGGGTCGGTGGTGGTCGGCGATGACCGGAAAGTAGCCCGCGAGGGTGAACCGTGGTAGAGGAACTCCGGCGACTTAGCTAGAGCTCGGGAAAGCCTCAAATGATCGGCGGTTTCTTCCTGCAACACCGGTGCAACTCGGGGATCATGAAAATGGATCAAGACAGCTGAAAATGGCCGAAACCTAGACCTCACCGGTGACCTGAGGCGTTTTTGCCGACGATCATGAAAACTTGAGCAAACCAAGGCTATAGGCGATGGCTTTGGTCACGGTTTGCTCAAGGATGATCGCAGCGAGCTTAGGAAGCTTCCTCTAGACCCGGTGTTGAACCCTACAGAGTGTAGCCAATGAATTTTGAATTTTGCGATCTATGGTTCAAAGAACCCGCCCAAGATAAACTCTAAATTCTGGCCGGGGTGGTCTACGACATGGTTCTAACGTTGGAGGACAGCTAGTAGGGTTCAAGACGAACCTCTGAGAGCGATTGGATGCTTGGAAGTTGGACGAGATCAGCCGGGCGATGAGTTGGCGCTGTGGCGGGAAAACCAAGGCGCCTGGAAGAAGAACGCGTTGGTGCTCGGCAACAGCGCGGAGGAACGTCCTTTACTGGCATCTAGGAGGTAGAGGAGGGTCTCACAATCCTTCCTCCGGCCTCAGTTCTGTGACGGACCGGAATCCGCTCGCCCAGGATCTCAGAGGGTTGTGCCGCACGATGCGACACTCGACAGCGCACAGCATAAGGCAAACATTGTATTACATAGAAAAAACAAACTGAACATGTACACAACTAGTACAAGCCTTCAGTTTACAACTAACTACAGAGTCTACAACAGCGGAAGCTAAATTTTTACAACTCACGCCCATCTAACTAGAAAAAGTTGGTTGTCCAGCCCTATGGACAACCCACACTAGCTCCACTCATCAGCTCAGCGCGGCGTGTACGGCTCCCACTCGGCCGTGGTCCCCGACGGAGGGTAGCCCTCACCGGTGGACTCGTACCCCGAGTCCGTGGGGTAGCCCTTACCTGCAAAACACTCATAGCAGCAACCGTGAACACGATGGCTCAGCAAGTCTTAACCGACTCACCTATACAGGAAACTCTACATGCAGTTCATAATCAACATGGGATGGCACATTGCAGCAAAGGACACGCCTACAAGTTCATCCTTAATTCTTCTTTTAGCCACAAGTTAACGGTTTATGAATCTGAAATTTAGTGAGAAATATTTGGTGGCACACATGTAGCAATACAATCTATCTATATCAGCAAAATTGAATCACAATATTCCATAATTCATCTACATCACGACTCAGTGAACAAGTGGTACTCATAACCATGTGGGACGGTGAATCGACTCGATATACACCTGCCGGGATACCCGAATAGCACGTCAGGTACACCCACACACGGAGCTGCACACAGAACGCTCACCCCGTGTCGTATGGGACAACCTTTCACCCAACAGCCCAAACGTCGAACTAGTCACACTGAAACGAGAAGGAGGTTCCCTACACGGAGCATCTCTCTATGCGTATTAGAAGATTTCCACCTGGCTTCCCTCAACCTACACCTATAAATCGGTGTGCTATGCCTCGACGTTCGGAGGTTTAGGTTACATCGGTTTATCGGGGCCCATATATCCGATATGCCTTCGGTACATTCAAAACTTGTTCAGCGGGGCCGCACACGGATCGGTCCTCAATCGCCACGGACAGGGCTGCGCCTATAAAACTTCCTCTTGCTGCTCCCTAGCCCCTGCCTAGTCTCATTTTCCTACTAAAGTGATCTCACATGACTCGAACCAATCCCGTGTGTCCCGAAGCCTATACTCATGAATAGATTACAACTACTCGACTTGTACCGAAGTCTATACACATTAAGCAGAGCATAAACTACTCAAGGACTTAGACATTACCCTCTCTCTTGTTGGAATGATCTGGTCATGCATTTGGGGTTTTATCCATCCTACACCTAATGCACAAACATACCTCAAGCTACGTGTATATAAACCAAAACTTTATAAAACTTGTTAAATGGAAACCAGGGCTTGCCTTGTTGCTGCTGGTCAGATGTTAGCGCTTTGTCCAGAAGTAGGAAGTCCAAAACTTCCGGGATCTCTTCGCCTTCTGCGACTACACGTAAGCAATATACGATATGTCAATTTAAATGCAATGGGTTAAATTGAGTATGTAAAGAGCATAACTCTAGCTAGCCCTCCCCTTTGGCTCTGAAATTTTTATGGTGGCTTGGTAGGATCCTAACCAGAGACTTGACAAAGTTTCATCTGAAACAAAGTTTATTTGAGCTCTGTACAAATAAAAGTCTATTTGGTCATTACTAGAGCTTCTATGGATTTCCAGGGATTTTGATGGCTCAAACCATTACTTTCTGGAAATTAGAGTTTTAGATGGTTCTAATGGAATTGGTTTCATGTCATTTAAAGAATCCTAGAGGAAGTTATGCCCTAAACAAGATTTGAGAAAATCTGAAAAATGTTTCTGTACATTTTTCCATTTTCTCAGGGCAGTTCACTTAATCACACCATTAGGGGGACTAAATGAACTTGAATGGATCTGAAAATTTTTCCTGTCACCATAGGATTTTCAAATAAACATCCCAGTCAAATTTCAGAGTTTTCCATAAAAGAATTTTCCAGATAAAATTCCCAACAGTTTAAAATTTAGGGAATTAATTTTGGCAAAAGAATAAGTTTCATGAGATGAAACTTGTTTTGCTGGATAGTACTCGAAAAGATTAATCCCAAAAAATTTGGTTCACTCAATTTGGAGCTTCCTAGCAAAAGTTACGGCTAGTTGAAGTTTGAACCAAATTCTGAAATTCAAAGAAATGTTTAAACCCTGCACGTGGATCCCAGGCTACGTGTCGGCCTGACAACGAAGCCACACGTGGGTCTGCTTAATTCCCCCCATAGCTGCACGAGATCCCAGTGCCACAGCAGATCCCAGGCCCGGTTTCCCCTCACTGCCATGTGGGGCCCACCCCCTTTCGTCTACCTCGCGCCACCCGCGATAACCGCGGCGGTGCCTCGCCAGAGATCTCGCCGCCGGTCCTTCTACTGCCCGACTGACACGGCCCCACAGCCTTGTCGAGCCAGGATCACGCTGGGGTGCTGCGTTGCACAGCACCGGATAACGCACGTCAAAGATACAAAGCGGAAGCAAAGTTTTATTACATAAACCAGTTTATGAACATTTTTACAACAAAATAGTCCAGTCCACACTCATGGGCGTAGACTATGCATCGAGTTCACGTTCATCCCGTGAACGTGTCCCCGCTAGCACGCACACACACTAACACGGCGGCGTGCACGATTCCCACTCGACGGGGTTCCCCTCCTGGGGTTCCGTCTCCTCCTCGGGAGTCCCTTCCTCATAAACCCCTGCAAAAGCTTCAAACACAAGCAGTGAGCACGATGGCTCAGCAAGTATGACCCGTCTCCCCTATACATGAAACTTCTACATGAATGGTTTTTGGGTACATGAGGTAAAATAAGTTGCAAAAGACTCGCCTAATTAGTTGAGCCTTACTTTCAAGTTTTAGCAGCAGGTTGTGGAGAACCTCACGCTAAGGCACATGAGAGGGTCACAATCAAACAAGAAACGCATTTCTACCTTGTACTTTTCCCAAGGTCAAAAAGAACTTTAATTAGCTCTAAACTACAACAAGTCATTAACAATCAATGTACAGCTTTCAAATCAGCAAACTTTTAACATGTATCTAGCCTGTTCTTTCTACGTCACGGTACAGTGAACAATTGGTACTCACTGACCGTGAGGGACGGTGATTATAATCGTTTTACACCTGCAGGGTTACCCGAATAACCCGTCACGTACGCCCGTACTCGATGTTGCCTATAGAAACCATCACAGACATCGTACGCAACCACCTTGTACCGAATCCTACACTATCTTAGCATTGCAGTAGCTAAACGGGGTTTTCAATCCTAATCCAAACCCATGGTTTTCTTGGCTATGCATTTGGGTTTCAAACAAGACTCTAATACAAGAAGTAAGTGGGTGCTCAAAGTAAATTCTCAAAACAGTAAAAATTTGTAAAAAGGTTAATGCAAACCGGAGCTTGCCTTGCTGCTCTTGGTCGTAGGCTAGCTGTTCCTCCGGAGTGACGAAGTCTAGGACTTCGGGTTCCTCCTCAACCTTAGCGACTACATATGGTAAATACAAACATATGTCTATTTTAGATGCATTTGAGTTGAAGTTAACTTGTGAGAGTTATAAGTCTTACTAGACTGACCCAATGACTCTGAATTTTTTACTGTGGTTTGGATACAACCTAAACAAAGACTTTGCCAAGTTTCATTTGCAGCAAAGCTCATTTGAGCCCTCCACAAATAATTATATACTTGGCCTTATATGGATCTACTAGGGTGTTCTAGGGATTTTCATGGAGCAAGACATGACTTTTTCTGAAAACTAGATATTGAGAGGGTTATAACAGAGTTGGTCTCACTTAATTTGAAGGTTCCTAGCTAAAGATATAAGCTAAACAATTTCAGAGAAATTCTGAAAATGTTTCTGGACATTTTCTATTTTCTCTGGAACAGTTTTATTAATCACACCATTAGGTGGATCAAATGAGATCAAATGGATCTGAAAATTTTATTGGTAGCTCAGGGATATTTTGGTGAACATCTCAGCAAAATTTCAGAATTTTCCTTCAAAGTGTTCTCCAGTTAAAATTCTAAACAGTTTAAATTTTAAAGAATTAATTCTGGAGAACTAAGGATTTTCATGAAGTGAAACTTGATTTTCTGGAAAGTACTCAGAGAGCTGAATCCAACAAAATTTGGTTCATTCGATTTGTAGTCTTCTAGCCAAAGTTATGTGGGTTTGAAATTTGAACTAAAACTGAAAATCGGGGAAATGTTTAAAACACTGCATGTGGGTCCCATGCACAGTGCCTTCGTCTACCTCCCGCCAGCGCCCGAGCGCGCGACGTCCAGCGACGGTGGCGCGGTTCGTTCTCGGCGCTACTGCCTAATTTTTGACACGGTTTCTTCCTACGTGACCCTTGGAGCATGGCGCACACGCTGGGCATCTTCTCAGACCTCGACATCACCAGAAACCTAGTCGGCGACGGTGGAGGCGGAAGAGGAGCTCGGGTCCGACGGTGCTAGCTCGTCTCGGCCATGAACATGATCAGCCAATGGGTCGCAAAGCATCACTGGGGCATGACGAAGCTAACCCTTCCCTCCTCTTGGCAGGAGATCGCCGGGAAAGTAGACCTCACCGGTGACCCGAGCCGTTTTCACCGGGGTGGCCAAACTCCGGTGCTCTGCTCATTGGGTTGATCATCGCCGCTAAGATTTGGCTGAGGTAACCTTGAGGTGCTATCCTAGCTTCAGCTCGACAAAGATTACCAGTGATCAAGTGATCGAGATGAATTTTGAGTTTTGGTCCTCGGTGCTCTATACGGTGATCATCGGGAAAAATGGAAATTCTGGTTAACCGGCGCTAAGAGGGATCTAGGGAGTTTGGGGAGAGCTACTAGACTTTGATGCTAACCTCAGAGACATGTTTGTCGCGCTGGAGAAGCTTAGAGCTGCTCGGGCGACGGCGTCGAGTCGGAGGAGCTCTCGGGTTGACTGAGCGATGGAAGATCGGCTCGGACAGGCTCAACCGAAGCTGATAACAAGCAGCTGAAGGCTGTAATACGTCGAGCAAGGGCCCGCGGTGCTGTTTGTGGCCTCAGCTCGCGGTGGAAGGGACTGTGTTGGCCAGTCGACGGCGAGGTGATGCGGTGGAGCTGTGCAGCGATCAGCTCGGGTTTCTCAGGGCTGGAAGTTGAGGCGGCGTGAAAACGGGTTGCTGCCGGTGGCAGCTCAAAGATATATAGCTGGGGACGTCGGTCTGGGGCTCTGATCGGTGACCAGCAGGTGGCAGCGGTCGGAAATCGCCGTGGCGCTCGCGCGGTCATGCGCAAGAACCGAGCTGCCGTGATTTGAGTCGGTTAAACACTAGTGAGGCTGACATGTGGGTCCCACTCCGGTTTTAACCTCTGAAATTGAATTTTCCCCACTGCTCTAAACAGTAGATACCCAAATAACCCTGGTTATTTGAATTATCTACCCTCTGGCCATTTGAATTGGATAGAATTCAAATTGGGGATGGTTTGAACGTATTTTCAGCACATATACAGTTTGAAATTCAAATGGAGTTTAAATTTGCTAAACTTAGCTCATGTCAAGATCAACTCCAAATGGAGTGAAAATTGATGTGTGGGCTCACAAAAAATGTGCTGAGTAAGAATATGCCTCCCACTTTTGAATTCATGGGATGGAAGTAGTTTAAATTTGAATTTGGGTTCAAACTAACATCTTTCTAGCTATACCCAAAAATACCCCAAAAAGGTTTTGGATTTGGGTAAATTTTGGCATGAGCATTCCTAGCAAGGTGTTGGAGTTTTTCATAAGCTCATCCCCTAGATGATGGATGTGGGAAAAGCGCTTCTGGTAATTTCAGCTGGGAGATGTGAAAGACGTCGTGCACACCGGAAAGCGCTTTTGGTAATTTCAGCCGGTATGCTACTGATCCACATCTTTCTGTAATCTGAAACGGACTGATGAATCGGGGTGCCAACTTTCCCCTCACCCCGGATCTGTTTACGCCCTTCATTGGAGACACACGTAGATATACGTGATCCCCGACTTCGAACTTAATGGGCGTCTTCTCCGGTCCGCATATTGTTTTTGTCGGGATTGGGCGGCTTTTAGGTTCGCTTGAATCAGCCGAACCTTTTCCTCCGCGTTGTTGACAATATCAATCCCGAAGGTAACCCTTTCGCCATACTCGCACCAATTCAGTGGTGTGCGGCATTTTCTCCTGTATAGCGCCTCGTAAGGCGCTATGTTGATGCTTGCTTGGTACCTATTGTTGTACGAGAACTCAGCCAACGATAAGTAATCATCCCAATTCTTACCGTGGTTGATAGCGCAAGCTCGTGGCATATCTTCTAAAATTTGGTTTACCCGCTCGGTTTGCCCATCCGTCTGCGGGTGGTACGCTGAACTACGGATCAGCTTCGTCCCCAACGCAGCGTGTAGCTGCTCCCAAAAGCGGGACACAAATAAAGTGCCCCGATCCGATATGATGGTATGGGGTACGCCGTATAAGCATAGGATCCGTGAGATGTACAATTCAGCGTACTTCTTGGCGTTGTAGTTGGTATTGACGGGGATGAAATGGGCAACTTTGGTGAGCCGGTCGATGATCACCCACACAGAATCATGCTTCTGAAAAGTGGTGGGTAAACCAACGATGAAGTCCATGCTCACATCTTCCCACTTCCAGACAGGAACGCTCAGTGGTTGTAACAGTCCCGGCTTCCTCATGTGGTCTGCCTTCACCCTTCGACATGTACCGCACTCGGACACGTACTTTGCGATCTCCTGCTTCATCCGTGTCCACCAAAACTTGTTTCTGAGTTCTTGATACATTTTGTTGCTGCCGGGGTGAATAGAATACTTTGACAAGTGAGCCTCATCAAAGATTTTCTTCTGTAACTCTGGGTTACAGGGTACAACGATCTGGTCCTTGAACCATAGGACGCCGTCTCTGACTTTCCGGAAACATTTCAGCTCCCCACTGTCTATATATCTCCGCAAATGCGACATGCCCTTGTCATGTTTCTGAGCTGCCGCTATCTCTTCACGGATGGTGGGGATCAAAGCTAAGTTGTAGAGAGCTCCATGTGGAATCACATGCAATGGTGGCTCGCTCTCTTCCAACGGTGCAATGGTCAGATTGTTGACGTGTGACTTGCGGCCCAGCGCATCCGCCGCTATGTTTGCCTTGCCGGGGTGATAATGGATCTCTATTTCGTAATCCTTTATCAATTATAACCATCTTCACTGCCTCATGTTCAACTCCTTCTGAGTGAATATGTACTTGAGGCTTTTGTGGTCAGTATATAAATGCACGAGGTTAACCACGACAGCGCCGTGGCGGGTTAACCACGACATCCCTAGGATGACTTCGATCTTCTGTCCCTCTAAAATTATGAGAGACGTAGGGTACACTCTACCCGCTAAGCATAATGGTGCCTTTGGAACCATCATGCTTGCTGAAATTTTCCCACCCGGTGAACAAATCAAGTATGGACTATCGGTGGGTAGTATTTGCAAGCTGTATTTAGCAATGAAAGCTTGGCTAATAAAATTGTGCGTGGTGCCAAAATCAAATAATACTATGGCGGGATGCTGGTTGTGAAATCCCAAAACTCTAGCAAGTGGAGCTACAAGTCACACCGAGAAAATAAGAGGGAATTTAAACTTTTGAATTTAAAGGTGTGAGCTCCAAATCTAAACTTGAACTTGCAAAAATTCCTGAACATGGAGATCTAAAGCTACCATTTGGTTCTCCACACATCCATGGGTAGCTCGGCAAAAATTACAGGTCAGTTGGAAAAGGTTTCCTAGTCGTTGGAACTAAAACGGGAGAAAACTCGAATTTGAATTTAAATTTCAGTTTCAAATTCCAACTTCACCAAAATTCAAATTTAAGTGCACCATTGTGTTCCTCATATTTCTTTTGGCCTATCCTCCAAGTTTGATCAATTTTGGGGCTCATTTGATATTTTAAACGGAACCGGTGGATAAGAGGGAGAGGGACTGTGGACCCCACTGGTCAGACACACAGTAGAAGCTGCTGTGCCGTGTTCTGTTTTTCAGCAATCGGGAGCGCGCCACCTCCGACGTCTGGCGCCCAACAGACCCGGGGAATGCCAGCTCCTGCTCGCTAGATGAGGACGCCGAGTGAAGCACCCTCGTGCTGCCCACGTGAAGTATCTTGCGCTCTCCACAGCCCCTGCCTCGCACAACCGAAGAAACCAGCCACCACAGCCGACCTCGCTGTTCCCCGGTGACTGCCTGCTAGAGACTGTTTCATGGCCGCCGGTCTGCACGAAAAAGGAGCGCCCTCAGGTGTGCAAACCGACGGTGCAACTCTCTTCTCGTTTCATGCAACGCTGTGGATGAATTTTGCAATTCTTTGCTTCGGTATGCATAGAACCGACCCTCACCAATCTTCAAAATTCGTCGTAATCACTCAACCAAAGCTTGTGCCGAGCTGGAAACAGGTTATAGACTTTCTTACGCTCCTCTAGGATAAAAAAAACCATCGAAAATCATCAAGAATTGGTGCTGTTCTTCGAGAATTTCGGGCCGGCACCGATTTTCGCCCTAGGTCGCCGATGAGTCCCTATTTGCAGCCATTCTTGGGCCGATTTGAGCTCATGACAGTGATGAGGGATCCCCCACGGTGCTATAGAGCCCAAGAACCAAACATTTGGTGGAGAAATCACCGTGCACGACCTCACCGGAGCCCTAGGGTTTGCTGTTGCCGGTGCGCCCTGTTTTCCGGCGAGTTTCAGCCACCGGCGACCTCACCAACGTGTTCAGCGTGGGGGAAAATGGGGGGGGGGGGCGGCCAGCTAGCAGGGGGTCCGGAGTTGGCTGGGAAGTGCATTTCCGGTGACCTCGCCGGAGGGAGCCGCCACTGCTCTGTTTGGTGCGAGGCTGGAGGTTAGGGATGATGAGTGGGACCCACTGTCGGCATTTAAACATTTTCCAGATTTTCTCAATTCAGTTCAAACTTTGGAGAGCCATAACTTTGTGTAGGAGTGTCTAAAAATTGTGAAACAAATTTTGTTGGATTCCTCTCAAAAAGTACTATCCAAGGGTGCAGCCCAATATTTATGAAAATTCCTGGATTTGGCTTATTAATTCATTTAATTAAAATCTTGTAGGAATTTTTACAGGAGTTCTGTTTGTTGGAAAATTCCCAAATTTGGGAAGGACACTCTTCCCAAAATCCTTGAACTCCAGTAATATTTTCAGAGGCATTGGACTTCATTTGCTTGGCCAAATGTTGATTCAATCTTGTATGTCCCTGAAAATTAGGAAAAATAGCAGAAAGATTTTCAGCTTTTAGCTCCAACTTCTAAATTCCATACCTCTGTGTAGGACGCTACAAAAATGGTTAAACCAAATACTATGGACTCATGAGACTCTCAAGTTTCTGAAAAACCACATTTGGAGCATGACAAGACATATAATTGCCATAGGAATTCAGAGAAGCCAAATAGTAAGAAAATTCCCTAGGCCACATGTTACATCAACTTTGTCTTACATTTTGCAAGCATACCTCTATATGATCTATGGACTACTGTAAAAATTTCAGAGCAAGTTGAGATTATCTTCTCCAGTTTTCTGCTGGGTTGTTCCAATATCTTTCTTATGTTCCTTATATGTCACTTTTTGAACTTTACTCCAACGAACATCTACTGCCCAGCTAAAGTTCTCTGTTGTTGTCCATAACAGAGCTCTTCACTTACTATAGAGTTAGTCTAAACCATTCTTAGTTCCTAAAACACATTTGTTTTATAATGTCTTTACTTGCAACATAAAACAGTGCATATTCTGGTCGGTAGGAAATATGACGAAGGAGGTCGACGAGCAACTTGACTCGGAGCAGCAAGTTGAGGCTTAACTCTTCGACAAGATATTGACTTAAAAGTAGAACTAAACCTGCAGCAACATAAGGCAAGCCCCCGTTTGCATTTAACAGCCTTTGAGTTACATTTTGCTTTGTATCACTTTTATGGGTCTAGTATGTATTGTGCATTAGGTCAAGGTGATTCATACTCCAAATGCATGACCACAAAACCTTGGAGTTACAGGGTAGAACAGTTTACCTTCGTGTAGAGTATGCTAGGCTTAAGTTGTATAGGATCCGGTACAAGTCGGGTAGTTGGAAGCTACTCGCGAGTTTAGAATGTTGGTTCAGCGGGGTATGATTCTAGAGAATGAAAGTTCTGGAATGGAAAATGAGACCGAGCAGAGAGTAGGAGCAGAAGGACGTTGGGCCTGTGTGGCTGTAGCTCTGTTTGTGTCGGTTAAGGACCGATGCGTATGCCGCCCTGCTGAGCAAGTTTGAACAGTACCGGATGCATACTGGAATTATGGGGTCCAGGAAACCGATGTAACTCGGGTACTCTCATGTCAAAACTTATACGGCCGTCCTTTGGGGGTTGGTGTCAGAGGTGTAAACCCGCTAGCGGAGCAACTTCGACGTGTTCCATGTAGTGGCCCTTCTGATGGGTCGGCGAAACTGGTTCGGCATTGGAGTGACAGTGAAAGGTTGCTGCATACAACGTAAGAAAGAGCTCTTGTATGAGTCTTTCGAGGCGGGTGTATGTGTCGTGTGTTTCGGGTGTGTCCTGATTGCAATCACCATCCCTCGAAGTTATATGAGTACCACTTGTTCACTGAGTTGTGATGTAGTAATTACTTCCAGATGAAGTGAGATGAATCATTGCTGATGTGAAGTTCTTAAATTCATTGTATTGCCAACCATGTATGCTATAGTTGTAGAGCTCACTAAGTTTATATTCCACTTTGGGCATCACCACATCGGAGGAAAGCGTTTCTTGTTTGATTGTGGACTTCCGATGTGAGGGCTGCCTAAGGCATAATAATCTGCTGCTATTAAACTGAACGTAAGGATTAATATGTAGGTGTGTCTTTATTGCATCATACTTTTCCTATCTTATTAATCCCTGTATGTAGAGTTTCATGTTTAGGAGTGTCGGTTAAGTCTTGCTGAGCCATCGTGCTCATGGTTGCATTATTAGTGTTTTGCAGGTTATAAAATTTGCTATGAAGATGGTTGTTCGGTGAGCCATCAGTGACTCACCGGAGACCCTACCGCTGCACTCATCTTTGTGGAAGCTAGTAAGAAGCGTCCGCGGGCTGGACGTCTTCTCTTTTGCATAGTTAGGACCGAGAGTAAGTATGTATATATATTCCGCTGCGAGTACCCTCGTGGTACATTATTTTATAAAATACACTATGTTGATAAAAAAGACTTTGTATGTTTATGGTTCTTTTCGTGTATGCTGTTGGGTGCCGCATCGCACGGCACCACCCAATGTGTATCCTGGAGTGTGGATCCTGGAAGGGGTTCCCCACAGGCGTGGTATCAGAGCCGCATTGGGAATAGCACGCATGAAAAGAGTTTATTTTCAAAAACTTCAAAGTATACGAGTGAGGAACGTGTAGTATGCCCACATAAGGACTATTGTTAGCATAGTTACTTAAGGTGGCAATCTAACAATGTGTTACATTCAGTATTTAAATTCTGTAACGACGCACCTACGTCAGGTAAGAGGTAAGGTACGCTACTGCAGGCGGATCAATTGCGGTAACTCGCCATACGAGTAATAGTATGGAATGGTACACCGTGGCTTGGCACGGTAGTTAATATGAGTCTCTGAACCTCTCTATGGTTCTGAGAGCATATGAAAACGCTGATCTCCAGCGTGCTTTAAGCAAAAGTGAGAATACCCCATCGTGTGGTAAGCAACATGATAGTATGCAACTCTTGAACGTTCAATGTTCAAAGGGCCATACGCAGCGCTCGCCATCGGCGTGCCTCAACGGTCATGAGGCAGTAGGTGGTCTCCGTTAGGTTGATAAAATTCCCAACCGTGATGACCCGTTCGCGCTCTACTTGGGTTCCCCGTCGTGTGGAAATGATACGGACCGTATGTTTTTATTATTAATATGGAACTGCCTGAAATGTCAAAAACCCTTGGGTGCATAATTATTGTGTGTTTTTCTGCAGGTACCTTAACCACATTAGAACATTTTGTTTAGAAAACGTTTGTAAGTGATCGTTTTAGTGCCACCACTTGAGACGTATATGCCGGTATGATGCCGGTTAGGATTTTGATTTGGTGAGGAAACGTAGTACCTTGAAAGGTTCTTAACTGCATGAAAAAGAAAGTTTTCAAAGAAAAGAGTAAATTTGAAGTCTAGGATTCCATTACGGGTTAATGAACTCCTATATTGAACTAAGAGTCAATTGGGAGTATAGTTTCCATTTCAAACCATTAGAAACAACCTCCCCTGTTTTCAGCAGAATTTTTGCTGAACTTGAACAGGGCATAACTTTTGATTGGTTGAACCAATGGAGGTGAAGGATACATTTCTGAAAATATTTTGAAGTCTTCTACAACTTAACCGTAGAACTCCAGAACAGAATCTCCCTCCAAATGGATGAAAATCTCAGATGAGTGTTAACTGTCCAAAAACAGGGCAGACCAAAAATGTTCTCTGGAATTTTCTGTATTTCGACCATAACTTCCTGTAGAAAAATCTCTAAGGGTCATGTAAGACATCGTTAGAAAGTTTGTAATATTTTCTACGACTTTGTAGTTCAATGTTTCTCCTGATTTGGAATTTAATTGTATGAAATCTTGTGGACAATACAGACACTTTCAGAGGAGGTGCTGTCAAAATTGTTCCAGATTTCTGTCAACTTTGAAATATCATAACTCCTGATCCAGAAATGATATGAAGGCAAGTAAATACTCGTTAGAAATATATCGAAGTTATCTATAACTTTGATATTCAACTTGAGATATGAAACTGCCATTTTCATAATCAAATTCTAGGATTAAGGCCAAATGGTCAATCTGAACAGAGCATTGCTCATTGCCATGTAACATGAGACTTGTTGTGGACATGAAGGTTTTATACTTCTCTAAGTTCCATGACATAGTCATTAGTTATCTTTCATCATTCCTTGCTGTTGATTTAAGTGTTTGACAAACTTGAACAATCATTGGTCATATTTCAGAATTGTCAAAAACCTTGTTTCCTTTATATATGCTGCACAGTTGATGTGATGCTTTTGCGGTTAATAATTTCGAGTTAAAGCTGAGTACACTCTTGGATATTAACCTTAAATTGCTCACTCTTTCAGTATGGATCATACTCATTCTGGGTATGAAGTGATTCGTCGCAGCGACGATCACCGCCATCATCAACCTGACTGGCGGAGGTGTTGGGAAGAATGGCTGAAACTCTTGAGTTGTTGGTGCAGCAAGGCATCGGATAAGATACCTCACAGCAAAACCCCACACTGAACACTTATTTGGATTTTCTAGCAAGACAACCACCGGTATTCTCTAAAGCTAAAGAATCCTTAGAGGCAGATCATTGGCTCCGAGCGATTGAATCTAAATTGGGAATGCTCCAGTGTGATGAATATGAAAAGGTTTTATTTGCCGCTCAGCAACTTCATGGATCCGCTGGGGCTTGGTGATCTGAATATGTAAAGGCCTCAGTTTTTGACACATTCAAAGTGTTCATCACCACACACACACCTCATTTGAAGAAAGTTGATGAACACATTTGAAGAGCAAGTAACCATTATCAACATGCTTATTGGAGAATAAACTCACAAAATGCAAAAGTGGTATTTCCCACATGCATCATCTAGGGGCTGGGCATATGAAAACTCCTACACCTTGCTAGGAATGTCCATGCCAAGTTTCACCTAATTTCAAAACCTTTTTGAGGTACTTTTGGGTATAGCTAGAAAGAGGGTAGTTTAAACCCAATTTCAAATTCAAACTGTTTTTATCCCATGAATTCAAAAGTGGGAGGCAGATTCTTACTCAGCACATTTTTATGAGCTCACACACCAATTTTCACTCCATTTTGAGTTCATCTTGACATGAGCTAAGTGTAGCAAATTCAAACTTTATTTGAATTTCAAACTGAACATGTGCTGCAATTTAGTCAAACCAAACCCAATTTGAATTCTAACCAATTCAAATGGCTCAAGGGTAAATAATTCAAATCACCATGGGCATTGTGGGGATTACTGTTTACAACAGTAATATGGAGTTAAGTTCAGAGGTTAAAACGGGAGTGGGACCCACATGTCAGCCACTGAAGTGATTCAACCGACTGAAGACTTTCTCACTCGGGTCTTTGGGATTCAGCAGCGATCGCCACCGAGGGAGGCCGCCGCTCCACCAGCTGCATGGCCACGCACGGGCACAAGTCGGTTCGGAGCCCTTTTTAAGGCACCCTCCTTGGCCGAAACCCCCTCGCCGTTTTCTCCTCGCAAGAACACAGAACCGGTATTCTTCCCTCCGCCGCTCGGAACTGATCGGAGAGCCCCGATCACAGCCACCCTGCTTCCTCCAGAGCTACGACAAGATATTAGGAACCTTCCTTCTTCCCCGTCGCTAGAAATTGGCTGAAACCGGTTGATCTCGGCTATACCGAGAGTTCCATTCAGAGACCTAAAGCCGCCGCACTTCGGGCTCCCGTGGACAGCCCAACCGGGAGGTTGTCACGCCCGAGCTAAGGCGTCCCTGGACGTGTTGGTGATCGGTGCTGCTCACCCCCGAGCCACAGCCCGAGTGCTTGATCGCCGGAGGTGAATTTCCAGTTTCCCCCTTTCTCGGTACAGACCGACCTTCGGGTGCGGTTCTGTCAAATTCACACTCTAGGAAGGGTTAGAGAGTCTCAATCCGCTCCTACAAAGACTAGACCTGGTAGCGCACAAGTTGCTTTCACAACCTTTAGCCGGAGAACCCCTGTACACGGTGTATTTCGAAGCTTGCCAATGGCGGATCCTGCGGGAAGCATCGGGCGCACGGTGGAGGCCAACTTCGGACCTCCCCCGAGCTGCTTCAAGCTCATGCTGATCTTCCTTAAGGTCCACTGATGCTCCCCGGCCGTGTGCCCGATCGCTTGAGGTGCTAGGGAGGTCGGCCGACACGGCCGAAGTTCCCCCGAGGCTGCCGCTCGTCGCCGACCATGTGCCGGCCGTTGTCATGACGAACTGAGCCCAGAATCATGTTCCCCGAGTGGACTTAGGCAGGGGCGGCCAGAATCATGAAGTTTGGAGCACCACAGAGGCTGCCGGCGAGCTCTCCGGCGAGGCGTCGCGGCGGCCGAACGCGGGAGTCAGGAGGTAGACGAAGGGGGTGGACCCCGGCTGTCAGCGGCTCGGATTTTAAATCGGGATCGGTCTGCGGCTCGGATCTTGTGTGCTGGCACGCAAAAGCTCCGTGGACCCCGGTGTGCCGTCGCTCCAGCGCCCAACACGTGTCCCCGTGAACCCACCGGCAGATTTAAACTTTCCCCGATTTTCAGATTCCATTCAAAATTCAAATCCTCATAACTTTGTCTAGGAACATCCAAATCGAGTGAACCAAATTTTGTTGGATTCAGCTCTCTGAGTACTTTCCAGCAAATCATGTTTCACTTCATGAAAATCATTATTTCTCCAGAATGAATTCCTCAAAATTTAAACTGTTTAGAATTTTAACTGGAGAATCCTTTGGAGGAAAATTCTGAAATTTTGCTGGCATGTTCACTAAAATATCCCTGAACTACCATAAAAATTTCAGATCCATTTGAGATCATTTGATCCACCTTATGGGGTGATTAATGAAACTGTTCTAGAGAAAATGGAAAATATTCAGAAACATTTTTCAGAATTCCTCTGAAATTGTTTAGCTCATATCTTTAGCTAGGAACCTTCAAATTAAGTAAGACCAACTCCATTAGAACCCTCTGAAAATCTAGTTTTCAGAAAGTCATGAGTTGCTCCATGAAAATCCATAGAACACCATAAGAGCTCCAATTAAGGTCAAGGACATAATTAATTGTGGAGAGCTCAAATGAGCTTTGCTGCAACTAAAACTTTACCAAGTCTCTGTTTAGGTTGTAACCAAGCTGCAATAAAAATTTCAGAGTCATTGGGTCTGTCTAGTGGGACTTACAACCTTCACAAGTTTAATTCCAATCAAATGCATTTAATTCATACATATACTTTTATCTCATGTAGTCGCTAAGGTCGAGGAGGAACCTGAAGTCTTAGACTTCATTACTCCAGAAGAGCAGCTAGCCTACAAACAAGAGCAGCAAGGCAAGCTCCGGTTTGCATTAACCCTTTTACAAATTTTTATTGTTTTGAGAACTTACTTTGAGTATCATTAATTCTTGCATTAGAGTCTTGTTTGAAAACCCCAAATGCATAGCCAAGAAATCCATGGTTTGGGATTAAGATTGAAAACCTCGTTAGACACTGCAATGCTAAAGATAGAGTAGGATTCGGTACAAGTCGAGTAGTTGGAACTACTTGCGAGAATAGGCTAGAGGCACATCGCTCAGGTAAAGATAGCAAATGAAACACATGGCAAGAAAAATGAGACCGAGCAGAGAGTAAGGGCAGCAGGACTTTGGGGCCTGTGTGCTATAGCTCCGCTTGTGTCGATTGAGGACCGAGCCATGTGCGGGCCTGTTGAACAAGCTAGAACAGTACCGAAGACCTACTGGCTATATGAGAACCGGGAAACCGATGTAACTCGGGTAGCTGGGTGTTCAGGCATAGCTGGTCGTTCAGAGGGTAGGTTGAGAGCTCGAGGTGTAAATTGGCTGGCGGCACTGAGATGCGCGTGCAGAGACCTCTTGCTCGGGACGATTGGACCGGTTCAACATTTGGTTGACGGGTGAAAGATGGTTGCGTACGACGTCCGTGATGGTTGCTGTAGGCAACATGGAGTACGGGCGTACGTGACGGGTTGTTCGGGTAACCCTGCAGGTGTAAATCGATTATAATCGCCGTCCCTCGTGGTCAGTGAGTACCACTTGTTCACTGTACCATGACGTAGAAAGAATAGGCTAGTTACATGTTAAAATGTCGCTGATTGAAAGATGGACTTTGATTGTTAATGATTTATTGTAGTTCAGAGCTAATTAAAGTTCCTTTCAACTTTGGGCAAAGTATATGAGAGAAATGTGTTTCTTGTTTGATTGTGGCTCTCTCATGTGCCTTAGCATAAGGTTCTCCACAACCTGCTGCTAAAACTTGAAAGTAAGGTTCCAATAATTAGGCGAGTCCTTTGCAAATTGTTTTATCGCATGTACCTATCACCCCTCATGTAGAAGTTTCATGTTTAGGAGAGACGGGTCAGTCTTGCTGAGCCTCCGTGCTCACTGCTTGTGTTTGAAGCTTTTGCAGGGTCCTATGAGGAAGGGACTCCCGAGGAGACAGAACCCCAGGAGGGGAACCCCGTCGAGTGGGAGTCGTGCACGCCGCCGTGTTAGTGCGTGTGCATGCTAGCAAGGACACGTTCACGGGATGAACGTGAACTTGATGTGTAGTCTACGCCGGTGAGTGTAGACTGGACATGTTTTGTTGTAAAAAGGTTCATAAAAACCGTTTATGTAATAAAACTTTGCTTCCGCTTTGTACCTTTGATGTGTGTTATTCGGTGCTGTGCAACGCAGCACCCCTCAGCGTGATCCTGGCTCGACAAGACCGTGGGGTCGTGTCAGAATATCTTGCTAAGATCGCTGAAGGTCATCGTGTGACGTGGACGGAGTTTCGTGAGGCTTTCTGTGCACGTCATATTTGTGAGGGCATTGTCAAAACCAGAATTGAAGAGTTCTATGAACTCAAACAAGAAGGCATGAATGTCATGAAGTACTTTACGTAATTTAACCGTTTAGTACAATATGCATCCTCTTATGTGCATATGACACGACCCCACTGGTCCTGTCGAGCCAGGATCACGCTGAGGGGTGCTGCGTTGCACAACACCGTATAACACACGTCAAAGGTACAAAGCGGAAGCGGAAGCTTTATTACATAAACAAGTTTATTAACATGTTTACATCAAAATAAGTTTAGTCCACACTCGCGGGCGTAGACTAAGCATCAAGTGCACGTTCAGCCCTCGAACGTGTCCTTGCTAGCACACTCGCACACTAACTCTGCGGCGTGCACGACTCCCACTCGACGGGGTTCCCCTCCTGGGGTTCCGTCTCCTCTTCGGGAGTCCCTTCCTCATAGAACCCTGCAAAAGCTTCAAACACAAGCAGTGAGCACGAAGGCTCAGCAAGTCTGACCCGTCTCACCTAAACATGAAACTTCTACATGAGGGTGATGGGTTGCATGAGGTAAAAATCATTTGCAAGGACTCGCCTAATTAGTAGAACCTTACTTTCAAGTTTTAGCAGCAGGTTGTGGAGAACTTTACTCTAAGGCACATGAGAGAGCCGCAATCAAACAAGAAACGCATTTCTCTCATGTACTTTGCCCAAAGTTGAAAAGAACTTTAGTTAGCACTAAGCTACAACATATCATTAACAATCAATATCCAACTTTCAATCAGCAACATTTTAACATGTAACTAGCCTGTTCTTTCTACGTCACGGTACAGTGAACAAGTGGTACTCACTGACCGCGAGGGACGGCGATTATAATCGATTTACACCTGCAGGGTTACCCGAACAACCCGTCACGTACGCCCGTACTCGATGTTGCCTACAACAACCATCACGGACGCCGTACGCGACTACCTTTCACCTGTTAGCCAAATATTGAACCGGTCCCATCGTCCCGAGCAAGAGGTCTCTGCACGCGCATCTCCGTGCCGCCAGCCGATTTACACCTCGAGCTCTCAACCTACCCTCTGAACGACGGGCAATGCCTCAACACCCAGCTACCCGAGTTACATCAGTTTCCCGGTTCCCATATAGCCG
This sequence comes from Neostapfia colusana, assembly GCA_030760725.1. Lineage (NCBI taxonomy): Eukaryota > Viridiplantae > Streptophyta > Magnoliopsida > Poales > Poaceae > Neostapfia > Neostapfia colusana. The sequence goes on along the minus strand of JASWHV010000008.1, from coordinate 78,576,931 downwards.
GTAGGTCTTCGGTACTGTTCTAGCTTGTTCAACAGGCCCGCACACGGCTCGGTCCTCAATCGACACAAGCGGAGCTACAGCACACAGGCCCCAAAGTCCTGCTGCCCTTACTCTCCGCTCGGTCTCATTTTCTTGCCATGTGTTTCATGTGCTACCTCTACCCGAGCAATGTGCCTCTAGCCTATTCTCGCGAGTAGTTCCAACTACTCGACTTGTACCGAATCCTACTCTATCCTAGCCATGCAGTGGCTAACGAGGTTTTCCCTCCTAAACCCAACCCATGGTTTTCTTGGCTGTGCAGTTGGGTTTCCAATCAAGACTCTAATGCAAAGAACAATATTCAAAGATGTACTCAAAACAATAAACATTTGTAAAAGGGTTAATGCAAACCGGGGCTTGCCTTGCTGCTCTTGGTCGTAGGCTAGCTGTTCCTCCGGAGTAACGAAGTCTAGGACTTCGGGTTCCTCCTCGACCTTAGCGACTACATGATAAGAACAATGTATGTATTAATTAAATGCTTTTGTATTAACTTTGAAGTTGTGAAGTCTATAATCTTTACTAGATAGACCTAATGACTGTGAAACTTTTACTGTGGCTTGGTTACAACCTAAACAGAGACTTGGTCAAGTTTTAGTTGCAGCAAAGCTCATTTGAGCCCTCCACAAATAATTATGTCCTTGACCTTAATTAAAGGCTTTTAGGGTGTTCTAGGTATTTTCATGAAACAAACTATGACTTTCTGAAAACTAGATTTTCAGAGGGTTCTAATGGAATTGGTCTCACTTAATTTGGAAGTCTCTAACTAAAGATGTGAGCTAAACAATTTCAGAGAAAATTCTGAAAATGTTTCTGAACATTTTCTATTTTCTCTGGAACAGTTTTACTAATCACACCATTAGGTGGACTAAATGAGCTCAAATGGATCTGAAATTTTTATGGTAGTTCAAGGATATTTTGGTGAACATCTCAGCAAAATTTCAGGATTTTCCTCCAAATGATTCTCCAGTTAAAATTCCTAACAGTTTAAACTTTAAGGAATTAATTCTGGAGAATTAAGGAATCTCATGAAGTGACACTTGATTTTCTGGAAAGTACTCAAAGAGCTGAATCCAGCAAAATTTGGTTCACTCAATTTGGAGCTTTCTAGCCAAAGTTATAAGGATTTGAAGTTTGAAGGAAATCTGAAAATCGGGGAAAAGTTTAAACTCGCGCGTGGGCCCAGGGGACACGCGTCGCACGCCGAAGCGACAACACACCGCGGCCCACAAGGCTTTTGCGCGCCAGCACACCCGATCCCGGCCGCAGCCGGATCCCGATTCAAAATATCGGCCGCTGACAGCTGGGGTCCACCCCCTTCTTCAACCTCGCGACACCCGCGCTCCGCCGCCGAGGGACTTCGCCGGAGAGCTCGCCGCCGGCTGCTGTACAGCTTCAAACTTCTTGATTCTGGCCGCCCCTGCCTACTTTTACTTGGGGAACATGATCCGAGGGTCAGCTGCTCATGACAACGGCCGGAGCATGGTCGGCGACGAGCCGCCATATCGGAACGACTTCGGCCATGTCGGCTGACGCTCCTAGTGCCTCAGCTACTTGGGAAATCGGTCGGGGAGCATCAGTGGACCTCAGAGAAGGTCGACATGAACTCGGGGTAGCTCGGGGAAGGCCCGAAATAGGTCCTCACCGTGCGCCCGATACCCCCCCGTGCGTTCCGCCATTAGTAGACCTTGAATTACGCCGGGCACAGAAGTTCTCCGGCCCAGAGTTGTGAAGGCAACTTGTGCGTCACCGTGTCTAGTTCGTGTGGGAGTGGCCTGAGGCCCTCTAATCCTTTCTAGAGCACGAATTAAACAGAATCGTACCCGAGGGTCGTTCTGCGCACAGAAAGGGGAAAAGTGGAAATTCGCCGCCGGTGAGCAACCACTCGAGCTGTGGCTCGGGGATGAGCAGCACCGATCACTTGCGCGTCCAAGGGTGCCTTGGCTCGGGCGTGACAACGCCCAGGTTGGGCTGTCCACGAGAGCCCGAGGTGCGGCGGTTTCCAGTTCCGAGTTTGATCTTTCGGCACAGCCGATATCACTCGGTTTCAATCGATTTCTATCAATGGGAAGGATGGAGGATGGTCGCTAGTACCTGGCTGGGACCCTGGAGTGGAAAGAGGAAGCTGCGATCAGCTCGATCCAGCAGGAACTCGAGCGCCGGTGATGGCAGTGGAGAAATGGATCGTGCACGTCGGCAGCTCGGGGAATGGCGACTGAAGCACGCCGGGGAGGGAATAAATAGGCCGGTCGGCCGGTCTCCGGCTTGGGGCACGCAGCAGGAGCTGGCGCCGGCTGCCCCCTTCGGTGGCGCGCGCGCACAACAGCCGGGAACCGACTGAACTGTGGTTCAGTCGGTTTGCTTTGAGGCTGAGGCTGACATGTGGTCCCACTCCTCTTTTAACCTCTGAAATTTATTCCTAACAGCTGTGGTAAACAGTGAACCCTATTCTACCCTTGGCAATTCAAATTATTCACCCAAGAGCCATTTGAATTGATCAAAGTTCAAATGAGGTTTGGTTTGAATGAATTTCAGCACAAGTGCAGTTTGAAATTCAAATAAAGTTTGAATTTCTCCCCCTTAGCTCATGTCAAGATCAACTCCAAATGGAGTGAAAATTGGTGTGTGAGCTCACAAAAATGTGCTGAGCAAGAATATGCCTTCCACTTTTAAATTCAGTGGGTGAAAACAGTTTGAATTTGAATATGGTTTCAAACTGCCCTCTTCCTAACTATACCCAAAATGACCTCAAAAAGGTTTTGAATTTGGGTGGAACTTGGCATGGACATCCTTAGCAAAGTGTAGGAGTTTTCATATGTCCAGCCCATCTATATCACATGTGGGAAGTACCACTTTTGCAATGTGTGAGTTTGTTCCCTAATGAGCATGTTGATAATTGTTACTTGCTCTTTATTTGTGTTCATCATTTTTCCTCAAATGAGGTGTGTGGTGTGGTGATGAACACTGCAAATGAGTGTCAAAAACTGAGGCCCTTACATTCCTCCCCCCTTAAAAGAATCTCGTCCCGAGATTATAATGTGAAATGAGAGAGAGGACGGTGAAAATTTTACCGAATATGCGACGTGAGAAAGTCGGGGTAGTTAGTGCGAAGGAATTCTTCGCTCTCCCATGTCGCTTCATCCATGGAGTGATTACTCCACAGAACCTTGTAGAACCACAACGTACGGTTGCGTGTGGTTCGGGCCTTTTCATCAATAATCTGCACCGGTTCCTCCCGATAGGTGAGATCCGGTTGCAGTTCTTCAATGTCTTCCAGCTGAACGGTAGTTGATAGCTTGAGACACTTCCTCAGCTGGGAAATGTGAAAGACGTCGTGCACACCGGGAAGTGCTTCTGGTAATCTTAGCCGGTATGCCACCGATCCACATCTTTCGGTAATCTGGAATGGACCGATGAATCGGGGTGCTAACTTTCCTCTCACCCCAAATCTGTTTACGCCCTTCATTGGAGACACTCGTAGATATACGTGGTCTCCAGCTTCGAATTGTAACGGACGCCTTCTCCGGTCCGCATACTGTTTCTGTCGGGATTGAGCGGCTTTTAGGTTCGCTTGAATTAATCGAACCTTTTCTTCCGCGTTGTTGACAAGATCAATCCCGAAGGTAACCCTCTCGCCAGACTCACACCAATTCAATGGTGTGCGGCATTTTCTCCCGTATAGCGCCTCGTAGGGCGCCATCTTGATGCTGGCTTGGTACCCATTGTTGTACGAGAACTCGGCTAACGGCAAGTGATCATCCCAGTTCTTGCCGTGGTCGATAGCGCAAGCTCGTAGCATGTCTTCTAAGATTTGATTTACCCGCTCCGTTTGCCCATCCGTCTGCGGGTGGTAGGCTGAACTACGGATCAGCTTCGTCCCCAAGGCAGCGTGGAGCTGCTCCCAAAAACGGGACACAAATAAAGTGCCCCGGTCCGATACGATAGTACGGGGTACGCCGTATAAGCATAGGATCCGTGAGATGTACAGTTCAGCGTACTTCTTGGCGTTGTAGTTGGTGTTGACCGGGATGAAATGGGCAACTTTGGTGAGCCGATCGACGATCACCCACACAGAATCATGTTTCTGTAAGGTGGTGGGTAAACCGACGACGAAATCCATGCTCACGTCCTCCCACTTCCAGGCAGGAATGCCCAGTGGTTGCAGCAGTCCCGGTTTCCGCATGTGGTCTGCCTTCACCCGTCGACATGTATCACACTCGGACACGTATTTTGCAGTCTCTCGCTTCATCCGTGTCCACCAAAACTTGCTTCTGAGTTCTTGATACATCTTGTTGCTGCCGGGGTGAATAGAAAACTTTGATAAGTGAGCCTCATCAAAGATTTTCTTCCGTAACTCCGGGTTTCGGGGTACGACGATCCGGTCCTTGAACCATAGGACGCCGTCTCCGTCCTTCCGGAAACATTTCAACTCCCCACTGTCTACACGTCTCCGTAAATGTGACATGCCCTTGTCATTCTTCTGGGCTGCCGCTATCTCTTCACGGATGGTGGGGATCAAAGCTAGGTTGTAGAGAGCTCCATGTGGAATCACATGTAGTGGTGGTTCGCTCTCTTCCAACGGTGTGATGGTCAGATTATTGACGTGTGACTTGCGGCTTAGCGCGTCTGCCACAACGTTTGCCTTGCCCGGATGATAATGGATCTCTATCTCGTAATCCTTTATCAGTTCTAACCATCTTCGTTGCCTCATGTTCAGCTCCTTCTGAGTGAATATGTACTTGAGGCTTTTGTGGTCGGTATATAAATGTACGAGGTTACCGAGTAGGTAGTGCCTCCACATTTTCAGTGCAAGTACCACGGCAGCGAGCTCCAAGTCGTGAGTTGGATAATTTTGCTCATGATTCCTAAGCTGCCGTGATCCATACGCGACCACCCTTCGGTCTTGCATCAACACACATCCGAGCCCAATGCCGGATGCATCGCAGTACACATCGAACGGTTTTGTTGTGTCTGGCTGCGCCAAAACCGGTGCTGATGTCAGGTGCTTGACTAAAGCCTTGAATGCTGCTTCACATGCTGGACTCCAAACATATTTGGTAGCCTTCTTCAGCAGCTCTGTCATTGGCTTGGCAATCTTCGAGAAGTTCGGAATGAACCTCCGATAATATCCCGCGAGTCCGAGGAATCTCCGTACCTCATGAACAGTTCTCGGGGATTTCCAATTCAGCACTTGCGTGATTTTGCTCGGGTCCACAGCGATACCCTCCGCTGAGATGATATGCCCGAGGAAAGGCACTTGCGATATCCAAAACTCGCATTTGCTGAACTTTGCGTATAACTTGTGATCCCGCAGCCGTTGCAAGACTATACGCAGATGTTTCTTGTGATCTTCCTCCGACTTGGAATATACCAGGATGTCGTCGATGAAGACCACGACAAACTTGTCCAGCTCCGGCATGAACACCGAGTTCATTAAGTACATGAAGTGAGCTGGAGCATTGGTGAGGCCAAAGGACATGACCAGGTACTCATAAAGTCCGTACCTTGTCGAAAAAGCTGTCTTTGGAATGTCCTCAGCCCGGATCTTAATCTGATGGTACCCGGATCTTAAATCCATCTTGGAAAAGACCTTTGCTTCGACCAACTGATCAAACAACATGTCGATCCGTGGCAACGGGTACTTGTTCTTGATGGTTACGGCATTTAATGGACGGTAGTCCACGCAAAGCCGCAACGTTTCATCCTTCTTTTTGACAAATAATGCCGAACAGCCCCATGGCGAGGAGCTCGGCCTAATAAAACCCTTCTCCAGAAGGTCCGTGAGCTGAGTCTTCAGTTCAGCCAACTCCTTGGGCGCCATCTTGTACGGCCTTCGGGATATTGGCATGGTTCCCGGTGCAAGTTCAATCTTGAACTCCACCTCTCTATCGGGTGGCATCCCCGGCAAATCATCCGGGAATACATCAGGGAATTCTCGGACCACTGGAATGTCTTCCAATCTGATGGTTGTGGCTTGATAGACACTTGGAAGTTTTATTTCTGGACTGTCCAGAAATAATGAGTGAGAACCGTGCACTCCTGAGTTTAAGTGCACGACTCGGAGGACGGTGTCTAAAACAGCGCCGTGGCGGTTTAACCACGACATCCCTAGGATGACATCGACCTTCTGTCCCTCTAAGATAATGAGAGACGTGGGGTACACTCTACCCGCTAAGCATAATGGTGCTTTGGAGACCATTACGCTTGCTGAAATCTTCCCACCCGGTGAACAAATTAAATATGGACTATCGGTGGGTAGTATTGGCAAGCTGTGTTTAGCAATGAAAGCTTGGCTAATAAAATTATGCGTGGCGCCTGAATCAAATAGTACTATAGCGGGATGCTGGTGGAGTTGGAACATACCCGCAAGGATTGGCTCGCCCTCCGGCACGTCCTCAATGGCAAGCTGGTGGACAGTACCGGGCCTAGGGTTTGCCCGCCGCGCATTAGTAGGGTTCCGGGGTTGATTCCTCCCCGGAAACTGTGGTACCACTCCGCCGCCTTGCCTCTCCGGGCAACTGCTCGCGAAGTGTCCTGGACGACCACACTTGTAACATGTGGCCGCTGCTGGTGGAGTACTTGGTGGACGAAAGCCCGGCATGCGTTGCGGAGGTGCCAACGCACGCGGCATCGCCCGCTGCTGCTGTTGTTGTTGCGGTGGTGCTGGCAGTGCCGGCCGGAATGCCGGTGAAGAATACGGCCGACCGCGGAACGGCATCGACCGCTGTGGTGGCTGCCAGCGCGGACCTGATGGTGGGCGATTCACCATCCGAAACTTCTGAGAAGGACCGCCTCCTTCTCCGCTGCTCTGCGGCGCGCTTCGCTTTCGCTCTGCCGCCGCCAACTCCTTGCCGGAGTCTTCCTGAACAATCGCAGCATCAATTATGTCGTTGAGGCTGCCGCGATTGAACATCGCCAGCTTGTCCTTCAGGAGCGGGTTAAGCCCCTGGTAAAAGTGGTCCCGCCGCTTCTCGTCCGTATCTGCGTGATACGACGCGTAGAGTGCGAGATCGTTGAACGCTCTGGAGTACTCCAGCGCGTTCCGGCTCCCTTGTTGCAGGTGTAGGAATTCCTGCGTCTTCCTCTTCATCAAACCGGGCGGTATATGATAGGCCCGGAAGGCCGTCCGGAACTCCGCCCAGGTCATCACTCGGTCGGTGGGTTGTGAAGCACAAAAGTTGGCCCACCACGCGCTCGCGGATCCTTGGAGCTGCTGGACCGCGAACTGAGTCTTGCGCTGCTCGCTGATTTGGAGCAGCCCGAACTTCATCTCTATGGCGCGGAGCCAGTTGTCCGCGTCAAGTGGTTCATCCGCCCTTGAGAATACAGGGGGATGAGTCGCCAGGAAGTCAGAGTAGGAGCTCTGTTGGCGCTCCTCACGATCTTGACGTCTCTCTGGGCGAGACGTATTCGCAATTAACGTTTGCAGCAGCTCTGTATGCTGCTGATGTGAACCCGCCATTGCCGCGACAATGTCGGCCAATGTAACCGTTGGCAGTGGCGGTGGCGGTGTTTGCTGTTGCTGTTGCTGCTGCTGTCCCGAGGAGTCCTCGGGAGGTGGTTGGGAGGTCTCTCCCCCTTGGCTAGTACCTCCAACATCGGGGTTGGCACGAGTACGCGTCATTCTGAAATTCAACACAGCAGCAATTAGCACATGTCTTACTCAAAATTCCATAAACAGGAGTAAGTATTGAAGCGACGCATGATTAACTTGCACAACATTCACATATATTGATAAAGCATAAACTTTATACAAGATACATTATTCTCGGATCTCCGAGAAGTCGTGCTCATGTCGTCACTACCTATACATACGCTACTGTCTACACGACATGTCACCGATTACAAAAGTTGGGTTACGCTACCCTAGCTGCCCTACTTGGCAACCGTAACCCCCTACTCGGAGTAGAACTCGACCTCCTGTGGGTCGTCCTCCTCCGGTACCTCTGATGGTGGCTCGGGGTCTACCACCTCTTCTCCCATTCCAGGTTCTCCCATGGCTGGAAGACCCAAGACTACCGGTACGCCCAATACCGGGGGCACGAGGTCCTGCAATGCATGCACCTCGTCCATAGCCTGGTTGTAGTCCTCTTCCCAGCCTTGTCCTTCCTCAATAGCGTCGTCCCGCTCTTGAGCAAGGTCCTCATTCTGCTGGGTTAGGGTCTGCACCAGCTCTTGCAACGCCGCAATGTCAACACGGCTCTTCTTCTTTGCCTTCTTCAGACGACGCAACTGATTGTGTTGTTCATTCAGTCGCTTGATCGTCGGAAGGAGCACATTGCGGAGTGCACTGTGAGCACTCTCAAAATGATCTCCACGGCTTGTGCTCTCCTTGAGCTTGGTGGCGAGATGCTCCGTATGAACAGCTTGGCTGTCCATCACAGCGTTTCCCGCCCTCATTTGGAGGCTGAGATTTGCCTCCGCGGGGTTGTACCTTGGGTAACTCGGGTTTGTTGCCTCTAGGTACCTCTCTTCCCACACATGCTGAGCTCGTCCCTCCACCGGAACGAGTGCGTATGGAGTTCCCTCCATAGCCTGTACGTGTAGTTGGCAGAAACGTGACATAGTGTCACGGGCTGCCACTTGCCACATCCCTTCCGGTTGTCTTCCTCTCACCGTGACGGTGAATGGCACCCAACCGGGTGGCGTAGGCCCTGCAGGAACCTCGACATGGATCGTCCACGTCTTGTTCCCCTCTTCGCCTTCTTCCTTGGCGAAGTATTGTGGCATCTGGTTGTACCCGAAATATTGGAGCATTAGCCACAATGCTCCCGGGTAGCCGCTACGGTCAGAGCAGTGGGAAACTACCCACCCGTTCTCCAACCGTTTATCTGCTGCCATCTGTAAAAATATATTTGAGAAATGTCAAATATTTATTTAAACAGTAAACCATTGAGTTATAACATAAGATATGTCATTGAACCCTTAACACTTGGAAACATAGTTCAAATTTTTAAACAAATTTGACTGCTGATCTGCTGTTCCCATGACAGCCCTGACCAGTTTCCATATCAATCTGATTTAGGCCAGGTTAAAAGCAAAACCAGTCCTGGAGCTCAACATCAAAGTTAAAGTTAACTTCAATAGCTTTCCAGAAAGTATTTGGTTGGCCTAAGATCTGCTCTGGTTCAAAAGTTATGAGATGTCAAAGTTAACAGAATTTCTGGGAACAATTGGACAGCACCTCCCTGCCTTAGGTACTGATTTGATCCAAGAATTCCAGTTAATTCTGTTCCTAATCTGACAAAACTTTCTGTTACAAAGTTGTAACCCATCTCATAAGCTTCCCAGAACCACCTCATTTTCTATTTTTGGATTTTTATGCAGGAAGTTATGCTTAATTTACAGAGAGTCTACAGAGAGTCTTTGCTCCGTCCTGTTTTCTGGACAGTTTCAACTCTACTGCATTTTTCGAGTGGTTAAGGGATGAAACACCTCTGGAACTCAACAGAAAAGTTGCAAAGCTCCTCCAAAGCTTTCCAGAAATGTATCATACGACCCCAACCTCGAAAGAACTCAACCTCTAACCTCTGATTAACTTCAGCCTTGATTTAGCTGAAAACAGAGTGCTCTGTCCTTAACATCCTATAAGTTGAAAATTTATTAACTTTGAATATCCTGTTCAAGGGAAGGAGTTACATCAAGTTTTACTACTTTGGATCAAAACCTTCAAGTTTTTAAATGAAGTTGTTCATTTAGTTGGGTGTGACGTCGAGGCGTCACCAGATTATGTCGGTACTACGTCCTCACAAAGGAAAAACCTATACCGGATTTAGCCGGCTTCGTTAGTTCAGTGGCACTACTCGTCACTCGCACACGGATGCTACACGTCTACCGTTTCGTGGTAAGGCTACCTGCAGAAACTCAAACAATCATCAGACTCGGCTGCACACCGAGCCCGGAATCCATACAGTTTGTACACCCGGCCGTCATCACTCGCCCGGATGTTCTCAAGCCAAACACGCCTTGAGTTACGTGTTCACGTTTCAGACCACGTGACGGGGTCTCCCATGTTGCACCACGCACGCCAGGGACAGACGTTGCTCGAATACCCCAAACGACATGAAGAGTCGTAGAGGATATCAAAGCGGGTCGGGTTACCTGCCACCCGTGGGGCTCCACCCTTCAGCTTGTGCGCACTGGTGGACAGCGCTTACGTGCACCCCCCAAGACATGAACGTCCCGAGATGCACGATTTTCCGACATAACAAATAGGTTAATATGCCACTTTCTATATGCTAATAACATCCTTATACGGGCTACTAACTCGTTCCTCACTGGATTTTTGAAAAAGAAGACCTTTGTACTGTGTTAAACCTCAAGCGAGCTCTGATACCACGCTGACACGACCCCACTGGTCCTGTCGAGCCAGGATCACGCTGAGGGGTGCTGCGTTGCACAACACCGTATAACACACGTCAAAGGTACAAAGCGGAAGCGGAAGCTTTATTACATAAACAAGTTTATTAACATGTTTACATCAAAATAAGTTTAGTCCACACTCGCGGGCGTAGACTAAGCATCAAGTGCACGTTCAGCCCTCGAACGTGTCCTTGCTAGCACACTCGCACACTAACTCTGCGGCGTGCACGACTCCCACTCGACGGGGTTCCCCTCCTGGGGTTCCGTCTCCTCTTCGGGAGTCCCTTCCTCATAGAACCCTGCAAAAGCTTCAAACACAAGCAGTGAGCACGAAGGCTCAGCAAGTCTGACCCGTCTCACCTAAACATGAAACTTCTACATGAGGGTGATGGGTTGCATGAGGTAAAAATCATTTGCAAGGACTCGCCTAATTAGTAGAACCTTACTTTCAAGTTTTAGCAGCAGGTTGTGGAGAACTTTACTCTAAGGCACATGAGAGAGCCGCAATCAAACAAGAAACGCATTTCTCTCATGTACTTTGCCCAAAGTTGAAAAGAACTTTAGTTAGCACTAAGCTACAACATATCATTAACAATCAATATCCAACTTTCAATCAGCAACATTTTAACATGTAACTAGCCTGTTCTTTCTACGTCACGGTACAGTGAACAAGTGGTACTCACTGACCGCGAGGGACGGCGATTATAATCGATTTACACCTGCAGGGTTACCCGAACAACCCGTCACGTACGCCCGTACTCGATGTTGCCTACAACAACCATCACGGACGCCGTACGCGACTACCTTTCACCTGTTAGCCAAATATTGAACCGGTCCCATCGTCCCGAGCAAGAGGTCTCTGCACGCGCATCTCCGTGCCGCCAGCCGATTTACACCTCGAGCTCTCAACCTACCCTCTGAACGACGGGCAATGCCTCAACACCCAGCTACCCGAGTTACATCAGTTTCCCGGTTCCCATATAGCCGGTAGGTCTTCGGTACTGTTCTAGCTTGTTCAACAGGCCCGCACACGGCTCGGTCCTCAATCGACACAAGCGGAGCTACAGCACACAGGCCCCAAAGTCCTGCTGCCCTTACTCTCCGCTCGGTCTCATTTTCTTGCCATGTGTTTCATGTGCTACCTCTACCCGAGCAATGTGCCTCTAGCCTATTCTCGCGAGTAGTTCCAACTACTCGACTTGTACCGAATCCTACTCTATCCTAGCCATGCAGTGGCTAACGAGGTTTTCCCTCCTAAACCCAACCCATGGTTTTCTTGGCTGTGCAGTTGGGTTTCCAATCAAGACTCTAATGCAAAGAACAATATTCAAAGATGTACTCAAAACAATAAACATTTGTAAAAGGGTTAATGCAAACCGGGGCTTGCCTTGCTGCTCTTGGTCGTAGGCTAGCTGTTCCTCCGGAGTAACGAAGTCTAGGACTTCGGGTTCCTCCTCGACCTTAGCGACTACATGATAAGAACAATGTATGTATTAATTAAATGCTTTTGTATTAACTTTGAAGTTGTGAAGTCTATAATCTTTACTAGATAGACCTAATGACTGTGAAACTTTTACTGTGGCTTGGTTACAACCTAAACAGAGACTTGGTCAAGTTTTAGTTGCAGCAAAGCTCATTTGAGCCCTCCACAAATAATTATGTCCTTGACCTTAATTAAAGGCTTTTAGGGTGTTCTAGGTATTTTCATGAAACAAACTATGACTTTCTGAAAACTAGATTTTCAGAGGGTTCTAATGGAATTGGTCTCACTTAATTTGGAAGTCTCTAACTAAAGATGTGAGCTAAACAATTTCAGAGAAAATTCTGAAAATGTTTCTGAACATTTTCTATTTTCTCTGGAACAGTTTTACTAATCACACCATTAGGTGGACTAAATGAGCTCAAATGGATCTGAAATTTTTATGGTAGTTCAAGGATATTTTGGTGAACATCTCAGCAAAATTTCAGGATTTTCCTCCAAATGATTCTCCAGTTAAAATTCCTAACAGTTTAAACTTTAAGGAATTAATTCTGGAGAATTAAGGAATCTCATGAAGTGACACTTGATTTTCTGGAAAGTACTCAAAGAGCTGAATCCAGCAAAATTTGGTTCACTCAATTTGGAGCTTTCTAGCCAAAGTTATAAGGATTTGAAGTTTGAAGGAAATCTGAAAATCGGGGAAAAGTTTAAACTCGCGCGTGGGCCCAGGGGACACGCGTCGCACGCCGAAGCGACAACACACCGCGGCCCACAAGGCTTTTGCGCGCCAGCACACCCGATCCCAGCCGCAGCCGGATCCCGATTCAAAATATCGGCCGCTGACAGCTGGGGTCCACCCCCTTCTTCAACCTCGCGACACCCGCGCTCCGCCGCCGAGGGACTTCGCCGGAGAGCTCGCCGCCGGCTGCTGTACAGCTTCAAACTTCTTGATTCTGGCCGCCCCTGCCTACTTTTACTTGGGGAACATGATCCGAGGGTCAGCTGCTCATGACAACGGCCGGAGCATGGTCGGCCGAGCCGCCATATCGGAACGACTTCGGCCATGTCGGCTGACGCTCCTAGTGCCTCAGCTACTTGGGAAATCGGTCGGGGAGCATCAGTGGACCTCAGAGAAGGTCGACATGAACTCGGGGTAGCTCGGGGAAGGCCCGAAATAGGTCCTCACCGTGCGCCCGATACCCCCCCGTGCGTTCCGCCATTAGTAGACCTTGAATTACGCCGGGCACAGAAGTTCTCCGGCCCAGAGTTGTGAAGGCAACTTGTGCGTCACCGTGTCTAGTTCGTGTGGGAGTGGCCTGAGGCCCTCTAATCCTTTCTAGAGCACGAATTAAACAGAATCGTACCCGAGGGTCGTTCTGCGCACAGAAAGGGGAAAAGTGGAAATTCGCCGCCGGTGAGCAACCACTCGAGCTGTGGCTCGGGGATGAGCAGCACCGATCACTTGCGCGTCCAAGGGTGCCTTGGCTCGGGCGTGACAACGCCCAGGTTGGGCTGTCCACGAGAGCCCGAGGTGCGGCGGTTTCCAGTTCCGAGTTTGATCTTTCGGCACAGCCGATATCACTCGGTTTCAATCGATTTCTATCAATGGGAAGGATGGAGGATGGTCGCTAGTACCTGGCTGGGACCCTGGAGTGGAAAGAGGAAGCTGCGATCAGCTCGATCCAGCAGGAACTCGAGCGCCGGTGATGGCAGTGGAGAAATGGATCGTGCACGTCGGCAGCTCGGGGAATGGCGACTGAAGCACGCCGGGGAGGGAATAAATAGGCCGGTCGGCCGGTCTCCGGCTTGGGGCACGCAGCAGGAGCTGGCGCCGGCTGCCCCCTTCGGTGGCGCGCGCGCACAACAGCCGGGAACCGACTGAACTGTGGTTCAGTCGGTTTGCTTTGAGGCTAAGGCTGACATGTGGTCCCACTCCTCTTTTAACCTCTGAAATTTATTCCTAACAGCTGTGGTAAACAGTGAACCCTATTCTACCCTTGGCAATTCAAATTATTCACCCAAGAGCCATTTGAATTGATCAAAGTTCAAATGAGGTTTGGTTTGAATGAATTTCAGCACAAGTGCAGTTTGAAATTCAAATAAAGTTTGAATTTCTCCCCCTTAGCTCATGTCAAGATCAACTCCAAATTGAGTGAAAATTGGTGTGTGAGCTCACAAAAATGTGCTGAGCAAGAATATGCCTTCCACTTTTAAATTCAGTGGGTGAAAACAGTTTGAATTTGAATATGGTTTCAAACTGCCCTCTTCCTAACTATACCCAAAATGACCTCAAAAAGGTTTTGAATTTGGGTGGAACTTGGCATGGACATCCTTAGCAAAGTGTAGGAGTTTTCATATGTCCAGCCCATCTATATCACATGTGGGAAGTACCACTTTTGCAATGTGTGAGTTTGTTCCCTAATGAGCATGTTGATAATTGTTACTTGCTCTTTATTTGTGTTCATCATTTTTCCTCAAATGAGGTGTGTGGTGTGGTGATGAACACTGCAAATGAGTGTCAAAAACTGAGGCCCTTACAGCATAATGAGACGATGAAGTGTCATTACTTCTTCCGAGGCCTCGATGTGAAGCTTCGGACAAAAGTGGCACAATGCAATAAAGGGAATTATAGCGAGTTAGTCAATGCCGCTATGATTCAAGAAATAGCTGAACTCGAGCACAAGGAAAGTAAGAGGAAGAGAAAATTATCACTGGCAAGTACGGATGATTATATCAAGAACAACCGGTGATATATTGCTTACCATCCGGGGTGGAAATTCAGTCCTTTGACGGACCACCTCAGATCCAATACTGTCCATATTCACCCATGGAGGTTCAGCCACTGCTGCAAAAGCAGCAAATGAGTATTCGTGCACCCCCACCTCAGCAAAGTGCACAAGAATATCAACCACTTCCATATGGTGAAGATCCTGAGCTCGCATCGGATAACACTTGTAGCGATGTAGAGCATATTCCTCAGAAGGGTCAAGTGACCAAGCAGAGCAGCAGTCATATGTCATCTCAAGCTGCAAAGAAATTTCATGGTCGGTCAAGGAGAACAGCACTGAAAGTGGGAAATATAAACTATATGGCGGTTGAAGACGTTCCCTTAGGAGAACCCGTGTTGGCGGGCATGTTCAGCCTACGTGATCAACCGCGCTCGTGTTGTTCGACTCGGGTGCTACACATGATTTTATCAGCAAAGATTATGTGGTTAAGCACCAAGTACCATCAACCACCTTGGCCGCATCTTATCAGATTAATTCACTGGGAGGTAGTAGGACAGCGGGCAGAATTGTTGCTCGAGCGCCTTTATGTTTGGATGGGCGGATATATCCTACTACTCTTATCATCCTGGAAGGCTTGCGGATTGACATCATTTTGGGAATGTCTTGGTTGACACATCACCAAGCTATCGTTGATATTAGTTCGCGAACGGTGCAGCTGAATTCAAAGAAGCACAGGCAACACACGTTGATTCTGAGAAATGTTGCACCGGAAGTCACTACTGTTGAAGCTAAGAGACTGGAGGACATTCCAGTGGTCCGGGAATATCCGGACGTGTTTCCCGAAATCTACCGGGCATGCCGCCCGATTGTGAAGTGGAGTTCAAAATTGAACTAGCACCGGGAACCACACACATATCTCGGAGGCCGTATAAAATGGCACCGAAGGAACTCGCGGAGCTGAAGGAGCAGCTGAATGATTTGTTAAGCAAAGGCTTCATTCGACCCAGTTCATCACCATGGGGATGCTCCGCGCTGTTCGTCAAGAAAAAGGACGAGACTTTGAGGTTATGTGTGGACTATCGTCCGCTCAATGCCGTAACTATCAAGAACAAGTATCCATTACCACGTATCGATATCCTTTTCGATCAATTATTGAGTGCTAAGGTTTTCTCGAAGATGGATCTTCGGTCCGGGTATCACCAGATAAAAATCCGGGTGGAAGACATACCCAAGATGGCATTCTCGACGAGATACAGGTTATATGAGTATCTCGTCATGTCATTCGGACTCACTAATGCTCCGGCTCATTTTATGTACTTGATGAATTCAGTCTTCATGACGGAGCTGGACAAGTTTGTCATGGTCTTCGTCGACGATATCTTGGTATATTCTAAGTCGGAGGAAGAACACGCCGAACATCTGCATATTGTGCTCCAACGCCTACGGGGTCACAAACTATATGCAAAATTCAGCAAGTGCGAGTTCTGGATCAACCATGTGCCATTTCTTGGACACATTATTTCTTCGGAAGGCATTACGGTTCATCCGAGCAAAATTGTCCAAGTGCTGAATTGAAGTTCACCGAAATCAGTCCACGAAGTCCGTAGTTTTCTCGGTTTAGTGGGTTACTACCGGAGATTCATTCTGAATTTCTCCAAGGTCTCTAAACCGATGACGGAACTTCTAAAGAAAGGCAACAAATATGTGTGGAGTGAAGCATGTGAGGCGGCGTTCAAAGCATTGGTAAAGCACCTCACAACAGCCCCCGTGTTGGCGCAGCCCGATACGACTAAAGCTTTTGATGTGTATTGCGAAGCATCCGGCATCGGCCTTGGCATGGATCCAGGCAGATTCGGAATCATGAGCAGAATTATCCTACACATGATCTCGAAATAGATGCTGTGGTTCTTGCTCAAAAGATGTGGAGGCACTATTTGCTTGGAAACTTAGTCCACCTCTACACCGACCACAAAAGTTTGAAATATATCTTCACACAAAAGGAACTAAATATGAGGCAGCGAAGATGGTTAGAGTTAATAAAGGATTATGAACTGGAGATTCATTATCATCCTGGAAAAGCGAATGTGGTTGCCGACGCACTTAGTCGGAAATCATATGTTCATAATCTAACCATGGCTGAAATGGAAGAAGAACCGAGCCTGCGCTTGGTTCCCTATGGGTCATTGTTTAACCTTGCCCTCATTCCTACAATTCGTGATGAAATTGTAGAGGCTCAAAAGAAAGATAAGGGCATGGCCCATATCCGGAAGAGAATAGACAAAGGAGAAGCTAAGTGCTTTCAGAAAGATGAGAATGGTACGCTATGGTTCAAAAACCGTATAGTCGTACCCCGTGACATGAAGCTTCGTAAGAAGATATTAGACGAAGCTCATTTATCAAAATTTTCCATTCATCCGGGCAGCAACAAGATGTACCAAGATTTGAGAAATAAGTTTTGGTGAACACGGATGAAGCGGGAAATAGCTAAATACGTATCTGAGTGCGATACGTGTCGAAGGGTGAAAGCAGATCACATGAAGAAACCTGGTTTGCTGCAGCCCCTTCATATTCCGGCATGGAAGTGGGAAGATGTGAGTATGGATTTTATTGTCGGGTTACCACTCACATTTCAGAAGCATGATTCAGTTTGGGTAATCGTTGACCGATTAACCAAGTCAGCACACTTCATACCGGTGAATGTGGGATTCAACGCCAAGAAATATGCGGAGTTATACATTGAACGGATATTATGCCAGCATGGAGTTCCAAGAACAATAGTTTCAGATCGTGGTGCACAGTTTGTTTCTCGTTTCTGGGAACAGCTGCACGCATCTTTGGGAACCAAATTGCTTAGAAGCTCCGCATATCACCCTCAAACCGATGGACAAACCGAGAGGGTGAATCAAGTCTTGGAAGATATGTTGAGAGCGTGTGCCATCCACCACGGTAAGAACTGGGATGCTTATCTACCGTTAGCGGAATTCTCGTACAACAACAGCTATCAAACGAGTATCAAGATGGCACCGTATGAGGCTCTCTACGGTCGGAGATGTCGCACACCGCCTGAATTGGTGCGAATCCGGTGAAAGAGTGACATTCGGGATTGACCTTGTCAATGACGCCGAAGAATGAGTTCGGGTCATACAAGCAAATTTAAAGGCTGCTCAATCTCGACAGAAGAGTTATGTAGACCAGCGACGTCGACCGCTAAACTTCAACGTCGGAGAGTACGTATATCTCCGCGTATCTCCAATGAAGGGAGTTCACCGATTCGGTATAAAAGGGAAGCTCACTCCCCAGTTTATTGGTTCATTTGCTATCACAGAGAAATGTGGACCCGTAGCCTACCGGCTTGAACTACCGACAAATCTTGCTGGTGTGCATGATATATTTCACGTCTCTCAGCTTTGAAAATGTCTCAAGAATACCACTGCTGTGCGCACTGAAGGTCTCGAGACATTGCAACCGGATCTCTCCTATACCGAGCATCCAATCTGGATTATCGATGAAAAATCTCGGTCAACAAGGAATCAGACGCTCCTATTTTATAAGGTATTATGGAGCAATCATACCGCGGAGGAAGCAACATGGGAGAGTGAAGAATACCTCCGTTCGAACTATACGGACTTGTTGTCCGCTTATATCTGGTAATTTCTTCCTTTACCGCCTTGTCTCTTCTTTTAGAATCTCGGGACGAGATTCTTTTTAAGGGGGAAGGGATGTCAAATCCCAAAACTCTAGCAAGTGGAGCTACAAGTCATACCGAGAAAATGAGAGGAAATTTAAACTTTTGAATTTAAAGGTGTGAGCTCCAAGTCTAAACTTGAACTTGCAAAAATTCCCGGACATGGAGATCTAAAGCTACCATTTGGTTCTCCACACATCCACGGGTAGCTCGGCAAAAATTACAGGTCAGTTGGAAAAGGTTTCCTAGTCGTTGGAATTAAAACGGGAGAAAACTCGAATTTGAATTTAAATCTCAGTTTCAAATTCCAACTTCACCGAAATTCAAATTTGAGTGCACCATTGTGTTCCTCATATTTCTTTTGGCCTATTCTCCAAGTTTGATCAATTTTTGGGCTCATTTGCTATTTTAACCGGAACCGGTGGATAAGAGGGAGAGGGACCGTGGACCCACCTGGTCAGAGACACAGTAGAAGCTGCTGTGCTGTGTTCTGTTTTTCAGCAATCGGGAGCGCGCAACCTCCGATGTCCGGCGCCCAACCGACCCGGGGAACGCCAACTCCTGCTCGCTAGATGAGGACGCCGAGTGAAGCACCCTCGTGCTGCCCACGTGAAGTATCTTGCGCTCTCCACAGCCCCTGCCTCGCACAATCGAAGAAACCAGCCACCACAGCCGACCTCGCTGTTCCCCGGTGACTGGCTGCTAGAGACTGCTTCGTGGCCGACGGTCTGCACAAAAAAGGAGTGCCCTCAGGTGTGCAAACCAACGGTGCAACCATCTTCTCGTTTCATGCATCGCTGTGGATGAATTATGCAATTCTTTGCTTTGGTATGCATAGAACCGAGCCTCACCAATCTTCAAAATTCATCGTAATCACTCAACCAAAGCTTGTGCCGAGCTGGAAACAGGTTCTAGACTTTCCTATGCTCCTCTAGGATCAAAAACCATCGAAAATCATCAAGAATTGGTGCTGTTCTTCAAGAATTTCGGGCCGGCACCGATTTTCACCCTAGGTCGCCGATGAGTCCCTATTTGCAGCCATTCTTGGCCGATTTGAGCTCATGACGGTGATGAGGGATCCCCCACGGTGCTATAGAGCCCAACAACCGACCATTTGGTGGAGAAATCACCGTGCACGACCTCGCCGGAGCCCTAGGGTTTGCTGTTGCCGGTGCGCCCTGTTTTCCGGCGAGTTTCAGCCGCCAGCGACCTCACCAACGTGTTCAGCGTGGGGGAAAATGGGGGGGCGGCCAGCAGGGGGTCCGGAGGTGGATGGGAAGTGCCTTTCCGGCGACCTCACCGGAGGGAGCCGCCACTGCTTTGTTTGGCGCGAGGCTGGAGGTTAGGGATGACGAGTGGGACCCACTGTCGGCATTTAAACATTTTCCAGATTTTCCCAATTCAGTTCAAAATTTGGAGAGCCATAACTTTGTGTAGGAGTGTCTAAAAATTGTGAAACAAATTTTGTTGGATTCCTCTCAAAGAGTACTATCCAGGGGTGCAGCCCAATATTTATGAAAGTTCCTGGATTTGGCTCATTAATTCATTTAAAAAAATCTTGTAGGAATTTTTACAGGAGTTCTGTTTATTGGAAAATTCCAAAATTTGGGCAGGACACTCTCCCAAAATCCTTGAACTCCAGTAAAATTTTCGGAGGCATTGGACTTCATCTGCTTGGCCAAATGTTGATTCAATCTTGTATATCTCTGAAAATTAGGTAAAATAGCAGAAAGATTTTCAGCTTTTAGCTCCAACTTCTAAATTCCATACCTCTATGTATGAAGCTCCAAAAATGGTTAAAACAAGTCCTATGGACTCATGAGACTCCCAAGTTTCTGAAAAACCACATTTGGAGCATGACAAGACATATAATTGCCATAGGAATTCAGAGAAGCCAAATAGTAAGAAAATTCCCTAGGCCACATCTTACATCAACTTTGTCTGAAATTTTGCAAGCCATACCTCTATATGATCTATGGACCACTGTAAAAATTTCAGAGCAAGTTGTGATTTTCTTCTCCAGTTTTCTGCTGGGTTATTCCAATATCTTTCTTATGTTCCTTATATGTCACTTTTTGAACTTTACTCCAACGAACATCTACTGCCCAGCTAAAGTTCTCTGTTGTTGTCCATAACAGAGCTCTTCACTCACTTTATAGTTAGTATAAACCATTCTTAGTTCCTAAAACACATTTGTTTTATAATGTCTTTACTTGCAACATAAAACTGTGCATATTCAGGTCGGTAGGAAATACGACGAAGGAGGTCGACGAGCAACTTGACTCGGAGCAGCAAGTTGAGGCTTAACTCGTCGCCAAGATACTGACTTAAAAGTAGAACTAAACCCACAGCAACATAAGGCAAGCCTCGGTTTGCATTTAACAGCCTTTTAGTTACATTTTGCTTTGTATCACTTTTATGGGTCTAGTATGTATTGTGAATTAGGTCAAGGTGATTGATACTCCAAATGCATGACCACAAAACCTTGGAGTTACAGGGTAGAACAGTTTACCTTCGTGTAGAGTATGCTAGGCTTGAGTTGTATAGGATCCGGTACAAGTCGGGTAGTTGGAAGCTACTCGCGAGTTTAGGATGTTGGTTCAGCGGGGTATGATTCTAGAGAATGAAAGTTCTGGAATGGAAAATGGGACCGAGCAGAGAGTAGGAGCAGCAGGACGTTGGGCCTGTGTGGCTGTAGCTCTATTTGTGTCGGTTAAGGACCGATGCGTATGCTGCCCTGCTGAGCAAGTTTGAACAGTACCGGATGCATACTGGAATTATGGGGTCTAGGAAACCGATGTAACTCGGGTACTCTCGTGTCGAAACTTATACGACCGTCCTTTGGGGGTTGGTGTCAGAGGTGTAAACCCGCTAGCGGAGCAACTTCGACGTGTTCCGTGTAGTGGCCCTTCTGATGGGTCAGGGGAACTGGTTCGGCATCAGAGTGATGTGTGAAAGGTTGCTGCATACAATGTAAGAAAGAGCTCTTGTATGAGTCTTTCGAGGCGGGTGTATGTGTCGTGGGTTTCGGGTGTGTCCTGATTGCAATCACCGTCCCTCGCTGTTATATGAGTACCACTTGTTCATTGAGTTGTGACGTAATAATTACTTCCAGATGAAGTGAGATGAATCATTGCTGATGTGAAGTTCTTAAATTCATTGTATTGCCAACCATGTATGCTATAGTTGTAGAGCTCACTAAGTTTATATTCCACTTTGGGCATCACCACATCGGAGGAAAGCGTTTCTTGTTTGATTGTGGACTTCCGATGTGAGGGCTGCCTAAGGCATAATAATCTGCTGCTATTAAACGAACGTAAGGATCAATATGTAGGCGTGTCCTTATTGCATCATACTTTTCCTATCTTATTAATCCCTGCATGTAGAGTTTCATGTTTAGGAGTGTCGGTTAAGTCTTGCTGAGCCATCGTGCTCACGGTTGCATTTTTAGTGTTTTGTAGGATATAAAAATTGCTATGAAAATGGTTGTTCGGTGAGCCATCAGTGACTCACCGGAGACCCTGCCGCTGCACTCATCTTTGTGGAAGCTAGTAAGAAGCATCCACGGGCTGGACGTCTTCTCTTTTGCATAGTTAGGACCGAGAGTAAGTATGTATGTATATTCCGCTGCGAGTACCCTCGTGGTACATTATTTTGTAAAAGACACTATGTTGGTAAATAAAAGACTTTGTATGTTTATGGTTCTTTTCGTGTGTGCTGTTAGGTGCCGCATCGCACGACATCACCCAATGTGTATCCTGGAGTGTGGATCCTGGAAGGGGTTCCCCACACTGGTGGAGTTGGAACATATCCGCAAGGATTGTTTCTCCCTACGGCAATCCTCTATGGCGAGTTGGTGGACGGTGCTGGGCCTAGGGTTTGCCCGCCGCGCATTAGTGGGGTTCCGGGGCTGATTCCTCCCCGGAAGTTGCGGTGCAACTCCGCTGCCTTGCCTCTCAGGACAATTATTGGCGAAGTGTCCTGGACGACCACACTTGTAGCATGTGGCTGCTGCTTGGCCGGTGCTTGGGGGATGAAAGCCCGGCATGTGCTGCTGAGGTGCATACGCACGCGGCATCGCCCGCTCTGCTGTTGTTGCTGTGGAGGTGGTACTGGCAGTGCCGGCCGGAATGCCGGTGGAGAATATGGCCGACTGCGGAATGGCATCGGCCTCTTTGGTGGCTGCCAGCGTGGACCCGATGGTGGGCGATTCACCATCCAGATTTTTGAGAAGGACCACCTCCTTCTCCGTTGCTTTGCGGCGCGCTTCGCTTCCTTCCCGCCGCCGCTAACTCCTTTCCGGAGTCCTCCTGAACAATCACAACATCAATTATATCGTTGAGGCTGCCGCGATTGAACATCGCCAGCTTGTCCTTCAGGAGCGGGTTAAGCCCCTGGTAGAAATGATCCCGCCGCTTCTCGTCGGTATCGGCGTGATACGAAGCGTAGAGCGCAAGATCATTGAATGCCCTGGAGTATTCCAGCGCATTCCGGCTCCCTTGCTGCAGGCGTAAGAACTCCTGCGTCTTCCTCTTCATGAGACCCGGCGGTATGTGATAGGCCCTGAAGGCCGTCCGGAATTCCGCCCAGGTCATAACTCGCTCGGTGGGCTGCGAAGCACAGTAGTTCGCCCACCACGTGCTTGCGGATCCCTGGAGCTGTTGGACCGCGAACTTAGTCTTGCGCTGCTCACTCACTTGGAGCAGCCCAAACTTCATCTCCATCGTGCGGAGCCAGTTGTCCGCATCGAGGGGTTCATCCGCCCTTGAGAATACCGGGGGATGAGTAGCTAGAAAATTGGAGTAGGAGCTTTGTTGGCGCTCCTTGCGATCTTGACGCCTCTCTGGTCGAGACGTGTTCGCAATGAGGGTTTGTAGCAACTCTGTGTGCTGCTGATGAGAGCCCGCCATCGCTGCCACAATATCAGCCAAAGTAACCGTTGGCGGTGGCGGTTGTTGCTGTTGCTGTCCCGAGGAATCCTTGGGAGGTTGTTGGGAGGTCTCTCCCCCCTGTCTGGAACCCCCAACGTCCGGGTTGGCACGAGTACGAGTCATTCTGAAATTAAAAACTGCAGCGATCAGCACATGTCATACTTAAAATTCCATATGAAACAGCAGGTATTGAAGGGACGCATGAATAATTTGCACAACATTCACATATATTGATAAAGCATAAACTTTATACAAGATACATTAGTCTCGGGTCTCCGAGAAGTCGTGCTCATGTCGTCACTACCTATACATACACTACTATTTACATGACATGTCACCGATTACAAAATTTTTGGTTACATCACCCTTGCTGCCCTACTTGGCAACGGTAACCTCCTACTCAGAGTAGAACTCGACCTCCTGTGGGTCGTCCTCCTCCGCTACCTCTGCTGGTGGCTCTAGGTCCACGAATTCCTCTTCTGGTTCGGGTTCCCCCATTGCCGGAAGACCCAAGACCACGGGTACGACACCTACCACCGGTATGCCCATTATCGGAGGTACGAGGTCCTGCAACGTGTGCACCTCGTCCATGGCTTGGTTGTAGTCCTCTTCCCAACCTTGCCCCTCCTCAATAGCATTGTCCCGCTCTTGAGTAAGGACCTCATTCTGCTGGGTCAGAGCCTGCACCTGTTGTTGCAAAGCCGTGACGTCGATACGGCTTTTCTTCTTTGCCTTCTTCAGACGATGCAACTGATTATGTTGTTCATTTAGTCGCTTAATTGTCGGAAGGAGAACATTGCGGAGTGCGCTGTGAGCACTCTCGAAATGGTCTCCACGGCCGTTGCTTTCTTTAAGCTTTGCAGCAAGACCATCCGTATGAACAGCTTGGCTGTCCATCACGGATTTTCCTGCCCTCAATTGGAGACTAAGGTTCGCCTCCGCGGGATTGTACCTGGGGTAACCCGGATCTGTTGCCTCCATGTACCTCCCTTCCCACACATGGTTAGCCCATCCCTCCACCGGAACGAGCATGTATGGAGTGCCCTCCATAGCTCTGACGTGTAGTTGGCAGAAACGCGACATGGTGTCGCGGGCTGCCACTTTCCACATCCCCTCCGGCAGTCTACCTCTCACCGTGACGGTGAACGGCGCCCAACCGGGTGGCGTGGGTCCTGCAGGAGCTTCGACATGTATTGTCCACGTCTTGTTCCCCCCTCGCCTTCTTCCTTGGCGAAGAACTGCGGCATCTCACTGTACCCGAAATATTGAAGCATTTGCCTCAATGTTTCCGGATAACCGCTGCGGTGAAAATAGTGGGATACCATCCACCCGTTCTCCAATTGTCTATCCGCTGTCATTTGTAGAAACATATTTGAGAAATGTCAAATATTTGTTTGAACAGTAAACCATTGAGTTATAACATAAAATATATCATTGAACTCATAAAACTTGGAAACATAGTTCAAACTTAAACAAATTTGACTGCTGATCTGCTGTCCAATGTGACAGCCCTGACCAGTTTCCATTTCAACCTGATTTAGACCATCCTAAATGCAAAACCAATTCTGGAGATCAAAAAGAAAGTTAAAGTTAACTTCAAAATCATTCCATAAAGTATTTGCTTGGCCTAATATATTTCCTGGTTCAAAAGTTATGAGATGTCAAAGTTGACAGAATTTCTGGAGAAAATTGGATAGCACCTTCCTGCTTGAGGTACTGATTTGATCCAAGAATTCCAGTTAATTCTAAACCAAATTTGACAAAACTTTCTGTTACAAAGATGTAACCCATCTCATGAAATTTTCAGAACTACCTCATTTTCTATTTTTCAATTTTTATGCAGGAAGTTATTCTCAATTTACAGAGAGTTACAGAGAGTGTTTGCTCTGCCCTGTTTTCTGGACAGTTTTAACTCTACTGCATTTTTCGATTGGTTAAGGGATGAAATACCTCTGGACATCAAAAAAAAGTTGTAAAGCTCTTCCAAAGATTTCCAGAAATGTATCATATGACCCTAACCTCGAAAGGACTCAACCTCTAACCTCTGATTAACTTCAGCCCTATTTCAGCTGAAAACAGAGGAATCTGTCCTTAGTATCCTATAAGTTGAAAACTTGTTAACTTTGAACATCCTGATTAAGGGAAGGAGTTACATCAAAATTTTAGTGCTCTGGATTAAAACTTTCAAGTTTTACAATGAAGTTGCTCATTTAGTGGGGTGTGACGTCGATGCGTCACCAGTTCATGTCGGTACTACGTCCTCACAAAGAAAAACCTATACCGGACTTAGCCGGCTTCGTTAGTTCATTGGCACTAAGCGTCTCTCGAACACGGATACTACACGTCTACCATTTTGTGGTTAGACTACCTGCAAATAACTCACACAATCGTCAGACTCGGCTGCACACCGAGCCTAGTATCTATACAGTTCATACACCCGACCGTCATCACTCGCCCGGATGTTCTCAAGCCAAACACGCCTTGAGCTACGGTTCACATTACATACCACGTGACAGAGTCTCCCAAATTGCCCAAAGCACGCCAGGGACAGACGTTGCTCGAATACCCCAAATGATATGAAGAGTCGTAGAGGATATTAAAGCGGGTCGGTTTACCTGCCACCCGTGGGGCTCCACCCATCAGCTTGTGCGCACTGGTGGACAGCGCTTACGTGCACCCCCCAAGACATAATGTGTCCTGAGATGCACGATTTTCCTACATAAGCAAATAGGTTAGTATGCCACTTTCTATACACTAATAACATCCTTATATGGGCTACTAACTCGTTCCTCACTGAATTTTTGAAAAAGATGACATAATGTGTCCTGAGATGCACGATTTTCCTACATAAGCAAATAGGTTAGTATGCCACTTTCTATACACTAATAACATCCTTATATGGGCTACTAACTCGTTCCTCACTGAATGTGACCTTTGTAGCATGTTAAACCTCAAGCAAGCTCTGATACCAGGCTGACACGGCTCCACAGCCTTGTCGAGCCAGGATCACGCTGAGAGGTGCTGCGTTGCACAGCACCGGATAACGCACGTCAAAGATACAAAGCGGAAGCAAAGTTTTATTACATAAACTAGTTTATGAACATTTTTACAACAAAATAGTCCAGTCCACACTCACGGGCGTAGACTATGCATCGAGTTCACGTTCAGCCCCTGAACGTGTCCCCGCTAGCACGCACACACACTAACACGGCGGTGTGCACGACTCCCACTATACGGGGTTCCCCTCCTGGGGTTCCGTCTCCTCCTCGGGAGTCCCTTCCTCATAAACCCCTGCAAAAGCTTCAAACACAAGCAGTGAGCACGATGGCTCAGCAAGTCTGACCCGTCTCCCCTATACATGAAACTTCTACATGAATGGTTTTTGGGTACATGAGGTAAAATAAGTTGCAAAAGACTCGCCTAATTAGTTGAACCTTACTTTCAAGTTTTAGCAGCAGGTTGTGGAAAACCTCACGCTAAGGCACATGAGAGGGCCGCAATCAAACAAGAAACACATTTCTCTCATGTACTTTGCCTAAGGTGGAAAAGAACTTTAATTAGCTCTAAACTACAGCAAGTCATTAACAATCAATGTACAACTTTCAAATCAGCAAACTTTTAACATGTATCTAGCCTGTTCTTTGTACGTCACGGTACAGTGAACAAGTGGTACTCACTGACCATGAGGGACGGTGATTATAATTGTTTTACACCTGCAGGGTTACCCGAATAACCCGTCACGTACGCCCGTACTCGATGTTGCCTACAGCAACCATCACGGACGTCGTACGCAACCACATTTCACCCGTTAGCCAAATATTGAACTGGTCCTACCATCCTGAGCAAGAGGTCTCTGAGCGCGCATCCACAGTGCCGCCAGCCGATTTACACCTAAAGCTCTCAACCTACCCTCTGAACGACAGGCAATGCCTCAATACCCAGCTACCCGAGTTACATCGGTTTCCCAGTTCCCATATAGCCGGTAGGTCTTCGGTACTATTCTAGCTTGTTCAACAGGCCCGCACACGGCTCGGTCCTCAATCGACACAAGCGGAGCTATAGCACCCAGGCCCCAAAGTCCTGCTGCCCTTACTCTCCGCTCGGTCTCATTTTTCTTGCCAGGTGTTTCATTTGCTATCTTTACCCGAGTCAAGTGCCTCTAGCCTATCCTCGCGAGTAGTTCGAACTACTCGACTTGTACCGAATCCTATACTATCTTAGCATTGCAGTAGCTAAACGGAGTTTTCAATCCTAATCCCAACCCATGGTTTTCTTGGCTATGCATTTGGGTTTCAAACAAGATTCTAATGCAAGAAGTAAGTGGGTGCTCAAAGTAAATTCTCAAAACAGTAAAAATTTGTAAAAAAGTTAATGCAAACAGGAGCTTGCCTTGCTGCTCTTGGTCGTATGCTAGCTGTTCCTCTGGAGTGACGAAGTCTAGGACTTCAGGTTCCTCCTCAACCTTAGCGACTACATATGGTAAATACAAACATATGTCAATTTGAGATGCATTTGAGTTGAAGTTAAACTTGTGAGAGTTATAAGTCTTACTAGACGGACCCAATGACTCTGAAATTATTACTGTGATTTGGATACAACCTAAACAAAGACTTGACCAAGTTTAATTTGCAGCAAAGCTCATTTGAGCCCTCCACAAATAATTATGTACTTGGCCTTAATTGGATCTACTAGGGTGTTCTTGGGATTTTCATGGAGCAAGCCATGACTTTATGAAAACTAGATTTTCAGAGGGTTCTAACAGAGTTGGTCTCACTTAATTTGAAGGTTCCTAGCTAAAGATATGAGCTAAACAATTTCAGAGAAATTCTAAAAATGTTTCTGGACATTTTCTATTTTCTCTGGAACAGTTTTATTAATCACACCATTAGGTGGATCAAATTAGCTCAAATGGATCTGAAATTTTTGTGGTAGCTCAGGGATATTTTGACGAACATCTCAGAAAAGTTTCAGAATTTTCCTTCAAAGGGTTCTCCAGTTAAAATTCTAAACAGTTCAAATTTTAAAAAATTAATTCTGGGGAACTAAGGATTTTCATGAAGTGAAACTTGATTTTCTGGGCAGTACTCAGAGAGCTGAATCCAACAAAATTTGCTTCACTCGATTTGGAGTTTTCTAGCCAAAGTTATGTGGGTTTGAAGTTTGAACTAAAACTAAAAATCAGGGAAATGTTTAAAACACTGCACGTGGGTCCCATTCTCGAGCCTCGTTTTCTGGGCAGTACTCAGAGAACACTGCACGTTTTCTGGGCGACGGTGGTGCGGTTCATTCTCGGACGCTACTGCCTAATTTTCAACACGATTCCTTCCTACGTGACCCTTGGAGCATGGCGCACACGCCGGGCATCTCCTCAGACCTCGACATCACCGGAAACCTAGTCGGCAACCGTGGAGGCGGAAGAGGAGCTCGGGTCCGACGGTGCTAGCTCGTCTCTGCCATGAACATGATCAGCCAATGGGTTGCAAAGCACCACTGGGGCACGAGGAAGCTAACCCTGCCCTCCTCTTGGCCGGAGATCGCCGGGAAAGTAGACCTCACCGGCGACCCGAGCCGTTTTCACCGGCGGTGGCCAAACTCCGGTGCTCTGCTCACTAGGTCGATCATCGCTGCTAAGATTTGGCTGAGGTGACTGTGAGGTGCTATCCTAGCTTCAGCTCGACCAAGATTACCAGTGATCAAGTGATCGAGATGAATCTTGAGTTTTGGTCCTCGGTGCTCTATATGGTGATCATCAGGTAAAATGGAAATTCCGGTTAACCAGCGCTAAGCGGGACCTAGGGAGTTCGGGGAGAGCTACTAGACTTCGATGCTAACCTCAGAGACACGTTTGTCGCGCTGGAGAAGATTAGAGCTGCTCGGGCGACGGCGTCGAGTCGGAGGAGCTCTCGGGTTGACTGAGCGATGGAAGATCGGCTCGGACAGGCTCAACCGAAGCTGGTCACGAGCATCTGAAGGCTGTAATACGTCGAGCAAGGACCGGAAGTGCCGTTTGTGGCCTCAGCTCGCTGTGGAAGGGACTGTGTTGGCCGGTCGACAGCGAGGTGATGCGGTGGAGCTGTGCGGCGATCAGCTCGGGTTTCTCAGCGCTGGAAATGTTGAGGCGGCGTGAAAACGGGTTGCTTCCGGCGGCAGCTCGAAGATATATAGCTGGGGATGTCGGTTTGGGGCTCTGATCGGCGACCAGGAGGTGGCAGCGGTCGGAAATCGCCGTGGCGCTCGCGCGGTCACGCGCAAGAACCGAGCTGCAGTGATTTGAGTCGGTTAAACATTAGTGAGGCTGACATGTGGGTCCCACTCCGGTTTTAACCTCTGAAATTGAATTTTCCCCACCGCTCTAAACAGTAGAGACCCAGATAACCCTGGTCATTTGAATTATCTACCCTCTGGCCATTTGAATTGGATAGAATTCAAATTGGGGATTGTTTGAATGCATTTTCAGCGCATATGCAGTTTGAAATTCAAATGGAGTTTGAATTTGCTAAACTTAGCTCATATCAAGATCAACTCCAAATGGAGTGAAAATTGGTGTGTGGGCTCACAAAAATGTGCTGAGTAAGAATATGCCTCCCACTTTTGAATTCATAGGATGGAAGTACTTTAAATTTGAATTTGGGTTTAAACTAACCTCTTTCTAGCTATACCCAAAAATACCCCAAAAAGGTTTTGGATTTGGGTAAATTTTGGCATGAGCATTCCTAGCAACGTGTTGGAGTTTTTCATAAGCTCAGCCCCTAGATGATGCATGTGGGAAATGCCACTTCTGCATTTTGTGAGTTTATTCTGTAATAAGCATGTTGATGGTGTTTACTTGCTCTTCAAATGTATTCATCAAGTTTCTTCAAATGAAGTGTGTGTGTGGTGATGAACACTTTGAATATGTGCCAAAAACATAGGCCGTTACACCGACCTTCGACGAAACTCGACGCCTGTGCACATCTTCGCCCGAGGAACACGTTGGTGCACTCACCGGAGCTCGGCGATGGTCGGAACCATGCTAGCGACAGTGACAGCAGCGACCCCCAATCCGGTGATGTCGCCTGAGCTACCCAGGGCCCTATTTTTGGAACGGTTTCCTCCTACAGCTCCGTGGTGGCATGCTGAGCATGAAAATGAACTTGGTTTGCCACGGAAACGGCCGGAGCTAGGACCTCACTGTCGACCTAGGGCTAAAACGGCGGCGATCGGAAAAATTCGAAGAACAGCAACCCTAGTCGATGGTTTTCACCGGTTGCTGATCCTAGGTGGCCGTGGACAGGTGCAGAACGTGTGTGTAGCTCAGAATCCACTGTGGTGGACTAACCATTACGAATTTTGGAGTTTTGAGCGACTCGGTTCTTTGAACACCGAGAAGTAAACTGGGAAATTCTCCCCCGACAGGGCACGAAAGGGGGTAGGGTTTTCACCGTGAGTTTGAGCAGACTCTGGCGCGTCTAGTTGGTGTTGATCGTCGGCCAAAAGAGTGCTTAGAACGGAGGTGCACCAGGGAACTGAGAGGGCGGCCGGAGATGGTTTTTGTTTCGGTTGTGTGCGAGGCATACGGGAGAGAGTGAGGGAGGTTCACGTGGGCCAGCGTGTTGATTACGTGCTGCACTCGGCGTTTTCAGCCCCAGGGCAGGAGGTGGCACAGAGACGAGGTGGTCGGGCGCCGGCGCTCCGGAGCTGGTGCGCACGCACGCTGTGTTCGAGTGAAAAGAACAGAGAAGACTTCAGTTGGAAGTCTACTGACCAGTGGGCCCCCTCCCCTCTAATCCTTTTCTCTTTTTCATTTTTGTTTTCACTGAAAAGATCTCAGCTACTCACACTTGAATGAGAGACTTAGCCACAAAGTCATGGGTTGAATTTGATTTCCTCAATTTGAAATTGGTTTGGCTAAATTTGCTGCACATTTGAATTTGAAATTCAAATTCAGTTTTGAATTAATGCAAATTTAGCTCCCAACAAGATGAACTCCAATGAGGATGAAAATCGGTGGACTAACTCAGAATAATGTGCTGAGTTTGAATATGAAGTCAACTTTTGAATTCAAGTGATGAAAACTAGCTGAAATTTGAATTTGCATTCAAATAGCCCTTTTTACAAATGTCTCCAAAAGTGGCTCAAAAGAGTTTGGATTTGCATGAAACTTGGCATGAGCATTCCTAAAAGTATTTAGGACCAAATAGTGAACTCATCCTCTACTGTTTATGTGTGTGAGCTCCTACTATTTGAAGTTGTGGGTTTTCCTCTAATCACCCTCTTGATTGTGTTTACTTGCTCTTCACAAATGTTCATGAGCTACTCACCAAATGAGCTGTGGTGTGGTGATGCGATGAACATTTTAGCAAGTCAATTCTTGGGCTTTTACATCCCTCCCCCCTTAAAAAATCTCGTCCCAAGATTATAAAGGAAGAGACGAAGATGTAATAGGATCTAACCCGTGATGAGACGCGATGAAGTCCAGGTAGTTTGAGCGCAGGAACTCCTCGCTCTCCCACGTCGCTTCTTCAGCGGTGTGGTTGCTCTACAGTATCTTGTAGAACCACAGCATTCGGTTACGCGTGGTCCGAGCCTTCTCATCAATAATCGCCACCGGATATTCAGCATACATCAAATCCGGTTGCAGCTCGCCAATGTCTTCGGTGGGAACAGCAGCCGTATACTTCAGACATTTCCATAGTTGTGAAACATGGAAAATGTCGTGAACACCAGCGAGAGATGCCGGTAGCTCCAGTCTATACGCCACTGGTACACACTTCTCAGTGATAGCATAGGGTCCATTAAATCGGGGAGCGAGCTCCCCCTTCATGCCGGATCGGTGCACGCCTTTCATCAGAGATACACGGAGGTACACGTGTTCCCCGACATCGAAGTGTAGCGGCCTACGCCTCTTATCAGCGTAACTTTTCTGCCGGTATTGAGCAGCCTTCAAGTTGGCTTGAATCATCCGAACGCGCTCTTCGGCGTCCTTCACCACATCAACCACGAACGTGATCCTTTCACCGAACTCGTACCAGTTCAATGGGGTGCGGCACTTGCGACCGTAGAGAGCCTCATATGGTGCCATCTTGATACTCGCTTGATAGCCATTGTTGTACGAGAATTCCACCGACGGTAGATGATCATCCCAGTTTCTACCGTGGTGGATGTCACACGCTCTCAACATGTCTTCTAATACTTGGTTCACCCTCTCCGTTTGCCCATCTGTCTGAGGGTGATAGGCGGAGCTTCTAATCAGCTTAGTACCCAAAGCAGCGTGCAACTGCTCCCAGAAACGATATACAAATAGTGCCCCTCGATCTGAGATTATGGTCTTGGGTACCCCATGCAAGCATAGGATTCTTGCAATGTAAAACTCCGCATACTTGCTGGCATGGCAATGTGTATGCACGGGAATGAAGTGAGCCGATTTGGTTAACCAGTCAACGATTACCCAAATGGAATCATGCTTGTTGGAAGTCAGGGGTAATCCCACAATGAAATCCATGCCGGGATTTTCAGGGGTTGCAACAGCCCTGATTTTCTCATGTGATCTGCTTTCACTCGTCTACACGTATGACACTCGGATACGTATTTAGCCACTTCCCGCTTCATCCGTGTCCACCAAAATTTTCTTTTTCAAATCTTGGTACATTTTGTTGCTTAGATGAGAATTTAGACAAGTGAGCTTCATCAAGGATATTCTTCCTCAGCACCATATTCCGCGGTACGACTAAGCGGTCATTGAACCACAGCGTCCCCTCATCATCTTTCCGGAAACATTTAATATCCCCACTGTCTATCTGTCTCCGGAGATGTGACATACCCTTGTCAACCTTCTGAGCTGCAATGATATCCTCCCTAATGGTAGGGATTAGAGCAAGGTTGTAGACTGATCCATAAGGAACCAAGTATAAACTCGGCTCTTCCTCTTCCACCGGTGTAATGGTGAGGTTATGGACATGTGACTTCTGACTCAACGCGTCGGCAACCACATTTGCCTTGCCGGGGTGGTAATGAATCTCAATCTCATAGTCTTTGATTAATTCTAACCACCTCCTTTGTCTCATATTCAGCTTCTTCTAGGTGAAGATATATTTTAAGCTCTTGTGGTCGGTGTAGAGATGCACCAAATTCCCCAGGAGATAGTGCCTCCACATTTTTAGCACCAAAACCACAGCAGCGAGCTCAAGATCATGAGTCGGATAGTGCTGCTCATGGTTTCGAAGTTGGCGTGAGCCATACGCGACCACACGTCCTTATTGCATCAACACGCAGCCGAGCCCGATATCATACGCATCACAATACACATCGAAGGGCTTGGTCGTATCCAGTTGATCTAAGACCGTGGCTGTTGTGAGATGCTTCACCAATGCTTGGAATGCTACTTCACATGCTGAGTTCCAATCATATTTTGTTCCTTTCTTCAATAATTCTGTCATCGGCTTAGCAAGCTTGGAGAAGCTTGGAATGAACCTCCGGTAATATCCCGCTAAACCGAGGAAGCTTCTGACTTCATGGACAGAAGTGGGGGCTTTCCATTTCAACACTTGTTCAATTTTGCTTGGGTCAACCGCAATGCCTTATGCTGAGATGATGTCCCAAAAATGGAACTTGGCTGATCCAAAACACGCATTTGCTGAACTTGGCATAGGGTTTATGGTCCCGCAATCATTGAAGAACGACTCTCAAGTGTTCGACGTGTTCTGCTTCTGACTTGGAGTAAACTAAGATATCATCAATGAATACCACAACGAACATGTCCAGCTCCGACATGAACACCGAGTTCATGAGATACATGAAATGTGCCGGAGCGTTAGTGAGACCAAAAGATATGACGAGATATTCATATAAGCCATATCTCGTCGAGAAGGCCGTCTTCGGAATATCCTCCGCCCGGATTTTTATTTGATGATACCCGGAGCGAAGGTCCATCTTGGAGAACACACTTGCACCAACAAGCTGATCAAACAGGATGTCAATACGGGACAGTGGATATTTGTTCTTGATGGTGACAGTGTTGAGCGGCCGGTAATCCACACACAGCCTCAAGATTTCATCCTTCTTCTTGACGAACAGCGCCGAGCATCCCCAAGGTGAGGAACTCGGTTAAATGAAACTCTTGCTCAACAAATCATTGAGCTGTTCTTTCAACTCAGCCAGCTCGTTCGGAGCCATTTTGTAGGGTCTCCGTGATATGGGAGTAGTCCCGGGTGCAAGTTCAATCTTGAACTCCAAATCCTATTCAGGTGGCATGCCCGGGGATCATCCGGAAACACGTCGGGATACTCTTGAACTACAGGGATGTCTTCTAACTTAGAAGCTTCAGTGTTATAGGTGGCTGAAACTTCCGGGACAGGGTTTTCTAACACCATTGAATGCGGACGGTAAAATGGAGAATTCAAATGAACCGTCCTTGATAGATTTTCCATGACAGCGCCATGTTAGCGTAACCATGACATCCCTAAGATTGCATCAATCTTCTGTCCCGTAAGGATTATCAAAGTGGTGGGATATATCTTCCCACCTAAGCACAGTGGTGCTTTTGGAATCATCATATTTGCTGAAATCTTCCCTCCCGGTGAGCAGATCATATATGAGCACTCAGTTGGAAAGATTTGCAGTTGATGCTTAGACACATAGGATGCACTTATGAAACTGTTGGTTGCACCCGAATCAAATAATATGATGATTGCTTAATCGTTGAGAGTGAACGTACCTGCCAGCACGTTTTCTCCCTCCGGGGCGTCCTCATTGTCGAGGTTGCGAACGCCCCCCGGTTCCCTGACCTCCCTTCTTGACCGGAGGTTGGCCTCGAGCACCGCCCTGATATTGGGATTGCCCGCTGCTCTGCTGCCCCTGGGGACAGTCCTTCGAGAAATGAACCGCCTGGCCACACGTGTAGCAGGTGTAGTGAGGCGGTCCTCCGCTGATCGGAGGACGGAAACCTGGGGCACGTTGTGGCGGTGGAAACGCCGGGGTACCATCTGCTGCTGCTTCTGCTGTTGCGGTCGTGGTGGTGGCATCAGCGGTCGGAACGGGGGTGGCAACCCCGTGGAGGCAAACCTTAGCCTCCAGTTGAGGGCGGGAAATGCCGTGATGGACAGCCAATCTGTTCATATGGATTGTCTCGCCGTGAAGCTCAAGGAGAGAACCAGCGGTGGAGATAATTTCGAGAGTGCTTACAGCGCACTCCGCAATGTTCTCCTTCCGACGATAAAGCGACTGAACGAACAACACAATCAGTTGCATCGTCTGAAGAAGGCGAAGAAGAAAAGCCGTGTTGACATCACGGCTTTGCAACAACAGGTGCTGGCCCTGACCCAGCAGAATGAGGTCCTCACTCAAGAGCGTGATGACACGATTGAGGAGGGGCAAGGCTGGGAAGAGGACTACAACCAGGCCATGGACGAGGTGCACGCGTTACTGGACCTCGTGTCTCCGGTAATGGGCCTACCGATGGTAGGTGCTGTACCCATGGTTTTGGGTATCCCAGCGATGGGGGAACCAGAACCAGAAGAGGAGGTCATGGACCCGGAGCCACCAGAAGAGGTAGCGGAGGAGGACGACCCACAGGAGGTCGAGTTCTACTCCGAGTAGTAGGTTACGTTGCCAAGTAGGGCAGCGAGGGTGGTATAAGAAAAACTTTTGTAGTCGGTGACATGTCGTGTAGACAGTAGTATATGTATAGGTAGTGACGACATGAGCACGACTTCTCGGAGAACCGAGAATAATGTATCTTGTATAAAGTTTATGCTTTATCAATATATGTGAATGTTGTGCAAGTTATTCATGTGTCACTTCAATACCTACTGTTTCATTTGGAATTTTAAGTATGACATGTGCTGATCGCTGCTGTTTTGAATTTCAGAATGACTCGCACTCGTGCAAACCCAGATGTTGGGGGTTCTAGTCAGGGGGGAGAGACCTCCCAACAGCCTCCCGAGGATTCCTTGGGATAGCAACAGCAGCAACAGCAATAGCAACAACCACCACCGCCACCGCCAACGGTTACATTGGCCGACATCGTTGCGGCGATGGCGGGTTCTCATCAGCAGCACACAGAGTTCTTGCAGACTCTCATTGCAAATACGTCTCGACCAAAGAGGCGTCAAGATCGCGAGGAGCGCCAACAAATCTCCTACTCCGACTTTCTGGCTACTCATCCCCCGGTATTCTCAAGGGCGGATGAACCCATCGATGCTGACAACTGGCTCCGCACGATGGAGATGAAGTTCGGGCTGCTCCAAGTGAGTGAGCAGCGCAAGACTCAGTTCACGGTCCAACAGCTTCAAGGATCCGCGAGTGCTTGGTGGGCGAACTATTGTGCCTCGCAACCCACCGAGCAAGTTATGGCCTGGGCGGAATTCCGGACGGCCTTCAGGGCCTATCACATACCGCCGGGTATTATGAAGAGGAAGACACATGAGTTCCTTCGCCTGCAGCAAGGAAGCAGGAACGTGCTGGAATACTCCAGGGCATTCAATGATCTCGCACTCTACGCTTCTTATCACGCCGATACCGACGAAAAGCGGCAGGATCATTTTTACCAGGGGCTTAACCCGCTCCTGAAGGACAAGCTGGCGATGTTCAATCGCGGCAGCCTCAATGATATCATAGATGCTGCGATTTTTCAGGAGGACTCCGGCAAGAAGTTAGCGGCGGCGGAGAGGAAGCGAAGGGCGCCGCAAAGCAGCGGATAAAGGAGGTGGTCCTTCTCAAAAATACCGGATGGTGGATCGCTCACCATCAGGTCCACGCTGGCAGCCACCACAGAGGCCGATGCCATTCCGCAGTCGGCCATATTCTCCACCGGCATTCAGGCCGGCACTACCAGCACCACCTCCGCAACAACAACAGCAGCAGCAGGCGATGCCACGTGCGTATGCACCTCAGCAGCGCATGCCAGGCTTTCGTCCCCCAAGCACCGGCCAATCAGCAGCGACATGCTACAAATGTGGTCGCCCAGGACACTTCGCCAACAACTGTCCTGAGAGGCAAGGCGGCGGAGTTGCACCGCAGTTTCCGGGGAGGAATCAGCCCCGGAACCCCACTAATGCGCAGCGGGCAAATCCTAGGCCCAGCACTGTTCACTAACTCGCCATAGAGGACATGCCAGAAGGAGAGCCAATCCTTGCGGGTATGTTCTAACTCCACCAGCACCCGCCATAGTGTTATTTGATTCAGGCGCCACACATAATTTTATTAGCCAAACTTTTATTGCTAAACACAGCTTGCAAATACTACCCACCGAAAGTCCATATTTGATTTGTTCACCGGGTGGGAAGATTTCAACAAGCATGATGGTTTCTAAAGTACCATTATGCTTAGCGGGTAAAGTATACCCCACGTCTCTCATAGTTTTAGAGGGACAAAAGGTTGATGTCATTCTAGGGATGTCATGGTTAACCCGCCATGGCGCTGTTTTAGACACCGTCCTTCGAGTCGTGCATCTCCACCCAGAAATGCACGAGTCACATTCATTATTTCTGGACAGTCCAGAAATAAAACTTTCAAGTGTATATCAATCCACAACCATCAGATTGGAAGACATTCCAGTAGTCCGTGAGTTCCCTGATGTGTTCCCGGATGATTTACCGGGGATGCCGCCCGACCGAGAGGTGGAGTTCAAGATTGAACTTGCACCGGGAACTATGCCAATCTCCTGAAGGACGTACAAGATGGCGCCCAGGGAATTGGCTGAACTGAAGAGGCAGTTAACGGACCTTCTGGAAAAGGATTTTATTACACCGAGTTCCTCACCATGGGGCTGTTCGGCATTATTCGTGAAGAAGAAGGACGAGACGTTGCGGCTTTGCATGGACTATCATCCACTAAATGCCGTGACCATTAAGAACAAGTACCCGTTGCCACGGATCAACATGTTGTTTGATCAGTTGGTCGAAGCAAAGATCTTTTCCAAGATGGACTTAAGATCCGGGTACCATCATATTAAGATACGGGATGAGGATATTCCGAAGACAGCTTTCTCGACGAGGTACGGACTTTATGAGTACCTGGTTATGTCCTTCGGCCTCACCAATGCTCTAGCTCACTTCATGTATTTGATGAACTCGGTATTCATGCCGGAGCTGGACATGTTTGTCATGGTCTTCATCGACGACATATTGGTATATTCCAAGTCGGAGGAAGAACACACGAAGCATCTGCGTATAGTCTTGCAATGGCTGCGGGATCACACGCTATATGCGAAATTCAGCAAGTGCGAATTCTGGATATCGCAAGTGCCTTCTCTCGGGCATATTATCTCAGCGGAGGGTATCACGGTAGACCGGAGTAAGATCACACATGTGCTGAATTGGAAGTCCCCGAGGACTGTTCACGAGGTGCGGAGTTTCCTCGGTCTCGTGGGATATTATTCGGAGGTTCATTCCGAACTTCTCAAAGATTGCCAAGCCTATGACAGAGCTGCTAAAGAAGGCTACCAAATATGTTTGGAGTCCAGCATGTGAAGCAGCGTTCAAGGCATTAGTGAAGCACCTAACATCAGCACCGGTTTTGGCACAGCTAGACACAACAAAACCGTTCGATGTGTACTGCGATGCATCTGGCATTGGGCTCGGATGTGTGCTGATGCAAGACCGAAGGGTGGTCGCGTATGGTCACGGCAGCTCAGAAACCATGAGCAGAATTATCCAACTCATGACTTGGAGCTCGCTGCCGTGGTACTCGCACTTAAAATGTGGAGGCACTACCTACTCGGTAACCTCGTACATTTATATACCGACCACAAAAGCCTCAAGTATATATTCACTCGGAAAGAGCTGAACATGAGGCAACGAAGATGGTTGGAGCTTATAAAGGATTACGAAATAGAGATTCATTATCACCCCAGCAAGGCAAACGTAGTGGCGGATGCGCTGAGTCGCAAGTCACACGTCAACAATCTGACCATCACACCGTTGGAAGAGAGCGAGCCACGACTGCATGTGACTCCACAAGGAGCTCTATACAACTTAGCTTTGATCCCAACCATCCGTGAAGAGATAGCGGCAGCTCAGAAACATCACAAGGGCATGTCGTATTTGCGGAGACGTGTAGGCAGTGGGAGCTGAAATGTTTCCAGAAATACGGAGACAGCGTCCTATGGTTCAAGGACCAGATTGTCGTACCCCGTAACCCGGAGTTACGGAAGAAAATCTTTGATGAGGCTCACTTGTCAAAGTTTTCTATTCACCCCGGCAGTAACAAAATGTATCAAGAACTCAGAAGCAAGTTTTGGTGGACACGGATGAAGCGGGAGATCGCAAAGTACGTGTCTGAGTGTGATACATGTTGAAGGGTGAAGGCAGACCACATGAGAAAACCGGGACTGCTACAACCACTGGGCGTTCCTGCCTAGAAGTGGGAAGATGTGAGCATGGACTTCATCGTCGGTTTACCCACCACTTTTCAGAAGCATGATTCTGTGTAGGTGATCGTCGACCGGCTCACCAAAGTTGCCCATTTCATCCCAGTTAACACCAACTACAACGCCAAGAAGTATGCTGAATTATACATCTCACGAAGCCTATGCTTGTATGGCGTACACCGCACCATCATATCGGATCGGGGCACTTTATTTGTGTCCTGTTTTTTGGAGCAGCTACACGCTACGTTGGGGACGAAGCCGATCCGTAGTTCAGCGTACGACCCGCAGACGGACGGGCAAACCGAGCGGGTAAATCAAATTTTATAAGCTATGCTACGAGCTTGTGCTATCAACCACGGTAAGAATTGGGATGATCTCTTACCGTTGGCCGAGTTCTCATACAACAATGGGTACCAAGCCAGCATCAAGATGGCGCCCTATGAGGTTCTATACGGGAGAAAATGCCGCACACCACTGAATTGGTGTGAGTCTGGCGAAAAGGTCACCTTCGGGATTGATCTTGTCAATAATGTGGAGGAGAAGGTTCAGCTGATTCAAGTGAATATAAAAGCCGCACAATCCCAAAAAAAACAATATGCGGACCGGAGACGACGCCCGTTACAATTCGAAGTCGGGGATCACGTGTATCTATGTGTATCTCCAATGAAGGGTGTGAACAGATTCAGGGTGAGAGGAAAGTTGGCACCCCGAGTCATCGGTCCATTCCAGATTACGGAAATATGTGGATCGGTAGCATACCGGTTGGAATTACCATAAGCACTCTTCGGGGTGCACGACGTCTTTCACATTTCCCAGCTGAGGAAGTTTCTTAAGCTATCAACTACCATTCAGCTCGGGGATATTGAAGAACTGAAACTGGATCTCACGTATCGGGAGGAACCAGTTCAAATCATTGATGAAAAGGCCCGAACCAGACGCAACCATACATTGTGGTTCTACAAAGTTCTATGGAGTAATCACTCCGTAGATGAAGCGACATGGGAGAGCGAAGGATTTCTTTGTGCTAACTACCCCTACTTTTCCACGTCGCATATACGGTAATTTTCCACCATCCTCTCTCTCATTTTCACCTTATAATATTGGGACGAGATTCTTTTAAGGGGGGAGGAATGTAAGGGCCTAAGTTTTTGGCACATATCCAAAGTGTTCATCACACCACACACACCTCATTTGAGGAAACTTTATGAACACCTTTGAATAGTAAGTAAACACCATTAACATGGTCATTAGAGGATAAACTAACAAAATGCAAAAGTGGCATTTCTCACATGCATCTTATAGGGGTTGAGCATATGAAAAACTCATACACCTTGCTAGGAATGCTCATGCCAAATTTCACTCAAATCCAAAACCTTTTTGAGGTATTTTTGGGTATAACTAGAAAGAGGCTAGTTTGAACTCAAATTCTTATTCAAACTACTTTGAGCCCATGAATTCAATAGTGGGATCCATATTCACACTCAGCACATTTTTGTGAGCTCACACACAAATTTTCACTCCATTTGGAGTTGCTCTTGACATGAGCTAATTTTAGCAAATTCAAACTCAATTTGAATTTCAAACTGCATATGTGCTGAAAATATATTCAAACACTCCACAATTTTAATTCTATCCAATTCAAATGGCCAGTTGGTAGATAATTCAAATGTCAAAGGATATTTGGGTCTCTACTGTTTAGAGCAGTGGGGAAAATTGAATTTCAGAGGTTAAAACGGGAGTGAGTCCCACATGTCAGCCTCACTAGCAAATTCAACCGACTGAAGACAGGGCACTCGGTTTCTCGGGCTTCATCCGAGCGTGCCACCGAGCTGATCGCCGGGCCAGCTCCTGCTCGGTCTGAGCTGTGTCAACCGACGTCGCTCCCCTCCCTCTTATCCCCACAGACGAGCCGGCCGGAGGCAGAAACGATCAGTCCGTTGCTCCCTCGCGCAAGAAATTGACCAGAGCCGCCTCTACTCCTCGGATCCTCGGCCACCCGCCAAGCTCGCGTGTGAGCCTCGGCTGAGCAGCAAAACGGCACCACAGGAGTCTCCACAACCCCCTCAAACCATCATCGAGTGAGCTCGTGCTCCCTACACCGAGAAACACTCGTTTCCATGGTGGCCGATACAAAACTGAGAGGAGGTGCTCTCATGGACAGCCTCACCCCGGGATTGTCACGGGCAAGCAAAGCTACTTCTGGATGTGCAAGAACCTCCTACAGCTCACCTCCGAAGCTTGAGCTAAGGGGTTGAGCGTCGACGGCGAATTTTGCAGTTTGCTTCCATCTGGTGCAAAGTCACCTTTGGGTAAGAAATTTTAAAATTCCCGTTTGGTTCTCGTTTAGATTCCACAAAACTTCACACGACTAAACTCGGTGGCACATAAGTTAGCTTCACGAAACCTAGCATGAAAACCCCTGTGCACGGCGTGTTTCCAAGTTTTCCGACGGCGGCTTTATCGGGAGGCAACGGGTGCATGGTGAGACCCACCTTGGAGCTATTCCCGGGCCTGTCCACCACCATGCCGAGCTTCCTGAGCCACCACTGGTGCTGTAGAGCCACTTCACCAAGCTTTTGGCAGGCTAGCACGTCGGAGCGACGTCGCCGAACTCTTCCCAAGCCGCCGCACCATCGCGGGCTCGGTTAGAGCCAACGTAGAGATGGGGAAACCCTCCCAACGCGTTCAGCGCACAAAATTAGGGGCTGGCGGCGAGTCAGAGCACGGGAGCTGACCAGACGGTCGAGTTCGGTGGTCCTCCGGCGACCTCGGCGGCGCTACCGCGCGGGAGGCGCGAGGTAGAAGACGACCGGGGCCGGGCCTGCTGACAGTGGGAGGAAACCAGGGGATTGGATCGTCTGTGGGCGCGGATCCGCTGTGGCAGCACGGAAATTAAACCTGTAGCCCCGTGTGTCATCGGTTCAGCACACGACACGTGTCCCTTGGGCCCACAGGCAGATTTAAACATTTCCCCGATTTTCAGATTTTGTACAAACTTCAAACCCACATAACTTTGGCTAGGTAACTCCAAATTGAGTGAACCAAATTTTGTTGGATTCAGCTCTCTGAGTACTTTCCAAAAAATCAAGTTTCACTTTATGAAAATCCTTATTTATCCATAATTAATTCTTCAAAATGTAAACTGTTTAGAATTTTAACTGGCGAATCCTTTGGAGGAAAATTCTGAAATTTGGCCAGCATGTTCACCAAAATATACCTGAGCTATCATGAAAATTTCAGATTCATTTGAGCTCATTTGATCCACCTAATGGTGTGATTAATAAAACTGTTCCAGAGAAAATGAAAAATGTCCAGAAACATTTTTCAGAAATTATCTGAACTTGTTTAGCTCATATCTTTGGTTAGGAACTTTCAAATTAAGTGAAACCAACTCCATTAGAACCTTATGAAAATCTAGTTTTCAGAAAGTCATGGCTTGCTCCATGAAAATCCTTAGAACACCCTAGGAGCTCCAATTAGTGCCAAGTACATAGTTATTTGTTGAGAACTCAAATAAGCTTTCCTGCAAATGAAACTTGGCCAAGTCTCTGTTTAGGTTGTATCCAAACCACAGTAAAAATTTCAGAGTCATTGGGTCTGTTTAGCTAGACTGATAGCTTTCACAAGTTTAACTTCAATTTAAATGCATTTAAATTGACACATATTTGTATTTATCACATGTAGTCGCTAAGGTTGAGGAGGAACCCGAAGTCTTAGACTTCGTCACTCCATAGGAACAGCTAGCCTACGGCCAAGATCAGCAAGGCAAGGTCCGGTTTGCATTAACCATTTTTACAAATTTTACTGTTTTGAGAACTTACTTTGAGCACCCACTTAATTTTTGCATTAGAGTCTTGTTTGAAAACCCAAATGCATAGCCAAGAAAACCCTGGGTTGGGATTAGGTTTGTAAACCTCGTTTAGCTACTGCAATGCTAAGATAGTGTAGGATTCGGTACAAGTCGAGTAGTTGGAACTACTCGCGAGAATAGGCTAGAGGCACACTACTCGGGTAAAGGTAGCAAATGAAACACATGGCAAGGAAAATGAGATCGAGCGGAGAGTAAGGGCAGCAGGACGTTGGGGCCTGGGTGCCATAGCTCCGCTTGTGTCAATTGAGGACCGAGCCATGTGCGGGCCTGTTGAACAAGCTAGAACAGTACCGAAGACCTACCGGATATATGGGAACCGGGAAACCGATGTAACTCGGGTAGCTGGATATTGAGGCATTGCTTGTCGTCCAGAGGGTAGGTTGAGAGCTTGAGTTGTAAATCGGCTGGCGGCACTGCGGATGCGCGCACAGAGACCTCTTGCTCGGGACGATAGGACCGGTTCAATATTTGGCTGACGGGTGAAAGGTGGTTGCGTACGACGTCCGTGATGGTTGCTGTAGGCAACATCGAGTACGGGCGTACATGACGGGTTATTCGGGTAACCCTGCAGGTGTAAATCGATTATAATTGCCGCCCCTCGCGGTCAGTGAGTACCACTTGTTCACGGTACAGTGACGTACAAAGAACAGGCTAGATACATGTTAAAAGTTTGCTGATTTGAAAGCTGTACGTTGATTGTTAATGAC
Source organism: Neostapfia colusana (assembly GCA_030760725.1). Lineage (NCBI taxonomy): Eukaryota > Viridiplantae > Streptophyta > Magnoliopsida > Poales > Poaceae > Neostapfia > Neostapfia colusana. The sequence goes on along the minus strand of JASWHV010000008.1, from coordinate 78,532,785 downwards.
TTGCTGTAGTTTAGAGCTAATTAAAGTTCTTTTTGACCTAGGGCAAAGTACATGAGAGAAATGCGTTTCTTGTTTGATTGCGGCTCTCTCATGTGCCTCAGCGTGAGGTTCTCCACAACCTGCTGCTAAAACTTGAAAGTAAGGTGCAAATAATTAGGCGAGTCCTTTGCAACTTATTTACCTCATGTACCCTAAAACCCTTCATGTAGCAGTTTCATGTATAGGAGAGACGGGTCAGACTTGCTGAGCCATCATGCTCACTGCTTGTGTTTGAATCTTTTGCAGGGGTTTATGAGGAAGGGACTCCCGAGGAGGAGACGGAACCCCAAGAGGGAAACCCCGTCGAGTGGGAGTCGTGCACGCCGCCGTGTTTGTGTGTGTGCGTGCCAGCGGGGACACGTTCATGGGCTGAACATGAACTCGATGCATAGTCTACGCCCGTGAGTGTAGACTGAACTTATTTTGTTGTAAAAATGTTCATAAACTGGTTTATGTAATAAAACTTTGCTTCCGCTTTGTATCTTTGATGTGCGTTATCCGGTGCTGTGCAACGCAGCACCCCTCAGCGTGATCCTGGCTCGACGAGGCCGTGGGGCCGCGTCAGGTTCTTTGAACACCGAGAAGTAAACGGAGAAATTCTCCCCCGACAGCGCACGAAAGCGGGTAGGATTTTCACCGTGAGTTCGAGCAGCCTCTGGCGCGTCTAGTTGGTGTTGATCGTCGGCCACAAGAGTGCTTAGAACGGCGGCTCACCGGGGAACCGAGAGGTCGGCCGGAGATGGTTTTTGTTTCGGTTGTGTGCGAGGCAGACGGGAGAGAGTAAGGGAGGTTCACGTGGGCTGGCGTGTTGATCACGTGCTGCACTCTGCGTTTTCAGCCCTAGAGCAGGAGGTGGCACAGAGACGAGGTGGTCGGGCACCGGCGCTCGGGAGCTGGCGCGCACGCATGCTGTGTTCGAGTGAAAAGAACAGAGAAGGCTTCAGTTGGAAGTCTACTGACCAGTGGGTCCCCCTCTCCTCTAATCCTTTTCTCTTTTTCATTTTTGTTTTCACTGAAAAGATCTCAGCTACTCACACTTGAATAAGAGACTTAGCCACAAAGTCATGGGTTGAATTTGATTTCCTCAATTTGAAATTGGTTTGGCTAAATTTGCTGCACATTTGAATTTGAAATTCAAATTCAGTTTTGAATTAATGCACATTTAGCTCCCGACAAGATGAACTCCAATGAGGATGAAAATTGGTGGACTAACTCAGAAAAATGTGCTGAGTTTGAATATGAAGTCAACTTTTGAATTCATGTGATGAAACTAGCTGAAATTTGAATTTGCATTCAAATAGCCCTTTTTACAAATGTCTCCAAAAGTGGCTCAAAAGAGTTTGGATTTGCATGAAACTTGGCATGAGCATTACTAAAAGTATTTAGGACCAAATAGTGAACTCATCCTCTCCTGTTTATGTGTGTGAGCTCCTACTATTTGAAGTTATGGGTTTTTCCTCTAATCACCCTCTTTATTATGTTTACTTGCTCTTCACAAATGTTCATGAGCTACCCACCAAATGAGCTGTGGTGTGGTGATGTGATGAACATTTTAGCAAGTCAATTCTTGGACTTTTACAAGTTTGGCGTGAAAGGATTGGGAGCGGGTTGTCAACAGTGGAGGTGGTGGCGCGGATGACTGTCGTCTGCGGCGATGTTCTGTGCGCGAGGGAGGCGAGAAGTGTAACACCCCAAAATCATGTTAAGAGGGGAATTTAAAAATTTTTGGACGTGTTGCATGTTTTGCAACAATTTAAATTCAAACTGGAATTCAATTTAAACTCAAAACAGAAAAGAAATAGAAAAAGAAAAAGGAAAACAGAAAAAAACCGGCCAGTGTGCCGAAACCCACCAGCCGGCCCACCCAGCACCCGCGCCAGCCCGCAGCCGCGCGCGCCCCCTTCCTCCCACTGACAGGCAGGGCCCGCCAGCTTTCTTCTTCCTCGCGCCAGCGCCGCGCTCGGCCGGACTCTCTCTCACCCCGAGTCGAAACCGACCCGGATTTCTGCGTATCTCAGCCGAATTTTGCTCGTGGGCGACGCAAACTCGATCACAACCGAAGGCCGCCCTTCCCCCGTCTATAAAAACCCCGTCCTCATCCCGATTTACTCACGCGATCTGCTGTTTTTACTCCGGTGAGAACCCGAGCCTTCTCCGGCGAATTCTGGCCGATCTACGCTCGGAAATTCCGATCTAACTCGCTGGTCTTGATCCACCGCCTCCGGGGAACTCTGCAGGTGCAGAAAACTCGGTGACTTGCGGTTCAAACACAGCGCCGAGGAGCCTCGCCGTGGTTTCACTTCGGACCTCGTCGCCGATCGCTTTCCAGGACCTCCGAGCTCAAGAAAACCCCCGAGGTGAGATCCCCGACCTCCACTCCACCGATCTATGCCATAAAATCAAAGTTCTAGGAAGAATTCTCGAAGATCTGAAAATCTCCGGCGAGATTGCCGCTTCCCGCCGCCGTGCGCCGCCGGGCAGCGCCGCCCACGCTCGGTTAGAGCGACGTGGCCGCTTGTGCGCCGTCTATTTTAAATCGCACGGTAGACTTTAAATCCCCGCGTACCGGTTCGGCGTGATAATCTCAGCCGTCTGTTTTAAATCGGACGGTCCACGTCAGCCCCGCGTTATAAAGACTGGAAATCTTACGTGCTACCCCTGGGGTTCTCGGAAAATAAGAGCTAGCCCCGGAAACTTCTGATCTAGCCCCTGGAACTTCAGAAAATCATGTAAATTCATTTAAAAATCAGTTTTAGCCCCTGGACTTAATAAAAATTAGGAAAAACTCCTCTGTTATGAGTAGCTAGACCCCTGAAAATTGTTAAAATAACATTTTAGACCCTGTAGTGGGGTGAGTTTATTTTTTTAACCCTGTTTGATATTAAAGTTAGGAAATTGAATATGTGGCTAGTATTTAAAAGTTAAAAAGATGGACAAACATATTGTCAAATTTAAATTAAAAACTTTCTCAGTACTTAGAAAACTTTGGAGTGAGATAAAAATAGATTTTTGGCTGAAATGAATCTGTTTAATTTATTATTCCCTTTTATTAGTTATAGGGACACATTTTAAGTAAAGAATAGTTCTGAAAATAGGGAAAATAAATGTAAAATAGTTTACATCAAAGGAAAAGGTCAAAAATATATTATTAAATATTTTAGATCAGAACCTATTCTGTTTAGATGATGTGTCTTGTTATTTTCATAATAAAGCTCACATTTAGGCATAGGAAATAAATCTGAAAATATAGCAACTAGTAAATGATAGATGAAGTTTCTAAAATCTAAAGAATTCAGTTTAGGGTTGGTAGAAGTTCTGAAGACACATATGAAAAAGGAAAATACCTTTCATGCATACTTGGTAGCAAAAAGGTGTAGTAATTGAATATAAGGAATTTATTTAAATTGGAAACTCATATATAAAGTATGCAAGCATAAATGTGAATACAAAAGTAGGAATCATATACACATGATTAAAAGTGCATGTAAGCCAAAGGTCAACACACATAGAGTAAACACAACACATAGAAGTTGTGAATGGCTTTGTTACATGTGAATGTGTGGTTTGTATGAAGTGGAAGTGTGAACTATGTCTTATGGATTGTTGTTTTTCCTTTGCTATGTGTGATGGTATGATGTAGAACCTGCTCAAGAGCAAGTTATTCCTTTCCAAGATCAGGACTACCCATTTCAAGAGCAGCAGGAAGGAGGCAAGTGTCCTTGACCACTTTGATCCTATACTAGGATGTGTAGATAGAATTATTTGCATTGACCCTAGAATTGCATTACCTTGTTTTCCTTGTAGCTTGGGTTGGGATTTATTTTATCATGTCACTTATTTATATGCTTTTGCTTAGCCATGCTTAGAATGGGATAATTGGGATATGATATCATCCATTTATTTACCTTACTCTTGAATGAGATATTATGAGTTATGTAGAGGTAGGGATCGAGGCAAGTTGGATGATTTGGTTGGTGCTGGGTGCACGAGACTCGGGTTTGTGTTTAGTACTTGCCTGGATCCTAAGGACCGGTTCATGGAGCATGTAACCTGGCTTTACCGTGCCAACCACATGCTGAGATGGGGCAGCTTGGCCAATTAATTAGGTGTATCCCCGGCGTAGTATGGGTGTGTTGGATGGTGCGGGGAATAGGTGTCAGCTGGACTACCATATGAACCGCAAGGCTCAAGAGGGGGCCACTGCAGCGGGGTTGGAGCCTCTTGTATGCTGTTAGGGGTGAAACCTCAGTGGGCCCATGTTCTTCGGGAATCCCTTTGTAAAGGCTTCGTAGTGATCTCCTGGCTACACACCTGGGAAGTGTGAATATGGTTCGTAGCCACTGGCATAATGGAGGTTCTTTTAGTCCACCCGGCAACGGGGGATGGAATCACTACATGTGGGTACAGTGGTACAAACTCTGCAGAGTCAAAACTGTCATGACAGCCATGCTCACGGTCAAGAGCGGCTTGGACTTATTCATGATTAGAGGATTGATGGTTTTGGAAGTTGTGGATGTTAAGCGGGGAGCTTAACATTGGAAATGATGTTATGGTTATTTGATTATGATGATGGTATGGGAGATTGGGACAATTTCACCTGTGTAGTAATGTAGGTGCTTAATAAGCTAAGGTGATAGGTATTAATTGCGTAGTGCTTTAACCATGAGTTCAACCTTTCCTTGTTCTAGCCATGCATGACATAACTTTCCCACACTTGCTGAGTACCATCGGTACTCAACCTTGCATATATGTTGGTTTGTATTGCCGCACAGGTCAAGATAATGAGGTGGTGTATAATGACCAAGACTTTGGACCCGAAGAAGGTTTCTAGGTTCATGGAGACCCCCGGGCAACGCCTGCGTCGGAGCCCTCAAGAATAATATTCCGCTGCTAGTTTATTTACTTGTGATGAACTTATTATTGTCCATCGAGACATTTTCTATGTAAGACTTATTTATAATCGACACCTGGCTTGTAATAAATGATGCTTCACTATTTGTCATCACATGTATGAGAAAATGATCCTGGCATACATGTGATATTCACTTGGTTGTTCTTCGGAAAAACCGGGTGTGACAGAAGTGGTATCAGAGCCAAGGTTGCCCGTAGGAACGTGGACCTAGGTAGAAATGGACGTATTTAGGGGCCCTATTTTCTTAAAAACTATTTTACAAGGTGTGTGTTGAAAAGTGTTATTTAATGGAGTCACTTTCTTCATCTTACCCCAACTTTCATTCAAAATAGGATTTTTGTTTAAAAGTTTAACTAACCTAAGTTTAAATGTTTTTTGTTTTAGATGGTTCGCATGATTCGCACCGCTCGCAAGTCCACAGGAGGGAGAGTTCCCGTAGTTGCCCTTGCCGAAAGAGAGGAGAGCCGTCCGGTGACGTACCTTTCCTACGGATTGGCAGTAGGAGGCTTGTTGCGCCGTCTTCGACGTATGCTCGAAGCCGCCGGCAATACGGGCAAGCTAATCATCCACTATAACTCCACCAGGACCATCCGTGAGAAGAGGGAAGAATGGAGTTCAGAGATGAGGATCATACACGAAAATCAGCTGCTTAAGATCCACCACTCTCCAGCTTGTCGAGCGACACAGGTCGATGCGGAGAAGGATGTCACCTGGGAGGCCATCACCTGCCAGAGTCACATCTATCGTCACCACCTGGACAGAACTGAGTACATGTATGTCCTCCAGCGTGAGAGTGGTACCACGGAGTACAAGTACCCACCAGTGCAGCAAGGGACTTCCCATGAGCACATGGACTTGTGCTTGGAGGATGCTGCTATGCTCAGCACTCGACTGCAGGAGTGTCAGCAAGAGCTTCAGGATGTTCGGGACACCCTGAAGGAAACGGAGGCGTTGCTGCGAGCCTGCTTGAGAGCGAGAGAAAGAGGATATGGGAATGAACTGTGTGTCACCGTGAACGATACATGGACTCCTGACTCCCCAGATCGCCGAGCGATCAGGCGTCGTCGCACTTCTCCACCAGCAGCCTCCCCACCCAAAGCAGAGTCAGAAGGCAGCCGAAATGATGAGGAAGATCCCGAGGAGCCAGCTCAAGAAAACGAGTAGCGTAGAGCCTTTCCCTTAAATTAGAAGGATGTCGAGTAGTCGAGTCGTTACATTAGTTAATGGTGTGTTAATGCTTGGTGTGTGACGTGAGTTGTGGAAGCCATGAGCAATTGTCCACAGCCTCGTCTTCAGATTGTCTTGCTTTGGGGTGTGAACCCACATGAAATAATATTGCATTTATTTTGTGTGAGATATGAACCCTCAGAAAAGTATAACAAAGTCTCAACACTTCAAAGTACAAACAAGTGAAAGTAGTAAGATGATACGTAATGCTTTAAATTAACATTGGTTGATCATGCCAGATGGCCGGAAGAGGAAAAGGACGTGTTGCCAACCCCGCCAACAACAACGATGAGGCCTCCAACCCTCATCTTTCTGGAGGCCAGGACAGGGGTGGTCGCCGTGAAGGAGTTGATCCTCTCCACCAAATGCTGGAGAATCAAAATCAGCTCATCCAGAACTTGACTCAAGTGGTGGCCAACTTGCATCAAGTTCCACCTCCACAAGCTGCACCACGCCAACCAAGGTTGAGTGAGTTTCTAGGAACTCAACCTCCAAAGTTTGCAAGTGCTGCTGAACCTCTGGAGGCAGATGATTGGCTAAAGACCATTGAGAGCAAGATGAGGATCATACAGTGCCAAGGGTATGAGAGGGTGCTGTTTGCCTCTCATCAATTGCATGGACCTGCTGCTGATTGGTGGACCGCCTACGTGGCTGCCCATCATGACCCTGAGAACATCACTTGGGAAGAGTTCAAGCGTAGCTTCAGCAACCATTACATCCCAAGAGGTGAACTCAAAAACAAGAGGAAGGAGTTTTTGGGACTGCAGCAGGGAAACATGACGGTGAGGGAATACCTCACTAAATTTACTCAACTATCCCATTATGCCCCACGGGACATAGAGACTGATGAGCAGAAACAAGATTGTTTCGTGGAGTGACTTACCGCAGAAATGCAGTATGCAATGTCCTCAAATGAGTATGAAAGCTTCCAAAAGATGGTGGACAGAGCGTTTGTGGTAGAAAGGAAGCTAAAGGCCTTGGAAAATGAGAATAAGAGGAAGGCCGGGTGGTCACATCAAGCCTCAGGGAGCAACACCCGCCCACGTCTGATGCAGCAATCTGCAGGGCAGACGAACCGTGCTGCGGTACCCTACTCAGCACCAAGAGGGTACAACCCGAACTACAGGCCTCCCGCAGCCCCAGCACAGCCACAACGTCAGTTTGTACAGCAGCCTCGCCCCGCATATCCACCTCGACCAGCTGTGCAAGGACCTCCAAACCAACCCCAAGACAATAAAGGCCAAGCCCCTAAGGTTGGGGTGCAATGTTTTAGCTGTGGTGAAGTGGGGCACTATGCCCATAAGTGCCCAAAGAAGAAGCCCGTGCAGCCACAACAGCAGAATGTAATGAGAGGATGGGTGAACCACGTCACTATGGAGGAAGCACAAGAGGCACCCGACGTGGTAGTTGGTAAGTTTCCTGCCAATTTACAAATTGCAACCCTGCTGTTTGATTCTGGTGCTACCCACTCGTTCATTGCTCAAGGGTTTGTTAAGAAGCATGACCTAGCAACAACACAAATGAACCATATGCTAGCCGTAAACTCTCCAGGTGGAGACAATAAGGACAAGACAAATGTGTCCCAAAGTGAACCTAGACATTAATGGGGTAGTATTTACTGCTAACCTCATAGTGATAGATTCACAAGGGATAGATATTATTTCGGGTATGGATTGGTTGACCAAACATAAAGGAATCATCCATTGTTCGACCAGAACGGTGGAACTAACTCACCCTAGTGGCACAAGAGTAAAGTTCATAACAATACACGAGCCTAGGAAGGACATTAAATTAAATCAAGTTGAGGTGAAAGTTGAGGAGATCAGGACCATCAGGGAATATCCAGATGTTTTTCCGGAGGATTTGCCAGGTATGGCTCCCGATCGTGAAGTGGAATTCACAATTGAGCTAGTGCCTGGAACAGCCCCGATATACAAGAGACCTTATCGGATGGACTCCAAGCAGCTGGGAGAACTCAAGGATCATTTGAGAGAATTGACGGAGAAGGGGTATATTCGTCCTAGTTCCTCACCTTGGGGAGCTCCAGTGATATTTGTGCCCAAGAAGGACGGAACCCAAAGGTTATGCGTGGATTACCGTGCCTTGAATGAGGTAACCATCAAGAACAAGTACCCATTGCCCCGCATTGAAGACTTGTTTGATCAGTTGAGGGGAGCTTGTGTGTTCTCGAAAATTGATCTCAGGTCGGGATACCACCAACTCAAGATAAGCAATCTGATATTCCCAAGACAGCTTTCGTATCTCGGTACGGACTGTATGAATACATTGTCATGCCTTTCGGGCTAACTAATGCCCCGACATACTTCATGTATCTCATGAACAAGGTATTCATGGAATATCTGGACAAATTTATGGTGGTTTTCATAGATGACATTCTCGTCTTCTCCAAAGATGAAGAAGAACATGAGAAACATCTAAGGTTGGTGTTGCAGAGGTTGAGAGAACACCAACTGTATGCCAAGTTGAGCAAGTGTGAGTTTTGGCTGAAGAGAGTCCCCTTCTTAGGACATATAATCTCGGAGGGAGGAATCTCCGTAGATCCCGCCAAAATCGAGGATATACAGAAGTGGAAGACCCCTGAAAATGTTGGAGAAGTTCGAAGCTTCTTGGGTTGGCTGGATACTATCGACGGTTTATTGAGGGATTCTCTAAGATCTCGAGACCCCTCACCAAATTGTTGGAGAAGGGAATCACATTCGCATGGACGCCACAGTGCGAGACGAGTTTTCAGGAGTTAAAGAAAAGATTGACAACAGCCCCAGTGCTGGTTATGCCAGATATGCAGAAGAACTTCACGGTGTACTGCGATGCCTCTAGAAACGGGTTGGGATGTGTTCTCATGCAAGAAGGGCATGTCGTGGCTTATGCATCCCGATAGCTCCGGAAGCACGAGAAGAACTATCCTACACATGACCTAGAACTAGCCGTAGTGGTACACGCGTTGAAAATTTGGTGGCACTATTTCATGGGGAAGAGGACCGAGACATATACGGATCATAAGAGTTTGAAGTACATTTTCACACAGCCAGATCTCAACCTCAGACAAAGGAGATGGTTAGAGCTAATCAATGACTTTGATGTGGGCATTAACTATCATCCTGGGAAAGCAAACGTCGTGGCCGATGCTTTAAGTCGGAAAGTGCAGGTCAATAAGTTGAGCTTGAAGGACATGCCTGCAGAATTGAAGGACGAGGTTATAAGGCTCAATCTATGCCTTTTGAATAGTGGTGAAGCTATAGCCATGGAAGTGGACTCCACACTAGAGCGAGACATCCGCGAGGATCAAAAGAAAGACGAGAAGATACAAGAGATCAGACAACTCATCAAGGAAAATAAAGCTCCTGGTTTTAGAGAGGATGAACAAGGAACGGTGTGGCACGGGAAAAGAATCTATGTGCCAGAAGTAAAGGAATCCGTGAATTGATTTTGAAGGAGGCTCATGATTCTGACTATTCCATTCATCCTGGGAGTACGAAGATGTACCAGGACCTCAAGAGCAGGTATTGATGGTATGGCATGAAGCGAGATGTCGCGGAACATGTTGCCCTATGTGACACATGTCAGTTGGTGAAAGCAGAACATCAACGACCCGCGGGATTATTGCAACCACTCAAAGTGCCTGAATGGAAATGGGAAGAGATCGGCATGGATTTCATCGTGGGATTGCCTAGGACTCAATCAGGATATGATTCGATATGGGTCATCATTACAGGCTAATCAAGGTAGCTCATTTCATCCCCGTGAAAGAAAGCTACAGCGGATCCAAATTGGCAGAGTTGTACATGTCAAGGATCGTGTGTTGCCATGGAGTGCCAAAGAAGATTGTGTCGGATCGTGGGACACAGTTCACCTCAAGGTTCTGGTAGAAGTTGCACGAAACCATGGGAACCCATCTGAACTTTAGTTCTGCCTATCATCCCAAACTGATGGGCAGACGGAAAGAACCAATCAGATTCTTGAAGATATGCTGAGGGCATGTGCACTCAAAAACAATCGGAGTTGGGATAAGAACTTACCGTATGCAGAGTTTTCCTATAACAACAGCTATCAAGCTAGTATGAAGAAGTCACCGTTTGAAGCCTTGTACGGGAGGAAGTGCAGAACTCCCCTATTTTGGAACCAAACGGGGGAAAGTAAAGTGTTTGGTCCAGAAGTACTACAAGAAGCCGAGGCGAAAGTGAGGGAAATTCGCAACAATTTGAGGATAGCACAGACACGCCAAAAGAGCTATGCCGATGTACGAAGAAGAGAGCTCGTTTTCAACGTGGGAGACTATGTCTATCTCAAGGTGTCCCCTATCAGAGGACTTCGTCGGTTCAAGGTGAAAGGGAAGTTGTCACCTCGATACATCGGACCCTTTCAAGTTCTGGAAAGGAAAGGCGAAGTGGCGTATCAACTAGAGTTACCGGCTAGTATATCGGATGTGCACGATGTATTCCATGTGTCACAACTCAAGAAATGCCTGAGAATGCCTGAAGAGGTGTTACCCATGAATGAAGTGGACGTAGCTGAGGATTTGTCTTATGCCGAGCAACCATACAAGATTTTGGAGACAATGGAACGCCTCACCAGAAATAAAAGAATCCGGATGTGCAAGGTGCAGTGGAAGCATCACTCAGAAGAGGAAGCCACCTGGGAACGGGAAGATGAGCTCAAGGCATAATTTCCAGAATTGTTTTCTTAGAACCACCAATCTCGAGGACGAGATTTCTTTTAAGGGGGGTAGAGCTGTAACACCCCAAAATCATGTTAAGAGGGGAATTTAAAAATTTTTGGACGTGTTGCATGTTTTGCAACAATTTAAATTCAAACTGGAATTCAATTTAAACTCAAAACAGAAAAGAAATAGAAAAAGAAAAAGGAAAACACAAAAAAACCGGCCAGTGGGCCGAAACCCACCAGCCGGCCCACCCAGCACCCGCGCCAGCCCGCAGTCGCGCGCGCCCCCTTCCTCCCACTGACAGGCGGGGCCCGCCAGCTTTCTTCTTCCTCGCGCCAGCGCCGCGCTCGGCCGGACTCTCTCACCCCGAATCCAAACCGACCCGGATTTCTGCGTATCCCAGCCGAATTTTGCTCGTGGGCGACGCAAACTCGATCACAACCGAACGCCGCCCTTCCCCCGTCTATAAAAACCCCGGCCTCGTCCCGTTTTACTCACGCGATCTGCTGTTTTTACTCCGGTGAGAACCCGAGCCTTCTCCGGCGAATTCTGGCCGATCTACGCTCGGAAATTCCGATCTAACTCGCTGGTTTTGATCCACCGCCTCCGGGGAACTCTGCAGGTGCAGAAAACTCGGTGACTTGCGGTTCAAACACAGCGCCGACGAGCCTCGCCGTGGTTTCACTTCGGACCTCATCGCCGATCGCTTTCCAGGACCTCCGAGCTCAAGAAAACCCCCGAGGTGAGATCCCCGACCTCCCCTCCACCGATCTATGCCATAAAATCACAGTTCTAGAAAGAATTCTCGAAGATCCGAAAATCTCCGGCAAGATCGCCGCTTCCCGCCGCCGTGCGCCGCCGAGCAGCGCCGCCCGCGCTCGGTTAGAGCGACGTGGCCGCTTGTGCGCCGTCTATTTTAAATTGCACGGTAGACTTTAAATCCCCGCGTACCGGTTCGGCGTTATAATCTCAGCCGTCTGTTTTAAATCGGATGGTCCACGTCAGCCCCGCGTTATAAAGACTGGAAATCTTACGTGCTACCCCTGGGTTTCTCGGAAAATAAGAGCTAGCTCCAGAAACTTCTGATCTAGCCCCTGGAACTTCAGAAAATCATGTAAATTCATTTAAAAATCAGTTTTAGCCCCTAGACTTAATAAAAATTAGGAAAAACTCCTCTGTTATGAGTAGCTAGACCCCTGAAAATTGTTAAAATAATATTTTAGACCCTGTAGTGGGGTGAGTTTATTTTTTTAACCCTGTTTGATATTAAATTTAGGAAATTGAATATGTGGCTAGTATTTAAAAGTTAAAAAGTGGGACAAACATATTGTCAAATTTAAATTAAAAACTTTCTCAGTACTTAGAAAACTTTGGAGTGAGATAAAAATAGATTTTTGGCTGAAATGAATCTGTTTAATTTATTATTCCCTTTTATTAGTTATAGGGACATATTTTATGTAAAGAATAGTTCTGAAAATAGGGAAAATAAATGTAAAATAGGTTACATCAGAGGAAAAGGTCAAAAATATATTATTAAATATTTTAGATCAGAACCTATTCTGTTTAGATGATGTGTCTTGTTATTTTCATAATAAAGTTCACATTTAGGCATAGGAAATGAATATGAAAATATAGCAACTAGTAAATGATAGATGAAGTTTCTAAAATCTAAAGAATTCAGTTTAGGGTTGGTAGAAGTTCTGAAGACACATATGAAAAAGGAAAATACCTTTCATGCATACTTGGTAGCAAAAAGGTGTAGTAATTGAATATAAGGAATTTATTTAAATTGGAAACTCATATATAAAGTATGCAAGCATAAATGTGAATACAAAAGTAGGAATCATATACACATGATTAAAAGTGCATGTAAGCCAAAGGTCAACACACATAGAGTAAACACAACACATAGAAGTTGTGAATGGCTTTGTTACATGTGAATGTGTGGTTTGTATGAAGTGGAAGTGTGAACTATGTCTTATGGATTGTTGTTTTTCCTTTGCTATGTGTGATGGTATGATGTAGAACCTGCTCAAGAGCAAGTTATTCCTTTCCAAGATCAGGACTACCCATTTCAAGAGCAGCAGGAAGGAGGCAAGTGTCCTTGACCACTTTGATCCTATACTAGGATGTGTAGATAGAATTATTTGCATTGTCAATTGAAATATGGAACCCATGCTAGGAAGTTTCCCTAGAATTGCATTACCTTGTTTTCCTTGTAGCTTGGGTTGGGATTTATTTTATCATGTCACTTATTTATATGCTTTTGCTTAGCCATGCTTAGAATGGGATAATTGGGATATGATATCATCCATTTATTTACCTTACTCTTGAATGAGATATTATGAGTTATGTAGAGGTAGGGATCGAGGCAAGTTGGATGATTTGGTTGGTGCTGGGTGCACGAGACTCGGGTTTGTGTTTAGTACTTGCCTGGATCCTAAGGACCGGTTCATGGAGCATGTAACCTGGCTTTACCGTGCCAACCACATGCTGAGATGGGGCAGCTTGGACAATTAATTAGGTGTATCCCCGGCGTAGTATGGGTGTGTTGGATGGTGCGGGGAATAGGTGTCAGCTGGACTACCATATGAACCGCAAGGCTCAAGACGGGGCCACTGCAGCGGGGTTGGAGCCTCTTGTATGCTGTTAGGGGTGAAACCTCAGTGGGCCCACGCTTGTCGGGAATCCCTTTGTAAAGGCTTCGTAGTGATCTCCTGGCTACACACCTGGGAAGTGTGAATGTGGTTCGTAGCCACTGGCATAATGGAGGTTCTTTTAGTCCACCCGGCAACGGGGGATGAAATCACTACATGTGGGTACAGTGATACAAACTCTGCAGAGTCAAAACTGTCATGACAGCCGTGCTCACGGTCAAGAGCGGCTTGGACTTATTCATGATTAGAGGATTGATGGTTTTGGAAGTTGTGGATGTTAAGCGGGGAGCTTAACATTGGAAATGATGTTATGGTTATTTGATTATGATGATGGTATGGGAGATTGGGACTATTTTACCTGTGTAGTAATGTAGGTGCTTAATAAGCTAAGGTGATAGGTATTAATTGCGTAGTGCTTTAACCATGAGTTCAACCTTTCCTTGTTCTAGCCATGCATGACATAACTTTCCCACACTTGCTGAGTAGCATCGGTACTCAACCTTGCATATATGTTGGTTTGTATTGCTGCTCAGGTCAAGATAATGAGGTGGTGTATAATGACCAAGACTTTGGACCCGAAGAAGGTTTCTAGGTTCATGGAGACCCCCGGGCAACGCCTGCGTTGGAGCCCTCAAGAATAATATTCCGCTGCTAGTTTATTTACTTGTGATGAACTTATTATTGTCCATCGAGACATTTGCTATGTAAGACTTATTTATAATCGACACCTGGCTTGTAATAAATGATGCTTCACTATTTGTCATCACATGTATGAGAAAATGATCCTGGCAAACATGTGATATTCACTTGGTTGTTCTTCGGAAAAACCGGGTGTGACAAGAAGCGAGTGAACTGGTCCTGGGACAAGCGTCGCATGAGGATAATAAGGCTGGGGAAGTGATCGGCGGTCAGAAACCGAGAGCAGGTGAGGGATGATCGAATCCCTGCATGGCGCGCGGGTGTAAGACGCCGAGAACATCGAGCAGCTCGGTTGAGTCGGTTTAACTCAAATGTCTGGCTGACAACGGGTTCCACCTCCAATTTTTTGTCCTGCAAACTTAAATTTCCACTGCTCCAATAATTTAGACATTCATGCCCTTTTTGATTTACTCAAACCACTGAATTGGTATTTGGGTTTTGAATGAATCATTGTAAAACTGGTTTGGATGAGTTTGAATCAAACATGACTCTGAAATTTGATTTCGGTTATGGAGCACATTAGCTACTGTCAATACTAATCCCAAATGAGATGAAACTTGGTGGAGTAGCTCAGAAAAATGTGATGAGTTTGAATTTGAAGAAACCTTTTGAATCCATATGATGAAAGTAGTTTAAATTTGAATCTGAATTCAAACAATCCCTTTAATAATTGTATCCAAAAGTACCCCAGACATGTTTGGATTTGTATGAAACATGGCATGAGCATTCCTAAGCATGTTTGGAACTTAATAGGGAGCTCAGTCTCTAAACATAACATGTTTGAACTACAACTTTTGGATTATGTGACTTGTTCCTCTAATTATTCTATTGATGGTTGTTACTTACTCTTCAACCATGTCTAAATGATTTCTATAATTTGAGCTGTGGCGTGTGAGTGTGCTGAATATTTAGCAAGTCAAAAAATTGGTCCTTTACATTCCTCCCCCCTTAAAAGAACCTCGTCCCGAGATTATATGTGAGAATAGAGAGAGGATGGTAGAGATATCCTGGAGATACGACGCTAGAAATTCCGGATAATTGGTGCGAAGAAAATCTTCGCTCTCCCACGTCGCTTCCTCATCGGAATGATTACCACACAATATTTTGTAGAACAACAGCGTCTGGTTGCGTGTGGCCTGAGATTTTTCGTCGATGATCTGAACTGGTCCCTCCCGATATGTTGTGGGCTGATCTGCCCCTGGCCCAGGGCGGCCAGAACTGGTCCGTGTGGGCTGATCTGCCTCTGGCTCAGGCCGGATCCTCCTTCTAGAAGAGATTATAGTTTAGTCTTCATAGAGATAGAATTAGAGATAGACTAAAAGATTGAGTTGTAATAGATCAGGACTCTTGTGAGGGAGGCTATATAAAGAATTAAAATACCCCAATTTTATTTAGATCAATAAAGAGAAGAATTTCTCCACCTCAAATCGTAGCTGCCACCTCTCTCCCCCCTTACAGCCGCCGCCTCCTTCTGGAACACTAGCCACCACCAGGGGCTAGAACCAGCCACCGCCCCCCAGTTCCCTTCTCTGTTCTGCGCCTCCATCAACACCAGAACAGATTGGGAGCCTCCTGATCTCTCCCCTGATCTGTTCTCCCAAGAACAGAATCAATCTGCTCAGTTTTCTGCACCAGGACTGTTCTTCTCCCTGCTGTTATTCCTGTGTTGTTGGCCGAAGAGATTTCTGGTCTGTCTTCAGGGAAGACAGATTGATCTGCTAGGGCAGATCAGCATGTTCAGCAAGAACAGAGGCAGGATCAGCGCCGGAATTGCAACACTCATGGCATCAGAGCCGGTTTCGACCCTAGGTTGAATTCTGCACGATGTCGTACACACCTCCAAGAAGCAGCAGCGCCACCAGCCATGCGACACCCTCACTGGCAGCTCGTGAAGTGAACACCAGGACGGGGTTCCCCGTGCTCACCAAGACCAACTACGCGGAGTGAGCTGTCATGATGAAGATCAAGCTGAAGGCACGGCTGCTTTGGAAGGTCGTGGAGGAGGGCAACGTGAGCGAGCAAGAAGATATGATGGCGCTTGACATCTTGGTCAGCGCTGTCCCGCTGGAGATGATCACGACGATAGGAGAGAAGAGGATGGCGAAGGAGGCATGGGACACGATCGCCATCATGCGGGTCGGGGACGACCGCATGAAGAAGACGACGGCACAACAACTCCGGAAGGAGTTCGAAGCCGCTGCCTTCAAGGATGGCGAGAGCGTGGAGGACTTCTCCCTCCACCTGATTGGCGTGCTATCACGGCTTGCGTCGCTAGGGGAGGAGATAGGAGAAGAGAGGGCCGTGTAGAAGCTCCTGCGAAGCGTTCCAGAACGCTTCCAATAGATCGTGGTGGCAATCACGACACTGCTGGACGTGTCGACCCTCACCTTGTCGGAGGTGACGGGGCATCTTAGGGCGGCGGAGAATGCCTTTGACTCGACGCAGCGGAAGGGAGGAGTACACAACGTCCAGCTGTACCTCACCCGGGAGGAGTGGGAGGCACAGCGGAAGGAGGAGCGTTCTGCCCAGTCCGTGGGTTCTTCTAAGAGGGGCGGCCGAAAGGGCCCGCCCAAAAAGAACGGAGGCAAGAAGGGAGGTTCTGGGAAGGATATTCAGCGGGACCAGTGCAGGAAGTGCGGGAAGAAGGGCCACTGGGCCAGGGAGTGTCGGTCGAAGCCTAAGGAGGAGCTGCAGCAGCAGGCTTTCGTGGCGATGGCGGAGGAGGAGGGCGCCTTGTTTATGACAAGGGTGGCCTCTGTACAGGAGGAGCCTGTACAGGAACATCCTACGTGCCCACTGGAGATAGTGGAGGGACGTGTCTTCGCTCACCACGGCAACGACGACGACTTTGACGACACTCATTGGTACCTCAACACGGGCGCGGCCAACCACATGATGGGTTCACGCGCCGTCTTCTCCGAGCTCGACGAAAACATCGTCGGAACCATCAAGTTCGCGACAACTCCATCGTGCGTATCCAGGGGAAGGGTACGGTCCTATTTGCCGCCAAGACGGGTGAGCACAAGAGGCTCACCGGCGTCTACCTCATCCCACGCCTCACCACCAAACTCATCAGCGTCAGCCAGCTAGATGAGGATGGCTACAGCATCACGGTGCATGGAAGAGTGATGCACATACAGGATGAGCAGCAGCGTCTCCTCACACGAGTTCAGCGCGACGACAGCAAGCTGTACTCCATCATGCTCAACATCACATGTCCGGTTTGCCTAACCGTGAGGCATGATGATGTTGCGTGGTGTTGGAATGAACGCTACGGACACGTTGGCTTCCAGGCGCTTTGGAAGTTGGCACGAGAGGAGATGGTGCTCGGGCTTCCGCAAATTGATCACGTCGATCAATTGTGCGAAGCTTGCTTGGTCGGGAAGCAGAGGCGCTCCAGCTTCCCCAAGCAAGCTTGGCGGCGCGCGGAGGGCACGCTCGACCTTGTCCACGGCGACATCTGCGGACCTATCACACCGACGACTCTAGGCGGCAAGAAGATGTTCTTGTTGCTAGTGGATGACATGAGCCGCTATATGTGGCTCTGTCTTCTAGCAACCAAGGACCAGGCGCCTGACTTAATTCAGCAATTCCAGGCGACGGCTGAATTCGAATCCGGGAGGAGGCTGAAGCTACTCCCTACTGATCGCAGAGGGGAGTTCACCTCACAGGAGTTAGGCGAGTACTGCGCTCAGCACGGAGTACAGCGTCAGCTCACAGCCCCGTATACGCCACAGCAAAATGGGGTTGTGGAGCGACACAACCAGACGGTGGTCGGCATGGCGAGGAGTATGTTGAAGGCGAAGGGTATGCCCGGGATTTTTTGGGGTGAGGCAGTTATCACGGTCGTCTATATCTTTAATCGATCCCCCACCCGCGGCCTCGATGGGAAGACGCCATATGAAGCTTGGCATGGAGAGCGACCAGCCGTCAATTATTTCCAGACTTTTGGGTGTGTGGGGCATGTCAACTACACGCGTCCCCACCTGAAAAAGTTGGAAGACCAGAGTACTCCGATGATTTTTCTTGGCTATGCTGCAGGGATGAAGGGCTATCAGATGTGTAATCCGGCTGATGGGCGCACACACATATCATGTGACGTGATATTTGACGAGGCGGCCAAGTGGGACTGAGGAGAAGGAGCAGGAGAAGAGTACTACACCGCCTTCCACGTTGACTCCTTAGGTCCAGCACCTGCTGTACCTGCTGTTCCAGCACCCGGAGAGGTGCTGCAGGGTCGGGAGGGGCCGAACAGCACCCTAGCAGTGCCCAGGAGGGGCACAGAAGGGTCTGTCCAGACCCTAGGAGTTCCTGCGCCAGCCTCCAGACCTGCTGGAGAGGGTCAAGCACCTGCAGCGTCGCTCCAAAGGCCCCCGCAGGGACTGTACAGCGCAAATCAGGGTTGGGACAGTCCTGCACGGGGGTCAGCAGCAGCGGGGGGTTCCGGACTTGAAGATTCCAGCACCTTCGTCACGCCCAGGAATCCTCCATGGCCCATCTGCTTCGCCACTCTGCTGCCGGACCCCGGCAGCAACATCGTCGACGCTTACTACGACGATTACGTGAAACTACGGTTCCGCACGATGCGCAATGTGCTTGGAACCCTCACCCCTCCTGGTCGGGCTGAGCGCCCACCAAACTTGGAAGAGGGGGAGCTCATGTTCACCACCGCGAGGAGCCCACATCCTTCACTGATGCAGAGGAACACCCATGATGGAGACGGGCCATGCTCGAGGAGATGGAGTCCATTGAAGAAAACAAGACTTGAGAACTTGTTGATCTTCCTGCAGGACATAAGCCCATTGGCCTCAAATGGGTATTCAAGGTGAGGAGGGACAAGCATGGGGAGGTGGTGAAGCACAAGGCTCGATTGTTGGCAAAAGGCTATGTTCAATGGCAAGGAATAGATTTTGACGAGGTATTTGCTCCTGTGGCTCGTCTCGAATCTGTTCGCTTGCTCCTTGCAGTTGCTGCGCACAAGGGGTGGGAGGTACACCACATGGATGTGAAGAGCGCCTTCCTGAATGGTGACTTGATGGAGGAGGTGTACGTCTCCCAACCCACTGGCTTCATTATCGACGGAGCCGAACACAAGGTGTATTGGCTCAAGAAGGCTTTATATGGACTTCATTAGGCACCCAGGGCCTGGAATGCCAAGCTCAACGATAGCTTGCTATCGCTTGGTTTACAGAAGAGTGCGAGCGAGCACGGGATCTATTTCCATGGAGCTGAAGATGGGAAGCTCATCGTCTGCGTGTACGTCGATGATCTTGTGATCACAGGAGGAGGCGATCTCAAGAAGTTCAAAGGGGAGATGATGAAGAGGTTCAGGATGAGCGACTTGGGTCTCTTGTCATATTATCTTGGCCTGGAGGTGCGGCAAACTGATGCAGGGATAAGCATTGGGCAGGAGACCTACGCTTCCAAACTTGTCTCTAAAGCTGGTCTGGAGGGATGCAACCCCTGTGCATTCCCCATGGAGCAATGACTCAAGCTTTACAAGACAAGTAATAGTCCGTTGGTGCATGCAACGGACTATAGGAGCTTGGTTGGAGGACTGCGATACTTGGTGAACACACATCCTGATCTTGCCTACTCGGTCGGGTACGTGAGTCGGTTTCTGGAGGAGCCCAAGGAGGAGCACTTCGCTGCAATCAAACACATTGTACGCTACATAGCAGGTACAATCAACTATGGAGTCTTCTATGCAAGAGGAGGAGACATGGAGCTTATTGGGTACTCGAATAGTGACTATGCGGGAGACGTGGAGGACCACAAGAGCGCACGCGGGGTGCTGTTTTGTCTTGGAAAGAGCCCCATTTCATGGCAGTCCTGCAAGCAGAAGGTGGTGGCCTTGTCCTCATGTGAAGCAGAATATATCGCAGCAGCTCAAGGGGCATGTCAGGGTGTATGGATGGCATGGCTGATGGAGGACTTAGCTGAAAAATCGAAGGCGCCGGTGCTGCGGGTTGATAACAAGTCAGCTATAGACTTGAGCAAGAACCCGGTACATCATGACAGAAGCAAGCACATTGATGTCAAGTACCACTACATACGGGAGTGTGTGAACAACTGTACTATTGTGCTTGTGCAAATCTCCACCCAAGACTAGATGGCGAATATATTGACCAAGGCCCTTGGAAAACAGAACTTCGTGGAGATGAGAAGAAGGATCGGGATCCTAGACATTGGCCAGCATCAGGATTAGGAGGAGAATGTGGGCTGATCTGCCCCTGGCCCAGGGCGGCCAGAACTGGGCCGTGTGGCTGATCTACCTCTGGCCCAGGCCGGATCCTCCTTCTAGAAGAGATTAAAGTTTACTCTTCTTAGAGATAGAATTAGAGATAGATTAAAAGATTGAGTTGTAATAGATCAGGACTCTTGTAAGGAGGGCTATATAAAGAAGCCAAACACCCCAGTTTTATTTAGATCAATAAAGAGAAGAATTCCTCCATCTCAAACCCTAGCCGCCACCTCTCTCTCCCCTTACAGCCACCACCTCCTTCTGGAACCCTAGCCGCCACCAGGGGCTAGAACCAGCCGCCTCCCCCTGTTCCCTTCTCTGTTCTGCGCCTCCATCAACACCAGAACAGATTGGGAGCCTCCTGATCTCTCCATTGATCTGTTCTCCCAAGAACAGAATCAATCTGCTTAGTTTTCTGCACCAGGACTGTTCTTCTCCCTGCTGTTATTCCTCTGTTGTTGGCTGAAGAGATTTCTGGTCTGACTTCATGGAAGACAGATTGATCTGCTAGGGCATACAAGCTTGTTCAGCAAGAACAGAGGCAGTTTCAGCGCCGGAATTGCAACATACGTGAGATCCGGTTTCAGTTCCTCGATGTATCCCAGCCTAACGGTGGTTGAAAATTTGAGGCACTTTCTCACCTGAGATATGTGGAATATATCATGAACCCCGGCGAGGGACGCTGTTATTTCCAGCCAGTATGCAACGGGTTCACACTTCTCCAAAATTTTGAACAGGCCGATGGATCGGGGTGCCAACTTTCCTCTGACCAAGAATCTGTTCACCCCCTTTATCGGAGACACACGTAGATAAACGTGATCCCTGATATCAAACTGCAGAGGGCGTCTTCTATGATCTGCGTAGTGCTTCTGTTGGGATTGAGCGGCTTTCAAGTTCGATTGAATAACCCGAACTTGTTCTTCTGCGTTGTTGACAAGATCAATCCCGAAGGTGACCCTCTTGCCGGACTCACACCAATTTAGCGGTGTATGGTATTTCCTTCCGTATAGCGCCTCGTAGGGCGCCATGTTGATGTTGGTCTGGTACCCATTGTTGTACGAGAACTCAGCTAATGGTAAGTGTTCATCCCAGTTCTTACCATGATTAATAGCGCAAGCTCGTAACATATCCTCCAGGATTTGATTTACCCGCTCGATTTACCCATCCGTCTGTGGGTGGTACGCTGAACTCCGGATCAGTTTTGTACCCAAAGTTGCATGTAACTGATCGCAAAAACGAGACACAAACAGGGTGCCTCGATCCGAGATGCTGGTGCCGGGTATGCCGTGTAAACACAGGATCTGTGATAGTATAGTTAAGCATACATCTTGGCATGGTAATTGATGTTAACCGGGATAAAATGGGCAGATTTCTGTAAAGGTCTCAAAATTGTGAATACAAATGAACAAAGTTTGAATGCCATTTGGTTTCAAGTTTGCGAAAATTGGGACTTGCTAAAACTTTTTCAGATGTGATGGCGCACATGAGAGCTCTCCACACAAGCTAAAATGTTTATTTGCATGCTTGGAACCAAGGTGGATTTAAAACCACAGATGCGAAGTTATCATGTGCAAGAGGAAGTTTCAAATCAGATTTTGAACTTAATTTGTTCAATTAAAATTTCAAATGGGGAAAACACAATAGAAATGCAAACTGTTGTGGTAGAAATCCCATTTGCAGCAGCCAAATCAAAAGTCAGGTTTCATATTTGAATTCCTCAGGTCCAAATTAGTGGGGATGCAAAGTTTCATGAATTTTGAAGATACTTTGCTAGCTATTTAAAAGAGGACTTTGAATTGCATAGGAATTCAAAATTAAATTTGAATTTGGATGAAACTTACCAAATTATCCAAATGAATTTCAGATTGTAGCTCCAAACAATTGAATTTAGCCATTTGTTAAAATTGGAGATCTTTTGGGGGGATATGGAGGGGGAGAAAGAGTGAGACCCACTTGTCATAGAGACACTTAGCCTTACACACAAAGTCTTCAGTCTCTGTTTTTCCACTCGAACAGCCGAGGCAGCAGCGGGTGCCACCGAGCTTCCACGCAGCAGCCACTCTCCTGATTGTTTCATCGTGCTGGCGAGCTCCTCGTGCGGTTCCTTAGCCCCGGCGTGATCCTCTCCCTCAAAAACTGAGCCCCCACTATTTTTGTTTCGTGCTCACACAAAGGAACAGAGCCACCGCCGCCACTCCTCGGTCGATCGGGCACCGTTGATTTTGCTGGCGAACAGAGCCCCTCAACTGCAAAACGGTACCGGGGACTTTTCCTCCAATCCCTGAACCCACAACCGAGAGGTGATCGGCCTTCCTCCACCAAGAACGCGTCTTCCTTGCGGCGGCCAAAAATCAACCGAGGTTCGGGCGCACATGGACAGCTCAACTCAGTGCTTGTCACACCCGAGCAAGGACGCCCACAGAAGCGATAGGACCCCGAGCTGCTCACCTCTGAACCTCAGCCCGAGTTGTTGATCGCCAACGACGATTTCTAGATTTTTCTCCCGGCCGGTGTAAACTGACCCGCGGGTAAGAGTCCATCAAATTTGCGATCAATATTCGTTTTTAGTTCCCCAAATTGCACACACACGATCTAGACTTCATAGTGAACAACTTTTCTTCACAACCCTAGCATGAAACTGCACGTAAACGGTCTATTTTGAAGTTTTCCGACGGCACACCGTTGTTTTCACCTCGGGCGCACGGTGAGAACCACTTTAAAGCCATTCCCGAGCCTTTGTGCGTCCATGTCGAGCATCACCGTGAACCACTGATTCTGTAGAGCCGATTAACCGTGCTTTTGGTGGGCTAGGGTGTCTGGCCGACGTTGCCGAAGGTAGACCGAGGCTGCCGCACGCCGCCAACCGGTTCCCGGACACCAGCAGCCTGAGAGAACCCCACCAATGAGTTTATCGACCCTCAAAACTCCCTGGCGCCGAGCAGGGGTGCGGGAGATAGCCGGGAAAGCGAGCTCCGGCGAAGGGGCGGCGTGGGCGCGTGCGGGAGCGTGAGGAGGAAGAAGCTCAGCCCGGCCCCACGCATCAGTCACTCTTTTCAATTGAGCTGGATTCTCTGTGGCACCGGATCCATTTGTGGCTGTGCATATTAAATCTGTAACTCCGTGTTTCTTTGGCTTAGGACGCGCCACGCAGCCCCGGACCCCACTGTCAGGATTTAAACATTTCCGGATTTTAGTTGAATTTCCAGATTTGGTTCAAACTTTAGCAGCTCATATCATTTTCTAGGAAACTCCAAATTTAGTTATTAAAATTGTGTTAGATTAAGATTGAAAAACTCTATCCCAATATGCAACCCAATTTGTATGAAAGTCAATAATAAAATGAAAAATTCTTTGAAATTTTTCAGTAAAAGAACTTTTGAGGGAGTTTGTTTCATCCAAAAATCCCAAAATCTTATCAGGATATTCCTTAGGATATTATTGAACCCATGTAAAGTTTTCAGCTCATTTTGAGTTGATTTGAGTAGGGGAATTCAGATTGCAAAATACTGAATTCAAATGTATATAGAAACTTTTTCAGAAAAGTCCCAAACTTGAAAATTCAGTTCTAGGCAATTCTGAGCCTCCACCAATCCTAGGAAAATTCATGCATACTCTATGAACTATATTTGAAAATTTAATTCACTTGGTTTGGCATGAACATGTAAGTTACTTCCAAATTAATTCCTTTTTATCTAATTGCTGAGGGAATTGTTCTGGAAAAACTACTCAGTGAAAATTGCTAATTTTTGGTCCAGAGGCCTTTATTGTGACAAGGAACTCACATGAAAAATTTCAGCTAAAGTTGAGAACTGGATCAGTACTTTTCAATACACTTTGTTTAGGTGAAAATAACCCAATTAGAAAGAACACTTAGCACTTGATCCCAATGACTAAACCCAACTCCAACCACTGAACCCAGTTCAATTTCAAACTCTTAAACAGAGTTCCAGTTTTTAACTTGTCATTAGGACTTGATAGCAAAGGCTTTACAATTAAATACATGTGCTTATTTATAACGTGTAGCATCGACGTGAAGAAGTGTGAAGCAATTGAAGTTGGGATCAAGAAGCAAGGAGGGCAAGTGATCAAGCCTCAAGTGATCAACTAAACTAACTGATTATATACTTAGTCAATTGCATAAAGCTTTTCATATATAGAGATCATAGCTATGACATATTGATTGCATTAGGTCTAGATTATATTGAAAACCCAATTGCATGACCAGATTTAACCCAAGAGAGAATGGGTAGATTAGCATCTCGTCGAGTGGAATTAGGCTACGCTAAATGTTACTTTGAAAGGACCGGTAGAAGTCGAGTAGTTGGAATCTACTCGCAAGTGTAGGGCTTGGTTTCACCGGAACAGGTTATGAATAGAGCCATTGAGGAAAATTCACAAGTGAGAAATTGAGACCGGTCAGGGAGATAGAGATGCAGCCAGCTGCGGACCGTGCGTGCATAGCCCTGGCCTGTGTCGGTTAAGGCCCGTCCGTACTTGGCCCTGTTGGACAAGTTTGAGTTCTGTACCGGGCGCATACTGGCTATATGGGACCCAGGAAACCGATGTACCTCGTGAGGTCCACATGGGAACTTTTCCGATTGGCTTGGACTTTCGGCGTCAGTACAACAGGAGGTAACTCGCTCAAGAACATATCACTGCGGGTATGTACCATGAGGGAGCTTGCTGTTCGGGTCGATGGGACCACGTCCGGTGTGGATAACTTGGGAAAGGTGGCTGCGTATGACATCGGTCGAGTTCGCTGCCAGCAACTCGGAGATGGGTGTACGTGTCGTGCAGTCCGGGCGTGTCCTGGTTCGAATCACCGTTGCTCGTGGTTATATGAGCATACTTGGACACTAAGTCTTGACTTAGTAAGAACTGAAGTGAATTACTTTGAATTGATAAGGATTGTGATCTAAATTGTATTGCAACCATGTGTGAATTAGAGATAGTGCTAATTAAATTTACTTCACCTTATGCAAGAAGCATTGTAACAAATCGTTTTTTGTTTGATTGTGGAGTTGCAATGCTGCTCGGCTCAAGGTCTTTAAAATGAGGCTATAAACCTGAAAGTTAAGGATCAACTGTAGGCGAGTCCATTATGCAAAGTTCAGCTACCTTATTCAATCCTTCATGCATGTAGAGTTTCCTGTTTAGAGGAGACGGATCAGTCTTGCTGAGCCTATGTGCTCATGCTTGCTATATGAGTGGTTTTGCAGGTTAACATCGACGCTTATGAGGAGGCTGTACGGTGAGACTCGGAGACTTCCGAGACATTTAACACATGGAGAACCCAGCCACTGCCGTATGACTTCGTGTTGCTAGTGAGAAGAGTCCACGGGTTGGACATCTTTTCGAGTGCTTAGTAGATATTAAACATGAGATAAATTAGTCTTCCGCTGTAGTTTATTTGATGTAAATTATTTACAAAGAATACTTATAAGCTTCCGCATTTGATTTATGTGATACATGTTCCTTATGTGTGTGCTGTTGGGTGCCGCATCGCACGACACCACCCAATGCGATTCCCGGGCGAGCAGTGTGACCCGTGATCGGGTCGGGCCCCCACAATTTCGTGAGCAGGTCGACAATCACCCAAATGGAATCATGTTTTTGGAACTTCATGGGTAAGCCGACAATGAAGTCCATGCTCACGTTCTCCCATTTCCAGGCTGGTACACTTAACGGTTGTAGCAGTCCCGGTTTATTCATGTGATCAGCCTTCACCCTCCGGCATGTATCACACTCAGACACGTATCTAGCGATCTCGCGCTTCATCCGTGTCAACCCAAATTTGCTTTTCAGCTCTTGATACATCTTGTTACTGACGGGGTAAATTGGAAACCTTGACAAGTGCGCCTCATCAAAGATTTTCTTTTGTAGTTCCGGGTTACGGGGTACGATGATTCTGTTCTTGAACCACAGAACACCGTCCCCGTATTTCCAGAAACATTACAGCTCCCCGCTGTCCACTCGTCTCCGCAAATGTGACATACCCTTGTCATGTTTCTGGGCTGCCGCTATTTCTTCACGGATGGTGGGAATGAGAGCTAAGTTGTAGAGAGCTCCATATGGAACCAAATACATATTTTGTTCGCTCTCTTCCAACGGTGTGATGGTCAGATGATTAACGTGTGACTTGCGACTTGGCGTGTCGGCCACCACGTTTGCTTTCCCAGGATGATAGTGGATCTCAATTTCGTAATCCTTTATCAGCTCTAACCATCTCCGCTTCCTCATGTTCAACTCCTTCTGAGTGAATATGTATTTGAGGATTTTGTCGTCGGTATAAAGATGCACGAGGTTTCCAAGCAAATAATGCCTCCACATCTTGAAAGAGAGTACCACAGCAGCTAGTTCTAACTCATTAGTTGGAAAATTTTGCTCATGATTTTGGAGATGCCGTGATCCATACACGACCACTCTTCTTTCTTGCATCAGCACACATCCGAGTCCGATGCCGGATGCATCGCAATAAACATCGAACGGTTTTGTGGTATCCGGCTGCGCCAAAACTGGTGCTGATGTGAGGTGCTTCACCAAAGTCTTGAATGCTGCTTAACATGTTGGACTCCAGATATAATTGGAAGCCTTTTTCAGCAGTTCCTTCATTGGCTTTGCAATTCGTGAGAAGTTCGGCATGAACCTCTGATAATATTCCGCGAGTCCGAGGAAACTATGAACCTCATGAACAGACCTCGGGGATTTCCAATTCAGCACTTATATAATATTGCTCGGGTCTACAGCGACTCCCTCTGCCGAGATGATATGCCCGAGAAAGGGTACTTGAGAAAGGGTACTTGAGATATCCAGAACTCACATTTGCTGAATCGCGTATAGTTTGTGATCTTGCAGCCGTTGCACGACTATACACAAGTGATTTGTGTGTTCTTCATCCGACTTGGAATAAACCAAAATGCCATCGATGTAGACCACGACAAAATTGTCCAGCTCCGGCATGAGCACAGAATTCATCAAGTACATGAAGTGAGCCGGAGCATTGGTGAGGCTGAAAGACATGACAAGGTACTCATATAGCCCGTACCTCGTTGAGAAAGCCGTCTTCGGTATGTCCTCATTTCTGATTTTTATTTTATGGTACCCTGATCTCAAATCCATCTTGAAGAAGATCTTTGCCCCTACCAGCTGATCAAACAATATGTCGGTATGTGGCAGTGGGTACTTGTTCTTGATCATGATGGCGTTTAGTGGACGATAGTCCACACAAAGCCGCAACTTTTCATCCTTCTTCTTGACAAACAATGCTGAGCACCCCCATGGTGAGGAGCTCGGTCTAATGAAGCCCTTGTCCAGCAGGTCCATCAACTGCTCTTTCAATTCGTGCCATTTTGTACGGCCTTCGGGATATTGGCATGGTTCCCGGTGCAAGTTCTATCTTCAACTCCACCTCCCGGTCGGGCGGCATACCCGGTAGATCATCCAGGAATATGTCGGGGAACTCTCGGACTACTGGAATGTCTTCAAGGCTGCTGGTTGTGGAGTGATAAACGGCTGGGAGTTTTATTTCTGGACTGTCCAGAAATAGAGAATGAGATGCGTGCACCAACGAGTTTAAGTGCACGACACGAGAGATGACGTCTAAAATAGCACCATGGCGAGTTAATCACGACATCCCTAGGATGACATCAACCTTTTGTCCCTCTAAGACAATGAGAGACGTGGGGTATAATCTCCCATAAACATAATGGTGCTTTAGGAACCATTACACTTGCTGAAATCTTTCCACCGGGTGAACAAATCAAGAAAGGACTTTCGGTGGGTATTATTTGTTGACTATGATTAGAAACACATGTGTTGCTAATGAAGTTGTGAGTGGCACCCAAATAAAATAAGACAATAACAGGTTGTTGGTGGAGATTGAACATACGGACGGGTTCACCCTCTGGCAAGTCCTCAATGGCGAGGTGGTGGACGTTGCTGGGCTTGGGATTTGCACACTGTGCATTGTTATTTTGGGGCTGGTTTCTCCCTGGAAATGGTGGTGCCGCTCGGTTCCCTTTCTGCTTCTCAGGGTAATCCTTTGAAAAATGCCCCGTATGACCGCACACATAACACGTGTATGGTGGCTGTCCACTGCCGCCTTGTGGACGAAAGCCAGGCATGCGTTGCTGAGGTGAGAACACATGCGGCGTCACCATTTGCTGTTGTTCTGGATGCTGCGGTGGTGCTGGGAGTGCTGGTCTGTATGACGGCTGCGGATACGGCTGATTGCGGAATTGCATCGGTCTAGATGGTGGTTGCCAGCGTTGCCCAGACGGTGTGCCGTACACCATCTGATATTTTTGGGGAGGACCACCTCCCTCTCCGCTGCTCTGCAGCATGCTTCTTTTGTTCTTTCCCGCGGCTAACTCCCTTCCGGAGTCCTTTTGAACAATCGCAGCGTCGATCATATCGTTGAGGCTGCCACGATTGAACATGGCCAGTTTGTCTTTCAGTTGTGGATTCAGCCCCTGAAAGAAATGCTCCCGCCTCTTCTCATCCGTATCAGCATGATACGGCACATACAAGGCAAGGTCGTTCACTAAAGGAAAGAGGTCAACATACGACAGCCAAGGTAACATACGACGGCCAGCCGTCGTATATAAACTTATATACAACGGTAAACTTATATACGATGGTCTCTACGGACCGCCATATATAAGTTTATATACGACGGCTGGCTGTCGTATGTTACCATGGCTGTCGTAAATAGAAGTTATATACGACAGCCAACCCGAGGCTGTCGTATATAGCGTTTATTTACGACAGCCCGTGCGGCTGTCTGTCATATCTCAAGCCGGCCGTCGTATATAGGTCACATATAGAGCCCATAGGGCCCAACCCTAATTTTTTCTCCTCACCCGCTCTGCGCCGCCGCCTGCTGCCTGAGCCGCCGCCGCCCGTGCCGCCGCCTGCCGCCCGAGCCGCCGCCTCCCGCGCTGCCGCCCCGCACATGCCGTCGCCCACGCCGCCTTCCCGCTCTGGCCCGTGCGCCGCCGCCCTCCCCCACCGCCGTGCACCGCTGCCTCCACGCCGGCACCCCCACCCTGCCGGCGCCCCCACCCTGGCGCCGCCGCCCCCACCCCGCCACTGCCCATTTGACCCCGCCACCGCCCCGACGCTGCAGCCGCCCCTACGCTGCAGCTGAACCGTGCCGCCGGCCGCTCTCCCCGTGCGGCCGCCCCGCGTCGCTACCGCCGTCCGTCGCCCTCGCCGTCCGTCGCCATCACCGTCCGAGCCGCTGCCGCGGCCGTCGCGGCTGTCACCATCCGTCGCCCTCGCCAATCCTCTACTCACCGCAAGTAATTCTTTGAGCTAATTCAATTACTTGATAGTTATGCTAATTAGTTGGTAATTATGATCATCTAGTTAGAATAGTAGTTCCTAATTTTGCTAATTAGTTGTCCGTTGTAAATTACTTGTTATTATATATGCTTAGGTTTAGGTTAATAATGTTTAGGATTTGTTGTTGTTATGTTATTCATGCTTAATAATGCTTAATATATGACGGATTTGTTGTTGTTATGTTGTTATATTGTTGTTTAGGAGTTATTGTTGTTTAGGAGTTATTCATGCTTTAGGATTTGTTTTTGTTATGTTGTTGTTTAGGAGTTGTTGTTGTTATGTTATGTTATTATATATGCTGAGGTTTAGGTTAATAATGTTTAGGATTTGTTGTTGTTATGTTATTCATGCTTATGTTGTATCGCTCTCTCCCTCCGACACAACCCTCACCACCGCCGCATCCTCCACGCCCTCCTGGCCTCCTTCCTCCGCACGCTCGCGCAGTCCCTGTTGCTCCCGACGCCGCCCGCGAGCACCGCCGAGGCCATCAGGGCCCTCGCCCGCTACTTCCCGGCCGCCATCGGCCCCTTCATCGCCTCCCCCGCGGCGCGCCTCACAAGTTACGAAGTCCTCCTCACGCTCGGCGAGTCCCAGCTCCTCCCGCACCCGCCGCCGGACCTCATCTCCTCGCTCTCGGACAGCGCCCGACCCGACCTCGTCTGCGCCGTCCTCCACCACGCCGCGGACCTCCGCGCCTCTGAGATCGTCGCCGCGCTGCAGTGTTTTCTGCCGCCAGCCGCCGGGAAGTCCTATGACACTATGGTGGATGTGAAGAACCGGTGGAAGGATGTTGCGGTGGTTGCTGTCAAAAGGTGTCGGGAGAAGAAGCCCAATGATGCGGGGAAAAAGGTCCCGGGTAAGAACCTCAATGAAGCAGTGAGGAGGGCCGTGCTGCTGCTCATGATGGGGCACGACGTGTTCTCCTCCGCAGAGGTGTGCCGGCATTACCTGCTCGCGTCAGGAAATGTAGACTCTGTGGTGCCTGGTGCAGCTGTGGCGGAGCTCGATGGATTTTGTCTCAATTTTTCCTTCACTCTCTCTTCTTTCCTGTCTCTCATTTAAATGACTAAAAAATGAAAGATTGACGTAAACCTTTACAATATGCGTCACCCATTTTGAACCGGCCCGTCTCACATGTGTTACGCATGTGAGGCGTGTAGGTTCGGAATTGTCCCTTTTTGGACAGCCTAGGAGTGATCGAGAGGGCGTGCTTATGATGAGACGCGGGGTCTGTCTTTGGACGTAGTTTTGATAGCGTAACCATTATGTTCTCTGCTGCATCATTTTCGGGCATGCAGTTGGAGAACAGCGGGGTTATGCTGCTGAAGTTTCACCTGAATCTAGACCCCATGTCTTGTCATAAGCACGTTCGTCTCGGTCACTCTTGGGTGGGTTTAGGACCTATCCTTTCCAATAGATGTAGTGCCGTGACATAAATAAATTATAAACTAACTATAATTTATTTGACTTAAAACTGCAGAGTCAAACATGAGTGAAGACCGTAGTTGGATGTATACCGGTTGGAACAAGGCAACAGGTCACTCAGATGAGTGGTATGCCGGGACAAACGACTTTATTGATCGAGTGTTTTCGTTGCCTACGACCGATAAAGCTTGTTGTCCATGTGCAAAATGCCAGAATACTATGTTTCTAGACAAAACCACATTGTCATTACATTTGTGCAGAAACAGTTACATGCCATATTATGAGGTGTGGAGTTTCCACGGTGAGTCTGCTCCTCGAGCCGTACATGTAGTGGAAGATGATGATGATGATGATGATGATGATGATGATTGTCCGGGTGTTGATAGGATTGATGAGATGTTAGAAGATATACAAACGAAGGATCCGCCTACAACTGAGGCAGACGCTTTCTTTAATCTCTTGAAAGCTTCAGAAGAGGCGTTGCATGATCATACTGAAATGACTCTTCTTACTTTCATAACCAGATTTATGGCAATCAAATCTAAGTATTTCTTCTCTAATAATTGCTACAATGATATGATGAAACTTATCAGCGATGCTCTTCCACAACCTCATAAACTGCCCAAAGATATGTATCACTCTAAGAAATTGCTATCTGGTCTCGGTATGAAATATGATAAAATTGACGTGTGTCCAGATAACTGCATGCTATTCTGGAAAGAGCACGACAAAGAGAAGAATTGTTTAAAGTGTGGAAAATCGAGGTTTTTTGAAGTTGTCAATGACGATGGTGATAAAGTAATGACAGAAGTTGCACATAAGCAATTGCGTTACTTGCCTGTGACATCTCGGTTGAAGCGGCTGTTTCTTTCAAAAAGATCTGCCAGACACATGAGATGGCACAAAGAAGGTGTGCGTAAGAACAAAGATGTGTTGACCCATCCGTCGGACGGTGATGCATGGAAGTCTTTGGACTCTTTCGATCCTACTTTTGCCAGTGATGCGAGAAATGTTCGCATCGGGTTAGCGACGGATGGATTTTCACTTTTCAGTACAAATGTCACACCATACTCCTGTTGGCCTGTCTTTATTATTCCGTACAACCTACCACCTTCTCTTTGTATGAAGTACGAGTTTATGTTTCTTAGCCTCATTATACAAGGACCAGATCATCCAGGATCACGTCTCAATGTGATGTTGAAACCATTGAATGAAGAATTTAAAATGTTGTGAACTGGAGTTGAAGCGTATGACTGTTACAAGAAGCATAAATTCAACCTTCGAGCTGCTTATTTGTGGTCTGTCCATGATTTCCCTGCATACGGCATGTTTTCTGGATGGAGCACACATGATCGTTTGTCGTGTCCCATATGTGCGCCTGACACAGAGTGTTTTCGACTTACAAAGTGTGGCAAGATAATTTACTTTGATTGTCATAGGCGTTGGCTTTATTGAAACCACCCATTCAGGCAACAAAGGAATGTCTTCAGAAAAGATACTGTTGTCACTAAGGAACCACCTAAACGCCTAAGCGAGTGTGAAGTATCCGATGTGTTGGACAAACTAGTCCCTAATGAATCTCGCCCTGGATTCTTTGTAGGTTACAGAAATGTTCACAACTGGACTCATGTATGTGGAATTTGGGATCTACCATATGTGAAGTCATTGATACTGATGCATAATATTGATGTAATACATCAGTAGCGTAACATGGCCGAATGTATCATAAGCACATGCATGGATATCATCGGCAAAACGAAGGACAACTTAAAGGCTCGAAAGGATTTGGCCGAGATTTGTAATCGACCTACTCTTGAGCTCTCTGAAAGCGGTGGTAAGCCACGTGCTTCTTTCGTGCTTCGACCTAATGAAAAGAAACAAGTTATGGAATGGTTGAAAACTTTGAAATTTCCAGATGGTTATGCTGCTAGTTTGAGACGAGCCGTGAATGTCAAAATGGGAAAGCTCACTGGGTTGAAGAGTCATGATTATCATATAATAATGTAAAGACTCTTACCTGTTATGTTTCAGGGATATCTAGATGATGCGGTGTGGAAGGTGTTAGCTGAGCTCTCACTATTCTATAGGCTGCTATGTGCCAAAGAAATAACGAAAGACATGATGGAGAAATTAGAGAAGGAGATACGTGTACTTTTATGTAAGATGGAAAAAATATTTCCTCCTGGTTTCTTCAATCCAATGTAGCATCTTCTTATCCATCTTCCATTCGAAGTAAAAGTTGGTGGTCCTGTGCAATATAGATGGATGTACCATATTGAAAGAGCATTGAGATATCTGAAAACTATGGTTGGCAACAGAGCAAGGGTTGAAGGGTGCATTGCCGAAGCATTTACTCTAAAGGAAGTATGTTACTTTTCTAGTTTCTACTTTGCAGAGCAAAACAATGTCAATACTTCTACAATGTGATACAATGTAGATGAGTAACCACCAGTTAGTGATCTCTCTATTTTTGAATCGAGGGGAACTACTGTTGGCAGCAGCACGACATACGATTTTACTGAAAGAGAAAGGACTGCTGCTTTACTCTACATGTATGCTAATATCGATGGCATGGAGAAGTATTTCGAGTAAGTGTTTCTCTTACATTTATG
The DNA here is from genome assembly GCA_030760725.1 of Neostapfia colusana. Lineage (NCBI taxonomy): Eukaryota > Viridiplantae > Streptophyta > Magnoliopsida > Poales > Poaceae > Neostapfia > Neostapfia colusana. The sequence goes on along the minus strand of JASWHV010000008.1, from coordinate 78,498,944 downwards.
ATGATTATTGTATTTACCAATACATGTATGCTAATATCGACAACATATGTTTTGTGTGTACAGCGAGTTCCACAACCAAAACTGGAAACATAGGCATCAATCTACGAGAAAGCAAGTAGAAACAATGCAACGGGCTGGAATTAATGGAGGGCCCAATTTCTTATCCTGGTTTCGAGCTTATGTATTAGTGAACACCGACATCCATCAAGATTTACGACAACTATCTTATGAATTAGTGAAAGTTAGAAGCTATGGTCGATATGACATAAATGGCTTCCGATTCCGTACAACTCAATTCGAAACTCTTCGTCCTCTCGCAGCAACATCAAATTGCGGAGTTGTGACGAGGGCAATCGACTCAAAAGAGAAAGAAACCAATTACTATGGAATCATTAACAAAATTCTAGAATTTACTTTCGCTGGCAATAAAGAACTTCGAGTGGTGTTCTTTGATTGTGATTGGTTTGATAACAATCATGGAACTCAAGAAAATCAATTTGGCATGGTGGAAGTGAATCACAACGAACGCTTATGAGGTTTAGATACATAAGTTCTTGCACATCAAGTGGAACAAGTGTATTATCTACCGTATCCATGTAAGAAGCTTAGCGCTTGGTGGGTGGTATATAAGGTGAATCCTCGTGAGCGCTTGTATACTCCTGGAGATGATGGTTATCATGATAGTGGAGACACTGAAGAAGTTTACCAAGAACAAGAGTTGCCAGGCTATTTTAGCGTCGAGCCTGGTGTAGGACTCAATAACTTAGTAGGAGACGTTGAAGATGTAGACACATCTACAATGCGAAAGCGGAAACGTAAACAGCTCACGACGACAAATCATGATGTTGATGATCGTGATGTTGACGATCATGATGTTGATGAATTTTGAAACTAATTACAAGCAATGTTTTTTTAAATGAAAGTAACATTAATTATCACTTACAATAAATTTTTAACTGATTACTCACTAAATATCGCTTACAGGATGTCGTCGAGCAAGGGTTCTAAGGGTTCAAAGGGGAAGAAGGCGCCGAGGGTGAGGGGTTTCCTCCCCCCGCAGGAGAGAGACGACTACTTCTACGGTTCCACTTAAAGCGGGAGCAGACGCACTCAACTGTTAAGTGCGTGTCCAGAGTTGCGGGACAGGGTTGTCAGTTTGCAGCGTATAGAGGTAATTTTTTCTACAATGCACAATATTATCAAAATCTCTTTTTCAATTTAACTTACTTACTTTACCATTGTAATCTGATTCGGACTATGAGTCCGAGTCCAGAGCGGCACCTCAGGAGACGGGTACGCAGCGCAGCGTGGCCTCGGGGAGCGAGCCCTTTGGCAGCCAGCCCTCAGGCTGCCAGCCCGAGGGCAGTCTTCCCAGCGAGCCCGAGGGCACTCAGTCCAAGGGCACCCAGCCCGAGGACACGTCCGGTGACCAGCCTTCTGGGTCACCAGACGTGGTGCCGCAGCGGAGGAGACGTACGAGGAGGAGTAACTTTGTTGGTCCTCCACCGGTTCCTAGAGAGCCGATAATTATTCGTCCGGTTGGAGACAGGTTACACTTTAATAAAGTATTCATTTCTATTTGTTTTCAAAGACTATGGTCTTACTAAATGACTTAACAAATGTCTTTTTAGTTCTTGGGAGGACCTTTCGTACGATGGGCAGAAACACCACAGGACGGTGAATGGTTGCATCAGGAACTTAGTGTGCCTGCACTACCCCGGTGCGATCGATGGACGTGCAGCTATGTCGTGGGCCGACTACGCGCGCGTTCCTCACCTGCAGAACGACAACCTACAGGGAGTCGTGTGGGCAGAATTTTGGGTTAGTAACTTTCATAAATATTTGAAGTTTCAATTATTTATGTTCCTTTAAATATTAATGTGCGTATGTCGAACTGTGTTGGCTTCCTACAGCTCAGGTACCGCCTTGAGGACCCGGCTGAGCAGATGGATCACACCCGCTCCGTGTTCGAAGTGAACGCTCGGAAGCTTGTTATGCAAATGCTTTCAAACACTCGGAGATAAGTAGTTAACGACTACTTGAAGCTCCACGACCACGAGGTTGGTTCGTTCAGATACGCCTCCGACACGTACTTGATGGAGGAGCAGTACTCAGAGGTAAGTTGCATATTCTTTAAATTATTCACATTACTTTTGGTAAGTAACATCTAATGAACTACGCATGTGTGCAGGTTAGTGTCCCTTGGTTACAGGGATGAACTAGAGATTACCGAGCCCTTTGCAGGTATTGGGCTAGCGATGAGTTCATCACTAAGTCCAAGAAGGCTCGAGATGCCAGAGGGAGCTCGGGGAAGCACGGTTTGGGCGTCCAGGGTTTCGTGCGGATGGCTAAACGGATGGTAAGTTTCTTGGTGGTTTTTTTATATTCATAATGTAGTATTGTTCGTACTAACATATGTTCACAAGAAAAGGAGACCGGCGTGCGACCGAGCACTACTGCGGTCTATAGGAGAGGTCACACTGACCCTTGTCAGCCGGAGCAGTGTAGTCAGTGTGCAGCGGAGCGCCTGGTAAGTTTCTTGACCTCTCAAATTAGTTGACACTATATATGTTGTTGAACTTACACAATTTCATTGTTTTTAAGACTAGGTATGGGCAAGAGGCTGTGAGGATACACGGCGAAGGGTTTGATTGGGAAAACTCCCCCAACATCGACCCTCAAGCCGCGTATGCAAGCGGAGGTGGAAAATCACATTGGTTTACTTTCATTGTTTTCAATTCAAGATTATTTGATTTTACCTTGAATTGATTTGTTTTTTTGGAGGCTTGCCGTATTCTCTGGAGTCGTCGACTCTAGGGAGGCACGACCTGCGAGAGGCGGCTCCTCGCAGTCTTCCACTGCTGGTGCAGGCTCCTCCAGCCGCCGTGTCACCGAGAGAGATCTTGAGGTCATGGCGCTTCGGGAGAGCTTGGCCCGGCAGGAGGAGGCCTTTGCGAGAGAGCGAGAGAACAACAGGGCTGCCATGGTGTACCATGCATCCTATATGGCACAGATGCAAGCGGCAATGGAAGTAAGAAACATACAATTGTACTTTAATTACATTGCACTTCAACCAGTTTTGTAAATTGTAATGTTTGAAATAACATGCGCTAGCTCGACAGCAAGGGCAGCAAATCCAGATACCGTTGTGGCAGCCACCGCCGTTCGTGCTGCAGCCGTCGCCACCACAGGAGTAGTTTCCTGGAGTACAGGTACAAAAAAAAAGTTACATTAAGTTCAACAAAACAATTGAATACGAAAACACCGTTGTAAACTTATACATATGTCACCGTGTTTCGCAGGGATCAGGGACGGAGGCTCATACTCCATTGCCGCAGCTACGGGCGCCAGGTTCGACGCGGTAGGATGAATTCTTCGCCCCCAGAGGTAGTGGAGGGGCTAGTAATGAATAGCATTGTGATTTTGTTCTTGATTGTGGATGTCAGACTTTGTGATTGTGGATGTGTACTATTGCACCTTGTGATTTTGGATGTGAATCTGTTTTGTGAACCTGTTTTGTAATTGTGTATGTGTAACTGGCCATCGAGCCAGGTTAGCCATTTTCTGTTTTTTTTTTAAAAAAATTGGAAAAACTTATATATGACACCCTGTATAAATTATATACGACGGTGCCTATACAGGGCCGTCGTATATAAGCCTAAATTATATACGACGGCTAGGCCCAGTCCGTCATATATAAGCCTATATTATATACGACGGCTAGGCCAGGACCGTCGTATATAAGAGCTTATATACGACAGCCAGGGCCTAGAGCCGTCGTATATAAAGGCCCAGCCCACTGGCCCTTCCCTACGAAACGGGCCGTCGTATATTATTGGTCGTCGTATATATAGGCTTATATATGACGGTGCCATCGTATATAAGTTTATATATGACAATATACATACGACAGACACAAACCGTCGTATATAAACCACTGCCATCGTATATAGATTATATACGACGGCTTTTGCCTTATATACGACGGTTTTGGCCGTCGTATGCTGACGGGAATCCTGTAGTGGTTGAACACACGGGAATACTCCAGTGTGTTCCAGCCCCACTGTTGCAGGTGTAAGAACTCATGTGTCTTCCTCTTCATCAAACCGAGCGGAATGTGATAGGCCCGAAAGGCCGTCCGAAATTCTGTCCAAGTTAATACTTGCTCGGTGGGTTGGGAGGCACAAAAGTTCATCCACCAAGCGCTTGTGGACCCCATAAGTTGCTGGGCCACGAATTGCGTCTTCTGCTGCTCACTAACTTGAAGCAGCCCAAATTTCATCTCCATTGTGCGGTGCCAGTTGTCCGCATCAATGGGTTCATCGGCCCGCGAGAATACCTGGGGATGTGTCGCCAGAAAATCTGAGTAGGTACTTTTTTGACGCTTACCACTGTCTTGACGTACCTCAGGGCGAGACGTATTCTCGATCAAGGTCCTCAGCAGCTCGGTATGCTGCTGATTGGAGCCCGCCATGGCCGCAACAATATCTGCCAGCGTGATCGTCGGCGGCGGTGGTGGTTGCTGGTGTCCCGAGGATTTCTCGGGCAGCTGTTGGGAGGCATCTCCACCCTAACTTGACCCACCCACTTCCTGGTTTGCGCGGGTACGAGTCATTATGCAATTCGTAACGGTGAAAGGCAGCACATGTCATACTTAAAAATTCCATGAAAACAGTACAGTATTGTAGTGATGATTGAGAAATTTGCACAACATTCACATATATTGATAAAGCAAAAACTTTATACAAGATACATTATTCTTCGGTCCAAAATTACAGAAACTTTTGATCACTCGGGAAGTCGTGCTCATGTCGTCACTACATACTCACACACTACTGTTTTCTAACACGACATGTCGCTGTTACAAAAGTTCACACCTACAACCACCCTCGCTGCCCTATTCGGCAACGGAAACTCCCTAGTCGGAGTGGAGTTCGATCTCCTGTGGGTCTTCCTCCTCTGCTGGTTCTTTCGGTTCTGCTGTTGGATCCGGATCCATTACCTCATCCACGGGTTCAGGCTCCGGGGCTACCGGAATACCAAGAACCACGGGTACGGAACCTGCAAATGGCAGGCACATTACCGAAGCTACTTGGTCCTGCAGAGCGTTCACTTCATCCATCGCCTGATTGTAGTCCATCTCCCAGTTTTGTCCCCACCTCAATTGCTTCATCTCGCTCTTGGGTGAGAATCTCATTTTGCTTGGTCAAGGCATGGATTTGCTTCTGCAATGCCGTTATATCGGCATGAATTTTATTCCCCACCTTCTTTGAACAATGCAACTGTTTCTCCCGTCGATTCAGTCTTCGCGTCGTCGGCGCGAGCACATCACGATGTGCATTATGGACACTCTCGTAATAGTTGCTACGGGTTGTGCTCTTCTTGAGCTCCACAGCAAGACGAGCCACATTTGACAGCTTGGATGTCCATCATGCTCCGTCCTGCCCAATTTAGCATTACGTTATCCTCCAGAGGATCACAGTTGAGGATCTCCGGGGCTTCGTCAATTTCAGCAACTACACGTAATGAAATGAAGAATGCATGTCAATTTAAAATGCAATTGAATTGAGTGAAGATGTAAAGACTATAACTCGAGCTAGACATCAGTATTGACTCTGAAATTTTTACAATTGATTGGCGAAGACCTAAACAGAGGCTTGGCCAAGTTTCATTTGAATCAATGCTCAATTGGGCCCTGTACAAATAAATGTATGAAAGGCCATTATTAGTGCCTCTAAGCATTCCTAGGGATTTTCATGATGCACATTTATACTTTCTGGAAACTAGAATTTATAATGAGTCTAATGGAAGTGGTTTCATGTTAATCTAAGCATCCTAGAGAATGTTACGGCTAAAGAAGATTTGAGAAAAATCAGAAAATGTTTCGGTACATTTTCAATTTTCTCAGTGGCAGTTCACTTAATATCACAATTAAGTGAACTTAATTAACTCGGATGAATCTGAAATTTTGCATGTGACTCAAGGATATTAAAAGGAATATCCTGACCGAAAATTGGAAATTTTCTACCAAGTGGTTCTCCAGTTATCAATTCTAACAGTTTAAATTTAGGGATTAAATTCTGGAAAACTAAGGACTTTCAAGGAATCAAACTGGTACCACTAGATAGTACTCAGAAATATGAATCCAACAAAATTTGTGTGACCAAATTTGTATGACTCATTCAAAAGTTTCGGATTTCTAAAGTTTGGGCTGAATTCGGATTTATTTTCCTAAAGAAAACCATTCCCTCGCTACAGCAGCCACTGACAGCGGATCCACCCCAGTTAGTTTTATTTAAACCATGGCCGCACACGCTGACAGAGACTGACAGCCAGGACCCACGCCCTTCATCTACCTCGCAACAACCAAACTCCCCGTGGCGGCGCACTCCGGCGAACCTCGCCGCCGGCCATTCCACAGCGCCAAACTTCACGAAACTCGCCACTAAGGCCTAGTTCGTCATGGGGAACATGCTGGTGGGGTCGGAGGTGGTCGGTGATGACCGGAAAGTAGCCCGCGACGGTGAACCGTGGACGAGAAACTCTGGTGACCTTGCAAGAGCTCGGGAAAGGCTGAAACAATCGGCAGTTTCTTCCTACAGCATCAGTGCAGCTCGATGATCATGAAAATGGATCAAGACGGTGGTGAAAATGGCCGCAACCTATACCTCACCGGTGACCCGAGGCGTTTTTCACTGAAAATCATGAAAACTTGAGCAAACCGAGGCTATGGGCGATGGTTTTGATCACGGTTTGCTCGAGGATGATCACAGCGAGCTTAGAAAGCTTCCTCTAGACCCAGTTGAACCCTAACCGAGTGTAGCCGACGAATTTTGAGTTTTGCAATCTCCTGTTCAAAGAACCCGCCGGAGATAAACTCTGAATTCCGGCCAGGGTGTTCTACGACATGGTTATAACATTGGAGGACAGCTAGTAGGTTTCAAGACGAACCTCTGAGAAAGATTGGATGCTCGGAAGTTGGGCGAGATCGGCCGGACGATGAGTTGGCGTGGTGGCGGGAAAACCAGGGCGCCGGGAAGAAGAACGTTTCGGTTCTCGGCAACGGCATGGAGGAGCATCCTTTGCTGGCGTAGAGGAGGTAGAGGAGGGTCTCACGATCCTTCCTCCGGCCTTTGTTCATCGTGAAAGGCTCGGGAGCGGGTTGTCAACGGTGTAGGTGGAGGCACGGATGAACATCGGCTGCGGCGATGTTCTGTGCGCGAGGGAAGCGAGAAGCGAGTGAAATGGTCCTGGGACGAGCGGCGCACGAGGATAAGAAGGATGGGGAAGTGATCCGTGTGAAATCCCAAAGTTCTAGCAAGTGGGGCCGCAAGTCACACCGAGAAAATGAGAGGGAATTTAGAATCTTGAATACAACAGTGTGAGCTCCAAATGCTAAAGTAAACGTGCAACAATGTCCAAACACGGAGACCTAAATCTACCATTTGGTTCTTCACACATCCACGGGTAGCCCGGCAAATTTTCAACTTATTTGGAAAAGATTTCCTATTTGTTGGAATTAAAACGGGAGACAATTTGAATTTGAATTCAAACTTCAGTTTCAAATTCTGACTTCACTGAAATTCAAATTTGAGAGCACCATTGTGTTCCTCATATTCCTTTTGGCTTATCCTCCAGGTTTCATCAAATTTGGGGTTTGTTTGCTATTTCAATTGGAATTGGAGAGAAAAGAAGAGGGGAGATGGGGCCCACTGGTCAGTAGACTTACCCCCGAAGTCTACTCTGTTCTCACGCGGGCAACCGGATTCAGCGAGCGCGCCAGCTCCCGACCCCGGCGCCTCTCCACCATGCCACCTCCTGCTCCGGGGCTAAGAACGCCGAGTGAAGCGACGTGATCAACATGCCCGGCCCACGTGAACCATTTCCTCTCGCGGCTCCACAGCCCCTGCACAACCCAAAGAAAAATCACCGCCGGCCGACCCTCTCTGCTCACCAGCGTCCGAGCGCTAGAAGCCCCCTCATGCCTGATGATCTACATGAAAAACGTCAGCCCTCAGGTGCTAAAAAGAACCGTGCAAACCGTTCCTCTCCTTGCATCACCGTGGATGAACTTCCCCGCTATTTGCTTCGGTATTCATTGAACCGAGCCGCACCAAAACCCGAATCATAGTGATCACTTCCCCAAAGCTTGTGCCGAGCTATAGACATGATCTAGACCCTCCCACGCTCCTCTAGGATCAAGAACCATCGAATTTCATTGAGTTTTGGCGCTGTTCTTCAAGAATTTTGTGTCGGCACCGATTTTGGCCCTAGGTCGCCGATGAACTCACGTTTGCAGCCACTTTTGAGCTGATGTGAGCTTATGCTGGTGATGAGGGATCCACCACGGTGCTCTAGGAAGAAAAACCGAAGAATTTGAGCCCTCCTAGCACGAGTGTGACACCGCCGAAGTCAAACCGCCACCGTCGCTCGTCGCCGAACCATTTCCGCTGGTCGGGGGTCTCGGCCGACCCCAGGGATGAGTTGTCCGTGGTCCAAAAGGGGGAGGCAGCGAGTTTGGGGGCAAGGGAAGGCCGGGAAGGCACTTCCGGCGAGCCTCATCGGCGCCCACTGCCGTGCGCCGCCACCCCAGCCGCTGCTGGCGTGAAGTTGAAGAAAAGGGTGGGCCCCACCGGCAGCAGTTTGAATTTTTCCCAATTTCTGTTCAGATTTTCCTCCAACTTCATTTGCTCATAACTTTTGATAGGAACCTCCAAAAATTGTGAAATAAATTCCATTTGATTCCTCTCCGTGAGTAATATCTAGGGGTCCATCCCAATTTTTATGGAAATCTCTAGATTTGGCTCATTAATTCATTAAAGGAAAATAGTGTAGGAATTATTACAGGAGTTCTATTTATTAGAAATTTCCCAAATTTGGGAAGGATTCTTCGAAACATCCTTGAACTCCAGTAAAATTTTCAGAGGCATTGGACCTCATTTGCTTGGCCAAATGTGGTGTCGATCCTTTAGGTCTCTGAAAAATAGGAAAAATAAACAGAGCCAATTTCAGACTTTCACCCCAAACTTCATAAATCCATATCTATGACTAGGAAGCTCCAAATTGGGTGAACCAAATTTTGTTGGATTTATCTCTGCGAGTACTATCCAGAAAAACAAGTTTCAGCTCATGAAACTTATTCTTTTTCCAGAATTAATTCCCTCAAGTTTGAACTGTTGGGAATTTTATCTGGAGAATTCTTTTATTGAAAATTCCGAAATTTGGCTAGGATGTTCGTTTGAAAATCCTTAATTTACAGGAAAAATTTCAGATCCATACAAGTTATTTAGTCCCCTTAACGGTGTGATTAAGTGAACTGCCCTGAGAAAATAGAAAAATGTACAGAAACATTTTTCAGATTTTTCCAAATCTTGATTAGGGCATAACTTCCTCTAGGGTTCTTCAAATTACATGAGACCAACTACATTAGAACCATATCAAACTCTAGTTTCCATAAAGTAATGGTTTGATCCATGAAAATCCCTGGAAATCCATAGAAGCTCTAGTAATGACCATTTAGGCTTTTAATTGTGCAGAGCTCAAATGAGCTTAGGTTCAAATGAAATTTGGTAAAGGCCATGATTAGGTCCTTACCAAGCCACCATAAAAATTTCAGAGCCAAATGAGAGGTCTAGCTAGAGTTATAGTATTTACATACTAAATTTAACACATTGCATTTAAATTGACATATCGTATATTGCTCACGTGTAGTCGCTGAAGGCGAGGAGACCCCGGAAGTGTTGGACTTCCTACTTCCGGACAAGACCCTAACCCCTGACCAGAAGAAACAAGGCAAGCCCCGGTTTGCATTTAACAAAGTTTATAAAGTTTTGCTTTATATACACATTTAGCTTGAGGTATGTATGTGCATTGGGTGTAGGATGAATGAAACCCCAAATGCATAACCAGATTATTCCAACAAGAGTGAGGGTAGTATTTAAGTCCTCGGGTAGTTCATGCTGAGCTTAATATTTATAGACTTCGATAGAAGTCGAGTAGTTGGAATCTACTCGTGAGTATAGGCTTCGGGACACACGGGATTGGTTCGAGTGATGTGAGATCACTTTAGTAAGAAAATGAGACTAGGCAGGGGCTAGGACATAGAAGAGGAAGTCTTGTGTGCGTAGCCCTGTCCGTGTCGATTGAGGACCGATTCGTATGCGGCCCCGCTGAACAAGTTTGAATGTACCGAAGGCATATCATATATATGGGGTCCGATAAACTGATGTTACCTATACCTCCGGTCGTCGAGGCATAACGCACCGATTCATAGGTGTAGGTTGAGGGCAGCAAGGTGGAAATCAGCTAACGGCATAGAGAGATGCTCCGTGTATGGAACCTCCTGTCCGTTTGGGTGCGACCGCTTCGACGTTTGGGCTGTTTGGTGAAAGGTTGTCCTGTACGACATCGAGTGAGCATGCTGTGCAGCTGCACGGGTGGGAGTACATGACGTGTGTGGCGGACCGGAATCCGCTCATCCAGGATCGCAGAGGGTGATGCCGCACGATGCGACACCCGACAGCACACCTCGTAAGGACACATTATATTACATGGGAAAAACAAACTGAATGTACAAAGCAGTACACTACTCAGTCACAAACTAGAGTCTTTATTACACAGCGGAAGTCTACACTATACAACTCACGCCCGCCTATCTAGCAAAAGTCAGCTGTCCATCCCTAGGGCAACCAACACTGGCTGCACTCCTCAGCTCAGCGCGGCGTGTACGGCTCCCACTCAGCCGTGGTCCCCGACTGAGGGTAACCCTCGCCGGTGGACTCGTAACCCGAGTCCATGGGTGGCTCCTCACCTGAAAAACACTTAAGCAGCGACCGTGAGCACGATGGCTCAACAAGATATAACCGACTCACCTAAGCATGAAACTCTACATGAGGTGTACAATGAACATAGGATAGTAACATTGCGTCAAATGGACACGCCTACAAGTTCATCCTTAGTTCATCTTTTAGCCACAGGTTACAGTTCGGGAATCTGAAATTTAGTAAGCAATATTTGGTGGCACACACGTAGCAATACAATTATATCATATCAGCAATATTGAATCATCATATTTCATACATTAACCTACGTCACGACTCAGTGACCAAGCGGTACTCTTCACCGCGAGGGACCGCGAATCGACTCGATATACACATGCAGGGACACCCAAAGAGCACGTCACGTACGCCCACCCGTGGAGCTGCACATCACGCTCACTCGATGTCGTACAGGACAACCTTTCGCCCAACAGCCCAAACGTCGAACCGGTCACACCGAAACGAGCAGGAGGTTCCCTACACGGAGCATCTCTCTATGCCCACTAGCAGATTTCCACCTTGCTGCCCTCAGCCTACACCTATAAATCGGTGCGTTATGCCTCGACACCCGGAGGTTTAGGTTACATCGGTTTATCGGGGCCCATATATCCGATATGCCTTCGGTACGTTCAAACTTGATCAGCGTGGGCCGCACACGGATCGGTCCTCAATCGACACGAACAGGGCTGTGCACACAAGACTCCCTCTTGCTGCACCCTAGCCCCCGCCAAGTCTCATTTTCATTACTAAGGTGATCTCTCATCACTCGAACCAATCTCGTGTGTCCCCAAGCCTAGCTCGTGAGTAGATTCCAGCTACTCGACTTGTACCGAAGTCCTATGAATCATTAAGCATAGCCTGTCTACTCAAGGTCTTAGACACTACCCTCACTCTTAGGGAAAAAGTCTGGTTATGCAAGTGGGGTTCCATTCAGCCTACACCTAATGCACATTCATACTGCACACTAGACATGTGAACAAAGTAAAACTTGATAAAAGAAGTTAATGCAAACTGGGGCTTGCCTTGTTTCTGCTGGTCAGTAGTTAGTTCTTCTTCCGGAAGGAGGAAGTCAAGTACTTCCGGAGCCTCCTCGCTTTCAGCGACTACACGTTAATAAAATACTACATGTTAATGAATATGCACATGAGTTCATTGTAATGTTTCTGCTACATGTTCTAATAACAAGTTTTAAACAACTGGAACTCTGTTTAAGAATTTAAAATAAAACTGGGGCTAGTGGTTTGGGTTTGGACCTAAGCACATTATTAAGTGCTAAGTGGTTTTCCCCCTCTTCCATATTGATCACCTCAAGTGGTTAAACAGAACAGGGGTGATCCAGAGCTCCAATGGAGCTGAGAATTTTTGTGTGAGTTCCTTTTCACCAGAAAACCCTCTGGACCAAATATTAGCACTTTTCATTGAGTGGTTTGTTCAGAATAATTTTCTAAGCAATTAAGCAAAGAAGAATTAATTCTGAGATAACACCCATGTTCATGCCAAACTTAGTGAACTACAATTTCAATTATCGCTCATAGAGTTTGCATGAATTTTCCTAATATTTTTGGAGCTAAGATTTGTCCAGAACTGAATTTCCAAGTTTTGGAAATTCTCTGAAAATGTTTCTGTATTCAATTGAACACAGCACCTTCAAATCTGAATTGCCCTGATCAAACCAACTCCAAATGGTCTGAAACTTTTACAGGGGTTCACTAACATCCTAAAGAATATTCTGGCAAAATTGGAGGATTTTTGGATGAACCAAACTCCCTCTAAAATTCTTTTGCTGAAAAGCTCTAAAGAATTTTCCAGAATTAAATAATGGGTTTCATACAAATTGGGTTGCATTGGATATATCTATGCAAGATGAATCCAACCCAATTCGAAGCACTAAATTTGGAGCTTCCTAGCAAAAGTTATGAGGTTCTAAAGTTTGGGGAAACTCTGGAATTCGAATTAACCGGGAAAAGTTCAAATCCCTGACAGCGGGCCCGGCCCCCACATGTCACCACCTCGGCTACACCACACGGGGCCACAGGACTGTTCTCCGCGTTGTCACAGATGATTCAGTGCAACAGAAAATATCCACACTGTGCATTGAGCGACTGACGAGCAGGCCCGGCCAACTCGTCTTCTTCCTCGGGCCAGCTCCTTTTCCCGCGCCGCCCCCTCGCCGGCACCTCACTGAAGCTCGCCGGACCCGACTTTCCGGCCGCCTCTCGGCCGGAAACTCACCGCCTGGGCCTAATTTCGTGCGCTGAACACGATGGCACCAACTTCTCCGGCCGGCGGTGGCCCTAACCTAGCCGGCAACGGTGCAGCGGCCCGGGGTCACTTCGGCTATGTCACCCGACCAACTTAGCCCGCCAAAACCTCAGTGGAAGGGCTCTTCAGCACCAAGGATCTCAGGGAAGGTCGACAGGGCCATGCAAAGGCTCGGGGAGAGCTCTAACCTAGCGGTCACCGTGAGCCCGATCCTTCCCGCCATAACCGCGGTTGGAAAACCGGGAAATACGCCAGCTACCGCCAAAATCAAGCTAGGGTTGCGAAGTGAACTTGGGCGCCGTCACGTCTAGCTCCTTTGAGTGCAGTTTGATATGCTCTAAGCAAGTATACGTCGGGAATTTGCGGGTTTCATACCAGAAGGTGGTTCTGCACCGTTCGGAAGGAAATCTCAAAATTCTCTGCCGATGATCCACGGTGGATCCTGAGCTTCGGGGGTGAGTTGCCTGGACGTCGTGTGCTCCCAGAAATGGCCTAGCTTGGCCGTGACACTCCGCGGTTGGAGCTGTCCACGAGAGCACTAGCTCTCGGTCCTATGGCGGCCGCCACTGAAATTGGTTTGCCTCAGTTTGTGGAGGCGGAACTCACGTAGAAATGGTGTGGGGATGTTGGAGGAGAGCCCGTGGTGTTGTTTGGCTGCTCAACCGGAGCTTTGCACGCAAGCTAGGGTGGTGATCGATCGAGCGGACGGCGTCGGCAGCTTCGGCTGTTTCTCGCGCGAGGGGAAAAAGGACAGCGCCGTTCTTCGGTACCATGGGATAACAGGGGCATGGCAGTGGGGGCAAGGACGTTAGGCAGCTCTCCAGCGCACGGGAAATCCATAGGAGCTGGCTGCCGGCTGCCCCTCGGTGTCACTCGGAGAGGCGTTGGATGCCCGAGTTACTTCGCGTGGGAGGTAATCAAACAGAGACCGTGTGCTTTACTGAAGACTTTTTGCAATTGATTACTTTCCCCCAATGACAAGTGGGTCCCACTAGTCAGTGCTCCCTCATCCCTCAAAAGATCTCCAAAACTTGGCTCAAACTGAGCTACATTTGTATAGTTGGACAAATTTCCCCCAAATTCAAATGTATATTTGAATTCTTTGCACATTTGGATCCTTTTTTAAAAAAATGGGTAGCAAACCTTTTCAAAAATAACTGAAACTTTGCCTACCCACTAATTTGGACCTAAGGATCCAAATATGCACTTTGATTCTTGTGTTAGCTGCTGCAACCATGAGTTTGAATACAACAGTTTTGAATCACCATTATGTCCTCCCCTCATTTGAATTTTGAGTTGGACATTAGTTCAAATTCTGATTTTTAAACCCTCCCCTTGCACTTGAGTACTTCAACTCAGTGGTCTTAATCCAACTAGGGTCCAAACATGTGAATGACTCTAAGTTGGTTTTAGAATCACCTCTCATGTGTTATCACATGTGTGGAGAGTTTGAACCAACACCCTTTTGATGGAGGTTCCTTGCTCTTCACAATATATTCACAACAAAACTGTGGTGTTGTGAGGTGATAAAAAGTTTTTGCAAGTCCCTTTTTCTTGGGCTTTTACATCCCTCCCCCCTTAAAAGAATCTCGTCCTGAGATTATAAAAGAAGAGATAGCGATGTTGTAGGGACTTACCCGTGCTGAGAGGCCATGAACTCCGGGTAATTTGAGCGAAGGAATTCCTCGCTCTCCCACGTTGCTTCATCGGCGGTGTGGTTGCTCCAGAGTATTTTGTAGAACCACAACGTTCTGCTACGTGTGGTTCGGGCTTTCTCATCAAGAATTTCCACCGGATACTCATCATATGTCAAATCTGGTTTCAGCTCGCCGATGTCTTTGGTAGGAACAGCAGCTGTATGCTTTAAACATTTTCGCAGTTGCGAAACATGGAAAACGTCATGGACACCAGCAAGGGATGCCGGTAGCTCCAGTCTATATGCCGCTGGTCCACACTTCTCGGTGATAGCATAGGGTCCAATGAAACGGGGAGCGAGTTTCCCCTTCACACCGAACCGGTGCACGCCTTTCATCGGAGACACGCGGAGGTACACGTGTTCACCAACGTCAAAGTGCAACGGTCTACGCCTCTTATCAGCATAGCTCTTTTGCCGGGATTGAGCGGCCTTCAAGTTGGCTTGAATCGTCCGAACGCGCTCTTCGGCGTCGTTCACCACATCAACCCCGAATGTGACCCTTTGACCGGACTTGCACCAGTTTAATGAGGTGCGGCATTTGCGACCGTAGAGAGCTTCGTAGGGTGCCATCTTGATACTCGCCTGATAGCCGTTGTTGTACGAGAATTCCGCCAACGGTAGGTGATCATCCCAGTTCCTACCATGGTGGATGGCACATGCTCTCAACATGTCTTCCAGAACTTGATTCACCCTCTCTGTTTGGCCATCTGTCTGAGGGTGGTAGCGGAGCTTCTAATCAGTTTAGTACCCAAAGCAGCATGCAACTGCTCCCAAAAGCGAGATACAAACAATGCACCTCGGTCTGAGACTATGGTCTTGGGTACACCATGCAAGCATAGAATCCTGGCAATATATAACTCCGCATATCTGTTGGCATGGAAATGTGTATGCACAGGAATGAAGTGAGCCGACTTGGTTAGTCGGTCAACGATCACCCAAATGGAATCATGCTTGTTGGATGTTAGGGGTAATCCCACAATGAAATCCATGCTCACACCCTCCCACTTCCATGCTGGAACCTTCAGGGGTTGCAACAGCCCTGATTTCCTCATATGATCAGCCTTCACTCGTCTACATGTATCACACTCGGATACATACTGCGCTACCTCCCGCTTCATCCGTGTCCACCAAAATTCCTTTTTCAAATCTTGGTACATTTTGTTGCTGCCCGGATTAATGGAGTACTTAGACAAGTGAGCTTCATCGAGGATCTTCCTCCTCAGTTCCATATCTCGGGGTACGACTATTCGGTCATTAAACCACAGCGTCCCCTCATCATCTTTCCGGAAACACTTGATCTCTCCATTGTCTATCCATCTCTGGAGATGTGCCATGCCTTTATCAGTCTTCTGAGCTGCAATGATGTCCTCCCCGATGGTAGGGATGAGGGTAAGGTTGTACAGCGATCCATAAGGAACCAAGTATAAACTCGGCTCTTCCTCCTCCACCGGTGTAATGGTGAGGTTATGGACATGTGATTTCTGACTCAGCGCGTCGGCAACCACATTCGCCTTTCCGGGGTGGTAATGGATCTCAATCTCATAATCTTTGATCGGTTCTAACCACCTCCTTTGTCTCATATTCAGCTCCTTCTGGGTGGAAATGTATTTCAAGCTCTTGTGGTCGGTGTAGAGGTGCACCAAATTCCCCAGGAGAAAGTGCCTCCACATTTTGAGTGCCAAAACCACTGCAGCAAGCTAAAGATCATGAGTCGGATAATGCTGCTCATGGTTCCGAAGTTGGCGTGAGCCATATGTGACCACACGTCCTTCCTGCATCAACACGCAGCCGAGCCCAATACCGGACGCGTCAAAATACACGTCGAAGGGTTTTGTTGTATCCAGCTGAGCTAAGACCGGGGCTGTGGTGAGATGCTTCACCAATGCTTGGAACACTCCTTCACACGCCGTGTTCCAAACAAATTTCATCCCTTTCTTCAGCAATTCTGTCATCGGCTTAGGGAGCTTGGAGAAGCTTGGAATGAATCTCCGATAGTATCCCGCTAACCCGAGGAAGCTTCTGACTTCATGGACTGAAGTGGGAGCTTTCCATTTCAGTACTTGCTCTATCTTGCTCGGGTCAACCGCAATGCCTTCAGCTGAGATGATATGTCCCAAGAATGGCACTTGGCTGATCCAAAACTCGCATTTACTGAACTTGGCGTAGAGCTTGTGGTCTCGCAATCGTTGAAGAACGATCCTCAAGTGTTCGGCATGTTTGGCTTCTGTCTTGGAGTAAACCAAGATATCATCGATGAACACTACCATGAACTTGTCCAGCTCTGGCATGAACACCGAGTTCATGAGATACATGAAATGGGCTGGAGCGTTTGTGAGACCAAAGGACATGACGAGATATTCATATAATCCATATCTCGTCGAGAAAGCCGTCTTCGGGATATCCTCCGCCCGGATCTTTATCTGGTGATATCCAGAGCGAAGGTCCATCTTGGAGAACACACTTGCACCCACAAGTTGATCAAACAATATGTCTATGCGGGGCAGTGGGTACTTATTCTTGATGGTGACGGCATTGAGCAGCCGATAATCCACACACAGCCTCAAGGTTTCATCCTTCTTCTTTACGAACAGCGCCGAGCATCCCCAAGGCGAGGAACTCGGCCTAATGAAACCTTTGCTCAACAGATCGTTGAGTTGTTCTTTCAGTTCAGCCAGCTCATTCGGAGCCATTTTATAGGGTCTCCGTGATATGGGCGTAGTCCCGGGTGCAAGCTCGATCTTGAACTCGACATCCCGCTCAGGTGGCATACCCAGAAGATCATCCGGGAACACGTCGGGTTACTCCCGAACTACAGGGATGTCCTCCAACTTGAGAGCTCCAGTGTTATTGATTGCTGAAACCTCCCGGACTGGATTATCTAATAAGAGGGACTGCGGACGGCGTAGTGGGGAGTTGAGGTGAACCGTCCGTGCTGAAGTTTCCAGGACAGCGCCATGGTAGCTTAGCCATGACATTCCCAAGGTTGCATCAATCTTCTTCCCCTAAAGGATAATCATAGTGGTGGGATATATCTTCCCACCTAAGCACAGTGGTGCTTTCGGAACCATCATCGTTGCTGAAATCTTTCCTCCTGGTGACCAGATCATATAAGAACACTCGGTTGGAAAGGCTTCCAGCTGATGCTTAACCACATATGATGCACTTATGAAGTTGTGAGTTGCAACAGAATCAAAAAGTATGATGATGGCTTGATTGCTGAGAGTGAACATACGCGCCAGCACGTTGTCTCCTTCCGGGGCGTCCTCATTGTCGAGGTGGCGGACGCCCCCAGTCCGCTGACCAATCTTGTTGACCGGAGGTCAGCCTCGAGCACCGCCCTGGAACTGGGCTTGCCCTCTGCTCTGCTGTCCCTGGGGACAGTCCTTCGTGAAATGGCCCGCCTGGCCACACGTGAAGCAAGTGAAACGGGGCGGTCCCCCGCTGATCGGTGGACGGAAACCCGGGGCGCGTTGTGGTGGTGGAAACGCCCGGGGTGCCGTCTGCGGCTGCTGCTCCTGTCTCGGTGGTGGCATCGGCGGTGGGAACGGGGGTGCTTGAAAAGAACGTCCCCCGAACTGGTGAGGTCGCGCCGGTGGACGCCACTGCTGTCCGGATGGTGTCCGATACACCATGCGGTACATTTGAGGAGTGCCACCACCACTGCTGGGGGGAGCGCTGCGCTTCTGCTGCTCAGCTGCCAACTCCCACTGAGTGTCCTCTTGCATGATCGCGGCATTGACGAGGTTGTTGAAGGTGCCGCGATTCCATTGCACAAGATGCGTCTTCATTTCGGGGTGTAACCCCCGATAGAAGTGCTCCCGCTTCTTCTCCTCGGTTGAGATGTAGTCTGACGCATATTGCGCCATATGGTTGAAGGCACGGGAGTATTCATGGGCACTCCTCCCGCCCTGCTTCAGTTCCAAAAATTCTTGGAACTTCCTCTTCATTATCCCGGGAGGGAAATGATAGGCGCGGAACGCCTCCCGGAACTCTTCCCACTCCACGGCATGGCCAGCCGGACGTGAGGCGACATAGTTCGCCCACCACGCATCAGCGGCACCGTGAAGCTGCTGCGCCATGAACAAAGTCTTTTGCCGCTCCGTGCATTGGAGCAGCCCGAACTTGGACTCGATTGTCCGCAGCCAGTTGTCGGCCTCCAGTGGTTTTTCGGCTTCTGTGAACACTGGAGGGTGCATACTCATGAAGTCCGAGTACGACACCTCACGGGGCTCCCGGGGCCCCCTCTCTTGACGTCCCCCTGCCTGGGACGTATTCTGCACGATCGTGCGGAGCAGGTCGGTCTGCTCCTCACGACCCCCCACTAGTGCCGCTATCACATCCGCTAGAGTAAGCGGAGGCGGCGGTGGTGGCTGCTGCTGCGGGGTGCTGTCGTAGGCCGGTGGCTGGGAGTCATCGCCTCCCTGTTGGCTAGAGCCACCAACCTCGTGCGTGGTCCTAGTGCGAACCATCTGCAACCATACGACAATAAACATCAGTCCCGCAACATATTTCAATGCAGTCAATTGAAATAGGCATAAAAACATAATGACAATGAAACATGCGATACATCTCGTATGTAGATAATGTAATAACTTTGCACAATCTACACCATTATCAGACCAAACACAAGATAATTTAATACAACTTGATGAACCTCCTCTTTGGAAGCTCACCACAACTAGGTTTGGTCACTACGAGACGTTACTATCGCGTTGTCATCACGTATACCACCCTTTTACCTTCAATACGACACAAACATGGTCTCTAGTAAAAGAAACTTGAGTGGGACCTATACTCACATCTTTCACTAGTTGAAGATAACCCCTCATGAGTATGTTCTACCCCATTGGGAGTACTCAAACCCCCTCTAGGGTACAACAATCTCTCACATGAGTTCAACTGTCATTCCTCTGTCAGAATGACCAGTTTCTACATATCCGAGATTTTGATCTGGTTCTGGGCATTTTCATGACTTAAGATGAATACCAAAGTTAAAGTTAACTTCAGTATATTTCCAACGAGTACTTATTTGCCCTTAGATCAGCTGTGGTTTAGAAGTTATGGTAATTCAAAGTCAACAGAATTTCTGGAAGAATTTCAACAGCACCTCCTTCGGGAAGTTTGCTGTTTTCAACTCTGACTTCCACTGAATTCTGTGCTGAAATTTCAGAAACTTTGAATTGCAAAAATGTAATACATCTTATACCCTTTTTAAAGATGCATCATATGAAAATTTTAGATTTTTCTACTGGGAGTTATGTTTGAAAAACAGAACAGTCCAGAGAGTGTTTCACTCTGCCCTGATTCTGGACAGTTTACATTCCTCTGGGATTTAAGCCATCTTAAGGTGAGTTTCAGCTCTGGAAGTCTAAAACAAAATTGTAGAGTACTAAAATACCTTTCCAGAACTATATACCACACCTCCCTGGGCTAAAATACCTGTGAGTTGTGCTCTGTTGAAGTTCAGCAAACTTGCTGCCCAAAACAGAGCACTCTGTTTTTCAATCTATTGGAACTATACTCATCACTATCCAATATTTCTACCCAACTAGGGTCCTAGATGTTGAACCTAGTGATTTTAATTCCTTGTTATCATTATTTTTCATGCATATGCCTATGATATCTCGGTACTACGTTCCTCACAAAAGAAAATCCTAACCAGATTATACCGGCATATACGTCTCAAGTGTGGCACTAAACGGTCTCTCGCACACGTTTACTACATGGATACATACGTGGTTAGTAACTGCAGAAGACCACAAAATATTGATGCACTCAATGGTTGTTCATTTCAGGCAGGACCATATTTGGAATTAAATACAAACGCCCGTATCATTATCATACGGCCGTCCTTGAGTTAGGTCACGTCTCAAGGTACGCAATCGTGTTTCAACACCACACAACGGGGAACCCGAGTATGTCATGAACGGGTCGTCACGGTTGGGAATGTTATCAACCCAACAGATACCACCTACTGCCCTGCAGGGCACACCGATGGCAAGTGCTGCGTATGTCCTTCTGGGCTATTTCCAGACGAACCCACTCTCGCGTTACTGACCACGCGATGGGGTCTCCACTCACTTGCCTAATGCACGCTAGGGATCAGCGTTTCATATGAACTCAGGAACATGAAGAGTCCAAGAGTTTCATATTGACGTCTCACACCAAGATGTGAGACCTATCCCTGAACCACGTTCCTCGTCAGGGGAGCTAACCAAAATTGAACCGCTTTCGGTGGCGTTCCTTACCATTCTTACCAGAGCGTAGGTGCGTCGTTACATAATTAAAATTCAGAATTATAGCACATAGGTTAGTCTTTGCCACTTTAAGTAACTATGCTAATATAGTACTTACTAGGACAAACTACCGATTCCTCACCGTAAACCTAAGTTTTCCCATAATACAGTCCTTAAATACTGTGCTATCCCCAATGTAGCTCTGATACCAGGCTGTGGCGGACCGGAATCTGCTCATCCAGGATCGCAGAGGGTGATGCCGTACGATGCGACACCCGACAGCACACGTCGTAAGGACACATTATATTACATGGTAAAAGCAAACTGAATGTACAAAGCAATACACTACTCAGTTACAAACTAGAGTCTTTATTACACAGCGGAAGTCTACACTATACAACTCACGCCCAGCCCTAGGGCAACCAACACTGGTTGCACTCCTCAGCTCAGCACGGCGTGTACGGCTCCCACTCAGCCGTGGTCCCCGACGGAGGGTATCCCTCGCCGGTGGACTCGTAACCCGAGTCCGTGGGTGGCTCCTCACCTGAAAAACACTTAAGCAGCAACCGTGAGCACGATGGCTCAACAAGACTTAACCGACTCACCTAAGCATGAAACTCGACATGAGGTGTACAATGAACATAGGATAGTAACATTGTGTCAAATGGACACGCCTACAAGTTCATCCTTAGTTCACCTTTTAGCCACAGGTTACAGTTCAGGAATCTGAAATTTAGTAAGCAATATTTGGTGGCACACATGTAGCAATACAATTATATCATAACAGCAATATTGAATCATCATATTTCATACATTAACCTACATCACGACTCAGTGACCAAGCGGTACTCTTCACCGTGAGGGACGGCGAATCGACTCGATATACACCTGCAGGGACAACCAAAGAGAACGTCACGTACGCCCACCCGTGGAGCTGCACAGCACGCTCAGTCGATGTCGTACGGGACAACCTTTCGCCCAACAGCCCAAACGTCGAACCGGTCGCACCGAAACAAGCAGGAGGTTCACTACACGGAGCATCTCTCTATGCCCGTTAGCAGATTTCCACCTTGCTGCCCTCAGCCTACACCTATAAATCGGTGCGTTATGCCTCGACGCCTGGAGGTTTAGGTTACATCGGTTTATCGGGGCCCATATATCCGATATGCCTTCGGTACGTTAAAACTTGATCAGCGTGGGCCGCACACGGATCGGTCCTCAATCAACACGAACAGGGCTGCGCACACAAGACTCCCTCTTGCTGCACCCTAGCCCCCGCCAAGTCTCATTTTCATTACTAAGGTGATCTCACATCACTCGAACCAATCCTGTGTGTCCCCAAGCCTAACTCGCGAGTAGATTCCAACTACTCGACTTGTACCGAAGTCCTATGAATCATTAAGCATAGCATGTCTACTCGAGGTCTTAGACACTACCGTCACTCTTAGGGAAAAATTCTGGTTATGCAAGTGGGGTTCCATTCAGCCTACACCTAATGCACATTCATACTGCACACTAGACATGTGAACAAAGTAAAACTTGATAAAAGAAGTTAATGCAAACCGGGGCTTGCCTTGTTGCTGCTAGTCAGTAGTTAGTTCAGCGACTACACGTTAATAAAATACTACATGTTAATGAATATGCACATGAGTTCATTGTAATGTTTCTGCTACATGTTCTAATAACAAGTTTTTAACAACTGGAACTCTGTTTAAGAATTTAAAAAATGAAACTGGGGCTAGTGGTTTGGGTTTGGACCTAAGCACATGATTAAGTGCTAAGTGGTTATCCCCCTCTTCCATATTGATCACCTCAAGTGGCTAAATAGAACAGGGGTGATCCAGAGCTCCAATAGAGCTGAGAATTTTCGTGTGAGTTCCTTGTCACCAGAAAACCCTCTGGACCAAAGATTAGCACTTTTCATTGAGTGGTTTGTTCAGAATAATTTTCTAAGCAATTAAGCAAAGAAGAATTAATTCTGAGATAACACCCATGTTCATACCAAACTTAGTGAACTACAATTTCAAATATAGATCATAGAGTTTGCATGAATTTTCCTAGTATTTTTGGAACTAAGATTTGTCCAGAACTGAATTTCCAAGTTTTGGAAATTCTCTGAAAATGTTTCTGTATTCAATTGAACACAGCACCTTCAAATCTGAATTGCCCTGATCAAATCAACTCCAAATGGTGTGAAACTTTTACAGGGGCTCACTAACATCCTAAAGAATATTTTGGCAAAATTTGATGATTTTTGGACGAACCAAACTCCCTCTAAAATTCTTTTGCTGAAAAGTTTTAAATAATTTTCCAGAATTAAATAATGGGTTTCAAAAAAATTGGGTTGCATATTTGGATAAATCTATGCAAGATGAATCCAACCCAATTTGAAGCACTAAATTTGGAGCTTCCTAGCAAAAGTTATGAGGTTCTAAAGTTTGGGGAAATTCTGGAATTTGAATTAACCGGAAAAAGTTCAAATCCCTGACAGCGGGCCCGGCCCCCACGTGTCACCACCTCGGCTATGCCACACGGGGCCACAGGACTGTTCTCCGCATTGTCACAGATGATCCAGTGCAACAGAAAATCCCCACACTGTGCATTGAGTGACTGACGAGCTGGCCCGGCCAACTCGTCTTCTTCCTCGCGCCAGCTCCTTTTCCCGCGCCGCCCTCTCGCCGGCACCTCACTGAAGCTCGCCGGACCCGGCTTCCCGGCCGCCTCTCGGCTGGAAACTCACCGCCTGTGCCTAATTTCGTGCGCTGAACACGATGGCACCAACTTCTCCAGCCGGCGGTGGCCCTAACCTAGCCGGCAACGGTGCAGCGGCCCGGGGTCACTTCGGCTATGTCACCCGACCAACTTAGCCCGCCAAAACCTCAGTGGAAGGGCTCTTCAGCACCGGGGGATCTCAGGGAAGGTCGACAGTGCCATGCAAAGGCTCGGGGAGAGCTCTAACCTAGCGGTCACCGTGAGCCCGATCCTTCCCGCCATAACCGCGGTTGGAAAACTGGGAAATACGCCGGCTACCGCCAAAATCAAGCTAGGGTTGCGAAGTGAACTTTGGCGCCATCATGTCTAGCTCCTGTGAGTGCAGTTTTATATGCTCTAAGCAAGTATACGTCAGGAATTTGCAGGTTTCTTACCAGAAGGTGGTTCTGCACCGTTCGGAAGGAAATCTCAAAATTCTCTGCCGATGATCCACAGTGGATCCTGAGCTTCGGGGGTGAGTTGCCTGGACGTCGTGCGCTCCCAGAAATGGCCTAGCTTGGCCGTGACACGCCGCGGTTGGAGCTGTCCACGAGAGCACTAGCTCTCGGTCCTATGGCACCGCCACTGAAATTGGTTTGCCTCAGTTTGTGGAGGCGGAACTCACGTAGAAATGGTGTGGGGATGTTGGAGGAGAGCCCGTGGTGTTGTTTGGCTGCTCAACCGGAGCTTTGCACGCAAGCTAGGGTGGTGATCGATCGAGCGGACAGCGTCGGCAGCTTCGGCTGTTTCTCGCGCGAGGGGAAAAAGGACAGCGCCGTTCTTCGGTACCATGGGATAAAAGGGGCACGGCAGTGGGGGCAAGGACGTCAGGCAGCTCTGCAGCGCATGGGAAATCCAGAGGAGGTGGCTGCCGGCTGCCCCTCGGTGTCACTCGCAGAGGCGTCGGCTGCCCGAGTTACTTCGCGTGGGAGGTAATCAAACCGAGACCGTGTGCTTTACTGAAGACTTTTTGCAATTGTTTAGTTTCCCCCAATGACAAGTGGGTCCCACTAGTCAGTGCTCCCTCATCCATCAAATGATCTCCAAAACTTGGCAAGTGATGAATTCAAAGAGTCTCAAACTGAGCTAAATTTGTATAGTTGGACAAATTTCCCCCAAATTCAAATGTATATTTAAATTCTTTGCACATTTGGATCCTTTTTGGAAAAATGGGTAGCAAACCTTTTCAAAAATTACTGAAACTTTGCCTACCCACTAAATTGGACCTAAGGAATCCAAATATGCACTTTGATTCTTGTGTTAGCTGCTGCAACCATGAGTTTGAATACAACAGTTTTGAATCACCATTATGTCCTCCCCTCATTTGAATTTTGAGTTGGACATTAGTTCAAATTCTGATTTTTAAACCCTCCCCTTGCACTTGAGTATTTCAACTCAGTGTTCTTAATCCAACTAGGGTCCAAACATGTGAATGACTCTAAGTTGGTTTTAGAATCACCTCTCATGTGTTATCACATGTGTGGAGAGTTTGAACCAACACCCTTTTGGTGGAGGTTCCTTGCTCTTCACAATATATTCACAACAAAACTGTGGTGTTGTGAGGTGATAAAAAGTTTTTGCAAGTCCCTTTTTCTTGGGCTTTTACAACGTGCTATTCAGGTATCCCTGCAGGTGTGTATCGAGTCGATTCACCGTCCCTCACGGTTATGAGTAGCGCTTGTTCACTGTGTCGTGCCATAGATAAATTATGGAATATTGTGATTCAATTCTGCTTATATGTATAAATTGTATTTCTACATGTGTGCCACCAAATATGGCTCACTAAATTTCAGTTTCTTGAACTGTTAACTTGTGGCTAAAAGATGAATTAAGGATGAACTTGTAGGCGTGTCCTTTGCTTCAATGTGCCATCCTATGTTGGTTATTTCCTGCATGTAGAGTTTCATGTGTAGGAGCGTCGGTTAAGACTTGCTGAGCCATTGTGCTCACGGTTTCTGCTATGAGTGTTTGCAGGTGAGGACTACCCCACGGACTCGGGGTACAAGTCCACCGGCGAGGGCTACCCTCCATCAGGGACCACGGCTGAGTGGGAGCTGTACACGCCGCACTTAGCTGAGGAGTGGAGCTAGTGTGGGTTGTCCATAGGGCTGGACAACTGACTTTTTATAGTTAGGTGGGCGTGAATTGTATAAATTTAGCTTCCGCTGTTGTAGACTCTGTAATTAGTTGTAAACTGAAGGTTTGTACTACTTTGTACATATTCAGTTTGTTTTCGATGTAATACAATGGTTTCCTTATGATGTGTGCTGTCGGGTGTCGCATCGTGCGGCACCACCCTCTGAGATCCTGGGCGTTCCGATTTTGGTCTGTCGCAATCGGCGGCCAGAAACCGAAAGGAGGTGGTGGCCGATCGACCCCTATGTGGCGCACGGGTGTGAGGCGCCGAGAACATCGAGCACCTCGGGTTGAGTTGGTTTAACTCAAATGTCTGGCTGACAATGGGTCCCTTGTAAAGGCCAAAGTTTTTCACTTGCTAAAAGTGTTCATCAACCACACACCTCAGCTCATTTGTGGCATGAACACATTTGAAGAGCTAGTAACCACCATAATAGAGTTATTAGGGGATGAACTCACAAAATGCAATGTGGTATTTCCCACATGCGTCATATAGGGGCTGAGCACACTATCAACTCCCAAACTTTGTTAGGAATGCTCATGCCAAATTTCATGCAAATCCAAACCTCTTTGAGTTACTTTTGGATACAATCATTAAAAGGCTAGTTTGAATTTAAATTCAAATTCAAACTCCTTTCATCACATGAATTCAAAAGAGGGATTCCAATTCACACTCAGCACATTTTTATGAGCCCACCAACCAATTTTCATTCCATTTGGAGTTGATCTTGACATGAGCTAAATGTAGCAAATTCAAACTGAATTTGAAATTCAGTTTGCCATTTGAAGCTAATTCATTCAAACTAATCCTAAGCTTTGAATCATTCAACCTTCAAATGGTGATTCAGTGGATTGATCAAATTATGAGGGGAAGGAGGGTCCCAATGTGAAAAAGTGTAAATTCAATTCTGTGGGACAAAATTCGGAAATGGGACCCACCAGTCAGTGTAACAGAGACTGAAATCGATTTCCATTGAGGCACTCAGTTCTTGCGCGCGGTCCGCCGAACGCCACAAGCGAGGAAAGGGATGGATAGCAGCTTCCTGCCTCCTTGAGCCACTGAGCTGCTTCCCCATCCTTCTCATCCTCAACCACGGACGAGTCCCGGACCGTTTCATTGCACCCCCGATACCCTCTCGCACAGAAACGTTGCAACACTGGCCGCTCACCCGCACTCTCTGCTCCACCGTCGACCGACCGAATCAACGGCTTTCATGCCGAGCTGAGGCCACAAACGAGATCGCCAACCTTCTTTTTCCAGAAATTTTCAAACTTTAGAAGGCTATAACTTTTGCTAGGTTCGTCCAAATCGAGTGAACCAAATTTTGTTGGATTCAGCTCTCTGTGTACGTCCCAGCAAAAGAAGTTTCACTCCATGAAACTAATTATTTCTCCAGAATTAATTCTCCAAAATTTAAACTGTTGGGAATTTTAACTGGAGATTCCTTTTATGGAATACTCTGAAATTTTTCAAGGATGTTCATTGTAACATCCATGAGTCACATAAAAATTTTCAGATCAATCCAAGCTAATTTAGTCCACCAAATGGTGTGATTAACTGAACTGGTCCAGAGAAAAAGAAAAATGTCCAGAAACATTTTTCAGAATTTCTCTGGACTTTTTTAGTCTATATATTTTTCTAGGATTCTCCAAATTAGATGAAACCAATTCCATTAGAACCATTTTAAACTCTAGTTTCCAAAAAGTAATCGCTTGATCCATGAAAGTCCCTAGAAAAACTTAGAAGCTATAATTATGGACAGATACGATCTAGTTTTCAAATGAGCTTTGCTTCAAATGAAATTTGGCCAACTCACTGTTTGGTTGGCACCAAACCACAGTAAACATTTAAGAGTCAGAAGTGTTGTCTAGTTATATTTATAGTCTTCGGAATCTTAATTCAACACAAATGCATTTAAATTTGACACACATGTTATTTTTATTTCGTGTAGTTGCTAAGAGCGAGGAAGAACCGGAGATACTAGATCGTATCCCTCCGGAAGAGAATTTAATGGACGACCAGCAGCAAGGTAAGCTCCGGTTCGCATTAACATGTTTTTAAAGTCTTATGTTTTGATCACTTACCTTATGCATTTCCTACTACGTGCATTAGAGTTTTGATTGGAAACCCACTTGCATAGCCAAGAGAACCAGGTATTTTGGGTCTAGGATTTGAACCTCGAGTAGCCACTGAAATTCTTAAATGGTATAGGATTTGGTACAAGTCGAGTAGTTGGAACTACTCGTGAGAATAGGCTTAGAGGCACACTACTCAGTTAGACAGATAGACAATGAACCACATGGCAAGAAAATGAGACTGAGCGGAGAGTAAGGGCAGCAGGACTTTGGGGCCTGGGTGTCATAGCTCTGCTTGTGTCAATTGAGGGCCAAGCCGTGTGCGGGCCTATTGAACAATCTAGAATTGTACCGAAGACCTACCGGCTATATGTGAACCGGGAAACCGATGTAATTCAGGTAGCGATATGTTGAGGCATTGTTTGTCGTCCAGAGGGTAGGTTGAGAGCAGCGAGGTGTAAATTGGCTAGCGGCGAGGATGCTCCGCATAGAGACCTCCTGCTCGGGACGATAGGACCGGTTCAACACTGTAAAAGCCCAAGAAAAGGGGACTTACAAAAACTTTTCATCACCTCATAACACCACAGCTTTTGTTGTGGATATCTTGTGAAAAACTGTGAAGAGCAAGTAACCTCCATCAAAAGAGTGATTAGAGGAGAAAGCCCTAACTTTCACAAAGTAGGATTTCTACATATGAACATGAGAGGTGGAGCTCACCCCTAGGAATTGAAAAGTCTTGAGAAGGTTCAAGCCAAGTTTCATGCAAACCCAACACTTTTTTAGGCAATTTTGGAGGCATTTGAAAAAGAGGCCAATTTGAATGTAAATTCAAATTGCAGCAACTTTCATCCCTCAAATTCAAAAGTTAGCTTCATATTAAAACTCAGCACATTTTTCTGAGTTATCCCACCAATTTTCATCCCCATTGGAGTTCATCTTGTTGGGAGCTAAATTTGCAAGAATTCAAAAAATGAATTTGAATTTCAGTTCAAACATGAAGCAAATTTAGCCAAACAATATTCAAATTTGAGAACTCAAATTCAAACCATGACTTAGGGGCAAAGTCTACCATTCAATGTTTAGTGGGTGATAGAATTGCAGCAGAAGGGGGAAGAAGAAATTAGGGGGGGGAGGGCCCACTAGTCAGCTAGACTTCTGATCGAAGTAAACACTGGGCGAGCTCAGTTTACCGGGCCTAGGCAGCGCTCGACACCGAGCCATCCGCGCGGCCACCTCGCCCCCCAGCGCACGCACGGCTGGCGCATCGCGTGGGGATCGCTCACGAATACGCCCGACCCCGGCAGAACCCGGACCCTCCGCTATTCCGTGCTCGGCCACCGACACAGTATTTCGCCGCCCCTCTGAGGAATTCCATTGGGAGATGATCAAGCTCACGTCCCCGAGCTTCCCGAGCTGCACAAACGGTACTGGAGGACCCCCCGCTATCTTCTCCACACCTCACTAGGCTAGCTAGGTGGTCCATACGCCGAGAACACAGAGCCGCCGTGGCAACCTTGGCGCACCGGCGACTGGTCGTCCGTGGGCAGCTTGGCACAAAGGGTTTCACGGCCAAGCCAGCACGTCCCCGGGAGCACCCTGTCCTGGTGCTGCTTCCACCAAAAAATCGGAGCAACCCGTGGACCCTAGCGACTGAATTCGTCGTTTTTCTTCCAGAGCGGTTCCACGGACCTCTCGGGAGCAAATCCGAAAATTCGCACCCAAACCGCGCTTAGAGTTCATCAGATCATGTACAAGGGTGCTAGAGTAGTCGTCGACCAATTCCCCTTCACATCCCTAGCTTGATCATGGCTGTAGCCGACGTGTTTTCCGTTTTTTCAACCGCGGCTATGGCGGGGAGGATCGGGCTCACAGTGACAACTAGGTTAGAGCCACCTCCGGGCTGCTCCAGCACCAGGACGATCTTCCTCAGCGCCCACTGGTGCTGTAGAGCCCTTTCACCAAACTTTTGGCGGGCTAGGGTACTCGGGCCACGGCGCCGAAGCTTCACCGAGGGATGCGCACGTCGCCTACCGTGTTCCGGCCACCGTCAGCCCGAGCCAACCCCGTAGATGTATTCCCCGACCTCCCAAACTCACAGGCGGCGAGTTTCCGGCGTAGAGGCGGCCGGGAAGCCGGTTCCGGCGAGCTCCAGTGAGGTGCCAGCGAGGGGGCGACGCGGGAAAAGAAACCGGCCCGAGGAGGAAGACGACCAGCAGGCCCCGCGTGTCAGCGATGGGAGGTTTAAATTGCTGATCGATTGCGGCCCCGGGATCCAGTGTGGCTGCGCTAGGTGACACGTGTGTGATGGGCCCACGGTCAGAATTTAAACTTTTCCCCGGTTTATTTCAATTTTCAGATTTAGTTCAAACTTTAGGACCTCATAACTTTTGCTAGGAAGCTCCAAATTTAGTGATTCAAATTGGGTTGGATTCATATTGAATAGCTCTATCCAAATAAGCAAACCAATTTGTATAAAACCCATTATTTAATTCTGGAAAATTCTTTAAATTTTTTCAGCAAAAGAATTTTAGAGGGAGTTTGGTTAATCCAAAAAATCCGCAAAATTTTCCAGAATATTCTTTAGGATGTTAGTGAACCCCTGTAAAAGTTTCAGACCATTTGGGGTTGATTTGATCAGAGAAATTCAGATTTGAAGGTGCTGTGTTCACTTGAATACAGAAACATTTTCAGAGAATTTCCAAAACTTGGAAATTCAGTTCTGGGCAAATCTTAGCTCCAAAAATGCTAGGAAAATTCATGCAAACTCTATGAACTATAATTGAAATTTTAGTTCACTAAGTTTGGCATGAGCAGGGTTGTTATCTCAGAATTAATTCTTCCTTGCTTAATTGCTTAGAAAATTATTCTGAACAAACCACTCAATGAAAAGTGCTAATCTTTGGTCCAGAGGGTTTTCTTGTGACAAGGAACTCACATGAAAATTCCCAGCTCCATTGGAGCTCTACATCACCCCTGTTCTGTTTAACCACTTGAGGTGATCAATATGGAAGAGGGGGAAAACCACTTAGCACTTAATCATGTGCTTAGGTCCAAACCCAAACCACTAGCCCCAGTTTCATTTTAAATTCTTAAACAGAGATCCAGTTGTTAAAAATTTGTTATTAGAACTTGTAGCAGAAACATTAAAATTAACTTATGTGCATATTCATTAACGTGTAGTCGCTGAAGGCGAGGAGACTCCGGAGGTGCTCGACTTCCTCCTTCCGGATGAAGACCTAACTACTGACCAGCAGCAACAAGGCAAGCCCCGGTTTGCATTAAGCCTTTTATAAAGTTTTACTTGTTTACATACGTAGTTTGAAGGATTTATGTGCATTAGGTGTAGGATGGATGAAAACCCAACTGCATATCCAGAATTTTTCCCCCAAGAGTGAGGGTAGTGTCTAGGGCCTCGAATAGACAAGCTATGCTTAATGATTCATAGGACTTCGATACAAGTTGAGTAGTTGGAATCTACTCGCGAGTTAGGCTTGGGACGCACGGGATTGGTTCGATTGATGTGAGATCACCTTAGTAACAAAAATGAGACTTGGCAGGGGCTAGGGCGCAGCAAGAGGAAGTCTTGTGTGCGCAGCCCTGTCCGTGTCGATTGAGGACCGATCAGTGTGCGGCCCACGCTGATCAAGTTTGAACGTACCGAAGGCATATCGGATATATGGGCCCCGATAATCCGATGTAACCTAAACCTCCGGGCGTCGAGGCATAACGCACCGATTTATAGGTGTAGGCTGAGGGCAGCAAGGTGGAAATCTGCTAACGGGCATAGAGAGATGCTCCGTGTAGGGAACCTCCTGCTCGTTTCGGTGCGACCGGTTCGATGTTTGGGATGTTGGGTGAAAGGTTGTCCCGTACGACATCAAGTGAGCATGCTGTGCAGCTCCACGGGTGGGCGTACGTGACGTGCTCTTTGGGTGTCCCTGCAGGTGTATATCGAGTCGATTCGCCGTCCCTCGCGGTGAAGAGTACAACTTGGTCACTGAGTCGTGACGTAGACTAATGTATGAAATGTGATGATTCAATATTGCTGTTATGCTATAATTATATTGCTACATGTGTGCCACCAAATATTGCTTACTAAATTTCAGATTCCCGAACTGCTAACTTGTTGCTAAAAGATGAATTAAGGATGAACTTGTAGGCGTGTCCATTTGCTGAAATGTTACTATCCTATGTTCATTGTACACCTCATGTAGAGTTTCATGCCTAGGTGAGTCGGTTAAGTCTTGTTGAGCCCTCATGCTCACGGTTGCTGCTTAAGTGTTTTTCAGTTGAGGAGCCACCCATGGACTCGGGTTACGTGTCCACCGGCGAGGGTTACCCTCCATCGGGGACCACGGCTGAGTGGGAGCCGTACACGCCGCGCTGAGCTGAGGAGTGCAGCTAGTGTGGGTTGCCCTAGGTCTGGGCAAACAACTTTTGCTAGATAGGCGGGCGTGAGTTGTACAAAGTAGACTTCCGCTGTGTAATAAAGACCATAGTTTGTAACTGAAGTTTGTACCTATTTGTACAGTTCAGTTGGTTTCCCATGTAATATATTGTGTCCTTATGACGTGTGCTGTCGGGTGTCGCATCGTGCGGCATCACCCTCTGCGATCCTGGACGAGCGGATCCCGCTCCGCCACAGCCTGGTATCAGAGCTGCATTGGGGATAGCACAATACTTGAGGACGGTATTACGGGAAAACTTAGGTTACAGTGAGGATTCGGTAGTTGCCCAAGAAAGGACTATATTAGCATAGTTACTTAAAGTGGCAAGCCTAACATATGTGTTATAATTCTGAATTTTAATTATGTAACGATGCACCTACGCTCTGGTAAGAATGGTAAGTAACGCCACCGAAAGCGGTTCAATTTCGGTTAGCTCCCCTGACAAGGAACGTGGTTCAGGGCTAGGTCTCACAGCTTGGTGTGAGACGTCAATATGAAACTCTTGGACTCTTCATGTTCCTGAGTTCATATGAAACGCTGATCCCTAGCGTGCATTAGGCAAGTAAGTGGAGACCCCATCGCGTGGTCAGTAACGCGAGAGTGTGTTCGTCTGGAAATAGCTCAGGAGGGCAGTAGGTGGTATCTGTTGGGTTGATAACATTCCCAACCGTGACGACCCGTTCATGATCTACTCGGGTTCCCCGTCGTGTGGTGTTGAAACACGATCACGTACCTTGAGACGTGACTTAACTCAAGGACGGCCGTATGGCAATGATACGTGCGTTTGTATTTACTTTTAAATATGGAACTGCCTGAAATGAAACAACCTTTGAGTGCATCACTATTGTGTGGTCTTCTGCAGGTACTAACCACGTATGTATCCGAGTAGACAACGTGTGTGAGAGACCGTTTAGTGCCACACTTGAGACGTATATGCCGGTATAATCCGGTTAAGATTTTCTTTTGTGAGGAACGTAGTACCGAAATATTATAGGCATATGCATGAAAAATAATGATAACAAGGAATTAAAATGATTAGGTTCAACATTTAGAACCCTGGTTGGGTAGACAAAGTGGATAGTGATGAGTGTAGTTCCAAAAGATTGAAAAACAGAGTGCTCTGTTTTGGGCAGAAAGATTGCTGAACTTTAACAGAGCATAACTCACAGATAATTTAGCTGATGGAGGTGTTGGAGATAGTTCTGGAAATGTATTTAAGTACTCTACAACTTTGTTGTAGACTTCCAGAGCTGAAACACATCTTAAGATGGCCTAAATTCCAGAGGAATGTAAACTGTCCAGAACCAGGACAGAGTTAAACACTCTCTGGACTGTCCTGTTTTTCAAGCGTAACTTCCAGTAGAAAAATCTAAAATTGTCATATGATACATATTTAGAAAGGGTAGAAGATGGGTTACATCTTTGTAATTCAAAGTTTCTAAAATTTCAGCACAGAATTCAGTGGAAATTAGAGTTGAAAACAGCAACTTCCCAAAGGAGGTGCAGTTGAAATTTGTCCAGAAATTCTGCTGACTTTGAATTCCCATAACTTCTATACCAGAGCTGATATTAGGGCAAATAAGTACTCGTTGGAAATATACTGAAGTTAATTTTAACTTTGGTATTCAACTTGAGTCATGAAAATGCCCAGAACCAGATCAAAATCTGGGATATGTAGAAACTGGTCATTCTGGCAGAGGAATGACAATTGAACTCATTGGAGAGATTGTTGTACCCTAGAGGGGGTCTGAATACTTCCAATGGGGTAGAACATGCTCATGGGAGGTTATCTTCAACTAGTGAAAGGTCTGAGTATAGGTCTCACTCAAGTTTCTTTTACTAGATACCATGTTTGTGTCGTATTGAAGATAAAAGGGTGGGATACGTAATGACAAAGCGATAGTAACGTCTCGTAGTGACCAAACCTAGTTAGGGTGAGCTTCCAAAGAGGAGGTTCATCAAGTTGGATTAAACTAGCTTGTATTTGGTCTTGTAATGGTGTAGCTTGTGCAAAGTTATTACATTATCTGTATACGAGATGCATCGCATGATTTTATTGTCATTATGTTTTTACGCCTATTTCATTTAACTGCATGAAATATGTTGCGGGACTGATGTTTATTGTCGTATGGTTGCAGATGGTTCGCACTAGGACCACGCACGAGGTTGGTGGATCTAGCCAGCAGGGAGGCGATGACTCCAAGCCACCTGCCTACGACAGCACTCCGCAGCAGCAACCACCACCGCTGCCTCCGCTTACTCTAGCTGCACTGGTGGGAGGTCGTGAGGAGCAGACCGACCTGCTCCGCACGATCGTGCAGAATACGTCCCAGGCGGGGGGGGGGGGGGGGGGGCGGGAGCGTCAAGAGAGGGGGCCCCGTGAGCCCCATGATGTGTCATACTCGGACTTCATGAGTACGCACCCTCCAGCGTTCACTGAAGCAGAAGAACCACTGGAGGCTGACAACTGGCTGCGGACTATCGAGTCCAAGTTCGGGCTGCTCCAATGCACGGAGCGGCAAAAGACTCTGTTCGCAGCGCAGCAACTTCACGGTGCCGCTGGTGCGTGGTGGGCGAACTATGTCGCCTCACGTCCGGCTGGCCATGCCGTGGAGTGGGAAGAGTTCCGGGAGGCGTTCCGCGCCTATCATATCCCTCCTGGGATAATGAAGAGGAAGTTCCAAGAATTCTTGGAGCTGAAGCAGGGCGGTAGGAGTGCCCATGACTACTCCCGTGCCTTCAACCACCTGGCGCAATATGCGCCAGACTACATCTCCACCGAGGAGAAAAAGTGGGAGCACTTCTATCGGGGGTTACACCCCGAGATGAAGACGCATCTCGTTCAGTGGAATCGTGGCACCTTCAATGACCTCGTCAATGCCGCGATCATGCAAGAGGATGCTCAGCGGGAGTTGGCAGCTGAGCAGCGGAAGCGCAGCACTCCACCCAGCAGTGGGGGTGGCGCTCCCCAGAAGTACCGCATGGTGTATCAAACACCATCCGGACAGCAGTGGCATCCACCGGCACGACCTCAACGGTTCGGAGGATGATCTTTCCAGTCACCTCCGTTCCGACCGCCGATGCTACCACCGTGACAGCAGCAGCAGCAGCAGCAGCAGCAGACGACACCCCGGACGTTTCCACCGCCAAAACGCGCCCCGGGTTTTTGTCCGCCGATCAGCGGAGGACCGCCCCGCTTCACTTGCTTCACGTGTGGCCAGGCGGGCCACTTCGCGAAGGACTGTCCCCAGGGGCAGTAGAGCAGCGGGCAAGCCCAGTTCCAGGGTGGTGCTCGAGGACGACCTCCGGTCAAAAAGGTTGGTCAGCGGACTGGGGGCATTCGCCACCTCGACAATGAGAACGCCCCAGAGGGAGACAACGTGCTGGTGGGTACGTTTACTCTCAACGACTAAGCCATCATCATATTGTTTGATTCTGGTGCAACCCACAACTTCATAAGTGCATCCTATGTGGTTAAGCATCAGCTGGAAGCCTTTCCAACCGAGTGTTCTTATATGATCTGCTCACCGGGAGGAAAGATTTCAGCAACTATGATGGTTCCGAAAGCACCACTGTGCTTAGGTGGGAAGATATATCCCACCACTATGATTATTCTGGAGGGGCAGAAGATTGATGCAATCTTAGGAATGTCATGGCTAAGCTACCATGGCGCTGTCCTGGAAACTTTATCACGGACGTTTCACCTCCACTCCCCACTCCACCTTCCGCAGTCCCTCATATTAGATAATCCAGTCTGGGAGGTTTCAGCAAGCAATAATACTGAAGCTCTCAAGTTAGAGGACATCCCCGTAGTCCGGGGGGTACCCCGACGTGTTCCCGGATGATCTTCCGGGCATGCCACCTGAGCGGGATGTCGAGTTCAAGATTGAGCTTGCACCCGGGACTATGCCCATATCACGGAGACCATACAAAATGGCTCCAAATGAGCTGGCTGAACTGAAAGAACAGCTCAATGATCTGTTGAGCAAGGGTTTCATTAGGCCGAGTTCCTCGCCTTGGGGATGCTCAGCGCTGTTCGTGAAGAAGAAGGATGAAACCTTGAGGCTGTGTGTGGACTACCGGCTGCTCAACGCCGTCACCGTCAAGAATAAGTACCCACTTCCCCACATCGGCATATTGTTTGATCAACTTGTGGGTGCAAGTGTGTTCTCCAAGATGAACCTTCGCTCTGTATATCATCAGATAAAGATCCGAGCGGAGGATATCCTGAAGACGGCTTTCTCGACGAGATATGGTTTATATGAATATCTCATCATGTCCTTTGGTCTCACAAATGCTCCAGCCCATTTCATGTATCTCATGAACTCGGTGTTCATGCTGGAGCTGGACAAGTTCGTGGTAGTGTTCATCGATGATATCTTGGTTTACTCCAAGACAGAAGCCAAACATGCTGAACACTTGAGGATCGTTCTTCAACTATTGCGAGACCACAAGCTCTATGCCAAGTTCAGCAAATGCGAGTT
Organism: Neostapfia colusana; assembly: GCA_030760725.1. Taxonomy (NCBI): domain Eukaryota; kingdom Viridiplantae; phylum Streptophyta; class Magnoliopsida; order Poales; family Poaceae; genus Neostapfia; species Neostapfia colusana. The sequence continues at coordinate 78,462,038 of JASWHV010000008.1, read as the reverse complement.
TTGGATCAGCCACGTGCCATTCTTGGAACATATAATCTCCGCGGAAGGCATTGCGGTTGACCCAAGCAAAATGAGCAAGTGCTGAAATGGAAAGCTCCCACTTCAGTTCATGAGGTCAGAAGCTTCCTCGGGTTAGCGGGATACCATCGGAGATTCATTCCAAGCTTCTCCAAGATCGCTAAGCCGATGACAGAATTGCTGAAGAAGGGAACGAAATATGTTTGGAACACAGCGTGTGAAGGAGCGTTCCAAGCATTGGTGAAGCATCTCACAACAGCCCCGGTCTTAGCTCAACCGGATACAACCAAGCCCTTCGACGTGTATTGTGACGCGTCCGGTATTGGGCTCAGCTGCGTGTTGATGCAGGAATGACGTGTGGTCGCATATGGCTCACGCCAACTTCGGAACCATGAGCAGCACTATCCGACTCATGATCTTGAGCTTGCTGCAGTGGTTTTGGCGCTGAAAATGTGGAGGCACTATCTCCATGGGAATTTGGTGCATCTCTACACCGACCACAAGAGCTTGAAGTATATCTTCACATAGAAGGAGCTGAATATGAGGCAAAGGAGGTGGTTAGAACTGATCAAAGATTATGAGCTTGAGATTCACTACCACCCCGGCAAGGCGAATGTGGTCGCCGACGCGCTGAGTCGGAAATCACATGTCCATAACCTCACCATTACACCGGTGGAGGAAGAGCCAAGTTTATACGTGGTTCCTTATGGATCGCTCTACAACCTTGCCCTCATCCCTACTATTAGGGAGGACATCATTACAGCTCAAAAGATTGATAGAGGTATAGCACGTCTCCGGAGACGGATAGACAATGGGGAGATCAAGTGTTTCCGAAAAGATGATGACGGGACGCTATGGTTCAATGACCGCATAGTCGTACCCCAAGATATGGAACTGAGGAGAAAGATCCTCGATGAAGCTCACTTGTCTAAATACTCCATTCATTCGGGCAGCAACAAAATGTACCAAGATTTGAAAAAGAAATTTTGTTGTACGCGGATGAAGTGGGAGGTAGCGCAGTACGTATCCGAGTGCGATACGTGTAGACGAGTGAAGGCTGATCATATGAGAAAATCAGGGCTGTTGCAACCCCTGAAGATCCCGGCATGGAAATGGGAAGATGTGAGCATGGATTTCATTGTGGGATTACCCCTAACATCCAACAAACATGATTCTATTTGGGTGATCGTTGACCGACTAACCAAGTCGGCTCACTTCATTCCCGTGCATACACATTTCCATGCCAACAGATATGCGGAGTTATACATTGCCAGAATCCTATTCTTGCATGGCGTACCCAAGACCATAGTGTCAGATCGAGGTGCATTGTTTGTATCTCGCTTTTGGGAGAAGTTGCATGCTGCTTTGGGTACTAAACTGATTAGAAGCTTTGCTTACCACCCTCAGACAGATGGCCAAACAGAGAGGGTGAATCAGGTTCTGGAAGACATGTTGAGAGCATGTGTCATCCACCACGGTAGGAATTGGGATGATCACCTACCGTTGGCGGAATTCTCGTACAACAACGGCTATCAGGCGAGTATCAAGATGGCACCCTACGAAGCTCTCTACGGTCGCAAATGCCGGACCCCATTAAAGTGGTGGGAGTCCGGTGAAAGGGTCACATTCGGGGTTGATGTGGTGAACGGCGCCGAAGAGCGTGACGATTCAAGCCAACTTGAAGGCCGCTCAATCCCGGCAGAAGAGCTACGCTGATAAGAGGCATAGACCGTTGCACTTTGACGTCGGTGAACACATGTATCTCCGTGTGTCCCCGATGAAGGGCGTGCACCGGTTCGGTGTGAAGGGAAAACTCGCTCCCCGTTTCATTGGACCCTATGCTATCACCGAGAAGTGCGGACCAGCGGCGTATAGACTGGAGCTACCGGCATCTCATGCTGGTGTCCATGACGTGTTCCATGTTTCACAACTGAGAAAATATCTGAAGCATACCGCTGCTGTTCCTACCGAAGACATCGGCAAACTGCAACCGGATTTAACGTATGATGAATATCCGGTGACGATTATTGATGAGAAAGCCCAAACCAGGCGTAGCCGAACATTGTGGTTCTACAAAATACTCTGGAGTAACCACACCGCCGAAGAAGCGACGTGGGAGAGCGAGGAATTCCTTCGCTCAAATTACCTGGAGTTCATGGCGTCTCAGCACGGGTTAAGTCCCTATTACATCGCTGTCTCTTCTTTTGTAATCTCGGGACGAAATTCTTTTAAGGGGGGATATAAAAGCCCAATAAAAGGGGACTTACAAAAACTTTTCATCACCTCATTACACCACAGTTTTTGTTGTGGATATCTTGTGAAAAACTGTGAAGAGCAAGTAACCTCCATCAAAAGAGTGATTAGAGGAGAAAGCCCTAACTATGACAAAGTAGGATTTCTACATATGAACATGAGAGGTGGAGCTCACCACTAGGAATTGAAAAGTCTTGAGAAGGTTCAAGCCAAGTTTCATGCAAACCCAACACTTTTTGAGGCAATTTTGGAGGCATTTGAAAAAGAGGCCAATTTGAATGTAAATTCAAATTGCAGCAACTTTCATCCCTCAAATTCAAAAGTTATCTTCATATTCAAACTCAGCACATTTTTCTGAGTTAGCCCACCAATTTTCATCCCCATTGGAGTTCATCTTGTTGGGAGCTAAATTTGCAAGAATTCAAAAACTGAATTTGAATTTCAGTTCAAACAAGAAGCAAATTTAGCCAAACAATATTCAAATTTGAGAACTCAAATTCAAACCATAACTTAGGGGCAAAGTCTACCATTTAATGTTTAGTGGGTGAGAGAATTGCAGCAGAAGGGGGAAGAAGAAATTAGGGGGGAAGGGCCCACTAGTCAGTTAGACTTCTGATCGAAGTAAACACCGGGCGAGCACGGTTTACCGGGCCACGGTAGCACATGACACCGAGCCATCCGCGTGGCCACCTCGCCCCCCAGCGCACGCTCGGCTGGCACATCGTGTGGGGATCGCTCACGAATACGTCCGACCCCGGCAGAACCCGGACCCTCCGCTATTCCGTGCTCGGCCACCGACACAGTCGTTCGCCGCCCCTCCGAGGAATTCAATAGGGAGACGATCAAGCTCACGTCCCCAAGCTTCCCGAGCTGCACAAACGGTACTGGAGGACCTCCCCCTGCTATCTTCTCCACACCTCACTAGGCTAGCTAGGTGGTCCATACGCCGAGAACACAAAGCCGCCGTGGCAACCTTGGCGCACCGGCGACTGGTCGTCCGTGGGCAGCTTGGCACAGAGGGTTTCACGGCCAAGCCAGCATGTCCCCGGGAGCGCCCTGTCCTGGTACTGCTTCCACCCAAAAATCAGAGCAACCCGTGGACCCTAGCAACTGAATTCGTCATTTTTCTTCCAGAGCGATTCCACGGACCTCTCGGGAGGGAATACAAAAATTCGCACCCAAACCGCGCTTAGAGTTCATTAGATCATGTACAAGGGTGCTAGAGTAGTCGTCGATCGATTTCCCTTCACATCCCTAGCTTGATCATGGCTGTAGCCGACGTGTTTTTCGTTTTTCCAACCGCGGCCATGGCGGGGAGGATCGGGCTCACGGTGACAACTAGGTTAGGGCCACCTCCTGGCTGCTCCAGCACCACGACGATCTTCCTCAGCGCCCACTGGTGCTGTAGAGCCCTTTCACTGAACTTTTGGCGGGCTAGGGTACTCGGGCCACGCGCCGAAGCTTCACCGAGGGGTGCGCACGTCGCCGACCGTGTTCCGGCCACCGGCAGCCCGAGCCAACCCCGTAGACGTATTCCCCGACCTCCCAAACTCACAGGTGGCGAGTTTCCGGCCCAGAGGCAGCCGGGAAGCCGGTTCCGGCGAGCTCCAGTGAGGTGCCGGCGAGGGGGCGGCGCGGGAAAAGAAACCGGCCCGAGGAGGAAGACGACCGGAGGGCCCCGCGTGTCAGCGACGGGAGGTTTAAATTGCTGATCGATTGCGGCCCCGGGATCCAGTGTGGCTGCGCGGGAAGGGGTCTGTGGCCCCGTGTGGCTCAGCTCCAGCAGTGACACGTGTGTGATGGGCCCACGGTCAGAATTTAAACTTTTCCCCGGTTTATTCGAATTTTCAGATTTAGTTCAAACTTAAGGACCTCATACCTTTTGCTAGGAAGCTCCAAATTTAGTGATTCAAATTGTGTTGGATTCATCTTGAATAGATCTATCCAAATAGGCAACCCAATTTGTATAAAACCCATTATTTAGTTCTGGAAAATTCTTTAAATCTTTTTCAGGAAAAGAATTTTAGAGGGAGTTTGGTTAATCCAAAAAATCCGCAAATTTTGCCAGAATATTCTTTAGGATGTTAGTAAACCCCTGTAAAAGTTTCAGACCATTTGGGGTTGATTTGATCAGAGCAATTCAGATTTGAAGGTGCTGTGTTCACTTGAATACAGAAACATTTTCAGAGAATTTCCAAAACTTGGAAATTCAGTTCTGGGCAAATCTTAGCTCCAAAAATGCTAGGAAAATTCATGCAAACTCTATGAGCTATAATTGAAATTGTAGTTCACTAAGTTTGGCATGAACAGGGGTGTTATCTCAGAATTAATTCTTCCTTGCTTTATTGCTTAGAAAATTATTCTGAACAAACCACTCAATGAAAAGTGCTAATCTTTGGTCCAGAGAGTTTTCTTGTGACAAGGAACTCACATGAAAATTCTCAGCTCCATTGGATCTCTGGATCACCCCTTTTATGTTTAACCACTTGAGGTGATCAATATGGAAGAGGGGGAAAACCACTTAGCACTTAATAATGTGCTTAGGTCCAAACCCAAACCACTAGCCCCAATTTCATTTGAAACTCTTAAACAGAGTTAACATTGTGGTTCTACAAAATACTCTGGAGTAACCACACCGCCGAAGAAGCGACGTGGGAGAGCGAGGAATTCCTTCGCTCAAATTACCTGGAGTTCATGGCGTCTCAGCACGGGTTAAGTCCCTATTACATCGCTGTCTCTTCTTTTGTAATCTCGGGACGAGATTCTTTTAAGGGGGGGGGGGGTATAAAAGCCCAATAAAAGGGGACTTACAAAAACTTTTCATCACCTCATTACACCACAGTTTTTGTTGTGGATATCTTGTGAAAAACTGTGAAGAGCAAGTAACCTCCATCAAAAGAGTGATTAGAGGAGAAAGCCCTAACTTTGACAAAGTAGGATTTTCTACATATGAACATGAGAGGTGGAGCTCACCCCTAGGAATTGAAAAGTCTTGAGAAGGTTCAAGCCAAGTTTCATGCAAACCCAACACTTTTTGAGGCAATTTTGGAGGCATTTGAAAAAGAGGCCAATTTGAATGTAAATTCAAATTGCAGCAACTTTCATCCCTCAAATTCAAAAGTTATCTTCATATTCAAACTCAGCACATTTTTCTGAGTTAGCCCACCAATTTTCATCCCCATTGGAGTTCATCTTGTTGGGAGCTAAATTTGCAAGAATTCAAAAACTGAATTTGAATTTCAGTTCAAACAAGAAGCAAATTTAGCCAAACAATATTCAAATTTGAGAACTCAAATTCAAACCATAACTTAGGGGCAAAGTCTACCATTCAATGTTTAGTGGGTGAGAGAATTGCAGCAGAAGGGGGAAGAAGAAATTAGGGGGGAAGGGCCCACTAGTCAGTTAGACTTCTGATCGAAGTAAACACCGGGCGAGCACGGTTTACCGGGCCACGGTAGCACTCGACACCGAGCCATCCGCGTGGCCACCTCGCCCCCCATCGCATGCTCGGCTGGCACATCGTGTGGGGATCGCTCACGAATACGTCCGACCCCGGCAGAACCCGGACCCTCCACTATTCCGTGCTCGGCCACCGACACAGTCGTTCGCCGCCCCTCCGAGGAATTCAATCGGGAGACGATCAAGCTCACGTCCCCAAGATTCCCGAGCTGCACAAACGGTACTGGAGGAACCCCCCCCCCCCCCCCCCCCCCCGCTATCTTCTCCACACCTCACTAGGCTAGCTAGGTGGTCCATACGCCGAGAACACAGAGCCGCTGTGGCAACCTTGGCGCACCGGCGACTGGTCGTCCGTGGGCAGCTTGGCACAGAGGGTTTCACGGCCAAGACAGCATGTCCCCGGGAGCGCCCTGTCCTGGTACTGCTTCCACCCAAAAATCAGAGCAACCCGTGGACCCTAGCAACTGAATTCGTCATTTTTCTTCCAGAGCGGTTCCACGGACCTCTCGGGAGGGAATACAAAAATTCGCACCCAAACCGCGCTTAGAGTTCATCAGATCATGTACAAGGGTGCTAGAGTAGTTGTCGATCGATTTCCCTTCACATCCCTAGCTTGATCATGGCTGTAGCCGACGTGTTCTCCGTTTTTCCAACCGCGGCTATGGCGGGGAGGATCGGGCTCACGGTGACAACTAGGTTAGGGCAACCTCCGGGCTGCTCCAGCACCAGGACGATCTTCCTCAGCGCCCACTGGTGCTGTAGAGCCCTTTCAACAAACTTTTGGCGGGCTAGGGTACTCGGGCCACGGCGCCGAAGCTTCACCGAGGGGTGCGCACGTCGCCGACCGTGTTCCGGCCACCGGCAGCCCGAGCCAACCCCGTAGACGTATTCCCCGACCTCCCAAACTCACAGGTGGCGAGTTTCCGGCCTAGAGGCAGCCGGGAAGCCGGTTCCGGCGAGCTCCAGTAAGGTGCCGGCGAGGGGGCGGCGCGGGAAAAGAAACCGGCCCGAGGAGGAAGACGACCAGCGGGCCCCGCGTGTCAGCGACGGGAGGTTTAAATTGCTGATCGATTGCGGCCCCGGGATCCAGTGTGGCTGCGCGGGAAGGGGTCTGTGGCCCCGTGTGGCTCAGCTCCAGCAGTGACACGTGTGTGATGGGCCCACGGTCAGAATTTAAACTTTTCCCCGGTTTATTCGAATTTTCAGATTTAGTTCAAACTTTAGGACCTCATAACTTTTGCTAGGAAGCTCCAAATTTAGTGATTCAAATTGTGTTGGATTCATCTTGAATAGCTCTATCCAAATAGGCAACCCAATTTGTATAAAACCCATTAATTAGTTCTGGAAAATTCTTTAAATCTTTTCAGCAAAAGAATTTTAGAGGGAGTTTGGTTAATCCAAAAAATCCGCAAATTTTGCCAGACTATTCTTTAGGATGTTAGTAAACCCCTGTAAAAGTTTCAGACCATTTGGGGTTGATTTGATCAGAGCAATTCAGATTTGAAGGTGCTGTGTTCACTTGAATACAGAAACATTTTCAGAGAATTTCCAAAACTTGGAAATTCAGTTCTGGGCAAATCTTAGCTCCAAAAATGCTAGGAAAATTCATGCAAACTCTATGAGCTATAATTGAAATTGTAGTTCACTAAGTTTGGCATGAACAGGGGTGTTATCTCAGAATTAATTCTTCCTTGCTTAATTGCTTAGAAAATTATTCTGAACAAACCACTCAATGAAAAGTGCTAATCTTTGGTCCAGAGGGTTTTCTTGTGACAAGGAACTCACATGAAAATTCCCAGCTCCATTGGATCTCTGGATCACCCCTGTTCTGTTTAACCACTTGAGGTGATCAATATGGAAGAGGGGGAAAACCACTTAGCACTTAATAATGTGCTTAGGTCCAAACCCAAACCACTAGCCCCAGTTTCATTTGAAACTCTTAAACAGAGTTAACATTGTGGTTCTACAAAATACTCTGGAGTAACCACACCGCCGAAGAACCGACGTGGGAGAGCGAGGAATTCCTTCGCTCAAATTACCTGGAGTTCATGGCGTCTCAGCACGGGTTAAGTCCCTATTACATCGCTGTCTCTTCTTTTGTAATCTCAGGACGAGATTCTTTTAAGTGGGGGACATAAAAGCCCAATAAAAGGGGACTTACAAAAACTTTTCATCACCTCATTACACCACAGTTTTCGTTGTGGATATCTTGTGAAAAACTGTGAAGAGCAAGTAACCTCCATCAAAAGAGTGATTAGAGGAGAAAGCCCTAACTTTGACAAAGTAGGATTTCTACATATAAACATGAGAGGTGGAGCTCACACCTAGGAATTGAAAAGTCTTGATAAGGTTCAAGCCAAGTTTCATGCAAACCCAACACTTTTTGAGGCAATTTTGGAGGCATTTGAAAAAGAGGCCAATTTGAATGTAAATTCAAATTGCAGCAACTTTCATCCCTAAAATTCAAAAGTTATCTTCATATTCAAACTCAGCACATTTTTCTGAGTTAGCCCACCAATTTTCATCCCCATTGGAGTTCATCTTGTTGGGAGCTAAATTTGCAAGAATTCAAAAACTGAATTTGAATTTCAGTTCAAACAAGAAGCAAATTTAGCCAAACAATATTCAAATTTGAGAACTCAAATTCAAACCATAACTTAGGGGCAAAGTCTACAATTCAATGTTTAGTGGGTGAGAGAATTGCAGCAGAAGGGGGAAGAAGAAATTAGGGGGGAAGGGCCCACTAGTCAGTTAGACTTCTGATCGAAGTAAACACCGGGCGAGCACGGTTTACCGGGCCACGGTAGCACTCGACACCGAGCCATCCGCGTGGCCACCTCGCCCCCCAGCGCACGCTCGGCTGGCACATCGTGTGGGGATCGCTCACGAATACGTCCGACCCCGGCAGAACCCAGACCCTCCGCTATTCCGAGCTCGGCCACCGACACAGTCATTCGCCGCCCCTCCGAGGAATTCAATCGGGAGACGATCAAGCTCACGTCCCCAAGCTTCCCGAGCTGCACAAACGGTACTGGAGGACCCCCCCCCCCCCGCTATCTTCTCCACACCTCACTAGGCTAGCTAGGTGGTCCATACGCCGAGAACACAGAGCCGCCGTGGCAACCTTGGCGCACCGGCGACTGGTCGTCCGTGGGCAGCTTGGCACAGAGGGTTTCACGGCCAAGCCAGCATGTCCCCGGGAGCGCCCTGTCCTGGTACTGCTTCCACCCAAAAATCAGGGCAACCCGTGGACCCTAGCAACTGAATTCGTCATTTTTCTTCCAGAGCGGTTCCACGGACCTCTCGGGAGGGAATACAAAAATTCACACCCAAACCACGCTTAGAGTTCATCAGATCATGTACAAGGGTGCTAGAGTAGTCGTCGATCGATTTCCCTTCACATCCCTAGCTTGATCATGGCTGTAGCCGACGTGTTTTCCGTTTTTCCAACCGCGGCTGTGGTGGGGAGGATCGGGCTCACGGTGACAACTAGGTTAGAGCCACGTCCGGGCTGCTCCAGCACCAGGACGATCTTCCTCAGCACCCACTGGTGCTGTAGAGCCCTTTCACCGAACTTTTGGCGGGCTAGGGTACTCGGGCCACGGCGCCGAAGCTTCACCGAGGGGTGCGCACGTCGCCGACCGTGTTCCGGCCACCGGCAGCCCGAGCCAACCCCGTAGACGTATTCCCCGACCTCCCAAACTCACAGGTGGCGAGTTTCCGGCCTAGAGGCAGCCGAGAAGCCGGTTCCGGCGAGCTCCAGTGAGGTGCCGGCGAGGGGGCGGCGCGGGAAAAGAAACCGGCCCGAGGAGGAAGACGACCAGCGGGCCCCGCGTGTCAGCGACGGGAGGTTTAAATTGCTGATCGATTGCGGCCCCGGGATCCAGTGTGGCTGCGCGGGAAGGGGTCTGTGGCCCCGTGTGGCTCAGCTCTAGCAGTGACACGTGTGTGATGGGCCCACGGTCAGAATTTAAACTTTTCCCCGGTTTATTCGAATTTTCAGATTTAGTGCAAACTTTAGGACCTCATAACTTTTGCTAGGAAGCTCCAAATTTAGTGATTCAAATTGTGTTGGATTCATCTTGAATAGCTCTATCCAAATAGGCAACCCAATTTGTATAAAACCCATTAATTAGTTCTGGAAAATTCTTTAAATCTTTTCAGCAAAAGAATTTTAGAGGGAGTTTGGTTAATCCAAAAAATCCGCAAATTTTGGCAGAATATTCTTTAGGATGTTAGTAAACCCCTGTAAAAGTTTCAGACCATTTGGGGTTGATTTGATCAGAACAATTCAGATTTGAAGGTGCTGTGTTCACTTGAATACAGAAACATTTTCAGAGAATTTCCAAAACTTGGAAATTCAGTTCTGGGCAAATCTTAGCTCCAAAAATGCTAGGAAAATTCATGCAAACTCTATGAGCTATAATTGAAATTGTAGTTCACTAAGTTTGGCATGAACAGGGGTGTTATCTCAGAATTAATTCTTCCTTGCTTAATTGCTAAGAAAATTATTCTGAACAAACTACTCAATGAAAAGTACTAATCTTTGGTCCAGAGGGTTTTCTTATGACAAGGAACTCACATGAAAATTCCCAGCTCCATTGGATCTCTGGATCACCCCTGTTCTGTTTAACCTCTTGAGGTGATCAATATGGAAGAGGGGGAAAACCACTTAGCACTTAATAATGTGCTTAGGTCCAAACCCAAACCACTAGCCCCAGTTTCATTTGAAACTCTTAAACAGAGTTCCAGTTGTTAAAAACTTGTTATTAGAACTTGTAGCAGAAACATTACAATTAACTTATGTGCATATTCATTAACGTGTAGTCGCTGAAGGCGAGGAGACCCGGAGGTGCTCGACTTCCTCCTTCCGGACGAAGACCTAACTACTGACCAGCAGCAACAAGGAAAGCCCCGGTTTGCATTAAGCCTTTTATAAAGTTTTACTTGTTTACATACGTAGTGTGAAGGATGTATGTGCATTAGGTGTAGGATGGATGAAAACCGAACTGCATATCCAGAATTTTTCCCCCAAGAGTGAGGGTAGTGTCTAGGGCTTCGAATAGACAGGCTATGCTTAATGATTCATAGGACTTCGGTACAAGTCGAGTAGTTGGGATCTACTCGCGAGTTAGGCTTGGGGCACACAGGATTGGTTCAAGTGATGTGAGATCACCTTAGTAATAAAAATGAGACTTGGCAGGGGCTAGGGCGCAGCAAGAGGAAGTCTTGTGTGCGCAGCCCTGTCCGTGTCGATTGAGGACCGATCCGTGTGCGGCCCACGCTGATCAAGTTTGAACGTACCGAAGGCATATCTGATATATGGGCCCCGATAAACCGATGTAACCTAAACCTATGGGCGTCGAGGCATAACGCACCGATTTATAGGTGTAGGCTGAGGGCAGCAAGGTGGAAATCTGCTAACGGGCATAGAGAGATGCTCCTTGTAGGGAACCTCCTGCTCGTTTCGGTGCGACCGATTCGACGTTTGGGCTGTTGGGTGAAAGGTTGTCCCGTACGACATCAAGTGAGCGTGCTGTGCAGCTCCACGGGTGGGCGTATGTGACGTGCTCTTTGGGTGTCCCTGCATATGTATATCGAGTCGATTCGCCGTCCCTCGCGGTGAAGAGTACCACTTGGTCACTGAGTCGTGACGTAGGCTAATGTATGAAATGTGATGATTCAATATTGCTGTTATGCTATAATTGTATTGCTACATGTGTGCCACCAAATATTGATTACTAAATTTCAGATTCCCGAACTGCTAACTTGTTGCTAAAAGATGAATTAAGGATGAACTTGTAGGTGTGTCCATTTGCTGCAATGTTACTATCCTATGTTCATTGTACACCTAATGTAGAGTTTCGTGCCTAGGTGAGTCAGTTAAGTCTTGTTGAGCCCTCGTGCTCACGGTTGCTGCTTAAGTGTTTTTCAGGTGAGGAACCACCCACGGACTCGGGTTACGAGTCCACCGGCGAGGGTTACCCTCCGTCGGGGACCACGGCTGAGTGGGAGCCGTACACGCCGCGCTGAGCTGAGGAGTGCAGCTAGTGTGGGTTGCCCTAGGGCTGGGCAACCAACTTTTGCTAGATAGGCGGGCGTGAGTTATACAAAGTAGACTTCCGCTGTGTAATAAAGACCATAGTTTGTAACTCAACTTTGTACCTGTTTGTACAGTTCAGTTGGTTTCCCATGTAATATATTGTGTCCTTATGACGTGTGCTGTCGGGTGTCGCATCGTGCGGCATCACCCTCTGCGATCCTGGATGAGCGGATCCTGGTCCGCCACAAACACTTGGCTAATGAATGAAACAGGATTGCGTACGACGCCCGTGATGGTTGCTGTAGGCAACATCGAGTACGGGCGCACGTGACAGGTTATTTGGGTAACCCTGCAGGTGTAAATCGATTATAATCGCCATCCCTCACGGTCAGTGAGTACCACTTGATCACTTTACCGTGACGTAGAAAGAACAGACTAGTTGTCATGATAAAAGGTTGCTGGTTGAAACTCCTACGTTGATTGTAATGAAGTGCTTTAGATTAGATCAAATCAAAGTTCTTTTAAATCTTAGGCCAAGTACATAAGAGGTATGCGTTTCTTGTTTGATTACAGATGTCGAAGTGTGTGGTCGACACTTCCCCCGGACCTGCTCAGGGCAGCCCGCGGAGGTTCTTTTTCGGAGGGGCTAGTCGCTTGCGGAGAGCTTAAGCGCAGGGACGAGTTAGGGAGGAGCTTGACACGGCGAGTTTTACGTGGTTCGGGCCGCCGGAGCGTAAAACCCTACGTCCACGGTGAGCTGAGGTGCTCGCTGTATTGCTTCTTGCTCAGAACCGGAGTCCTGAGCTTGAGGATGAGTTATGCCTAGGGTGTGAGTTGCTGGAGTGCGAACCCTTGCTAACGTCGCCTACCTGAGCCTTTTATAGTCCAAGGCTCGTGTGGCTTACAAGGGGGGCCCGGGACCCGATAGGTGGTCCCGAGGTGATTGCCTGCCGACTATTGTATCCGCAGTTATGTCGGTAGTTATCTCTGGCGAAGGCTTCTGAGTCTTCGTCTTGCCGCCCTGCCCATGCCGCATGCTAGTCGTAGTGGTTGATGACGGCGGGAGCGGCAGGGGATGTCTTGTCGCTGTGTTTATTGGCTGGCAGGTTCTGACACCGCGCGCCAGTCTGTGATGCGACTGGGCGCAATGGCACCTGACAGAGGCGTGCTCCGCGTCTCCGCGTATTGGGAAGGCGCGGGCCTTGAATACCTTGTACGGGCAAGGTATGGGGCGTCTTTACGCCCGCTGCCTACCGCTCGGGGGCAGGCAGCGCTGTTCTGCTGGACACGTGGCGGGCCCGGAGCTCTCCTCTGAGGAGAGGGAGGTCCGGCCCCGGAGGACACGTGGAGCCTTCGGTCCTCTCCCCGCGGCGGGGGAGGTCCGGCTTCTGTCGGACACGTGGCGGGCCCGGAGCTCTCCTCTGAGGAGAGGGAGGTCCGGCCCCGCTGGACACGTGGTGCATTTGGACCTCTCCCCCGCGGAGGGGGGAGGTCCAGATTCTGTAGGCCACGTGGCGAGCCCGGAGCTCTCCTCTGAGGAGAGGGTGGTCCGGCCCCGCTGGACGCGTGGCGCCTTCAGAGCTCTCCCTGCGGAGAAGGGCGAGATCCTCAGGCATTTTCCCCTGTGCGCGGGGGTACCCCATATCGTGGGTACCGACAGTGTCCCCTGGGCCCATCTCGGGGGAGATAGCAAGCCCGAGGTGGGGCCTCCGTCTCTTCTGCTCCGCGCACTTTCTCTAAGTCCCGCATTGACCGCTGCCGGAGCACGAACAGCCGTGGGATCGTGGGAGCGTGCGCCCACTTGATGGTTTCTTTTGCTGCGGCGGTTCCCAAGACTGCCACTTCTGCACGTTGCGGCGCTTTCTTAGGGAACCGCCGGAGTGCCTTGCCGGCTCGTCTTCTTGGGAGGCTGACTCCTTGACCCACCGCTTCAGCTGGGCAGCTTGGACCCACCTGTCATCGGCGCTCGGTCTTGGAGCCGATGCGGCGTATTTGAAGAGTTTTGGGTCGTTTGGAATCGCATCTGGGAAGTTTTAAAAGGGGATCTTACCCGCATTGCGGCTTCCCTTCGCACTTCCCAGCTCTTTTCCTTGGACTCTTGTGCCTTTGTCTTCTTGTCTTTGAGCTTTCCCCCGCCATGGCTTCCAACTTGCTCCCGACGCGCCTCGTTCGTTCTGCCGAGCTTGGGCCAGTGCGCAGGCTGCTGGGCTGGCACACGGAGGAACAGAAATGCCGGCTCCGCCGGGGATCTCTCCCCCTACTCCTGGAAAAGGGGGAAATGGTCTTCTTTACTGCCTTTGCTGTGGTGGGGTTCGTCCCGCCAATTTCTTCCTTCTTTGTCACATTGCTGGAGACGTATGGGCTCCAACTCCACCACCTCTCTCCCAACTCCTTCGCAATGGCCACTGTCTTCGTCCACTTCTGTGAGATGTTTATGGGGGTGCACGCTTCTGTGACGCTCTTTCGCTACTTCTTCGTGTTGTGGACGACTGGACGCGGCTCGAAGACCCAGACGGGGGCGTACTACTTCCAGCATCGCTGCAAGGACCCAAAGGTCTTTGGGTACCTTCTGCCTTTCAGCGCGTCAAGGTGGGAAAACTGGAGGGAGAGCTGTGTGGTTGTGCAGACCGACGAGCACGATCGCCTACAGCTCCCAACCGCTGGCCCAACCACCGAGCGTCGCTTCTGGGAGGAGGTCCCAGAGTTGGAGCAGGAGTACGCACCGGTCTTGGAGCGGATCCGGTTCTTGGCCAACGAGGGGCTAACGTCCCTGATGGTGCTGATGGACTTCATGTCGCGCCGTATTGCGCCCTTGCAGCAGCGCAGTCGCCCAGCGTGGTACTAAACTGGCGAGCAGGACTGCACCAGGCTGGAGAGGGGCCCCGGCTCTGATCCTTCCGACGAGGAGCTGTACGAGATGGTGGGCAAGGTGAGCGGCGACTTCATTCCCAGTGGCGACCCCGCCTTTTCATCCTCTGCCACTCCCCTCTTCTTGGAGCCACAGAGGAGGTCAGAGCTACTGCGGAAGATGCCGAACCTCGACGACATCGGGATCACCGTCCGGCAGGTTGGGGATGCCTTCCGGGGTATCTCGATCCCAGGAACCGAGCGCTCCGGATCGGGGCGCGAGGCGTCTGACGCTGCCCAACCCGTCCCAAGAGCCGGCGGAACTCAAGCCGCCGACAAGGGGAAGGGAAAGGAGCCGGCCCCCGGGCATCCAGAGAAGAAACACGCCCGGTCTCTTCCGAGGGCACCGCCTGCGCCGAGTCAGGGAGCCGGAGCACCCTTGCACCCATCTCCCGGGGGTGCTGGTCCATCGGGTGGCGACCCGAAGAGGCCCCGGGTGTCCCACCCCAGCGGTTCTCTTACCGGACAGCGGCAGTCCAAAGAACCCCAAGCGCCTCATCATCCTTCCTCAAGCGGAGGGGCTTCTAGGACGGACGCTGGTGGGGCGACGCCGGGGAGTGTGCCAGGGGTCCAGACGCCACGGCCCACGACCGTTCCAGCCGCAGGTCCTGGCGGTTCAACTACGGCCCAGAGGCCGGGGCTACAAGCCCGTTGGAGCGCTCATGTCGCCCAGTAAGTGTTGCTCCTTCTGGCTTGTAGGAGCAGCGTTCTCGTCCCCTCTCTTAGCCTGAGAGCTTTATTTTCTTGCAGGGACCGACCGGCTGCCGGGGGCGGGCCTCTTACCCGGCCATCTCCAACTGGCGGAGGCTCCGCGCCACAACATCTGGGAACCGCGGTTCCCATGGCCCCCAAGTCGGCGGGGGCTTCTTCTGTGCCGGTGAGTTCACCCTCCGCGGTGGCCGCAGCTGCACCTGTCCACCCTCCTTCACCAGCCCAGAAATCCGGTCCTGAGACTGGAAGGGCCGCTGTAGGTGCACCTGCTGGCCCCCTGGCTCCCTCAGGACAGCTTCCCACTCCGGTTGCCGAGGCACCGGCACCTCCGCTGGTCTTAGACTCGACAGGGGGGGTCAGGGGCGTGACTCCTGTCCCCTCTGTCCTGGCGCCCATGTGGGATGCCCTGGGGCGTGTCCAGACCAGCGCCCGACAGTTCCAGGCCGCCTTCGAGCGGGAGCGGGGGGCGCTGGCCGGAGAGAGGGAATGCCTTCTTAGCTGGCAGCAGCGGACCCAGGAGGCTAGGGAGGAGCTTGACTCGAGGCAGTCAAGACTTGAGGCCATGAGTGTTCCGCTTGACACTCAGAAGAAAGCCATCAGCCGCCTAGAGTCAAAGACCCGGCGGCTTCGCGCTTCCTACCGCGAGGCCCTGGCCCATGTTGAAGCCAAAGCCGAGGCGCGTTCTGCTGCCGCGGAGGAGTTGCGGCTGCAGGTAGCTCGTCGAGAGTGCGCCGTCGCTGATCGGGAACGTGCTGCAGCGGCCGAGGAGGAGAAGATTGCCGCACGGCTGAAGGCCAAAGAGGGTGAGCTGAGGGCTCGGACCGAGGAGCTGGAGCTCCGTGAGTCGGCTGCTGCCGCGAGGGAGGAGCAATTCTCCTAGGAGCGCCAGGCGGCGTTGGATCACGAGCTGGCGACTCGCCAAGAGGTAGAGAAGCTCCAGTCTTCGCGGTCTACCGAGGCCCAGGCGCTCTGGGGCTTTATTGCCAAGGCAGGGTCTGCCTTGGCTCCTCTTGGTTTCAGCCCAGTGCGGATGGAGGCACCGGCGCATGAGATGTCCGAGGCAATTCCGGCACTTGAGTCCATCGGCGGCAAGCTGGGCCGGCTCGAAGCGGTGATCGCCGACGAGCTTGAGGTGGAAGGACGGGGCCTGGTGAAGGAGGTCGCTATGCACGTACTGGCATGCTTCCGGAGCCAGGACCCTTCCTTCTATCTGGATCCAGTCCGTCTAGGACCCGTTGCCGAGTGGGAGGAAGCTGCCAGGGCCGAGGTCGAGGACCTGGCCGCCCTTGTGGCCTCTAGGTTCCAACGAGAGTCCGGGGACTCTTAGGCGTCTGCCCCCGTGGCCACCAGGCCCTGTACCTCCTTTTTTTATTTTTGTTGAGTTTGTAGCCCAGCTCATGGAGCCTTGTATGAACAGACTCTTGTTTTCTTCTGTGTCTGCATGCTTTAATCTTCTTCCTGGTTTTACCTGGCCAAGTCCTTAGCTCCGCAAGGTACTCAGAGGCCCTGACCAATCTCGAAGCTCTGCACAGACACCTTCCCCGGGTCCTTACTATATTAAGGGTCCCGGAGGTCTCCAGGACCCGCCCCATGAGAATGGGGGGGGGGGTCCGGGCCTGCTAGCCACGTGGCGGGCCCGGAGCTCCCCTCTGAGGAGAGGGAGGTTCGGGCTTTAGGGGCACGTGGAGCCTTCGGACCTCTCTCCGCGGAGGGAGGAGGTCCGACTTCTGTAGGCCACGTGGCGGGCCCGGAGCTCCCCCCCAAGGAGAGGGAGGTCCGGCCCCGCTGGACACGTGGGACCTTCGGGTCTCGCCCCTGCGGAAGTGGTGAGGTCTGGGTTCTTCGGTCTTACTTTGGAGTCTCGGTCTTGCGCGATCCCGTAGCGGCCCCCTGGTAGGTGCGTTCCATTGGATTGATGTACCTACCATACTCCTGCGGGGAGCTGAGGCCGAGAGGTCCTGCACACAAGTAAGGGAAACGTAATTCTCCTTGGGGGCTCCCCCTCCTCTATCTCATAGTCTTATTAGGCTTACGGTCCCCGTCCACTTATACGGTGCTTGGGGACTACCGTGCGCGAAGTGCCGGGAGCTCAGGGTCCCCCTGGCTATTGGCAGGTACCTCCAACGCAACCGCCTTTGGCAGGTACCTCCATCACGGGGTCGTGTCGCCTCGCCCGGGGATCGCATTGGGTGGTGCCGTGTTATGCGGCACCCAACAGCACACATATAAGGAACACAGTATTACATAAATCAAAAGCGGAAGCTTACAATTGTTCTTTGTAAATACTTTACATAAAATAGCTACAGCTGAAGTCTATAACCAGCTCACGTTGAATATCTAAGAAGCACTCAAGAAGAGATCCAGCCCGTGGACGCTTCTCGCTAGCAACACGAAGACATGGCAGCGGCTAGGTTCTCCAAGTGTGACATGACTCAGAAGTTCCCGAGTCTCACCGGACAACCTTCTTTATAGCGGCGATGTTTACCTGCAAAACCACTTATATAGCAAGAGTGAGCACAAAGGCTCAGCAAGACTTAACCGTCTCTCCTAAAGCATGGAACTCTATATGGAAGTAACCTAAGACTTAAGCCTGTCCTTTGCGAAAAGACTCGCCTACGAGTTTATCCTTAACTTTCAAAATTTTAGCCATAATAGTAGTGACCTTGCGCCCAGCAACATTGGAACTCCACAATCAAACAAGAAACGCTTCATTCCAATGTTGCTTGTCCCAAGGTGAAAAATAACTTTAGTTTGCTCTATCTCTACTTCAAACATGGTTTTCATGCAATTTATAATTAGCATAACAGCATTTAAAACTTTGCAAACTATTACCACACAACTTGATTAACTACGTCACAACACAGGGAGCAAGCGGTAATCAATAACCGCGATGGACGATGATTCGAATCAAACACTACCCGGATAACTCGACACATACGCCCGCCTCTGAAGACCCAACTCTGGCATCCTTCATTACGTCGTATGTGTCCACCTTTCGCAGGACACTAAACTGTAGAACCGGTCGCGCCGTCTCGGGCTCATAGGTCTAACGAGACGATGTGGTATGCCTCTACAATCCAGTGAACCTGGTACATCGGTTTCCTGATTCCCATATGTCAGTAAGCATCCGGTACACAACTCAATACCTGCTCCTGGGTGCCGCACACGCATCGGTCCTTAACCGACACAGGCAGAGCTACTCGACCAAGACCTCGTCTTGTCGCTGCCTAACCATCCTGCCCGGTCTCATCTTTGGAAATGTAAACTTTAGTTTGCCCTCTTTTTCCATCTACACCCAGGTAGTCCCGTCTATAGCTCGCGAGTAGATTCCAACTACTCGTCTTCTACCGGATGCCCTAGTCTAATTAGCATGGCCTTATTCGATAACGATGACACCATTCTAACCTTGACCTCAGGGTTCTTTTTTGGTTATGCAAGTGGGGTATAAAACAACCTTGACCTAATGCACATACAAACTATGACCAATAGTAGTGAACAACGGAAAACATTAAAAACAACTTAAATGCAAACCGGGGCTTGCCTTGGTTTTACAGCTGACTTAAGTCAGATAAGATGAAGTTAGTTGCTGATGATGACTTGAGGCTTAATCCAGCCTTCTTGCTCCTTGATCCAAGCTCAACTTCTTCTTTACTTATCCACGTTTAATCACTACACGTTATGAAGATGCATACATGTTTAATTGTAAAACATTTGCTAACAAGTGCTAAGAACAAGTTTTTAAAACTGGAACTCTGTTTAAGAATTTAAAAAGAAACTGGGGGTGGTGGTTTGGGTGTGTGTTTAAGCACTATCATCAAGTGAGAAGTGAGGTTCATCACTTGGGTGGGGGATCAACTAATGGTTGAACAGAACACTAATTATTCAGGGCTCCAATGGAGCTGGGAATTTTCTTGGGAGTTCCTTGTCACAAGAAAGTTCTCTGGACCAAAATTCAGAACATTTCACTAAGTGGATCACCCAGAACAATTCCCTAAGCCTTTAGGCAAAGAGGAATTAATTCTGAATAAATTTGCACTTTCATGCAATTTAAGTGAACTACAATTTCAATCATAGTTCATAGAGTATGCCTGAATTTTCCTAGGATTTTTGGAGCTAAGGAATGGCTAGAACTGAATTTCCAAGTTTTGGAAATTCTCTGAAAATGTTTCTGTATTTATTGGAATACAGAAACTTGGAGTTAGAATTAGCCTAACTAAATCAACTCCAAATGAGAAGAAACTTTTACATGTGTCTCCTAAAATCTTAAAGAATATCCTGGCAAAATTTGGGGAATTTTGGATGAACCAAACTCCCTCTAAAATTATTTTGCTGAAAAGCTTTAAAGAATTTTCCAGAATTTTCTATTGGTTTTCATGCAAATTGGGTTGCATATTTGGATAAAGAATTTCATACTGAATCCAACCCAATTTGAATTACTAAATTTGGAGCTTCCTAGCAAAAGTTATGAGGTTCTAAAGTTTGGGGGAAAAATCCTGAAATTGAACTCTGTTTATTTTTCAATTTTCAGAGACATAAGGAATTAACACCACATTTGGCCAAGCAAATCAGGTCCAATGGTTCTGACAATTTTACTGGAGCTCATGTATGTTTGGAAGAATCTCCTACCCAAATTTGGGGATTTCCCAATGAACAGAGCTCCTGTAAAAATTCCTACAAGGTTTTCCTTATATGAATTAATGAGCCAAAATCAGGGATTTTAATAAATATTAGGCTGTACCCCTGGATAGTACTATCTTAGAGGAATCCAACAAAATTTATCTCACTATTTTTGGAGCTTCCTACACCAAGTTATGCATTTTACAAGTTTGAACAACTCTCTGTTTGAATTTAAACAGCACAGTCACACGTGGGGCCCACGGGTCAGGTGCTTCTTCAACCTCCCGCCAGAGCCCGCGGGTGCACACCGGCTGAAAGCTTGGCATGGCTCGTTCTCCCTCATTTCTCCACCAAATGAGCTCCGGTTTCGCCCTACATGCTCCTGGGAACATGGCGCAGCTTCCGGGCAAGGTTTCCCCGCGTGAAAACGGCTGTAGGTGGGTCGGCACCGGCGGGGCGGCTCGGGAGCTCGACATGGACGCGTTCCCGCGTGTCCAAGGCATCTCCCGGCGAGCTACGATGTCCTACAGCATCCCTATGTGTCTAGGAACATGGAACGGAGATCAAATCGTGCAGAACATGGCTGCAAACTAGTCGTCACCGTGGACCATGGCAGTTCTGGCCGCCGGCGGCGGTTTCTCGTCGCCCGGGGCATAGGAGGGTCGGTTTGCTTCATGCTTCGGCGTGGGAGGGCGCTGGGGCATCTAGTTTCCGTGGTTTGAATTTTAGGAGGAATGATCAATCGGTTTGGGCGAATTTCATGATTTACCAATGGTCTGTTTTATACGTGCGCCGGTGCCAAAATTCAAATTCCGGCAAGCCGGCGTCGGGGGAGAGCAGGGGGACGACAGGATGATGATCAGTACCTCCTGGCGCACCTCTGTGGCCTCTTGAGCACGCCGGAGAAGCGCTGGACTGGCCGGGAGACGATCGGCAATGGAGGCGTCGTGGCTCTGGTTTGGCCGGAAGAGAACTGGCTCTGCAGCCGCGGGGAAAGGCCGGGGACGAGCTGAGCACACGTTGAGGACGTCGGGGAGACTTTGGCGCAGCTCTGGCATGGTCCATCCGGCGTTCAACTCGTGGGAATGGCTCAGCGGCGATCAACCAAGGCACAGCGGCGTGTTTGGGGTCGGTTGAGCGCGTGAGGAAGAAAAACACTAGTGGCTGCCTCGGCTGTGCGAGAAAATCACGTAGGGAGGGCACCGCCAACCCCCGTGCTGCCAGCAACCGGTGCAAAGAGCAGGAGGTGGCTCGGAGCAGCTCCCGTGGTGTCGCCCAGGGAGTCTTCGGCTCTGTCACGGTGACCAGGGAGTAGAGAACTGAAGACTGCACACTGAGATCTTTTTGGCCATATGACAAGTGGGTCCCACTCTCTCCTTCTTATCCTTCTCCAAATTTTCTCACAATTATCTCCTCAATTTAGCAAATGCTGGACTCAAATGGTGGAAATTTAAATCTGAATTGTGTGTGAACATTTGGACAAGTTTCATCCAAATTCAAATGTATATTTGAATTCCTTGCAAATTTAAGCCCATTTGGAAAATGGATAGCAAATATCTTCCAAAAATTCACGAGACTTTGCCTACCCCCTAATTTGGACCTAAGGAATTCAAATATGAACTCTGATCTTCGATTTGGCTGCTGCAAATGAGGTTTTTAATACAACAGTTTGAATTTCCTTTTTGGAAAGGGCCTTCTTTGCCTTGAAGTAAACCATTTAATTCAAACTGAAATTTAAGTCCTCTTTGGTGATGACCCATCTGAATTTGGGTAGAAAACTTTGGTTTGCTTCTAGCCCATGATTGATCAACCTTAGTCTTAATCTGAACTTCACAAGTTCAGTTTGACTAAGCCCCTCAACTTTGAGTTTGAAGGTGATCTCAAATAATGCCTTGAACACATGGTATATGAGCTCAAAATTTCTCCAAATTTAGATCTTAAGCTCTTTTATACCTGAGGACTGCAAAGGTCATCTCACATATAGGCCTTTGGACTATCTGAACATGAATGCTTTGCAAGGGTTCAAAAATGAGGTTTAAACTTCCCTCCCTTCTACTCATAGGGAATGTGCATATGAGTTAGGTGTTTGGGAGTGAAATTCTTTCCCGGGTTAACATGTGTTCAACAAGAGTTAAAGGAGATTTTAGCTCTTCCCACATGTCCATGTTTGAGTTTATCATTTTATGTGATATAACTCAGGTCATTCCCTTGTCCTAACATGTCCTAATTCAGCATGAACTCAACATGATCATAGTCCATTCCCTTTTGGCTCACCCTCAAATCAGAAAGTTGCCACCACATTCTCCTCAATTCAAATGTATGAGGCTCCATGTGTATACAAAAGTTTGGCAGCAATTTGAGCTGAGCATTTGAGACTAAAGACCTTATTTTTGTTCTTTCTCATGTTCATGTATGCTTACACATGAGTTTAACTCCACCTTGGTCCAACACTTTCAAAGGCATGCTTGAAACCATGTGGTTGCACCTCATGTGTACCATCCCATGTAAGAAAGTTTTTGTCAGTCCCATTTTTCATGAACAGAAACACAATGACGTTCCATCATCCGTTCCTTTGCATTCACGTTTTTGGGACTTTTACATTCCTCCCCCCTTAAAAAGAATCTCGTCCCGAGATTCGAATAAGGGAACGAGACGGAAGAGGTAATTTCAATCTGCATGATGATAGAAGTTCCGGATATTTTTATCGATAGTCCAAACCGGTTGTTTGGTGTAGGTACGATCCGTCTTCAACTAGTCAAGTTCTTCGGTGTGGACAGTAATGGTAGTTTTAAAGTACCTCCGTAGCTGTGACACATGCAATATGTCGTGAATACCAGCAAAGTTTGCCGGTAGTTACAGCCGGTAAGCTACGGGTCCACATTTTTCCGTGACAGCAAGTGGATCTAAGGCTAGGGAAGCAAAATCTCCCCTTTACCTTGGACCGGTGAATTCCTTTCCATCGGAGACACGCAAAGACAACGTGTTCTCCTCCGTCGAAATGCAACGGTCTATGCCTTTGACCATCGTGACTTTTCTGTCGGGATTGCACAACCTCCAAGTTTGCTTCTACCGCCTGAACTCGGTCATTGGCTTTGTTGACGAATCAACCCCGAACAGTACTCTTTCACCGTACTCACACCACTTCCGCGGTGTGCGACATTTCCGGCTGTAGAGTTTCATCTTCCGAGGTATAACTATATGGTCTTTAAACCATAGAGTACCCTCATTGCCCTTTATAGTGACGGCATTGAGTGAACGAAAATCAACACTTAATCTTAGTGTCTCATCGTTCTTCTTAACAAACAGCACAGAGCACTCCCAGGTGATAAGCTTGGTTGTGTAAAACCGTTGCTCATAAGTGCACTTAGTTGCTCCTTCAACTCCGCTAGTTCATTGGGTGCCATCTTACACAGCCTCCGTGAAATCGATGTTGTTTCCAGCGTCAGTTCAATCTTGAACTTGACGTCCCGTTAGCCGGCATTGCCCGGTAACTCATTGGAAACACATTGGATATTCACGTCCCACCGGAAACTCCTCGAGTTTAATCACTCTCGTGGGATAGGCCTAGCCCGTTCTCGTTGCTGTACCGAACGGACTCTTCTGTCCTCATCCAGATTTTGATCTGTTTATCTGCATTTTTATAACTCAAGTTGAATACAAAAGATAGAGTTAACTTCAGTATCTTTTCAACGAGTGTTCATATGCCTTCAGATCATCTCTGGATCCAAAGTTATGATTGTTCAACGTTGACAGAATTTTTGGATAAAATTTGCCAGCATCCCCTTTGTATGTGGCTATTTTATCACCAGTGTATATGAAGATACAATAAGAACCTGAGCCAACTCTGAACTGCAACAATGTTGCACATCTCATAACCTTTCCAATGGTGTATCATAGGCTCATTAAGGATTTTTTTCTACAGGAAGTTATGGCTTAAAAACAGAAAGGTCCAGAGAGGTTTTTGCTACTGTCCTGGTTCTGAACAGTTTGCCTTCAACTGGACTTTTCACCAACTTAAAGTGTGATTTTGCTCTGGAGGCCTACAAGAAAGTTGTAGAGCACTTGAAAATCTTTCCAGAATTGTATCATACACCTTAATTGGTTAAAGCTACTCAGAGTTATGCTCTGTTAAAGTCCAGCAAGAATTTCTGCCAGAAACAGAGCACTCTGTTTTTGAAAACTTTGATATCTAGTTATACTCTCATTTGATCTTAGCTCAAAATAAGAGTTCAATAACTAATACTTGTTTCAAACTTCCGTTTTTAGTTGAAAGTTAGTTCATGACTCATTTCTTCATAGGGAAGAGGTTATTAAGTGTAGTACGGTGTCGATGCACCGTAAGAACATGTCGGTACTACGTTGCCTCACCAAAAGAAAATCCTAAACCGGATTATACCGGAATATACGTATTATCAGTGGCACTAAGACGGTCTCTCGCACACGTGTACTACACGGGATACGTATGTGGTTAGTACCTGCAGAAGATCACTCAATAGTGGTGCACTCAAGGGTTTGTTTCATTTCAGGCAGTTCCATATTTAAAAGTAAATACAAACACCCGTATCATTGATATACGGCCGTCCTTGAGTTAAGCCACGTCTCAAGGCACGTGATCGTGTTTCAACACCACACGACGGGGAACCCGAGTATGTCATGAACGGGTCGTCACGGTTGGGAATGTTATCAACCCAACGGATACCACCTACTGCCCTGCAGGGCACGCCGATGGCAAGCGCTGCATATGTCCTCCTGGGCTACTTCCAGACGAACACACTATCGCGTTACTGACCACACGATGGGGTCTCCACTTACTTGCCTAATGCACGCTAGGGATCAGTGTTTCATATGAACTCAGGAACATGGAGAGTCCAACAGTTCATATTGACGTCTCACACCAAGCTGTGAGACCTAGCCCTGAACCACATTCCTCGTCAGGGGAGCTAACCGAAATTGAACCGCTTTCGGTGGCGTTCCTTACCATTCTTACCCGAACGTAGGTGCGTCTTTACATAATCAAAATTCAGAATTATAACACATATGTTAGTGTGTCACTTTAAGTAACTATACTACTATAGTCCTTATGTGGGCCTAATATCGTTTCCTCACCGTATCCTAAGTTTTTGTCGTAATACGATCCTTATTCCGTGCGCTATTACCAATGCGGCTCTGATACCACGCTGAGGGGGGCCCGACCTCCATCACGGGGTCGTGTCGCCTCGCCCGGGGATCGCATTGGGTGGTGCCGTGTTATGCGGCACCCAACAGCACACATATAAGGAACACAGTATTACATAAATCAAAAGCGGAAGCTTACAATTGTTCTTTGTAAATACTTTACATAAAATAGCTACAGCGGAAGTCTATAACCAGCTCACGTTGAATATCTAAGAAGCACTCGAGAAGAGGTCCAGCCCGTGGACTCTTCTCGCTAGCAACACGAAGACATGGCAGCAGCTAGGTTCTCCAAGTGTGACATGACTCGGAAGTTCCCGAGTCTCACCGGACAACCTTCTTTATAGCGGCGATGTTTACCTACAAAACCACTTATATAGCAAGAGTGAGCACAAAGGCTCAGCAAGACTTAACCGTCTCTCCTAAAGCATGGAACTCTATATGGAAGTAACCTAAGACTTAAGCCTGTCCTTTGCGAAAAGACTCGCCTACGAGTTTATCCTTAACTTTCAAATTTTTAGCCATAATAGTAGTGACCTTGCGCCCAGCAACATTGGAACTCCACAATCAAACAAGAAACGCTTCATTCCAATGTTGCTTGTCCCAAGGTGAAAAATAACTTTAGTTTGCTCTATCTCTACTTCAAACATGGTTTTCATGCAATTTATAATTAGCATAACAGCATTTAAAACTTTGCAAACTATTACCACACAACTTGATTAACTACGTCACAACACAGGGAGCAAGCGGTAATCAATAACCGCGATGGACGGTGATTCGAATCAAACACTACCCGGATAACTCGACACATACGCCCGCCTCTGAAGACCCAACTCTAGCGTCCTTCATTACGTCGTATGTGTCCACCTTTCGCAGGACACTAAACTGTAGAACCGGTCGCGCCGTCTCGGGCTCATAGGTCTAACGAGACGATGTGGTATGCCTCTACAATCCAGTGAACCTGGTACATCGGTTTCCTGATTCCCATATGTCAGTAAGTATCCGGTACACAACTCAATACCTGCTCCTGGGTGCCGCACACGCATCGGTCCTTAACCGACACAGGCAGAGCTACTCGACCAAGACCTCGTCTTGTCGCTGCCTAACCATCCTGCCCGGTCTCATCTTTGGAAATGTAAACTTTAGTTTGCCCTCTTTTTCCATCTACACCCAGGTAGTCCCGTCTATAGCTCGCGAGTAGATTCCAACTACTCGTCTTCTACCGGATGCCCTAGTCTAATTAGCATGGCCTTATTCGATAACGATGACACCATTCTAACCTTGACCTCAGGGTTCTTTTTTGGTTATGCAAGTGGGGTATAAAACAACCTTGACCTAATGCACATACAAACTATGACCAATAGTAGTGAACAACGGAAAACATTAAAAACAACTTAAATGCAAACCGGGGCTTGCCTTGGTTTTACAGGTGACTTAAGTCAGATAAGATGAAGTTAGTTGCTGATGATGACTTGAGGCTTAATCCAGCCTTCTTGCTCCTTGATCCAAGCTCAACTTCTTCTTTACTTATCCACGTTTAATCACTACACGTTATGAAGATGCATACATGTTTAATTGTAAAACATTTGCTAACAAGTGCTAAGGACAAGTTTTTAAAACTGGAACTCTGTTTAAGAATTTAAAAAGAAACTGGGGGTGGTGGTTTGGGTGTGTGTTTAAGCACTATCATCAAGTGAGAAGTGAGGTTCATCACTTGGGTGGGGGATCAACTAATGGTTGAACAGAACACTAATGATCCAGGGCTCCAATGGAGCTGGGAATTTTCTTGGGAGTTCCTTGTCACAATAAATTTCTCTGGACCAAAATTCAGAACATTTCATCAAGTGGATCACCCAGAACAATTCCCTAAGCCTTTAGGCAGAGAGGAATTAATTCTGAATAAATTTGCACTTTCATGCAATTTAAGTGAACTACAAGTTCAAGCATAGTTCATAGAGTATGCCTGAATTTTCCTAGGATTTTTGGAGCTAAGGAATGGCTAGAACTGAATTTCCAAGTTTTGGAAATTCTCTGAAAATGTTTCTGTATTTATTGGAATACAGAAACTTGGAGTTAGAATTACCCTAACTAAATCAACTCCAAATGAGAAGAAACTTTTACAGGTGTTTCCTAAAATCTTAAAGAATATCCTGGCAAAATTTGGGGAATTTTGGATGAACCAAACTCCCTCTAAAATTATTTTGCTGAAAAGCTTTAAAGAATTTTCCAGAATTTTCTATTGGTTTTCATGCAAATTGGGTTGCATATTTGGATAAATCATTTCATACTGAATCCAACCCAATTTGAATTACTAAATTTGGAGCTTCCTAGCAAAAGTTATGAGGTTCTAAAGTTTGGGGGAAAAATCCTGAAATTGAACTCTGTTTATTTTTCAATTTTCAGAGACATAAGGAATTAACACCACATTTGGCCAAGCAAATGAGGTTCAATGCTTCTGAAAATGTTACTGGAGCTCAAGTATGTTTGGAAGAATCTCCTACCCAAAGTTGGGGATTTTCCAATGAACAGAGCTCCTGGAAAAATTCCTACAAGGTTTTCCTTATATGAATTAATGAGCCAAAATCAGGGATTTTAATAAATATTAGGCTGTACCCCTGGATAGTACTATCTTAGAGGAATCCAACAAAATTTATATCACTATTTTTGGAGCTTCCTACAACAAGTTATGCATTTTACAAGTTTGAACAACTCTCTGTTTGAATTTAAACAGCACAGTCACACGTGGGGCCCACGGGTCAGGTGCTTCTTCAACCTCCCGCCAGAGCCCGCGGGTGCACACCGGCTGAAAGCTTGGCATGGCTCGTTCTCCCTCATTTCTCCACCAAATGAGCTCCGGTTTCGCCCTACATGCTGCTGGGAACATGACGCAGCTGCCGGGCAAGGTTTCCCCGCGTGAAAACGGCTGTAGGTGGGTCGGCACCGGCGGGGCGGCTCGGGAGCTCGACATGGACGCGTTCCCGCGTGTCCAAGGCATCTCCCGGCGAGCTACGATGTCCTACAGCATCCCTATGTGTCTAGGAACATGGAACGGAGATCAAATCGTGCAGAACATGGCTGCAAACTAGTCGTCACCGTGGACCATGGCAGTTCTGGCCGCCGGCGGCGATTTCTCGTCGCCCGGGGCATAGGAGGGTCGGTTTGCTTCATGCTTCGGCGTGGGAGGGCGCTGGGGCATCTAGTTTCTGTGGTTTGAATTGTAGGAGGAATGATCAATCGGTTTGGGCTAATTTCATGATTTACCAATGGTCTGTTTTATACGTGCGCCGGTGCCAAAATTCAAATTCCGGCAAGCCGGCGTCGGGGGAGAGCAGGGGGACGACAGGATGATGATCAGTACCTCCTGGCGCACCTCTGTGTCCTCTTGAGCACGCCGGAGAAGCGCTGGACTGGCCGGGAGACGATCAGCAATGGAGGCGTCGTGGCTCTGGTTTGGCCGGAAGAGAACTGGCTCTGCAGCCGTGGGGAAAGGCCGGGGACGAGCTGAGCACACGTTGAGGACGTCGGGGAGACTTTGGCGCAGCTCTGGCATGGTCCAGCCGGCATTCAACTCATGGGAATGGCTCAGCGGCGATCAACCGAGGCACAGCAGCGTGTTTGGGGTCGGTTGAGCGCGTGAGGAAGAAAAACACTCGTGGCTGCCTCGGCTGTGCGAGAAAATCACGTAGGGAGGGCACCGCCAACCCCCGTGCTGCCAGCAACCGGTGCAAAGAGCAGGAGGTGGCTCGGAGCAGCTCCCGTGGTGTCGCCCGGGGAGTCTTCGGCTCTGTCACGGTGACCAGGGAGTAGAGAACTGAAGACTGCACACTGAGATCTTTTTGGCCATATGACAAGTGGGTCCCACTCTCTCCTTCTTATCCTTCTCCAAATTTTCTCACAATTATCTCCTCAATTTAGCAAATGCTGGACTCAAATGGTGGAAATTTAAATCTGAATTGTGTGTGAACATTTGGACAAGTTTCATCCAAATTCAAATGTATATTTGAATTCCTTGCAAATTTAAGCCCATTTGGAAAATGGATAGCAAATATCTTCCAAAAATTCACGAGACTTCGCCTACCCCCTAATTTGGACCTAAGGAATTCAAATATGAACTCTGATCTTCGATTTGGCTGCTGCAAATGAGGTTTTTAATACAACAGTTTGAATTTCCTTTTTGGAAAGGGCCTTCTTTGCCTTGAAGTAAACCATTTAATTCAAACTGAAATTTAAGTCCTCTTTGGTGATGACCCATCTGAATTTGGGTAGAAAACTTTGGTTTACTTCTAGCCCATGCTTGATCAACCTTAGTCTTAATCTGAACTTCACAAGTTCAGTTTGACTAAGCCCCTCAACTTTGAGTTTGAAGGTGATCTCAAATAATGCCTTGAACACATGGTATATGAGCTCAAAATTTCTCCAAATTTAGATCTTAAGCTCTTTTATACCTGAGGACTGCAAAGGTCATCTCACATATAGGCCTTTGGACTATCTGAACATGAATGCTTTGCAAGGGTTCAAAAATGGGGTTTAAACTTCCCTCCCTTCTACTCATAGGGAATGTGCATATGAGTTAGGTGTTTGGGAGTGAAATTCTTTCCCGGGTTAACATGTGTTCAACAAGAGTTAAAGGAGATTTTAGCTCTTCCCACATGTCCATGTTTGAGTTTATCATTTTATGTGATATAACTCAGGTCATTCCCTTGTCCTAACATGTTTGAATTCAGCATGAACTCAACATGATCATAGTCCATTCCCTTTTGGCTCACCCTCAAATCAGAAAGTTGCCACCACATTCTCCTCAATTCAAATGTATGAGGCTCCATGTGTATACAAAAGTTTGGCAGCAATTTGAGCTGAGCATTTGAGACTAAAGACCTTATTTTTGTTCTTTCTCATGTTCATGTATGCTTACACATGAGTTTAACTCCACCTTGGTCCAACACTTTCAAAGGCATGCTTGAACCCATGTGGTTGCACCTCATGTGTACCATCCCATGTAAGAAAGTTTTTGTCAGTCCCATTTTTCATGAACAGAAACACAATGACGTTCCATCATCCGTTCCTTTGCATTCACGTTTTTGGGACTTTTACAGTACGCACCCGGGGCGGCACACTTTTGTGACTCGGAAGGGACCTTCCCAACTAGGGGAGAGTTTGTGGGTTCCTTCGCGAGAAAGAATGCACCGCAGCACCAGGTCGCCTTCCTGCAGCTCCCCGGCATGTACTTACCTCTGTTGATAGCGGGGGAGCGCTTGTCTGTACCGTGCGTTACGGAGTGCTGCATGCATTCGGACCTCGTCGACGAGGTCGATTTCTCCACGCCGGAGGTTGTCCTGCGCAGCTTCATCGTAAGCCCGGACACGGTGAGACTTCATGGTGATCTCTGGGGGAAGCACAGCTTCGGCCCCATACACCATGAAGAAGGGTGTCTCTCCAGTGGCCCTGCTCTGGGATGTCCGGTTAGCCCATTGTGTGTTCGGAAGCTCATCCACCCAATTGGCACCATGTTTCTTCAGGTTGGCATATGTGCGAGTCTTGAGGCCCCTAAGAATCTCGGCGTTGGCCCTATCAACTTGCCCATTGCTCTTTGGGTGAGCAACAGAGGCATAGCACACCTGGATGCCGAGGTCTTCGCAGTAGTCTTGGAATGCTGCACTAGTGAACTAGGTCCCATTGTCGGTGATGATCCTGTTTGGGACCCCGAACCGGCAGACAATCGACTTGATGAACTTTACTGCGGATTGCTTGTTGATGGTGGTGACTGGTGTGGCTTCCGGCCACTTGGTGAACTTGTCGATGGCGACATAGAGGTACCAGAATCCCCCGACGGCTCTGGGGAATGGTCCCAGGATGTCCAGCCCCCATACGGCAAACGGCCATGAGGGCACGATCATCTGTACCGTCTGAGCCGGTGTATGGATCTGATTGGCGTGGAACTGGCACGCCTTGCAGCTCTCGACCAGTTTGACGGCGTCCTGGAGTGTTGTCGGCCAGTAGAAGCCATGCCGGAAGGCTTTACCGACAAGCGTGCGTGAGGAAGAGTGACTCCCACATTCGCCTCCATGGATCTCAACGAGCAAGTCGCAGCCTCCCCCCTGGGTTATGCACCGCAATAGGACATGGTTGGCGCCACGTCGGTAGAGATCCCCTTCTACCAACGCGTATCTCTTAGCCATGCGCACGATCCGTTCAGCGGATATACGTTCATCAGGGAGGATATTGTCTTTCAAGTAGTCCCGGATCTCTGTGATCCATGCATCGGGTCTAACTTGAGCGTCTGGATCTTGAGCGCTGGGTTGCATGGAGTCCCCAGTGATGCTTACGATCCTTGGCGGCGTCCATGGATGCAGGGCCGCCGGGACCGCCAGCTTCGAGGTGCTGGTCCAGCCCCCTTCGCCCAGCTCGGCGGGCCGGGCTGTGGGCCGCAGCAACGTCCTCTCGAAGACTCCTCCGGGCACAGGGGCTCCGGTGGAGGCCTTTGTTGAGAGGTCGTCAGCTGCGGCATTGCCAGCGCGCGGTACGTGGCGCAGGTCCAAGGCGAGGAAGTCTTTCTCCAACATCTGCACATGGAGCAGATAAGCAGCTAGCTGTGGGTCATTGCAAGAGCATTCACCCTTAACTTGCTTGATAACTAGCTGGGAGTCGCCCTGTGCCAACAACTGATGAGCGCCTAGAGACAGGGCTGTCTTTAGGCCAAAGATGAGTGCTTCATACTCTGCCATGTTGTTGGTTGCCTTGAAATTGAGACGCACCATATACCCAAACTGCTCCCCCGATGGCATGAGAAGCAGTACGCCAGCACCGGCCCCCTGCTTTCGCGAGGAGCCGTCGAAGAAGAGCGTCCAGTAAGGCCCGGTGAAGGCCGGAGCTCGGGGCCCTGGTTCACCGTCTTCATGGTCCCCTGGGTCAGCCTTCGTTGGCGTCCACTCAGCCACGAAGTCAGCCAGTGCTTGCCTCTTGACTGCGTGACGAGGAAGGAAGTCCAGCTCAAACTCCGCCAGCTCCGCTGCCCATTTGGCGACATTGCCAGTCGCGTGGGGGCTGTGGAGGACAGCCTTCAGCGGGTAGGAGGTGACCACCGAGACCTGGTGGGCTTGGAAGTAGTGGCGGAGCTTCCTGGACGACACGAAGGCATACAACAGCTTATGGACCTCCAGGTACCTTGTCTTGGCGTCATGGAGGACCTCGCTGATGTAATAGACAGGCCTCTGGATGGTCCGGACCCTCCCTCCCAGGTCAGAGATATCTACATCCATGGGCTCAGGCCTACGGGAGGTGGGTGGGCCCAGGGAGGCTACCGGGAGCTGATATTCGAAGGCTCCAAAGCCGTCTTGGACCTCCGGGAGGTCCCGCTGATTTCCCGGGAGCTCCGGGAGGTCCCATTGGACATCCGGGAGGTTCCGTTGGACCTCCGGGGGTCCCGTTGCCCTTCCGGGAGGTCCTGCTGGTCCTCCGGGAGGTTGCTTTGGGGGTCCGGGGTCCGTTTTGGACCTCCGGGGGTTGCCTCGGAGACCCGGGGGGGTCGTCTTGGACCTCCGGGGTTTCCTGGCAGCTGTCTCCCGCTAGCGGAGCAGGCTGTGGCGATGAGGGGTCCGACCGCTCTATGACGAGGACCATACTCACCACTTCAGCCGTCGCCGCGATGTAGAGCAACAGATGCTCTTCGGGCTCGGGGGCTACCATTACGGGTAGGGTCGTCAGGAGTTGCTTCAGCTCCTGGAAAGCTTCTTCTGCTTCGTCGGTCCAAGCAAATGGGCCGGATTTGTGCAGGAGCTTAAAGAAGGGGAGCGCTCGCTCTGCTACCCTCGGTATAAACCGACTCAGCGTGGCTAGGCATCCCGTGAGTTTCTGGACTTCTTTGATGCGGGCGGGGGGCCGCATCAAGTCGATGGCTTTGATCTTCTCTAGGTTAGCCTCAATTCCTCGGTGTGAGACCAGGAATCCTAAGAGTTTTCCAGAGGATACGCCGAACACACACTTGTCGGGGTTCAGCTTGGTACGCGTAGAGCGCAGTTTATCGAAGACTAAGGCCAGGTTATCTAGTAGGGATGAACTCTGTCTGACCTTAACAACGATGTCATCGACATACACCTCAACTAAGTGTCTTATCAACTCCCTGAAGGTTTTGTGCATTGCACGTACGAAGGTAGGGAGAGCGTTCTTTAGGCCATAAGGCATAGAGACATAACAGTACAGACCATCTACTGTGATGAAGGAGGTGTGCTCTTCATCTTCTCTAGACATAGGGATCTGATGGAAACCCGAGTAAGCGTCTAGGAAGCACAGCATATCGCAGCCTGATGTCGAGTCTACTATTTGATCTATTCTAGGGAGAGGGAATGGATCTTTAGGACATGCCTTATTGAGACTGGTAGTCGATGCACATCCGGAGCTTCCCGCCGTTCTTCGGAACAACAACAAGGTTCTCCAACCACCGGGGGTGGTGGACTTCCCGTATGAAGCCAGCGTCCAGCAGCTTCTTGATTTCTTCACGGATGAAGTTTTGCCGCTCGATGGACTGCTTGCGGGGCTTCTGTTGGACTGGCCGGGCGTCGGGGAAGACCTTTAGGTGGTGCTCGATCACCTCCCTAGGGATCCCCAGCATCTGCGACGGCCGCCATGCAAACACGTCGACGTTGTGCCCGAGGAAGGTGACGAGCGCGCCTTCCTATTTGCTATCCAGGCCCCCGGCTACCCGGGTGGTCTGGGTGGCATCGGCGCCGATTTGGACGAGCCTCAAGGGGACGTCGCCCTCGTCGAGGGGTTGCACACGGGGTGCTATGGTAGAGGCACGGTGGCGTGCACTCGGGTGGAGCCGGTTTGGTTCTGCACTACCGGGGGTTGGTGCTCTAGCTGTTGTTAGTGCTTGGAGCTTTTCCAAGGCTGACACTGTGGCAGTGCGGTCTCCACTAATCCTGAGGACGCCTGTTGGTGTAGGCATCTTCAAGACGAGGTAGCCATAGTGGGCTACTGCCATGAATCGGTACAGGGCTGGCCTGCCAATTATGGCGTTGAAGGGGAGGTCGATCTCCGCCACGTCGAACAGAATGTACCCTGTCCGATAGCTGTCCGGTTCCCCAAAGGTCACCGGGAGGCTGATGTGGCCGTAGGGAACAACCTGTCCCGGCCCTACCCTTGAGAACGGGCTCGATGGGGTGAGCTTGGCCATCGGGATCTGCAGCTTCTGGAAAGCTGCCGACTGATGAGGTTCAGTCCAGCCCCGCCATCCACCAAAACATGGTACATCCTCACGTTGGCGATGGTGGGGGCCACCAAGAGCGGTAGTTGGCCGGCCCCAGCCATGTTCTTGGGGCAGTCGGTGGCATCGAAGATGATGGGGGTTCCCATACACCTGAGGTGCAGTGCGGCACTCGGGAGGGGAGCCACCGACACTACCGCTCGGCGCAAGGTCTTAACTGCGCTTCGGGACGAGGGGTCAGTAGACCCACCGTAGATGACATAGATCATCTTCCGGCGCTCGTCATTACTGGAGCTGGAGCTCTCATGATTGCACACCGCCTTCACGGCGCGCTGAGGCTCCTGGAACTCCACCTGGTGGTCGACGTCGTCTGGGGCGTCGACCTTCTGCTTGCCCTCCCTTCAACGGTAGGGTGGGGCATCAGTCAGAAGCTGCTTCCCTTTCCGGAAGCGCTCCGCGAGCTTCTGGATTTCCCGGCACTCGGCAGAAGTATGGTAACTGGTTCCGTGCACGGGGCATAGCTCGCCCTGGCCCCCGTCTGGAGCCGGTGACTGTCACAGCCTTTTGTCGAGGCGCGGCCCCCGAGCTCCACTGGGTGCCGCTGCTGCGGCAACGGGGCCGCGACCGGCGGTTTCATCTTGCCGCCGCCCCTGTTCTTGATCTTCGTGCCGCTTCCATAGGAAGCGGCACCAGATCCTGGCTGCTCTCCTGACCCTGAGGCTGGCAGTGAGTGCCAGTTCCGCCCTTCGGCTGCTCTGGCGCACTTGTCCGCCAGGCTGAAGAGCTCTGAGACATCGCGGATCTCCCTGGTCGTGAGCTTCTCGAGCATCTTCTTGTCCCGAACGCCCTGCTGGAACGCCACCACCACAGAAGCGTTTTGGATGTGTGGGATGGTGTTCCGCACCTGGGAGAACCGCTGGATGAAGGAGCGCAGCGGCTCCCCAAGATGTTGCTGGATGGCGTGGAGGTCGAGTTCCGTGCCAGGCCGGGTGTAGGAACTGCCGAAGTTGGCGGTGAACTGCCGACAGAGCTCTCCCCAGGAAGTTACGGACCCCTGGGGGAGGTTCATAAGCCAAGACCGAGCTGGGCCGGTCAAGGCGATGGGGAAGTAGTTGGCCATGACGGCCTCATCCCCTCCTGCGGCAAGTACGGCGGTGGAGTAGATCTGGAGAAACTCCGCGGGGTTGACGCTGCCGTCGTACTTCTCGGGCAGGTGCGGCCGAAACTTGCGCAGCCACCTCACGAAGCGAAGGTGGGGCGCCAGGGCCGCACACCCTGCCCCTGCTGCTGCAGGCGTTGGTGCCGCGAACGCTTGGTTCGCCGCTGGCACAGTGTACCCCGGTATGGGCAAGGCTGCGCCATAAACCGGGGACGCCGTTTGCAGGGCATATGGCTGTGGCATATGCTGCGCGGCGTATGCCTGGGGCAGAGATCGCGTGGCGAAGGTCTGTGCCTCAGGCTGGGTCGAGGCTGATGTCATGCTGTCGCCAGCCTCTTGGTTGCGGCGCCTTTCTCGACGTCGCTCGAGGTACACCCGGGCATCCTGGCCCAAGTGGCACCGTTCCAGCTCTGTCCTCAGGTCCGTCGACTGAAGCCTGGTGGAGCTGGAATCCGCCGTCTGCCCGTCGACCGTTGGCGTGTGTGTCAGCGACACAGCCGGTTGGCCGGAGCGTCGTCCCCGCCGAAGTCGAGGGTTTGCAGCGGCGACGACGAGGCGGTCTACCTCGCGAATCCACTGCTGGGTCGCTGCCTGAGGCGCGTCCCCAGCACGGATTGTGCAGTAGCGCTCTTGCTGCAGCTAGCGCATCCCCGTGGGGAACGCTCAACGCTGCAGAAGATCTCACGCTGGTTGGAGCCTGCATTGCCTGAGTCGGCGTTGCCGGAGTCGGCTGCTGGCTTCCAGCTTGCACCGACACACTCCGTGCTGAGTGTGACGACACGTATTCCCCGCTAGTCACGGTCCGTCGTGAACGCGGGGGAGGAGAGCTTGCCGCTGAAGGAATCTTGGTCATCTTAGTCGGCAGAAACTCGTCGTGCAAGGGAAAAGCCCCCTACCTGGCGCGCAAAATGTCGAAGTGTGTGGTCGACACTTCCCCCGGACCTGCTCAGGGCAGCCCGCGGAGGTTCTTTTTCGGAGGGGCTAGTCGCTTGCGGAGAGCTTAAGCGCAGGGACGAGTTAGGGAGGAGCTTGACACGACGAGTTTTACATGGTTCGGGCCACCGGAGCGTAAAACCCTACGTCCACGGTGAGCTGAGGTGCTCGCTGTATTGCTTGTTGCTCAGAACCGGAGTCCTGAGCTTGAGGATGAGTTATGCCTAGGGTGTGAGTTGCTGGAGTGCGAACCCTTGGTAACGTCGCCTACCCGAGCCTTTTATAGTCCAAGGCTCGTGTGGCTTACAAGGGGGGCCCGGGACCCGACAGGTGGTCCCGAGGTGATTGCCTGCCGACCATTGTATCCGCAGTTATGTCGGTAGTTGTCTCTGGTGAATGCTTCTGAGTCTTCGTCTTGCCTCCCCGCCCATACCGCATGCTAGTCGTAGTGGTTGATGACGGCGGGAGCGGCATGGGATGTCTTGTCGCTGTGTTTATTGGCTGGCAGGTTCTGACACCGCGCGCCAGTCTGTGATGCGACTGGGCGCAACGGCACCTGACAGAGGCGTGCTCCGCGTCTCCGCGTCTTGGGAAGGCGCGGTCCTTGAATACCTTGTACGGGCAAGGTATGGGGCGTCTTTACGCCCGCTGCCTACCGCTCGGGGGCAGGCAGCGCTGTTCTGCTGGACACATGGCGGGCCCGGAGCTCTCCTCTGAGGAGAGGGAGGTCGGGCCCCAGAGGACACGTGGAGCCTTCGGGCCCCTCCCCGCGGCGGGGGAGGTCCGGCTTCTGTCGGCCACGTGGCGGGCCCGGAGCCCTCCTCTGAGGAGAGGGAGGTCCGGCCCCGCTGGACACGTGGCGCCTTCGGACCTCTCCCCCGCGGAGGGGGGAGGTCCGGCTTCTGTAGGCCACGTGGCGAGCCCGGAGCTCTCCTCTGAGGAGAGGGAGGTCCGGCCCCGCTGGACGCGTGGCGCCTTCGGAGCTCTCCCTGCGGAGAAGGGCGAGATCCTCAAGCATTTTCCCCTGTGCGCGGGGGTACCCCATATCGTGGGTACCGACAGCGGACTTCCTATGTGTCTTAGCACAAGGTTTTCCACTAACTTGAGGCTAAAACTTGAAAGTAAGAGTCCACTAATTAGGCGAGTTCTTATGCAAAGTACTTTCCCATTGTAAACTTAATTCCAGCATGTACAGTTACATGTTTAGGGGAACAGGTTAGTATTGCTGAGCCATCACGCTCACTGGTTGTTGTTGAAGCGTTTGTAGGGTCATATAAGGAGGAGGCTCCCGAGGAGGAGACGGACCCCCAGAGGGAACCACCGTCGAACGGGTTCCGTGCACGCCACCGTGTTAGTGAATGCGTGTGTGCTAGTGAGAACACGTTCACGGGCTGAACTTGAAGTCTTTTTGCTTAGTCTATGCCCGCGAGTGTAGAATATAAACGATACTTGATGTAAATTATGTTTCTAATCAGTTTATATAATAAAATTTAGCTTCCGCTTATCGTCTTTTCAGTGTGTTATCCGGTGCTGTCTATCGCAGCACCCCTCAGTGAGATCCTGGAATGTCGGGACCATTGGGTCTTCACATCGTGGTATCAGAGTATCGTTGAGGTTTAACGCACTGAAAAAGACTAGATTCTCAAAAACTCGGTGAGGAACGAGTTATTAACCCACATACGGATGTCATTAGTGTATAGAAAGTGGCAGTATTAACCTATTTGTTATGTCAGAAAATCATGCATCTCGGGACTGTTTATTGTCTTGGGGGTGCATGTATGCGCTGTTCACCAGTGTGCACAAGCTTAAGGGTGGAGCCTCACGGGTGGCAGGTAACCCGGCCAACTTAGGGATCCTCTATGACTCTTCATGTCATTTGGGGTATTCGAGCAACGCCAGTCCCCGGCGTGCTATGGGAATGTAGGTGGAGACCCCGTCATGTGGTTGGTAACGTGAACACGTAGCTCTAGGCGTATTTGGCTTGAGAACACCCGTGCGTCTGACGACGGACGGGTGTATAAAACTGTTATGGAGCTGGGTTCAGTGTGCAGCTGAACCTGATGATTGAGTGAGTTTATGCAGGTAGTTGAACCACGAATCAGTAGCCGAGTAGAACACGTGTGCGAGAGTCGCTTAGTGCCACTGAACTAACGAAGCCGGCTAAGTCTGGTATAGGTTTTTCTTTGTGAGGAACATTGTACCGGCATGGTTTTAGTGACGCTTTTCCACACTCCACTAAATGAGAAACTTCATTGTAAAAGTTCAAATTTTTTATCGAGAGCATTAAAATCTTGATTTAAACTCCTTCGCTTGATCAGAACTTGAAAATTAAGCAAGTTTCAACTTATGTAAGCTTAAGAAGAAAGTTCTCTGTTTTCAGCTGAAATAATGCTGAAGCTATACAGAGTGTAGAGGTCGAGTTTTTTTATGTTAGTCGTAGGATACATTTTTGGAAATATTGGGAACGGTTCTACAACTTTTTTATTGATGTCCAAAAGTGTTTCATCCCTTAACTTGTAGAAATGTGCAGTAGAGTTGAAACTGTCCAGAAAACAGAACTCCCTGTAAAATGAGCATAACTTCCTGCATAAAATCCAAAAATAGAAAATGATATAGTTCTAAAAAGTTCATGAGGTATTTTACAAATTTGTAACAGAAAGTTTTGTCAAATTCTGTATAGAATTAACTTGAATACTTGGATGAAGTCAGTACCTCAAGCAGGGAGGTGCTGCCCAATTTTGTCCAGAAATTCTGTTAACTTTGACATCTCATAACTTATGATCCAGAGCAGATATGAGGGCATACAAATACATTATTGGAATCTATTGAAATTAACTTTAACTTTGATGTTGCACTCCAGAACTAGTTTTGCCCTTAGCATGGTCTAAAACTGGGTACAAGGGAAACTGGTCAGCACTTTCAGTTTGGACAGCAGACCATAAATCAAATTTGTTCTAAGTTTGATTCATGTTTCCAAATTTGATGAGTTCAATGATATGTTTTATGTTGTAACTCACTGATTTGCTGTCGAAATGATATTTGACCTTTTCAAATATTGTTCTACAGATGGAAGCGGGCAAACAATTGGAGAACGGGTGGGTGGTATCCCACTGTTCTCAATGCAGCGGGTATCCGGATTTGTTGAAATTGATGCTTCAATATTTCGGATATGTGGAGACACTGTGTTACCTTGCCAAGGAATAAGGTGAGGAGGGGAACAAGACATGGACTATTCATGTTGATGTTCCAGCAGGACCCACGCCACCGGGTTGGGCACCGTTCACTGTCACGGTGAAAGGGAGACACCCGAAGGACATGTGGCAGGTAGCAGCCCGTGACACCATGTCGCGTTTCTGCCAACTACACGTGAGGGCTGAGAGGGACCCGACCACCTGATCACGGGGTCGCGCCACTCGCCCGGGAATCGCATTGGGTGGTGCTGTGATACGCGGCACCCAACAGCACACATATAAGGGAACATGTATTACATAAATCAAAAGTGGAAGCTTACAATTGTTCTTTGTAAATAATTTACATCAAGTAACTACAGCGGAAGACTAATTATTCTCACGTTTCATATCTACTAAGCACTCGAGAAGGGATTCAGCCCGCGGACTCTTCTCGCTAGCAACACGAAGTCATACGGCAGCGGCTGGGTTCTCCACGTGCTAAATGACTCAGAAGTCTCCGAGTCTCACAAGACAACCTTCTCTTAAGAACCGAAGTTAACCTGCAAAACCACTCATATAGCAAGTGTGAGCACATAGGCTCAGCAATACTGACCCGTCTCACCTAAACATGTAGCTCTATATGCTAGAATTGCAATGTGAAATAGGAAGGTAATTTGCAAAAGATACGCCTATTTAGTTTGCTCTTACATTCAAATTTTAGTAGCAAGTGTGGAGAAAACATCATGCCAAGACACATAAGAGAGCCGCAATCAAACAAGAAACATATTTCCCCCACGTGCTTCGCCTAAGGTTGAAAGTAACTTTAATTAGTTCCAAACTACAGTAAAACATTAACAATCAAAGTTCATCTTTCAATTAGCAACTTTTTAACATGTATCTAGCCTGTTCTTTCTATGTCACGGTACAGTGAACAAGTGGTACTCACTGACCGTGAGGGACGGCGATTATAATCGATTTACACCTGCAGGGTTACCCGAATAACCCGTCACATACGCCTGTACTCGATGTTGCCTACAGCAACCATCACGGACGTCGTACACAACCACCTTTCATCCGTCAGCCAAATGTTGAACCGGTCCTATCGTCCCGAGAAAGAGGTCTCTGCGCGCACATCCGCAGTGCCGCCAGCCGATTTACACCTCAAGCTCTCAACCTACCCTCTGGACGACAAGCAATGCCTCAACACCCAGCTACCCGAACTACATCGGTTTCCCGGTTCCCATATATCCGGTAGGTCTTCGGTATTGTTCTAGCTTGTTCAACAGGCCCGCACATGGCTCGGTCCTCAATTGACACAAACGGAACTATGGCACCCAGGCCCCAACGTCCTGCTGCCCTTACTCTCCGCTCAGTCTCATTTTTCTTGCCATGTGTTTCATTTGCTACCTTTACCCGAGTAGTGTGCCTCTAGCCTATTCTCGCGAGCAGTTCCAACTACTCGACTTGTACCGAATCCTACCCTATTTTAGCATTGCAGTAGCTAATCGAGGTTTACAAACCTAAGCCCAACCCGGGGTTTTCTTGGCTATGCATTTGGGTTTTCAAACAAGACTCTAAAGCAAACTTCAAGTGGGTGCTCAAAGTAAGTTCTCAAACAGTAACATTAGTAAAAAGGCTAATGCAAACCGGAGCTTGCCTGTTTTTCAGGGTAGTAGTTTATAATCGAAGTTATTATCTTCGATCCCTTGATCTTTCTGAATTTTCTCAACTGATCCACACGTCAAGTGATGGCTCCGTCGAAGTCCTTCGTCGTGAACCCCAGCGACATGTATATGCATAATATTTTATAATGCAATTTAAAGACTTAAGAGATTAAAACTTCTTAAGAACAGAGGCTATGTGGAGATCCTAGGATGATGTTGTTGCCTCTGTTGTGCAAAGAACTCAAAGGAACTAAATCTGCCTTAGATGTTTCATAACATCCGTAGCTAAGTTCCTAATGAACATATAAGTTGCTAGAATGATTTGGATAGAACTACAGATCCTGATCTCTAATGACTTCGAAATTTTTACAGGATGTCATGCACTACACAGAGACATAGATTGCAAAATTGCAGCCAAAGTGGAAGGAAATTGAATCTCCCATAATTTCCCCACTAATCCCTATGTTTTTCTCATATGCATAAGATTGGAGAACAAGGAAAGGAAGATCACAGGCTCAATTTGAGTTAAAAATTTGCATGTGAATTCCTGGTCACATGAAAGTGTTCTGGACCAAAAATGAACACTTTTCATTGAGTGTTTTATTCAGAACAATTCCCTAAGCAATTAAGCAAAAAAGAAATTACTTCTGAAGTAACTCACATGTTCATGCCCAACTTAGCGAACTACAACTTCAATTATAGTTCATAGAGTCTGCATGAATTTTCCTAGCATTTTTGGAACTAAGAATTTCCCAGAAATGATTTTTCCAACTCTGGGACATTTTCTGAAAAGTCTCTGTATTCATTTGAACACAGTACTTTGAAATCTGAATTCTCCCACACAATTCAACTCCAAATGAGCGGAAATTTTTACAGGAGTTCAATAGCATCCAAAGGATTATTATGGCAAAATTTGAGAATATTTGGACAAGCTTAAAAGAATTTCCCAGAATTAATTATTAACTTTCATATTAATTGGGTTGTATATTTGGATAGAGTATTTCAATCGGAGTCTAACCCAATTTGAATCACTAAATTTGGAGGTTCCTACACAAAGATATGCTTTTTACAAGAATTGGGGAAAATCTGAAAATGAGCTCTGTTCTATTTTCAAAATTTCAGAGACATAAAGAATTAATACCACATTTGGCCAGCAAAATTAGGTCCAATGCCCCTGAAATTTTTACTGAAGTTCCAGTGCTTCTGGGAGAATCTCCTGCCCAAATTTGGGAATTTTCCAATACACAGAACTCCTTGAAAAATTCCTACAAAGTTTTCATTTTATGAATTACTGAGCCAAATCCAGGGATTTTCATAATAATTGGGCTGTACCCCTTGATAGAACTCTCTTATAGGAATCCAACAAAATTTATTTGACAATTTTTGGACACTCCTACACAAAGTTGTGGCTCTCCAAAGTTTAAAGTGAAAACTGGAAATTCTGAAAATGTTTAAACGCTGACTGTGGGTCCGGGCTACGTGTCACTCGCTGAAAAAGGGACACACGGGGCCACACAGTTCCAGATGCGCAGTCACACCAGATCCAACAGCCACAGATGATCGGGTTTTTAAATTTTCTCTCACTGACTGCTGGGGCCCGCCGAACCTTTCTTCAACCTCGGTTCAGTTCCTGCGCCCGCGTGCCCACGCCGCCCCCCTCGCCGGAGATCACCGGGAATTGGTCTCCTGACCTCTGCCCGAGCCCCTGCTCGCCGCCAGAGACTAACTCGTCACGCTGAGCACGATGTGAGACTTCCCCGAGCCAGCAAGGCCTCTATGGTGGCTAGCGACGGAGCGGCAGCTCGGTACACCATCGGCGGCGTCGACCGGTCCACCTAGCGCACCAAAAGCTCGGTGAAACGGCGCTACAGCACCAGTGAACCATGAGAGAGCTCGACATAGTTTCAAAACTGCTCGGGAACGATGGCAGATAGGGTTTCACCGTGCGCCCGCGGTCCCCCGCCTCGGTTGCTGTTAGGAAACCGTGAAATACCCGACCTGTGTGCAGTTTCAAGCTAGAAATGTGAAGAGCAAATGATCACCGACTACTTTAGGTCCCTTGTGCAAGATTTGACGACCTAAGAATGAGAATTGAGGTCGAATTTGAGATTACCGTGCTGGAAGGTCGGTTTGAGCATGCCGGAGAAAAACTTCCAAATTCTCTCACGGTCATGCACGGCATGGCTTGAGCTTGGGAGGAGAGTAGCCCGGTGCCTTGGCGCGTCCAAGGGCGCCGGTACTTGGCCGTGACAAGCGCTAGGCTCAGCTGTCCACGGGAGCCTCCTCATGGGTTCTCGTTCGGTCGCCGTGCGGACGCGGTGTTCCCGGGGTAGGAGAGCCGAACACCGGTCGGTGGTGCATCGAGGAGGGAGAGGGAGAGGCCCTGGTGCCATTTTTCTACTCACTAGCCTCTGTTCGCGCGAGGTTGTGGATTACCGATCGATCGGTTGGGTGGCTGAGGTGAGGTTGCTCGGTTCGGTGTGAGGGAGAGGGAGCCTCGGTGCTCTGTCCTTGAGCAAAGAGAAGCACGGAATGAAGGGATGAGATCGCCGTGGGGGGTTGAATCGGTGCTGGAGTCGGTTGTGGAAAAGGTCGACCAGCTGCCGGTATGCTGTCTCTAGTAGCTGCTGTCGATCCCCAGGAAAAGCAAAACATGGACTCAGTTCCTTTGTAGAGATATTTTGGTTACATATGACAAGTGGGTCCCACTCTCCCCCTTATCTCTTCAAATTTGGAACATAATCAAATTCAGTTTTGTGGGGCTACAATCTGAACC
This sequence comes from Neostapfia colusana, assembly GCA_030760725.1. NCBI lineage: Eukaryota > Viridiplantae > Streptophyta > Magnoliopsida > Poales > Poaceae > Neostapfia > Neostapfia colusana. Next base: position 78,417,957 of record JASWHV010000008.1, on the reverse strand, counting down.
CAATTTGGATACTTGAGCAAGTTTCATCCAAATTTAAATTTGTATTAGAATTCATTGTACATTTAAGTCTTTTTGGAAAAATGGATAGAAAATATCTTCAAAAATTCATGAGACTTTGCCTACCCCCTAATTTGGACCTAAGGAATCCAAATATGGAATCTGATTTTTGGTTTGGCTTCTGCTAATGAGGTTTTGATCACAATAGTTTGCATTCCTATTGTTTCCCTCATTTGAAATTTGAGTTTAAAAAACGTCCTGCTGCCTTTACTCTCCGCTCGGTCCCATTTTTCTTGCCATATGTTCTATTTGCTACCTTTACCCGAGTAGTGTGCCTCTAGCCTATTCTCGCGAGTAGTTCCAACTACTCAACTTGTACCGAACCCTACACTATCTTAGCATTGCGGTAGCTAATCGAGGTTTACAAACCTAAGCCCCACCTGGGTTTTCTTGGCTATGCATTTGGGTTTTTAAACAAGACTCTAATGCAAAGATTAAAGTGGGTGCTCAAAGTAAGTTCTCAAAACAGTAAAATTTGTAAAAATGGTTAATGCAAACCGGAGCTTGCCTTGCTGCTCTTGATCGTAGGCTAGCTGCTCCTCAGGAGTGATGAAGTCTAAGATTTCGGGCTCCTCCTCAACCTTAGCAACTACATAAGATAAACATATATATATATATGTATATATATCAATTTGAATGCATTTGAATTGAAGTTGAATTTGTGAAGACTATAAGTCTTGCTAGATAGGCCCAATGACTCTGATTTTTTTACTGTGGTTTGGATACAACCTAAACAGAGACTTGGCCAAGTTCCATTTGCAGCAAATCTCATTTGAGCTCTCCACAAGTAATTGTGCACTTGGCCTTAATTGAAGCTCTTAGGGTTTTCTAGGGATTTTCATGGAGCAATCCATGACTTTCTGAAAACTAGATTGTCAGAGGGTTCCTATGGAGTTGGTTTCACTTAATTTGAAGGTTCCTAGCTAAAGATATGAGCTAAACAATTTCAGGGAAAATTTGAAAATGTTTCTGGCTATTTTCCATTTTCTCTGGAACAGTTTTATTAATCACACCATTAGGTGGATCAAACAAGCTCAAATGAATCTGAAATTTTAATGGTAGCTCAGGGATATTTTGGTGAACATCCTGGCCAAATTTCAGAATTTTCCTCCAAAGGGTTCTCCAGTTAAAATTCTAAACAGTTTAAAATTTGAAGAATTAATTCTGGAGAAATAAGGATTTTAATAAAGTGAAACTTGATTTGCTGGAAAGTACTCAAGGTATGAATACAATAAAATTTGGTTCACTAGATTTGGAGTTTCCTAGCAAAAGTTATGTGGGTTTGAAGTTTGAACTAAATCTGAAAATCGGGGAAAAGTTTAAATTTCTGCCGGTGGGTCCAATGGAACATGTGTCGTGTGGTGAACCGATGACCCACGGGGTCACAGGTTTAATTCCTGCACCGTCACAGCTGACCCGCGCTCACAGAAGATCCAGTTACCCGGTTTCCTCCTAGTGACAGCGGGCCCGGCCCCGGTCGTCGTCTACCTCGCGCCTCCCGCACGGTAGCACCGCCGAGGTCGCGGAGAACCACCGAACTTGATCGTCCGGTCAGCTCCAGAGCACTAACTCACCGCCAGCCTCTAATTTTATGTGCTGAATACATTGGGAGGGTTTCCCCACATCGATGTCAGCCCTAACCGAGCTCGCGATGGTGCGGCGGCTCGGGAAGAGTTCGGCAACGTCGCTCCGACGTGCTAGCCTGCCAAAAGCTCGGTGGAGTGGCTCTACAGCACCAGTGGTGGCTAGGGAAGCTCGGCATGGTGGTGGACAGGCCCGGGAATAGCTCCAAGGTGGGTCTCACCGTGCGCCCGATGCTTCCCGCTAAAGCTGCCGTCGGAAGACTTGTAAATACGCCGTGCACAGGGGTTTTCGTGCTAGATTTTGTGAAGCTAACTTATGCGCCACTGAGTCTAGTTCCTGTGTGTGAAGTTTCATGGAATCCAAACGAGAATCAAACAGGAATTTTAAAGTTCCTTACCCGAAGGTGACTTTGCACCGGCCGGAAGTAAACTGCAAAATTCACCGTTGACGCTCAACCTTGCAGCTCAAGCTTCGGAGGTGAGCTGTAGGAAGTCCTTGCGTGTCCAGAGGTGGCCTTTCTCGGCCGTGACAAGCCTTGGGTGGGGCTGTCCACGAGAGCCGTCCGTGGTGGTTTCTTTCGGCTGCCGTGGAAACTCGGTTTGCTTGGGATGTGGAGGCTGATCTCACGAGGAAATGGTGCGAAAAGGTCGTGGGGAGTCCCTTGGTGCCATTTTTCTGCTCTGTTGGGGTTTGCACTCGAGCCTCCGGTGTGGTCGAGCGATCAGCAGCACGGCGGCAACCTGGTCGGTTTCTTGCGCGAGGGAGCAAAGAACTGGGCGGCTTTGCCTCTGGCCGGCTCGGCTTCGGGGATAAGAGGGAGGAAACGTCGGTTGACACGGCTCAGGCCGAGCAGGAGCTGGCACCAGCGATCACTCGGTGGCGACCGCAGCCCGGGCCCGAGAAACCGAGTGCCCTGTTCTTCAGTCGGTTTAAACAGCTAGTGAGGCTGACAGGTGGGACCCACTTCCCTTTTAACCTCTGAACAGTAGTCCCCCTAATACCCTTTGACATTTGAATTATCTACCAACTGGCCATTTGAATTTGATAGAACTGAAATTTTGAAGTGTTTGAATACATTTTCAGCACATATGCAGTTTGAAATTCAAATTGAACTTGAATTTGCTAAATTAGCTCATGTCAAGATCAACCCGAAATGGAGTGAAAATTGGTGTGTGAGCTCACAAAAATGTGCTTAGTGTGAATATGCATCCCACTTTTGAATTCATGGAATAAAATGAGTTTGAATTTGAATTTGAGTTCAAACTAGCCTCTTTCTAGTTATACCCAAAAATACCTTAAAAAGGTTTTGAATTTGGGTGAACTTTGGCATGAGCATTCCTAGCAAGGTGTATGAGTTTTTCATATGCTCAGCCCTATAAGATACATGTGGGAAATGCCACTTTTGCATTTTGTGAGTTTATTCTCTAATGACCATGTTGATGGTGTTTACTTGCCCTTCAAAGGTGTTCATAAGTTTTCCTCAAATGAGGTGTGTGTATGGTGTGATGAACAGTTTGGATGTGTGCAAAAACTCAGGCCCTTACAGCAATCCGAGCTTCTGAGATGCAAAACGGTACTAGAGCCTCTCCTCCAACCTCCCCGTCATAGGAACCAGCCGAGTCTGGTTGCTCTAGACCCGTACCCAAAGTTTTTCCGGTGACCTAAGTTCTTCTGCACCTCGGGCTCCCGTGGACAGCCTAAACGGGAAAGTGTCACGCCCAAGATAAGGCATCACGGGACATGTTAGGACTTCGTTTTGCTCACCCCCGAACCATAGCCCAAGTGGTCGATCACCGGTGACGAATTTTGTCCTTTTCTTCCATTCGGTGCAGACCGACCTTCAGGTGCGGATTCATCAAATTCTCGTTCCATAGTCAGGTAGAGATCCTAAAACTGCACCTACATGAGCTACACTTGGTAGTGAACAACATTACTTTGCAGTCTTAGCGTGAAAACCTTGGTAGACCGCCCATTTCTAGTTTTACTACCGGTGCTAATGGCGGATGCTATCGGGCGCACGGTGAGGGCTCACCTAGGACCTTTTCCGAGCTAAACCAAGTGCAAGTCAAGCGTCTACATGTCGCACAGGTGCTGTAGAGCTTGAGAACGCATGGTTTGGTGGGCTAAAGACGGCGGGCGACGTCGCCGGAGTCGGTGTGAGCCACGGTGTCGTCGCAAGCTAGGTAGGAGCCACGGCCGGCGTGGGGAAGCTCACTGGAGTGCTCCTCGTGTCGAGTTAGAGCCTAGCTGCGATCTAGAGCCCGGGAGGTGGCAGGAGGAGCAAGTTCCGGCGAGCTCGGGCGCGGGGGAGCGCGGGAGCGAGGGGAAGAAGAAGATGGAGTGGGTCCCACATGTCAGCAACTGTATTGAGCCGGACGGGATCTTCTGTGGATCTGGATCGGTTGTGACGGCGCACGAAAAACGCCGTAGCCCCGTGTGTCAGCCACTGAGAGGACGACACGTAGCCCCGGTCCCACGCGCAGCAATTTAAACTTTTCCCCAATTATCAGATTTAGTTCGAACTTCAAACACACATAACTTTTGCTAGGAAACTCCAAATTGAGTGAACCAATTTTGTTGGATTCATCTCTCTGAGTACTTTCCAATAAAACAAGTTTCACTTTATGAAAGTCTTCATTTCTCCAGAATTAAGTCTTCAAAATTTAAACTGTTTAGAATTTTAACTGGAGAACCCTTTGGAGAAAAATTCTGAAATTTGGCCATGATGTTCATCATATAATTCCTGAGCTACCATAAAAATTTCAGATCCATTTGAGCTTATTTGATACACCTAATGGTGTGATTAATAAAACTGTTCCAGAGAAAATGGAAAATGTCCAGAAACATTTTCAGATTTTCCCTGAAATTGTTTAGCTCATATCTTTGGCTAGGAGTCTTCAAATTAAGTGAAACCAACGTCATTAGAACCCTCTGAAAATCTAATTTTCAGAAAGTCACGGATTTCTCCATGAAAATTCCTATAACACCCTAAGAGCTCCAATTAAGGCCAAGTACACAATTATTTGTGGAGGGCTCAAATGAGCTTTGCTGCAAATGAAACTTCGCCAAGTCTCTGTTAAAGTTGTATCCAAACTACTGTAAAAGTTTCACAGTCATTGGGCCTATCTAGCAATACTTATAGTCTTCACAAATTCAACTTCAAATTCAAATGCATTCAAATTGATACATATATGTATTTATCTCATGTAGTCGCTAAGGTTGATGTCGGTACCCTCAATACCGGGTACCCCCGCGCACAGGGTAAAACTTCCTAAGGAACTCGCTCCCTCTACTGGGGCGAGGTTTGAAGGCACCACGTGTCCAGCGGAGCCGGAGCTCCCCTCCCCACAGAGGATAGCTCTGAGCCTGCCACGTGGCCCAGGAGGCCGGACCTCACCCCCTCTGCAGGGGCGAGCTCCGAAGGCGCCACGTGTGCAGCGGGACCGGAGCTCCCCTCCCCTCGGAGGATAGCTCCCGGCCTGCCACGTGGCCTAGGAGGCCGGATCTCGCCCCCTCCGCAAGGGCGAGCTCCGAAGGCGCCACGTGCCCGGCAGGGCCGGGGCTCTCCTCTCCTCAAAGGATAGCTCCGAGCCTGCCACGTGGCCCGGAAGACCGGACCTCGCCCCCTCCGCGGGGGTGAGCTCCGAAGGCTCCACGTGCCCAGCGGAGCCAGAGCTCCCCATCTCCTGAGAGGAGAGCTCCGGGTCCGACACGTGGCCAGCAGAGCAGTGCTGCCGCCCGGCGCGGTAGGCGGCGGGAGTAAAGGCGCGCCATGCCTTTACCGTACAAAGCATTCAAGACCCGCGCCTTCCCGAGACGAAGAGGCGCAGCGCGCGGCTGTCAGGAGGCGCTGTGACCAGTCACAGTCAGGACAGGCGTACAGTGTCTGAAGCTGCAGGCCATTGAAGGCAGTGACAAGACTGGACAAGACATGCCCTGCCGCCCCTTCCATCGCCAACGACTACACGCTAAACTTAGCCTGCGGCATGGGCAGGGCGGCAGGACGAGGACTTCGATGCCAGTGCCAAGACATAATAGCTGGTAGGAAATCACCCCGGGGCCACCTGTCGGGTCCTGGGCCCACCTTGTAAGCCGCTCGAGCCTTGGACTATAAAAGGCTCGGGTAGGCAACGTTAGCAAGGGTTGGCACTCCAGCCATCCGCACCCTGGGGTTCGCACTCCAGCAACTCGCACCCTAGACATCACTCACCCTCAAGCTCAGGACTCCGGTTCTGAGCAACAAGCAATACAGCGAGCACCTCTGCTCACTGTGGACTTAGGGTTTTACGCTCCGGCGGGCCGAACCACATAAAACTCGCCATGTCAAGCTTCTCCCTCACTCGTCCCTTACGCTGAAGCTCTCCGCAAGCGACTAGCCCCTCCGAAAAAGAACCTCCGCGGGTTGCCCAGAGCAGGTCCGGGGGAAGTGTCGACCACACACTTCGACATTTGGAGTGCCAGGAAGGGTGCTTTTCCCTTGCGCGACGAGCTTCTGCCGACGAAGATGATGAAGCTTCCTTCAGCGGCAAGCTCTCCTCCCCCGCGTTCACGACGGACCGTGACAAGCGGGGACTATGTCTCGACATACTCTGGACGGAGTGTGTCGGCACAAGCTGGAAGCCCGCAGCCGACTCCGGCAATGCAGACTCCAGCTAGCGTGAGATCTTCTGCAGCGCTGAGCGTCCCCCACGGGGGCGCGCTAGCTGCAGCAAGAGCGCTACTGCGCAATCCACCTGCTGGGGACGCGCCTCAGTCAGCGACCCAGCAGTGGATCCGCGAGGTATACTGTCTCGTCGTCGCCGCTGCAAACCCTCGACTTCGGCGGGGACGACGCCCCGGCCAACTGGCTGTGTCACTGACACGCATGCCAACGGTGGACGGGCAGACGGCGGATTCCAGCTCCACCAGGCTCCCATCGACGGACCTGGGGACAGAGCTGGAACGATGCCACTTGGGCCAAGACGCTCGAGTGTTCCTCGAGCGACGACGAGAAAGGCGTCGCAACCAAGACGCCGGCGACAGCATGACGTCAGCCTCGACCCTGCCTGAGGCGCAGACCTTCGCCACGCGATCTCTGCCCCAGGCATACGCCACGCAGCATATGCCACAGCCATATGCCCTGCAAACGGCGCCCCCGGTCTATGGCGCAGCCTTGTCCATAAGGGGGTACACTGTACCAGCAGTGAACCAAGCGTTCGCGGCACCAACGCCTGCGGCAACAGGAGCAGGATGTGCGGCCCTGGCGCCCCACCTTCGCTTCGCGAGGTGGTCGCGCAAGTTTCGGTCGCACCTGCCCGAGAAGTACGACGGCAGCGTCAACCAGGCGGAGTTTCTCCAGATCTACTCCACCACCGTCCTTGCTGCAGGAGGGGACGAGGCCGTCATGGCCAACTACTTCCCCGTCGCCTTGACCGGCCCAGCCCTATCTTGGCTCATGAACCTCCCCCAGGGTTCCATAACCTCCTGGGGAGAGCTCCTACACCCGGCCTGGCACGAAACTCGACCTCCGCGCCATCCAGCAACAACCTGGAGAGACGCTGCGCTCCTTCATCCAGCGGTTCCCCCAGGTACGCAACACCATCCCCCACATCCCGAATGCATCAACAGTGGTCGCATTCCGACAAGGTGTGAGGGACAAGAAGATGCTCGAGAAGTTGGCCACCAGGGAGGTGCAAGACATCTCAGAGCTCTTCAGCCTGGCGGACAAGTGCGCCGGAGCAGAAGACGAGCATCATTGGCACTCACTGCCAGCCTCTGAAGCCGGAAGACAGCCCGAAGATGGCGGAGTTCAAGCTGAGCTCCCGACCACGTCAGACAGTCAAGAGCCAAGCACTGGCTGACTTCGTGGCTGAGTGGACGCCAACGAAGGCTGACCCAGGGGGCCACGAAGACGGTGAACCAAAGCACTGAGCTCCGGTCTTCACCGGGCCTCACTGGACGCTCTTCTTCGACGGCTCCTCGCGAAAGCAGGGGGCCGGTGCCGGCGTACTGCTTCTCATGCCATCGGGGGAGCAGTTTGGGTACATGGTGCGTCTCAATTTCAAGGCAACCAACAACTTGGCAGAGTATGAAGCACTCATCTTTGGCCTAAAGACAGCCCTGTCTCTGGGCGCTCGCCAGTTGTTGGTGCAGGGCGACTCCCAGCTAGTTATCAAGCAAGTTAAGGGTGAATACCCCTGCAATGACCCACAGCTAGCTGCTTATCTGCTCCACGTGCAGATGTTGGAGAAAGACTTCCTCGCCTTGGACCTGCGCCATGTACCGTGCGCTGGCAATGCCGCAGCTGACAACCTCTCAACGAAGGCCTCCACCGGAGTCCCTGTGCCCGAAGGAGTCTTCGAGAGGACGTTGCTGCGGCCCACAGCCCGGCCCGCCGAGCCGGGCGAAGGGGGCTGGACCAGCACCTCGAAGCTGGCGGTCCCGGCGGCCCTGCAGCCATGGACGCCGCCAAAGGATCGTATGCGCCTTGGGGACTCCGTGCTACCCAGCGCCCATGATCCAGAAGCTCAAGTAGTCCTGATGCATGGACCACGGAGGTCCGGGGCTCCTTGAAGGACATCCTTCCTGATGAATGTGCATTCGCTAAACGGATTGTGCGGATGGCTAAGTGCTACGCGCTGGTATCTTTACTGGCGCTGCGCCACGGCATCCTATTGCAGTGCATAACCCAGGAGGAAGGCTGCGACCAGCTCGCAGTAGTCCACGGAGGCGAGTGCTGGGAACGCTCATCGTCCCGCACGCTGGTCGGTTAAGCCATCCGGCATGGCTCCTACTGACCGAGAGCCACCTGGGCGCCGTCAAACCGGTTAGGAGATGCAATGCGTGCCAGGTCCACGCCGAGCAGACCCACACAACCGGTGCAGACGCCGCACCCAGAGCCGTCGGGGGATACCGGCTCCTCTATGTCGAGGGCCAGCCGGACTTCCCAGGGCCGGGTCATAGGAATTACCCTTCTACATGGTATGCGGGGCCGAAGCCATGCTTCCCCCTGAGATCGCCATGGGGGTCCCCCCGTGTCCGAGCGTACGACGAAGCCACGAATGACCCGCTCTGCCTGAGGACATCTACCTCGTCGTCGAGGCAAGATGGCAAGCCACGCTCCGGATCGCATGGAACTGGCGGGCCTCAGCGCTACCAGCGCCGTTCCATGCATGGGAGCCTAGGACAGGCGCTCCGACGCAACCCCAGTAAGTTCACCATGCTTACTTAGGTGTTTATTTAAATTACGCATTAATTTATATGATCACCTCCCCACGCTCTAGACAGTGTGCATCCATTGTACACTCGGTTCCTCTTTCCTGCTCTCATGCATAGTCGATATTTGCCATCCTGCCGAAGGCGGTAGTGCTTGGCGTACCTGCCAGAGGCCCGGGGGCCTTTTGGACCTCCCCCTGTAAGGGTACCGTACCGCCAGTTGGTCTCCTCCGAGAAAACACCTACGCAAGACCGGGGGGTCAGGAGCCTTGCTTTGCCCGGTCCTGCACCCAAAGCATGCACACTCTGCCCCCCATCGCTACGGTCTGAGTACTAGAGGGCCGGACGGTTACACCCTGACTAAGGCTGGGGGCCAGACCTCCGGGACCAAGTGCACTGGATTACCCAAGCCCCGTATTCCGGCCCGGGACAGTAAGCCAAATGAGACTAAGGGACAGGCAAGGGAGGACCTCTGAGCAGTACCGGACTCCGCCCCCACAGCTGGGCCGAGCTCCGAGGCCAGCCCTCGCCCTCCTTTCAGAGGCGAGCCCTCATGCCGGACCTCACGCCCTCCGTGGGCCTGAGCTCCGATGACTTCCGGACCTCCGGCCCCATAGCTGGGCCGAGCTCCGATGCCAGCCCTCACTCTCTTCTCAGAGGAGAGCCCTGATGCCGGATCTCACGCCCTCCGTGGGCCTGAGCTCCGATGACTTCCCGGACCACCCCTCTTCTCAGAGGCAAGCTCCGAAGCCGGACCTCCCCCTTTCACAAGGGCTGAGCTCCGATGCCAGGCTTCACCCTCTCCTCAGAGGCTGAACTCCGAAGCCGTCAAGACCCTGCCAGCACAGGGAGTACTCAAGACAAGAAAGTGCGCGGGTAGGAGAAGGCCCCACCTCGGGCTCGTTACCTCCCCCGAGGTGAGCCCGGGGGCCACTGTCGGTACCCTCAATACCGGGTACCCCCGCGCACAGTGTAAAACTTCCTAAGGAGCTCGCTCCCTCTACAGGGGCGAGGTTTGAAGGCGCCACGTGTCCAGCGGAGCAGGAGCTCCCCTCCCCACGGAGGACAGCTCCGAGCCTGCCACGTGGCCCAGGAGGCCGGACCTCACCCCCTCTGCAGGGGCGACCTCCGAAGGCGCCACGTGTCCAGCGGGACCGGAGCTCCCCTCCCCTCGGAGGATAGCTCCGGGCCTGCCACGTGGCCTAGGAGGCCCGACCTCGCCCCCTCCGCAAGGGCGAGCTCCGAAGGCGCCACGTGTCCGGCAGGGCCGGGACTCTCGTCTCCTCAAAGGATAGCTCCGAGCCTGCCACGTGGCCCGGAAGACCGGACCTCGCCCCCTCCGTGGGGGTGAGCTCCGAAGGCTCCACGTGCCCAACGGAGCCGGAGCTCCCCCTTTCCTCAGAGGAGAGCTCCGGGTCTGACACGTGGCCAGCAGAGCAGTGCTGCCGCCCGGCATGGTAGGCGGCGGGAGTAAAGGCGCGCCATGCCTTTACCGTACAAAGCATTCAAGACCCGCGCCTTCCCGAGACGAAGAGGCGCAGCGCACGCCTGTCAGGAGGCACTGTGACCAGTCACAGTCAGGACAGGCGTACAGTGTCTGATGCTGCAGGCCATTGAAGGCAGCGACAAGACCGGACAAGACATGCCCTGCCGCCCCTGCCATCGCCAACGACTACACGCTACACTTAGCCTGCGGCATGGGCAGGGCGGCAGGACGAGGACTTCGACGCCAGCACCAAGACATAATAGCTGGTAGGAAATCACCCCGGGGCCACCTGTTGGGTCCCGGGCCCACCTTGTAAGCCGCTCGAGCCTTGGACTATAAAAGGCTCGGGTAGGCAACGTTAGCAAGGGTTGGCACTCCAGCCATCCGCACCCTGGGGTTCGCACTCCAGCAACTCGCACCCTAGACATCACTCACCCTCAAGCTCAAGACTCCGGTTCTAAGCAACAAGCAATACAGCGAGCACCTCTGCTCACCGTGGACGTAGGGTTTTACGCTCCGGCGACCCGAACCACGTAAAACTCGCCGTGTAAAGCTTCTCCCTCACTCGTCCCTTACGCTGAAGCTCTCCGCAAGCGACTAGCCCCTCTGAAAAAGAACCTCCGCGGGCTACCCAGAGCAGGTCCGGGGGAAGTGTCGACCACACACTTCGACAGTTGAGGAGGAGCCTGAAGTCTTAGACTTCATCACTCCAGAGGAACAGCTAGCCTATGACCAACAGCAGCAAAGCAAGCTCCGGTTTGCATTATCCTTTTCATAATTTTACTGTCTTGAGAACTTACTTTGAGCACCCACTTAAATTATGCATTAGAGTCTTGTTTGAAAACCCAAATGCATAGCCAAGAAAACTCTGGTTTTGGCTTAGGTTTGTAAACCTCGACTAGCCACTGCACTGCTAAGTTAGGGTAGGATTCGGTACAAGTCAAGTAGATGGAACAGCTCATGAGAATAGGCTAGAGGCACACTACTCGGGTAAAGATAGCCAATGAAACACATGGCAAGAAAAATGAGACCGAGTGGAGAGTAAGGGCAGCAGGACTTCGGGGCCTGGGAGCCATAGCTCCGCTTGTGTCGATTGAGGACCGAGCTGTGTGCGGGCCTGTTGAACAAGCTAGAACAGTACCAAAGACTACCGGATATATGGGAACCGGGAAACCGATGTAATTCAGGTAGCTGGGTGTTGAGGCATTGCTTGTCATCCAGAGGGTAGGTTGAGAGCTTGAGGTGTAAATCGGCTGGCGGCACTGCAGATATGCGCGCAGAGACCTCTTGCTCGGTACAATAGGACCGGTTCAACATTTGTTTGACGGATGAAATGTGGTTGCGTACGACGTCCGTGATGGTTGCTGTAGGCAACATCGAGTACGGGCACACGTGATGGGTTATTCGGGTAACCCTGCAGGTGTAAATCGATTATAATCGCCGTCCCTCGTGGTCAGTGAGTGCCACTTGTTCACTGTACCGTGACGTAGAAAGAACAGGCTAGAGTCATGTTAAAAGTTGCTGATTGAAAGCTATACCTTGATTGTTAATGACTTCTTGTAGTTTAGCGCAAATTAAATTTCCTTTTTGACCTTGGGAAAACTACATGAGAGAAATACGTTTCTTGTTTGATTGCGGCTCTCTCATGTGCCTTAGCGTGAGGTTCTCCACAACTTGCTGCTAAAACTTGAAAGTAAGGTCCAACTACTTAGGCGAGTCCTTTGCAACTTATTTTCCCCATGTACCATGTAATCCCTCATGTAGAAGTTTCATGTATAGGAATGACGGGTCAGACTTGCTGAGCCAACGTGCTCACTGCTTGTGTTTGAAGCTTTTGCAGGGTGTTATGAAGAAGGTACTTCCGAGGAGGAGACGGAACCCCAAGAGGGAAACCCCGTCGAGTGGGAGTCGTACACGACGCCGTGTTAGTGTGCGTGTGTGCTAGCGGGGACACGTTCACGGGCTGAACGTGAACTCGGTGCGTAGTCTACGCCCGCGAATTTGTACTGAACATATTTTGTTGTAAAAATGTTCATAAACTCATTTATGTAATAAAATTTTGCTTCTGCTTTGTACCTTTTATGTGTGGTATCCGGTGCTGTGCAACGCAGCCCCCCTCAGCGTGATCCTGGCTCGACGAGGCCGTGGGGCCGCGTCAGCGTGGTATCAGAGCTCGCTTAAGGTTTAACACACTAAAAAGGTTATCTTTTTCAAAAACTCGGTGAGGAACGAGTTAGTAGCCCATATAAGGATGTTATTAATGTATAGAAAGTGGCAATACTAACCTATTTGCTTATGTTGGAAAATCATGCATCTTGGGATGTCATATGTCTTGGGGGGTGCATGTAAGCGCTGTCCACCAGTGCGCACAAGCTGAAGGGTGAAGCCTCAGGGGTGACAGGTAACCCGGCCTGCTTTAATGTCCTCTACGACTCTTCATGTCGCTTGGGGTATTCGAGCAACACCCTTCCCTGGCGTGCTATGGGCAAGTTTGGGATACCCCGTCACGTGGTTAGTAACGTGAACACGTAGCTCAAGGCGGTGTTTGGCTTGAGAACAACCTTGCGAGTGATGACGGACGGTTGTATGAACTGTATTGGGACCGGGCTCGGTGTGCAGCCGAGCCTGACAATTGTGTCAGTTATTTGCAGGTAGTATAACCACGAATCGGTAGACGAGTAGCATCCATGTGCAAGAGACGTTTAGTGCCACTGAACTAACGAAGCCGGCTAAGTCCGGTATAGGTTTTTCTTTGTGAGGAACGTAGTACCGACATGAACTGGTGACACTTCGACTTCACACCCCACTAAATGTTCTACCTCATTGTAAAACATGAAGGTTTGACCCAGAGCACTAAAACTGTGATGTAACTTCTTCCCTTAATTAGGATGTTCAAAGTTAACAAGTTTTCAACTTATAGGATACTAAGGACAGAGTCCTCTGTTTTCAACTGAAATAAGGCCGAAGTTAGACAGAGGTTAGAGGTTGAGTTCTTTCGAGGTTGGGGTCATATGATACATTTCTGGAAAGCATTGCAAGATATTTACAACATTTCTGTTGATGTCCAGAGGTGTTCCATCCCTTAACCAGTCGAAAAAGGCAGTAGAGTTGAAACTGTCCAGAAAACAGGGCAGAGCAAACACTCTCTGTAACTCTCAGTAAATTGAGCATAACTTTCTGCATAAAAATCCAACAATAAAAAATGAGGTAGTTCTGAAACGTTCATGAGATGGGTTACAAGTTTTGGACATAAAGTTTTGTCAAATTTGGTGTAGAATTAACTGGAATTCTTGGATCAAATCAGTACCTCAAGCAGGGAGGTGCTGTCCAATTTCCTCCAGAAATTATGTCAACTTTGAAATCTCATAACTTTTGAACCAGGACAGATTTGAGGCCAAGCAAATACTTTATGGAAAGCTATTGAAGTTAGAGTTAACGTTGATGTTAAGCTCCATAATTGCTTTTGCCTTTAGCATGGTCTAAATCAGGTTGAAATGAAAACTGGTCAGGGTTGTCAGTTTGGGCAGCAGACCAGCAATCAAATTTGTTCTAAGTTTGAGTTGTGTTTCCAAGTTTTATGAGTTCAATGACATGTTTTAATGTTATAACTCAATGATTTACTGTTCAAATGAATATTTGACCTTTTTCAATAATGTTTCCACAGATGACAGCGGATAGACAATTGGAGAACGGGTCGGTGGTATCTCACTGTTCTCAACGCAGCGGTTATCCGGAAGTGTTGAAGCAAATGCTTCACTATTTCGGGTACGTGGAGATGCTGCAGTACCTTGCCAAGGAAGAAGGCCAGGAGGGGAACAGGACATGGACCATCCATTTCAATGTTCCAGGAGGACCTACGCCACCCGGGTGGGCACCATTCACCATCACGGTGAGAGGTAGACAGCCGGGGGAAATGTGGCAAGTGGCAGCCCGCGATACCATGTCGCATTTCTGCCAACTACACGTGAGAGCTATGGAGGGCACTCCGTACGTGATCATTTCGGTGGAGGGACGAGCTAATCACATGTGGAGGGAGAGGTACTTGGAGGCAACAGATCCGGGTTGCCCATGGTACAACCCCGCGGAGGCGAACCTCAGCCTCCAGTTGAGGGCAGGGAAGAACGTGATGGACAGCCAAGCTGTCCATGCAGATTTTCTTGCCGTGAAGCTCAAGGAGAGCACCAGCCGTGGAGACAATTTAGAGAGTGCTCACAGCGCACTCCGCAATGTTCTCCTTCTGATGATAAAGCGACTGAACGAACAACATAATCAGTTGCATTGTCTGAAGAAGGCGAAAAAGAAAAGCTGCGTCGACATCACGGCTTTACAACAGCAAGTGCAGGCCTTGACCCAGCATAATGAGGTCCTCACTCAAGAGCGTGATGATGCTATTGAGGAGGGGCAAGGCTGGGAAGAGGATTACAACCAAACCATGGACGAGGTGCATGCGTTGCAAGACCCTGTACCTCCGGTAGTGGGCCTACCGATGGTAGGTGCCGTACCCGTGGTTTTGGGTATCACGGGAATGGGGGAATCTGATCCGGAAGAGGAGGTCATGGACCCAGAGCCACCAGTAGAGGTAGCGGAGGAGGACGACCCGCAGGAGGTCGAGTTCTATTTCGAGTAGTGGATTACCGTTGCCAAAATGACTCGCACTCGTGCCAACCCAGACGTTGGTGGTTCTAGTCAGGGGGAGAGGCCTCCCAACAGCCTCCCGAGGATTCCTCGGGACAGCAACAGCAACAACCACCACCACCACCGCCAACAGTTACATTGGCCGACATCATTGCAGCTATGGCGGGTTCTCATCAGCAGCACACGGAGTTGCTGCAGGCCCTTATTGCAAATATGTCTCGACCAGAGAGGCGTCAAGATCGTGAGGAGCGCCAACAAAGCTCCTACTCCAAATTTCTGGCTACTCGTCCCCCGGTATTCTCAAGGGCGGATGAACCCCTCGATGCGGACAACTGGCTCCGCACGATGGAGATGAAGTTCGGGTTGCTCCAAGTGAGTGAGCAGCGTAAGACTCTGTTCACGGTTCAACAGCTTCAAAGCTCCGCGAGCGCTTGGTGGGCAAACTTCTGTGCCTCGCAACCCACCGAGCGAGTTATGACCTGGGCGGAGTTCTGGACGGCCTTCAGGGCCTATCACATTCCGCCTGGTCTTATGAAAAGGAAGATGCAGGAGTTCCTTCGCCTGCAGCAAGGAAGCAGAAACGCGCTGGAATACTCCAGGGCGTTCAATGAGCTCGCGCTCTACGCGTCATATCATGCCGATACTGACGAGAAGTGGAGGAACCATTTTTACCAGGGGCTTAAGCCGCTCCTGAAGGACAAGCTGGCAATGTTCAATCGCGGCAGCCTCAACGACATTATTGATGCTGCGATTGTTCAGAAGGATCCGGCAAGGAGTTAGCGGTGGTGGAGAAGAAGCGAAGCGTGCCGCAGAGCAGCTGAGAGGGAGGTGGTCCTTCCCAAAAATACCGGATGGTGTATCGCTCACCATCGGGTCAACGTTGGCAGCCACGACAGAGGTCGATGCCATTCTGCAGTCGGCCATATTCCCCACCGGCGTTCAGGGCGGCAGTTCCAGCACCACCTCCGCAGCAACAACAGCAGCAGCGGGCGATGCCTCGTGCGTTTGCACCTCAGCAGCGCATGCCGGGCTTTCGTCCCCCATGCACGGGCCAGTCATCAGCCGCATGCTTC
Organism: Neostapfia colusana; assembly: GCA_030760725.1. Classification (NCBI taxonomy): domain Eukaryota; kingdom Viridiplantae; phylum Streptophyta; class Magnoliopsida; order Poales; family Poaceae; genus Neostapfia; species Neostapfia colusana. The sequence goes on along the minus strand of JASWHV010000008.1, from coordinate 78,401,928 downwards.
AAATGCGGTCGACCAGGACACTTCGCCAACAACTGTCCTGAGAGGCAAGACGGCGGAGTGGCACCACAGTTTCCGGGGAGGAATCAGCCCCGGAACCCCATTAATGCACGGCGGGCAAATCCTAAGCCCAGCGCCGTCCACCAAGTCGCCATAGAGGACGTGCCGGAGGGGGAGCCAATCCTTGCGGGTATGTTCCAACTCCACCAGCATCCCGCCATAGTATTATTTGATTCAGGCGCCACACATAATTTTATTAGCCAAGTTTTTATTGCTAAACACAGCTTGCAAATACTACCCACCGAAAATCCATATTTGATTTGTTCACCCCGTGGTAAAATTTCAGCAAGCATGATGGTTTCCAAAGCACCATTATGCTTAGCGGGTAGAGTATACCCCACGTCTATCTTAGCTTTAAAGGGACAAAAGGTCGATGTCATCTTAGGGATGTCGTGGTTAACCCGCCACGGCGCTGTTTTAGACACCGTCCTCCGAGTCGTGCATTTATATCCAGAAATGCACGAATCTCACTCTTTATTTCTGGACAGTCCAGAAATAAAACATCCAAGTGTGTATCAATCCACCACCATCAGATTGGAAGACATTCCAGTAGTCCGTGAGTTCCCAGACGTGTTCCCGGATGATTTACCGGGGATGCCGCCCGACAGAGAGGTGGAGTTCAAGATTGAACTTGCACAGGGAACTATGCCAATATCCCGAAGGCCGTACAAGATGGTGCCAAAGGAATTGGCAGAACTGAAGACACAGTTAATGGACCGGCTGGAGAAGGGTTTTATTAGGTTGAGCTCCTCGCCATGGGGCTGTTCGGCATTATTTGTGAAGAAGAAGGATGAGACGTTGCGGCTTTGCATGCACTATCGTCCACTAAACGCCGTAACCATCAAGAACAAGTACCCGTTACCACGGATCGACATGTTGTTTGATCAGTTGGTCAAAGCAAAGATCTTTTCCAAGATGGACATAAGATCCGGGTACCATCAGATTAAGATACGGGCTGAGGATATTCCGAAGACGGCTTTCTCAATGAGGTACGGACTTTATGAGTACCTGGTCATGTCCTTCGGCCTCACCAACGCTCCAGCTCACTTCATGTACTTGATGAACTCGGTATTCATGCCAGAGCAGGACAAGTTTGTCGTGGTCTTCGTCGATGACATATTGGTATATTCCAAGTCAGAGGAAGAACAAACGAAGCATCTTCCTATAGTCTTGCAACGGCAGCAGGATCACAAACTATACGCGAAATTCAGCAAGTTCGAATTCTGGATATCGCAAGTGCCTTTTCTCGGGCATATTATCTCAGCGGAGGGCATCGCTGTAGACCCGAGTAAGATCACACAAGTGCTGAATTGGAAGTCCCAGAGAACTGTTCATGAGGTACGGAGTTTCCTCGGACTCGCGGGATATTATCGGAGGATCACTCCAAACTTCTCAAAGATTGCAAAGCCTATGACAGAGCTGCTGAAGAAGTCTACTAAATATGTTTGGAGTCCAGCATGTGAAGCAGCGTTCAAGGCATTAGTGAAGCACCTAACATCAGCACCGGTTTTGGTGCAGCCGGACACAACAAAACCGTTCGATGTGTACTGCGATACATCCGGCATTGGGCTCGGATGTGTGCTGATGCAAGACTGAAGGGTGGTCGCGTATGGATCACGGCAGCTCAGGAACCATGAGCAAAATTATCCAACTCATGACTTGGAGCTCGCTGCCGTGGTACTCACACTAAAAATGCGGAGGCACTACCTACTCGGTAACCTCGTGCATTTATATACCGACCACAAGAGCCTCAAATACATATTCACTCAGAAAGCGCTGAACATGAGGCAGCGAAGATGGTTGGAGTTGATAAAAGGTTATGAAATAGAGATCCATTATCACCCCGGCAAAGCAAACGTAGTGGCAGATGCGCTGAGCCGCAAGTCACACGTCAGCAATATGACCATCACACCGTTGGAAGAGAGCGAGCCACCATTGCATGTGATTCCACATGGAGCTCTCTACAACTTAGCTTTAATCTCCACCATCCGTGAAGAGATAGCGGCAGCTCAGAAACATGAAAAGGGCATGTCGCATTTGCGGAGACATGTAGACAGTGGGGAGCTGAAATGTTTCCGGAAAGACGGAGACGGCGTCCTATGGTTCAAGGACCGGATTGTCGTACCCCGTAACCTGGAGTTGCGGAAGAAAATCTTTGATGTGGCTCACTTTTCAAAGTTTTCTATTCACCCTGGCAGCAACAAGATGTATCAAGAACTCAGAAACAAGTTTTGGTGGACACCAATGAAGCGGGAGATCGCAAAGTACATGTCCGAGTGTGATACATGTCGAAGGGTGAAGGCAGACCACATGAGAAAACCGGGACTGCTACAACCATTGGGCGTTCCTTCCTGGAATTGGGAAGATGTGAGCATGGACTTCATCGTCGGTTTACCCACCACATTTCAGAAACATGATTCCGTGTGGGTGATCGTCGACCGGCTCACCAAAGTTGTCCATTTTATCCCGGTTAACACCAACTACAACGCCAAGAAGTATGCTGAATTGTACATCTCACGGATCCTTTGCTTGTACGGCGTACCCCGCACCATCATATTGGATCAGGGCACTTTATTTGTGTCTCATTTTTGGGAGCAGCTACATGCTTCTTTGGGGACGAAACTAATCCGTAGTTCAGCATACCACCCGCAGACGGATGGGCAAACCGAGCGGGTAAATCAGATTTTAGAAGATATGTTACGAGATTGTGCTATCAACCACGCTAAGAATTGGGATGATCAATTACCATCAGCCGAGTTCTCGTACAACAATGGGTACCAAGCCAGCATCAAGATGGCGCCTTACGAGGCTCTATACGGGAGAAAATGCCGCACACCGCTGAATTGTTGTGATCTGACGAAATGGTCACCTTCGGGATTGATCTTGTCAACAATACGGAGGAAAAGGTTCGGCTGATCCAAGCAAACCTAAAAGCCACCCAATCCCGACAAAAACAGTATGTGGACCAGAGAAGACGTCCTTTACAATTCGACATCAGGGATCACGTGTATCTACGTGTGTCTCCAATGAAGGGCGTGAACAGATTCGGGGTGAGAAAAAAGTTGGCACCCCGATTCATCAGTCCATTCCAGATTGTGGAAAGATGTGGATCAGTTGCATACTGGCTAGAATTACCGGTGACACTCTCCGGTGTGCATGACGTCTTTCACATTTCTCAGCTGAGGAAGTGTCTTAAGCTATCAACTACCGTTCAGCTGGGGGATATCAAATAACTGAAACCGGATCTCACTTATCGGGAGGAACCAGTTCAGATAATTGATGAAAAGGCCCGAACCACACACAACCGTACGTTGTGGTTCTACAAAGTTCTATGGAGTAATCACTCCGTAGATGAAGCGACATGGGAAAGCGAATGCTTTCTTTGCGCTAACTACCCCGACTTTTTCACGTCGCACATATGGTAATTTTTCACCATCCTCTCTCTCATTTTTCACCTTATAATCTCGGGATGAGACTCTTTTAAGGGGGGGGGGGGGAATGTAAGGGCCTAAGTTTTTGCACACAATCAAAGTGTTCATCACACCACACACACACCTCATTTGAAGAAAGCTTATGAACACATTTGAAGAGCAAGTAAACACAATCAGTATGGTCATTAGTGGATAAACTCATGAAATGCAAAAGTGGTATTTCCCACTTGCATCATATAGGGGCTGAGCATATTAAAAACTCCTACACCTTGCTAGAAATGCTCATGCCAAATTTCACCCAAATCCAAAACCTTTTTGAGGTATTTTTGGGTATAATTAGAAAGAGGCTAGTTTGAACTCAAATTCAAATTTAAACTCCTTTCATCCCATGAATTCAAAAGTGGGATTCATATTCACACTCAGCACATTTTTGTGAGCTCACATACCAATTTTCACTCCATTTGGAGTTAATCTTGACATGAGCTATTTTGGCTAAATTCAAATCAAATTTGAATTTCAACTAAACCTTTGCTGCAAATTTGATCAAATCAAATTCCACTTTGAATTATTCCAAATCCAGTGGCCATTTGGAAGTTTGATCAACTCACCAAGGTTATTAGTGTCTCTACTGTTTAGAGCAGTGGGAAAATTGAATTTAGGAGGTTAAAAATGGGAGTGGGGCCCGCATGTCAGGCTAACCACTGATCAAACCGACTGAGGACTCGGGTGCTCGGGTTCTCGGGCTGAGGCAGCGCGTGCCACCGAGCTGAAGTCGGCGCCAGCTCCTGCTTGCCGCACACCTGGGGATTTGATCGGTTACATCCACCCACGCGACGATCTTTTGCCTCACGAGCAGCAGCAACCCATCTTTTCCTTCTCCTCGCGCTCATGAACAGAGCCACCATGCCATTTCCTTCAAGGAGTCGACCGCCAGCAAACACTCGGTGCAATCCGAGCTTCTGAGCTGCAAAATGGTACTAGAGCCTCTCCTCCTACCTTCCCGTCATAGGAACCAGCCGAGTCTGGTTGCTCTCGACCCATACCAAAAGTTTTTCCAGTGACCTAAGTTCTTCCGCACCTCGGGCTCCCGTGGACAGCCTAAACGGTAAAGTGTCACGCCCAAGCTAAGGCATCCCGGGACGTGTTAGGACTTCGTGTTGCTCACTCCCAAACCATAGCCCGAGTGGTTGATCACCGGTGATGAATTTCGTCTTTTTCTTCCATTCGGTGCAGACCAACCTTCGGGTGCGGATTCACCAAATTCTTGTTCCATAGTCGGGTAGAGATCCTCAAACTGCACCTACACGAGCTGGACTTGGTAGTGAACAACTTTACTTTGCAGTCTTAGTGTGAAAACCTTGGTAGACCGCCAATTTCTAGTTTTACTACCAGTGCTAATGGCGGAAGCCATCAGGCGCACGGTGAGGGCTCACCTAGGACCTATTCCGAGCTAAACCAAGTGCAAGTCAAGTGTCTACATGTCGCACAGGTGCTGTAGAGCTTGAGAACGCATGGTTTGGTGGGCTAAAGACGGCGGGCGACGTCGCCGGAGTCGGTGTGAGCCGCGGTGTCGTCGCAAGCTAGGCAGGAGCCACGGCCGGCATGGGAAAACCTCACTGGAGTGCTCCTCATGTCGAGTTAGAGCCTAGTGGCAAGCTAGAGCCCGGGAGGTGGCCGGAGGAGCAGGTTCCAGCGAGCTCGGGCGAGCTCGGGCACGGGGGCGCGCGGGAGCAAGGGGAAGAAGAAGATGGCGTGGGTCCCACATGGCAGCCACTGTATTGAGCCGGTTGGGATCTTCTGTGTATCCGGATAGGTTGTGGCGGTGCGCGAAAAACCCCGTAGCCCCGTGTGTCAGCCACTGAGGGGCCGACACGTAGCCCCGGTCCCACGCGCAGCAATTTAAACTTTTCCCCGACTTTTAGATTTAGTTCAAACTTAAAACCCACATAACTTTGGCTAGGAAAATCCAAATTGAGTGAACCAATTTTTTTGGATTCATCTCTCTGAGTACGTTCCAACAAATCAAGTTTCACTTTATGAAAGTCTTCATTTCTCCAGAATTAATTCTTCAATTTTAAACTGTTTATAATTTTAACTGGAGAACCCTTTGGAGGAAAATTCTGAAATTTGGCCAATATGTTCATCATATTATCACTGAGCTACCATAAAAATTTCAGATCCATTTGAGCTCATTTGATCCACCTAATGGTGTGATTAATAAAACTGTTCCAGAGAAAATGGAAAATGTCCAGAAACATTTTCAGACTTGCCCTGAAATTGTTTAGCTCCTATCTTTTGCTAGGAGTATTCAAATTAAGTGAAACTAACTCCATTAGAACCCTCTGAAAATCTAGTTTTCAGAAAGTCATGGATTGCTCCATGAAAATCCCTAGAACACCCTAATAGCTCCAATTAAGGCCAAGTACACAATTATTTGTGGAGAGCTCAAATGAGCTTTGCTGCAAATGAAACTTCCCCAAGTCTCTGTTTAGGTTGTATCCAAAACACAGTAAATGTTTCAGAGTCATTGGGCCTGTCTGGCAATACTTATTGTCTTCAAAAATTCAACTTCAAATTCAAATGCATTCAAATTGATACATATATGTATTTATCTCATGTAGTCGCTAAGGTTGAGGAGGAGCCTGAAGTCTTATACTTCATCACTCCAGAGGAACAGCTAGCCTACGACCAACAGCAGCAAGGAGAGCTCCAGTTTGCATTAGCCTTTTTATAAATTATACTGTTTTGAGAAATTACTTTGAGCACTCAATTAAACTATGCATTAGAGTATTGTTTTAAAACCCAAATGCATAGCCAAGAAAACCCTGGCTTGGGCTTAGGTTTGTAAACCTCGACTAGCCACTGCACTGCTAAGTTAGGGTAGGATTCGGTACAAGTCAAGTAGTTGGAACTGCTCGCGAGAATAGGCTAGAGGCACACTACTCGGGTAAAGATAGCAAATGAAACACATGGCAAGAAAAATGAGACCGAGTGGAGAGTAAGGCAGCAGGACTTTGGGGCCTGGGTGCCGTAGCTCCGCTTGCGTCGAGTGAGGACCGAGCCGTGTGTGGGCCTGTTAAACAAGATAGAACAGTACCAAAGACCTACCGGATATATGGGAACCGGGAAACCGATGTGATTCGGGTAGCTGGGTGTTGAGGCATTGCTTGTCGTCCAGAGGGTTGGTTGAGAGCTTGAGGTGTAAATTGGCTGGCGGCACTGCGGATGCGCGCACAGAGACCTCTTGCTCAGGACAATAGGACCGGTTCAACATTTGGCTGACAGATGAAAGGTGGTTGCGTACAACGTCCGTGATGGTTTCTGTAGGCAACATCGAGTATGGGCGTCGTGACGGGTTATTCGGGTAAACCTGCAGGTGTAAATCGATTATAATTGCCGTCCCTCATGGTCAGTGTGTACCACTTGTTCACTGTACTGTGACGTAGAAAGAACAGGCTAGAGTCATGTTAAAAGTTGCTGATTGAAAGCTATACCTTGATTGTTAATGACTTGTTGTAGTTTAGCGCAAATTAAAGTTCCTTTTTGACCTTGGGCAAAGTACATGACAGAAATGTGTTTCTTGTTTGATTAAGGCTCTCTCATGTGCCTTAGCGTGAGGTTCTCCACAACTTGTTCTAAAACTTGAAAGTAATGTCCAACTACTTAGGCGGGTCCTTTGCAACTTATTTTACCCATGTACCCTGTAATCCCTCATGTAGAAGTTTCATGTATAGGAAAGACGGGTCAGACTTGCTGAGCCATCGTGCTCACTGCTTGTGTTTGAAGCTTTTGCAGAGGGTTATGTGGAAGGGACTCCCGAGGAGGAGACGGAACCCCAAGAGGGAAACCCTGTCGAGTGGGAGTCGTGCACGCCGCCGTGTTAGTGTGCATGTGTGCTAGCAGGGACACGTTTACGGGCTGAACGTGAACTCGGTGCGTAGTCTACGCCCGCGCGTATGGACTGAACATATTTTGTTGTAAAAATGTTCATAAACTCATTTACGTAATAAAATTTTGCTTCCTCTTTGTACCTTTTATGTGTGTTATCCGGTGCTGTGTAACGCAGCACCCCTCAGCGTGATCCTGGCACGATGAGGCCGTGGGGCCTTGTCACCCCGGAAGGAGAAAACATGCTGGCGGGTACGTTCACTCTCAACGATCAAGCAATCACCATTTTATTTGATTCTGGTGCAACCAACAACTTCATAAGTGCATCATATGTGGTTAAGCATCAACTACAAGTCTTTCCAACCCAGTGCTCATATATGATGTGCTCACCGGGAGGGAAGATTTCAACAAATGTGATGATTCCGAAAGCACCACTGTGCCTAGGTGGGAAAATATATCCCACTACTATGATTATCCTTGAGGGGCAGAAGATTGATGCAATCTTAGGTATGTCATGGATAAGTTACCATGGCGCTGTCCAGGAAACTTTGGCATGGATGGTTCATCTCAACTCCCCACTCCACCGTGCGCAGTCCCTTATACTAGACAATCCAGTCCCGGAAGTTTCAGCCGCCTATCATACTGAAGCTCCCAAGTTAGAGGACATCCCTGTAGTCAGAGAGTATCCGGACGTGTTCCCAGATGATCTTCCAGGCATGCAACCTGAACGAGATGTGGAGTTCAAGATTGAACTTGCACCTGGGAATACACTAATCTCGCGGAGACCATACAAAAGGGCTCCGAACGAGCTGGCTGAGTTGAATGAACAGCTCAATGATTTGTTGAGCAAGGGTTTCATTAGACCGAGTTCCTCGGCTTGGGGATGCTCGGCGCTGTTCGACAAGAAGAAGGCTGAAACCTTGAGGCTGTGTGTCAATTACCGGCCGCTGGACGCTGTCACCATCAAGAACAAATATCCACTTTGTTGCATTGATATCCTGTTCAATCAACTCGTGGGTGCAAGTGTGTTTTCAAAGATGGACCTTCGCTCCGGGTATCATCAAATAAAAATCCGGGTGGAGGATATCCTGAAGACGGCATTCAAGACAAGATATGGATTATATGAATATCTCGTCATGTCTTTTGGTCTCACCAACACTGCAGCACATTTCATGTACCTCATGAACTCTGTGTTCATGCCGGAGTTGGACAAGTTCGTGGTGGTGTTAATTGATGATATCTTGGTATACTCCAAGTCAGAAGCAGAACACGCCGAACAATTGCAAGTCGTCCTTCAACGATTGCGGGACCATAAGCTCTATGCTAAGTTCAGCAAATGTGAGTTTTGGATCAACCAAGTGCCATTTTTTGTACATATCATCTCAGCAGAAGGCATTGCGGTTGACCCAAGCAAAATTGAACAAGTGCTGAAATGGAAAGCCCCCACTTCTGTCCATGAAGTCAGAAGCTTCCTCGGTTTAGCGGGATATTCCCGGAGGTTCATCCCAAGCTTCTCCAAGCTTGCTAAACCAATGACTGAATTATTAAAGAAGGGGACGAAATATGTTTGGAACTCAGCATGTGAAGAAGCGTTCCAAGCATTTATATCACAACAGCCCCGGTCTTAGCTCAACCGGATACGATCAAGACTTTCGACGTATATTGTGATGCGTCCGGTATTGGGCTTGGCTGCGTGTTGATGCAAGAAGGACGTGTGGTCACGTATGGCTCATGCCAACTTCGAAACCATGAGCATCACTATCCGACTCATGATCTTGAGCTTGCTGCTGTGGTTTTGGCGCTGAAAATGTGGAGGCACTATCTCCTGGGGAATTTGGTGCATCTCTACACCAACCACAAGAGCTTAAAATATATCTTCACCCAGAAGGAGCTGAATATAAGGCAAAGGAGGTGGTTAGAATTAATCAAACACTTTGAGATTGAGATTCATTACCACCCCGGCAAGGCGAATGTGGTTGCCGATGCGCTGAGTCAGAAATCACATGTCCATAACCTCACCACTACACCGATGGATGAGGAAGAGCCGAATTTATACTTGGTTCCATATGGATCACTCTACAACCTTGCTCTCATCCCTACCATTATGGAGGATATTATTGCAGCTCAGAAGGTTGACAAGGGCATGGCACATCTCCGAAGACGGATTGACAGCAGGGATATCAAATGTTTCCGGAAGGATGATGAGGGGACGCTATGGTTCAATGATCGCATAGTTGTACCCTGGAATATGGAGCTGAGAAAGAACATCCTTGATGAAGTTCACTTGTCTAAGTTCTCTATTCATCTGGGCAGCAACAAAATGTACCAAGACTTGAAGAGTAAATTTTGGTGGACACGGATGAAGCGAGAAGTTGCAAAGTACGTATCCAAGTGTGATACGTGTAGACGAGTGAAGGCGGACCACATGAGAAAATCAGGGCTGTTGCAACCCCTGAAAGTTCCAGCATGGAAGTGGGAAGATGTGAGCATGGATTTCATTGTGGGATTACCCATGACTTCCAACAAGCATGATTCCATTTGCGTAATCGTTGACCGATTAACCAAGTCGGCTCACTTCATTCTCGTGCATGCACGTTACCATGCCAGCAAGTATGCGGAGTTGTACATTGCAAGAATCTTATGCTTGCATGGGGTACCCAAGACCATAATCTCAAATCGAGGGGCACTTTCGTGGCTCGTTTCTGGGAGCAGTTGCATGCTGCTTTGGGTACTAAGCCGATTAGAAGCTGCACCTATCACCCTCAGACAGATGGGCAAACTGAGAGTTTGAATCAAGTGTTAGAAGACATGTTGAGAGCATGTGCCATCCACCACGGTAGAAATTGGGATGATCATCTACCGTTGGCGGAATTCTTGTATAACAACAGTTATCAAGCGAGTATCAAAATGGCACCATATGAGGCTCTCTACGGTCACAAGTGCCGCACCCCATTGAACTGGTGCGAGTCCGGTGAAAGGGTCACTTTCGGGATTGATTTGGCGAACGACGCCGAAGAGCGCGTTCGGATGATTCAAGCAAACTTGAAGGCCGCTCAATCCCGACAGAAAAGTTACGCTGATAAGAGGTGTAGGCTGCTGCACTTCGATCTCGGGGAACACGTGTACCTTCGTGTATCTCCGATGAAAGGCGTGCACCGATTCAGCGTGAAAGGGAAACTCGCTCTCCGATTTATTGGTCCCTATGCCATCACCGAGAAGTGCGGACCAGTGGCGTATCGACTGGAACTACCAGGATCGCTCGCTGGTGTTCACGACGTTTCCATGTTTCCCAACTCCGGAAATGTCTAAAGTATACGGCTATGATTCCCACCGAAGACATTGGCGAGCTACAACCGGATTTGACTTATGCTGAATATCCGGTAGAGATTATTGATGAGAAGGCTCGGACCACGCATAACCAAACGCCGTGGTTCTACAAAATATTGTGGAGCAACCACACCGCTGAGGAAGCGACGTGGGAGAGTGAGGAGTTCCTTCGCTCAAACTACCCGGACTTCATGGCATCTTATCGCTGGTAATTCCTCTTACATCTTCGTCTCTTCTTTTGTAATCTCCGGACAAGATTCTTTTAAGGGGGGAGGGATGTGAAAGCCCAGTAAATTACTTGATAGATTCATCACATCCCCACACCACAGATAATTTTGTGGATAACCCATGAACACATGTGAAGAGCAAGTAAACACCATCAATAAGGTGCTTAGAGGAAAAGCCCATAACTCCAAAAAGTAGGAACTCATACCCATAAACACGAGGCTGATCTCACCCCTAGACCCTAAATATTCTGGGGAAGGCTCAGGCCACGTTTCGTGCAAATTCAAATCATTCTGAGCCACTTTTGGAGACATTTGTAGAAAGGGCTAATTTGAATGCAAATTCAAATTTCAGCTACTTTCATCACTTGGATTCAAAACTTGACTTCATATTCAAACTTAGCACATTTTTCTGAGTTAGTCCACCAATTTTCATCCTCGTTGGAGTTCATCTTGGCGGGAGCTAAATTTGCATTAATTCAAAACTGAATTTGAATATCAAATTCAAATGTGAATCAAATTTAGCCAGACCAACTTCAATTGTAGGAAATCAAATTCAACTCATGACTTGATGGCTAAGTCTATTATTGAAGAGTGAGTAGCTGTGATAGTTGCAGCAATAAATGGCAAAGAATTTGAGGGGAGAGTGTGGGACCCACTGGTCAGTGACTGAGAGAAGAGAGAATCGAGTCCAACCGAGTGCAGCTCGTGGGCGACCGTCGACCGAGCACAGAGGCCGCCAGCACACTCTGTTAATTCCACCTCACGGTGAAAACCTCGGCTCAAAGTCCAGCACATGAGCTGCTCAGCCCGTTCTCTTCATCCCCGAGTGAAACCAGCTCACCCTGTGCCGTGCGTTGCTCCCGCTCACTAGTCTTTTTCCGCCGCTCTCTGATCACCAGCGACCGGCCAATACCGGATGTTTCACGCACTGCCACCAGATAACAAAAGGTGCCCTTGCTTGTGCTGAAGCTGTAGAAGAAAGCCGTGCTCCATTTCATGCGGCGTAGAGCGAGAATTTTTAGTTTCTTTCCTCGGAGTGTGTTAGCGTTAGAATCCGGTCAATGGCAAAATTTGTTGCACAGAGGCAACTGCCAGTTGAGCTGCAGCTCACACACGCTATAGAACACCTAGCGCACCTCCTCGATCAATTAGCAACCAGTTCCATTCACTAGGATCCTAGTTCCGCGAGAATTTCGTGCCGGCGGCCGAAAACAAGGCATCTCGCCGGTGAGGTCCTAGTTGCGGCTATTTTCATGAGGATGAGTGCTCATATTCATGATCAGCAAGTCTCAGCGGAGCTCTCCGAGCAAACCGCATTGAAAAAGGTGTAGATAACACCGAGTTCGACGCTGATGAGCTCCCAGCCGCTGTCACCGTCGTGAGCACTGTTCTGGCCATCGCTGAGCTCCGGTGAGTGCACCAACATGTTCCTCGGGCTAAGATGTGCACAGGTGGTGAGTTTCGTCGAAGGTCGGGCAGTAGAACGACCGGCGGCGATCTCTCCGGCGAGGCACCGTCGCGGTTATCGCGGGGGGTGCGAGGTACACGAAAGGGTGCGGGCCCCATGTGTCAGTGAGAGGAAACCGGGCCTGGGATCCGCTGTGGCGCCAGGATCTCGTGCGGCTATGTGGGAAATTAAGCGGACCAACATGTGGCTTCGTTGTCAGGCCGACAAGTAGCCCTGGGGCCTACGTGCAGGGTTTAAACATTTCTAAGATTTTCAGATTTTTGTTCAAAATTCAACTAGCCATAATTTTTTCTAGGGAGCTTCAAATTGAGTGAACCAAATTTTGTTTGATTCAGCTCTTTGAGTACTATCCAGCAAAACAGGTTTCAGCTCATGAAACTTATTCTTTTTGCAGAATTAATTCCCTAAATTTTGGGAATTTTATCTGGAGAATTCTTTTATGGAAAATTCTGAAATTCGGCTAGGATGTTCATTTGAAATTCCTGGAGTCACAGGGAAAATTTCAGATCCATTAAAGTTCATTTATTCCCCCTAATGGTGTGATTAAGTGAACTGCCCTGAGAAAATAGAAAAATGTACAGAAACATTTTTCAGATTTTCTCAAATCTTGATTAGGACATAACTTTCTCTACGATTCTTCAAATGACATGAAACCAACTTCATTATAACCATCTCAAAATCTAGTTTCCATAAAGTAATGGTTTGATTCATGAAAACCCCTGGAAATCCATAGAAGCTCTAGTATTGACCATTTAGACTTTTATTTGTGCAGTGCTCAAATGAGTCTATGTCCTTGAGTAGTTTATGCTCTGCTTAATGTGTATAGACTTCGGTACAAGTCGAGTAGTTGGAATCTACTCGCGAATATAGGATTCGGGACACACGGAATTGGTTCGAGTTGTGAGAAAATTTTGTACCGGAGGAAACACTAACACCTGATCAGCAGCAACAAGCTATGCCCCGGTTTGCATTGAACAAGTTTTTAAAGTTTTGCTTTATATACACTTAGTGTGAAGTATATGTGTGCATTAGGTGTAGGATGGATGAAACCCCAAATGTATAACCAGATCATGCCAACAAGAGTGAGGGTAGTGTCTAAGCCTCGAGTAGTTTATGCTCTGCTTAATGTGTATAGACTTCGGTACAAGTCGAGTAGTTGGAATCTACTCGCAAGTATAGGATTCGGGACACACGGAATTGGTTCGAGTTGTGAGAAAATTTTTAGTAAGAATAAATGGAGACTAGACAGGGGCTAGAACGCAGCAAGAGGAAGTCTTGTGTGTGTAGCCCTGTCGGTTCCAATTGAGGACCGATCCGTGTGCTGCTCCGCTGAATAAGTTTGAATGTACTGAAGGCATATCGTATATATGGGCTCCGATAAACTGATGTAACCTATACCTCCGGGCGTCGAGGCATAGCGCACTGATTTATAGGTGTAGGTTGAGGGCAGCAAGGTGGAAATCCGCTAACAGGCATAGAGAGATGCTCCATGTAGGGAACCTCCTGTCCGTTTGGGTGCGACTGGTTTGAAGTTCGGGCTGTTTAGTAAAAGGTTGTCCCATACGACATTGAGTGAGTGTGCTGTGCAGCTCCACGGGTGGGCGTACGTGACGTGCTCTTCGGGTATCCCTGCTGGTGTATATCGAGTCAATTCACCGTCCCTCGCAGTTATGAGTACCGCTTTTCACTGTGTCGTGACGTAGGTTAATATATGAAATGTTGTGATTCAATACTGCTGATATGAATAAGTTGTATTGCTACATGTGTGCCACCAAATATTGCTTACTAAATTTCAGATTTATGAACCGTTAACTTGTGGCTAAAACATGAACTAAGGATGAACTTGTAGGTGTGTCCTCTGCTGCAATTTACCCTCCTATGCTCAAGACACGACCAAGTTGTGATAGAGTTGGGAGGTAATGATGTAAACCAGTAGAAGGCCATGCCGGTTAAGAATAAAGGGAACAATCTGATGTATGGATGTCTGTGATCCCCATGTCGCTAGACTGGATCATGAATTGGCCGATGTGTTAATGCGTAGTTTTCGTATCCTGCCCAGCAAACCTAGCAAAGTCAGGCACCCTAAAACCCTGTGACGGACCGAAATCTGTACATTCCAGGATCACAGAGGGTGGTGCAGCACGATGCAACACCTGCCAGCACACACGATAAGGAAACACAATATTACAATGAAAAATGCTGAATTTGTACCAAAGTAGTACAAACCTTCAGTTTACATCTATTTGCAGAGTCTACTGCAGCGGAAAGTATTTGTACAACTCACGCCAACACCTAACTAGAAAAAGTTGGTCGTCCGGCCCTACGGACAATGTACACTAGCTGCACTCAGCATCACCGCGGCGTGTAAGGCTCCCACACAGCCATAGTGCCCAATGGAGGGTAGCCCTCGCTGGTGGACTCATACTCTGAGTCCATGGGGTACTCCTCACCTGCAAATACTCATAGCAGCAACCATGAGCACGATGGCTCAGCAAGTCTTAAACGACTCTCCTACACATGAAACTCTACATGCAAGTCATAACAATGGTAGGATGACAATTTGCAGCAAAAGACATGCTTACAAGTTCATCCTTAATTCCTCTTTTAGTCACAAGTTAACGGTTCACAATCTGAAATTTAGTGAGCAATATTTGGTGGCACCCATGTAACAATACAGTTTATTCATAAAGCAGTATTGCATCACAACATTTCATATTTTAACCTACGTCACGACTCAGTAACCAAGTGGTAGTCATTACCGCGAGGGACTGTAAAGGTCCCAAAAATGTGAATACAAAGAAACTCATGTTTGCAAAAAGTTGGTCTCATATGTATCAAAAATAGGACTTGTTAAAACCTTTTCCACATGTGATAATACACATGAGAGATTTCTTCACACAAGTTCAAATATTTATTTGAATGATTGATCCTAAAAGGGATTTGGAACCAAGTGGAAGGTTTCCATATGTGTGAGAAAGTTAAATTCAGATTTTGGAACAAATTTGTTCAACTTAAAATTCAAATGAGGGCAACACAATGAATTTCAAACTGTTGTGCTAAAATTCTCATTTGCATCAGTCAAACCAATGATCAGATTTCATATTTGAATTCCTTAGGTCCAAAATAGTGGGTATACAAAGTTTCATGAATTTTTGAAATGTTTTGCAACTCATTTTCCAAAATGGACTTTAAATTGCAAACAATTCAAATATCCATTTGAATTTGGATGAAACTTGCCCAATTATCCTAATGCACCTCAGATTTGAATTCCCACAATTTAATTTCACCATTTGCAAATTTTGGGAGATATTTTAGAGGATAAGAGGGAGCTGTGGTGGGACTCACATGTCATTGAGGTAGTTAAATTGCAAAAGATCTTCAGAGTGCACGGTCTTTGTTTGCTTTCTTCAGTCGGTTCACCGAGGACGAGCGCAGCTCCACCGTGTGACACCGATCAGCACTGAGAGCCACCTCCTCCACGAATTTCATCGTGCTGGAGAGGTGTCTATGTTCTCTTCCCTCACTGCCGAGTTCCTTTCGTTCATATCACTGAGACCCTCGCTTTTCCCTTCTCCCTCGCGCAAGAAACCAAACAGAGTTGCCGCTGCTCGTTTGATCGCTCGGCCACCGCCAAGCTCGCGTTCAAGCTTAGAATGAGCAGCAAAACCGCACACTAGCAACCCCCACGACCTCCTTGCACTATCCCTACGTGAGCTCAGCCTCCACCACCTGAGAACACCGTGTTTCCGCGGCGGCCAAAAGAAACCACAACGCGAGACTCTCGTGGACAGCCTCTCCCAGGGCTTGTCACAGCCGAGCAAGACCCCGTCTGGACGCGCAAGACCTTCCTACAGCTCACCTCCGAAGCTTGAGCCGAAAGGTGGATCGTCGACGGCAAATTTTGCAGTTTTTTTTCGGCCGGTGCAAAATCACCTTCGGGTAAGGAACTTTGAAATTCCCGTTTGATTCTTGTTTAGAGTCCACGAAACTTCACACACAGGAACTAGACTCTATGGCGCATAAGTTTGCTTCACAAACCCTAGCATGAAACCCACCATAGAGGGCCTACTCCGAGCTTTTCCAACGGCGGCAATGTCGGGGGCCTTGGGCACACGATGAACCCTAATTTGGAGCCATTTCAGAGCCTTTTCACCCCCATGCCGAGCTTCTCTAGCATCCACCTGTGATCTAGGGCTTCGAAACCATAGGTGGGAGGGTGTAGGGCATCGGGACGACGTTGCCGGACTTCCACCGAGCCGCCACGCCATCGCGAGCTAAGTTGGGGGCTCTGCCTGCTCGGGTAGACCACACCAGAGGGTTCCTCAAGTCGAATTAGGCACTAGCGTCAAGTGGCAGCTCGGGAGTTTGCTGGACAACCGAGTTCGGAGGTGCTCCGGTGAGCTCGGAGGCGCGAGGTAGACGACGACCTGGGCCGGGCCCGCTGTCAGTGAGAAGAAAACCGGGTGTGGGATCGTCTGTAGGCTCAGATCATCGGTGACAGCGTGGGAAATAATTCTGTGGACCCGTGTGGCTTGTTCCAGCGAGTGACACGTGTTCCTCTGGACCCACAGTCAGGTTTAAACATTTCCCAGATTTAATTCAAATTCCAGATTTTCCCCAAACTTTAGAAGAGCATAACTTTTGCTAGGAAACTCCAAATCTAGTGATTCAAATTTGGTTAGATTTAGATTGAAATACTCTATCCAAATATGCAACCCAATTTGTACGGAATTCATTATTTAATTCTGGAAAATTCTTTAAAGCTTTTCAGCAAAAGAATTTTAGAGGGAGTTTGGTTTATCCAAAAATCCTCAAATTTTGCCAGAATATCCTATAGGGTTTTTGAACGCCTGTAAAAATTTCAGCTCATTTGGAGTTGATTTGATTAGGAGAATTCAGATTTCAAGTTGCTGTGTTCCAAAGAATACAGAAACATTTTCAGAGAATTCTAAAAATTTGGAAATTTAGTTCTGCGCAATTCTTAGCTCCAAAAATCCTAGGAAAATTAATGCAGGCTCTATGAACTATAATTGAAATTTTAGTTCACTAAGTTTGACATGAACATGAGCGTTACCTCAGAATTAATTCCTCTTTGATTAATTACTTAGAGAATTATTCTGAATAAACCAATCAGTGAAAAGTGCTAAATTTTGGTCCAGATGACTTTCTTGTGACAAGGAACTCACACGGAAATTTTCAGCTCCATTGGAGCTCTGGATCATCACTGTCCTGTGTAACCTCTTTGGGTGATCAACACTCAAGTGATGAAAAGCACTTAACACTTGATCATAGTGCTTAAACCAAATCCAAACCATTAGCACCAGTGTCATTTTAAATTCTTAAACAGAGTTCCAGTTTTAAACTTGTCATTAGAGCTTATTAGCAAAAGCTGTACAATTAAATACATATGCATATTCATATCGTGTAGCATCTACGTGAGAACGTGCGAAGGAATTGAAGTGGAGATCAAGGAGGAAGGAAAGCGAGTGATCAAGCCTCAAGTGATCTCACTAACTGTTTATATTAGTCACCTGCAAAACAGGTGTCACACCCGGTTTTCCATAAGGAACACCCGAGCGTATTCTCAAATGTATGCCAGGATTAGTTGAGTCATACATGTGCCGACAATAGTGAAATACCATTATATTACATGCCAGGGTCAACGGTAACATTATATTACATCATAAGTCATAATAGAATAATAAAAGTACTATCACACTAAATATTTACAGCAGCGGAAGTCTAATAAAGGGTCCTCCAATCCACAGGCGTTGCTCGGGGGTTTCACCAACCTAGAACAACTCTTCGGGATCGAAGTCCTCCTCATCGAAGTCTATATATTCATTTGCACCTGGGCAGCATATGATATCCAACAAAAGCAAGTTTGAGTATCAAAGATACTCAGCAAGTGTAGGAAAGAATGTTATGAAGGCTAATAGCAAGGAAAGGCTAACATGGTTAAGCACTATGCATTAATCCTAGGCCTTAGCTTTGATTAGAAACATATCTTACTAAGTGATAATCCCACCAACTTCATAATTATGTCATTAATGTTAGGTTACACCAACCAACAACCTCTTTCAACTCACATCCATGTTTCTCTAATCATGGACAAGTCCAAGCCGCTCTTGACCGTGAGCACGGCTGTCATGACAGTTTGGTTCTCTGCAGAGTTTGTACCACTTTACCCAAAAGTAGTGATTTCATCCCCTATTGCCAGGTGGACTAAGAACCTCCCTGATATCCTTGGTTGCAAGCCACATTGCAAACTTCCTTTGATGTGCGATCAGGAGATCACTACATGGCCTTTATAAAGGGTCTACCGGCAAGTACAAGCCAACTGAGGTTTCACTGCTGTACTTCCTGGGAGTAAATAATCCCCTGCAGAAGCCCCCTCTTGAGCCTTGCAGTTCCCAGTGCAGTCAAAAATGGACTCCCATTCCCTGCACCATCCAAACACTCATACTATACCGGCAAACTCCTAATTAATTGGCCAAGCTGCCCCATCTCAGTCTTGTGGTGGCACTGTAAAGCCGGGTTAACTGTTCCAAGAACCAGTCCTTAGAATCTAAGACAGGCACTATCACTAACCTGAGTCTCGTGCACGAAGCACCATCCAAAACAACCAGCCTGTCTAGATTCCGAACACCAGGACACACACTTGTGTCTAACCACATTCAAGTTTCATTCATTTTCTAAGTACTAAGCATGACTAAGCACATAATATGATAACCAACAAATTTTAACTAAATCCCTCCATAGTTTAACAAGGAATGATAAAGGAATAAAAGTAGGGAAACATCCTAAACTGGGTTTCATATTGAAGACATCATGCAAGTAATCTAACTAATCATCCTATAATAGGAGCAAGGTGGTCAAGGAACACTTGCCTTTGAATGGATGTTGATTTACTTCGAAATCTTGCTCTTGAAGATTAGGAAGTAGTTCTTGGATTGGTTCTATCCATATATATGCACACAAAACAATGCCAAACATGCCATAAGAAACTTAACAATGCATTTCAATCACATATATGTTTGATTACACACATATACTACTTATTTTCTCCATATACTATTGATTTCATATCATTTCATGTGGTTTGAAATTAAAATAAGTTTCAAATTGACATCTATATCTTTTACTTTATCTTTTTTATAGCAAAATACTCATTTTCTAATTTTGTAGTGATTTTTAATAATTTCTAGAGTTTTATATGTATATATGTTAATTTTATAATTAATTCAGTTCTGAAAATTATTTAAATTATTACTATAATCATTTTCAGAACCCATATTATTATTTTCTACATTTCAGAACCTATTTATGTATTTCGGACAGTTTCCAAAATTTTTATTCATTATATATTATTTTTATTTATATTTCAGAATTTATTTAATATTTAAAAACACATTTTCAACCATTTATATAGTTATTATGGACTACAGAAATTATACATGTATAAAAATATAGAAACAGGATAATCTTATACCTTTTATTAAATTTGGAAATTATACATGTATAAAAATATAGAAACAGGATACTCTTATACCTTTTATTAAATTTCTAAAAATTTTCTGAAACATATATGGTTTTTATTTTGATTTTCAGAATTAATTTGTCACTATATAATAAATTTCAGCCTCTGAAAATCATTATTTTTAGTTTCAGAATTTATATATGTCCAAAAGTGTGAAACACAATATTTTCATGCCTTATTAATATTTTCTAGAATTGGTTTATTCAATTTTGGCTAATTACAGAATTAAATATGAAAATTTTAAATGATTCTGGATCAAAATGAAATAAGCATAATCTTTCTAGGGTCTAAAATGTGATTATAGAACTGATATATTAATTTACATAGTGTATAGGGCTGTTTGGCTATTTTTCAATGAATTTCCTAATTTCTATTAAGTCTAGGGATGATTCTGTAAAGAACAGGGGCTATTTCATACTAATTCAAATTTCCAGGGGCCTATCTATCAAATTCCCAACATATAGAACTATTTTAAATATGAACCGTTAGATCTAATCTGGACGGTTCTGATTTAATGAACCGAAGGGGTACGCCCCCTTCTAATCTGAACCGCACAAATTAAATCATAGGGCCCAGAAGCAACCACGTCACCCAACCCCCTTCTCCCCCCACGTCCGGCGGCTGCCCGATCGCCGGCGAGCGGCGGCGGTGGCCGTAGGTTTCTGTTTTCTTCATTTTCTCCACTATATCTTGATCTTTGTACACCAAATCAAAGAGGGGATCATGGGGGACTCACCTAGAGTATTTTTGGGCACCAGAATTGGTCGGTGAGGGCTATCGACGACGAGCAATGAAGAACTCCGGCGAACTTCATCGGCGTGGTTCTCCAAGCAATGACCTTCGATGATTTTTGTCGGGAATCTCTCCTGGAGTCCTTGTGATGGCGTAGGAAGTGTTAAAACCGAGTGATCAGAAGAAATTCCGAAGAATTTTGAAAAGGGGCGGTTATGCCTACCGAGAGGAATTGAGCGGTTTCTGTGGAGGGTTTCAGCCGGGGTTGGGCTGCTTTTATAGAGGGGGAAGCGGCGGCGGTTGTGAGTGCGCTGGTTGTGGAGGAGGCGTGAAGATTTGCTCGTGGTCGAAACATTTTGATCACATGTGATAATAGAGAGAGAGAGAGATCGACGGTTGCTTTGGGGGAGAAGAAACTGACGGCTGGCCTCGGTTGGCCGTGAGAGAAGGAGAAGGGGACGGTTTAGCCTCATGTGATGAGAGTTTTAGGGTTGTTACAATTCTACCCCACTTAAGAAAAATCTTGTCCTCGAGATTTGGGTTACAAAGGAAATAGATTAGGAAACTGTGACTTTAATTCGTCTTCTCTTTCCCATGTAGCTTATGCCTCCGAATGATGTTTCCATTGAACTTTGCACATACGAATTCTTTTATTTCTTGTAATCTTGTCCATTGTATCGAGAATTTTGACCGGGTAATCGGTATATGAAAGATCTTCTCGTACATCCAATTCTTCCATTGGTAGTTGCTCCTCTGGTGTCCTCAAAAACTTCTTGAGCTGGGATACATGGAACACGTCGTGTATGTCCGATAATCGGGAGGGTAACTCCAACTGATATGCTACCTCTCCTTTGCGTTCTAGTATCTTGAATGGTCCGATATACCGAGGTACTAGCTTTCCTCTTACTTTAAATCTTCGTAATCCTCGCATGGGTGACACTTTGAGATATACATAGTCTCCCACTTCGAAGACTAACTCTCTTCGCCTTATGTCTGCATAACTCTTTTGCCTTGTTTGGGCTATCTTTAAATTATTGCGAATTTCCTTCACCTGCTTTTCCGCATCTCTTAATACTTCAGGTCCAAACACTTTATTTTCACCTATTTGATCCCAAAATAGTGGAGTTCTACATTTTCTTCCATATAAAGCCTCAAATGGAGACATCTTCATACTAGCCTGGTAACTGTTATTGTAGGAGAATTCCGCATATGATAAATTCTTATCGCAACTCCTACTATTTTTGAGTGCACAAGCTCTAAGCATATCTTCACGAATTTGGTTGGTCCTTTCGGTCTGCCCATCAGTTTGTGGATGATATGCAGAACTGAAATTCAATCGAGTTCCCATAACTCATGTAATTTCTGCCAAAATCTTGAAGTGAACTGTGTACCTCTATCGGACACTATCTTTTTGGGTACACCATGTAGGCAGACAATTCGCGACATATACAGTTCTGCTAATTTGGAACCGTTATAATTTTTCTTCACTAGTATGAAATGAGCAACTTTGGTCAATCTATCCACGATCACCCATATTGAGTCAGACCCTGTTTGTGTCCTGGGCAAACCTACTATGAAATCCATTCCAATCTCTTCCCACTTCCATTCAGGTATTTTTAGTGGTTGTAATAATCCTGCAGGCCTTTGATATTCTGCTTTGACTAATTGACATGTGTCACACAATGCCACATGCTCTGCAACATCTCTTTTCATTCCGTACCACCAATACCTAGTCTTAAGATCATGATACATCTTTGTACTTCCAGGATGGATAGAGTAATAAGAATCATGAGCCTCTTTTAAAATTAACTTCTTTATTTCCTTGATATCTGGCACACATATTCTTTTACCATGCCATAAGATACCATGCTCGTCTTCTCTAAATCCTGGGGCTTTGTTTTCTTTGATCAATTTCTTGATTTCTTTGATCTTTTCATCATTCCTTTGGCCATTTTGAATGTCTTGTTCCAGAGTTGAGTCAACTTCCATTGATATGGCTTCGGTGTGATTCACCAAGCATAAGTTGAGTCTTGTGAACTCTTTACAAAGTTGAGGTTGTAGATCTCCCATCATTAACATGTATCTTTCTGCTCAAAGCATCTGCAACCACATTAGCTTTTCAAGGGTGGTAATTGATTCCCACATCAAAATCTTTAATGAACTCTAACCATCTTCTTTGCCTAAGGTTGAGATCTGGTTGCGTGAAGATATATTTCAAACTTTTGTGATCCGTATAGATCTCAGATCTCTTACCCAGTAGGTAATGTCTCCATAACTTCAATGCATGTACAACTTCTGCCAACTCTAGATCATGGGTAGGATAGTTCTTCTCATGCTTCCGAAGTTGTCGGGAAGCATAGGCAATAACGTGCCCTTCTTGCATAAGAACGCATCCTAATCGTTGATCTGAAGCATCACAATAGACTAAAAATGCTTTCTCCATATCCGGCATAACCAAGATTGGGGCAGTTGTTAACTTCTTCTTTAATTCTTGAAAGATTGATTCACATTCTTGAGTCCATATAAAAGCAGCTCCTTTTTCCAACATCTTTGTGAGTGGTTTGGCTATCTTCGAAAATCCTTCAATGAACCTTCGGTAATAACCAGCCAACACTAAGAAACTTCGGATTTCTCCGACATTCTCTGGTGTTTTCCACTTTTGAACGCCAACTATCTTATCTGGATCTACAGATATTTCTCCTTCAGAGATAATATGCCCTAGAAAAGCAACTTTCTTAAGCCAAAATTCACACTTACTGAATTTAGCATAAAGTTGATTTTCTGACACGATCCAACGGTCTTGTCGAGCCAGGATCACGCTGAGGGGTGCTGCGTTGCACAACACCAGATAACACACGTCAAAGGTACAAAGCGGAAGCAAAATTTTATTACATAAACGAGTTTATGAACATGTTTACATCAAAATAGGTCCGGTCTACACTCACGGGCGTAGACTACGCATCAAGTCCACGTTCAGCCCTTGAACGTGTCCTTGCTAGCACACACGCACACTAACTCTGCGGCGTGCACGACTATCACTCGACGGGGTTCCCCTGCTGGGGTTCCGTCTCCTCTTCGGGAGTCCCTTCCTCATAGAACCCTGCAAAAGCTTCAATCACAAGCAGTGAGCACGAAGGCTCAGCAAGTCTGACCCATCTCACCTAAACATGGAACTTCTACATGAGGGGTTATGGGTTACATGAGGTAAAAATCATTTGCAAGGACTCGCCTAATTAGTAGAACCTTACTTTCAAGTTTTAGCAGCAGGTTGTGGAGAACCTTAAGCTAAGGCACATGAGAGAGCCGCAATCAAACAAGAAACGCATTTCTCTCATGTACTTTGCCCAAAGTTGAAATGAACTTTAGTTAGCTCTAAACTACAGAAAGTCATTAGCAATCAAGTCCATCTTTCAATCAGCAACATTTTAACATGTAACTAGTCTGTTCTTTCTACGTCACGGTACAGTGAACAAGTGGTACTCACTGACCGCGAGGGACGGCGATTATAATCGATTTATACCTGCAGGGTTACCCGAACAACCCGTCACGTACGCCCGTACTCGATGTTGCCTACAACAACCATCACGGACGCCGTACGCAACTACCTTTCACCCGTTATCCAAATGTTAAACAGTCCAATCGTCCCGAGCAAGAGGTCTCTGCACGCGCATCTCAGTGCTGCCAGCCGATTTACACCTAGAGCTCTCAACCTACCCTCTGAACGACCAGCTATGCCTCAACACCCAGCACCCGAGTTACATCGGTTTCCCGGTTCCCATATAGCCGGTAGGTCTTCGGTACTGTTCTAGCTTGTTCAACAGGCCCGCACACGGCTCGGTCCTCAATCGACACAAGCAGAGCTACAGCATACAGGACCCAAAGTCCTGCTGCCCTTACCCTCCGCTTGGTCTCATTTTCTTGCCATGTGTTTCATGTTCTATCTCTACCCGAGTCGAGTGCCTCTAGCCTATGCTCGCGAGTAGTTCCAACTACTCGACTTGTACCGAATCCTACACTATCTTAGCATTGCAGTAGCTAACGGGGTTTGCAATCCTAAACCCAACCCATGGTTTTCTTGGCTACGCAATTGAGTTTCCAAACAAGACTCTAATGCGAAGAATCATAATAATCAAGTAAGTGCTCAAAACAATAAAAATTTGTAAAACGGTTAATGCAAACCGGAGCTTGCCTTGCTGCTCTTGGTCGTAGGCTAGCTGCTCCTCCGGAGTAACGAAGTCTAGGACTTTGGGTTCCTCCTCGACCTTAGCGACTACATGATAGAAGGAATACATGTATCAATTTAAATGCATTTGTATTAAGTTTGAAGTTGTGTAGTCTAGAACCCTTGCTAGACAGACCCAATGACTGTGAAACTTTTACTGGGGCTTGGTTACAACCAAAACAGAGATTTGGTCAAGTTTTAGTTGCAGTAAAGCTCATTTGAGCCCTCCACAATTAATCACGTGCTTGACCTTAATTGAAGGCTTTTAGGATGTTCTAAGGATTTTTATGAAACAAACTATGACTTTCTGAAAACTAGATTTTCATAGGGTTCTAATGGAGTTGGTCTCACTTAATTTGAAGGTTCCTAGCTAAAGTTATGAGCTAAACAATTTCAGAGAAAATTCTGAAAATGCTTCTGAACATTTTCTATTTTCTTTGGAACAGTTCCACTAATCACACCATTAGATGGATCAAATGAGCTCAAATGGATCTGAAATTTTTATGGTAGTTCAGGGATATTTTGGTCAACATTCCAGCAAAATTTCAGGATTTTCTTCCACAGGATTCTCCAGTTAAAATTCCAAACATTTTAAATTTTGAGGAATTAATTCTGGAGAATTAAGGATTTTCATGAAGTGAAACTTGATTTGCTGGAAAGTTCTCAGAGAGCTGAATCCCACAAAATTTGGTTCACTCGATTTGGAGCTTTCTAGCCAAAGTTATGAGGATTTGAAGTTTGAAGCGAATCTGTAAATCGGGGAAAAGTTTAAACTCGCCGTGGGCCCTGGGGACACGCGTCGCACGCCGAGGCGACAGCACACCGACCCACAAGGATTTTGCGCGCCAGCACACCCGATCCTGGCCACACTCCGATCCCAATTTAAAATATCAGTCGCTGACAGCTGGGGTGCACCCCCTTCTTCAACCTCGCGACGCCCGCGCTCTGCCGCCGGGGAACCTCGCCGGAGAGCTCGCCGCCGGCTTCTGTACAGCTCCAAACCTCACGATTTTGGCCGCCCCTGCCTACTTTCACTCAGGGAACATGTTTCTTGGGTCAGCTCTTCATGACAACGGCCGGTACATGGTCGGCGACGAGCCGCCGCCTCGGAACAACTTCGGTCGTGTCGGCTGACTCCCCTAGCACCCCAACTACTCGAGGAACCGGTCGGGAAGCATCAGTGGACCTCAGGGAAGGTCGACATGAGCTTGAGGCAGCTCGGGGAAGGCCCGAAGTAGGTCCTCTCCGTGCGCCCGGTGCCTCCCGTTTGTTCCGCCGTTGGTAAACCTCGAAATACGCCGGGTACAGAGGTTCTCCGGCCAAGGGTTGTGAAGGCAACTTGTGCGTTACTGTATCTAGTTTATGTGAGAGCTAATTGAGGCCCTCTAATCCTTTCTAGAGTACGAATTTGACGGAATCGCACCTGAAGATCGTTCTGCACACAGAAAGGGGAAAACTGGAAATTCGCCGCCGGTGAGCAACCACTCGAGCTGTGGCTCGGGGGTGAGCAGCACCAGTTACCAGCGCGTCCAAGGTTGCCTTGGCTCGGGCGTGAAAACGCCCTGGTTGGGCTGTCCACGGGAGCCCGAGGTGCGGCGGTTATAAGTTACCGAATTGATCTTTCGGCATAACCGATTTCAATCGGTCTCAACTGAATTCTAGCAGGGGGGAAGACGGAGGAAGGTCTCTAGTACCTTGCCGGGGCTCTGGAGGGGACGGAGGAAGCTGTGATCAGTGCTCTCCAATCGATTCTGAGCTGCGGAAATTGTTTGCCGGCGCTGAGTTCTTGCAGAGGAAGAAATGGGCGATGCTTCGGCCGAGGAGGGGGGAAGGCGCCTTAAGAAGGCTCTGCACCGCCTCACGCCCGCGCGTGGCCATGCAGCTGCTGGCGCTGCGGCTCCCCTCGGTGGCGATCGCAGCGGCGGCTCGGCTAACCGAGTGAGAAAGTCTCAGTCGGTTGATTTGGAGCAGTGGCTTACATGTGGGTCCCACTTCCAATTTTAACCTCTGAAATTTACTCCTAATCACTGTTGTAAACAGTGAGCCCCATAATACCCCTGGTAATTCAAATTATTCACCCATGAGCCATTTGAATTAGTTAGAATTCAAATGGGGTTTGGTTTGAATGAATTTCGGCACAAGTTCAGTTTGAAATTCAAATAAAGTTTGAATTTCCCCCACTTAGCTCATGTCAAGATCAAATCCAAATGGAGTGAAAATTGGTGTGTGGGCTCACAAAAATGTGCTGAGTAAGAATATGCCTCCCAGTTTTGAATTCATGGGATAAAAAAAGTTTGAATTTGAATATGGTTACAAACTGCCCTCTTTCTAGCTATACCCAAAATGACCTCAAAAAGGTTTTGAATTTGGGTGAAACTTGGCATGGACATCCTTAGCAATGTGTAGGAGTTTTCATATGTCCAGCCCACCTATATCACATGTGGGAAATACCACTTTTGCAATGTGTGAGTTTGTTCTCTAATGAGCATGTTGATGGTAGTTACTTGCTCTTCATTTGTGTTCATCATCTTTCCTCAAATGAGGTGTGTGTGTGTGGTGATGAACACTTCAATTATGTGTCAAAAACTGAGGCCCTTACATTTTCTCTTAGCTTTTGTAGTACTATTCTCAAATGCTCTTCATGTTCTTGCTCATTCTTTGAATATATGAGGATATCATCAATGAACACTACTACAAACTTGTCCAAATATTTCATGAACACTTTATTCATAAGATACATGAAATATGCCAGAGCATTTGTTAATCCAAACAGCATAACTGTATATTCATACAATGCATACCTAGAGACAAATGTTGTCTTTGGAATATCCGACTCTCTTATCCTTAGTTGATGATATCCTGAACGGAGGTCAATTTTGGAGAATACACATGCACCTCTTAATTGATCAAACAAGTCCTCAACACGAGGTAAAGGGTACTTGTTTTTTATTGTCACTTCATTGAGGGCACGGTAATCTACACACAACCTCTTAGTTCCATCCTTCTTCGGTACAAATATGACCGGAGCCCCTATGGTGAGGAACTAGGACGGATATACCCCTTTTCAGATAACTCTCGGATATGATCCTTGAGTTCTGCTAACTGTTGGGTGTCCATTTTATATGGCCTTTTATATATGGGAGCAGCACCAAGTACTAATTCAATAATGAATTCTACTTCTCGATCCGGTGGCATACCTGGTAATTCTTCAAGAAACACATCTAGAAATTCATTGACAACCTTTATATCTTTAATAACTACCTCGGTATTGTTGAGTTGAACATTCCTAGATGGTACTTGAATAGATGTAAACTCGATCTTTGTTCCATCCTTATGTGTTAACTCCACAGTTCTCATTGAACAATGTATAACTCCTTTATACTTTGTCAACCAGTCCATTCCCAAGATGATATCTATCCCTTGTGATTCTATCACAATGAGATTTGCAAGGAATTCTACTCCATTTACTCCTAAATTCACCTTATGGCATACTTGTTTTGTCTTTAATTCTCCTCCAGAAGAATTTACTACTAACACTCGATTCATAGATGTAGTTGGCAATTTGTGTCTTGTTATGAACTCGTTGGCTATGAATGAGTGTGTGGCACCAGAATCGAACAAAATTGTAGCGGGGTGAGTTTTGGCAGAGAACATACCAATTACCACATCATGTGCCTCTTGTGCTTCCTCCATGGTCACATGATTCACCTTGCCACGTGCAAGATTCTGTTGTTGAGGTGGCTTCTTATTTGGGCACCGGTTGGCATAGTGTCCCGTCTCTCCACAATTGTAGCATTGTCCAGTGACCTTGTTTAATAGTGCTTTATTGCCTTGCTATGTATTTGGAGGATTTGATCCTGTAGGATGAGGTTGAAAAACAGGACGTTGTTGCTGCACTTATTGCCGCTGTTGTTGCTGTTGAAAGGTCGGATTCCTGGCAGCAGGATTATAGTTCCGCTGGAACTAATTAGGAGCCATTGGTCGAGTCATCGCTCCAGCTGGTGGTGATGAGAAGCGAGGGCGACTGTTGCTACTAGAAGATTGTCCTTGCCAATTCATCTTCCTTTTTCAATCTTCAACTAACTTTTGCCTTTTTCTTTCCACTATGAAAGCCTTGTTGATAAGCTTCTGAAAACTTTCATAGTCACTAGAAGACATGGCATACTGTATTTCTGAGTTCAAACCTTCAATGAAACAATCTTGCTTCTTTTCATCAGTGTCAATGTCTCCCGGAGCATAGCGAGACAACTGAGTGAACTTAGTAAGATATTCCCGTACGGACATGCTTCCTTGTTTCAGACCAAGAAACTCCTTCCTCCTATTCTTTATTTCTCCTGCTGGAACATAGTGATTGCGGAAGGCAAGTTTGAACTCATTCCATGAAATACTTTCTGGATCCTCATGAGCTTCTTTGTATGCTGTCCACCAATCTGCTGCAGACCCATATAATTGATGAGAGGCAAAGAGAACCCTCTCACGCCCTTGGCATTAAATGATCTGCAGCTTGTTTTCAATATTCTTGAGCCAATCATCAGCTTCTAAAGGTTCTATTGCACTATCAAACCTTGGGGGATGTGCTCAGGAATTCACTTAACCTTGGTTGACGTGGTGCATTCTGAATTTGTGGTGGGGGTTGTTGCAGATTGGTCACCACTTGTGTCAAGTTTTGTGTGAGTTGATTCTGCATGTTCATCATTTGTTGTATCACTTCCCCATCAGCTCTTCGTGCAACTCTTGGCTGCCATTCAGGTAGAGGAAACCTTGCAGCCTCATTGTTGTTGTTCCCTTAATTGCGTCTTCTTCTTCCTGCCATCTGTTGTGAAGGACTGTGTTTAGATTTAACTTATACATATGTTCTTTTATTTGCATCATGTTGTTCATATATCCCCATTAGTTCCACACAAAAGTTACAAAAGTTTTACTTGTTCATTTAACAATCATATTTGAAGCAAATTTAGCATTTATATTCATTAGTAGCTATGTACATACACTAACGAGGTTGTGAACATAAACCTATGGCTTTCACAACTCACGTTTACACCCTAACAACACATTACATTTATCGAACTGACACGACCCCACTGGTCCTGTCGAGCCAGGATCACGCTGAGGGGTGCTGCGTTGCACAGCACCGTATAACACACGTCAAAGGTACAAAGCGGAAGCGGAAGTTTATTACATAAACAGTTTTATGACCTGTTTACATCAAAATACGTTTAGTCCACACTCGCGGGCGTAGACTAAGCATCAAGTGCACGTTCAGCCCTCGAACGTGTCCTTGCTAGCACACACGCACACTAACTCTGCGGCGTGCACGACTCCCACTCGACGGAGTTCCCCTCCTGGGGTTCCGTCTCCTCTTCGGGAGTCCCTTCCTCATAGAACCCTGCAAAAGCTTCAAACACAAGCAGTGAGCACGAAGGCTCAGCAAGTCTGACCCGTCTCACCTAAACATGGAACTTCTACATGAGGGTAATGGGTTGCATGAGGTAAAAATCATTTGCAAGGACTCGCCTAATTAGTAGAACCTTACTTTCAAGTTTTAGCAGCAGGTTGTGGAAACCTTACGCTAAGGTACATGAGAGAGCCGCAATCAAACAAGAAACGCATTTCTCTCATGTACTTTGCCCAAAGTTGAAAAGAACTTTAGTTAGCACTAAGCTACAGCATATCATTAACAATCAATGTCCAGCCTTCAATCAGCAACATTTTAACATGTAACTAGCCTGTTCTTTCTACGTCACGGTACAGTGAACAAGTGGTACTCACTGACCGCGAGGGACGGTGATTATAATCGATTTACACCTGCAGGGTTACCCGAACAACCCGTCACGTACGCCCGTACTCGATGTTGCCTACAACAACCATCACGGACGCCGTACGCGACTACCTTTCACCCGTTAGCCAAATATTGAACCGGTCCCATCGTCCCGAGCAAGTCCCTGCACGCGCATCTCTGTGCCGCCAGCTGATTTACACCTCGAGCTCTCAACCTACCCTCTGAACGACGGGCAATGCCTCAACACCCAGCTACCCGAGTTACATCAGTTTCCCGGTTCCCATATAGCCGGTAGGTCTTCGGTACTGTTCTAGCTTGTTCAACAGGCCCGCACACGGCTCGGTCCTCAATCGACACAAGCGGAGCTACAGCACACAGGCCCCAAAGTCCTGCTGCCCTTACTCTCCGCTCGGTCTCATTTTCTTACCGTGTGTTTCATGTGCTATCTCTACCCGAGCAATGTGCCTCTAGCCTATTCTCGCGAGTAGTTCCAACTACTCGACTTGTACCGAATCCTACTCTATCCTAGCAATGCAGTGACTAACGAGGTTTGCAATCCTAAACCCAACCCGTGGTTTTCTTGGCTATGCAATTGGATTTCCAAACAAGACTCTAATGGACAGAACAAAGGAAACAAGTATGTGCTCAAAACAGTAAAAATTTGTAAAAAGGTTAATGCAAACCGGGGCTTGCCTTGCTGCTCTTGGTCGTAGGCTAGCTGTTCCTCCGGAGTAACGAAGTCTAGGACTTCGGGTTCCTCCTCGACCTTAGCGACTACATGATAGAAACAATACATGTATTACTTTAATGCATTTGTATTAAGTTGGAAGTTGTGAAGTCTATAACTTTTGCTAGACAGATCTAATGACTGTGAAACTTTTACTGTGGCTTGGTTACAACCTAAACAGAGACTTGGTCAAGTTTTAGTTGCAGCAAAGCTCAATTGAGCCCTCCACAATTAATTATGTCCTTGACCTTAATTAAAGGCTTTTAGGGTGTTCTAAGGATTTTTCATGAGACAAACTATGACTTTCTGAAAACTAGATTTTCATAGGGTTCTAATGGAGTTGGTCTCACTTAATTTGGAAGTCTCTAGCTAAAGATATGAGCTAAACAATTTCAGAGAAAATTCTGAAAATGTTTCTGAACATTTTCTATTTTCTCTGGAACAGTTTTACTAGTCACACCATTAGGTGGACTAAATGAGCTCAAATGGATCTGAAATTTTTATGGTAGTTCAAGGATATTTTGGTGAACATCTCAGCAAAATTTCAGGATTTTTCTCCAAAGGATTCTCCAGTTAAAATTCATAACAGTTTAAACTTTAAGGAATTAATCCTGGAGAATTAAGGAATTTCATGAAGTGAAACTTGATTTTCTAGAAAGTACTCAGAGAGCTGAATCCAGCAAAATTTGGTTCACTCAATTTGGAGCTTTCTAGCCAAAGTTATAAAGATTTGAAGTTTGAAGGAAATCTGAAAATCGGGGAAAAGTTTAAACTCGCGCGTGGGCCCATGGGACACGCGTCGCACGCCGAGGCGACAGCACACCGCGGCCCACAAGGATTTTGCGCGCCAGCACACCCGATCCCGGCCGCAGCCGGATCCCGATTCAAAATATCGGCCGCTGACAGCTGGGGTCCACCCCCTTCTTCAACCTCGCGACACCCGCGCCCCGCCGCCGAGGGACCTCGCCGGAGAGCTCGCCGCTGGCTGCTGTACAGCTCCAAACTTCTTGATTCTGGCCGCCCCTGCCTACTTTTACTTGGGGAACAGGATCCGAGGGTCAGCTGCTCATGACAACGGCCGGAGCATGGTCGGCGACGAGCCGCCATATCGGAACGACTTCGGCCATGTCGGCTGACTCTCCTAGTACCTCAGCTACATGGGAAATCGGTCGGGGAGCATCAGTGGACCTCAGAGAAGGTCGACATGAACTCGAGGCAGCTCGGGGAAGGCCCGAAATAGGTCCTCACCGTGCGCCCGATACCCCCCGTTCGTTCCGCCATTAGTAGACCTTGAATTACGCCAGGCACAGAGGTTCTCCGGCCCAGAGTTGTGAAGGCAACTTGTGCGTTACCGTGTCTAGCTCGTGTGGGAGTGGCCTGAGGCCCTCTAATCCTTTCTAGAGCACGAATTAAACAGAATCGTACCCGAAGGTCGTTCTGCACACAGAAAGGGGAAAAGTGGAAATTCGCCGCCGGTGAGCAACCACTCGAGCTGTGGCTCGGGGATGAGCAGCACCGGTCACCTGCGCGTCCAAGGGTGCCTTGGCTCGGGCGTGACAACGCCCAGGTTGGGCTGTCCATGAGAGCCCGAGGTGCGGCGGTTTCCAGTTCCGATTTTGATCTTTCGGCACAGCCGATAGCACTCGGTTTCAATCGACTTCTAGTAATGGGGAGGATGGAGGAAGGTCTCTAGTACCTTGCTGGGACCCTGGAGTGGAAGGAGGGAGCTGCGATCGGCTTGATCGATCGGGAGCTCGAGCGGCGGTGATGGCAGTGGAAAAACGGCCGAGTATGCCGGCAGCTCGGGGAATGAATGATCGCAGCACGCCGGGGAGGGAATAAATAGCCCGGCGGCTGGTCTCCGGCTTGGGGCGCGCAGCAGGAGCTGGCGCCGGCTGCCCCCCTTCGGTGGCGCGCGCACACAGCAGCCGGGAACCGACTAACTGTGTTTCAGTCGGTTTGTATTGAGGCAGAGGCTGACATGTGGGTCCCACCCCTCCTTTTAACCTCTGAAATTTACTCCTAACAGCTGTGGTAAACAGTGAACCCTATTCTACCCTTGGCAATTCAAATCATTCACCCAAGAGCCATTTGAATTGATCAAAGTTCAAATGAGGTTTGGTTTGAATGAATTTCAGCACAAGTTCAGTTTGAAATTCAAATAAAGTTTGAATTTCTCCCCCTTAGCTCATGTCAAGATCAACTCCAAATGGAGTGAAAATTGGTGTGTGAGCTCACAAAAATGTGCTGAGTAAGAATATGCCTTCCACTTTCAAATTCATGGCATAAAAACAGTTTGAATTTGAATATGTTTTCAAACTGCCCCTTTCCTATCTATACCCAAGATGACCTCAAAAAGGTTTTGAATTTGGGTGAAACTTGGCATGGACATCCTTAGCAAAGTGTAGGAGTTTTCATATGTCCAGCCCATCTATATCACATGTGGGAAATACCACTTTTGCAATGTGTAAGTTTGTTCTCTAATGAGCATGTTGATAATTGTTACTTGCTCTTCATTTGTGTTCATCATTCTTCCTCAAATGAGGTGTGTGATGTGGTGATGAACACTGCAAATGAGTGTCAAAAACTGAGGCCCTTACATTCCTCCCCCCTTAAAAGAATCTCGTCCCGAGATTATAAGGTGAAAACGAGAGAGAGGACGGTGGAAAATTACCGAATATGCGACGTGAAAAAGTCGGGGTAGTTAGTGCGAAGGAATTCTTCGCTCTCCCATGTCGCTTCGTCCACGGAGTGATTACTCCATAGAACCTTGTAGAACCACAACGTACGGTTGCGTGTGGTTCGGGCCTTCTCATCAATAATCTGCACCGGTTCCTCCCGATAGGTGAGATCCGGTTGCAGTTCTTCGATGTCTTCCAGCTGAACGGTAGTTGATAGCTTGAGACACTTCCTCAGCTGGGAAATGTGAAAGACGTCGTGCACACCGGAAAGTGCTTCTGGTAATTTCAGCCGGTATGCTACCGATCCACATCTTTCGGTAATCTGGAATGGACCGATGAAGCGGGGTGCTAACTTTCCCCTCACCCCAAATCTGTTTACGCCCTTCATTGGAGACACCCGTAGATATACGTGATCCCCAACTTCGAATTGTAATGGGCGCCTTCTCTGGTCCGCATACTGCTTCTGACGGGATTGAGCGGCTTTTAGGTTCGCTTGAATCAGTCGAACCTTTTCTTCCGCGTTGTTGACAAGGTCAATCCCGAAGGTAACCCTCTCGCCAGATTCACACCAGTTCAGTGGTGTGCGGCATTTCCTGCCGTATAGCGCCTCGTAGGGCGCCATCTTGATGCTGGCTTGGTACCCATTGTTGTACGAGAACTCGGCTAATGGCAAGTGATCATCCCAATTCTTGCCGTGGTCGATAGCGCAAGCTCGTAGCATGTCTTCTAAAATCTGATTTACCCGCTCGGTTTGTCCATCCGTCTGCGGGTGGTAGGCTGAACTACGGATCAGCTTCGTCCCCAAGGCAGCGTGTAGCTGCTCCCAAAAATGGGACACAAATAAAGTGCCCCGGTCCGATACGATGGTACGGGGTACGCCGTATAAGCATAGGATCCGTGAGATGTACAGTTCAGCGTACTTCTTGGCGTTGTAGTTGGTGTTGACCGGGATGAAATGGGCAACTTTGGTGAGCCGATCGATGATCACCCACACAGAATCATGTTTCTGTAAGGTGGTGGGTAAACCGACGACGAAATCCATGCTCACGTCTTCCCACTTCCAGGCAGGAATGCCTAGTGGTTGCAGCAGTCCCGGTTTCCGCATATGGTCTGCCTTCACCCTTCGACATGTATCACACTCGGACACGTATTTGGCAGTCTCTCGCTTCATCCGTTTCCACCAAAACCTTCTTCTGAGTTCTTGATACATTTTGTTGCTGCCGGGGTGAATAGAAAACTTTGATAAGTGAGCCTCATCAAAGATTTTCTTCCGTAACTCCGGGTCTCGGGGTACGACGATCCGGTTCTTGAACCATAGGACGCCGTCCCCGTCCTTCCGAAAACATTTCAACTCCCCACTGTCTACACGTCTCCGCAAATGTGACATGCCCTTGTCATCCTTCTGGGCTGCCGCTATCTCTTCACGGATGGTGGGGACCAAAGCTAGGTTGTAGAGAGCTCCGTGTGGAATCATATGTAGTGGTGGTTCGCTCTCTTCCAACGGTGTGATGGTCAGATTATTGACGTGTGACTTGCGGCTTAGCGCGTCCGCCACAACGTTTGCCTTGCCCGGGTGATAATGGATCTCTATCTCGTAATCCTTTATCAGTTCTAACCATCTTCGTTGCCTCATGTTCAGCTCCTTCTGAGTGAATATGTACTTGAGGCTTTTGTGGTCGGTATATAAATGTACGAGGTTACCGAGTAGGTAGTGCCTCCACATCTTCAGTGCAAGTACCACGGCAGCGAGCTCCAAGTCGTGAGTTGGATAATTTTGCTCATGGTTCCTAAGCTGCCGTGATCCATACGCGACCACTCTTCGGTCTTGCATCAGCACACATCCGAGCCCAATGCCAGATGCATCGCAGTACACATCGAACGGTTTTGTTGTGTCTGGCTGCGCCAAAACCGGTGCTGATGTTAGGTGCTTGACTAAAGCCTTGAATGCTGCTTCACATGTTGGACTCCAAACATATTTGGTAGCCTTCTTCAGCAGCTCTGTCATTGGCTTGGCAATCTTCGAGAAGTTCGCAATGAACCTCCGATAATATCCCGCGAGTCCGAGGAAACTTCGTACCTCATGAACAGTTCTCGGGGATTTCCAATTCAGCACTTGCGTGATCTTGCTCGGGTCCACAGCGATACCCTCCGCTGAGATGATATGCCCGAGGAAAGGCACTTGCGATATCCAAAACTCGCATTTGCTGAACTTTGCGTATAACTTGTGATCCCGCAGCCGTTGCAAGACTATACGCAGATGTTTCTTGTGATCTTCCTCCGACTTGGAATATACCAGGATGTCGTCGATGAAGACCACGACAAACTTGTCCAGCTCCGGCATGAACACCGAGTTCATTAAATACATGAAGTGAGCTGGAGCATTGGTGAGGCCGAAGGACATGACCAGGTACTCATAAAGTCCATACCTTGTCGAGAAAGCTGTCTTTGGAATGTCCTCCGCCCTTATCTTAATCTGATGGTACCCGGATCTTAAATCCATCTTGGAAAAGATCTTTGCTTCGACCAACTGATCAAACAACATGTCGATCCGTGGCAACGGGTACTTGTTCTTGATGGTTACGGCATTTAATGGACGGTAGTCCACGCAAAGCCGCAACGTTTCATCCTTCTTCTTGACAAATAATGCCGAACAGCCCCATGGGGAGGAGCTCGGCCTAATAAAACCCTTCTCCAGAAGGTCCGTGAGCTGAGTCTTCAGTTCAGCCAACTCCTTGGGCGCCATCTTGTACGGCCTTCGGGATATTGGCATGGTCCCCGGTGCAAGTTCAATCTTGAACTCCACCTCTCTATCGGGTGGCATCCCCGGCAAATCGTCCGGGAATACATCCGGGAACTCTCGGACCACTGGAATGTCTTCCAATCTGATGGTGGTGGCTTGATAGACACTTGGAAGTTTTATTTCTGGACTGTCCAGAAATAATGAGTGAGAACCGTGCACCTCTGAGTTTAAGTGCACGACTCGAAGGACGGTGTCTAAAACAGCGCCGTGGCGGGTTAACCACGACATCCCTAGGATGACATCGACCTTCTGTCCCTCTAAGATAATGAGAGACGTGGGGTACACTCTACCTGCTAAGCATAATGGTGCTTTGGAGACCATTACGCTTGCTGAAATCTTCCCACCCGGTGAACAAATTAAACATGGACTATCGGTGGGTAGTATTGGCAAGCTGTGTTTAGCAATGAAAGCCTGGCTAATAAAATTATGCGTGGCGCCCGAATCAAATAGTACTATAGCGGGATGCTGGTGGAGTTGGAACATACCCGCAAGGATTGGCTCGCCCTCCGGCACGTCCTCAATGGCAAGCTGGTGGACAGTACCGGGCCTAGGGTTTGCCCGCCGCGCATTAGTAGGGTTCCGGGGTTGATTCCTCCCCGGAAACTGTGGTGCCACTCCGCCGCCTTGCCTCTCCGGGCAACTGCTCGCGAAGTGTCCTGGACGACCACACTTGTAACATGTGGCCGCTGCTGGTGGAGTACTCGGGGGACGAAAGCCCGGCATGCGTTGCGGAGGCGCAAACGCACGCGGCATCGCCCGCTGCTGCTGCTGTTGTTGCGGTGGTGCTGGCAGTGCCGGCCGGAATGCCGGTGAAGAGTACGGCCGACTGCGGAATGGCATCGACCGCTGTGGTGGCTGCCAGCGTGGACCTGATGGTGGGCGATTCACCATCCGAAACTTCTGAGAAGGACCGCCTCCTTCTCCGCTGCTCTGTGGCGCGCTTCGCTTTCGCTCTGCCGCCGCCAACTCCTTGCCGGAGTCTTCCTGAACAATCGCAGCGTCAATGATGTCGTTGAGGCTGCCGCGATTGAACATCGCCAGCTTGTCCTTCAGGAGCGGGTTAAGCCCCTGGTAAAAGTGGTCCCGCCGCTTCTCGTCCGTATCTGCGTGATACGACGCGTAGAGCGCGAGATCGTTGAACGCCCTGGAATATTCCAGTGCGTTCCGGCTCCCTTGTTGCAGGTGTAGGAACTCCTGCGTCTTCCTCTTCATCAACCCGGGCGGTATATGATAGGCCCTGAAGGCCGTCCGGAACTCCGCCCAGGTCATCGCTCGGTCGGTGGGCTGTGAAGCACAAAAGTTGGCCCACCACACGCTCGCGGATCCTTGGAGCTGCTGGACCGCGAACTGAGTCTTGCGCTGCTCGCTAATTTGGAGCAGCCCGAACTTCATCTCTATGGCGCGGAGCCAGTTGTCCGCGTCAAGTGGTTCATCCGCCCTTGAGAATACAGGGGGATGAGTCGCCAGGAAGTCGGAGTAGGAGCTCTGTTGGCGCTCCTCACGATCTTGACGTCTCTCTGGGCGAGACGTATTCGCAATTAACGTTTGCAGCAGCTCTGTGTGCTGCTGATGTGAACCCGCCATTGCCGCGACAATGTCGGCCAATGTAACCGTTGGCAGTGGCGGTGGCGGTGTTTGCTGTTGCTGTTGCTGCTGCTGTCCCGAGGAGTCCTCGGGAGGCGGTTGGGAGGTCTCTCCCCCTTGGCTAGTACCTCCAACATCAGGGTTGGCACGAGTACGCGTCATTCTGAAATTCAGCACAGCAGCAATTAGCACATGTCTTTCTCAAATTTCCATAAACAGCAGTAGGTATTGAAGCGACGCATGATTAACTTGCACAACATTCACATATATTGATAAAGCATAAACTTTATACAAGATACATTATTCTCGGATCTCCGAGAAGTCGTGCTCATGTCGTCACTACCTATACATACGCTACTGTCTACACGACATGTCACTGATTACAAAAGTTGGGTTACGCTACCCTAGCTGCCCTACTTGGCAACCGTAACCCCCTACTCGGAGTAGAACTCGACCTCCTGTGGGTCGTCCTCCTCTGGTACCTCTGCTGGTGGCTCGGGGTCTACCACCTCTTCTCCCATTCCAGGTTCTCCCATGGCTGGAAGACCCAAGACTACCGGTACGCCCAATACCGGGGGGCACGAGGTCCTGCAATGCATGCACCTCGTCCATAGCCTGGTTGTAGTCCTCTTCCCAGCCTTGTCCTTCCTCAATAGCGTCGTCCCGCTCTTGAGCAAGGTCCGCATTCTGCTGGGTTAGGGTCTGCACCAGCTCTTGCAACGCCGCGATGTCCACACGGCTCTTCTTCTTTGCCTTCTTCAGACGACGCAACTGATTGTGTTGTTCATTCAGTCGCTTGATCGTCGGAAGGAGCACATTACGGAGTGCGCTGTGAGCACCCTCGAAATGATCTCCACGGCTTGTGCTCTCCTTGAGCTTGGTGGCGAGATGCTCCGTATGAACAGCTTGGCTGTCCATCACAGCGTTTCCCGCCCTCATTTGGAGGCTGAGGTTTGCCTCCGCGGGGTTGTACCTTGGGCAATTTGGGTCCGTTGCCTCCAGGTACCTCTCTTCCCACACATGCTGAGCTCGTCCCTCCACCGGAACGAGTGCGTATGGAGTGCCCTCCATAGCCTGCACGTGTAGTTGGCAGAAACGTGACATAGTGTCACGGGCTGCCACTTGCCACATCCCTTCCGGTTGTCTTCCTCTCACCGTGACGGTGAATGGCACCCAACCGGGTGGCGTAGGCCCTGCAGGAACCTCGACATGGATCGTCCACGTCTTGTTCCCCTCTTCGCCTTCTTCCTTGGTGAAGTATTGCGGCATCTGGTTGTACCCGAAATATTGGAGCATTTGCCACAATGCTTCCGGATAGCCGCTACGGTCAGAGCAGTGGGAAACTACCCACCCGTTCTCCAACCGTTTATCTGCTGCCATCTGTAAAAATATATTTGAGAAATGTCAAATATTTATTTAAACAGTAAACCATTGAGTTATAACATAAGATATGTCATTGAACCCATAACACTTGGAAACATAGTTCAAATTTTTAAACAAATTTGACTGCTGATCTGCTGTTACCATGACAGCCCTGACCAGTTTCCATATCAATCTGATTTAGGCCAGGTTAAAGCAAAACCAGTCCTGGAGCTCAACATAAAAGTTAAAGTTAACTTCAATAGCTTTCCATAAAGTATTTGGTTGGCCTAAGATCTGTCCTGGTTCAAAAGTTATGAGATGTCAAAACTAACAGAATTTCTGGAAACAATTGGACAGCACCTCCCTGCCTTAGGTACTGATTTAATCCAAGAATCCCAGTTAATTCTTTTCCTAATCTGACAAAACTTTCTGTTACAAAGTTGTAACCCATCTCGTAATATTTCCAGAACTACCTCATTTCCTATTTTTGGATTTTTAAGCAGGAAGTTATGCTTAATTTACAGAGAGTTTACAGAGAGTCTTTGCTCTGTCCTGTTTTCTGGACAGTTTCAACTCTACTGCATTTTTCGAGTGGTTAAGGGATGAAACACCTCTGGAACTCAACAGAAAAGTTGTAAAGCTCCTCCAAAGCTTTCCAGAAATGTATCATACGACCCCAACCTCGAAAGAACTCAACCTCTAACCTCTGATTAACTTCAGCCTTGCTTCAGCTGAAAACAGAGTGCTCTGTCCCTAACATCCTATAAGTTGAAAACTTATTAGCTTTGAATATCTTGTTCAAGGGAAGGAGTTACATCAAGTTTTACTACTTTGGATTAAAACCTTCAAGTTTTTAAATGAAGTTGTTCATTTAGTTGGGTGTGACGTCGATGCGTCACCAGATTATGTCGGTACTACGTCCTCACAAAGAAAAACCTATACCGGACTTAGCCGGCTTCGTTAGTTCAGTGGCACTACTCGTCACTCGCACACGAATGCTACACGTCTACCGTTTCGTGGTCAGGCTACCTGCAGAAACTCAAACAATCATCAGACTCGGCTGCACACCGAGCCCGGAATCCATACAGTTTGTACACCCGGCCGTCATCACTCGCCCGGATGTTCTCAAGCCAAACACGCCTTGAGTTACGTGTTCACGTTTCAGACCACGTGACGGAGTCTCCCATGTTGCACCACGCACGCCAGGGACAGACGTTGCTCGAATACCCCAAACGACATGAAGAGTCGTAGAGGATATCAAAGCGGGTCGGGTTACCTGCCACCCGTGGGCTCCACCCTTCAGCTTGTGCGCACTGGTGGACAGCGCTTACGTGCACCCCCCAAGACATGAACGTCCCGAGATGCACGATTTTCCGACATAACAAATAGGTTAATAAGCCACTTTCTATATACTAATAACATCCTTATACGGGCTACTAACTCGTTCCTCACTGGATTTTTGAAAAAGAAGACCTTTGTACTGTGTTAAACCTCCAGCGAGCTCTGATACCACGCTGACACGACCCCACTGGTCCTGTCGAGCCAGGATCACGCTGAGAGGTGCTGCGTTGCACAGCACCGTATAACACACGTCAAAGGTACAAAGCGGAAGCGGAAGTTTATTACATAAACAGTTTTATGACCTGTTTACATCAAAATACGTTTAGTCCACACTCGCGGGCGTAGACTAAGCATCAAGTGCACGTTCAGCCCTCGAACGTGTCCTTGCTAGCACACACGCACACTAACTCTGCGGCGTGCACGACTCCCACTCGACGGAGTTCCCCTCCTGGGGTTCCGTCTCCTCTTCGGGAGTCCCTTCCTCATAGAACCCTGCAAAAGCTTCAAACACAAGCAGTGAGCACGAAGGCTCAGCAAGTCTGACCCGTCTCACCTAAACATGGAACTTCTACATGAGGGTAATGGGTTGCATGAGGTAAAAATCATTTGCAAGGACTCGCCTAATTAGTAGAACCTTACTTTCAAGTTTTAGCAGCAGGTTGTGGAAACCTTACGCTAAGGTACATGAGAGAGCCGCAATCAAACAAGAAACGCATTTCTCTCATGTACTTTGCCCAAAGTTGAAAAGAACTTTAGTTAGCACTAAGCTACAGCATATCATTAACAATCAATGTCCAGCCTTCAATCAGCAACATTTTAACATGTAACTAGCCTGTTCTTTCTACGTCACGGTACAGTGAACAAGTGGTACTCACTGACCGCGAGGGACGGCGATTATAATTGATTTACACCTGCAGGGTTACCCGAACAACCCGTCACGTACGCCCGTACTCGATGTTGCCTACAACAACCATCACGGACGCCGTACACGACTACCTTTCACCCGTTAGCCAAATATTGAACCGGTCCCATCGTCCCGAGCAAGAGGTCCCTGCACGCGCATCTCTGTGCCGCCAGCTGATTTACACCTCGAGCTCTCAACCTACCCTCTGAACGACGGGCAATGCCTCAACACCCAGCTACCCGAGTTACATCAGTTTCCCGGTTCCCATATAGCCGGTAGGTCTTCGGTACTGTTCTAGCTTGTTCAACAGGCCCGCACACGGCTCGGTCCTCAATCGACACAAGCGGAGCTACAGCACACAGGCCCCAAAGTCCTGCTGCCCTTACTCTCCGCTCGGTCTCATTTTCTTACCGTGTGTTTCATGTGCTATCTCTACCCGAGCAATGTGCCTCTAGCCTATTCTCGCGAGTAGTTCCAACTACTCGACTTGTACCGAATCCTACTCTATCCTGGCAATGCAGTGACTAACGAGGTTTGCAATCCTAAACCCAACCCGTGGTTTTCTTGGCTATGCAATTGGATTTCCAAACAAGACTCTAATGCACAGAACAAAGGAAACAAGTATGTGCTCAAAACAGTAAAAATTTGTAAAAAGGTTAATGCAAACCGGGGCTTGCCTTGCTGCTCTTGGTCGTAGGCTAGCTGTTCCTCCGGAGTAACGAAGTCTAGGACTTCGGGTTCCTCCTCGACCTTAGCGACTACATGATAGAAACAATACATGTATTACTTTAATGCATTTGTATTAAGTTGGAAGTTGTGAAGTCTATAACGTTTGCTAGACAGATCTAATGACTGTGAAACTTTTACTGTGGCTTGGTTACAACCTAAACAGAGACTTGGTCAAGTTTTAGTTGCAGCAAAGCTCAATTGAGCCCTCCACAATTAATTATGTCCTTGACCTTAATTAAAGGCTTTTAGGGTGTTCTAAGGATTTTTCATGAGACAAACTATGGCTTTCTGAAAACTATATTTTCAGAGGGTTCTAATGGAGTTGGTCTCACTTAATTTGGAAGTCTCTAGCTAAAGATATGAGCTAAACAATTTCAGAGAAAATTCTGAAAATGTTTCTGAACATTTTCTATTTTCTCTGGAACAGTTTTACTAGTCACACCATTAGGTGGACTAAATGAGCTCAAATGGATCTGAAATTTTTATGGTAGTTCAAGGATATTATGGTGAACATCTCAGAAAAATTTCAGGATTTTTCACCAAAGGATTCTCCAGTTAAAATTCCTAACAGTTTAAACTTTAAGGAATTAATCCTGGAGAATTAAGGAATTTCATGAAGTGAAACTTGATTTTCTAGAAAGTACTCAGAGAGCTGAATCCAGCAAAATTTGGTTCACTCAATTTGGAGCTTTCTAGCCAAAGTTATAAAGATTTGAAGTTTGAAGGAAATCTGAAAATCGGGGAAAAGTTTAAACTCGCGCGTGGGCCCAGGGGACACGCGTCGCACGCCGAGGCGACAGCACACCGCGGCCCACAAGGATTTTGCGCGCCAGCACACCCGATCCCGGCCGCAGCCGGATCCCGATTCAAAATATCGGCCGCTGACAGCTGGGGTCCACCCCCTTCTTCAACCTCGCGACACCCGCGCCCCGCCGCCGAGGGACCTCGCCGGAGAGCTCGCCGCTGGCTGCTGTACAGCTCCAAACTTCTTGATTCTGGCCGCCCCTGCCTACTTTTACTTGGGGAACAGGATCCGAGGGTCAGATGCTCATGACAACGGCCGGAGCATGGTCGGCGACGAGCCGCCATATCGGAACGACTTCGGCCATGTCGGCTGACTCTCCTAGTACCTCAGCTACTTGGGAAATCGGTCGGGGAGCATCAGTGGACCTCAGAGAAGGTCGACATGAACTCGAGGCAGCTCGGGGAAGGCCCGAAATAGGTCCTCACCGTGCGCCCGATACCCCCCGTTCGTTCCGCCATTAGTAGACCTTGAATTACGCCGGGTACAGAGGTTCTCCGGCCCAGAGTTGTGAAGGCAACTTGTGCGTTACCGTGTCTAGCTCGTGTGGGAGTGGCCTGAGGCCCTCTAATCCTTTCTAGAGCACGAATTAAACAGAATCGTACCCGAAGGTCGTTCTGCACACAGAAAGGGGAAAAGTGGAAATTCGCCGCCGGTGAGCAACCACTCGAGCTGTGGCTCGGGGATGAGCAGCACCGGTCACCTGCGCGTCCAAGGGTGCCTTGGCTCGGGCGTGACAACGCCCAGGTTGGGCTGTCCACGAGAGCCCGAGGTGCGGCGGTTTCCAGT
This sequence comes from Neostapfia colusana, assembly GCA_030760725.1. Classification (NCBI taxonomy): domain Eukaryota; kingdom Viridiplantae; phylum Streptophyta; class Magnoliopsida; order Poales; family Poaceae; genus Neostapfia; species Neostapfia colusana. Next base: position 78,357,538 of record JASWHV010000008.1, on the reverse strand, counting down.
TCCGATTTTGATCTTTCGGCACAGCCGATAGCACTCGGTTTCAATCGACTTCTAGTAATGGGGAGGATGGAGGAAGGTCTCTAGTACCTTGCTGGGACCCTGGAGTGGAAGGAGGGAGCTGCGATCGGCTTGATCGATCGGGAGCTCGAGCGGCGGTGATGGCAGTGGAAAAACGGCCGAGTATGCCGGCAGCTCGGGGAATGAATGATCGGAGCACGCCGTGGAGGGAATAAATAGCCCGGCGGCTGCTCTCCGGCTTGGGGCGCGCAGCAGGAGCTGGCGCCGGCTGCCCCCCTTCGGTGGCGCGCGCACACAGCAGACGGGAACCGACTGAACTGTGTTTCAGTCGGTTTGTATTGAGGCAGAGGCTGACATGTGGGTCCCACCCCTCCTTTTAACCTCTGAAATTTACTCCTAACAGCTGTGGTAAACAGTGAACCCTATTCTACCCTTGGCAATTCAAATCATTCACCCAAGAGCCATTTGAATTGATCAAAGTTCAAATGAGGTTTGGTTTGAATGAATTTCAGCACAAGTTCAGTTTGAAATTCAAATAAAGTTTGAATTTCTCCCCCTTAGCTCATGTCAAGATCAACTCCAAATGGAGTGAAAATTGGTGTGTGAGCTCACAAAAATGTGCTGAGTAAGAATATGCCTTCCACTTTCAAATTCATGGCATAAAAACAGTTTGAATTTGAATATGTTTTCAAACTGCCCCTTTCCTATCTATACCCAAGATGACCTCAAAAAGGTTTTGAATTTGGGTGAAACTTGGCATGGACATCCTTAGCAAAGTGTAGGAGTTTTCATATGTCCAGCCCATCTATATCACATGTGGGAAATACCACTTTTGCAATGTGTAAGTTTGTTCTCTAATGAGCATGTTGATAATTGTTACTTGCTCTTCATTTGTGTTCATCATTCTTCCTCAAATGAGGTGTGTGATGTGGTGATGAACACTGCAAATGAGTGTCAAAAACTGAGGCCCTTACATTCCTCCCCCCTTAAAAGAATCTCGTCCCGAGATTATAAGGTGAAAACGAGAGAGAGGACGGTGGAAAATTACCGAATATGCGACGTGAAAAAGTCGGGGTAGTTAGTGCGAAGGAATTCTTCGCTCTCCCATGTCGCTTCGTCCACGGAGTGATTACTCCATAGAACCTTGTAGAACCACAACGTACGGTTAGACAACATATATATAATCCTTCCTCTACCAAAATCTTTGGTAAAATAGTTTTTACTAAAATAATGATGCTCATCCCGTCCATTTCTAACTAGGTTTGCGTCCTACAGGCAACCTTGGCTCTGATACCACTTTGTCACGCCCGGTTTTCCATAAGGAACACCCGAGCGTATTCTCACATGTATGCCAGGATCAGTTGAGTCATACATGTGCCGACAATAGTTAAATATCATTATATTACATGCCAGGGTCAACGGTAACATTATATTACATCATAAGTCATAATACAATAATAAAAGTACTATCACACTAAATATTTACAGCAACGGAAGTCTAATAAAGGGTCCTCAAATCCACAGGCGTTGCCCGGGGATTTCGCCAACCTAGAACAACTCTTCGGGATCGAAGTCCTCCTCATCGAAGTCTATATCTTCATTTGCAACTGAGCAGCATATGATATCCAACAAAAGCAAGTTTGAGTACCAAAGGTACTTAGCAAGTGCAGGAAAGAATGTTATGAAGGCTAATAGCAAGGAAAGGCTAACATGGTTAAGCACTATGCATTAATCCTAAGCCTTAGCTTTGCTTAGCAACCTATCTTACTAAGTGGTAATCCCACCAACTTCATAATTATGTCATTAATGTTAGGTTACACCAACCAACAACCTCTTTCAACTCACATCCATGTTTCTCTAATCATTGGCAAGTCCAAGCCGCTCTTAACCGTGAGCACGACTGTCATGACAGTTTGGTTCTCTGCAGAGTTTGTACCTATTTACCCACAAGTAGTGATTTCATCCCATGTTGCCAGGTGGACTAAGAACCTCCCTGATATCCGTGGTTGCAAGCCACATTACACACTTCTTTTGCTGTGCGATCAGGAGATCACTACATGGCCTTTACAAAGGGTCTACCGGCAAGTACAAGCCCACTGAGGTTTCACCGCTGCAGTTCCTGGGAGTAAACCCTCCCCTGCAGAAGCCCCCTCTTGAGCTTTGCAGTTCCCAGGGCAGTCAAAAACGGACCCCCATTCCCCGCACCATCCAAACAATCATACTATGCCGGCAAACTCCTAATTAATTGGCCAAGCTGCCACATCTAAGTCTTGTGGTGGCACTGTAAAGCCGGGTTAACTGTTCCATGAACCGGTCCTTAGAATCTAAGATAGGCACTATCACTAACCCGAGTCTCGTGCACGAAGCACCATCCAAAACAACCAGCCTGTCTAGATTCTAAACACAAGGACACACACTTGTGTCTTTCATATAATCCACAAGACTAACCACATTCATGTTTCATTCATTTTCTAAGTACTAAGCATGACTAAGCATGTAAAATGATAACCAACAAATTTTAACTAAATCCCTCCATGATTTAACAAGGAATGATAAAGGAATAAAACTAGGGAAACATACTAAACTGGGTTTTATATTGAAGACATCATGCAAGTAATCTAACTAATCATCCTAGAATAGGAGCAAGGTGGTCAAGGAACACTTGCCTTTGAATGGATGTTGATTTACTTCAAAATCTTGCTCTTGAAGATTACGAAGTAGTTCTTGGATTGGTTCTATCCATGTATATGCACACAAAACAATGCCAAACATGCCATAAGAAACTTAACAATGCATTTCAATCACATATATGTTTGATTACACACATATACTACTTATTTTGTCCATATACTATTGATTTCATATCATTTCATGTGGTTTGAAATGAAAATAAGTTTCCAATTGACATCTATATCTTTTACTTTATCTTTGTTATAGAAAAATACTCATTTTCTAATTTAGTAGTGATTTTTAATAATTTCTAGAGTTTTTATATGTATATATGTTAATTTTATAATTAATTCAGTTCTGAAAATTATTTCAATTATTACTATAATCATTTTCAGAACCCATATTACTATTTTCTACATTTCAGAACCTATTTATGTATTTGGGACAGTTTCCAAAATTTTTCTTCATTATATATTATTTTTATTTATTTTTTCAGAATTTATTTAATATTTAAAATACATTTTCAACCATTTATATAATTATTCTAGACTGCAGAAATCATACATGTATAAAAATATAGAAACAGAATAATCTTATACCTTTTAATAAATTTCTAAATTTTTTTCTGAAACATATATAGTTTTTATTTTGATTTTCAGAATTACTTTGTCACTATATAATTAATTTCAGCGTCTGAAAATCATTATTTTTAGTTTCAGAATTTATATATGTCCAAAAGTGTGAAACATAATATTTTCATGCCTTATTAATATTTTCTAGAATTGGTTTATTCAATTTTGGATAATTACAGAATTAAATATGAAAATTCTAAATGATTCTGGATCAAAATGAAATAATCATAATCGTTCTAGGGTCTAAAATGTGATTATAGAACTGATATATCAATTTACATAGTGTACAGGGTCTGTTTGGATATTTTTAAATGAAATTCGTAATTTCTATTAAGTCTAGGGATGATTCCGTAAAGAACAGGTGCTATTTCATACTAATTCAAATTTCCAGGGGCCTATCTATCAAATTCCCAATGTATAGAACTATTTTAAATATGAACCGTTAGATCTAATCTGGACGGTTCTGATTTAATGAACCGAAGGGGTACGCCCCCTTCTAATCTGAACCACACGAATTAAATCCTAGGGCCCAGAAGCAACCACGTCACCCCACCCCCTTCTCCCCCACGTCCGGCGGCTGCCCGATCGCCGACGAGCGGCGGCGGTGGCTGGAGGTTTCTGTTTTCTTCATTTTCTCCACTATATCTTGATCTTTGTACACCAAATCAAAGAGGGGATCATGGGGGACTCACCTAGAGTGTTTTCGGGCACCAGAATTGGCCGGTGAGGGCTGTCGACGGCGAGCAGTGAAGAACTCCGGCGAACTTCGTCGGGTGGTTCTCCAAGCAATGACCTTCGATGATTTTTGTCGGGAATCTCTCCTGGAGTCCTTGTGATGGCGTAGGAACTGTTAAAACCGAGTGATCAGAAGAAATTCTGAAGAATTTTGAAAAGGGGCGGTTTGGCCTACCGAGTGGAATTTAGCGGTTTCTATGGAGGGTTTCGGCCGGGGTTGGGCTGGTTTTATAGAGGGGGAAGCGGCGGCGGTTGTGAGGGCGCCGGTTGCGGAGGAAGCACGAAGATTTGCTCGTGGCCGAAACATTTTGATCACATGTGATAATAGAGAGAGAGAGAGATCGGCGGTTGCTTTGGGGGAGAAGAAACCGACGGCTGGCCTTGGTTGGCAGTGAGAGAAGGAGAAGGGGACAGTTTAGCCTCATGTGATGAGAGTTTTAGGGTTGTGACAACAGGCAAGCCCCGGTTTGCATTTGAACAGTTTTATAAAGTATTTCCATTTCTAGAGATCATAGCTTTGAATTGTTTGATTGCATTAAGTCTAGTTGATAATGAAAACCAATCTGCAACACCAGAAATGTCCTAAGAGAGAAAGTGTAGAATAGCACCTCCTCGAGTGGATTTGGCTACGCTAAATGTTAGTAGGAAAGGTCCGCTAGAAGTCCAGTAGTTGGAATCTACTCGCGAGTTTAAGGCTTGGTTTATTCGGAGCGGGTCAAGAATGGAAACACTGAGGAAAGTTCACACATAAGAAATGGAGACCGGGCAGGGAGGTTTAGATGCAGCAGGCTGCAGACCGTGCGTGCATAGCCCTGCCTGTGTCGGTTAAGGCCTGTCCGTGCTTGGCCCTGTTGGACAAGTTTAAGGCTATATGGGACCCAGGAAACTGATGTACCTCAAGAGATCCACATTGGAACTTTTCTAACTGTCTTAGGCTTTCGGCGTAAAGGTAGCAGGAGGTAACTCGCTCAAGAACATATCACTGCAGGTACGTACCTTGAGGGAGCTTGCTTACTCGGGGCAGTTAGACCACGTCCTGTGTGGAAGATCTTGGGAAAGGTGGCCGCGTACAACGTCAGTCGAGGTTGCTGCCGGCAACTCGGAGTACGGGTGTACGTGTCGTGTAGTCCGGGCATATACTGATTCGAATCACCGTCGCTCGTAGTCATGTGAGCATACTTGCCCACTGCTTCTTTACATAGTAACAACTGAATGGTTTCATTTGAACTTGATAAGGCTGTGATGTAACTTGTATTGCAATCATGCTTGAATTAGAGATAGGCTAATTAAATTTTACTTCACTTTGTGCAAGGAGCATCACAACAAAGCGTTTCTTGTTGGATTGTGGAGTTGTGATGCAGTTCAGCTCAAGGTCTCTACAATGAGGCTTAAAATTTGAATGTAAAGGATCAACTGTAGGCGAGTCCTTTATGCAAAGTTAGCTAACCTATTTCATTCCGCCGTGCATGTAGAGTTTCTTGTTTAGGAGAGACGGTTCAGTCTTGCTGAGCCTATGTGCTCACGCTTGCTATATGAGTGGTTTTGCAGGTTAACATCGCTGCTAAGAAGAAGGTTGTCCGGTGAGACTCAGAGACTTCCGAGTCGTTTAACACATGGGGAAACCAGTCGCTGCTGTTGTCTTCGTGTTGCTAGCGAGAGGAGTCTGTGGCCTAGACCTCCTCTCAAGTGCTCATTAGTTAATCGATGTGAGGTGATTATAAGTCTTTTGCTGTAGCTACTTGATGTACACTATTTGCGAAGAAAAACTTGTAACTTTCCGTTATTGTTTTATGAAATACATTGTTCCTTATATGTGTGCTGTTGGGTGCCGCACAACACGGCACCACCTAATATGATTCCCGGGCGAGTGGCACGGCCCCATGATTGAACGGCGGTGTGGTCCATCTCAGGGACGGTGAATCAACTCGATATACACCTGTAGGGATACCCGAATAGCATGTCACGTACGCCCATCCGCGGAGCTTCACAGCACGCTCACTCGATGTCGTACGGAACAACCTTTCATCAAACCGCCCAAACATCGAACTGGTCGCACCGAAACATACAGGAGGTTCCCTATACGGAGCATCTCTCTATGCCCGTTAGCGGATTTCCACCTTGCTGCCCTCAACCTACACCTATAAATCGGTGTGTTCTGCCTCGACGCCCTGAGGTATAGGTTACATCATTTTCTCGGGCCACATATATTCGATATGCCTTCGGTACATTCAAACTAGATCAGCGTGGGCCGCACACGGATTGGTCCTCAATAGACACTGGCAGGGCTACACACACAAGACTTCCTCTTGCTGCATCCTAGCCTCTGCCTAGTCTCATTTTTCTTACTAAAAAATGTCTCACATCTCGAACCAATCCCGTATGTGGCGAACCCTATACTCGCGACTAGATTCCAACTACTCGACTTGTACTGAAGCCTATTTTTCATTAAGCAAAGCATGTTCTGCTCGAGGACTTAGACACTATCCCACTCTCTTTAGGAGATTCTTGTTTTGCAATTAGAGTTTCAATCATCCTACACGTAATGCACATTCATACTTCAAACTAAGTGAATAAAAAGCAAAACATTGATAAAATTTGTTAAATGCAAACCAAGACTTGCCTTGTTGCTGCTGGTTAGGCGTTAGTGTGCCCTCCGGTGGTATGAAGTCCAGTATCTCCGGGGTTTCCTCGCGTTCAGCGACTACACATAATTAAATTAACGATATGTCAAACTAAATGCAAATATGTTGAATTTAGCATATAAAGACCATAACTATAGCTAGACATCCCTTTTGCCCCTGAAATTTATACTGTTGCTTGGTACAAACCTACCCAAAGATTTGGCCAAATTTCATTTGAAACAAAGCTCATTTGAGCCCTGCACAAATAAAAGTCTAAATGGCCATTACTAGAGATTCCATGGATTTCCAGGGATTTTCATGGATCAAACCATTGCTTTCTGGAAACCAGAGTTTGAGATGGTTCTAATGGAGTTGGTTTTATGTAATTTGAAGAATCCTAGAGAATGTTATGCCCTAAACAATATTTGAGAAAATTCTGAAAAATGTTTTTGTACATTTTTCTATTTTCTCAGGGCAGTTCACTTAATCACACCATTAGGTGGACTAAATGAACTCGGATGGATCTGAAATTTGGCATGAGAGTCAAGGATATTACATTTAACATCCTAGCCGAATTTGAGAGTTTTCCGCAAAGTGGATCTCCAGGGAAAATTCCCAAAAGTTTAAAATTTAGAGAATTAATTCTGCAAAAATAAATACTTTCAAAGTACGAAACCTGTATGCTGGAAAGTACTCAGAGAGCTGAATCCAACAAAATTTGGACAATTCTACAAAAGTTATGAATTTCTAAAGCTTGGCCTGATTCCTGATTTATTTTCCTAAAGAAAATCCTTTCCCGCGCCTAAACAGAGACTGACAGCGGGCCCCGCACGTTTAATTTAAACTAACCCACGCGCGCTTAGCTCTGTGACTGATGGGTGGGACTGGGGCTTTCGACTTCCTCGCGACGCCGCCGCCCCGAGCCGCCGGAGCTTCGGCGAGGTCGGCGTTCCAGGCGACCTAGCTCACAGGCGACGGTGAAACTCGCTGTCCCGACCTAACATTGGATGCTGAACACGATGGACACCTCGCTATCACCGGCTAACCGCCGTAGCTCGCCGGTGACGAGCACTATGCCACTGTGCCTCATCAGCAACGTGTTCCCATCATTCCGACCACCCCCTTCGCGCGCTAATCGCGTCACCACATTCAGGGCAGCCTCGGCAAGCTCGGCATGACCTTGGTTTGGACCCAAATAGCCGGCAAACCGGACCTCATCGGCGACCCCTCTTGCGCCGAACTGTTCCGCGGTGAAACTAGGGTTCCGCTGGGTCTTTCTCGCCGGTTCTTGATCGAGGAGAAGCGCAAGGACCTCTAGAACGTGTGTGGGCTGCAGCTCGAGCGGTGGTTGCCTCTGTGAAACGAATTTCGCCGTTGACCAATCGCTAACCCTAATACACACCGTGGAGTGAATTGACAATTACTCACTCTACACCGCATGAAATGGCATACGGTCTTCTCCTACAGATTCAGAACAAGCAGGCGCACTTTTTCTTCTCTGGTGGTGGTGCGTGAAGCAGCCAGGATCGGCCGGTCGCCGGTGATCAGAGAGCGGCGGCGATGAGTTCAGTTGCGGGAGCCACGAGTGGTGTGCGTGCGAGTCGGTTCAGCTCGGGCACGACAAAAACGGATGAGCTGTGTATCGTGCTGGAGTTGTGACTCGATGTTTTCACTGTGCGGTGGCTTTTCCTTCGGCGAGCTGGCTGCACTTGGCGCTGCTGCGCTCACTCGCGAGGAACCGAGTCGGTTCAGTGAAAACCAGCCTCTGTCAAGTGAGTCCCTCCCCCTTTAATTCTTATTAATTGCGTTCACTGATATTTCCATCATCTACTCACAATTAAATGGTAGACTTCACTCCTAAGTCATGAGTTGAATTTGAATTCCTCAAATTTGAACTGGGTTAGCTAAATTTAGTTCACAATTGAATTTGAATTTCAAATTCAGTTTTGAGTTAATTCAAATATAGCTCCCGGCAAGATGAACTCCAATGAGGATGGAAATTGGTGGAGTAACTCAGAAAAATGTGCTGAGTAAGAATATGAATCCATATTTTGAATTTAGAGGATGAAAGTAGCTTAAATTTGAATTTGCATTCAAATTAGCCCTTTTTACCATTTGATGCAAAAATGCCTCAAAAAGGAGTGGATTGGCATGAAACTTGGCATGAGCATTCCTAAGAATGTCTAGGGCCTAATTGTGAGCTCAGCCGCTCATGTTTACATGTATAAGTTCCATTTTTGAATTTTTAATATTTTCCTTAATTATCCTCTTGATGGTGATTACTTGCTCTTAACATGTGTTCATGAGCTCTCCACAAGATGAGCTGTGGTGTGGTGCTGTGACGAACACTCTAGCACATAAAATCTTGGGCTTTTACATCCCTCCCCCCTTAAAAAAATCTTGTCCCAAGATTACAAAAAGAAGAGACGAAGATGTAAGAGGAATTATCCGTGATGAGACGCCATGAAATCCGGGTAGTTTGAGCGATGGAAATCTTCACTCTCCCACGTCGCTTCCTCAGCGGTGTGGTTGCTCCACAAGATCTTGTAGAAACACAGCGTTCAGTTACGCGTGATCGGAGCCTTCTCATTAATAATTTCCAGCCGATATTCAGCATAGGTCAAATCCGGTTGCAACTCATCAATGTCTTCAGTGGGAACAGCAGCTGTATACTTTAGACATTTCCGGAGTTTTGAAACATGGAAAACGTCGTGAACACCAGCGAGAGATGCCGGTAGTTCCAGTTTATACGCCACTGGTCCGCACTTCTCGGTGATGGCGCAGGGTCCAATAAATCGGGGAGCGAATTTCCCCTCCACGCCGAATTGGTGGACGCCTCTCATCGGAGACACACGGAGGTAAACTTGTTCCCCGACGTCGAAGTGCAGCAGCCTACCGCCTCTTATCAATGTAACTCTTCTGTCGGGATTGGGTGGCCTTCAAGTTTGCCTGAATTACCCGAACTCGCTCTTCGGCGTCATTCACTAAATCGATCCCAAACGTGACCCTTTCACCGGACTCGCACCAGTTCAATGGGGTGCGGCATTTGCGATCATCCCAAATACTACCGTGGTGGATGGCACACTCTCTCAGCATGTCTTCTAACACTTAAATCACCCTCTCAGTTTGCCCATCTGTCTGAGGGTGATAGGCGGAGCTTCTAATCAGTTTGGTACCCAAAGCAGCGTTGAACTGCTCCCAGAAACGAGCCACAAACAGTGCCCCTCGATCTGAGATTATGGCCTTGGGTACCCCGTGCAAGCATAAATTCTTGCAATGTACAACTCTGCATACCTGCTGGCATGGAAATGTGTATGTACGGAAATGAATTGAGCCGACTTGGTTAACCGGTCAACGATTACCCCAATGGAATCATGCTTGTTAAAAGTAATGGGTAATCCCACAATGGAATCCATGCTCACATCTTCTAACTTCCATGCTGGAATTTTCAGGGGTTGCAACAGCCCTGATTTTCTCATGTGATCCGCCTTCACTCGTCTACACGTATCACACTCAGATTTGTGTTTTGCAATTTCCTGCTTCATCCGTCCACCAAAATTTATGCTTCAAATATTATTACATTTTGTTGCTGCCAGGATGAATGGAGAACTTAGACAAGTGAGCTTCATCAAGAATCTTCTTTCTCAGCTCCATATCCCGGGGTACGACTATGCGGTCATTGAACCATAGCGTCCCTTTCTCATCCTTTCAGAAACATTTTATATCACCACTGTCTAACCACTTCCGTAGATGTGCCATGCCCTTGTCAATTTTCTGAGCTACAATAATATCCTCCGTAATGGTAGGGATGAGAGCAAGGTTGTGGAGTGATCCATATGGAACCAAGTATAAACTCGGTTCTTCCTCTTCCATCGGTGTTGTGGGGACCACCCCGTGGTTCACCCACTCCGGGATCGCAGAGGGTGGTACCGTGCGATGCGGCACCCAACAGCACACAAGAAAAGAATATGAACAACACACAAACTTTTATTTTACATAAAACAGCGGAAGTCTTTTACAAAATGTAATTATACAATGGAAGTATTCTTTATAACTCTTCTCTCATCCCAACTAAAAAAAAGTGCAGCCGTGCAGCCCGGGGACGCTACACACTAGCAACATACAAACGGAGATCACGGCGGCGTGCAGGTCTCCAGCTCGGCCATGTACCCCAATGGGGGAATGGTCTCGTCCTCAGACCCTTCCTCATAACTCTCACCTGCACACAGCTCAAATATTGCAACCGTGAGCACGATGGCTCAGCAAGGCTTAACCGACTCATAATCATGAAACTCTACATGCAGGGATTAGTAATATTAGAAAATGACATTTGTGATAAAGACACACCTACATGTTAATCCTTAATTTCAGTTTTATAGCAGCCGATTAATGTGCCTTAGGCAGCCCTCACATCAGAAGTCCACAATCAAACAAGAAACACTTTCCTCCGATGTGGTGATGTCCAAAGTGGAAGATAAACATAATGTGCTCTACATCTACAGCATACATGGTTTCAATCCATTAATAGTGCAATGCAGCATATTCATTTGGCTTCTTTCACTTCTTACTACATCACAGAATAGTGAACAAGCGGTACTCTAATAACCGCAAGGGACGGTGATTGCAATCATGAGACACCCGGACAACACGTCAAATACACCCACTTTCAGAAGTGTGGTGCTTCACACCTTCCTACTCTGTTGTATGAAACAATCTTTTAAAGGAAACCCAAATGCCGAATCGGTCCATCCATAACGTGCAGGAGGTCCCCGCGTGGAGCGTGACTGTGCCCACGGGCAGATTTACACCTTGCTACCCTCAACCGACTCCTATAAAACGGTTGGATAATCCTCGGCACCCAGGTTAACCAATTACATCGGTTTCCTGCTTATGCCAGTATGCCATCCGATACTGTTTGAAACTTGTCCATCAGGCCCGCACACGACTCGGTCCTCAATCGGCACCAACAGGGCTACGCACATGAGACCTCCGCTCACTGCATCCTATCCCCCCTGCTGGGTCTCAGTTTCACATTCTTAAGCCATTCTCTACTATTTTCCACCCCGTGTGATAAAATCTGACCTCGCGAGTAGATTACAACTACTTGACTTCTACTGAGATCCTAAGAACATTAGCATGGCATTCTCTACTCGTCGAGTTTGTAAACTACCCAACCCCACATAGAATTTAAAGTCATGCAAGCGGGGATTCAAACACCTTAACTCTAATGCAACCATTCAACCTAGACATAGGCAATACAAATGAAAACTTTGCAAAAGGTAAATAAATGCAAACCAGGGCTTGCCTGGTAGCGAGTCAAAAGGAAAGTTAGCATCTGGTGGGAGGACGTCCAATGGCTCCGGCGTATCCTCAACTTCGGTCACTATATGAAATGTAGCAAAACATATGTATAAGTGCTAGTGTTATATAAGAGATGAACTCCTATTACTAGCTACTGCTGTTTATGTTTAATTTGACTTGGGATTTTTTCAGTGGATACTAGACTCTATAAGTATGATCTGAGCAAAATTTGGAGAACTTCCATTGGACCTTGTGGTCTCCAAAATTCCTACAAGTCCAAAGCTTCTCTGAATTTTGATCCCAAATCTGAAGTTTTGACATGGCTAACAGTGGAACATCTAACTAGAGTAGGTCTCTATGGTTCTAACAATTTTTTTAACATTTTTGGAGCTACCTACAGGCAGAAATGAATTTTTGAAGTTGGACGGGATTGCTGAAAAGTTTCTGTTTAAAATTTGAATTTCCAAATAAAGGCTGAACTTTGGAAGACAAATTAGCCGAGCAAATGAACTCCAATGAAGCTCAAATTTTTACAGGAGATCACTAATATTATGAAGAATCTTCTGGCCAAATTTGAGGAAATTCCATAACAGGGATCTTCCGGAATTAATTCCCAAAATTTTTAAATTTGATGATTTTTGGAGAAAATTCAAGAGATCTTCAGATCAAATTCTTTGCATTTCTGTCAAGTACTGACTGAGAGGAATCTAACAAAATTTGTCGCACTAATTTTGGAGCTTTCTACTCAGAGTAATGGGTTTTTCAAGTTTGAACAACTTTCTGTTTGAATTTTACACAGAACACTCAAATGTGGGACCCCCTCGTCAGGTCTTTCTTAAACCTCGAGTCAGATTCCCCGCGCACACAGCGCGCGTCGTTCTCTCTCGTTTCTCAACCAAATCGGCTCCGGTTTTGACCTACACGACTGTTGGAACGTGGCGCAGCTGCCGGGGAAGGTCGGCATGTCGGCGGAAACAGGTCGGCATGTCGGCGGCGCTCGGCGGCACGGCATCGACGCGTTCCGGTGTGTCCCAAGATGATTTAAACCGCACAAGCTGCCATACAGCATCCCTAGAGCGCGTGGAACATGGAACGCATGTCAATCCTTGCAGCAAACGGCGGGAAAAAGGGGTTCACCGGAGGACCGACACGTTTTTGCCGCCGGCGGCGAATTCTCGTTGCCCGGGGCGTGGGATGGATGGTTTGCTTCGGTATTCAGTGTGGGAGGGCGATATGGTCCAAGGTTTCTTTGGTTTGAACCAAAGGAAGAACAATCAACCCGTTTGGATGAATTTCCCGATTTGCTCACGCTCGGTTCTTCACGTTCGCCGGCGCCAAAATATAAATTCCATCAAGCCGGCAGTGGGGACGAGCAAGGAGAGGTCGGGAGCATGATCTACACACCATGGCGCACCTTAGGGGGGTGTTGGTCGTGCAGGAGAGGCGCTGGACCGTCTGGAAGACGAGGAGCAGTGAGGCGACGTCGGCTCTGTTTTGCCGGAGGAGAAAATGGTTGGCACCGATCGGAGAAGGCCGGGCACGAGCTGAGGAGTTGTGGAACACGTCGAGGAGAGGACGGAACATCTCTTAAAGGGATCAACCGGCGCTAGGTAGGGGCTGGATCCTGCTGAACAACGATCACAAAGGTGGTGGGGTGTTTTTCTTCGGTTAGCGCTGGAGCACGGAGGAAAACTTCGGTGTATCGTGGAGACAGAGAGTAGAATTTTATTTGGGCAGCTGCTGTGGATAGCCATCAACCATGCACGATGTTCTACCTTCGGGAGCAAGTCTTTGCATGCTTCTCGGTGGAGGCAGGGCACAGCTCTGTGGCTGCCCTGGTGTGCAACTCGCACAGAATCAACTTTGCCACTGTAGTTCATGTGTCACTGCCATGTGGGTGCCACCCCACCTAATAGCTCTGATATTTTTCCTCCAAATTAAACCCTTTGCTTCCTGCCAAAGTCATGGTTTGAAATGTTGAATTCAACTGAATTCATTTGAATTCTAGTGTGGAGTTTGAACTGAGTTAGGTTATTTGAATTTGAATTGGAATTTGAATCTTCCCTTTGCATTATTCAAAAAGCATAGCAAACCACATTCAAATAAATCTGAATTTTTGTATGGATGCTAATTAAAATGTGGAGAACACATTTGTGGAACTAACTTTGCAAGTTGAGGAAGTTAAGATTTGAAACTCAAATTTAAATTCAGATTCAAGTGCTTCCTCTTTTAATCCCAAACAAATAGTAGAAACCCTTCGAATGAGCTGAAATTTGAGAGTCCTAATATTTGGATTATGAAGACCGAAGTTATGAATTTAGATCTCCATTTTTGGAAGTTTTCGGGAAGTTTGAATCATCACTTTGAACTCACACCGTTATAATTCAAAGTTTTGGTTCCCCCCCATTTTTCCTAAGTATAAATGTGCTGAATTTCTTGCTACCATTTTTGGGGATTTTACAGGTGTAACGGTAAGGTTATGGATCTGTGATTTCTGACTCAGCGCGTCGGCAACCACATTCGCCTTGCTGGGGTGGTAATGAATCTCGATCTCATAGTCTTTGATTAATTCTAACCACCTCCTTTGTCTCATATTCAGCTCCTTCTGGGTGAAGATATATTTTAAGATCTTGTGGTGGGTGTAGAGATGCACCAAATTTCCAAGAAGATAGTGCCTCCATATTTTCAGCACCAATACCACAGCAGCGAGCTCAAGATCATGAGTCGGATAGTGCTGCTCATGGTTTCAAAGTTGGCGTGAGCCATACACGACCACCCGTCCTTCTTGCATAAATACGCAGCCAAGCCCGATACCGGACGCATCACAATATATATCGAAAGGCTTGGTCGTATCCGGCTGAGATAAGACCGGGGCTGTTTTGAGATGCTTCACCAATGTTTGAAACGCTTCGTCACATGCTGAGTTCCAAACATATTTCGTTCCCTTCTTCAATAATTCAGTCATCGGCTTAGCAAGCATGGAGAAGCTTGGGATAAACCTCCGGTAATATCCCGCTAAACCGAGGAAGCTTCTGAGTTCATGGACAGAAGTGGGGGCTTTCCATTTCAGCACTTGTTTAATTTTGCTTGGGTCAACCGCAATGCCTTCCTCTGAGATGATATGTCCCAAAAATGGCACTTGGTTGATCCAAAACTCGCATTTGCTGAACTTGGCATAGAGTTTATGGTCCTGCAACCGTTGAAGGACGATACGTAAGTGTTCGGCGTTTCTTCTTCCGTCTTGGAGTAAACCAAGATGTCATCAATGAACACCACCACGAAATTGTCCAACTCCGGCATGAATACCGAGTTCATGAGGTACATGAAATGTGCCGAGGCATTGGTGAGACCAAAAGACATGACGAGAATTCATATAATCCATATCTTGTTGAGAATGCCATCTTTGGGATATCCTCCGCCCGGATCTTTATTTGATGATACCAGGAGCGAAGGTCCATATTTGAAAACACACTTGCACCCACAAGTTGATCAAACAGGATATCAATGCAAGAAAGTGGAGATTTGTTCTTGATGTTGACGGCGTTGAGCGGTCGGTAATCCGCACACGACCTCGAGGTTTCATCTTTCTTCTTGACGAACAGCGCCGAGCATCCCCATGGCGAGGAACTCAGTCTAATGAAAACCCTTTCTCAACAAGTCATTGAGCTGTTGCTTCAACTCAGCCAGCTCATTAGGAGCCATCTTATACGGTCTACGCAATATTGGTGTTGTCCCGGGTGCCAGTTCAATCTTGAACTCAAAATCCCATTCAGGTGGCATACCCGGAAGATCATCCGGGAACACATCGGGGTATTCTTGGACTATGGGGATGTCCTCTAACTTGTGAGCTTCAGTATTATAAGCTGCTGAAACTTCCGGGACAGGGTTGTCTAATACGAGTGATTGCGGACGGTGAAGTGGAGAATTGAGGTGAACCGTCTGTGATAAAGTTTCCAGGACAGCGTCATGATAACTTAGCCATGACATTCCTAAGATTGCATCAATCTTCTTCCCCTCAAGAATAAACGTAGTAGTGGGATATATTCTCCCACCCAAGCACAGTGGTGCTTTTGGAGTCACCACATTTGCTGAAATCTTCCCACCCGGTGAGCAAATCATATAAGAGCACTCTGTTGGAAAGACTTGCAGTTGATGCTTAACCACATATGATGCACTTATGAAGTTGTGGGTTGCACCAGAATCAAGTAAAATGATGATTGCACGATCATTGAGAGTGAACGTACCCGCCAGCATGTTCTCTCCTTCGGGGTTGTCCTCATTGTCGAGGTAACGAACGCCCCTGGGTCGCTGACCTCCCTTCTTAACCGGTGGTCGGCCTCAAGCACCGCCGTTATATTGTGCTTGCCCACTGCTTTGCTGCCCCTGTGGACAGTACTTCGAGAAATGACCTACCTGGCCACTTGTATAGCATGTGTAGCGAGGCGGTCCTCCGCTGACCGGCGGACAGAATTCCGAGGCGCGTTGTGGCTGTGTAAACGCCCGGGGTACCATCTGCTGCTGTTGCGGTCACGGTGTTGGCATCGGCGGTCAGAACGGGGCTGGTTGATAAGGACAACCCCAAAATTATTGAGGTCGTGCTGCTGGATGCCACTGCTGACTGGATGGTGTCCGATACACCATTCGGTATTCTTGATGAGCTCCACCCCCGCTGTTCAGTGGAGCGCTGCACTTCCTCTGCTCAGCTGCAAATTCCCGCTGAGCATCCTATTAAAGAATCACGGCATTGACGAGGTCGTTGATGGTGCCGCGATTGCATTGCGCGAGGTGAGTCTTCATCTCGGTATTTAAACCCCGATAGAACTGCTCGAGCTTCCTCTCCTCGGTGGAGATGTATTCCAACGCATACTGCACAAGATGGTTGAACATGAGGGAGTACTCATTGGCACTCCTCCCGCCTTGCTTCAGCTCCGAAAATTCTTGGAACTTCCTCTTCATCATACCGGGAGGTATGTGATATGCGCGAACGCCTCCCGGAATTCTGCCCATGCCACGGCGTGGCCAGCAGGTAGTGAGGCAAGATAATTTGCCCACCATGCACCAGTGGCACCATGATGCTGCTGCGCCGCGAAGAGAGTCTTCTGCCGCTCCGTGCATTGGAGCATCCCAAAATTGGACTCGATCGTCCGCAGCCAGTTATCGCCTCCAGTGCTTCCACCGCTTCGGTGAACACCGGAGGATGCGTACTCATGAAATCCGTGTACATAGTGATGTGGGGCTCACGAGGCCCCCTCTCTTGACGCGTCCCTGCATAGGACGTATTCTGTACAATCGTGCGGAGCAGCTCGATCTGCTCCTCACGAGAGCCCACCAGCGCCAAGATCACATCCGCAAGTGTAAGCAGAGGCGGCGGTGGTGGTTGTTGCTGCAGGGTGTTGTCGTAGGCATGTGGCTGAGAGTCATCACCCCCTTGCTGACTGGGGCCCCCGACCTCGTGCGTGGCCCGGGTATGAATCATTTGCAACCATAACGACAATAACATTAGCCCCATAGCATACTCCATGTAGTCCATAAACTATCGGCATCGCTCACTGGTATTCATGACGTTTTCCATGTTTCCCAACTCCGGAAATGTCTGAAGTATACGGCTACGGTTCCCACCAAAGACACTGGCGAGCTACAACCGGATTTGACTTATGCTGAATATCCTATGGCGATTATTGATGAGAAGGCTCGGACCACGCATAACCGAACGCCGTGGTTCTACAAAATATTGTGGAGCAACCACACCTCTGAGGAAGCGACGTGGGAGAGCGAGGAGTTCCTTCGCTCAAACTACCCGGACTTCATGGCATCTTATCGCTGGTAATTCCTCTTACATCTTCGTCTCTTCTTTTGTAATCTCGGGACAAGATTCTTTTAAGGGGGGAGGGATGTGAAAGTCCAGGAAATTACTTGCTAGAGTGTTCATCACATCCCCACACCACAGCTAATTTTGTGGATAACCCATGAACACATGTGAAGAGCAAGTAAACACCATCAAGAGGGCGCTTAGAGGAAAAGCCCATAACTCCAAAAAGTAGGAACTCATACCCATAAACATGAGGCTGAGCTCACCCCTAGACCCTAAATATTTTGGGGAAGGCTCAGGCTACGTTTCAAGCAAATTCAAATCATTTTGAGCCACTTTTGGAGACATTTGCAAAAAGTGCTAATTTGAATGCAAATTCAAATTTCAGCTACTTTCATCACTTGGATTCAAAAGTTGACTTCATATTCAAACTCAGCACATTTTTCCGAGTTAGTCCACCAATTTTCATCCTCATTGGAGTTCATCTTGCCGGGAGCTAAATTTGCATTAATTCAAAACTGAATTTGAATTTCAAATTCAAATGTGAATCAAATTTAGCCAAACCAACTTCTATTGGAGGAAATCAAATTCAACTCATGACTTGGTGGCCAAGTCTATCATTGAAGAGTGAGTAGCTGGGATATTTGCAGCAAGAAATGGCAAAGAATTAGAGGGGAGAGTGTGGGACCCACTGGTCAGTGACTGAGAGAAGAGAGAACCGACTCCAACCGAGTGCAGCTCGCGGGCGACCGTCGACCGAGCACAGAGGCCGCCAGCACAATCTGTTAATTCCACCTCACGGTGAAAACCTCGGCTCAAAGTCCAGCACATGAGCTGCTCAGCCCGTTCTCTTCATTCCCGAGTGAAACCAGCTCACCCCGTGCCATGCGTTGCTCCCGCTCACTAGTCTTTTTTTGCCGCTCTCTGATCACTGGCGACCAGCCGATCCCGGATTTTTCACGCACCACCACCAGAGAAGAAAAGGTGCGCTTTCTTGTGCTGAAGCTGTAGAAGAAAGCCGTGCTCCATTTCATGCGGTGTAGAGCGAGAATTTTTAGTTTCTTTTCTCGAAGTGTGTTTGCGTTAGAATCCGGTCGACGGCAAAATTTGTTGCACAGAGGCAACCGCCGGTCGAGCTGCAGCTCACACACGCTATAGGACACCTAGCACACCTCCTCGATCAGTTAGCAACCAGTTCCATGCACTAGGATCCTAGTTCCGTGAGAATTTCGTGCCGGCGGCCGAAAACAGAGCACCTCGCCAGTGAGGTCCTAGTTGCAGCCGTTTTCACGAGGATCAGTACTCATATTCATGATCAGCAAGTCTCAGTGGAGCTCTACGAGCAAACTGCGTCGAAAAAGGTGTAGCAAACACCGAGTTCGACGCTGATGAGCTCCCAGCCGCTGTGACCATCGCGAGGACTGTTCCGGCCATCTCCGAGTTCCCGTGAGTGCACCAACGTGTTCCTCGGGCTAAGATGTGCACAGGTGGCGAGTTTTATCGAAGGTCGGGCAGTAGAACGACCGGTAGCGAGCACTCCGGCGAGGCACCGCCGCGGTTATCGCGGGTAGCGCGAGGTAGACGCAAGGGTGCGGGCCCCGCATGGCAGTGAGAGGAAACCGGGCCTGGGATCCGCTGTGGCTCCAGGATCTCATGCGGCTACGCGGGAAATTAAGAGGACCAACATATGGCTTCGTTGTCAGGCCGACACGTAGCCCTAGGGCCTACGTGCAGTGTTTAAACATTTCTAAGATTTTTCAGATTTTTGTTCAAAATTCAACTAGCCATAACTTTTGCTAGGTAGCTTCAAAATGAGTGAACCAAATTTTGTTGGATTCAGATCTTCGAGTACTATCCAGCAAAATAGGTTTCAGCTCATGAAACTTATTCTTTTTGCGGAATTAATTCCCTAATACGAAACTGTTGGGAATTTTATCTGGAGAATTCTTTCATGAAAAATTCTGAAATTCGGCTAGGATGTTCATTTGAAATTCCTGGAGTCACAGGAAAAATTTCAGATCCATCCGAGTTAATTTAGCCCCCCTAATGGTGTGATTAAGTGAACTGCCCTGAGAAAATAGAAAAATGTAAAGAAACATTTTTCAGATTTTCTCAAATCTTGATTAGGGCATAACTTTCTCTAGAATTCTTCAAATGACATAAAACAAACTTCAGTAGAACCATCTCAAAATCTAGTTTCCAGAAAAAAGTAATGGTTTGATTCATGAAAACCCCTGGAAATCCATAGAAGCTCTAGTATTGACCATTTAGACTTTTATTTGTGCAGAGCTCAAATGAGCTTGGGTTCAAATGAAATTTGGTCAAGTCTTTGGTTAGGTCCTTACTAAGTCACCAAAAAAATTTCAGAGCCAAAGGGGAGGTCTAGCTAGAGTTATGGTCTTTTATATACTAAATTCCACACATTGCATTTAAATTGACATATCGAGTGAATTGATTACGTGTAGTCGCTGAAGGCGAAGAGACCGTGGAGGTTCTGGACTTTCTGCTTCTGGAGGAAACACTAACACCTGACCAGTAGCAACAAGGCATGCCCCGGTTTGCATTGAACAAGTTTTCAAAGTTTTGCTTTATATACACTTAGTGTGAAGTATATGTGTGCATTAGGTGTAGGATGGATGAAACCCCAAATGCATAACCAGATCATGCCAACAAGAGTGAGGGTAGTGTCTAAGTCCTCGAGTAGTTTATGCTATGCTTAATGTGTATAGACTTCGGTACAAGTCGAGTAGTTGGAATCTACTCGCGAGTATAGGATTCGGGACACACGGAATGTGTTCGAGTTGTGAGAAAATTTTAATAAGAATAAATGGAGACTAGACAGGGGCTAGAACGCAGCAAGAAGAAGTCTCGTGTGCGTAGCCCTGTCCGTGTCGATTGAGGACCGATCCTTGTGCGGCCCCGCTGAACAAGTTTGAATGTACTTAAGGCATATCGGATATATGGGCTCTGATAAACTGATGTAACCTATGCCTCCGGGCGTCGAGGCATAGCTGTGACGCCCCTATCCCGAGAGGTAAAACTTCTCGGAACCGAGACTGATGCGTATGTGTGCCTAGGATGTTCATCACACATACACATATAATCCAGAAACTGAATTCAGAGTATATATAACCACGAATGAATAGATTCAAGTACTTTATTACATCAATCTTTGTTGCAGCGGAAGTCTTATCTTAGCAGCGGAAGTCTTATTCTAGCAACGGAAGTCTTCTAAACTATAGCGGAAGCAAACTAAGCAGCAGCGGCTCCATCTCTACTCCACAGGCAAGGTTGAGGGTAGATTACACGCCTAATACTCCACGTGGTCTTCATAGTACTCCTCTCCTGTTGCTGATGATGTATGATAATGCAAGGGTGAGTACATGACGTTCTCAGCAAGTGCGGAAAGTATGACATGTAGCTTACAACAAGGAAGGTATAAAAAGGCTCATTGCAGAAAGCAAAGTTTATTTCACAAAACATGATAAAATAGCAACTAGCTTTAAGTGAATGTAATCCCAACATGTATTTAAACATTATCATACCTCCATCATGATTCACCACTTTTCATATCTCATCCGAACATTTGTCTTTCTCAACTTTTCACATGCTCATGAATACCATCTTGTATTCACTACCATCTCATCTCATATTCAATTCCATCTCATAACCGAGATCAAATCTCATTGACATGACTCAACAGTCATGCAACCAATCTCATTACCCGGACTAAACAGTCCCAAAAAACCAAATCCAAAGACCAAACCATCACCAAACCAATAACCAAACCAAATACCGTCCCAATAACCATCCCATCTAATCATGGAAGTTGTCCAGGCGCTTGTGACCGAAAGCTCGGCTATCATGATAGTTTTATACCCTGCAGAGTTTGCACCACTTTACCCACAAGTTTGTGATTTCATCACCCGTCGGCGACTGCAGAACCTCCATTATACCAGTACACAACCGTCGGTGTATGGCCAAGAGATCACAAAATAGCCTTTACAAAGGGGCTACTAGATGTATGAACTCACTAAGGTTTCACCAGCAGGCTAGAATCTCCAATTCTCCCACCTACGGGCCCCCTCTTATGCCATGCAGTTCACAGGGCAGTCCCCACTCGACTCCCATTCCCCGCGCCTTCCACGGTCCATAACAATCTAGCAACTTACCTAATTACACTACAGGAAAAATGATCATTGACGACGGCCAAATTTATTGTCGACGAGGCCGTCGTCTTTAATTTTATTGACGACGGCTTTGTCTAGCCGTCGTCAATAACACAGTTATTGACGACAGCTGAACGAGTACCATCGTCAATAAATAATTGACGACGGTGCCGTCATCTTTAACTTAATTCGGGTCCACCCAAGGAGTTATTGATGACGGTGACCTAGAACCGTCGTCAATAACACAGTTATTGACGACAGCTGACCGTCGTCAATAAATTGTTGACGATGGTGCCCGTCGTCTTTAACTTTTATTGACGACGGTGACCAGGCACTGTCGTCAATAACGGGACATATAACCCGTACGCGAGCCGGGAGGCGGCCAGTGCCGCCTCTGACTCGCGCCGAACTCTCGTCGCCGCCGCCCTCCCCGCTGGTCCCCGCCGCCGCCGCCGCCCGAGGTAAGCCCCCTACCCCTCCGGCCTATCTCCCCCGCTTTAAGAGAGTTATGCCGCGTGGATTGCTCTCCCTTTGCTTGGCGGTACTTCTCTAGCCAATGACCCAGTGGACTATCTATGTCAAGATTGACCGAGAGGGGTTCAAAATCATTTAATTTGACAGCCCTCTTGACTGTTTTTTTATTACCCAATTTGCCGTGATCAGGTGTTTGAAGTGAGTCGGGTTTTCGCACTCTGTGCGATTCGGTTGTCGGAGTCTTAGGTGATTCATCATTTCTTGAAGCATGCTGAAGTCTAGGAGACCGCCTAACATGCGCACCATGGGTGCGTGTGGCTTGGTTTTTGTTGGCCAGCACCTTCCTCCTCAGTGACCCCCCTTGTGAACCGCTCCTTGGAATAGAGCTCTGAGACGCGTCAGATTGAAGAGCATCTAGGTGGGTGAAGACAAAACATTAAAACATACACACATATCTGCCCATTTGCACTAGCAACTGGTCCACAATATGCAAAACTTGTAAGGAGCAGAACGGATTTATGTTTTGGGATCAACACCGAACTTGAAACTCAACACAAGAAAATATAAGAGGGAAGTTTCATAAATCACCTGATTTCTGTGACCTATGGATTCCAAGCTGCCGTTCAACCCTTGATGCCTCATGAACCATGGCAGATTCCAAACTTAGTGTAACATCATACTCAAACTGAATAAGGTTTGCTTCTGTTTCGAAATCCAGCCCA
Source organism: Neostapfia colusana (assembly GCA_030760725.1). Taxonomy (NCBI): domain Eukaryota; kingdom Viridiplantae; phylum Streptophyta; class Magnoliopsida; order Poales; family Poaceae; genus Neostapfia; species Neostapfia colusana. The sequence goes on along the minus strand of JASWHV010000008.1, from coordinate 78,334,387 downwards.
TCGATCCTCTCAGGTGTAACTTCTTCCATTATGCTGCGGCATACCGGCAACTCTAGCTTCTTGTATACCGGTGCCATCTGGACAAGAAGGCTGGTTAAGTACCGATTCTCAAACTTGCAAGAAGCTCGATCATTATTAATAACCGAAGCATATTCAACAGGCCAAAACCCTCTATCTTTTTGAATCTCCTCCGCTGGGGTAGGGTTGAGAGGACCTTCAATGACATAGTCAACAGGGGATTTCCAGAGCATTCTCCTCACCCTTTCCCAATTCAATGAAATACCAAACTTCCCCTCGGAATACAACCATTGTCTTTCTTCATCTCCCTCAACCTGATGTGCTCAAGAAACCATACCTACAAAGTTGGACGATCTGTTAGCCAATTGACAAAAACATCGCTGCAGTAACTTGTGCCTTTCCCCAGTTTGGGCTCCGCACCGAAAAAGCACCCATGACTCTTGCTTGAACGGTGCGGAGAAAGGAATAGAACCCGGAACTACTGGATGTGCTTTTTTGAAAAGTGCCGACCTCTCCTTTCTGCCAACAAATAATTGCTTGCCGACCGCTTCTATTCCTTAGAGCTTTTAGAGGGCTTGTGTAGCTGACTTGGTAGGAAGGGAGAAAAAACCTCATTCTAAACGTTTTATAGATTCCAGAATTCCTTTTCTGGCGCTTCAATTTGATATGTTGTGGACTCTTGAATTCAATTATATATAGGTAAATCAAGGCGCCAGTCAGCAGCAGTACTGGATGCACAATGACCAAATACCGATATGTACCGGTCAAAGAGTTTGCTGAATCTTTTCACTCTTGGTAGATCTATGAAAAACGAACTAGCCGTACCATTTGAAAAAAGCAGGAGCCATCCAGCTGCACTGACAACCTCAAAGTACGGCGCGAGTAATAAAAAACTTGGAAAGGCTGTTTTTGGTGTTACTGATGAAGCGGGACTCATTTGTACAAATATTTAAGGCATCTCAGGCGAGTTATCAATATGATGGTCATTAATTCACACCTTTTTCGAACTTGCATAGTAATTTGTATCTGGTAGACATATAGCTTCAATTTTAAGAGAGTAAACAGACATGTCATGTTTGAATTTTATATCCAGCTAACCCCGATGGTAATAATTACCATGACGTTATTTCTACGCACAAACATGCACCGTGATTCGGTCACCGGGGGGGGGGGGTTCGGCATCTAGAAGGGAGCACTTTTCTTATCTATCATCATGATCATGTTCAACGGGTTCTCTGAGCTTGCGATGACCATCACTAAGCTGCCGGTTTTATTCAAGCAACGCGACCTCTTCTACCCCACATAGACTTACACTCTCCCTTCATGGATTCTCAAGATCCCCGTCTCATTTATCGAAGTTGGACTTTGGGTTTTCACCGTTTATTACGTTATCGGATTTGATGCAAAGGTTTCATGGTAAACGCGGTCAGAATTTTTTAAGTAAGAACCAACCGGAATGTCGTTTTTTTCAAGATAATAATGAGCGCCTTCATTTGTACCATATAAAGAATGATTTAGCAGATTCAAAAGCAAGAGCGTAATTTTCCATTGTGAATGAAGACTCCCACCTAGCGGTATACCAAGAAGGGCTTATTCAGTATATATGAATTTCTTTTTTAACAGACAAGTACGGGCCTGCCCCGCCCCAAGCCCCGCCCTGCCGCGCCGCCCGACCTTAGTTGATTAATTATTTAATTAGTATTGTAATTGATTATTGTTTAAATAATACTTTGATTGATTGCGTGATTAGTTACTATATGTAAATAAATGGGTTTCGGCCCGGTCCGGCCTGACACGACCCATTTAGGGTCTGTCACGGCCCATTTATTGGTAATGTATTAGTCGAGACAGGCACCGAGGACGGCAAGCTCCCGCGCGTGGACGGCGGGCCCCGACGGTGCGGTTTCATCTTTGACCCACTTACGACGGGGCATAACGTACGACGGCTAACCCTAAAGGCGTCGTAAGATAATGGCAGGCCCCAACGGGGCATAACTTAGGACGGCTAACCCACTTCTTTGTCTCTCGTTCTTTCCTTCTCTCTCGTTCTTTCCTCTCTCTCTTTTAAATGACTCAAAAACGAAAGATTGACGTAAACCTATACAACATGTGTCACCCGTTTCGAACGGGCCCGTCTCACATGTGTTACGCATGTGAGGCGTGTACGTTCGGAATTGTCCCTTTTTGGACAGCCTGGGAGTGACCGAGGGGGCGTGGAACGTGATGAAACGCGGGTTTAGATCTAGACGAGATTTCGATGGCATAACCCTTTTGTTCTCCGCTGCACGGATTTTTGGGCGTGCAGTGGAGAACAACGGGGTTATGCTGCCGAAATTTCGTTCGGATCCATACCACGCGTCTCGTCATGAGCACGCTCCGCTCGATCACTCTTGGGTGGGTTTAGGACCTATCCTTTCCAATAGATGTAGGGCCGTGACATAAATAAATTATAAAGTAACTATAATTTCCTTGACATTAAACTGCAGATTCAAACATGGGTGAGGATCGTAGTTGGATGTATACCGGTTGGAAGAACAGTTCTGGTGGTCACTCGGATGAGTGGTTCGCAAAGACAGATGCTTTTGTAGATCGAGCTTTTTCATTGTCAAAGATCGATAAGGTGCGGTGCCCATGTACGAAATGTCAAGGTGCAAAGTGTTGGGACAAAGTGAATTTGGCGTTTCACTTATGTCGATACGGTTTCATGCAAGATTATGAGGTGTGGACCTTTCACGGTGAGACATCTTCTCAACCCTTACAATTTTCAGATGAGGATGACAACACGGGGTCGATAGGATGGACGAGATGCTTGATGCCGTAAATCCTGAATTGATGGAGGATCCTACTACAACGGAGGTTGAAGCATTTTTCACGCTTCTCAAAGCTTCAGAAGAGCCGTTGCATGAAGACACCGAAGTGACGCTCCTTACTTTCATGACTAGATTTATGGCCATTAAGTCTAAGTATTTCTTCTCCAATAACTTCTACAACGATCTCATCAAATTGGTCAGCGATATCCTTCCACAACCACATAAAGTGCCTAAAGATATGTATCAGTCTAAGAAGTTGATTTCTGGTCTTGGGCCGATGACTCGTTCACGGGTCAAGGACGCCACCGCCAGGTCAACGCTGTCCTAGGCCAGCTCATCCGTTGTCACTACCCTGGTCTAGTGAACGGACGGGCTGCTACGTCTTGGGACGATTACGCTACGGCCCAGGACATTACCTACGGCAACCACCAGGAGCATGTGTGGCATGAATTCATGGTAAGTAAATCGTCTATTCGTTAAATGCGAACCTATTATATGTTAAATACATTAACTTGTATATTTCTACTTGTAGAAATAATACTGTTTGGAGGACGAGGCCTAGCTGGATCACGCTCGCCTGGTCTTCAACAACAACGCTAGGAAGCTCCTGACGCAGTCGATTTCAACGGCTCGCATTCAGGCTATGAAGGCGTACTATAAGTTGCATCCGGACGAGGGTGAGCCGGGGCAGTTTAGGGATGTGGCGGACAAGTACTTGACGGAGGAACAGTACGCAGAGGTAAATTCTTTATTTTACTTTGCTTCATTATCCAATTTTCGTCAATGTTTTCATCCAACAACAAATGTGTGCAGGTCAGCGTACCGTGGCTTGAGTCCTGTCCGGACGCCTACAGTTCCCTGTGTGCTCGTTGGGCAATCCAGGGCTTCCAAGGCGTGTCGATGACCCGCCGACAGAGTCGAGGGACGGACGGGAAACACCGTCTTGGCGGGGATGGCTACGTACGCCTTGCTAAACGGATGGTAAGTGATACTCGAATTATATTCTAGTTAATTTCTATCGCTATCATTGTGCTAACACGTATCGATAGGAGTGCGAGATCGGTGAGGAGCCGACTGCTATCTAGGTGTGGAGGAGGGGTCACATGGGAAGTGACCCCTCACAGCCTGATCAGCTGTCTTCTCAGACAGCGACGGAGACGTTGGTGAGTTCTTTAGTTGACTTGATTGTATTCTCTTTAAAACTTCTGATGACTTTAATTTTCTGTATTTTCAGGAAAAGTATGGGGAGGAGGTGCGGAGGCTTCGAGGCGACAATTACGATTGGCAGAACTTGCCGATCGTACCTGAAGCCGCCTATGCAAGTGGTGGCGGTAAACCTCACGGCCGGTGAGTTTTGTTGTTTTTCATTTACTTTCATGAACTTCGAGACACAAAACTTTAATACTCTTACTTTGTTGTGTAGGTTGGCCATCTTCGATGGAGTAGTAGACTCGAGGGAGGCGCGGTCTTACTCGAGGGCCTCTTCATCGCAGGGTGGATCCAGCAGGCGTGGCAGCCATGATCTGGAGCTCCAGAGTGTCCAGGAGGAGCTCCAGAGGACGCAGGAAGTGCTGAGGCTCGCGAACGAGAGGCAGGCAGCCGAGCTCCGGGCTAGGGACGAGTATCAACACTCGTACATGCTACAGCTGCAAGCATCCATGCAGGTAAGTTAAGATCATTGTACTCAACGTTTCTAATATATAAATGACATGTATAATAATTTACTTCATATTTGCAGGCTATGGCCACAGGACAGCCCGTTGTCTTTCCTCAGTGGGCGCCGCCACCGATACAGCTACCACAGGGGCCGACGTCAGGAGCACAGGTACAAAATTTCTCATAATAGCTGCAACTAGTTAAACTTGCTCAAATTTAGTTGAATTTGATCAAACTTACTTAAACTTAGAGAAAACTAGTTAGACATCCTCAAACTGAGTAAAATATGGTACAACTTACTCAACTATAGTCAAATATGACCAAACTTACTCAAACATAGCCAAAACTATTTGAACTAGCTCAAACACAAACACTTCTAGTCCATACTTCTCAAACTTAGTAAAATATGAGCAAACTTACTCAAACATAGCCAAATCTAGCTAACTTGCTCAATTCTAACTTGTAATGAGTTTATTTAATCATATACACATTTGTGAACTTCTAATTTGTCTAACTATACATGTACATCATAGGGATCGGCGACACGGGCTCAGGAAACTCCATCTCAGCAACCAGCGTTTGGACGAGCGCACGACGACTTCCTGGACTCCGATGGCAGCGGTCGGGGTAGCGTAGGGTAGTGTGGCGTGCGTATAGTGTTTTTGTGCCTGCCTGTGATGTATATTTTGATTGCCTGTGATCTGGCCATCGAGCCAGGGCTGGCCTCAAAGCCAGGGCAGGATTTTCTGTTTTTTAAAAAAAAATTGGAAAGCTTATTGACGACGGTTTCTGGTACTTGGCCGTCATCAATAAGCCATTAGTATTGACGATGGCCAGGTACCAGTAACCGTCATCAATAAACCATTGTTATTGATGACGGCCAAGTGGAAACCGTCGTCAATAAGCCATGGTTACTGACGACGGTTGAAATCCTGGCCGTCGTCAATAAGCTTATTGACGACAGCCTGATTTAGCTGTCGTCAATAAGCCATTGTTATTGACGACGGCCAGGTACCAGAAACCGTCTTCAATAAGCCATTGTTAGTGATGACGGTTCATATCCTAGCTGTCGTCAATAAGTTTATTGATGACAGCTAGATTTAGCTGTCATCAATAAGGTTATTGACGACGGTTACTGTCGTCAATAAATTTATTGACGACTAATAATTGACGACAGCCGAAAATCGTCGTCTATAAAGTTTTACCGTCGTCAATAACTTATTGACGACGGTAGTGTTCTTATTGACGACGGTTTCCGGCCGTCGTCTATTGTCCGGATTCCAGTAGTGTTAGTCAGCTAAGCCGCACCCATATTTGGCCTTGTGGTGGCACTGTTATCCTGGCATGTGCTGGCATGAACCAGTCCTTAGATCTACAGCAAGTAAACCACCATCTCATTCTACCTCATCCACAACCAAGCTTGCCTAGATCTCCCTCCGATTCATATTCATTAACATCAAGTTCTCATTATCATTACTCATACGAGCACAGTTAGCTAGACACATTCTATCGCTTCCCATATCCCGTAGATTAGCGAAGCAAAAATAAAAAACGACCATATCCGACTCATCAACTGTCCCGGCGACAAGGGTGGTTAACAAAACTAGTAAACTCTTATGAAAGGGTTTCCCATCAAGTTGACTCAAGCACACACACCTTTTTGCAAACAAAACAGTTTTCAAAACATGGGATCAATATGGTCAAGGGGCACTTGCCTTGTTCCTGTGACTTCTGTTGCTCTTGGATCTCGAAGTCTTGGTGTTGTGGCTCGTCGTAGATAGCTCCCTGAGCTTGTTATTCTACTCACGATCATGCATATACAAGGTTCACAACAATCAATTATCATGTACAAACTTTACTCAAGATGCAATGATGCATATGCATGCTATTCCTATGGTGCTTGTTTTTATTAGATCAGTTTGTACATGTTCTTGCATGGGTTTGCATGGGTTTCACGATGAACAAGGGTGTAAAGATCAAGTGCGGGCGTGGTAATGATCTTGACTCAAGATCTAGATCAAACCGATCAACACGTGATCTGTCCATGAAAAAGCTTCTGTTCGAAAAGATCGAAGAAACAGATCCAAAGAAAACCGCGATCTCGTCGTAAGGTAATGGAAACCTACCTTGCTTCTTTCGGTTCCTCCCTCCTAGCAAAAAACAGATCGTCGGGGCTCTCTTCCAGCGGCGGCGATCGTGTCTGGGCTCGTTGACGGTCTCTCTGGTGGTCAACTCCATCAAAGGGGTTTAGCTCGACGATTTTGGGGGCTAGGGCTTCTAGGTTGTTGGATTTGGAAAAGATGTTACGATCAAGGGATTTTTTCGGGTTCTATTTATAACCGGGAAAAGAAGAGTCCTCCTCCTCGCCTGATTGGATTTCAAATAAGAGTCCTATTTGATTTGTGTTTGGATCTTATCAACTTATCTCCAATCGATATGGTTGCAGTATCAACGTAGAAGAGTTCGTGTCGGTTTCCTCAGTAACGGGTACTCACGTACAGAGGAAAACAGCTTCGGAATCGCGTCCTTCCGCAGGGATAAGCTCCGGAGGCTCCACGTGTCCTGCGGGAACCTGGGCTCCCTTTTCTGCAGGGACAAGCTCCGGTTGTGCCGCGTGTCAGGCGGGCGAGACCTCCCTCTTCCTCAGAGGCGAGCTACGCGTACGCCACGTGTCAGTTCCGGACCTCCCCTCTCTTCGGAGGTGGCTCCGGGGGTGCCACATGTCAGTGCTAGACCTCCCCTCTCTCCGGAGGTGAGCTCCGAGAATGCCACATCTCAAGTAGTGCCTATCTTCCTTACTTTTCGGAGGCAAGCTCCAAGGACGACACGTGTCCAATAGCGTCGGACCTCCCTGAGGTGAGCTCCGAGGTCGACACGTGTCCAACAGTGTCGGACCTCCCGGAGGTGAGCTCCAGAGGTGACACGTGTCCAATAGGACCGGACCTCTCGGAGGCTAGCTCCGAGAGCGACATGTGTCCAACAGGGCCGGACCTCTCGGAGACGAGCTCCGAAAGAGACACGTGCCCCGCGTGGCTGGTCCTCTCTTTTCTGCAGTGACTAGCTCCGAAGGCGACACATATCCTGCGGGGCTGGCCTCGCTCCTCCGCAGAGGCTAGCTCTGGGGGCCACACGTGTCCCACGGGGTCGGACCTCGCTCCTTTTGCAGAGGCAAGCTTCGAGCCTGCCACGTAGCTAGTTAGCGGCGGACCTATCCCCCTTTTGCAGGGATGAGCTCCGAAGGCACCACGTGGCCTGCGGTCCGCGGGAAGTGTCTAAGGCGCTCCTCAGAGAACTTGAATTTGCTCTTTTTTGGCTATCCTTTTGATTCTTTTTCTGTTTCCACTTCTTTTAAAATGTTTTCTTTATATAAAATATGAATGCATGCAGAAATCGAAATTGAGGTTGTCACAATAGCGCACCAATTTATAGGTGTAGGTTGAGGGCAGCAAGGTGGAAATCCGCTAACGGGCATAGAGAGATGCTCCGTGTAGGGAACGTCATGTCCATTTGGGTGCGACTGGTTTGACGTTTGGGGTGTTTGGTAAAAGGTTGTCCTGTACAACATCGAGTGAGCGTGCTGTGAGGCTCCACGGGTGGGCATACGTGACGTGCTCTTCAGTTAACCCTGCAGGTGTATATCGAGTCGATTCGCCGTCCCTCGCAGTTATGAGTACCGCTTGTTCACTGGGTCATGACGTAGGTTAATATATGAAATATTGTGATTCAATACTGCTGATATGAATAAGTTGTATTGCTACATGTGTGCCACCAAATATTGCTCACTAAATTTTAGATTTATGAACCCTTAACTTGTGGCTAAAACATGAACTAAGGATGAACTTGTAGGTGTGTCCTCTGCTGCAATTTACCATCCTATATTGGTTATGACCTGCATGTAGAGTTTCATGTATAGGGAGCCGGTTAAGACTTGCTGAGCCATCGTGCTCACGTTGCTGCTATAAGTGTTTGCAGGTAAGGACTAACCCACGGACTCGGGGTACGAGTCCACCGGCGAGGGTTACCCTCCGTCGGGGACTACGGCTGAGTGGGAGCCGTACACGCCACGTTGATGCTGATTGAAGCTAGTGTGGGTTGTCCGTAGGGCTGGACAACCGAATTTTGCTAGCTAGGTGGGCGTGAGTTGTATAAATTGTCTTCCGCTGTAGTATACTCCATAAATAGCTGTAAACTGAAGGTTTGTACGACTTTATGTACATATTCAGTTGTTTCCAATGTAATACAATGGTTGCCTTATGATGTGTGCTGTGGGGTGTCGCATCGAGCGGCACCACCCTCTGAGATCCTGGATGTACGGGCTTCGGTCCGTCACAGTCCTCACACTATACACCCTCCATATTCTCTTTGAGATACGGCAAGAGCCCTGCAAAAGCTTGATCGGCCAAGTCTATCACCCCTATGGTTAGACTAAAGCATTTGTTCCTAGTTTCCCTAAACCTTATTATGTAATCAGTCACGAGCTCATTGTACTTTTTTTTAACAGTTGTTAAGTGGAACAACCTAAGCTTAATGTCTCCATTGTAAAAGTATTCGTGGAATCTCTGCTCAAGACACGACCAAGTTGTGATAGAGTTGGGAGATAATAATGTAAACCAGTAGAAGGCCGTGCCGATTAGGGATAAAGGGAACAATCTGATTCTATGGATGTTTGTGATTCCTATGTCGCTAGACTGGATCAAGAATCGGCTGATGTGTTCCTGCGTGGTTTTTGTATCCTCCCCAGCAAACCTAGCGAAGTCAGGCACCCTAAAACCCTGTGACGGACCAAAATCCGTACATTCCAGGATCACAGAGGGTGGTGCCGCACGATGCGACACCTGATAGCACACACAATAAGGAAACATAGTATTACAATGAAATATGCTGAATTTGTACCAAAGTGGTATAAACCTTCAGTCTACATCTATTTACAGAGTCTACTGCAGCGGAAAGTATTTGTACAACTCACGCCAATACCTAACTAGCAAAAGTTGGTTGTCCGGCCCTACGGACAACGTACACTAGCTGCACTCAGCATCACCGCGGCGTGTACGGCCCCCACACAGCCATAGTCCCCAACGGAGGGTAGCCCTCGCTGGTGGACTCGTACTCTGAGTCCGTGGGGTACTCCTCACCTGCAAATACTCCTAGCAGCAACTGTGAGCAAGATGGCTCAGCAAGTCTTAAACGACTCTCCTACACAAGAAACTCTACATGCAAGTCATAACAAAGGTAGGATGGCAATTTGCAGCAAAGGACATACCTACAAGTTCATCCTTAATTCATCTTTTAGCCACAAGTTAACGGTTCACAATCTGAAACCTAGTGAGCAATATTTGGTGGCACCCATGTAACAATACAATTTATTCATATAAGCAGTATTGCATCACAACATTCCATATTTTAACCTACGTCATGACTCAGTGACCAAGTGGTACTCATTACCACGAGGGACTGTAAAGGTACCAAAAATGTGAATACAAAGAAACTCATATTTGCAAAAAGTTGGTTTCATATGTATCAAAAATGGGACTTGTTAAAAACTTTTCCACATGTGATAACACACATTAGAGATTTCTTCACACAAGTTCAAATATTTATTTGAATGCTTGATCCTAAAAGGGATTTGGAACCAAGTGCAAGGTTTCCATATGTGTGAGAAAGTTAAATTCATATTTTGGAACAAATTTGTTCAACTTAAAATTCAAATGAGGGCAACACAATGAATTTCAAACTGTTGTGCTAAAATTCTCATTGCAGCAGTCAAACCAACGATCAGATTTCATATTTTAATTCCTTAGGTCCAAAATAGTGGGTATACAAAGTTTCATGAATTTTTGAAATGTTTTGCAATTCATTTTCCAAAATGGACTTTAAATTGCAAAGAATTCAAATGTCCATTTGAATTTGGATGAAACTTGCCCAATTATCCAAATGCACCTCAGATTTGAACTCCCACCATCTAATTTCACCATTTGCAAATTTTGGGAGATATTTTAGAGGATAAGAGGGAGCTGTGGTGGGACCCACATGTCATTGAGGTAGTTAAATTGCAAAAGATCTTCAGAGTGCACAGTCTCGGTTTGCTTTCTTCAGTCGGTTCACCAAGGACGAGCGCAGCCCCACCGTGTGACACCGAGCAGCACCGAGAGCCACCTCCTCCTCGAATTTCATCGCGCTGGAGAGGTGTCTGAGTGCTCTACCCTCACTGCCGAGTTCCTTTCGTCCATATCACCGAGACCCTCGCTGTTCACTTCTCCCTCGCGCAAGAAACCAAACAGAGTTGCCGCTGCTCGCTCGATCGCTCGGCCACCGCCAAGCTCGCGTGCAAGCTTCGACTGAGCAGCAAAACCGCACCCTAGCAACCCCCACGACCTCCTCGCACTATACCCACGTGAGCTCAGCCTCCACAACCCGAGAACACCGTGTTTCCGCGGCGGCCAAAAGAAACCGCAACGGGAGGCTCTCGTGGACAGCCTTACCCAGGGCTTGTCACAGCCGAGCAAGAATCCCTCTGGGCGCGCAAGACCTTCCTACAGCTCACCTCTGGAGCTTGAGCTGAAAGGTGGATCATCGACGGCGAATTTTGCAGTTTTCTTCCGGCCGGTGCAAAATCACCTTTGGGTAAGGAACTTTGAAATTCCCATTTGATTCTTGTTTAGAGTCTACAAAACTTCACACACAGGAACTAGACTCGATGGCGAATAATTTTGCTTCACAAATCCTAGCATGAAACCAACCGTAGAGGGCCTACTCCGAGCTTTTCTAACGGCGGCAATGTCGGGGGGCCTCGGGCACACGATGAACCCTAATTTGGAGCCATTTCCGAGCCTCTTTACCCCCATGCCGAGCTTCTCTAGCATCCACCGGTGCTCTAGGGCTTGGAAACCATAGGTAGGAGGGTGTAGTGTATCGGGGCGACGTTGCCGGACTTCCACCGAGCCGCCACGGTGTCGCGAGCTAAGTTGGAGGCTCTGCCGGCTCGGGTAGACCACACCATAGGGTTCCTCGAGTCGAATTAGGCACTAGCGGCAAGTGGCATCTAGGGAGTTAGCTGGACAACCGAGTTCGGAGGTGCTCCGCCGAGCTCGGCGGCGCTATCGCGCGGGAGGCCCAAGGTAGACGACGACCGGGGCCGGGCCCGCTGTCAGTGAGAAGAAAACCGGGTGTGGGATCAGATCATCTGTGACAGCGCGGGAAATAATCCTGTGGACCCATGTGACTTGTTCCAGCGAGTGACACGTGTTCCTCTGGACCCACAGTCAGGTTTAAACATTTCCCCGATTTAATTCAAATTCCATATTTTCCCTAAACTTTAGAAGAGCATAACTTTTGCTAGGAGACTCCAAATTTAGTTATTCAAATTGGTTTAGATTCAGATTGAAATACTCTATCCAAATATGCAACCCAATTTGTATGAAATTCATTATTTAGTTCTTGAAAATTCTTTAAAGCTTTTGAGCAAAAGAATTTTAGAGGGAGTTTGGTTTATCCAAAAATCCTCAAATTTTGCCAGAATATCCATTAGTGTTTTTGAACGCCTGTAAAAATTTCAGCTCATTTGGAGTTGATTTGATTAGGAGATTTCAGATTTCAAGTTGCTGTGTTCCAAAGAATACATAAACATTTTCAGAGAATTCTAAAAACTTGGAAATTCAGTTCTGGGCAATTCTTAGCTCCAATAATCAAGTAATTACTGTGTTTTGAATAAAAGTTGAGGCAAGATAAACAAATAAAATAAAGTGACAACATTAAATAACACTTTCACCCCACACCTTTTGTAAAATAGTTTTTAAGAACATAGGGTCCTTAAATATGTCCATTTCTACCTAGGTCCACGTTCCTACGGGCAACCTGTCTCTGATACCACCTCTGTCACACCCAGTTTCTCTGAAGAACGACCGAGTGAATATCACATGTATGCCACGATCATTTTCTCATACATGTGACGACAAATACTGAAGCATCACTATATAAATAAGTCTTACATCACATAACGTCTTGATGGACGACAATACGTTCATAACATATAAATAAAACAACAGTGGAAGATAAGTCTTGTAGGCTCCGTCACAGGCGTTGCCTGGGGGACTCCGTGAACCTAGAATCCTTCTTCGGGTCCGATGTCTTGGTCGTTGTACACCACATCATCTCCTTGGCCTAAGCAGCAATTTAAAACCAACAGAAAAGCAAGCTTGAGTACCGTAGGTACTCAGCAAGTGTGGGAAAGTTATGTCATGCATGGCTAGAGCAAGGAGAGGTTAAACTCATGGTTAAAGCACTACACAATTAATACCTATCACCTTAGCTTATTAAGCACCTACATTACTACACAGGTGAAATGGTCCCAATCCCCTAACCCATCATCAATATCAAGTAACCATAACATCATTTCCAATGTTAAGCTCCCGCTTAACATCCTCAACTTTCCAATTCGTCATCCTCTAATCATGAATAAGTCCAAGCCGCTCTTGACTGTTAGCACGGCTGTCATGACAGTTTTTACTATGCAGAGTTTGCACCACTGTACCCACATGTAGTGATTTCATCCCCCGTTGTTGGGTGGACTAAAAGAACCTCCATTATGCTAGTGGCCGCGAACCACGTTCACACTTCGGAGGTGTGTAGCCAGGAGATCAATACAAGGCCTTTACAAAGGGATTCCCGATGAGTGTGGGCCCAATGAGGTTTCACCCCTAACAGCATCCAAGAGGCTCCAACCCCGCTGCAGTGGCCCCCTCTTGAGCCTTGCGGTTCATATGGTAGTCCAGCTGACACCTATTCCCCACACCATCCAAACACTCATACTACGCCGAGGATGCACCTAATTAATTGGCCAAGCTGCCCAATCTCAGCATGTGGTTGGCACGGTAAAGCCAGGTTACATGCTCCATGAACCGGTCCTTAGGATCCAACCAAGCACTAAACACAAACCCGAGTCTCGTGCACGCAGCACCAACCAAAGCATCCAACTTGCCTAGATTTCTACCTCTACATGATTCATAATATCCCATTCAAGGGTAAAGTAACCAGGGTGGTGATCTCATGTCCCATTTATCCCATTCTAAGCATGGCTAAGCATGTGCAGTGTAATGAATGACATAATAAAAGAACTCCCAACCCAGGCTACAAGGAAGCAACATAATGAAAATCTAGGGAAGCTTCCTAGCATGGGTATCATATTCAAAATTGACAATGCAATTAAATTATAACTACACATCTAGGTATAGGATCAAAGTGGTCAAGGACACTTGCCTTCTTCCTCCTGCTCCGGGAATGGAAAGTCTTGGTCTTGAATGGTGAGGACCTGCTTTGGGGCTGGTTCTACTCATGCCAATACACACATAGCAAAAGAAAACAACATTCCATAAGCAATAGTCCACACATACATACACATTGAAGTCATACACGTGGTTAAGTTTGGTGTTTACCCTAGCTATGTTGATTCTATGACACATGCACTTCTAAACATATATTTTACTTCTACTCTTTGATATTCAGATTTCTAAATGCACCATATATATTAATTTCCAATTTGAACAAGGCTTCTATATTAGATAATACCATTCTTAGCCACAAAAGGTGCATGAAAGATAATTTCCTACTCCAAATGGGTTTTCAGATCTTCTACACTATTCTTAACTTGAAGTTCTAAATTTGGGGACCTCACTTGACATTTTCTAATTATGTAGACCTATTTCCCTAAATTTTCAGATTTATGTTCCCTACCCAAAAGTGAACTCCTATACTAAAATAGCAAAATATATCACCTAAACAGAATATGTTCTGATCTAAAATGTCCAATAAAATATCTTTTGACTTCCTCTCTGATGGGATCAATTTAAATTTATTTTTACCTATTTTCAGAATTATTTTCTAACCTAAAAATTAATTTCCAGCAATAAAACAGCAACCTAATTTCATACAAAAATTTCTACTGTTCTAATTACCTAAACAGAACCTTTATAAATTTCCCTACCCCTTTTTGGTTACTTAGATTCATTTTTCCACATATTTAAATTTGTTTTATGCCTAAAGGGTATATTTCAGAGATAAATCACAAAACAGCAACCTCATTTAATTTAAAAGTTTATTTCCCCTCTAAATTCAGACTTCAGATTGTTCTACAAATTTTCAACAGGGTTAGAATAATTCAACTGAACCTATACCTATGTTTGAATTTAAATCCTATTCACATATTCAATTTCCTGAAATTAATAACCCTCAGGGGCTGATGTGCAAATCCACACTGCAGTGGGGCCCCATTTCTCATTTTCTAAATTTTCAGGGGTCCAAGTGTGCAAAACAGGGAGGTTTTCCTAATTTTTATTAAGTCCAGGGACTAAAACTGATTTTTAAATGCATTTACATGAATTTTGAGGGTCCAGAGGCTAGATCAAAAGTTTTCGGGGGCTAGATCCTTTTTCCTCAGAACCCCGGGGGGTAGCCCGCAAGATTCGCGGCCTTTATAACGGGGCTGATGTGGGCCGTTGGATTTTAAATGGAGGGCTGAGATTAGATCGCGAAGCGGTACGGTTTAAATCTATTCGGGACCACACGATTTAAAACGGACGGGCCATAGAGGGCCACGTCACCCTAGCCGTGTGTGGGCGGCGCAACCCAGCGGCGAACGGCGGTGGGAGGCGGCGATCTCGCCGGAATTTCCTGAAATCTCATCTACCGGCCCTAGACTACCGTTTTATCTGCACAATTCGAAGGAGGGGAGTAGGGGATCTCACCTCGGTGGTTTTCTTGAGCTTGGAGGCCCTGGAAGGCGGTCGGCGACGAGGTCCGAGGGGGAAGATCGGCGGTGCTCACCGTAGCTGTGTCTAGAGCGATAAACACGGGGTCTCCTTCACCTGCAAGACTCCCCGGCGGCGGCAGGACACACTACACGCGTTAATCGGAGAAAACGAACGAAGATCGAAAGAAAAAGGCGATGGGAGCCTCGGTTGTCACACCCGGTTCCTCCGAAGAACAACCGAGTGAATATCACATGTATGCCAGGATCATTTTCTCATACATGTGATGACAAATAGTGAAGCATCATTTATTACAAGCCAAGTGTCGAATATAAATATGTCTTACAATGCATACGTCTCGATGGACGATAATAAGTTCATAACATGTAAATAAAATAGCAGCGGAATATTATTCTTGTGGGCTCCGTCACAGGCGTTGCCTGGGGGACTCCATGAACCTAGAATCCTTCTTCGGGTCCGAAGTCTTGGTCATTGAACATCACATCATCCCCTTGACCTAAGCAGCAATTTAAACCAACAAATATGCATGGTTGAGTATCATTGGTACTAAGCAAGTGTGGGAAAGTTATGTCATGCATGGCTAGAACAAGGAGAGGTTGAACTCATGGTTAAAGCGCTATGCAATTATTGCCTACCACCTTAGCTTATTAAGCACCTACATTACTACACAGGTGAAATGGTCCCAATCTCCCATCCCATCATCATAATCAAATAACCGTAACATCATTTCCAATGTTAAGCTCCCCGCTTAACATCCACAACTTCCAAAGTCATCATCCTCTAATCATGAATAAGTCCAAGCCGCTCTTGACCGTGAGCACGGCTGTCATGACAGTTTTGACTCTGCAGAGTTTGCACCACTGTACCCACATGTAGTGATTTCATCCCCCGATGTCGGGTGGACTAAAAGAACCTCCATTATGCTAGTGGCCACGAACCACATTTGCACTTCCCAGGTGTGTAGCCAGGAGATCACTACGAAGCCTTTACAAAGGGATTCCCGACGAGCGTGGGCCCACTGAGGTTTCACCCCTAACAGCATACAAGAGGCTCCAACCCCGCTGTAGTGGCCCCCTCTTGAGCCTTGCGGTTCATACGGTAGTCCAGCTGACACCTATTCCCCGCACCATCCAACACACCCATACTACGCCGGGGATACACCTAATTAATTGGCCAAGCTGCCCCATCTCAGCATGTGGTTGGCACGGTAAAGCCAGGTTACATGCTCCATGAACCGGTCCTTAGGATCCAGGCAAGTACTAAACACAAACCCGAGTCTCGTGCACCCAGCACCAACCAAATCATCCAACTTGCCTTGATCCCTACCTCTACATAACTCATAACATCTCATTCAAGAGTATGGTAAATAAACTGATGATCTCATATCCCAATTATCCCATTCTAAGCATGGCTAAGCACAAGTAATATGAGTGAATGACATAATAAAACAAATCCCAACCCAAGCTACAAGGAAACAAGATAATGCAATTCTAGGGAAACATCCTAGCATGGGTTTCATATTTCAATTGACAATGCAAATAATTCTATCTACACCTCCTAGCATAGGATCAAAGTGGTCAACGACACTTGCCTTCTTCCTGCTGCTCTGGGAATGGATAGTCCTGATCTTGGAAGGGAAGAACTTGCTCTGGTGCAGGTTCTACTCAAGCCAACACACATAGCAAAAGAAAACAACAATCCAGAAGACATAGTTCACACTTTCACTCCACACATACATACATATGATAGTCATTCACAATTCTAAGTGTTGTGGTTACTCTAGATGTGTTGATTTTTAGCCTACATGCACTTTTTAAACATATGTATATAATTTCTAACTTTTGTGTTCAGATTTCTGTTTGCACACTATATTTGAATTTCCAATTTAAACAAATTCTTTAATACACTCTTTAGCTACCAAGTTTGCATGGAAGGTAATTTCCTACTTCAAATGGGTTTTCAGATCTTCTACTAGTCCTAAACTGAAGTCTTTGGATTTGGAGACTTCATTTATCATTTTCTAATCATGCACACCTATTTTCCTATATTTTCCAGATTTATTTTCTATGACTAAAAGTAAATTTTAATATTAAATAGTAGGGCATATCATCTAAATAGAATAGGTTCTGATCTAAATATTAAATAATATATATTGGAACTTCTCCTCTGATGTGAACTAATTTAAATTTATTTTACCAATTTTCAGAATTATTTCCTAACCTAAAAATGTGTCCCTATAACTAATTAAATGTGAACAATCAATTAAACCGATTCATTTGAGCTTAACATCTACTTTTAACTCATTCTAAAGTTTTCCATGTGCTAGGATAGTTTAAATTTTAATTTACAATGTGTTTGTCTCACCTTTTAAATTTTAAATCCTAATCACATATTCAAATTCCTAAATTTAATATCATATAGGGTCAAAAAGGTAAACTCACCCCACTACAGGGTCTACTATATTATTTCATAAACTTCCAGGGATCCAACTACACATAACAGAGGGGTTTTCCTAATTTTTATTAAGTCCAGGGGCTAAAACTGATTTTTAATTGAATTTACATGAATTTCTGAAATTCCAGGGGCTAGATCAGAAGTTTCCGGGGCTAGCTCGTATTTTCCGAGATCCCCAGGGGGTAGCACGTAAGAATCCCGGCCTTTGTAATGCGGTGCTGATGTGGACCGTCCGATTTTAAACAGACGGCTCAGATTAGATAGCAGAACCGGTACGCGCGGGTTTTAATTCTACCGTGCGATTTAAAATAGACGGCGCATAAGCGGCCACGTCGCTCTGACCGTGCGCGGGCGGCGCAGCCCAGCGGCGCGCGGCGGCGATCTCGCCGGAGAACTTCGGATCTTCGTCTATACCTCCTAAAACTGGGATTTCATGGCATAGATCGGTAGAGGGGAGGTCGGGGATCTCACCTCGGGGTTTTTCTTGAGCTCGGAGGTCCTGGAAGGCGGTCTGCGACGAGGTCCGAGATGGAATCGCTGCGGTGCTCATCGAAGCTGTGCCTAGAGCGCAAACCACCGAGTCTTCTGCACCTGCGTGTTTCCCCGGAGGCGGTGGAACACGATTGACGCGTTAGATCGGAAAATCCGAGCAGAGATCGAGAGAAAACGGTGATCGGAGCTTCGGTTCTCACCGGAAGGAAAAACAGCCGATCGTGAGGGAATAACGGGACGATGTCGGCGTTTATATAGACGGGGGAGGGAGGCGTGTCGGTTGTGATCGAGTTGGACTCATCCGGGACCAGAATTCGGCTGGGAAAGCACGGTTTTCCGGGTTAGTTGCGATCGGCCGCGCGCAGAGGAGTCTGGGTAGTTGGCGCGAGCGGGAGGTGAGGGATAACACGCCGGTCCCGCGTGTCAGTGGGAGAGAGAGGGGAGCGCGCGGCTGCGGGCTGGCGCAGGGGCGGGTGGGCCGGCTGGTCGGTTTCGGCCCACTGGCCGGGATTTTGTTTTTTTTTATTTTTCTTTTTCTTTTCTGTTTTGAGTTGAATTTGAATTCCAATTTGAATTTGAATTTCTGCACCACATGCAATACGTCCAAAAATTTTTAAATTCCCCTCTTAACAGGTTTTGGGGTGTTACAGCTCTACCCCCCTTAAAAGAAATCTCGTCCTCGAGATTGGTGGTTCTAGGAAAACAATTCTGGAAACTGTGCCTTAAGCTCGTCTTCTCGCTCCCGGGTGGCTTCCTCTTCCGAGTGATGCTTCCACTGCCCCTTGCACATCCGAATTCTTTTATTTCATGTGAGGCGTTCCATTGTCTCCAAAATCTTGAATGGTTGCTCGACATAAGATAGATCCTCAGCTACGTCAACCTCATTCATGGGTAACATCTCTTCAGGCGTCCTCAGACATTTCTTGAGCTGTGACACATGGAATACATCGTGCACATCCGATAGGCGAGCCGGTAGTTCTAGTTGATATGCCACTTCGTCTTTCCTCTCCAGAACTTGAAAGGGTCCGATGTATCGAGGTGATAACTTCCCTTTCACCTTGAACCGACGAAGTCCTCGAATAGGGGACACCTTGAGGTAGACATAGTCCCCCACGTTGAAAACGAGCTCTCTTCTCCGTACATCGGCATATCTCTTTTGTCGTGTCTGTGCTATCCTCAAGTTGTTGCGGATTTCCCTCACTTTCGCCTCGGCTTCTTGTAGTACTTCGGGTCCAAACACTTTACTTTCCCCGGCTTGGTTCCAAAATAGTGGGGTTCTGCACTTTCTCCCATACAAAGCTTCAAACGGTGACTTCTTCATACTAGCCTGATAGCTATTGTTATAGGAGAACTCCGCACACGGTAAGTTCTTATCCCAACTCTGATTGTTTTTGAGTGCACACGCTCTCAGCATATCCTCAAGGATCTGATTGGTTCTTTCCGTTTGCCCGTCAGTCTGGGGATGATAGGCAGAACTAAAATTCAGATTAGTTCCCATGGTTTCATGCAACTTCTGCCAGAACCTTGAGGTGAACTGCGTTCCTCGATCTGACACTATCTTCTTTGGCACTCCATGGAAACACACGATCCTTGACATGTACAATTCTGCCAATTTAGATCCACTGTAGCTTTCTTTCACGGGGATGAAATGAGCTACCTTGGTTAGCCTGTCGATGATGACCCATATCGAATCGTATCCTGATTGGGTCCTAGGTAGTCCCACTATGAAATACATACCGATTTCTTCCCATTTCCATTCAGGCAATTTGAGTGGCTGCAATAATCCCGCGGGTCGTTGATGTTCTGCTTTCACCAACTGACATGTGTCACATAGGGCAACATGTTCCGCGACATCTCGCTTCATGCCATACCACCAATATCTGCTCTTGAGGTCATGATACATCTTCGTACTCCCAGGATGGATGGAATAGTCGGAATCATGAGCCTCCTTCAAAATCAATTCATGGATCTCCTTCACTTCAGGCACACAAATTCTTTTCTCGTGCCAAACCGTACCTTGTTCATCCTCTCTGAAACCAGGGGCTCTATTATCCTTGATGAGTTCTCTAATCTCTTGTATCTTCTCGTCATTCTTCTGGCCGTTTCGGATATCTTTCTCTAATGTAGAATACACTTCCATGGTGATGGCTTCACCACTATTCACCAGGCATAGATTGAGTCTTATAACATCGTCCTTCAACTCTGTAGGCATGTCCTTCAAGCTCAACCTATTGACCTGCACTTTCCGGCTTAAAGCATCT
This sequence comes from Neostapfia colusana, assembly GCA_030760725.1. Classification (NCBI taxonomy): domain Eukaryota; kingdom Viridiplantae; phylum Streptophyta; class Magnoliopsida; order Poales; family Poaceae; genus Neostapfia; species Neostapfia colusana. The sequence goes on along the minus strand of JASWHV010000008.1, from coordinate 78,313,936 downwards.
GCCACGACATTCGCTTTCCCAGGATGATAGTTGATGCCTACATCAAAGTCGTTGATTAGCTCTAACCATCTCCTTTGTCTGAGGTTGAGATCTGGCTGTGTGAAAATGTACTTTAAGCTCTTATGATCCGTATATATCTCTAGCTTTTTCCCCATCAAATAATGCCGCCAGATCTTCAATGCGTGTACCACTGCAGCTAGCTCTAGGTCATGTGTAGGATAGTTCTTCTCGTGTTTCGGGAGCTGCCGGGACGCATAAGCCACGACATGCCCCTCTTGCATGAGAACACATCCCAACCCGTTTCCAGAGGCATCACAGTACACCGAAAAGTTCTTCTGCATGTCTGGCATAACTAGCACTGGGGTTGTTGTCAATCTTTTCTTTAATTCTTGAAAACTCGTCTCGCACTGCGGTGTCCATGTGCATGTGATTCCCTTCTCTAACAATTTAGTGAGGGGTCTCGAGATCTTGGAGAAACCCTCAATAAACCATCGATAATACCCAGCCAATCCCAAGAAGCTTCGAACTTCCCCGACATTCTCAGGGGTCTTCCACTTCTGTACATCCTCGATCTTGGCGGGATCTACGGAGATTCCTCCCTCCGAGATTATATGTCCTAAAAAGGGAACTCTCTTTAGCCAAAACTCACACTTGGTCAACTTGGCATATAGTTGGTGTTCTCTCAGCTTTTGCAACACCAACCTTAGATGTTTCTCATGTTCTTCTTCATCTTTGTAGAAGACAAGAATGTCATCTATGAAAACCACCACAAATTTGTCCAGATATTCCATGAATACCTTGTTCATGAGATACATGAAGTATGTCGGGGCATTAGTTAGCCCGAAAGGCATGACAGTGTATTCATACAGTCCTTACCGAGATACGAAAGCTGTCTTGGGAATATCAGTTTGCCTTATCTTAAGTTGGTGGTATCCCGACCTAAGATCAATTTTCGAGAACACACAAGCTCCCCTCAACTGATCAAACAAGTCTTCAATGCGGGGTAATGGGTACTTGTTCTTGATAGTTACCTCATTCAACGCACGGTAGTCCACGCATAGCCTTTGGATCCCATCCTTCTTGGGCACAAATATCACTGGGGCTCCCCATGGTGAGGAACTAGGACGAATGTACCCCTTCCCTGTCAATTCTCTTAAATGATCCTTGAGTTCTTCCAGCTGCTTGGAGTCCATCCGATAAGGTCTCTTGTATATCGGAGCTGTTCCAGGCACTAGCTCAATCGCGAATTCCACTTCTCGATCGGGGGGCATACCTGGCAACTCCTCCGCAAAAACAACTGGATATTCCCTGATGATCCTGATCTCCTCCACCTCCACCTCAACTTGATTTAATTTAATGTCCCTCCTAGGCTCTTGGATTGTTATGAAATTTACTCTCGTGCCACTAGGGTGAGTTAGTTCCACCGTTCTGGTCGAACAGTGGATGATTCCTTTATGTTTGGTCAACCAATCCATGCCCAAAATAATATCTATCCCTTGTGAATCTATCACTATGAGGTTGGCAGTAAATACTACCCCATTAATGTCTAGATTCACCTTGGGACACACTTGTCTTGTCCTTATTTCTCCACCTGGAGAGTTCACTGCTAGCATATGGTTCATTTGTGTGGTTGCTAGATCATGCTTCTTAACAAACCCTTGAGCAATGAACGAGTGGGTAGCACTAGAATCAAACAACAGGGTTGCAATGTGTAAATTGGCAGGAAACTTACCAACTACCACGTCGGGTGCCTCTTGCGCCTCCTCCATGGTGACGTGGTTCACCCGTCTTCGCATCACATTCTGCTGTTGCGGCTGCACGTGCTTCTTCTTTGGGCACTTATGAGCGTAGTGCCCCACTTCACCACAGTTGAAGCATTGTACCCCAACCTTAGGTGCCTGGCCTTTGTTGTCCTGGGGTTGGTTCGGTGGTCCTTGTACTGCTGGTCGAGGTTGATATGTGGGGCGAGGCTGCTGTATAAACTGACGTTGTGGCTGTGTTGGTGCTGACGGAGGCCTGAAGTTCGGGTTGTACCCTCTCGGTGCGGAGTAGGGTACCACAGCACGGCTCGTCTGCCCTGCGGGTTGCTGCATCAGACGTGGGTGTGTGTTGCTGCCCGAGGATTGGTGTGACCATCCCACCTTCCTCTTGTTTTCATTTTCCAAGGCCTTCAGCTTCCTTTCCACAACAAATGCTCTGTCCACCATCTTTTGGAAGCTTTCATACTCGTTGGAGGACATTGCACACTGCATTTCCGCCGTAAGTCCTTCCACAAAGCAATCCTGTTTCTGCTCATCAGCCTCTATGTCCCGTGGTGCATAACGGGATAGTTGGGTGAATTTAGTGAGGTATTCCCTCACCGTCATGTTTCCTTGCTGCAGCCCCAAGAACTCCTTTCTCTTGTTTTTAAGTTCACCCCTTGGTATGTAATGGTTGCGGAAGCTACGCTTGAACTCTTCCCAAGTGATGTTTTCAGGGTCATGATGGGCGGCCACGTAAGCGATCCACCAATCAGCAGCAGGTCCATGCAACTGGTGAGAGGCAAACAGCACCCTCTCATACCCTTGGCATTGTATGATCCTCATCTTGCTCTCAATGGTCTTTAGCCAATCATCTGCCTCCAGAGGTTCAGCAGCACTTGCAAACTTTGGAGGTTGAGTCCCTAGAAACTCAGTAAACCTTGGTTGGCGTGGTGCAACTTGTGGAGGTGGAGCTTGGTGCAAGTTGGCCACCACTTGAGTCAGGCTCTGGATGAGCTGATTCTGATTTTCAAACATTTGGTGGATGGGATCAACTCCTTCCTGACGACCACCCCTGTCTTGTCCTCCGGAAAGGTGAGGGTTGCCGGCCTCATCGTTGTTGTTGGCTGGGTTGGCACCACAACCCCTTCCTCTTCCGGCCATCTATCATGATCAACGAAATGTCAATTTAAAGCATTACGTATTAACTTACCAATTTTGCTTGTTTAAACTTTAAAATTTTGAGACCTTATTTCATTTATATTTTCTGAGGATTTCATGTCTTACGTGAACATCAATGCACTCTTAATTCATATGGGTTCACACACCAAAGAAAAACACCCTGAAGACGAGGTTGTGGACAAACGCCCATGGCTTCCACAACTCACGTCACACACCAAGCATTAATACACCATTAACTAAGGTAACGACTCGACTACTCGACAACCTGCTAAACTAAGGGAAAGGACTCTACACTACTCGTATCACTGAGCTGGCTCCTCGGGATCTTCCTTGTTATTGCGGCTGCCCTCTAACTCCGCTTTGGGTGGGGAAGCTGCTGGTGGAGAAGTGCGGCGACGCCTGCTCGCCCGGCGATCTGGGGAGTCAGGAGTCCATGTGTCATTCACGGTGACACACAGTTCATTCCCATCTCCTCTTTCTCTCGCCCTCAAGCTGGCTCGAAGCAACGCCTCAGTCTCCTTCAGGGTGTCACGAACATCCTGAAGCTCCTGCTGACATTCCTGCAGTCGAGTGCTGAGCATAGCAGCATCCTCCAAGCACAGGTCCATGTGCTCATGGGAAGACCCCTGCTGCACTGGCGGGTACTTGTACTCCGTCGTACCACTCTCACGCTGGAGGACATACATGTACTCAGTCCTGTCCAGGTGGTGACGGTAGATGTTACTCTGGCAGGTGATTGCCTCCCAGGTGACATCCTTCTCCGCATCGACCTGTGTCGCTCGACAAGCTGGAGAGCGGTGGATCTTGAGCAGCTGATTTTCATGGATAATCCTCATTTCTGAAATCCATTCTTCCCACTTCTCACGGGTGGTCCGGGTGGAACTATAGTGTATGATTAGCTTGCCCGTATTGCCGGCGGCTTGGAGCATACGTCGAAGACGGCGCAACAAGCCTCCTACTGCCAATCCGTAGGAGAGGTACGTCACCGGACGGTTCTCCTCTCTCAGGGCAAGGGCAACTACGGGAACTCTCCCTCTGGTGGACTTGCGGGCGGTGCGGATCATGCGAACCATCTAAAACATAAAGCATTTAAAATTTAAGTTAGATAAGATTTTAAACAAAAATCCTATTTGAATAAAAGTTGGGGTAAGATGAATAAAGTGACCCCATTAAATAACACCTTCAACCCACACTTTTGTAAAATAGTTTTTAAGAAAATAGGGTCCTTAAATACGTCCATTTCTACCTAGGTCCACGTTCCTACGGGCAACCTTGGCTCTGATACCACTTCTGTCACACCCGGTTCCTCCGAAGAACAACCGAGTGAATATCACATGTATGCCAGGATCATTTTCTCATACATGTGATGATAAATAGTGAAGCATCATTTATTACAAGCCAGGTGTCGAATATAAATATGTCTTACAATGCATACGTCTCGATGGACGATAATAAGTTCATAACATGTAAATAAAATAGCAGCGGAATATTATTCTTGTGGGCTCCGTCATAGGCGTTGCCCGGGGGACTCCATGAACCTAGAATCCTTCTTCGGGTCCGAAGTCTTGGTCATTGAACACCACATCATCCCCTTGACCTGAGCAGCAATTTAAACCAACAAATATGCAAGGTTGAGTATCGTTGGTACTCAGCAAGTGTGGGAAAGTTATGTCATGCATGGCTAGAACAAGGAGAGGTGGAACTCATGGTTAAAGCGCTACGCAATTATTGCCTACCACCTTAGCTTATTAAGCACCTACATTACTACACAGGTGATATGGTCCCAATCTCCCATCCCATCATCATAATCAAATAACTATAACACCATTTACAATGTTAAGCTCCCCGCTTAACATCCACAACTTCCAAAGTCATCATCCTCTAATCATGAATAAGTCCAAGCCACTCTTGACCGTGAGCACGGCTGTCATGACAGTTTTGACTCTGCAGAGTTTGCACCACTGTACCCACATGTAGTGATTTCATCCCCCGATGCCGGGTGGACTAAAAGAACCTCCATTATGCCAGTGGCCATGAACCACATTCACTACGAAGCCTTTACAAAGGGATTCCCGACGAGCATGGGCCCACTGAGGTTTCACCCCTAGCAGCATACAAGAGGCTCCAACCCCGCTGCAGTGGCCCCCTCTTGAGCCTTGCGGTTCATACGGTAGTCCAGCTGACACCTATTCCCTGCACCATCCAACACACCCATACTACGCCGGGGATACACCTAATTAATTGGCCAAGCTGCCCCATCTCAGCATGTGGTTGGCACGGTAAACCCAGGTTACATGCTCCATGAACCGGTCCTTAGGATCCAGGCAAGTACTAAACACAAACCCGGGTCTCGTGCATCCAGCACCAACCAAATCATCCAACTTGCCTTGATCCCTACCTTTACATAAGTCATAACATCTCATTTAAGAGTATGGTAAATAAACTGATGATCTCATATTCCAATTATCCCATTCTAAGCATGACTAAGCACATGTAATATAAGTGAATGACATAATAAAACAAATCCCAACCCAAGCTACAAGGAAACAAGATAATGCAATTCTAGGGAAACATCCTAGCATGAGTTTCATATTTCAATTGACAATGCAAATAATTCTATCTACACCTCCTAGCATAGGATCAAAGTGATCAAGGACACTTGCCTTCTTCCTACTGCTCTGGGGATGGATAGTCCTGATCTTGGAAGGGAAGAACTTGCAAAGGGGCTGGTTCTACTCATGCCAACGTACATAGTAAAAGAAAACAACAATCCATAAGACATAGTTCACACTTTCACTCCACACATACATACATATGATAGTCATTCACATTTCTAAGTGTTGTGGTTACTCTAGATGTGTTGATTTTTAGCCTACATGCACTTTTTAAACATATGTATATAATTTCTAACTTTTGTATTCAGATTTCTGTTTGCACACTATATATGAATTTCCAATTTAAATAAATTCTTTAATACACTCTTTAGCTACCAAGTTTGCATGGAAGGTAATTTCCTACTTCAAATGGGTTTTCAGATCTTCTACCAGTCCTAAATTGAAGTCTTTAGATTTGGAGACTTCATTTATCATTTTCCAATCATGCACACCTATTTTCCTATATTTTCCATATTTATTTTCTATGACAAAAAGTAAATTTTAATATTAAATAGTAGGGCATATAATCTAAACAGAATAGGTTCTGATCTAAAATATTAAATAATATATCTTGGAACTTCTCCTTTGATGTGAACTAATTTAAATTTATTTTACCAATTTTCAGAATTATTTCCTAACCTAAAAATGTGTCCCTATAACTAATTAAATGTGAACAATCAATTAAACAGATTCATTTCAGCTTAACATATACTTTTAACTCATTCTAATGTTTTTCAAGTGCTAGTATAGTTTAAATTTGAATTTACAATGTGTTTGTCTCACCTTTTAAATTTTAAATCCTAATCACATATTTAAATTCCTAAATTTAATATCATATAGGGTTAAAAAGGTAAACTCACCCCACTACAGGGTCTATTATATTATTTCATAAACTTCCAGGGGTCTAACTACACATAACAGAGGGGTTTTCCAAATTTTTATTAAGTCCAGGGGCTAAAACTGATTTTTAATTGAATTTACATGAATTTCTGAAATTCCAGGGGCTAGATCAGAAGTTTCCGGGGCTAGCTCGTATTTTTCGAGATCCCCAGGGGGTAGCGTGTAAGAATCCCGGCCTTTATAATGATGGGCTGATGTGGACGGTCCGATTTTAAACAGACGGCTCAGATTAGATCGCCGAACCGGTACGCGCGGGTTTTAATTCTACCGTGCGATTTAAAATAGACGGCACATAAGCGGCCACGTCGCTCTGACCGTGCGCGGGCGGCGCTGCCCGGCGGCGCGCAGCGGCGGGAGGCGGCGATCTCACCGGAGAACTTCGTATCTTCGTCTATACCTCCTAAAACTGGGATTTCATAGCATAGATCGGTAGAGGGGAGGTCGGGGATCTCACCTCGGGGTTTTTCTTGAGCTCGGAGGTTCTGGAAGGCGGTCGGCGACGAGTTCCGAGATGGAATCGCTGCGGTGCTCGTCGGAGCTGTGCCTACAGCGCAAACCACCGAGTCTTCTGCACCTGTGTGATTCCCCGGAGGCAGTGGAACACGATCGACGCGTTAGATCGGAAAATCCGAGCAGAGATCGAGAGAAAACGGTGATCGGAGCTTCGGTTCTCACCGGAAGGAAAAACAGCCGATCGTGAGGGAAAAACGGGACGATGTCGGTGTTTATATAGACGGGGGAGGGCGGCGTGTCGGTTGTGATCGAGTTGGAGTCATCCGGGACCAGAATTCGGCTGGGAAAGCGCGGTTTTCCGGGTTAGTTGCGATCGGCCGTGCGCGGAGGAGTCCGGGTAGTTGGCGCGAGCGGGAGGTGAGGGATGACACGCGGGTCCTGTGTGTCAGTGAGAGAGAGAGGGGAGCGCGCGGCTGCGGGCTGGCGCGGGGGCGGGTGGGCCGGCTGGTGGGTTTCGGCCCACTGGCCGGGGTTTTGTTTTGTTTTTGTTTTTTTCTTTTTATTTTTCTTTTCTTTTCTGTTTTGAGTTGAATTTGAATTCCAATTTGAATTTGAATTTCTGCACCACATGCAATACGTCCAAAAATTTTTAAATTCCCCTCTTAACAGGTTTTGGGGTGTTACATCGGTCCTCACCGGGAATGAAAGTGGGTCGAAGGAGGGAAGAAAATGAGCAACCTTCAGCGTTTATATGGATGAGGGAGGGTGGCGGGGTCAGTTAGAGCGATGCAGTACTGCATGGCCGAAGATCGTGGCTCGTGTGCGTGAAAATCGGACGAGGCGGCGCGATCGGGCGCGGGAAGCTTGGCGCGGGAGGGCGGACGACGGTTGAAGACGGCGCTGACAGGCGGCTCCCGCGCGGCAGAGTGAGAGTGGGGGAAAGTAGGCCGCGGTTTGCTGGGCCGGCTGAGGTGGGTTTCGGCCCATTGGCCGTTTTCCTTTTCCTTTTTCCTTTTTCTTTTCTGTTTTATATTCAAATTTGAATTCCAGTTTGAGTTTCAATTTTTCTCCACATGCATTACGTCCACAAATTTTGAATTCTCATTTTTGACATAATTTGGGGTGTTACACCTGCACACAGCTCAAATATTGCAACCGTGAGCACGATGGCTCAGCAAGGCTTAACCGACACTCCTAATCATGAAACTCTACATGCAGGGATCAGTAATATTGGAAAATGACATTTGCGATAAAGACATGCCTACATGTTAATCCTTACTTTCAGTTTTATAGAGCCGATTAATGTGCCTTAGGCAGCCCTCACATCGAAAGTCCACAATCAAACAAGAAACGCTTTCCTCCGATGCGGTGATGCACAAAGTGGAAGATAAACTTAATGACCTCTACATCTACAGCATACATGGTTTCAAGACATTAATTTTGCAATGCAGCATATTCATCTGGCTTCTTTCACTTCTTACTACGTCACAGAACAGTGAACAAGAGGTACTCAAATAACCGCGAGGGACGGTGATTGCAATCAGGAGACACCCGGACAACACGTCAAATGCACCCACTTTCAGAAGTGTGGTGCTTCACACCTTCCTACTCTGTTCTATGCAACAACCTTTTAAAGGAAACCCAAATGCTGAACCAGTCCATACGTAATGGGCAGGAGGTCCCCTCGACGAGCGTGACTGTGCCCTGGGCAGATTTACACCTTGCTACCCTCAACTCACTCCTATAAAATGGCTGTGTAATCCTCGGCACCCAGGTTAACCAATTACATCGGTTTCCTGCTTATGTCAGTATGCCATCTGGTACTGTTCAAAACTTGTCCATCAGGCCCACAACAGACTCGGTCCTCAATCGACACCAACAGGGCTACGCACTGAGATCTCCGCTCATTGCATCCTATCCCCCTGCTGGGTCTCAGTTTCACATTCTTAAGCCATTCTCTACTCTTTTCCATCTCGTGTGATAAAATCTGACCTCGCGAGTAGATTCCAACTACTCGACTTCTACTGAGATCCTAGGAACATTAGCATGGCATTACTACTCGTCAAGTTTGTAAACTACCCAACCCCTCATAGGATTTAAATTCATGCAAGTGGGGATTCAAACACCTTAACTCTAATGCAACCATTCAACCTAGACATAGGTGATACAAATGAAAACTTTGCAAAAGGTAATTAAATGCAAACCGGGCCTTGCCTGATTGCGAGTCAAGAGAAAAGTTAGCTTCTGGTGGGAGGACATCCAACGGCTCCGGCATATCCTCAACTTCGGTCACTATATGAAATGTAGCAAAATATATGTATAAGTGCTAGTGTTATATAAGAGATGAACTCCTATTACTAGCTACTGCTGTTTAGGTTTCTTAATTTGACTTGGGATTTTTCAGTGGATACTAGACTCTATAAGGATGATCTGAGCAAAATTTGGAGAACTTCCATTGGACCTTGTGGTCTCCAAAATTCCTAAAAGTCCAAGGCTTCTCTGAATTTTGATCCCAAATCTGAAGTTTTGACATGGCTAACAGTGGAACATCTAATTAGAGTAGATCTCTATGGTTCTATCAAAATTTGTTTAACATTTTTGGAGATACCTACAGGGAGAAATGAATTTTGAAGTTGGACAGGATTGCTGAAAAGTTTCTGTTTAAAATTTGAATTTCCAAATAAAGGCTGAACTTTGGAAGACAATTTAGCCTAGCAAATGAACTCCAATGAAGCTCAATTTTTTACAGGAGATCACTAATATTATGAAGAATCTTCTGGCCAAATTTAAGGAAATTCCATAAGAGGGATCTTCTGGAATTAATTCCCAAATTTTAAATTTGATGAATTTTGCAGAAAATTCCAGAGATCTTCAGATCAAATTCTTTGCATATCTTGAGAGGGCCGCGATAGGACCTCGTCGGGTGGTGCCGTGATATGCGGCACCCAACAGCTCACGGGTCGAGAAAACACATCACATTACATAAATTATTTGCGGAAGCGTACAAAAGTGTTTTACAAAGAAACAGTCCGGCCCACGGACGTTTCTTACTAGCAGCACGAAGACAAACCGCAGCGGCGAGGATGCTCTTGAGTAACCATTCGGATGTTCCCGAGTCTCATTGGCATCCCTTTTCATAAGCATGAAGTCAATCCTGCAAAATAACTCGGATAGCATCCGTGAGCATAACGCTCAGCAAGACTTAACTGTCACCCTAATCATGAAACACTACATGAGGTTATGAACATAAAGTAGGATGGTATAATGCATAATAAAACTCGCCTAGAAGTGAATCCTTACTTTCAGGTATTATTTGCAGCAATTTAACTAACCTTGGGCCTGCCACATCGGGAGTCCACAATCAAACAAGAAGCGCTTTCCCCGGATGTAATTTTCTCATGGCATAAAAGAATCGAGTTTGCACTAGCCTATTCATCAAGATCCAATACAAAGCTAGAATGAAACTTCAAACCAATGTGATTAGTTCCTTTCTCATGCAAGTTCTTACTACGTCACGACTGTGAGAACAAGTATGCTCGGTCCATCCCGCAAGTGACGGTGATTCAAATCGATAACACCAGGACTACACGACACGTACGCCCGTACTCGACGTTGCCTACAGCAACCATCACTGACGTCGTACGTGGCAGCCTTTCCCCTGTTTCACACCCGTTGAATCAATCAAGTCACCCCGTACAGTAGCCACTCTTATGATGCACCTACCGACATGAGATGTCATGAGGATGTTACCCACATACTGCACACCGGCCGTCTCACCTGAGGCGACCCGAAATAGCTCAACACAAGCTTCCCGAGGTACATCGGTTTACTGGGTCCCATATATCTAGCATGAGTCCAGTATACAACCCAAACTTGTTCAACAGGGCCGCATACGGATCGGTCCTTGACCGACACGGACAGGTCTATAGCACCCAGGCGCCTATGTCCTGCTGCCCCTACAACCTTCCGGTCTCAACTTTAACTTGCTAATTCATTTATGAACCAATCCCGTATGCCCCTGTTGTCCTGATCATGCGAGTAGCATCTCACCACTCGACTTCTACCGAACCTTACTTAAGCATGGCAGTTCTACACGGTGAAAGACACCTACCAATACTCCATGGGTTTATTTGGTCATGCAAGAGCAGTATCAAACACTAGACCTAATGCACAGTTCATATCTTAATCGAAAGTGAATACAAAGTAAAAACTTAAAAGCTGTTAAATGCAAACCGGAGCTTGCCTGTTTTGCAGGGTAGTCGTATATAATCAGTTAGTGATCTTTCTGATCAACCCTTGATTCTCCGGAGTATGATCCACTTCAATGAATCGCTCCTTTGAATCCCTTTCATCGTGAATCCTAATGAAATGTATATGCACAATTTTTATGGAATGTAATGGAAATAATTATAGAATGGAGTTCTTAGGAACAGAGGTTGTGTGGAAAAGCCAAGAATAGCTTGGTTTGCCTCTGTTGTGCAAAGAAACAGAAATGAACTCACTTGGCCTTAGTGTCTTAGTTCTATACTAACTAACTTTCCTAATGACCATAAGAGATGAGCTGAAAAGAGCTGAATGCAACTGAAGAACAAGAACTCCAATGGCTTCAAAACTTTTACAGCAGGTTCTATACTACCTAGGGATTTAGCTTGCTAAATTGCAACTAATGTGGAGTCAAATGGTGTCCTCCAATAATTCATACAATGCCTTATGTAATTTTCCCACATACATAAGTATGGAGAACAAGAACATGGAGTTCTACTGCTCAACTTGATCTGATAATTTACATGTGAGTTCCTGGTCACATGAAAGTAATTTGGTACAAAATTCAGACCTTTTACTTGAGTAGTTCCTCCAGAACAATTCTTTAAGCATTTCCTATCCAAAGAATTAATTCTGAAGTACTGTGCATTTTCATGCCAAATTTAGTGAAATACAATTTCAAGTATGTCTCATAGAGCTTGCCTAAATTTTCCTATGATTTTTGGAGCTATGGATTGTCAAGAATAGATTTTATAAGTGGGAAACATTTTCTGAAAATGTTTCTGGACTCTTATGAACACAGCATTTTGTATTTAGCAAATTGCGACGCAAACAATCTTAATATGAGCTGAAAATTTGCTAGAATGTCAACAATATGCTAACGAATATTCTGGCAAATTTTGGGGATTTTTGGATAAACCAAAACTCCCTCAATAATTCTTTTTCAGAAAAACTTCAAAGAATTTTGCAGAATTATATATTGACTTTCATACAAATCTGAGTTCATATTTGGATAAGATCTCTGAAAAATGAATCCAACACAATTGGAATCACTCAATTTGGAGGTTTCTACAAAGAGCTATGATTTTCCAAAGTTGGAACATTCTCCGGATTTGTTTTCCCTACTGAAATTCTGCTGGACCCACGTGTTTAAACCTCAGCCTGTAGAATTGAAGCCACACTGGGATCACAGGGTTCAGCGTGCCAGCACACCGGATCCAGCCACAACCGATCACAGGTTTAAACTCCCAGCCGCTGACAGCCAGGTCCGGCCCCTTCTTCAACCTCCCGCACCCTGTTTCGCGCGCGCCGCCTCCCTCGCCGGAGCTGCAACCAGAGCTCATTGGATCGCCGCTACCGGCCACCGCTCGAGCATGTGAGACCTATGTGTGCTGAATATATTGGCTTTGACGATAAAAGTTTTGAATACTACAAAAACACCTTTTAACAAGATCCGACTCTAGGTCCGAGCTCCTGCAAGGTCCGACGATAGGTCCGACTTGTTTTGGGTAGCTCTGGCAAGGTCCGACATAAGGTCCGACTTGATTTGTCTAGGTCTGACTTATTTTGGCTAGGTCCGACTGTTTTTTGGTAGCTCCGGTGCTGGGTCCGACTAGCTTTGGTAAGTTCCGTGGTAGGTCCGACTAAGCTTTAGTAATCTCCGGCGCTAGGTCCGACTAGCTTTGGTAAGCTCCCGTTCAAGGTCCGGTTAGCTTTTGTAAGGTTCGGAGCTTGATTGCAATGGTTCTGCTTTTAACTTGTAATGTTTCGAACTTGCTTTACTGTAACACCCCAAATTTTTAGTCAAGATTCAAATTTTGGATTTAGAACCATAAACCATGTTCAGAGGGGGATTTAAAAATTTTTGGACGTGTTGCATGTTTTGCAAAAATTCAAATTCAAACTGGAATTCAAATTAGACTCAAAACAGAAAAGAAATGGAAAAAGAAAAAGGAAAACCGGAAAAAAACTGGCCAGTGGGCCGAAACCTCAGCCGGCCCAGCTAACCCCCGCGCAGCCCGCCCCGCGCGCGCCGCGCTGCCCCTCGCTGACGGGTGGGACCCGCCTGTCATCCCTAACCCCGCGACCCCGGACTTCTCCCCGCGCGCGCGCGATCGCAACCGATCGGGAAACCGCGTCCCGCAGCCGAATTCTGGAACCTGAGGACTCTAACTCGATCACAACAGAACCACCGCCCTTCCCCGGCTATAAAAACAACCGATCCGATCAGTTTTTCGCACGCGATCGCCGATTTTCACTCCGGTGAGCACCGAGACTTCGCCGGTGAATTCTGGCCGATCTAAGCTCGGAAACTCTGATCTAACTCGTTGGTCTTGATCCACCGCCTCCGGGGAACTTTGCAGGTGCAGAAAACCCGAAGACTTACGGTGCAAATCCAGCTCCGACGAGCTTCGCCGTGGTTTTGCCTCGGACCTCGCCGCAGAGCACTTTCCAGGACCCCCGAGCTCGAGAAAACCCCCGAGGTGAGATCCCTGACCTCCCCTCTACCGATCTATGCCATGAGATCACAGTTTTAGGCAGAATTCTCGAGGATCCGAAACTTTCCGGCGAGATCGCCGCTTCCCGCCGCCGTGCGCCGCCGGCAGCGCCGCCCGCGCTCGATCAGAGCGACGTGGCCGCTTGTGCGCCGTTTATTTTAAATCGCACGGTAGACTTTAAAACCCCGCGTACCGGTTCGATGTTATAATCTCAGCCGTCGGTTTAAAATCAGACGGTCCACGTCAGCCCCGCGTTATAAAGACTGGAATTCTTACGTGCTACCCCCTGGGGTTCTCTGGAATTGAGAGCTAGCCCCGGAAACTTCAGATCTAGCCCCTGGAACTCCAGAAAATCATGTAAATTCATTTAAAAAATCAGTTTTAGCCCCTGGACTTAATAGAAATTAAGAAAAACACCTCTGAAAAGTGTAGCTATACCCCTGGAAATTATGAAAATGATATTAAAGACCCTGTAATGGGGTGAATTCATTATTTTAGCTCTGTTTAGTATTTAATTTAGAAAATTTAATATGTAACTAGTGTTTAAATATTAAAAAGGGGGACAAACATAATTGTCAAATTTATTAAAAACTTTCTCAGTACTTAGAAAACTTTGGAGTGAGATAAAAATATATTTTTGGGCTGAAATAAATCTGTTTCATTTATTATTCACATTTAATAGTATAGGGACACATTTTTAAGTAAAGAATAGTTAAAGAAAAATAGGGAAAATAATTATGAAATAGTATACATCAGAAGCCAAGGTCAAAATATGATCCTAAATTATTTAGGACCAGAACCTAATCTGTTTAGGTAGTGTGTATTACTAATTTAATAATAAATTGCACAATTATGCATAAGAATATAAATCTGAAAATATAGAAACTAGTAAATGATAAATGGAGTTTCTAAAATACAAAGAATTCAGTTTAGGGCTGATAGAAATTATGAAGGCATATATGGAGAAGAAAAATACTTTTCATACATACTTGGTAGTTTAATATATAAGGAATTTATTTAAAACTGAAACACACATATATACATATATGTATATATATATATATATATAGTATGTGAGTATAAATATGAACACCAAAGTAGGAATCATACACATATAAATAAAAGTGTATGCAAGCCCCAAATCAACACACATAAAGTAACCACAACACATATAATGGTAAAGAACTTTCATAAATATGAATGTGTGGTTTGTATGAAGTGGAAGTGTGAACTATGTCTTATGATTGTTGTTTTTCTTTTGCTATGTGTGATGGTATGAAGTAGAACCTGCTCAAGAACAAGTTATTCAATTCCAAGACCAAGACTACCCATTTCAAGAGCAGCAAGAAGGAGGCAAGTGTCCTTGACCACTTTGATCCTATGCTAGGATATGTAGATAGAATTATTTGCATTGTCAAATGAAATATGAAACCCATGCTAGGAAGTTTCCCTAGAATTGCATTACCTTGTTTCCTTGAAGCTTGGGTTGGGATTTATTTTATCATGTCATTTATTATTATGCATATGCTTAGCCATGCTTAGAATGGGATATTTGGGATATGAAATCATCAGTTTATATTACCATACTCTTGAATGAGATATTGTGAGTTATGTAGAGGTAGGGATCAAGGCAAGTTGAATGTTTTGGTTGTGTGCTGGGTGCACGAGACTTGGGTTTGTGTTTAGTACTTGCCTGGATCCTAAGGACCGGTTCATGGAGCATGTAACCCGGCTTTACAGTGCCAACCACATGCTGAGATGGGGCAGCTTGGCCAATTAATTAGGTGTATCCCCGGCGTAGTATGGGTGTGTTGGATGGTGCGGGGAGTAGGTGTCAGCTGGACTACCATATGAACCGCAAGGCTCAAGAGGGGGCCACTGCAGCGGGGTTGGAGCCTCTTGTATGCTGTTAGGGGTGAAACCTCAGTGGGCCCACGCTCGTCGGGAATCCCTTTGTAAAGGCTTCGTAGTGATCTCTTGGCCACACACCTGGGAAGTGTGAATGTGGATCGTAGCCACTGGCATAATGGAGGTTCTTTTAGTCCACCCGGCAACGGGGGATGAAATCACTACTTGTGGGTACAGTGGTACAAACTCTGCAGAGTCAAAACTGTCTTGACAGCCGTGCTCACGGTTAAGAGCGGCCTGGACTTATTCATGATTAGAGAATTGATGGTTTTGGAAGTTAAGCGGGGAGCTTAACATGGGAAATGATGTTATGGTTATTGGATTATGATAATGGGTTGGGAGATTGGGACCATTTCACCTGTGTAGTAATGTAGGTGCTTAATAAGCTAAGGTGATAGGTATTAATTGCGTAGTGCTTTAACCATGAGTTCAACCTCTCCTTGTTCTAGCCATGCATGATATAATTTTCCCACACTTGCTGAGTACCATTGGTACTCAACCTTGCATATTTGTTGGTTTATATTGCTGCTCAGGTCAAGATAATGAGGTGGTGTATAATGACCAAGACTTTGGACCCGAAGAAGGTTTTTAGGTTCATGAAGACCCCCGGGCAACGCCTGTGATGGAGCCCTAAAGAATAATATTCCGCTGCTAGTTTATTTACTTGTGATGAACTTATTATTGTCCATCGAGACATTTACTATGTAAGACTTACTTATATTCGACACCTGGCTTGTAATAAATGATGCTTCACTATTTGTCATCACATGTATGAGAAAATGATCCTGGCATACATGTGGTATTCACTTGGTTGTTTCTTCGGAAAAACCGGGTGTGACAGAGGTGGTATCAGAGCCAAGGTTGCCCGTAGGAACGTGGACCTAGGTAGAAATGGACGTATTTAAGGGCCCTATTTTCTTAAAAACTATTTTCCAAAAGTATGGATGAAAAAGTGTTATCAAAAGAGTCATTTTCTTCATCCTACCCCAACTTTCATTCAAAAATAGGATTTTTGTTTGAAATTTTATCTAACCTAACTTTAAATTCTTTTGTTTTAGATGGTTCGCATGATTCGCACCGCTCGTAAATCCACGGGAGGGAGAGTTCCCGTAGTTGCCCTTGCTAAAAGAGGGGAGAGTCGTCCAGTGACGTACCTTTCCTACGGATTGGCAGTGGGAGATTTGTTGCGTCGTCTTCGACGTATGCTCGAAGCCGCCGGCAATACGGGCAAGCTCATCATCCACTATAACTCCACCAGGACCATCCGTGAGAAGAGGGAAGAATGGAGTTCGGAGATGAGGATTATACACGAGAATCAGCTGCTTAAGATCCACCACTCTCCAGCTTGTCGAGCAACACAAGTTGACGCGGAGAGAGATGTCACTTGGGAGGCCATCACCTGCCAGAGCCACATCTATCGTCGCCACTTGGACAAAACTGAGTACATGTATGTCCTCCAACGTGAGAGTGGTACCACGGAGTACAAGTACCCACCGGTGCAGCAAGGGACTTCCCATGAGCACATGGACTTGTGCTTGGAGGATGCTGCTATGCTCAGCACTCGACTGCAGGAGTGTCAACAAGAGCTTCAGGATGTCCGAGATACTCTGAAGGAGACGGAGGCATTGCTGCGAGCTTGCTTAAAGGCGAGAGAAAGAGGAGATGGGAATGAACTGTGTGTCACAGTAAGTGATCCATGGACCCCTGACTCCCCGGATCGCCGAGCGATCAGGCGTCGTCGCACTTCTCCACCAGCAGCCTCCCCACCCAAAGCAGAGTCAGAAGGTAGCCGAAATGAGGAGGAAGATCCCGAGGAGCCAGCTCAAGAGGATGAGTAGTGTAGAGTCTTTCCCCTAGCTAGCAAGAGGTCGAGTAGTCGAGTCGTTACGTAGTTAATGGTGTGATAATGCTTGGTGTGTGACGTGAGTTGTGGAAGCCATGAGCGAGTGTCCACAGCCTCGTCTTCAGATTGTTTTGCTTTGGTGTGTGAACCCACAGGAAATAATAGTGCATTTATTGGGTGTGAGATATAAAGCCCTCGTAAGATTTTAACCAAAACTTCAACACTTCAGAGTACAAACAAGTGAAAGTAGATACTAAATGCTTTCAAATTAACATTTGTTGATTCTACCAGATGGCCGGAAGAGGAAAAGGACGTGCTGCCAACCCCGCCAACAACAATGATGAGGCATGCAACTCTCATCTTTCTGGAGGCCAGAACCGGGGTGGTCGCCGTGAAGAAGTTGATCCTCTCCACCAAATGCTGGAGAATCAAAATCAGCTCATCCAGAACTTGACTCAAGTAGTGGCCAACTTGCATCAAGTTCCACCTCCACAAGCTGCACCACGCCAACCCAGGTTGAGTGAGTTTCTAGGAACTCAACCTCCAAAGTTTGCAAGTGCTGCTGAACCTCTGGAGGCAGATGATTGGCTGAAGACCATTGAAAGTAAGATGAGGATCATACAGTGCCAAGGGTATGAGAGGGTGCTGTTTGCCTCTCATCAATTGCATGGACCTGCTGCTGATTGGTGGACCGCCTACGTGGCCGCCCATCATGACCCTGAGAGCATCACTTGGGAAGAGTTCAAGCGTAGCTTCCGCAACCATTACATCCCAAGAGGTGAACTCAAAAACAAGAGGAAGGAGTTTTTGGGACTGCAGCAGGGAAACATGACGGTGAGGGAATACCTCACTAAATTCACTCAACTATCCCGTTATGCTCCACGAGACATAGAGACAGATGAGCAGAAACAGGATTGTTTCGTGGAAGGACTTACCGCAGAGATGCAGTGTGCAATGTCCTCCAATGAGTATGAAAGCTTTCAAAAGATGGTGGACAGAGCGTTTGTGGTGGAAAGGAAGCTAAAGGCCCTGGAAAATGAGAATAAGAGGAAGGCTGGGTGGACACATCAAGCCTCAGGGAGCAACGCCCGCCCACGTATGATGCAGCAACCTACGGGGCAGACGAGCCGTGCTGCGGTACCCTATTCAGCACCAAGAGGGTACAACCCAAACTACAGGCCTCCCGTAGCACCAGCACAGCCGCAACGTCAGTTTATGCAGCAGCCTCGCCCTGCATATCCACCTCGACCAGCAGTGCAAGGACCCCCAAACCAACCCCAAGACAACAAGGGCCAAGCATCTAAGATTGGGGTGCAATGTTTCAGCTGTGGTGAAGTGGGGCACTACGCCCATAAGTGTCCAAGGAAGAAGCCCACGCAGCCACAGCAGCAGAACGTAATGAGAGGACGGGTGAACCACGTCACTATGGAGGAAGCACAAGAGGCACCCGACGTGGTAGTTGGTAAGTTTCCTGCCAATTTACACCTTGCAACTCTACTGTTTGATTCTGGTGCTACCCATTCGTTCATTGCTCAAGGGTTTGTTAAGAAGCATGACCTAGCAACCACACAAATGAACCATATGCTAGCGGTAAATTCTCCAGGTGGAGAAATAAGGACAAGACAAGTGTGTCCCAAAGTGAACCTAGACATTAATGGGGTAGTATTTACCGCTAACCTCATAGTGATCGATTCACAAGGGATAGATATTATTTTGGGTATGGATTGGTTGACCAAACATAAAGGAATCATCCATTGTTCGACCAGAACGGTGGAACTAACTCACCCTAGTGGCACAAGAGTAAAGTTCATAACGATACACGAGCCTAGGAGGGACATTAAATTAAATCAAGTGGAGGTGAAAGTTGAGGAAATCAGGACTATCAGGGAATATCCAGATGTTTTTCCGGAAGAGTTGCCAGGAATGCCTCCCGACCGTGACGTGGAATTCGCAATTGAGCTAGTACCGGGAACAGCCCCGATATACAAGAGACCTTATCGAATGGACTCCAAGCAGCTAGAAGAGCTCAAGGACCATTTGAGAGAATTGACGGAGAAGGGGTATATTCGCCCTAGTTCCTCACCATGGGGAGCTCCGGTAATATTTGTGCCCAAGAAAGACGGAACCCAAAGGTTATGCGTGGATTACCGTGCCTTGAATGAGGTAACCATCAAGAACAAGTACCCATTACCCCGCATTGAAGACTTGTTTGATCAGTTGAGGGGAGCTTGCGTGTTCTCGAAAATTGATCTCAGGTCGGGATACCACCAACTCAAGATAAGGCAATCTGATATTCCCAAGACAGCTTTCGTATCTCGGTACGGACTGTATGAATACACTGTCATGCCTTTCGGGCTAACCAATGCCCCGGCATATTTCATGTACCTCATGAACAAGGTATTCATGGAATATCTGGACAAATTTGTGGTGGTTTTCATAGATGATATTCTCGTCTTCTCCAAAGATGAAGAAGAACATGAGAAACATCTAAGGTTGGTGTTACAGAGGCTGAGAGAACACCAACTATATGCCAAGTTGAGCAAGTGTGAGTTTTGGCTAAAGAGAGTTCCCTTTTTAGGGCATATAATCTCGGAGGGAGGAATCTCCGTAGATCCCGCCAAAATCGAAGATATCCAGAAATGGAAAACCCCTGAAAATGTCGGAGAAGTTCGAAGCTTTTTGGGATTGGCTGGATACTATCGACGGTTTATTGAGGGATTCTCCAAGATCTCGAGACCTCTCACCAAACTGTTGGAAAAAGGAATCACATTCACCTGGACGCCACAGTGCGATACGAGCTTTCAGGAGCTAAAGAAGAGATTGACAACAGCCCCAGTGTTGGTTATGCCAGATATGCAGAAGAATTTCACGGTGTACTGCGATGCCTCTGGAAACGGGTTGGGATGTGTTCTCATGCAAGAGGGACATGTCGTGGCATATGCATCCCGGCAGCTTCGGAAGCACGAGAAGAACTATCCTACACATGACTTAGAACTAGCTGCAGTGGTACACGCGTTGAAAATTTGGCGGCACTATTTGATGGGGAAGAGGACAGAGATATATACGGATCATAAGAGTTTGAAGTACATATTCACACAACCAGATCTCAACCTTAGACAAAGGAGATGGTTAGAGCTAATCAATGACTTTGATGTAGGCATCAACTATCATCCCGGGAAAGCAAACGTCGTGGCCGATGCCTTGAGTCGGAAAGCGCAGGTCAATAAGTTGAGCTTGAAGGATATGCCTGCAGAATTGAAGGACGAGGTTATAAGGCTCAATCTATGTCTAGTAAATAGTGGTGAAGCCATCGCCATGGAAGTGGACTCCACACTTGAGCGAGACATACGCGAGGGACAAAAGAATGATGAGAAGATACAAGAGATCAGACAGCTCATCAAGGAAAATAAAGCTCCTGGTTTTAGAGAGGATGAACAAGGAACGGTGTGGCACGGGAAAAGGATCTGTGTGCCAGAAGTAAAGGAGATTCGTAAATTAATTTTGAAGGAGGCTCACGATTCCGACTATTCCATTCATCCTGGGAGTACGAAGATGTATCAGGACCTCAAAAGCAGGTATTGGTGGTATGGCATGAAGCGAGATGTCGCGGAACATGTTGCCCTATGTGACACATGTCAGTTGGTGAAAGCAGAACATCAACGACCCGCGGGATTACTGCAACCACTCAAAGTGCCTGAATGGAAGTGGGAAGAGATCAGCATGGATTTTGTCGTGGGATTGCCTAGGACCTAGTCCGGGTATGATTCAATATGGGTTATTATTGATAGGCTAACCAAGGTAGCTCATTTCATTCCGGTGAAGGAAAGCTACAGCGGAACCAAATTGGCAGAATTGTACATGTCAAGGATTGTGTGTTACCATGGAGTGCCAAAGAAGATAGTATCGGACCGAGGGACACAGTTCACCTCGAGGTTTTGGCAAAAGTTGCATGAAACCATGGGAACCCATCTGAATTTCAGCTCTGCCTATCATCCCCAAACTGACGGGCAGACGGAGAGAACCAATCAGATCCTTGAAGATATGTTAAGGGCATGTGCACTCAAAAACAATAGGAGTTGGGACAAGAACTTACCGTATGCGGAGTTTTCCTATAACAACAGTTATCAAGCTAGTATGAAGATGTCACCATTTGAAGCTTTGTATGGAAGGAAGTGCAGAACTCCCCTATTTTGGAACCAAACAGGAGAAAGTAAAGTGTTTGGTCCCGAAGTGCTACAAGAAGCCGAGGCAAAGGTGAGGGAGATTCGCAACAACTTGAGGATAGCACAGACACGCCAGAAGAGTTATGCTGATGTACGAAGAAGAGAGCTCGTTTTCAACGTGGGAGACTATGTTTACCTCAAGGTGTCCCCTATCAGAGGACTTCGTCGGTTCAAGGTGAAAGGGAAGTTGTCACCTCGATACATCGGACCCTTTCAAGTTTTGGAAAGAAAAGGCGAAGTGGCGTACCAACTAGAGTTGCCGGTTCATCTGTCGGACGTGCACGATGTGTTCCACGTGTCACAACTCAAGAAATGCCTGAGGACGCCTGAGGAGGTGTTACCCATGAATGAAGTGGATGTAGCTGAGGATTTGTCTTATGCTGAGCAACCATACAAGATTTTGGAGACAATGGAACGTATTACCAGAAATAAGAGAATCAGAATGTGCAAGGTACAGTGGAAGCATCACTCAGAGGAGGAAGCCACCTGGGAACGGGAAGATGAGCTTAAGGCACAATTTCCGGAATTATTTTCTTAGAAACACCAATCTCGAGGACGAGATTTCTTTTAAGGGGGGTAGAGCTGTAACACCCCAAATTTTTAGTCAAGATTCAAATTTTGGATTTAGAACCATAAACCATGTTCAGAGGGGGATTTAAAAATTTTTGGACGTGTTGCATGTTTTGCAAAAATTCAAATTCAAACTGGAATTCAAATTAGACTCAAAACAGAAAAGAAATGGAAAAAGAAAAAGGAAAACCGGAAAAAAACTGGCCAGTGGGCCGAAACCTCAGCCGGCCCAGCTAACCCCCGCGCAGCCCGCCCCGCGCGCGCCGCGCTGCCCCTCGCTGACGGGTGGGACCCGCCTGTCATCCCTAACCCCGCGACCCCGGACTTCTCCCCGCGCGCGCGCGATCGCAACCGATCGGGAAACCGCGTCCCGCAGCCGAATTCTGGAACCTGAGGACTCTAACTCGATCACAACAGAACCACCGCCCTTCCCCGGCTATAAAAACAACCGATCCGATCAGTTTTTCGCACGCGATCGCCGATTTTCACTCCGGTGAGCACCGAGACTTCGCCGGTGAATTCTGGCCGATCTAAGCTCGGAAACTCTGATCTAACTCGTTGGTCTTGATCCACCGCCTCCGGGGAACTTTGCAGGTGCAGAAAACCCGAAGACTTACGGTGCAAATCCAGCTCCGACGAGCTTCGCCGTGGTTTTGCCTCGGACCTCGCCGCAGAGCACTTTCCAGGACCCCCGAGCTCGAGAAAACCCCCGAGGTGAGATCCCTGACCTCCCCTCTACCGATCTATGCCATGAGATCACAGTTTTAGGCAGAATTCTCGAGGATCCGAAACTTTCCGGCGAGATCGCCGCTTCCCGCCGCCGTGCGCCGCCGGCAGCGCCGCCCGCGCTCGATCAGAGCGACGTGGCCGCTTGTGCGCCGTTTATTTTAAATCGCACGGTAGACTTTAAAACCCCGCGTACCGGTTCGATGTTATAATCTCAGCCGTCGGTTTAAAATCAGACGGTCCACGTCAGCCCCGCGTTATAAAGACTGGAATTCTTACGTGCTACCCCCTGGGGTTCTCTGGAATTGAGAGCTAGCCCCGGAAACTTCAGATCTAGCCCCTGGAACTCCAGAAAATCATGTAAATTCATTTAAAAAATCAGTTTTAGCCCCTGGACTTAATAGAAATTAAGAAAAACACCTCTGAAAAGTGTAGCTAGACCCCTGGAAATTATGAAAATGATATTATAGACCCTGTAATGGGGTGAATTCATTATTTTAGCTCTGTTTAGTATTTAATTTAGAAAATTTAATATGTAACTAGTGTTTAAATATTAAAAAGGGGGACAAACATAATTGTCAAATTTATTAAAAACTTTCTCAGTACTTAGAAAACTTTGGAGTGAGATAAAAATATATTTTTGGGCTGAAATAAATCTGTTTCATTTATTATTCACATTTAATAGTATAGGGACACATTTTTAAGTAAAGAATAGTTAAAGAAAAATAGGGAAAATAATTATGAAATAGTATACATCAGAAGCCAAGGTCAAAATATGATCCTAAATTATTTAGGACCAGAACCTAATCTGTTTAGGTAGTGTGTATTACTAATTTAATAATAAATTGCACAATTATGCATAAGAATATAAATCTGAAAATATAGAAACTAGTAAATGATAAATGGAGTTTCTAAAATACAAAGAATTCAGTTTAGGGCTGATAGAAATTATGAAGGCATATATGGAGAAGAAAAATACTTTTCATACATACTTGGTAGTTTAATATATAAGGAATTTATTTAAAACTGAAACACACATATATACATATATGTATATATATATATATATATATAGTATGTGAGTATAAATATGAACACCAAAGTAGGAATCATACACATATAAATAAAAGTGTATGCAAGCCCCAAATCAACACACATAAAGTAACCACAACACATATAATGGTAAAGAACTTTCATAAATATGAATGTGTGGTTTGTATGAAGTGGAAGTGTGAACTATGTCTTATGATTGTTGTTTTTCTTTTGCTATGTGTGATGGTATGAAGTAGAACCTGCTCAAGAACAAGTTATTCAATTCCAAGACCAAGACTACCCATTTCAAGAGCAGCAAGAAGGAGGCAAGTGTCCTTGACCACTTTGATCCTATGCTAGGATATGTAGATAGAATTATTTGCATTGTCAAATGAAATATGAAACCCATGCTAGGAAGTTTCCCTAGAATTGCATTACCTTGTTTCCTTGAAGCTTGGGTTGGGATTTATTTTATCATGTCATTTATTATTATGCATATGCTTAGCCATGCTTAGAATGGGATATTTGGGATATGAAATCATCAGTTTATATTACCATACTCTTGAATGAGATATTGTGAGTTATGTAGAGGTAGGGATCAAGGCAAGTTGAATGTTTTGGTTGTGTGCTGGGTGCACGAGACTTGGGTTTGTGTTTAGTACTTGCCTGGATCCTAAGGACCGGTTCATGGAGCATGTAACCCGGCTTTACAGTGCCAACCACATGCTGAGATGGGGCAGCTTGGCCAATTAATTAGGTGTATCCCCGGCGTAGTATGGGTGTGTTGGATGGTGCGGGGAGTAGGTGTCAGCTGGACTACCATATGAACCGCAAGGCTCAAGAGGGGGCCACTGCAGCGGGGTTGGAGCCTCTTGTATGCTGTTAGGGGTGAAACCTCAGTGGGCCCACGCTCGTCGGGAATCCCTTTGTAAAGGCTTCGTAGTGATCTCTTGGCCACACACCTGGGAAGTGTGAATGTGGATCGTAGCCACTGGCATAATGGAGGTTCTTTTAGTCCACCCGGCAACGGGGGATGAAATCACTACTTGTGGGTACAGTGGTACAAACTCTGCAGAGTCAAAACTGTCTTGACAGCCGTGCTCACGGTTAAGAGCGGCCTGGACTTATTCATGATTAGAGAATTGATGGTTTTGGAAGTTAAGCGGGGAGCTTAACATGGGAAATGATGTTATGGTTATTGGATTATGATAATGGGTTGGGAGATTGGGACCATTTCACCTGTGTAGTAATGTAGGTGCTTAATAAGCTAAGGTGATAGGTATTAATTGCGTAGTGCTTTAACCATGAGTTCAACCTCTCCTTGTTCTAGCCATGCATGATATAATTTTCCCACACTTGCTGAGTACCATTGGTACTCAACCTTGCATATTTGTTGGTTTATATTGCTGCTCAGGTCAAGATAATGAGGTGGTGTATAATGACCAAGACTTTGGACCCGAAGAAGGTTTTTAGGTTCATGAAGACCCCCGGGCAACGCCTGTGATGGAGCCCTAAAGAATAATATTCCGCTGCTAGTTTATTTACTTGTGATGAACTTATTATTGTCCATCGAGACATTTACTATGTAAGACTTACTTATATTCGACACCTGGCTTGTAATAAATGATGCTTCACTATTTGTCATCACATGTATGAGAAAATGATCCTGGCATACATGTGGTATTCACTTGGTTGTTTCTTCGGAAAAACCGGGTGTGACATTTACTCTTATGGAAAGTTTTCTTAGTATTATTTTACTAAGTTTTTGGTGTGTTTTGGTGGTTATGGCTGATATCATTTTGCTATGGTTTACAACATGCTTATGTGAGGTGCTCACGTAAGATGTTGTAGTTTTGGAACTAACGAGAGTCAAGTTGAGGACTTGTGCTCGGAAGTATTGGTTTTTTATTCATGTGCAGGTGTTGCTTGAGTTCAAGATATGGCTGGTGACGGGATCCATTGAACTAGTCTTAGAGAGAAGATGAGGTTCAACAACCAAGTTCGGGAGGAATTGTGGTTGAGTTGATCGGGAGGTTGTGCAGTATGTTTGAATCAGGAACAATGCATATGAAGGTATCTTGGATGTAGTTGGAAGATGCTTGCACATGTGCAAGAAGTGCATGGACGTGGCTGCATGGTTCCAAGGCGTGATGAAGAGATGTGGACATAAAGAATTGGTCGGAAAGGTCCAACCGACTAGGTTATGAACTCAGGCTGCGGCTGAGTCGTGTTTGACTCAAATTGGAAAGTTTTGAGTTGGTAATGATAGGATTTCGTGTGGGTCATGAATTTGAGTTGTTTTAGGATTTGGGACGTTCCTAAGTTGTTTGGAAGTCTTAAGATTGCTTCTATCTGCGTGTAGAAGAGTCTTGAGCAGTATTGGAAAGTTACAGTTTGAATCCAAGTAGGAGTAGGAGTTCTAGTTTTAATTGGGTTGGCCTTAGGGCTGGTTATATAAGCAAGGGAGGCCAAGGCTCGTGGATACACAACCTTGGGGCTATTCCTCTTGTGTTTTGATAAATAAAATTCGTATTCTAAAGGAACTTTTGTGCCTTGTTCGTCCGACTTGTTTGAGACAAGTTTTCTGTTCAGCACTACCTTGCTTCGGTGGTTTTTTCATAACTCGAGTTTTACAGATCCAATTGATGTGATTCTTTTTGGGTTGTATTCACAACTTGATTATATATCATCTGTGAAAATTTAACGGTCATTGAGTTTTTTGTTTCTGATCTACACGAGTTTCTTTGCAGTAGTCCAGAACTGTTTTTCTCGCGTAGGACAGATTGACCTTTGTTCGATCTTTCGATCGTAACTTGAGTTTCTCTCAACGGATTTTCATGATTCTTGTTGTGACGTCTTCGTGACTTGATTCTCTACAATCTATACTAGTTTTGTCACAGCTGAACATGTTTAGATTAGTCTCACACACGGTTTCTTTAACAGATCGGTTTTCTGCTGAGGGGTGTTTTCTTGCTTCCGCTGAAATGTATTTATCTACCATTCACGCCCCCTCTGGTAGCTTTACACGTGTACTTCGATCCTACATTGGTATCAGAGCCAGGTGTCTCTTATCTTTGTGATTTGCATGTGTTTTGACTAATCATCATGGAGATATACTCCGCCAAACCTTGTGTGTTTAGTGGTATTGATTTTCAGGTTTGGAAGGCACGCATGGAAGATTTCATCCAGGCGCAAGGCTTTGCAATATGGGAAAAGGTGTACAAGCCTTACGATATGCCTTGAAACGATCAAGTCACGGCTACAAACATGAGAGATGTCGACAACAACAACAAGGCTCGGAACTTGATCATACAAGGACTAACTCTGAGCGACTTCGACCGTGTTGCACACCTCCGATCGGCGTACAATGTGTGGAGAGCACTTTGTGACTACCACGAATGATCCAACACGATCAAGGAGGTAAGACAGGATATGTTCAAGAAAGAATACATGTGCATTGAGATGCAACCCGGTGAGTCCATTGATGACCTCTTTGCTCGCTTTAATAAAATTCTCAGCAACTTGCGTAGCGTCAATGTTAATTTTTCAGATGCTGAAAATGCTAGGCAATTACTAAGTGCATTAGATATGTCAATTTGGGAGATGAAAGTAACATCCATACGTGAATCCACTGTCATGAGTACTCCTACATTAGATGTGCTTTATACTAAGCTAAAAACTCATAAAATTGACATTATATCACGTAAGAACCCAAATAAGACTATTGCATTTGTCTCACAACGTGATATGCCTGGCTCCGGCCAATCATCTAGCAATACACTTGCTTTGCTGTCTTCACTAACACTGGAATAGATTGAGGAGTTTCCAGAGGAGGAGCTAGTACTTCTTTCTACTAGGTTCTCAAAAGCATTGCAAAATGTGAGAACTAGAAGGAGAGGAAGCTCCGGACCTCAACGATCCTTTGAATGTGGTAAGACAGGACACTTTCATACAGATTGCCCTAACCTTTCAGGTCCTTCTAACCGTGATGAAAAACAGAATAAAGTCAAGTCCTCTTTTGGCAACACCAACAAGAAAAAGAAGGGTTTTACAGGACGCAAACTGATAAACAGTTTCATCACCGCACTTCAAGAACTTGGCTCGAGTGATGTAGACATTGGAAGTTATGAAGATGAAGATGATCTGACAAACTTGTGCTTCATGGCGGGCAAATCAAAATCAAGTATGGAGGATGCAGAACACAACAGTGACAACGAAGAGGTATGTCCTACTTGCGAAGAAATGTGTGATGTTATTTCTCGTGCCATTATTATTGTTAAGAAAAAGGACAAAAAGCTTAGGGACAATGCTGTTAAAATTGAGTCACTAGAATCTGAAATTAGTCGTTTAAAATCCTTGATTCCTAGTGATGATTCTTGTTCCTCATGTGATTTAATATATAAACAATTGTCCTCTCTAAGAAGTGCACACACCTCCACACTTGATAAACTTGAACTTGAAATCGAAAAGAACAAAAAGCTTGCTGCACTTAATGATAAAAACATGAAAGATGCTTATTGTTCTACAATTGATTTGCACTGTTCTACTTGCGATGATCTTGATAAGAAACTACAAGATGCTATGAAAGAAATTTCTATATTGAACAATGCTTTACGTTCTCATGAAGTTAAATATTGTTCCAATTGCAAATTAAAAGGAAAAACTTCATGTGAAAATTGCCTTAATCTATAAAATAAACTTGATAACATGCATAGGACATTAGATCGGTTTTGTAATGGGAATAAGAACCTAAACTTGCTGCTGAATTCTTCCAAGTCTTGCAATGATAAAACTGGTTTAGGTTTTGATTCATATGCCCATGCTAAGGAACATCCACCTAAAATTGTAAAATCATTAGGAAGTGGTTTGATTCAAACAGTTCCTAAACAAAAAGAACTGGTTTTTAAATCTGTAGGAGTGTTGTCACATTCGGGTTCAAATAAGCATACTGCATGCTCATCTAGACATGAACACAAAGTTAAATTTCATTGTACCTATTGTGGTAGAGATGGACATATCATAGATTTTTGTTATAGACTAGCTAAACAACATAAAAAGGAAAGAATGCAAGCTAGATCTTATAATTCTCATGCAAAATTTGCTGCACATACTAAACCGAATGTCAGGAACATGCAACCTGCTGTTATGAGTCAGAAATATTCCAAGTTTACCTCCGGAGCTTCAGTTTTTGCCTCCGGAGCTTCAGTTTTTGCCTCCGGACCTTCTGTTTTTGCCTCCGGAGCTACTGATTTTCGTGCTACACAAGTAACACCTCACAGGTCAGTAGTTAAGAACATAAAATCTCAAACTTTGACTCATAAACCTGCTGTTTTATCTCAGCTTTCGCATGTTATTCCTGCTGGACATCGTGTGACTCAGTACTGGATTCCTAAATGCCTTTTAATTAACCCCAGAATTGAGTCATCGATGTATTGTGCTTCTATGTAGGTTACACGCTTGAGGAAGGAAAACATTTGGATTGTGGATTCAGGTTGCTCACACCACATGACCGGTGACAAAGAATGGTTCTCCTCTCTCTCTTTTGTGTCACATGTAGAGAATGTTACTTTTGTCAATAATTCTTCAACTCCTATAATTGCTAAGGGTTCGGTTAGAGTAGATGATCACTACACTTTGAAGGATGTGGCACTTGTCAAAAATTTGAAATATAACTTTCTTCTTGTTTCACAATTGCTAGATGAAAATCTAGAAATTATTTTCAATAAAAACTGCTGCAAAGTTGTAGGTTCAAATAGTGAGCTTATCTTTAACTTGTCTCGGTTTGGAAGAGTTTTTAAAGCTGATTTTGATATGTCTTCCTCTAAGCATAGATGTCTAGTTACAAATGATTCCAAAGATTTATACTTTTGGCATCGTAGACTTGGTCACGTAGGCTTTGATCATCTCACGCGTGTTAGTGCTCTTGATCGCATACGTGAGCTGCCTAAGCTTAAAGGGGACAAAGAAATTGTGTGCTCTTCTTATAGACATGCTAAGATGGTTGCAGGTTCACATGCTCCTCTCACAATGACCATGACAACTGAACCGGGTCATCTTTTACACCTTGACACCATAGGACCTTCACGTGTTCAATCCTTCGGAGGTAAATGGTATGTTCTTGTGATTGTTGGTGACTATTCTAGATACTCTTGGGTTTACTTTATGGCATCTATGAATGAAACTTTTAGTCACTTTAGAACTTTATTTCTTAGATTATCAATTGATCACCCATGATCTTTAAGAGCAAATAGAAGTGATAATGGAACCAAATTTAAAAATCAATCGTTTGATCACTTTTGTGCTGAAAATGCAATAGATCAAAAATTTTCTTCACCATATGTACCTCAACAAAGCGGTGTTGTAGAGAGAAAGAACAGAACCTTAGTTGAGATGGCTAGGACTATGCTTGATGAATATCAAACTCCTAGGAAATTTTGGGCTGATGCAATTGCAACCGCTTGTTATGTCTCAAATCGTGTTTTCTTGCGTGCTAAGCTAGGTAAAACACCATATGAGCTCAGGTTTGGACATAGGCCTAGTGTCACACACTTTAGGGTCTTTGGTTGCAAATGCTTTGTTAAGAAACATGGTAATCTTGATAAATTTGAAGCTAGATCTGTTGATGGCATGTTTCTTAGTTATCCATCTCATACTAGAGTCTACCGTGTGCTTTTACTTGATACTAACAAAATTGTGGAGACTTGTGAGGTTTCTTTTGATGAAGCTAGCCCAGGTACTAGTTAAAATATTGTAGGTCCAGATCCATATCCGCAGGGGGAGAGTATTTTCGTTGAAGAAGAGGAAGAAGTGGTGTTGCTGCCCGAAAATTCAGCAGCTAATGTCATTGTTCTAGCTCCTGATCTTGATTCACAGCCAGCACCGACGACCACCATTGCTGGTCCAGATCCTCCTCACGTCACAAGCTCATCTATTTGTGATGAACATGAAGAAGAAGAAGCTTGTGAAGTGTCCACTCCCCTCCGGATTCTCAAAAGTCATCCTCCACAACAAATTATTGGAAGCTTGCATGAACGAGTTACAAGATCTAGGTTTTTCGACCCCAATTCTCATGCTCATTCTGCTTTTGTTGCTTCTTTTGAACCCAAAGATATATCACACGCACTCACTAATGAATCTTGGATTATTGCCATGCAAGAAGAGTTAGAAAATTTTGAAAGAAATAATGTTTGGAAACTTGTACCTCCACCTCAAGGTCACACTTTAATTGGAACTAAATGGGTGTTTAAAAATAAACAAAGTGAGGATGGGGTTGTGGTTAGGAATAAGTCTAGGTTGGTTGCTCAAGGTTTCACACAAGTTGAAGGTATAGATTTTGATGAAACTTTTGCTCCTGTTGCTAGATTAGAAGCAATGAGAATTTTGTTAGCTTTTGCTACATCTAAAGGTTTTAAGCTATATCAAATGGATGTTAAAAGTGCTTTTCTTAACGGCTACATAGATGAGGAGGTTTATGTCAAACAACCACCTGGTTTTGAAAATCCAAATTTTCCTAATCATGTTTACAAACTATCCAAAGCCTTATACGGTCTCAAACAAGCCCCTAGAGCATGGTACGATAGGTTAAAAACATTCTTACTTGAAAAGGGGTTTACCATGGGCAAGGTTGTTAAAACTCTTTTTGTGCTTAAGTATGGCAATGACTCATTATTCGTTCAAGTGTATGTGGATGATATTATCTTTGGTTGTGCTTCTCATGATCTTGTGTCCAAGTTTTCAGCTACGATGAGTTCAGAATTTGAGATGAGTATGATGGGAGAACTCACGTACTTTTTGGGACTGCAAATCAAGGAAACCAAGGAGGGTACCTTTGTGCATCAAACAAAGTATACAAAAAATCTCCTAAGGTGCTTCAACATGGACAAAAGCAAGCCTCTTCAGACACCAATGGGAACAGCAACAACACTTGAACTTGATGAAGATTGTGATCCCGTTGATCAAATAGAATATAGAAGCATGATCGGATCACTTTGTATCTCACGGCATCAAGACCGGACATAAAATTCAGCGTATGTCTTTGTGCACAGTTTCAAGCCTCCCCACGTGCTTGACATCGTCAAGCCGTCAAAAGGATTCTCAGATACTTACATGGAACTCAAGAATTTGTCATTTTTCTTCCCTCTTCCTCAACCATTACTTTGAAAGCTTTTTCCGATGCTGATTTTGGGGGTTGTTGGATTGATAGGAAAAGTATTTCTGGTGCTTGTCATTTTCTTGGTAATTCACTAGTTGCCTGGTCCTCTAGAAAACAAAGTTCAGTTGCATAATCCACAGCCAAATCTGAATATACAGCTGCTGCTAGTGCTTGCTCACAAATTCTTTGGATTGTTCAAACACTTAAGGACTATGAGGTTGATCTAGATTGTGTTCCACTGTTTTGTGATAACACTAGTGCCATTTGCATTGCTAAAAACCCCGTGCAACATTCGAGAACTAAGCACATTGACATTAGTTATCACTTTCTCCGTGATAATGTCGGAAAATGGAACATTGTGCTTCACCATGTACATACCGAAAAAACAATTAGCTGACATTTTACAAAACCTTTGGATTTCACTCGTTTTTGTTACATTCGTAGTGAAATAGGGGTTATGCATCCTCATGGCTTAAATTGAGGGAGAATTTTGAAACTTGGGAAGTCTATGTGTGAATCTGAAATTAAAATAACATGAGCATAGTATTTCATGCATATATGACTTTGTGATTCCTTTTTCATGCTGAAAGTTCTTACTACATTACTCGTGTTATACATTTTTTAGTTTTTACCATGTCTAGTAATTGGAATAATTACTTACACTAAATCTGGTCGTGGTCGAACTTTCTTGCTGTTTGAACTTGTCGCATGCTCACAAGTGCTTTTAATCATAAAGAATTAATCAAGTAATCAACTCACATGTTGAGTTTTTATGTTCAAATAAAAAAAATGAGAAAAGATCAAGAGAATATGCATGCATCACACTTATTCTTTTGAGATGGCTTATAATTGCACTTAGATATGAACTTGAAAGGAGTTGTGTATGACTAAAACCATGTCCTTAAGCTTCTGACTGACAAATGACATAGGCTTGGCTTGGTTGGTTAGAATAAGGCTGATGCTGCATATAATATCTTGCAAATGCCATAAGATCAAAATTTGTGCTTTAAATAAATAAAATGCAGCAACAAGTGTCATGCTTTCAGGTCTTGAAATAGTTAAGTTTGTGAGATCATGACTTGCTTAAATTGAAAATTACACTTGATCTCTAGCATGACTTACACTACTTTATGTATCTCATTGATGTGATAGTGTAAGTTACTTGATAGTATGATTTGGATGAGCTTTGTTTTATATGTATATGTTATAATGTGCTCATAACAAATTAAAGTTTCTTTTTTGTACTTTGCTGAATACATTGTCAAAGGGGGAGAAATTGATCACACATTGCACACATTCACAAGTGTTTTGGCACGATTCTTCTCAGGGGGAGAATTTTTGGTATTTTTTGTTTTTCTTCTCATTTTATTTCTGATTTACAAACGGGGAGAAATTGTTTTCAAAACTTTTCATGTGAATAAGCCAATGTTTGGATTTTAAGTGGTGTTGCCGATGCATTCATCAAGGGGGAGATTGTGAGACCTATGTGTGCTGAATACATTGGCTTTGACGATAAAAGTTTTGAATACTACCAAAACACCTTTTCAACAAGGTCCGACTCTAGATCCGAGCTCCCGCAAGGTCCGACGATAGGTCCGATTTGTTTTGGGTAGCTCCGCAAGGTCCGACGTAAGGTCCGACTTGCTTTGTCTAGGTCTGACTTATTTTGGCTAGGTCCGACTTGTTTTTACTAGCTCCGGTGCTAGGTCGACTAGCTTTGGTATGTTCCATGCTAGGTCCGACTAAGCTTTAGTAAGCTCCGGCACTAGGTCCGACTAGCTTTGGTAAGCTCCGGTTCAAGGTCCGGTTAGCTTTGGTAAGGTTCGGAGCTTGATTCCAATGGTTCTGCTTTTAACTTGCAATATTTCAAACTTGCTTTACTCTTATGGAAAGTTTGCTTAGTATTATTTTACTAAGTTTTTGGTGTGTTTTGGTGGTTATGGCTGATATCATTTTGCTGTGGTTTACAACATGCTTATGTGAGGTGCTCACGCAAGATGTTGTAGTTTCGGAACTAACGAGAGTCAAGTCGAGGACTTGTGCTCGGATGTATTGGTTGTTTATTCATGTGCAGGTGTTGCTTGAGTTCAATACATGGCTGGTGACGGGATCCATTGAACTAGTCTTAGGGAGAAGATGAGGTTCAACAACCAAGTTCGGAGGAATTGTGGTTGAGTTGATCGGGAGGTTGCGCAGTATGTTTGAATCAAGAATAATGCATATGAAGGTATGTTGGACGTCATTGGAAGATGTTTGCACGTGTGCAAGGAGTGCATGGACGTGGCTGCATGGTTCCAAGGCGTGATGAAGAGATGTGGACGTAATGAATTGGTCGGAAAGGTCCAACTGACTAGGTTATGGACTCAGGCTGCGGCAGAGTCGTGTTTGACTCAAATATGGAAAGTTTTGAGTTGGTTATGATAGGATTTCGTGTGGGTCACGAATTTAAGTTGTTTTAGGAATGTTTGGATGTTCATAAGGTGTTTGGAAGTCTTAAGATTGCTTCTATCTGCGTGTAAAAGAGTCCTGAGCAGTATTGGAAAGTTACAGTTTGAATCCAAGTAGAAGTACGAGTCCTGGTATGAATTGGGTTGGCCTTAGGGCTGGTTATATAAGCAAGGGAGGCCAAGGCTCGTGGATACACAACTTTGGAGCTGTTCCTCTTGTGTTTTTATAAATAAAATTCGTATTCCAAAGGAACTTTTGTGCCTTGTTCGTCTTACTTGTTTCAGACAAGTTTTTCTCGTCGAGTTTCTGTTCAGCACTACCTTACTTCGGTGGTTTTATCATAACTCGAGTTTTACAGATCCAATTGATGTGATTCTTTTTGGGTTGTATTCACAACTTGATTATCTATCATCTGTGAAAATTTCACGGTCATTGAATTTTTGTTTTCTGATCTACACGAGTTTCTTTGCAGTATTCCAGAACTGTTTTTCTCGTGTAGGACAGATTGACCTTTGTTCGATCTTTCGATCGTAACTTGAGTTTCTCTCAACGGATTTTCATGATTCTTGTTGTGACGTCTCCGTGACTTGATTCTCTACAATCTATACTAGTTTTTTCACAGTTGAACACGTTTATATTAGTCGCACACATGGTTTCTTTAACAGATCGGTTTTCTGCTGAGGGTTGTTTTGTTGCTTCCGCTAAAAAGTTTTTATCTACCACTCACTCCCCTCTGGTAGCTTTACACGTGTACTTCGATCCTACGGAGCTAATAATCGCCGCCTGGGGGTTTGAGACGTCGAGGAACACGATGTTGAGGTGTCCTGGGGCTGCCGATGCTCGGAACACGGTCGGCGACGTGCGGCGGCCTCAGTTGAACTTCGGCATGGTCGGCCGGGGTTCCTAGCCAGCCAAAAGCTCGACCACTTAGCTCTACAGCACCAGTGGATGATTGCCAAGCTTGGCAAGGTCTTGAACTGACTCGGAAATGACGGCAAATAGGTTGGCACCATGTGCCCGATTCGTTCTGCGAAGAACACCCTTGGTAGAGCGCGGAATACGTTGCCCCGAGGTGTTTTCATGCAAAGGATTCTAAAGGAAACATGACCGCCGGCTAGTACAGATTCTATGTGCAAGGTTTGATGACCTATGGAGGATCAGAGAGGGGGAATTTGAAGGTTTCGTATTGGACATTTGGTTTGCACCCGCCGGAGCAAAATCTCGAAATCCACTGTCGATGCTTCACGGCGTGGCTTGAGCTTTGGGTAAGAGCAGCACGGTGGCCGTGTGCTTCCGTTGCCGCTCTTGCTCGGCCATGAAAGCTCCTGTGGAGAGCTGTCCACGAGCGCCCGATCACCGTTTCGAGCTCGGTTGCCGCGGAGGAAACTGTTTTAGGGCAAGGGAGGCCAGAGCCCAGTGGTTTGGGTGTCGGGGAAGTGGGGGCTGAGCTCTTGGTGTTGTTTAGCAGCTCTGAGAAGGGTGGCACGATTGCTTCTGCCGATTTCCCGATCATGCCGAGAAGCGGAGGGGATAAGAGAGCTCCGTTCGGTGTTCTCGCGAGGAGGAGAAGGCAAATGAACTTTGCTTCGGTCTGAGGAGTAGATTCATGCCGAGAGAACCGCCTCCGGGCGCCAGCTCGTGGAAAAGGGAAGCAGGTAGTGGCGTGGCAACCTTCTCGGTGGCGCCCGGGTGAGAAGTCTCGGTGAGTTCGAGTAAAGAACAGAGACAGAGCACTGTGAATTGTTTGCTTCATGTGCAAGTCTAATTCCTCAGCCCAATGACATGTGGGTCCCCCACTTCTCTCCCCTACAAAAGATCTTCTCAAGTTAATCCTCCCAAATTCTAGAACTCTGAGTTTGAAAGGTGGGCTAGAATTTGAATTTAAAATCTGATTTTCAAACTTACATGCAAAGAGGTATTTTAAATCCTTATTGGTTCAGCGCCTTCAAATAAAGATGTGAGCCTCATTTTGGATAATCATCCATGTATAACTTTGCATGAAGAGAAGTTTTAGCAAGTCCCGTTTTTTATGCCTTTGCCACACATATGAATTCAAAACTCGGTTTTCCCAGCATCTCCTTTGTATGTAGCTGTTTTCATCACAGTTGTAAATAAAAAGGGAGTACAATTCTGAACGAACTATGAACTACAAAATTGTTGCAAATTTCATAACCTTTCCAACGGTGTATTATAAGACTTTAGGGATTTTTCTACACAATGTTATGGCAAATTTACAGAAACATCCAGAGAAGGTTGCAGCTGTTCTGTTTTGTGAACAGTTTGCATTCATCTGGACGTTCAACCAGTTTGGCATCTGATTTTGCTCTGGAGGTATACAGAAAAGTTGTAGAGAATTTAAAAAACTTTCAAGAACTGTATCATACACCTCCATTGGGTCAAGCTACTCAGAGTTATGCTATGTCAAAATCCAGCAAACCGTTTCGAGCTCGGTTGCCGCGGAGGAAACTGTTTTAGGGCAAGGGAGGCCAGAGCCCAGTGGTTTGGGTGTCGGGGAAGTGGGGGCTGAGCTCTTGGTGTTGTTTAGCAGCTCTGAGAAGGGTGGCACGATTGCTTCTGCCGATTTCCCGATCATGCCGAGAAGCGGAGGGGATAAGAGAGCTCCGTTCGGTGTTCTCGCGAGGAGGAGAAGGCAAATGAACTTTGCTTCGGTCTGAGGAGTAGATTCATGCCGAGAGAACCGCCTCCGGGCGCCAGCTCGTGGAAAAGGGAAGCAGGTAGTGGCGTGGCAACCTTCTCGGTGGCGCCCGGGTGAGAAGTCTCGGTGAGTTCGAGTAAAGAACAGAGACAGAGTACTGTGAATTGTTTGCTTCATGTGCAAGTGTAATTCCTCAGCCCAATGACATGTGGGTCCCCCACTTCTCTCCCCTACAAAAGATCTTCTCAAGTTAATCCTCCCAAATTCCAGAACTCTGAGTTTGAAAGGTGGGCTAGAATTTGAATTTAAAATCTGATTTTCAAACTTACATGCAAAGAGGTATTTTAAATCCTTATTGGTTCAGCGCCTTCAAATAAAGATGTGAGCCTCATTTTGGATAATCATCCATGTATAACTTTGCATGAAGAGAAGTTTTAGCAAGTCCCGTTTTTTATGCCTTTGCCACACATATGAATTCAAAACTCGGTTTTCCCAGTATCTCCTTTGTATGTGGCTGTTTTCATCACAGTTGTACATAAAAAGGGAGTACAATTCTGAACGAACTATGAACTACAAAATTGTTGCAAATTTCATAACCTTTCCAACGGTGTATTATAAGACTTTAGGGATTTTTCTACACAATGTTATGGCAAATTTACAGAAACATCCAGAGAAGGTTGCAGCTGTTCTGTTTTGTGAACAGTTTGCATTCATCTGGACGTTCAACCAGTTTGGCATCTGATTTTGCTCTGGAGGTATACAGAAAAGTTGTAGAGAATTTAAAAAACTTTCAAGAACTGTATCATACACCTCCATTGGGTCAAGCTACTCAGAGTTATGCTATGTCAAAATCCAGCAAAAATGTCTGCTAGAACAGAGCACTCTGCCTTTGAATCAAAAGAAGCCTAGCAAGTCTCTTCTTTGAAGCTTAGTTCAAATGAAGAGCTCAGTAACTAATATGTGCTTTCCGACATCCATTTTTATTTTGAAAGTTAGTCATGAATGATTTCTTCATAGGAAAGAAGACTATCCAGTGTAGTACGGTGGCGATGCACCATAAGACATATGACGGTACTACGTTACGTCACAAAATAAAATCGTAACCGTATTACACCGGCATATACGTATCCTTAGGTGGCACTAGAACGGTCACTCGCAAACGTGTTCTACACGTACTATTGTTTTCGTGGTTAGTACCTACATAAGACACACTCAATCATCAGGTTTGGCTGCACACCGAACCCGGTACCAATACAGTTTGTACACCCGTCCCTCATCACTCACACAGGTGTTCTCAAGCCAAACACGCCTTGAGCTATGTGTTCACGTTACTGACCACGTGACTGGGTCTCCCATACTTGCCCAAAGCACGCCAGGGAATGGCATTGCTCGAATACCCCAAACGACACGAGGAGTCGTAGAGGATACTAAAGCGAGTCGGGTTACCTGCCACCCGTGAGGCTCCACCCTTCAGCTTGTGCGCACTGGTGGACAGAGCTTACGTGCACCCCCCAAGACATAGAACGTCCCGAGATGCACGATTTTCCGACATAACAAATAGGTTAGGTTGCCACCTTCATAATATGCTAATAGTAGTCCTTATGTGGGCCTAGTACCATTATCTCACTGTATCATAAGTTTTTAGTGTAATATGATGCTCAATCCATATGCTATTCCCAACGCAGCTCTGATACCACGCTGAGTGGGCCCGTGACAGGACCTCGTCGGGTGGTGCCGTGATATGCGGCACCCAACAGCTCACGGGTCGAGAAAACACATCACATTATATAAATCATTTGCGGAAGCGTACAAAAGTGTTTTACAAATACTTATATCAAAATAAGCTACAGCAGAAGACTATAACTATCATGACTCATTTCTACTTAGCAACAAAGAAACAGTCCAGTCCGCGGACATTTCTTACTAGCAGCACGAAGACAAACCACAGTGGCGAGGATGCTCTTGAGTAACCACTCAGAGGTTCCCGAGTCTCATTGGCATCCCTTTTCATAAGCATGAAGTCAATCCTGCAAAACAACTCCTATAGCATCCGTGAGCATAACGCTCAGCAAGACTTAACCGTCACCCTAATCATGAAACTCTACATGAGGTTATGAACATAAAGTAGGATGGTATAATGCATAATAAAACTCGCCTAAAAGTGAATCCTTACTTTCAGGTATTATTTGCAGAAAATTAAGTAACCTTGGGCATGCCACATCGGGAGTCCACAATCAAACAAGAAACGCTTTCCCCCGATGTAATTTGCTCACGGCATGAAAGAATCGAGTTTGCACTAACCTATTCATCAAGATCCAATACAAAGCTAGTATGAAACTTCAAACCAATGTGATTAGTTCCTTTCTCATGCAAGTTCTTACTACGTCACGACTGTGAGAACAAGTATGCTCGGTCCATCCCGCGACCGAGGGTGATTCAAATCAATAACACCCGGACTACACGACACGTACGCCCGTACTCGATGTTGCCTACAGCAACCATCACTGACGTCGTATGCGGCAGCTTTTCCCCCATTTCACCCCTGTTGAATCGATCAAGTCACCCCATACAGTAGCCACTCTCATGGTGCACCTACTGACATGAGATGTCATGAGAATGTTACCCACATACTGCACACCGGCCGTCTCGCCTGAGGCGACCCGAAAAGGCTCAACGCAAGCTTCCCGAGGTACATCGGTTTACTGGGTCCCATATATCCAGCATGAGTCTGGTACACAACTCAAACTTGTTCAACAGGGCCCCATACGGATCGGTCCTTGACCGACACGGACAGGTCTATAGCACCCAAGCCCCTATGTCCTGCTGCCCCTACAACCATCCGGTCTCAACTTTAACTTGCTACTTCATTTATGAACCAATCCCGTATGCCCCTGTTGTCCTGATCATGCGAGTAGAATCTCACCACTCGACATCTATCGAACCATACATAAGCATGGCAGTTCTACACGGTGAAGGACACCTACCCAATACTCCATGGGTTTATTTGGTCATGCAAGAGGAGTATCAAACACTAGACCTAATGCACAGTTCATATCTTAACTGAAAGTGAATACAAAGTAAAAACTTAAAAGCTGTTAAATACAAATCGGAGCTCGCCTGTTTTGCAGGGTAGTCGTATATAATCAGTTAGTGATCTTGCTAATCAACCCTTGATTCTCCGGAGTATGATCCACTTCAATGAATCGCTCCTTTGAATCCCCTTCGTCGTGAATCTTAATGAAATGTATATGCACAATTCTTATGGAATGTAATGGAAAGAATTATAGAATGGAGTTCTTAGGAACAGAGATTGTGTGGAAAAGCCAAGAATGGCTTGTCTTGCCTCTGTTGTGCAAAGAAACAGAAATGAACTCATTTGGCCTTAGTATCTTAGTTCTATACTAACTTTCCCAATGACCATAAGAGATGAGCTGAAAAGAGTTGAATGCAACTGAAGAACAAGAACTCCAATGGCTTCAAAACGTTAACAGCAGGTTCTATACTACCTAAGGATTTAGCTTGCCAAATTGCAACTAATGTGGAGTCAAATGGTGTCCTCCATAATTCTTACAATGCCTTATGTAATTTTCCCACATACATAAGTATGGAGAACAAGAACATGGAGTTCTACTGCTCAACTTGAGCTGATAATTTACATGTGAGTTCCTGGTCACATGAAAGTAATTTGGTCCAAAATTCAGACCTTTTACTTGAGTAGTTCCTCCAGAACAATTCTTTAAGCATTTTCTACTCAAAAAGAATTAATTCTGAAGTACTGTGCATTTTCATGCCCAATTTAGTGAAATACAATTTCAAGTATGTCTCAGAGAGGTTGACTAAATTTTCCTATGATTTTCGGAGCTATGGATTGTCCAGAATAGATTTTATAAGTGGGAAACATTTTCTGAAAATGTTTCTGGACTCTTATGAACACAGCATTTTGTATTTAGCAAATTGCCACCCAAATGATCTTCAAATAATCTGAACATTTGCTAGAAGGTCAACAATATGCTAAAGAATATTCTGGCAAAATTTGGGGATTTTTGGATAAACCAAACTCCTTCAATAATTCTTTTTCAGAAACAATTCAAAGAATTTTCCAGAATTATATATTGACATTCATACAAATCTGAGTTCATATTTGGATAGAGCTCTGAAAAATGAATCCAACCCAATTGGAATCACTCAATTTGGAGGTTTCTACAAAGAGCTATGATTTTCCAAAGTTGGAACATTCTCTGGAATTGTTTTCCCTACTGAAATTCTGCTGGACCCACGTGTTTAAACCTCAGCCAGTAGAATTGAAGCCACACTGGGATCACAGGGTTAACCGCGCAAACACACCGGATCCGGCCACAACCGATCACGGATTTAAACTCCCAGCCGCTGACAGCCGGGCCCGGCCCCTTCTTCAACCTCCCGCACCCTGTTTCGCGCGCGCCGCCTCCCTCGCCGGAGCTGCAACCGGAGCTCATTGGATCGCTGCTGCCGGCCACTGCTCGAGCTAAGACTCGCCGTCAGGGGGTTTGAGACATCGAGGAACACGATCGTGAGGTGTCCTGGGGCTACCGATGCTCGGAACACGGTCGGTGACGTGCGGAGGCCTCGGTTGAACTTCGGCATCGTCGGCTGGGGTTCCTAGCCCGCCAAAAGCTCGACCACTTAGCTCTACAGCACCAGTGGATGATCGCCAAGTTTGGCAAGGTTTTGAACTGGCTCGGAAATGGTGGCAAATAGGTTGGCACCGTGTGCCCAATTTGTTCCGCGAAGAACACCCTTGGTAGAGCTCAGAATACGTCGCCCCGAGGTGTTTTCATGCAAAGGATTCTAAAGGAAACATGACCGCCGGCTAGTCCAGCTTCTATGTGCTAGATTTGATGACCTATGGAGGATCAGAGAGGGGGAATTTGAATGTTTCGTACCGGACATTCGGTTTGCACCATCCGGAGCAAAATCTTGAAATTCGCTGTCGATGCTTCACAACATGGCTTGAGATTTGGGTAAGAGCAGCACGGTGGCCGTGCGCTTCCGTTGCCGCTCTTGCTCATCCATGAAAGCTCCTGTGGAGAGCTGTCCACGAGCGCCCGATCACCGTTTCGAGCTCGGTTGCCGCGGAGGAAACTGTTTTAGGGCAAGGGAGGCCAGAGCCCAGTGGTTTGGGTGTCGGGGAAGTGGGGGCTGAGCTCTTGGTGTTGTTTAGCAGCTCTGAGAAGGGTGGCACGATTGCTTCTGCCGATTTCCCGATCATGCCGAGAAGCGGAGGGGATAAGAGAGCTCCGTTCGGTGTTCTCGCGAGGAGGAGAAGGCAAATGAACTTTGCTTCGGTCTGAGGAGTAGATTCATGCCGAGAGAACCGCCTCCGGGCGCCAGCTCGTGGAAAAGGGAAGCAGGTAGTGGCGTGGCAACCTTCTCGGTGGCGCCCGGGTGAGAAGTCTCGGTGAGTTCGAGTAAAGAACAGAGACAGAGCACTGTGAATTGTTTGCTTCATGTGCAAGTCTAATTCCTCAGCCCAACGACATGTGGGTCCCCCACTTCTCTCCCCTCCAAAAGATCTTCTCAAGTTAATCCTCCCAAATTCCAGAACTCTGAGTTTGAAAGCTGGGCTAGAATTTGAATTCGCCAAATTCAGTTTGAATTTGCATAGCAATTCGAATTTGGTTTGAGTTTTGAAAATGCTTCCATAATTCCTTTTTGGAGCCCACCCTAAAAATTAAAAGTTTATCATCAAACTTTTTCCACAATTTCCAACTATATGGCTGCATGTTTATTCAAAGTTTTTGGCCATCATTTGTGTGAACTTTGAATTTAAAATTTGATTTCCAAACTTACATGCAAAGAGGTATTTTAAATCCTTATTGGTTCAACACCTTCAAATAAAGATGTGAGCCTCATTTTGGATAATCATCATCACTTTGCATGAAGAAAAGTTTTAGCAAGTCCCCTTTTTCATGCCTTTGCCACACATATAAATTTAAAACTCGGTTTTTTATTCATATACATTTGTGGGACTTTTACATTTCTGCTAAGTACGGACTGAGAGGAATCTAACAAAATTTGTCGCACTAATTTTTGAGCTTTCTACTCAGAGTAATGGGTTTTTCAAGTTTGAACAACTTTCTGTTTGAATTTTACACAGAACACTCAAATGTGGGACCCCCTCGTCAGGTCTTTCTTCAACCTCGAGTCAGAGACCCCGCGCACACAGCGCCCAATCATGGTGTGCATCGTTCTCCCTTGTTTCTCAACCAAATCGGCTCTGGTTTCGACGTACACGACCGTTGGAACGTGGCGCAGCTGCCGGGCAAGGTCTCACCACATGAAAACAGCCAGAAACAGGTTGGCACCATCGGCAGCGTGGCATCGACGCGTTCCGGTGTGTCCAAGATGATTTCAACTGCACAAGCTGCCGTACAGCATCCCTAGAGCGTGTGGAACATGGAACGCATGCCAATCCATGCAGCAAACGGCGGGAAAAGGGGGTTCACAGGAGGACCGACCCGTTTTTGCCGACGGCGGCGAATTCTTGTAACCC
This sequence comes from Neostapfia colusana, assembly GCA_030760725.1. Lineage (NCBI taxonomy): Eukaryota > Viridiplantae > Streptophyta > Magnoliopsida > Poales > Poaceae > Neostapfia > Neostapfia colusana. The sequence continues at coordinate 78,270,157 of JASWHV010000008.1, read as the reverse complement.
GGGGCGTGGGATGGACGGTTTGCTTCGGTCTTCAGTGCGGGAGGGCGCTAGGGTCCAAGGTTTCTATGGTTTGAACCGAAGGAAGAATGACGAACCCGTTTGGATGAGTTTCCCGATTTGCTCACGCTCGGTTCTTCACGTTCGCCGGCGCCAAAACGTAAATTCTGGCAAGCCGGCAGTGAGGACGAGCAAGGAAAGGTCAGGAGCATGATCTACACACCATGGCACACCTTAGGGGGGTGTTGGTCGTGCGGGAGAGGTGCTGGACCGGCTATAATACGAGGAGCAGTGAGGCGACGTTGGCTCTGTTTTGCCGGAGGAGAAAATGGTTGGCACCGATCGGAGAAGGCCGGGCACGAGCTGAAGAGCGGTGGAACACGTCGAGGAGAGGACGGCGCAGCTCCTAGAGGGATCAACTGGCGCATTGTAGGGGCTGGATTCTGCTGAACGACGATCACAGAGGCGTCGGGTGTTTTTCTTCGGTTGGCGCTCGAGCACGGAGGAAAACTTCGGTGTATCGTGGAGACAGAGAGTAGAATTTTATTTGCGCAGCTGCTGTGGATAGCCATCAACCACACACGATGTTCTACCTTCGGGAGCAAGTCTTTGCAAGCTTCTAGTTGGAGGCAGGGCACAGCTCTGTGGCTGCCCCGGTGTGCAACTCGCACAGAATAAACTTTGCCACTGTAGTTCATGTATCACTGCTATGTGGGTGCCACCCCACCTAATAGCTCTGATATTTTTCCTCCAAATTAAATCCTTTGCTTCCTGCCAAAGTCATGGTTTGAAATGTTGAATTCAACTGAATTCATTTGAATTCTAGTGTGGAGTTTGAACTGAGTTAGGTTATTTGAATTTGAATTGGAATTTGAATCTTCCCTTTGCATTATTCAAAAAGCATAGCAAACCCACTCAAATAAATCTGAATTTTTGTATGGATGCTAATTCAAATGTGGAGAACACATTTGTGGAACTAACTTTGCAAGTTGAGGAAGTTGGGATTTGAAACTGAATTTTAAATTCAGATTTGAGGGCCTCCTCTTTTAATCCCAAACAAATAGTAGAAACCCTTCGAATGAGCTGAAATTTCAGAGGCCTAATATTTGGATTATGAAGACCCAAGTTATGAATTTAGATCTCCATGTTTGGAAGTTTTCGGGAAGTTTGAATCATCACTTTGAACTCACACCGTTATAATTCAAAGTTTTGATTCCCCTTATTTTTCCTAAGTATAAATGTGCTGAATTTCTTGCTACCATTTTTGGGGATTTTATAGGTGTAATGGTAAGGTTATGGATATGTGATTTCCGACTCAGCGCCTCGGCAACCACATTCGCCTTGCTGGGGTGGTAATGAATCTCGATCTCATAGTCTTTGATTAATTCTAACCACCTCCTTTGTCTCATATTCAGCTTCTTCTGGGTGAAGATATACTTTAAGATCTTGTGGTGGGTGTAGAGATGCACCAAATTTCCAAGAAGATAGTGCCTCCACATTTTCAGCACCAATACCACAGCAGCGAGCTCAAGATCATGAGTCGGACAGTGCTGCTCATGGTTTCGAAGTTGGCGTGAGCCATACGGGACCACCTGTCCTTCTTGCATAAACACGCAGCCAAGCCCGATACCGGACGCATCACAATATACGTCGAAAGGCTTGATCGTATCCGGCTGAGCTAAGACCGGGGCTGTTGTGAGATGCTTCACCAATGCTTGAAACGCTTCATCACATGCTGAGTTTCAAACATATTTCGTTCCCTTCTTCAATATTTCAGTCATCAGCTTAGCAAGCTTGGAGAAGCTCAGGATAAACCTCCGGTAATATCCCACTAACCGAGGAAGCTTCTGAGTTCATGGACAGAAGTGGGGGCTTTCCATTTCAGCACTTGTTCAGTTTTGCTTGGGTCAACCGCAATGCCTTCCGCTGAGATGATATGTCCCAAAAATGGCACTTGGTTGATCCAAAACTCGCATTTGCTGAACTTGGCATAGAGTTTATGGTCCCACAATCGTTGGAGGACGATACGTAAGTGTTCGGCGTGTTCTTCTTCCATCTTGGAGTAAACCAAGATGTCATCAATGAATACCACTACGAACTTGTCCAACTCCGGCATGAATACCGAGTTCATGAGGTACATGAAATGTGCCGGGGTGTTGATGAGACCAATAGACATGACGATATATTCATATTTTCAATATCTCGTCGAGAATGCCGTCTTCGGGATATCCTCCGCCCGGATCTTTATTTGATGATACCTGGAGCGAAGGTCCATTTTTGAAAACACACTTGCACCCACGAGTTGATCGAACAGGATATCAATGCAAGAAAGTGGAGATTTGTTCTTGATGGTGACGGCGTTGAGCGGTCAGTAATCCACACACGACCTCAAGGTTTCATCTTTCTTCCTGACGAACAGCGCCGACCATCCACATGGCGAGGAACTGGGTCTAATGAAACCCTTGCTCAACAAGTCATTGAGCTGTTCCTTCAACTCAGCCAGCTCATTCAGAGCCATCTTATACGGTCTCCGCAATATTGGTGTTGTCCCGGGTGCCAGTTCAATCTTGAACTCAACATCCAATTTAGGTGGCATACCCGGAAGATCATCCTGGAACACATCGGGGTATTCTCGGACTATGGGGATGTCCTCTAACTTGGGAGCTTCAGTATTATAAGCTGCTGAAACTTCTGGGACAGGGTTGTCTAATACAAGTGAATGCGTACGGTGAAGTGGAGAATTGAGGTGAACCGTCCGTGATAAAGTTTCCAGGACAGCACCATGGTAACTTAGCCATGACATTCCTAAGATTGCATCAATCTTCTGCCCCTCAAAAGTAATCATAGTAGTGGGATATATTCTCCCACCCAAGCACAGTGGTGCTTTTGGAATCACCACATTTGCTGAAATCTTCCCGCCCGGTGAGCAAATCATATAAGAGCACTTTGTTGGAAAGACTTGCAGTTGATGCTTAACCACATATGATGCACTTATGAAGTTGTGGGTTGCACCAGAATCAAATAAAATGATGATTGCTTGATCGTTGAGAGTGAACATACCCGCCAGCACGTTTTCTCACTCCAGGGCGTCCTCACTGTCGAGGGGTTGCGAGCGCCCCCGGTTCTCTGATCTCCCTTCTTAACTGGGGGTCGGCCTCGAGCACCGCCTTGATATTGGGCTTGCCCGCTGCTTTGCTGCCCCTGGAGACAGTCCTTTGAGAAATGACCCACCTGGCCACATGTGTAGTAGGTGTAGCGAGGCGGTCCTCCGCTGACCGGCGGACGGAATCCCGGGGCGCGTTGTGGCTGTGGAGACGCTCGGGGTACCATCTGCTGCTGTTGCGGTCGCGGTGTTGGCATCGGCGATCAGAACGGGGATGGTTGATAAGGACGACCCCAAAACTGTTGAGATCATGCCGGTGGATGCCACTGCTGACCGGATGGTGTCCGATACACCATTCGGTATTTTTTATGAGCTCCACCCTCGCTGTTCAGTGGAGCGCTGTGCTTCCTCTGCTCAGCTGCATATTCCGCTGAGCATCCTATTAAAGAATCATGGCATTGACGAGGTCGTTGAAGGTGCCACGATTGCATTGCGCGAGGTGAGTCTTCATCTTGGTATTTAAACCTTGATAGAACTGCTCGCGCTTCCTATCCTCGGTGGAGATGTATTCCGACGCATACTGGGCAAGATGGTTGAACACGCAGGAGTAGTCATGGGCACTCCTCCCGCCTTGCTTCAGCTCCAAAAATTCTTGGAACTTCCTCTTCATCATACCGGGAGGTATGTGATATGCGCGGAACGCCTCCCGGAATTCTGCCCATTCCATGGCGTGGCCAGCAGGTAGTGAGGCAAGATAATTTGCCCACCACGCACCAGCGGCACCATGAAGCTGCTGCACCGCAAAGAGAGTCTTCTACCGCTCCGTGCATTGGAGCAGCCCGAACTTGGACTCGATCGTCCACAGCCAGTTATCGGCCTCCAGTGGTTCCACCGCTTTGGTGAACACCGGAGGATGCGTACTCATGAAATCCGAGTACGTAGTGATGTTGGGCTCCTGAGGCCCCCTCTCTTGACGCGTCCCTGCCTAGGACGTATTCTGCACAATCGTGCGGAGCAGGTCGGTCTGCTCCTCATGAGAGCCCACCAACGCCGAGATCACATCCGCAAATGTAAGCGGAGGCGGCGGTGGTGGTTGTTGCTGCGGGGTGTTGTCATAGGCAGGTGGCTGGGAGTCATCACCCCCATGCTGACTCGAGCCCCCGACCTCGTGCGTGGCCTGGGTACGAATCATTTGCAACCATAACGACAATGACATTAGCCCCATAGCATACTCCATGCAGTCCATAAACTACCGGCATCGCTCGCTGGTGTTCATGACGTTTTCCATGTTTCCCAACTCCGGCAATGTCTGAAGTATACGGCTGGGGTTCCCACCGAAGACATTCGCGAGCTACAACCGGATTTGAATTATGCTGAATATCCGGTGGAGATTATTGATGAGAAGACTTGGACCACGCATGACCGAACGCCATGGTTCTACAAAATATTATGGAGTAACCACACCGCTGAGGAAGCGACGTGGGAGAGCGAGGAGTTCCTTCGCTCAAACTACCCGGACTTCATGGCATCTTATCGCTGGTAATTCCTCTTACATCTTCGTCTCTTCTTTTGTAATCTCGGGACGAGATTCTTTTAAGGGGGGAGGGATGTGACAGCCCAGGAAATTACTTGATAGAGTGTTCATCACATCCCCACACCACAGCTAATTTTGTGGATAACCCATGAACACATGTGAAGAGCAAGTAAACACCATCAAGAGGGTGCTTAGAGGAAAAGCCCATAACTCCCAAAAGTAGGAACTCATACCCATAAACATGAGGCTGAGCTCACCCTTAGACCCTAAATATTTTGGGTAAGGCTCTGGCCACGTTTCATGAAAATTCAAATCATTTTGAGCCACTTTTGGAGACATTTGTAAAAAGGGCTAATTTGAACGCAAATTCAAATTTCAGCTACTTTCATCACTTGGATTCAAAAGTTGACTTCATATTCAAACTCAGCACATTTTTCAAAGTTAGTCCACCAATTTTCATCCTCATTGGAGTTCATCTTGCCGGGAGCTAAATTTGCATTAATTCAAAACTGAATTTGAATTTCAAATTCAAATGTGAATCAAATTTAGCCAAACCAACTTCAGTTGGAGGAAATCAAATTCAACTCATGACTTGGTGGCTAAGTATATCATTGAAGAGTGAGTAGCTGGGATATTTGCAGCAAGAAATGGCAAAGAATTAGAGGGGAGAGTGTGGGACCCACTGGTCAGTGACTGAGAGAAGAGAGAACCGACTCCAACCGAGTGCAGCTCGTGGGCGACCATCGACCTAGCGCAGAGGCCACCAGCAAACTCTGTTAATTCCACCTCACGGTGAAAACCTCGGCTCAAAGTCCAGCACATGAGCTGCTCAGCCCATTCTCTTCATCCCCGAGTGAAACCAGCTCAACCCCATGCCGTGCGTTGCTCCGCTCGCTAGTATTTTTCCGCCGCTCTCTGATCACTGGCGACCGGCCGATCCCGGATGTTTCACGCACAGCCACAAGAGAAGAAAAGGTGTGCTTGCTTGTGCTGATGCTGTAGAAGAAAGCCATGCTCCATTTCATGCGTTGTAGAGCGAGAATTTTTAGTTTCTTTCCTCGGAGTGTGTTAGCGTTAGAGTCCGGTCGACTGCGAAATTTGTTGCACAGAGGCAACCACCGGTCTAGCTGCAGCTCACACACGATATAGGACACCTAGCGCACCTCCTCGATCAATTAGCAACCAGTTCCATGCACTAGGATCCTAGTTCCGCGAGAATTTCGTGCCGGCGGCCGAAAACAGGGCACCTCGCCAGTCAGGTCCTAGTTGCGGCCATTTTCATGAGGATCAGTGCTCATATTCATGATCAGCAAGTCTCAGTGGAGCTCTACGAGCAAACCGCGTCAAAAAAGGTGTAGAGAACACCGAGTTCGACGCTGATGAGCTCCCAGCCGCTGTCACCGTCGTGAGGACTTTTCCGGCCATCACCGAGCTCCGGTGAGTGCACCAACGTGTTCCTCGAGCTAAGATGTGCACAGGTGGCTAGTTTCGTCGAAGGTCGGGCAGTAGAACGACCGGCGGCGAGCTCTCCGGCGAGGCACCGCCGCGGTTATCACAGGTGGCGCGAGGTAGACGAAAGGGTGCAGGCCCCGCGTGGCAATGAGAGGAAACCGGGCCCGGGATCCGCTGTGGCGCCAGGATCTTATGCGGCTACGCGGGAAATTAAGCGGACCAATATGTGGCTTCGTTGTCAGGCGGACACGTAGCCCTGGGGCCTACGTGCAGGGTTTAAACATTTCTAAGATTTTCAGATTTTTGTTCAAAATTCAACTAGCCATAACTTTTGCTAGGGAGCTTCAAATTCAGTGAACCAAATTTTGTTGGATTCAGCTCTTCGAGTACTATCCAGAAAAATAGGTTTCAGCTCATGAAACTTATTCTTTTTGCAGAATTAATTCCCTAAATTTGAAACTGTTGGGAATTGTATCTGGAGAATTCCTTTATGGAAAATTCTGAAATTCGGCTAGGATGTTCATTTGAAATTCCTGGAGTCACAGGAAAAATTTCAGACCCATCCGAGTTCATTTAGTCTCCCTAATGATGTGACTAAGTGAACTGCCCTGAGAAAATAGAAAAATGTACAGAAACATTTTTCAGATTTTCTCAAATATTGATTAGGGCATAACATTCTCTAGGATTCTTCAAATGACATGAAACTAACTTTATTAGAACCATCTCAAAATCTAGTTTCCATAAAGTAATGATGTGATCCATGAAAACCCCTGGAAATTCATAGAAGCTCTAGTATTGACCATTTAGACTTTTATTTGTGCCTAGCACAAATGAGCTTGGGTTCAAATGAAATTTGGTCAAGTCTTTGGTTAGGTCCTTATCAAGTCACCATAAAAATTTCAGAGCCAGAGGGGAGGTCTAGCTAGAGTTATGGTCTTTTATATACTAAATTCCACACATTGCATTAAATTGACATATCGAGTAAATTGATTACGTGTAGTCACTGAAGGCAAAGAGACCGCGAAGGTTCTGGACTTTCTACTTCCGGAGGAAACACTAACACCTGATCAGCAGCAACAAGGCATGCCCCGGTTTGCATTGAACAAGTTTTTAAGTTTTGCTTTATATACACTTAGTGTGAAGTATATGTGTGCATTAGGTGTAGGTTGGATGAAACCCCAAATGCATAACCAGATCATGCCAACAAGAGTGAGGGTAGTGTCTATGTCCTTGAGTAGTTTATGCTCTGCTTAATGTGTATAGAATTCGGTACAAGTCGAGTGTGGCGGACCGGAATCCTCTCATCCAGGATCGCAGAGGGTGGTGTCGCACGATGCGACACCTGACAGCACACATCATAAGGACAACTTTTATTACATGGGAAACCAACTGAACTGTACAAACAGATAGAATCTTCAGTTACAAACTATTGTTTATATTACACAGCGGAAGTCTAAATTGTACAACTCACGCCCGCCTATCTAGCAAAAGCCGGTTGCCCAGCCCTAGGGCAACCCACACTAGCTGCACTTCTCAGCTCAGCGCGGCGTGTACGGCTCCCACTCAGCCGTGGTCCCCGACGGAGGGTAACCCTCGCCGGTGGACTCGTAACCCGAGTCCGTGGGTGGCTCTTCACCTGAAAAACACTTAAGCAGCAACCGTGAGCACGATGGCTCAACAAGACTTAACCGACTCACCTAGGCATGAAACTCTATATGTAGCGAACAGTAACATGGGATGGTAAGATTTCGGCAAATGGACACGCCTACAGTTTATCCTTAGTTCATCTTTTAACCACAAATTAACCGTTCATGAATATGAAATTTAGTGAGCAATATTTGGTGGCACACATGTAACAATACAATTATATCATAACAGCAATATTGAATCATCACATTTCATACATTAGCCTACGTCACGACTCAGTGACCAAGTGGTACTCTTCACCGTGAGGGACGGTGAATCGACTCGATATACACCTGCAGGGATATCCGAAAAGCATGTCACGTACGCCCACCCGTGGAGCTGCACAGCACGCTCACTCGATGCCGTACGAGACAACCTTTTACCCAACAGCCCAAACGTCGAACCGGTCGCACCGAAACGAGCAGGAGGTTCCCTACACGGAGCATCTCTCTATGCCCATTAGCAGATTTCCACCTTGCTGCCCTCAACCTACACCTATAAATCAGTGTGCTATGCCTCGTCGCCCGGAGGTTTACGTTACATCGGTTTACCGGGGCCCATATATCCGATATGACTTCGGTACGTTCAAACTTGATCAGCGTGGACCGCACACGGATCGGTCCTCAATCAAAACGGATAGGGCTGCGCACACAAGACTTCCTCCTGCTGCGCCCTAGCCCCTGCCTAGTCTCATTTTCATTACTAAAGTGATCTCACATCACTCGAACCAACCCCGTGTGTCCTAAGCCTAACTCGAGAGTAGATCCCAACTATTCGACTTGTACCGAAGTCCTATGAATCATTAAGCATAGCATGTCTACTCAAGGCCTTATATACTACCCTCACTCTTATGGGAAAATTCTGGTTATGCAATTGGGGTTTCATACATCCTACACCTAATGCACATACATACTTCACACTACACATGTAAACAAAGCAAAACTTTATAAAAAGGGTTAGTGCAAACCGGGGCTTGCCTTGTTGCTGCTGGTCAGTGGTTAGGTTTCGTCGAGAAGGAGGAAGTCAATTACTTCCGGAGTCTCCTCGCCTTCGGCGACTACACGTTAATGAAATACTACATGTCAATTCAAATACAATGTGTAAACTTGAATAAGTAATTACTAATAACTCTAGCTAGCCCTCCCCTTTGGTTCTGAAATTTTTGTGGTGGCTTGGTAGGGTCCTAACCAGAGTCTTGACCAAGTTTCCTTTGAAACAAACTTCATTTGATCCTTGTACAAATAAAAGCCTATTTGGTCAATATTTGAGCCTCTATGTAATTCCAGGGGTTTTCATGGCTCCAACCATTACTTTCTGGAAACTAGAATTCAAGATGGTTCTAATGGAATTGGTTTCATGTAATTTGAAGAATCCTAGAGGAAGTTATGCCCTAAACAAGATTTGAGAAAATCTGAAAAATGTTTCTGTACATTTTTCTATTTTCTCAGGGCAGTTCACTTAATCACTCCATTAAGGGGACTAAATGAACTTGGATAATTCTGAAAATTTTACTGTGACTCAGGGATTTTCCCATGAACCTCTCGTAAATTTCAGAATTTTTCATAATGTAATTCTCCAGATAAAATTCCCAACAGTTTAAATTTTAGGGAATTAATTCTGGAAAACTATTAGGTTTCATGATCTGAAATTGGTATTGGTGGAACGTACTCAGAATCCTGAGTTCAGCAAAATTTGGTTCACTGAATTTGGAGTTTCCTAGCAAAAGTTCTATCATTTGAAGTTTGAACTAAAACGGGAAATACCCAAAATGTTTAAATTCTGTGTAAAAGCCCAAGAAAAGGGACTTGCAAAAACTTTTCACCACCTCACAACACCACACTTTTATTATGGACATCTTGTGAAAAATGGTGAAGAGCAAGTAACCTCCATCAAAAGAGTGATTAGAGGGGAAAGCCTACACTTTCACAAAGTGGGATTTTTACACACGAACAAGAGAGGTTGAGCTCACCCCTAGGACTTGAAAAGTCTTGGGAAGGTTCAAGCCAAGTTTCATATAAATCCAACACTTTTTGAGGCACTTTTGGAGGTATTTGAAGAAGAGGCCAATTTGAATGTAAATTCAAATTGCAGCAACTTTCAGCACTCAAATTCAAAAGATAGCTTCATATTCAAACTCAACACATTTTTCTGAGTTAGCCCACCAATTTTCATCCCCATTAGAGTTCATCTTGTCAGGAGCTAGATTTGCAATAATTCAAAACTGAATTTGAATTTCAGTTTAAACGTGAAGAAAATTTAATCCAACAAATTTTAAATTTGAGAAACCAAATTCTAACCAATACTTGGGGGCTAAGTCTCTCATTCAATGTTTAGTAGTTGGAGATATTTTCAGCAAAAACAGAGATGAAAAATGGAGAATACATTAGGGGGAGAGGAGGGCCCACTGGTCAGCAGGCTTAAGGCCGAAGGCAGCTCGGGCGAGTCAGCCGGCAACCGGCGATCAGCGCTCGACACCTCCTGCTCCCGCGCCCGAGTGGAAGAGGCCACCGCGCGGTGAAAACTCCGAGTCAACACGCCACCGCGACCCCCACTCGATTTGTTTCACGGTGCCCCGGCTGCCCCAACGTCCTCCCATCCACAATTGCCCCCGCTCGCAAGCTTTTTCACCGCCGCTCTCTGGTTGCCGGCGTCCGAGCAACACAGGCGCTCTCGTGCCCGACGAGCAACACAAGAAAGAACCGCCTTGAGGTGCTGATCCTTCTGGTCCCAACCGTTCTTCATTTCGTGTGCTGTCAGGGGAGGATTTCGCCAGGGAAGTTTCGGTAGTCCTAAGACGGAGCCACCACCAAATCCTAAAATTCATGGGTGTTGGCTTATCACCGGGCATACCGAGCTAAACACACGATCTACACCCTGCCACGACCACATAGGATCGAAAACCAGCAAGAACCATGGGCTAGGGTTGCGGTTATCCGAGTTCTTCGAGCAACAGCCGATATCGGGCCTAGGTCGACGGTGAGGTCCTAGTTCCCGCCATTTCCATGGCAAACCGAGCTCATATTCGTGCTCAGCATGCCACAGTGGAGCTGTAGGAGCAAACTATTGGAAGAATAAGGCCCTGAGTAGCCCGGGCGACATCGCCAGAGTAGAGAGAACCTCTGTCACCGTCGCGGGCATAGTTCTTGCCATTGCCGAGCTCCGGTGAGGGTACCAGCGTGTTCTCCGAGTTGAGCTAGGAACAGGCAGCAAGTTTTGTCGAAGGTCGGGCGGTGGAACGCCCGGCGGCGAGCGCTCCGGCGAAGCGCCGCCGCGGCAGCTGCGGGATAGCGCGAGGTAGACAAAGAGGGGGCCGGGTCCACCGGTCAGCCTCTGATCTCGCGCGGGGATCTGTTTGCGGCCGGGATCCGGTGCGGCAGCGCGGATAAAACCCCGTGGGCCGCGGTGTGGCCGCATTCTGAGTGGGCCGGCCTAATGGGTGGGCCCTACCTGCAGAATTTAAACATTTTGGGGATTTCCAGTTTTAGTTCAAACTTCAAATGAATAGAACTTTGGCTTGGAAACTCCAAATTCGATGAACCAATTTTTTCTGAACTCAGAATTCTGAGTACTTTTCCGCAATACCAATTTCAGCTCATAAAAGTGAATAGTTTCCCAGAATTAAATTCCTAAAATTTAAAATGTGGGGAATTTTATTTGGAGAACTACTTTATGAAAAATTCTGAAATTTGGCTGAGAGGTTCACTGGAAAATCCCTGAATCACAGTAAAATTTTCAGAAGCATCGAAGTTCATTTAGTCCCCCTAATTGGGTAATTAAGAGAACTGCCCTGAGAAAATAGAAAATTGTACAGAAACATTTTTCAGATTTTCTCAAATCTTAATTAGGGCATAACTTTCAGTAAAATTTGTCAAATGACATGAAACCAATTCCATTAGAACCATATTAAATTCTAGTTTCCAGAAAGTAATGGTTGGAGCCATGAAAACCCCTGGAATTACTTAGAGGCTCAAATAATGACCAAATAAGCTTTTATTTGTACAAAGCTCAAATGAACTTTGTTTCAAATCAAACTTGATCAAGACTCTTGTTATCTACCACAAAAATTTCAGAACCAAAGGGGAGGGCTAGCTAGAGTTATTAGTAGTTAAGTATTCAAGTTTACACATTGCATTTAAATTGACATGTAGTATTTTATTAACGTGCAGTCGCTGAAGGGGAAGATACACCGGAGGTGCTGGACTTCCTCCTTCCGGAAGAAAAGCTAACCCCTGACCAGCAGCAACAAAGCACGCCCGGTTTGCATTAACTCTTTTATCAAGTTTTGCTTTGTTCACATAATTAGGGTGATGTAAGAATGTGCATTAGGTGTAAGATGAATGGAACCCCACTTGCATGACCAGAACTTTCCATCAGTGTGAGGGTAGTGTCTAAGACCTCGCGTACACATGCTATGCTTAATGATTCATAGGACTTCGGTACAAGTCGAGTAGTTGGAATCTACTCGCGAGTTAGGTTTGGGACACACGGGTCTGGTTCGAGTGATGTGAGATCACTTTAGTAATGAAAATGAGACTAGGCAGGGGTTAGGGCGCAGCAAGAGGAAGTCTTGTGTGCGCAGCCCTGTCCGTGTCGATTGAGGACCGATCCGTGTGCGGACTTGCTGAACAAGTATTGAATGTACCAAAGGCATATCGGATATATGAGCCCCGATAAACCGATGTAGCCGAAACCTCCGGGCGTCGAGGCATAGCACACCGATTTATAGGTGTAGGTTGAGGGCAGCAAGGTGGAAATCTGCTAACGGGCATAGAGAGATGCTCCGTGTAGGGAACCTCCTGTCCGTTTCGGTGTGACCGGTTCGACGTTTAGGCTGTTGGGTGAAAGGTTGTCCCGTACGACATCGAGTGAGCGTGCTGTGCAGCTCCACGGATGGGCGTGCGTGACATGCTCTTTGGGTTTCCCTGCAGGTGTATATCGAGTCGATTCGCCGTCCCTCACGGTGACGAGTACCGCTTGTTCACTGCATCGTAACGTAGATAATTTATGGAATGTTATACTTCAATATTGCTGTTATGATATAGTTGTATTGCTACATGTGTGCCACCAATTATTGCTTACTAAATTTCAGATTCCCGAACTGTTAACTTGTGGCTAAAAGATGAACTAAGGATGAACTTGTAGGCGTGTTCATTGATGCAATGTTACTCTCCTATGTTACTCTCCTATGTTCAATGTACCCCTCATGTAGAGTTCCATGCTTAGATGAGTCGGTTAAGTCTTGTTAAGCCCTCATGCTCACGGTTGCTGCTTAAGTGTTTTTCAGGTGAGGAGCCACCCACGGACTCGGAGTACGAGTCCACCGGCGAGGGTTACCCTCCGTCGGGGACCACGGCTGAGTGGGAGCCGTACACGCCGCGCTGAGCTGAGACGTGTAGCTAGTGTGGGTTGCCCTAGGGCTGGGCAACCGACTTTTGCTAGATAGGCGGGCGTGAGTTGTAGAGAAGTAGACTTCCGCTGTGTAGTAAAGACAATAGTTTGTAACTGAGTATTGTACCTGTTTGTACAGTTCAGTTGTTTTCCCATGTAATATATTGTGTTCTTATGACGTGTGCTGTCGGGTGTCGCATCGTGCGACACCACCCTCTGCGATCCTGGATGAGCGGATTCTGGTCTGCCACAGCCTGGTATCAGAGCTGTTTTGGGGATAGCACAGTACCTAAGGACTGTATTATGGGAAAACTTAGGTTTACGGTGAGGATTCGGTAGTTGCCCAAGTAAGGACTATATTAGCATAGTTACTTAAAGTGGCAAATACTGATCTATTTGTTATAATTCTGATTTTTAATTATGTAACGACGCACCTACGCTCTGGTAAGATTGGTAAGGAATGCCACCGAAAGCGGTTCAATTTCGGTTAGCTCCCCTGACGAGGAACGTGGTTCAGGGATAGGTCTCACAGCTTGGTGTTAGACGTCAATATGAATCTCTTGGACTCCCCATGTTCCTGAGTTCTTATGAAACGCTGATCCCTAGCGTGCATTAGGCAAGTAAGTGGAGACCTCATCGCGTGGTCAGTAACGCGAGAGTGCGTTCGTCTGGAAATAGCCCAGGAGGACATACGCAGCGCTTGCCACCCGTGTGCCCTGCAGGGCAGTAGGTGGTATCTGTTGGGTTGATGACATTCCCAACCGTGATGACCCGTTCATGACATACTCGCGTTCCCCGTCGTGTGGTGTTGAAACACGATCACGTACCTTGAGACGTGGGCCGTATGACAATGATATGGGCGTTTGTATTTAATTTCAAATATGGTCCTGCCTGAAATGAACAACCATTGCGTGCATCATTATTGTGTGGTCTTCTGCAGGTACTAACCACGTATGTATCCGTGTAGTAAACGTGTGCAAGAGACCGTTTAGTGACACACTTGAGACGTATATGCCGGTATAATCCGGTTAGGATTTTCTGTTGTGAGCAACGTAGTACCGAGATATCATAGGCATATGCATGCAAAATAATGATAACAATGAATTAAAATCACTAGGTTCAACATTTAGGGCCTGGTTGGGTAGAAAAGTTGGAGTGTGATGAGTGTAGTTCTCAAAGACTGAAAAACAGAGTGCTCTGTTTTGGGTAGCAAGTTTGCTGATCTTCAACAGGGCATAACTCATCGGTCTTTTAGACCAGGGAAGTGTGGTATATAGTTCTGGAAAGGTATTTAAGTACTCTACAACTTTGTTGTAGACATCCAGAGCTGAAACGCACCTTATAATGGCTTAAATCCCAGAGGAAGGTAAACTGTCCAAAACCAGGACAGAGCGAAACATTCTCTGGACTGTTCTGTTTTCCAAATATAACTCCCAGTAGAAAAATCTAAAATTTTCATATGATACATATTTATAAAGGGTAGAAGATTTTTTACATCTTTGCAATTCAAAGTTTCTGATATTTCAGCACAGAATTCAGTGGGAATCAGAGTTGAAAACAGCAACTTCCCAAAGGAGGTGCTGTTAAAATTCTTCCAGAACTTCTGTTGACTTTGAATAACCATAACTTTTGAACCAGAGCTTATCTGAGGGCAAGTAAGTACTCGTTGGAAAAATACTGAAGTTAACTTTAACTTTTGTATTCATCTTGAGTCATGAAAATGCCTAGAACCAGATCAAAATCTGGGATATGTAGAAACTGGTCATTCTGACAGAGGAATGACAGTTGAACTCAGTTGAGGGGTTGTTGTACCCTAGAGGAGGATCATCAAGCTGGATGTAACTAGATTGTATTTGGTCTGGTAATGGTGTAGCTTGTGCAAAGTTATTACATTATCTACTTACGAGATGTATCGCATGAATTTTTTATCGTATGGTTGCAGATGGTTCGCACTAGGACCACGCATGAGGTTGGTGGCTCTAGCCAACAGGGAGGTGATGACTCCCAGCCACCGGCCCATGACAGCACCCCGCAGCAGCAGCCACCACCGCCGCCTCCGCTTACTCTATAGCGGCACTGGTGGGTGGTCATGAGGAGCAGACCGACCCGCTCCGTACGATCGTGCAGAATACGTCCCTGGCGGGGGGGGCGTCAAGACAGAGGGCCCCGTGAGCCCCGTGAGGTGTCGTACTCGGATTTCATGAGTACGCACCCTCCAGTGTTCACCGAAGCTGAAGAACCACTGGAGGCCGACAACTGGCTGCGTACTATCGAGTCTAAGTTCGGGCTGCTCCAATGCATGGAGCGGCAGAAGACTCTGTTCGCAGCGCAGCAGCTTCACGGTGCCGCTGGCGCGTGGTGGGCGAACTATGTCGCCTCACATCCGGCTGGCCATACCGTGGAGTGGGGAGAGTTCCGGGAGGCGTTCCGCGCCTATCATATTCCTCCCAGGATCATGAAGAGGAAGTTCCAAGAATTCTTAGAGCTGAAGCATGGCGGGAGGAGTGCCCATGACTACTCCCGTGCCTTCAACCATCTGGCGCAATACGCGTCAGACTATATCTCCACTGAAGAGAAGAAGCGGGAACATTTCTATCGGGGGTTACACCCCGATATGAAGACACACCTCGTTCAGTGGAATCGCGGCACCTTCAATGACCTAGTCAATGCCGCGATCATGCAAGAGGATGCTCAGCGGGAGTTGGCAGCTGAGCAGCGGAAGCGCAGTGTTCCACCCAGTGGTGGGAGTGGCGCTCCTCAGAAGTACCGTATGGTGTATCGGACACCATCCTGACTGCAGTGGCATCCACCGGCGCAACCTCAATGGTTCGGGGGACGTCCTTTTCAGTCACCTCCGTTCCGTCCGCCGATGCCACCACCAAGACAGCAGCAGCAACAGCAGCAGCAGACGGTACCCCGGGTGTTTCCACCTCCACAACGCGCCCCGGGTTTCCACCAACCGATCAGCGGGGGACCGCCCCGTTTCACTTGCTTCACATGTGGCCAGGCAGGCCACTTCACGAAGGACTGTCCCCAGTGGCAGCAGAGCGGCGGCAAGCCCAGTTCCAGGGCGGTGCTCGAGGCCGACCTCCGGTGAAGAAGGTTGGTCAGCGGACTGAGGGCGTCCGCAACCTCGACAATGAGGACGCCCCAGAGGGACACAACGTGCTGGCGGGTACGTTTACTCTCAACAATCAAGCCATCGCTGTTTGATTCTGGTGCAACCCACAGATCTATAAGTGCATCCTATGTGGCTAAGCATCAAATGCAAGTCTTCCCAACCCACTGCACCTATATGATCTGCTCACCGGGAGGGAAGATCTCAGCAAATATGATGATCCCAAAGGCACCTCTGTGCTTAGGTGGGAAACTATATCCCACCACCTTGATAATCCTTATGGGGCAAAAGATTGATGCAATCTTAGGGATGTCATGGCTACAATACCATGGCGCTGTGCTGGAGACTCGGACACGGACGGTTTATTTAAACTCTCCATTTCACCGTCCACATTCCATGGTGTTAGACACGCCAGTCCGGGAAATTTCAGCAATTAATAATGCTGAAGCTCTCAAGTTAGAGGACATCCCCGTAGTACGGGAGTATCCTGACGTGTTCCCGGATGATCTTCCGGGCATGCCACCAGAGCGGGATGTCGAGTTCAAGATTGAACTTGCACCCGGGACTACGCCCATATCACGGAGACCATACAAGATGGCTCCAAACGAGCTGGCTGAATTAAAAGAACAGCTCAATTATCTGTTGAGCAAGGGTTTCATTAGGCCGAGTTCCTCGCCTTGGAGATGCTCGGCGCTGTTTGTAAAGAAGAAGGATGAAACCTTGAGGCTGTGTGTGGACTACCGGCCACTCAATGCCGTCACCATCAAGAATAAGTACCCACTGCCCCGCATCGACATATTGTTTGATCAACTTGTGGGTGCAATTGTGTTCTCCAAGATGGACCTTCGTTCTGGATATCATCAGATCAAGATCCGGGTGGAGGATATTCCGAAGACGGCGTTCTCGACGAGATATGGATTATATGAATATATCGTCATGTCTTTTGGTCTCACAAATGCTCCAGCCCATTTCATGTATCTAATGAACTCGGTGTTCATGCCGGAGCTGGACAAGTTTGTGGTGGTCTTCATCGATGATATCTTGGTTTACTCCATAACAGAAGCCGAACATGCCGAACACATGAGGATCGTTCTTCAACGACTGCGAGACCACAGGCTCTACGCCAAGTTCAGTAAATGAGAGTTTTGGATCAGCCAAGTGTCATTCTTGGGACATATCATCTCAGCTGAAGGCATTGCAGTTGACCCGAGCAAGATAGAGCAAGTACTGAAATGGAAAGCTCCCACTTCAGTACATGAAGTCAGAAGCTTCCTTGGGTTAGCGGGATACTATTGGAGATTCATTCCAAGCTTCTCCAAGCTCGCTAAGCCGATGACAGAATTGCTGAAGAAAGGGACGAAATATGTTTGGAACACGGCGTGTGAAGGAGCGTTCCAAGCATTGGTGAAGCATCTCACCACAGCCCTGGTTTTAACTCAGCCGGATACAACAAAGCCCTTCGACGTGTATTGTGACGCGTCCGGTATTGGGCTTGGCTGCGTGTTGATGCAGGAAGGACGTGTGGTCGCATATGGCTCACGCCAACTTCGGAACCATGAGCAGCACTATCTGACTCATGATCTTAAGCTTGCTGCAGTGGTTTTGGCGCTAAAAATGTGGAGGCACTATCTCCTGGGGAATTTGGTGCACCTCTACACCGACCACAAGAGCTTGAAATACATTTTCACCCAGAAGGAGCTGAACATGAGGCAAAGGAGGTGGTTAGAACTGATCAAAGATTATGAGATTGAGATTCATTACCACCCCGGCAAGGCGAATGTGGTTGCCGACGCAATGAGTCAAAAATCACATGTCCATCACCTCACCATTACACCGGTGGAGGAGGAAGAGCCGAGTTTATACTTGGTTCCTTATGGATCGCTTTACAACCTTGCCCTCATCCCTACCATTAGGGAGGACTTCATTGCAGCTCAGAAGATTGATAAGGGCATGGAACATCTCCGGAGACGGATAGACAATGGTAAGATCAAGTGTTTCCGAAAAGATGATGAGGGGATGCTATGGTTCAATGACCGCATAGTCATACCCCGGGATATGGAGTTAAGGAAAAAGATCCTCGATGAAGCTCACTTGTCTAAGTACTCCATTCATCCGGGCAGCAACAAAATGTACCAAGATTTGAAAAAGAAATTTTGGTGGACACGGATGAAGCGGGAAGTAGCGAAGTACGTATCCGAATGTGATACGTGTAGACGAGTGAAGGCGGATCATATGAGGAAATCAGGGCTGTTGCAACCCCTGATGATCCCGGCATGGAAGTGGGAAGATGTGAGTATGGATTTCATTGTGGGATTGCCCCTAACTTCCAACAAACATGATTCCATTTGGGTAATCGTCGATCGGTTAACCAAGACGGCTCACTTCATCCCGGTGAATACACGTTACAATGCCGGCAAATATGTGGAGCTGTACATAGCAATGATTATGTGCTTATATGGGGTACCCAAGACCATCGTCTCGGATCGAGGTGCATTATTTGTATCTCGATTTTTGGAGAAGCTACACGCTGCATTGGGTACCAAGATGATTAGGAGCTCCACCTATCACCCTCGAACCGATGGGCAAACAGAGAGGGTGAACCAAGTATTAGAAGACATGTTCAGAGCATGTGCCATCCACCATGGTAGGAACTGGGATGATCACCTGCCATTGGCGGAGTTCTCGTACAACAACGGCTATCAGGCGAGTATCAAGATGGCACCCTACGAAGCTCTCTACGGTCGTAAATGCTGCACCACATTAAATTGGTGAAAGGGTCACATTCTGGGTTGATGTGGTGAATGACACCGAAGAGCGCGTTCGGACGATTCAAGCCAATTTGAAGGCCGCTCAATCCCGGCAGAAGAGCTACGCTGATAAGAGGCGTAGACCGTTGCACTTTGACGTCGGTGAACACGTGTACCTCCACGTGTCTCTGATGAAGGGCGTGCACCGGTTCGGTGTGAAGGGGAAGCTCGCTCCCTGTTTCATTGGACCCTATGCTATCACCGAGAAGTGTGGACCAGCAGCGTATAGATTGGAGCTACCGGCATCTCTTGCTGGTGTCCATGACATTTTCCATGTCTCACAGCTGAGGAAATGTCTGAAGCATACCGCTGCTGTTACTACCGAACACATTGGTGAGTTGCAACCGGATTTGACGTATGATGAATATCCGGTGGCAATTCTTGATGAGAAAGCCCGAACCACGCGTAGCCGAACGTTGTGGTTCTACAAGACAATCTGGAGCAACCACACCGCCAAAGAAGCGACGTGGGAGAGCGAGGAATTCCTTCGCTCAAATTACCCGGAGTTCATGGCGTCTCAGCACGGGTAAGTCCCTATTACATCGCTATCTCTTCTTTTGTAATCTCGGGACGAGATTCTTTTAAGGGGGGAGGGATGTAAAAGCCCAAGAAAAGGGACTTGAAAAAACTTTTCACCACCTCACAACACCACACTTTTGTTATGGACATCTTGTGAAAAATGGTGAAGAGCAAGTAACGTCCATCAAAAGAGTGATTAGAGGGGAAAGCCTACACTTTCATAAAGTGGGATTTTACACATGAACAAGAGAGGTTGAGCTCACCCATAGGACTTGAAAAGTCTTGGGAAGGTTCAAGCCAAGTTTCATATAGATCCAACACTTTTTGAGGAACTTTTGGAGGTATTTGAAAAAGAGGCCAATTTGAATGTAAATTCAAATTGCAGAAACTTTCAGCACTCAAATTCAAAAGTTAGCTTCATATTCAAACTCAGCACATTTTTCTGAGTTAGGCCACTAATTTTCATCCCCATTAGAGTTCATCTTGTCGGGAGCTAGATTTGCAATTCAAAACTGAATTTGAATTTCAGTTTAAACATGAAGCAAATTTAACCCAACAAATTTTAAATTTGAGAACTCAAATTCAAACCAATACTTGAGGGCTAAGTCTCTCATTCAATGTTTAGTAGCTGGAGATATTTTCAGCAAAAACAGAGATGAAAAATGGAGAATACATTAGGGGGGAGAGGAGGGCCCACTGGTTAGCAGGCTTAAGACCGAAGGCAGCTCGGGCGAGTCAGCCAGCAACCGGCGATCAGCGCTCGACACCTCCTGCTCCCTCGCCTGAGTGGAAGAGGCCACCGCACGGTGAAAACGCTGAGTCAACATGCCAGTGCGACCCCCACTCGCGGTGCCCCGGCTGCCCCAACGTCCTCCCATCCACAATCGCCTCCGCTCACAAGCTTTTTCACCGCCGCTCTCTGGTCACCGGCGTCCGAGCAACACAGGCGCTCTCGTGCCCGACAAGCAACACAAGAAAGAACCGCCTTGAGGTGCTGATCATTCTGGTCCCAACCGTTCTTCATTTCGGGTGCTGTCAGGGGAGGATTTCGCCGGGGAAGTTTCGGTAGTCCTAAGACCGAGCCACCACCAAATCCTAAAATTCACGGGTGTTGGCTTATCACCGGGCATACCGAGCTAAACACACGATCTACATCCTGCCATGACCACCTAGGATCGAAAACCAGCAAGAACCATGGGCTAGGGTTGCGGTTATCCGAGTTTTTCGAGCAACAGCAGATATCGGGCCTAGGTCGATGGTGAGGTCCTAGTTCCGGCCATTTCCATGGCCAACCGAGCTCATATTCGTGCTCAGCATGCCACAGCGGAGCTGTAGGAGCAAACCGTTGGAAGAATAAGGCCCTGAGTAGCCGGTGCGACATCGCCGGAGTAGAGAGAAGCTCTGTCACCGTCGCGGGCATAGTTCCGGCCATTGCCGAGCTCCGGTGAGGGCACCAGCGTGTTCTCCGAGTCGAGCTAGGCACAGGTGGCAAGTTTCGTCGAAGGTCAGGCGGTCGAACGCCCGGCGGCGAGCGCTCCGGTGAAGCGCCGCCGCGGGAGCTGCGGGATAGCGCGAGGTAGACGAAGAGGGGGCCGGGTCCACCGGTCAGCCTCTGATCTCACGCGGGGATCTGTTTGTGGCCGGGATCCGGTGCGGCAGCGCGGGTAAAACCCCGTGGGCCGCGGTGTGGCCGCATTCTGAGTGGGCCGGCCTAAGGGGTGGGCCCCACCCGCAGAATTTAAACATTTTGGGGATTTCCAGTTTTAGTTCAAACTTCAAATGAATAGAACTTTGGCTAGCAAACTCCAAATTTGATGAACCAAATTTTGCTGAACTCAGAATTCTGAGTACTTTTCAGCAATACCAGTTTCAGCTCATAAAAGTGAATAGTTTCCCAGAATAAAATCCCTAAAATTTAAACTGTGGGGAATTTTATTTGGAGAACTACTTTATGAAAAATTCTGAAATTTTGCTGAGAGGTTCACTGGAAAATCCGTGAATCACAGTAAAATTTTCAGAAGCATCCAAGTTCATTTAGTCCCCCTAATTGGGTAATTAAGAGAACTGCCCTGAGAAAATAGAAAAATGTACAGAAACATTTTTCAGATTGTCTCAAATCATAATTAGGGCATAACTTTCAGTAAAAGTCTTCAAATGACATGAAACCAATTCCATTAGAACCATCTTAAATTGTATTTTCCATAAAGTAATGGTTGGAGCCATGAAAACCCCTGGAATTACTTAGAGGCTCAAATAATGACCAAATAAGCTTTTATTTGTACAAAGCTCAAATGAACTTTGTTTCAAATGAAACTTGGTCAAGACTCTGGTTAGGACCCTATCAACCCACCACAAAAATTTCAGAACCATAGGGGAGGGCTAGCTAGAGTTATTAGTAATTAAGTATTCAAATTTACACATTGCATTTAAATTGACATGTAGTATTTCATTAACGTGTAGTCGCTGAAGGGGAAGAGACTCCGGAGGTGCTGGACTTCCTCCTTCTGGAAGAAGAACTAACCCCTGACCAGCAGCAACAAGGCACGCTCCGGTTTGTATTAACTCTTTTATCAAGTTTTGCTTTGTTCACATAATTAGGGTGATGTAAGAATGTGCATTAGGTGTAAGATGAATGGAACCCCACTTGCATGACCAGAACTTTCCATAAGAGTGAGGGTAGTGTCTAAGACCTCGCGTAGACATGCTATGCTAAATGATTCATAGGACTTCGGTACAAGTCGAGTAGTTGGAATCTACTCGCGAGTTAGGTTTGGGACACACGGGTTTGGTTCGAGCGATGTGAGATCACTTTAGTAATGAAAATGAGACTAGGCAGGGGTTAGGGAGCAGCAAGAGGAAGTCTTGTGTGTGCAGCCCGGTCCGTGTCGATTGAGGACCGATCCTTGTGCGGCCCTGCTGAACAAGTATTGAACGTACCGAAGGCATATCGGATATATGGGCCCCGATAAACCGATGTAGCCTAAACCTCCGGGAGTCGAGGCATAGCACACCGATTTATAGGTGTAGATTGAGGGCAGCAAGGTGGAAATCTTCTAACGGGCATAGAGAGACGCTCCGTGTAGGGAACCTCCTGTCCGTTTTGGTGCGACCGGTTCGATGTTTGGGCTGTTGGGTGAAAGGTTGTCCCGTACGACATCGAGTGAGCGTGCTGTGCAGCTCCACGGATGGGCGTACGTGACATGCTCTTTGGGTTTCCCTGCAGGTGTATATCGAGTCGATTCGCTGTCCCTCGCAGTTACGAGTACCGCTTGTTCACTGCGTCGTAACATAGATAATTTATGGAATGTTATACTTCAATATTGCTGTTATGATATAATTGTATTGCTACATGTGTGCCACCAATTATTGCTTACTAAATTTCAGATTCCTGAACTGTTAACTTGTGGCTAAAAGATGAACTAAGGATGAACTTGTAGGCGTGTTGATTGATGCAATGTTACACTCCTATGTTCAATGTACCCCTCATGTAGAGTTCCATGCTTAGATGAGTCGGTTAAGTCTTGTTGAGCCCTCGTGCTCACGGTTGCTGCATAAGTGTTTTTCAGGTGAGGAGCCACCCACGGACTCGGAGTACGAGTCCACTGGCGAGGGTTACCCTCCGTCGGGGACCACGGCTGAGTGGGAGCCGTACATGCAGCGCTGAGCTGAGACGTGTAGCTAGTGTGGGTTGCCCTAGGGCTGGGCAACTGACTTTTGCTAGATAGGCGGGTGTGAGTTGTAAAGAAGTAGACTTCCGCTGTGTAATAAAGACAATAGTTTGTAACTGAGTATTGTACCTGTTTGTACAGTTCAGTTGTTTTCCCATGTAATATATTGTGTTCTTATGACGTGTGCTGTCGGGTGTCACATCGTGCGACACCACCCTCTGCGATCCTGGACGAGCGGATTCCGGTCCGCCACATTCTGCGGGTGGGGCCCATTCCTTAAACCGGCCCACTGAGAATGCGGCCACACCCAGGCCGCAAACGGATCCCTGCGCGAGAACAGAGGCTGACCGGTGGACCCGACCCCCCTTCGTCTATGTCACGCCCTCCCGTGGCTCCCATGGCGGCGCCTCACCGGAGTTCTCGCCGCCGGCCGTTTCGCTGCACGACCTTCGACGGTTCTCGCCGCCTGGGCCTAACTTGGCTCGGAGAACACGTTGGTGCCCTCACCGAAGCTCGGCGATGGCCGGAACCATAACCGTGACAGTGACAGTGGTTCTCTCAACTCCGGCGATGTCGCCCGGGCTACTTAGGGCCTTCTTCTTCAAACCGTTTGCTCCTACAACTCCGCTGTCGCATGCTGAGCACAAATATGAGTTCGGCTGACATGGAAACGGCCAGAGGTACGTGCTCACCGTCGACCTAAGCCCGATATCGGCTGTGCCCGGAAAAACTCGATCACCAGGGTCTATACTCAACGGTTCTTCTTACTTTTTGATCCTGGATGGTCGTGGCATGGTGTAGATCATGTTGGTAGCTCGGTATACCCAGTGATAAGCCAATACCCATGAATTTTTGGATTTGGTGGTGGCTCGGTCTTAAGACCACCGAAACTTCCCCGGCGAAATCCTCTCCCGACAGTACACGAAACAAAGAACGGTTTGGACTAGAAGGACCAGCACCTCAAGGCGGTTCTTTCTTGTGTTGACCATCGGGCACAAAGGAGCCGGTGTTGTCTGGGCACCGGCCATCAGAGGGCGGCGAACACCGAGTGCGTCGCTGTGGTTGTGTGCGGTGGAACAGAGAGGATACAGGGAAGTTCACGCAGACCAGCGGTGCAACCGAGCGTTCTGTAGCCGGCGCCCTCATCCCCCGAGCAGGAGGTGGCGCCGCGACCGCGTTGGGGTGGGGTTTCGCCCATGTGCTGGTGCTCACAGAGATGTTCGACCGAGGGCCTTAGTCGCTTTGGTCTCTGTGAGGCTGACCAGTGGGTCCCCCCCCCTAATTCATTCTCTGATTTTACCTTTCTGTTTTTGCTGAAAATATCCCCAGCTACTAAAAATTGAATGTGAGACTTAGTCCTCAAGTCCTGGTTTGAATTTGAGTTCTCTAATTTGAACTTTGTTTGGCTAAATTTGCTTCATGTTTGAACTGAAATTCAAATTCAGTTTTGAATTATTGCAAATTTAGCTCCCTACAAGATGAAGTCCAATGGGGACGAAAATTGGTGGACCAACTCATAAAAATATGCTGAGTTTGAATATGAAGCGAACTTTTGAATTTAAGTGATGAAAGCTGCTGCAATTTGAATTTACATTCAAATTGGCCTCTTTTTCAAATGCCCCCAAAAGTGCCTCAAAAGTGTTGGATTTGCATGAAGTTTGGCCTAAACCTTCCCAAGACTTTTCAAGTTCTAGGGGTGAGCTCAACCTCTCATGTTCATGTGTAGGAATCCTACTTTGTGAAAGTTAGGGCTTTCCCCCCTAATCATCCTTTTGATGGAGGTTACTTGCTCTTCACAATTCTTCACAAAATATCCACAACAAAAACTGTGGTTTTGTGAGATGATGAAAAGTTTTTGCAAGTCCCTTTTCTTGGTCTTTTACATCCCTCCCCCTTAAAAGAATCTCGTCCCGAGATTACAAAAGAAGAGACCGTGATGTAATAGGGACTTACCCGTGCTGAGACGCCATGAACTCCGGGTAATTTGAGCGAAGGAATTCCTCGCTCTCCCACGTTGCTTCTTCGGCGGTGTGGTTGCTCCAGAGTATTCTGTAGAACAACAACGTTCGGCTACGCGTGGTCCGGGCCTTCTCATCAATAATTGCCACCGGATACTCATCATACGTCAAGTCCGGTTGCAACTCGCCGATGTCTTCGGTAGGAACAGCAGCTGTATGCTTCAGACATTTTCGCAGTTGAGAAACATGGAAAACGTCATGAATACCAGCAAGAGATGCTGGTAGCTCCAGTCTATACGCCGCTGGTCCGCACTTCTCGGTGATAGCGTAGGGTCCAATGAAACGGGGAGCGAGTTTCCCCTTCGCACCGAACCGGTGCATGCACTTCATCGGAGACACACGGAGATACACGTGTTCACCGACGTCAAAGTGCAACGGCCTACGCCTCTTATCAGCGTAGCTCTTCTTCCGGTATTGAGCGGCTTTCAAATTGGCTTGAATCGTCCGAACGCGCTCTTCGTCGTCGTTCACCACATCAACCCCGAATGTGACCCTTTCACCGGACTCGCACCAGTTTAATGGGGTGCGGCATTTGCGACCGTAGAGAGCTTCGTAGGGTGCCATCTTGATACTCGCCTGATAGCCGTTGTTGTACGAGAATTCCGCCAACGGTAGGTGATCATCCCAGTTCCTACCGTGGTGGATGGAACACGCCCTCAACATTTCCTCTAGTACTTGGTTCACCCTCTCTGTTTGGCCATCGGTCTGAGGGTGATAGGCAGAGCTCCTAATCAGCTTAGTACCCAAAGCAGCGTGTAACTGCTCCCAAAAGCGAGATACAAATAATGCACCTCGGTCTGAGACTATGGTCTTGGGTACTCCATGCAAGCATAGGATTCTTGCAATATATAACTCTGCATATCTGTTGGCATGGAAATGTGTATGCACTGGAATGAAATGAGCCGACATGGTTAACCGGTCAACGATCACCCAAATGGAATCATGCTTGTTGGAAGTTAGGGGCAATCCCACAATGAAATCCATGCTCACATCCTCCCATTTCCATGTTGGAATTTTGAGGGGTTGCAGCAGCCCTGATTTGCTCATATGATCAGCTTTCACTCGTCTACACGTATCAGACTCGGATACGTACTTTGCCACTTCCCGCTTCATCCGGGTCCACCAAAATTTCTTTTTCAAATCTTGGTACATTTTGTTGCTGCCCGGATGAATGGAGAATTTAGACAAGTGAGCTTCATCGAGGATCTTTTTCCTCAGCTTCATATCCCGGGGTACGACTATGCGGTCATTGAACCATAGCGACCCCTCATCATCTTTCCGGAAACATTTGATCTCCCCATTTTCTATCCGTCTCCGGAAATGTGCCATGCCCTTATCAATCTTCTGAGATGCAATGATGTCATCCCTAATGGTAGGGATGAGGACAAGGTTGTAGAGCGATCCATAAGGAACCAAGTATAGACTCGGCTCTTCCTCCTCCACCGGTGTAATGGTGAGGTTATGGACATGTGATTTCCGACTCAGCGCGTCGGCGACCACATTCGCCTTGCCGGGGTGGTAATGAATCTCAATCTAATAATATTTGATCAGCTCTAACCACCTCCTTTGCCTCATGTTCAGCTCCTTCTGGGCAAAAATGTATTTCAAGCTCTTGTGGTCGGTGTAGAGATGCACCAAGTTCCCCAGGAGATAGTGCCTCCACATTTTTAGCGCCAAAACCACTGCAGCAAGCTCACAATCATGAGTCGGATAATGCTGCTCATGGTTCCGAAGTTGGTGTGAGCCATAGGCGACCACACGTCCTTCCTGCATCAACACGCAGCCGAGACCAATAACAGACGCGTCACAATACACGTCGAAGGGCTTAGTCGTATCCGGTTGAGCTAAGACCGGGGCTGTTGTGAGATGCTTCACTAATGCTTGGAACGCCTCTTCACACGCCATGTTCCAAACATATTTTGTTACCTTTTTCAGTAACTCTGTCATCGGCTTAGCGAGCTTGGAGAAGCTTGGAATGAATCTCTGATAGTATCCCGCTAATCCGAGGAAGCTTCTGACTTCATGAACTGAAGTGGGAGCTTTCCATTTCAGCACTTGCTCTATTTTTCTTGGGTCAACCGCAATGCCTTCCGTGGAGATGATATGTCCCAAGAATGGCACTTGGCTGATCCAAAACTCACATTTGCTGAACTTGGCGTAGAGCTTGTGGTCTCGCAATCATTGAAGAACGATCCTCAAGTGTTCGGCATGTTCGGCTTCTGTCTTGGAGTAAACCAAGATATCATCGATGAACACCACCACGAACTTGTCCAGCTCCGGCATGAACACCGAGTTCATGAGATACATGAAATGGTCTGGAGCATTCCTGAGACCAAAAGACATGATGATATATTCATATAATCCATATCTCGTCGAGAAAGCCATCTTCGGGATATCCTCCGCCCGGATCTTTATCTGATGATATCCAGAGCGAAGGTTCATCTTGGAGAACACACTTGCACCCACAAGTTGATCGAACAATATGTCGATGTGGGGCAGTGGGTACTTATTCTTGATGGTGACGGCGTTGAGCGTCCGGTTGTCCACACACAGCCTCAAGGTTTCATCCTTCTTCTTCTCGAACAGAGCCGAGCATCCCCAAGGCGAGGAACTCGGCCTAATGAAACCCTTGCTCAACAGATCATTGAGCTCCTCCTTCAGTTCAGCCAGCTCGTTCGGAGCCATTTTTTATGGTCTACGGGAGATAGGAGTAGTCCTGGGTGCAAGCTCGATCTTGAACTCGACATCCCGCTCAGGTGGCATGCCCGGAAGATCATCTGGGAACACGTCGGAGTACTCCCGGACTACGGGGTTTTCCTCTAACTTGAGAGCTTCAGCATTATTAATTTCTGAAACTTCCCGGACTGGATTATCTAACACCATGGAGTGTGGATGGTGGAATGGAGAATTCAGATGAACTGTTCGTGTCCGAGTGTTCAGGACAGCGCCATGGTAGTTTAGCCATGACATCCCTAAGATTGCATCAATCTTTTGCCCCGTAAGGATTATTAAGGTGGTGGGATATAGCTTCCCCCCTAAGCACAGAGGTGCTTTTGGAATCATCATATTTGCTGAAATCTTCCCTCCCGGTGAGCAGATCATATATGTGCAGTCGGTTGGGAAGACTTGCATTTGATGCTTAGCCACATAGGATGCACTTATAAAACTGTGGGTTGCACCAGAATCGAACAATATGATGATGGCTTGATTGTTGAGAGTGAACGTACCCGCTAGCACGTTGTCTCCCTCTGGGGCGTCCTCATTTTCGAGGTTGCAAACGCCCCCAGTCCGCTGACCAACCTTTTTGACCGGAGGTCGGCCTCGAGCACTGCCCTGGAACTGGGCTTGCCCGCTGCTTTGCTGCCCCTGGGGACAGTCCTTCGCAAAATGGCCAGCCTGGCCACACATGAAGCAAGTGAAGCGGGGCGGTCCTCTGCTGATCGGCGGACGGAAACCCGGGGAACATTGTGGTGGTGGGAACGCCCGGTCTGCCGTCTGCTTCTGCTGTTGCAGTATCGGCGGTGGCATCGGTGGTCGGAACGGGGGTGACTAAAAAGGACTTCCCCCGAACCGCTGAGGTCGCGCCGGTGGATGCCACTGCTGTCCGGATGGTGTCCGATACACCATGCGGTACTTCTGAGGAGCGCCACCCCCACTGCTGGGTGGAGCTCTGCGCTTCCGCTGCTCAGCTGCCAACTCCCGCTGAGCGTCTTCTTGCATAATTGCGGCGTTAACGAGGTCGTTGAAGGTGCCGCGATTCCACTGAACGAGATGTGTCTTCATCTCGGGGTGTAACCCCCGATAGAAGTGCTCCCGCTTCTTCTCCTCGGTGGAGATGTAGTCTGACGCATATTGCGCCAGACGGTTGAAGGCACGGGAGTAGTCATGGGCACTCCTCCGGCCCTGCTTCAGCTCCAAGAATTCTTGGAACTTCCTCTTCATTATCCCGGGAGGGATATGATAGGCGCGGAACGCCTCCCGGAATTCCTCCCACTCCACGGCATGGCCAGCTGGACGTGAGGCGACATAGTTCGCCCACCACGTACCCGCGGCACTGTGAAGTTGCTGCGCTGCGAACATAGTCTTCTGCCGCTCCGTACATTGGAGCAGCCCGAACTTGGACTCGATGGTCCGCAGCCAGTTGTCGGCCTCCAGTGGTTCTTTTGCTTCTGTGAACACCGGAGGGTGCGTACTCATGAAGTCCGAGTATGACACATCACGGGGCTCATGGGGCCCCCTCTCTTGACGCCCCCCTCGCCCCGCCTGGGACGTATTCTGCACGATCGTGTGGAGCAGGTCAGTCTGCTCCTCACGACCCCCACCAGTGCCGCTATCACATCCGCTAGAGTAAGCGGAGGCGGCGGTGATGGTTGCTGCTGCAGGGTGCTGTCGTAGGCAGGTGGCTGGGAGTCATCGCCTCCCTGCTGCCTAGAGCCACCAACCTCGTGTGTGGTCCTAGTGCGAAACATCTGCAACCATACGACAATAAACATCAGTCCCGCAACATATTTCATGCAGTCCAATACAATGACGTAAAACAAAATGACAATAAAATCATGGATACATCTCGTATACAGATAATGTAATAACTTTGCACAAGATACACCAATAACAGACCAAAAACAAGCTAGTTAAATCCAACTTGATGAACCTCCTCTTTGGAAGCTCATCACAACTAGGTTTGGTCATTACGAGACGTTACTATCGCTTTGTCATCACGTAAACCACCCTTTTATCTTCAATACGACACAAACATGGCCTCTAGCAAAAGAAACTTGAGTGAGACCTATACTCAAATCTTTCACTAGTTGAAGATAACCTCTCATGAGTATGTCCTACCCCATTGGAAGTACTTAAACCCCCTAGGGTACAACAATCTCTCAAATGAGTTCAACTGTCATTCCTCTGTCAGAATGACCAGTTTCTACATATCCAAGATTTCGATCTGGCTCTGGGCATTTTCATGACTCAAGTTGAATACCAAAGTTAAAATTAACTTCAGTATATTTCCAACGAGTACTTATTTGCCCTCAGATCAGCTCTGGTTAAAAAGTTGTGGTAATTCAAAGTAAACAGAATTTCTGGAAGAATTTCAACATCATCTCCTTTGGGAAGTTGCCGTTTTCAACTCACATTTCCACTGCATTCCGTGCTGCAAATACAGAAACTTTGAATTACAAGGATGTAACACATATCCTACCCTTTCCAAAGATGTGTCATATGAAAATTTTAGATTTTTCTACAGGAAGTTATGCTTGAAAAAAAGAACAGTCCAGAGAGTGTTTAACTCTGTCCTTGTTCTGGACAGTTTACATTCCTCTGGAATTTAGGCCATCTTAGGATGTGTTTCAGCTCTGGAAGTATACAACAGAGTTATGGAGTGCTTAAATACCTTTCCAGAACTATATCCCACACCTCCATTGGCCAAACGCTCTGTGAGTTATGCTCTGTTAAGGTTCAGCAAATTGCTGCCTAAAACAGAGCACTCTGTTTTTCAATCCTTTAGAACTACACTGATCAACTATCAAATTTTTCTACCCACCCAGGGTCCTAAATGTTGCAACTTAGTGATTTTAGTTCCTTGTTATTGTTACCTTTCATGCACATGCCTATGATATGTCGGTACTACGTTCCTCACAAAGGAAAATGCTAACCGGATTATACCGGCATATACGTCTCAGTTCTGGAAATAAACGGGTCTCGCACACGTATACTACATGGCGTACAGACGTGGTTAGTACCTGCAGAAGACCACACAATAGTGATGCACTCAAAGGTTGTGTTTCCATTTCAGGCAGGACCATATTTGAAATTAAATACAAACACCCGTATCATTGTCATACGGCCGTCCTTGAGTTAAGTCACGTCTCAAGGTACGTGATCGTGTTTCGACATCACACGACAGGGAACCCGAGTAGATCATGAACGGGTCGTCACGGTTGGGAATGTTATAAACCCAACGGATACCACCTACTGCCCTGCAGGGCACGCCGATGGCAAGCGCTGCGTATGTCCTCCTGGGCTATTTCCAGATGAACACACTCTCGCGTTACTGACCACGCGATGGGGTCTCCACTTACTTGCCTAATGCATGCTAGGGATCAACGTTTCATATGAACTCAGGAACATGAAGAGTACAAGAGTTTCATATTGACGTCTCACACCAAGCTGTGAGAGCTATCCCTGAACCACGATCCTCGTCAGGGGAGCTAACCGAAATTGAACCGCTTGTGTTCCTTACCATTCTTACCAGAGCGTAGGTGTGTCATTACATAATTAAAATTCAGAATTATAACACATAGGTTAGTCTTTGCCAATTTAAGTAACTATGCTAATATAATCCTTACTTGGGCAACTACCGAATCCTCACCGTAAACCTAAATCTTCCCGTAACACAGTCCTTAAGTATTGTGCTACCCCCAAAGCAGCTCTGATACCAGGCTGTGGCGGACCAGAATCCGCTCATCCAGGATCATAGAGGGTGGTGCCGCACGATGCGACACCTGACAGCACACATCATAAGGACAATTTTTATTACATGGGAAACCAACTGAACTGTACAAACAGGTACAATCTTCAGTTACAAACTATTATTTATATTACACAGCGGAAGTCAAATTGTACAACTCACGCCCGCCTATCTAGCAAAATCTGGTTGCCCAGCCCTAGGGCAACCCACACTAGCTGCACTTCTCAGCTCAGCGCGGCGTGTACAGCTCCCACTTAGCCGTGGTCCCCGACAGAGGGTAACCCTCACCGGTGGACTCGTAACCCGAGTCCGTGGGTGGCTCCTCACCTGAAAAACACTTAAGCAGCAACCGTGAGCACGATGGCTCAACAAGACTTAACCAACTCACCTAGGCATTAAACTCTATATGTATCATACAATAACATGGGATGGTAAGATTTCGGCAAATGAACACGCCTACACTTTATCCATAGTTCATCTTTTAGCCACAAATTAACCGTTCATGAATATGAAATTTAGTGAGTAATATTTGGTGGCACACATGTAACAATACAATTTTATCATAACAGCAATATTGAATCATCACATTTCATACATTAGCCTACGTCACGACTCAGTGACCAAGTGGTACTCTTCACCGCGAGGGACGGCGAATCGACTCGATATACACCTGCAGGGATACCCGAAAATCACGTCACATACGCCCACCCGTGGAGCTGC
The DNA here is from genome assembly GCA_030760725.1 of Neostapfia colusana. NCBI lineage: Eukaryota > Viridiplantae > Streptophyta > Magnoliopsida > Poales > Poaceae > Neostapfia > Neostapfia colusana. Next base: position 78,237,678 of record JASWHV010000008.1, on the reverse strand, counting down.
ACAGCATGCTCACTCGATGCCGTACGAGACAACCTTTTACCCAACAGCCGAAACGTCGAACCGGTCGCACCGAAACGAGCAGGAGGTTCCCTACACGGAGCATCTCTCTATGCCCGTTAGCAGATTTTCACCTTGCTGCCCTCAACCTACACCTAGAAATCGGTGTGCTATGCCTCGACGCCAGGAGTTTTAGGTTACATCGGTTTACCAGGGCCCATATATCCGATATGCCTTCCGTACGTTCCAACTTGATCAGCGTGGGCTGCACACGGATCGGTCCTTAATCGACACGGACAGGGCTGCGCACACAAGACTTCCTCCTGCTGCGCCCTAGCCCTCTGCCTAGTCTCATTTTCATTACTAAAGTGATCTCACATCACTCGAACCAACCCCGTGTGTTCCAAGCCTAACTCGCGAGTAGATCCCAACTACTCGACTTGTACCGAAGTCCTATGAATCATAAAGCATAGCCTGTCTACTCGAGGCCTTAGACAATACCCTCACTCTTATGGGAAAATTCTTGTTATGCAATTGGGGTTTCATACATCCTACACCTAATGCACATACATACTTCACACTACACATGTAAACAAAGCAAAACTTTATAAAAAGGGTTATTGCAAACCGGGGCTTGCCTTGTTGCTGCTGGTCAGTGGTTAGGTCTTTGTCCGGAATGAGGAAGTCAAGTACTTCCGAAGTCTCCTCGGCTTCGGCGACTACACGTTAATGAAATATTACATGTCAATTCAAATGCAACGTGTAAACTTGAATAAGTAATTACTAATAACTCTAGATAGACCTCCCCTCTGGTTCTGAAATTTTTGTGGTGTCTTGGTAGGGTCCTAACCAGAGTCTTGACCAAGTTTCCTTTGAAACAAAGTTCATTTGAGCCTTGTACAAATAAACGCCTATTTGGTAAATATTTGAGCCTCTAAGTAATTCCAGGGGTTTTCATGGCTCCAACTATTACTTTCTGGAAACTAGAATTTAATATGGATCTAATGGAATTGGTTTCATGTAATTTGAAGAATTCTAGAGGAATTTATGCCCTAAACAAGATTTGAAAAAAATCTGAAAAATGTTTCTCTACATTTTTCTATTTTCTCAGGGCAGTTCACTTAATCACTCCATTAGGGAGACTAAATAAACTTGGATAAGTCTGAAAATTTTACTGTGACTCAGGGATTTTCCCATGAACCTCTCAGAAAAATTTAAGAATTTTTCATAAAGTAATTCTCCAGATAAAATTCCCAACAGTTTAAATTTTAGGGAATTAATTCTGGGAAATATTAGGTTTCATGAGCTGAAATTGGTATTGCTGGAAAGTACTCAGAATCCCGAGTTCAGCAAAATTTTGTTCACTGAATTTGGAGTTTCCTAGCAAATGTTCTATGCATTTGAAGTTTGAACTAATACGGGAAATTCCCAAAATGTTTAAACTCTACGGGTGGGGCCCACTCCTTAAACCGGCCCACTGAGAATGCGGCCACACCACGGCCCATGGGGTTTTACCCGTGCTGCCGCACTGAATCCCGGCCGTAAACGGATCCCCGCGCGAGAACAGAGGCTGACCGGTGGACCCGACCCCTCCTTCGTCTACCTCGCGCCCTCCCGCGGCTCCCACGGCGGCGCCTCGCCAGAGTTCTCGCCGCCGGCCATTTCGCTGCACGGCCTTCGATGGTTCTCGCCGCCTGGGCCTAACTTGGCTCGGAGAACAGGTTGGTGCCCTCACCGAAGCTCGGCGATGGCCGAAACCATGCCCGCGACGGTGACAGTGGTTCTCTCAACTCCGGCGATGTCGCCCGGGCTACTTAGGGCCTTATTCTTCAAACGGTTTGCTCCTACAGCTCCGCTGTCGCATGCTGAGCATGAATATGAGCTCGGCTGACCATGGAAATGGCCAGACCTACGTGCTCACCGTCGACCTAAGCCCGATATTGGCTGTGCCCGGAAAAACTCGATCACCAGGGTCTATACTCAACGGTTCTTCGTACTTTTGGATCCTGGATGGTCGTGGCAGGGTGTAGATCATGTTAGTAGCTCGGTATACCCGGTGATGAGCCAATACCCATGAATTTTTGGATTTGGTGATGGCTCGGTTTTAAGACCACCGAAACTTCCCCGGCGAAATCCTCCCCCGACAGTACACGAAACAAAAAACGGTTTGGACTAGAAGGACCAGCACCTCAAGGCGGTTCTTTCTTGTGTTGATCGTCGGGCACAAAGGAGCCGGTGTTGTCTGGGCGCCGGCGATCAGCGGGCGGCGAACACCGAGTGCGTCGCTGTGTTTGTGTGCGGTGGAACAGAGAGGATATTGGGAAGTTCACGCAGACCAGCGGTGCAACCGAGCGTTCTGTAGCCAGCGCCCTCATCCACCGAGCAGGAGGTGGCGCGGCGACCGCGTTGGGGCGGGGTTTCACCCGTGTGCTGGCGCTCGCAGAGATGTTCGACCGAGGGACTTAGTCGGTTCGGTCTCTGTGAGGCTGACCATTGGGTCCCTCCCCCACCCCCTAATTCATTCTCTGATTTTACCTTTCTGTTTTTGCTGAAAATATCCCCAGCTACTCACAATTGAATGTGAGACTTAGTCCTCAAGTCTTGGTTTGAATTTGAGTTCTCTAATTTGAACTTTGTTTGGCTAAATTTGCTTCATGTTTGAACTGAAATTCAAATTCAGTTTTGAATTATTGGAAATTTAGCTCCAGACAAGATAAAGTCCAATGGGGATGAAAATTGGTGGACCAACTCATAAAAATATGCTGAGTTTGAATATGAAGATAATTTTTGAATTTAAGTGATGAAAGTTGTTGCAATTTGAATTTACATTCAAATTGGCCTCTTTTTCAAATGCCCCCAAAAGTGCCTCAAAAGTGTTGGATTTGCATGAAGTTTGGCATAAACCTTCCCAAGACTTTTCAAGTTCTAGGGGTGAGCTCAACCTCTCATTTTCATGTGTAGGAATCCTAATTTGTGAAAGTTAGGGCTTTCCCCCCCCTAATTATCCTTTTGATGGAGGTTACTTGCTCTTCACAATTCTTCACAAAATATCCACAACAAAAACTGTGGTGTTGTGAGATGATGAAAAGTTTTTGCAAGTCCCTTTTCTTGGGCTTTTACATCGAGTAGTTGGAATCTACTCTCAAGTATAGGATTCGGAACACACGGAATGTGTTTGAGTTGTGATAAAATTTCTAGTGAGAATAAATGGAGACTAGACAGGGGCTAGAACGCAGCAAGAGGAAGTCTTTTGTGCATAGCCCTGTCCGTGTCGATTGAGGACCGATCCGTGTGCGGCCCCGCTGAACAAGTTTGAATCTACTGAAGGCATATCGGATATATGGGCTTCGATAAACTGATGTAACCTATACCTCCGGGCGTCGAGGCATAGCGCACTGATTTATATGTGTAGGTTGTGGGCAGCAAGGTGGAAATCCGCTAACGGGCATAGAGAGATGCTCCGTGTAGGGAACCTCCTATCCGTTTGGGTGTGACTGGTTCGGCGTTTGGGCTGTTTGGTAAAAGGTTGTCCCGTACGACATCGAGTGAGCGTGCTGTTCAGCTCCATGGGTGGGCGTATGTGACGTGCTCTTTGGGTACCCCTGCAGGTGTATATCGAGTCGATTCGCCATCCCTCGCAGTTATGAGTACCGCTTGTTCACTGGGTCGTGACGTAGGTTAATATATGAAATGTTGTGATTACTGCTGATATGAATAAGTTGTATTGCTACATGTGTGCCACCAAATATTGCTCACTACATTTCAGATTTATGAACCGTTAACTTGTGGCTAAAACATGAACTAAGGATGAACTTGTAGGCGTGTCCTTTGCTGCAATTTACCATCCTATAATGGTTATGACCTGCACGTAGAGTTTCATGTATAGGGAGTCGGTTAACACTTGCTGAGCCATCGTGCTCACGGTTGCTGCTATAAGTGTTTGCAGATGAGGATTATCCTACGGACTCGGGGTACGAGTCCACCAGTGAGGGTTACCCTCCGTCATGGACTACGGCTGAGTGGGAGCCATACACGCCGAGTTGATGCTGATTGAAGCTAGTGTGGGTTCTCCGTAGGGCTGGACAACCGACTTTTGCTAGTTAGGTGGGCGTGAGTTGTATAAATTATCTTCCGCTGTAGTATACTCTGTAAATAGCTGTAAACTGAAGGTTTATACGACTTTATGTACATATTCAGTTGTTTTCAATGTAATACAATGGTTGCCTTATGACGTGTGCTGCCGGGTGTCCCATCGAGCGACACCACCCTCTGAGATCCCGGATGTACGGGATTCGGTCCGTCACAGTCCTCACACTATACACCCTCCATCTTCTCTTTGAGATACGGCAAGAGCCCTGCAAAAGCTTTATCGGCCAAGTCTATCTCCCCTATGGTTAGACTAAAGCATTTGTTCCTAGTTTCCCTAAACCTTAGGATGTAATCAGTCACGAGCTCATTGTACTTTTGTTTAACAGTTGTTAAGTGGAACAACCTAAGCTTAATGTCTCCATTGTAAAAGTATTCGTGGAATCTCTGCTCAAGACACGACCAAGTTGTGATAGAGTTGGGACGTAATGATGTAAACCAGTAGAAGGCCGTGCCGATTAGGGATAAAGGGAACAATCTGATTCTATGGGTGTCTGTGATCCCTATGCCGCTAGACTGGATCAAGAATTGGCCGATGTGTTCCTGCGTTGTTTTTGTATCCTCCCCAGCAAACCTAGCGAAGTCAGGCACCCTAAAACCCTGTGACGGACCGAAATCCGTTCATTCCAGGATCACAGAGGGTGGTGCCGCACTATGCGACACCTGACAGCACACACAATAAGGAAACATAGTATTACAATGAAACATGCTGAATTTGTACTAAAGTAGTACAAACCTTTAGTCTACATCTATTTACAGAGTCTATTGCAGTGGAAAGTATTTGTACAACTCACGCCAACAACTAACTACCAAAAGTTGGTTGTCCGGCCCTACGGACAATGTACACTAGCTGCACTCAGCATCACCGCGGCGTGTACGGCTTCCACACAGCCGTATTCCCCGACGGAGGGTAGCCCTCGCTGGTGAACTCGTACTCTGAGTCCTTGGGGTACTCCTCACCTGCAAATACTCATAGCAGCAACCGTGAGCATGATGGCTCAGCAAGTCTTAAACGACTCTCCTACACAAGAAACTCTACGTGCAAGTCATAACAAAGGTAGGATGGCAATTTGCAGCAAAGGACATGCCTACAAGTTCATCCTTAATTCATCTTTTAGCCACAAGTTAACGGTTCACAATCTGAAATTTAGTGAGCAATATTTGGTGGCACCCATGTAACAATACAATTTATTCATATAAGCAGTATTGCAAAAAAACATTCCATATTTTAACCTACGTCATGACTCAGTGACCAAGTGGTACTCATTACCGTGAGGGACTGTAAAGGTCCCAAAAATGTGAATACAAAGAAACTCATGTTTGCAAAAAGTTGGTTTCATATGTATCAAAAATGAGACTTGTTAAAACCTTTTCCACATGTGATAATACACATGAGAGATTTCTTCACACAAGTTCAAATATTTATTTGAATGCTTGATCCTAAAAGGGATTTGGAACCAAGTGGAGGGTTTCCATATGTGTGAGAAAGTTAAATTCAGATTTTCGAACAAATTTGTTCAACTTAAAATTCAAATGAGGGCAACACAATGAATTTCAAATTGTTGTGCTAAAATTCTCATTTGCAGCAGTCAAACCAATGATCAGATTTCATATTTGAATTCCTTTGGTCCAAAATAGTGGGTATACAAAGTTTCATGAATTTTTGAAATGTTTTGCAACTCATTTTCCAAAATAGACTTTAAATTGCAAAGAATTCAAATATCCTTTTGAATTTGGATGAAACTTGCCCAATTATCCAAATGCACCTCAGATTTGAACTCCCACAATTTAATTTTACCATTTGCAAATTTTGGGAGATATTTTAGAGGATAAGAGGAAGCTGTGGTGGGACCCACATGTCATTGAGGTAGTTAAATTGCAAAAGATCTTCAGAGTGCACAGTTTCTGTTTGCTTTCTTCAGTCGGTTCTCCGAGGACGAACGCAGCTCCACCGTGTGACACCGAGCAGCACCGAGAGCCGCCTCCTCCTCGAACTTCATCGCGCTGGAGAGGTGTCTGAGTGCTCTTCTCTCACTGCCGAGTTCCTTTCATCCATATCACCGAGACCCTAGCTGTTCCCTTCTCACTCGCGCAAGAAACCAAACAGAGGTTCCGCTGCTCGTTTGATCGCTCGGCCAGCGCCAAGCTCGTGTGCAAGCTTCGACTGAGCAGCAAAACCGCACCCTAGCAACCCCCACGACCTCCTCGCACTATCCGCACGTGAGCTCAGCCTCCACAACCCGAGAACACCGTGTTTCCGCGGTGGCCGAAAGAAACCGCAACGGGAGGCTCTCATGGACAGCCTCACCCAGGGCTTGTCACGGCCGAGCAAGACCCCCTCTGGACGCGCAAGACCTTCCTACAGCTCACCTCCGGAGCTTGAGCCGAAAGGTGGATCGTCGACAGCGAATTTTGCAGTTTTCTTCCGGCCGGTGCAAAATCACCTTCGGGTAAGGAACTATGAAATTCCCATCTGATTCTTATTTAGAGTCCACGAAACTTCACACACAGGAACTAGACTCGATGGCGCATAAGTTTGCTTCACAAACCCTAGCATGAAACCCACCGTAGAGGGCCTACTCCGAGCTTTTCCAACGGAGGCAATGTCAGGGGACCTCGGGCACACGATGAACCCTAATTTGGAGCCATTTCTGAGCCTTGTCACCCCCATGCCGAGCTTCTCTAGCATCCACCGGTGCTCTAGGGCTTGAAAACCATAGGTGGGAGGGTGTAGGGCGTCGGGGCGACGTCGCCGGACTTCCACCGAGCCGCCACGCCGTCACGAGCTAAGTTGGAGGATCTGCCGGCTCAGGTAGACCACACCAAAGTGTTCCTTGAGTCGAATTAGGCACTAGTGGCAAGTGGCAGCTCAAGAGTTGGCTGGACAACCGAGTTCGGAGGTGCTCCGGCGAGCTCGGCGGCGCTATCGCGCGGGAGGCGCGAGGTAGACGACGACCGGGGCCGGGCCCGCTGTCAGTGAGAAGAAAACCGGGTGTTGGATCGTCTGTGGGCTCAGATCATCTGTGACAGCTCGGGAAATAATCCTGTGGACCCGTGTGGCTTGTTCCAGCGAGTGACACGTGTTCCTCTGGACCCACAGTCAGGTTTAAACATTTCCCCGTTTTAATTCGAATTCCAGATTTTTCCCAAATTTTAGAAGAGCATAACTTTTGCTAGGAAAATCCAAATTTAGTGATTCAAATTGGGTTAGATTCAGATTGAAATACTCTATCCAAATATGCAACCCAATTTGTATGAAAGTCATTATTTAATTCTGTAGAATTCTTTAAAGTTTTTCAGCAAAAGAATTTTAGAGGGAGTTTGGTTTATCCAAAAATCCTCAAATTTTGCCAGAAAATCCTTTAGGGTTTTCGAACGCCTGTAAAAATTTCAGCTCATTTGGAGTTGATTTGATTAGTAGAATTCAGATTTCATGTTGCTGTGTTCCAAAGAATACAGAAACATTTTCAGAGAATTCTAAAATCTTGGAAATTCAGTTCTGGGCAATTCTTAGCTCCAAAAATCCTAGGAAAAATTCATGCAGGCTCTATGAACTATAATTGAAATTTTAGTACACTAAGTTAGACATGAACATGAGTGTTACCTCAGAATTAACTCCTCTTTGCTTAATTACATAGAGAATTATTCTGAATAAACCACTCAGTGAAAAGTGCTAAATTTTTGTCCAGATGACTTTCTTGTGACAAGGAACTCACATGAAAATTTTCTACTCCATTGGAGCTCTGAATCATCACTGTCCTGTGTAACCTCTTTGGGTGATCAACACACAAGTGATGAAAAGCACTTAACACTTGATCATTTTGCTTAAACCAAACCCAAACCATTAGCACTAGTCATTTTAAATTCTTAAACAGAGTTCCAGTTTTTAAATTCTTAGAGCTTATTAGCAAAATATTTACAATTAAATACATATGCATATTCATATCGTGTAGCATCTACGTGAGAACGTGTGAAGGAATTGAAGTGGAGATCAAGGAGGAAGGAAAGCGAGTGATGAAGCCTCAAGTGATCTTCACCAACTGTTTATTTTAGTCACCTGCAAAACAGGCAAGCCCCGGTGTGCATTGGAACAGTTTTATAAAGTATTTTCATTTCTAGATATCATAGCTTTGAATTGTTTGATTGCATTAAGTCTAGTTGATAATGAAAACCCAACTGCATGACCAGAAATGTCCTAAGAGAGAAAGGGTAGAATAGCAACTCCTCGAGTGGATTTGGCTACTCTAAATGTTAATAGGAAAGGTCCGGTAGAAGTCCAGTAGATGGAATCTACTCAAAGGTTTAAGGCTTGCTTTATTCGGAGCGGGTCAAGAGTAGAAACACTGAGGAAAGTTCACACATAAGAAATGGAGACCGTGCAGGAAGGTTTAGATGCAGCAGGCTGCGGACCGTGCGTGCATTGCCCTGCCTGTGTCGGTTAAGGCCCGTCCGTGCTTGGCCCTTTTGGACAAGTTTGAGTTGTGTACCGGGCGCATACTGGCGATACGGGACCTAAGAAACCGATGTACCTCGGGAGATCCACATTGGAACTTTTTTAACTGTCTTAGGCTTTCGGCGTCAAGGTAGCAGGAGGTAACTCGCTCAAGAACATATCACTGCAGGTATGTAACTTGAGAGAGGTTGCATACTCGGGTCAGTTAGACCGCGTCCTGTGTGGAAGATCTTGGAAAGGTAGCCGCGTACAACGTCAGTCGAGGTTGCTGCCGGCAACTCAGAGTGCGGGTGTACGTGTCGTGTAGTCTGGGCGTGTACTGGTTCGAATCACCATTGCTCGCGGTCATATGAGCATACTTGCCCACTGCATCTTTACGTAGTAACAACTGAATGGTTTCATTTGAACTTCATAAGGCTGTGATGTAACTTGTATTGCAATCATGCTTGTATTAGAGATAGGCTAATTAAATTTTACTTCACTTTGTGCAAGGAGCATCGCAACAAAGCGTTTCTTATTTGATTGTGGAATTGCGATGCTGTTCGGCTTAAGGTCTCTAGAATGAGGCTTAAAATCTGAAAGTTAAGGATCAACTGTAGGCGAGTCCTTTATGCAAAGTTGGCTAACCTATTTCATTCCGTCGTGCATGTAGAGTTTCTTGTTTAGGAGAGACGTATCAGTCTTGCTGAGCCTATGTGCTCACGCTTGCTATATGAGTGGTTTTGCAGGTTAACATCGCTGCTAAGAAGAAGGTTGTCCGGTGAGACTCAGAGACTTCCGAGTCGTTTAACACATGGAGAACCCAGCCGCTGTTGTTGTCTTCTTGTTGCTAGCAAGAGGAGTCCGTGGGCTGGACCTCCTCTCAAGTGCTCATTAGTTAATCGATGTGAGATGATTATAAGTCTTCCTCTGTAGCTACTTGATGTACACTATTTGCAAAGAAAAACTTGTAAGCTTCCACTATTGTTTTATGTAATACATTGTTCCTTATATGTGTGCTGTTGGGTGCCGCACAACACGGCACCACCCAATGCGATTCCTGGGCTAGTGGCACGGCCACATGATTGAACAGCGGCGTGGTCCCTCTCAGGAACGGTGAATTGACTCGATATATACCTGCAGGGATACCCGAATAGCATGTCACGTACGCCCATCCGCGGAGCTGCACAGCACGCTCACTGGATGTCATACGGAACAACCTTTCACCAAACAGCCCAAACATCACACCGGTCGCACCAAAATGGACAGGAGGTTCCCTACACGGAGCATCTCTCTATGCCCGTTAGCGGATTTCCACCTTGCTGCCCTCAACCTACACCTATAAATTGGTGCGTTCTGCCTCGACGCCCTGAGGTATAGGTTACATCAGTTTCTCGGACCCCATATATCCGATATGCCTTCGGTACATTCAAACTTGATCAGCATGGGCTGCACATGGAGCGGTCCTCAATCGACAGGGGCAGGGCTACACACACAAGACTTCCTCTTGCTGCGTCCTATCCCCTGTGTAGTCTCATTTTTCTTACTAAAGTTGTCTCACATCTCGAACCAATCCCGTATGTGGCGAACCATATACTCGCGAGTAGATTCCAACTACTCGACTTGTACCGAAGCCTATTTTTCATTAAGCAAAGCTTGTTCTACTCGAGGACTTAGAGACAACCCCACTCTCTTTAGGAGATTCTTGTTTTGCAATTAGAGTTTCAATCATCCTACACGTAATGCACATTCATACTTCAAACTAAGTGAATAAAAAGCAAAACATTGATAAAATTTGTTAAATGCAAACCAAGGCTTGCCTTGTTGCTGCTGGTCAGGGGTTAGTGTGCCCTCCGGAGGTATGAAGTCCAGTATCTCTGGGGTTTCCTCGCATTCAGCGACTACACATAATCAAATTAACGATATGTCAAATTAAATGCAAATGTGTTGAATTTAGCATATAAAGACCATAACTATAGCTAGAAATCCCTTTTAGCTCTGAAATTTCTACTGTGGCTTGGTAAGAACCTACCCAAAGACTTGGCCAAATTTCATTCGGTACAAAGCATATTTGAGCCCTGCACAAATAAAAGTATAAATGGGAATTACTAGAGATTCTAGGAATTTCCAGAGATTTTCATGGATCAAACCATTGCTTTCTGGAAAGTAGAGTTGGAGATGGTTCTAATGGAGTTGGTTTTATGTAATTTTAAGAATCCTAGAGAATGTTATGCCCTAAACAAGACTTGAGAAAATTCTGAAATATATTTTTGTACATTTTTTTTATTTTCTCAGCGCAGTTCACTTAATCACACCATTAGGTTGACTAAATGAACTCAGATGGATCTGAAATTTGGCATGAGACTCAAGGATATTACAATTAACATCCTAGCCGAATTTGAGAATTTTCCACAAAGTGGATCTCCAGGATAAATTACCAACAGTTTAAATTTTAGAGAATTAATTCTACAAAACTAAATACTTTCAAAGTATGAAACCTATTTTGCTGGAAAGTACTCAGAGAGCTGAATCCAACAAAATTTGGTTCACTAAATTTGGACAATTCTACACAAAGTTATGAATTTGTAAAGCTTGGGCTGATTCCTGATTTATTTTCCTAAAGAAAATCCTTTCCCATGACTAAACAGAGACTGACAGTGGGCCCCGTGTGTTTAATTTAAACTAACACGCGCGCTTAGCTCTGTGACTGATGGGTGGGACCGGGGCTTTCGTCTTCCTCGCGACGCCGCCGCCCCGAGCCGCCGGATGTCTTCAGTGGGAACAGCAGCTATATACTTTAGACATTTCTGGAGTTGTGAAACATGGAAAACGTCGTGAACAACAGTGAGAGATGCCGGTAGTTCCACTGGTCCGCACTTCTCGGTGATGGCATAAGGTCCAATAAATCGGGGAGCGAGTTTCCCCTTCACGCCGAATTGGTGGACGCCTCTCATCAGAGACACACGGAGGTAATCTTGTTCTCAGGCATCGAAGTGCAGCAGCCTACCACCTCTTATCAGCGTATCTCTTCTATCGGGATTGGGCGGCCTTCAAGTTTGCTTGAATTACCCGAACTCGCTCTTCGGTGTCGTCCACTAAATTGATCCCGAACGTGACCCTTTCACCGGACTCACACCAGTTCAATGGGGTGCGGCATTTGCCATCATCCCAATTACTACCGTGGTGGATGGCACACTCTCTCAGCATGTCTTCTAACACTTTATTCACTCTCTCAGTTTGCCCATCTGTCTGAGGGTGATAGGCGGAGCTTCTAATCAGTTTGGTACCCAAAGCAGCGTGCAACTGCTCCGAGAAACGAGCCACGAACAGTGCCCCTCGATCTGAGATTATGGTCTTGGGTACCCCGTGCAAGCATAAAATTCTTGCAATGTACAACTCCGCATACCTGCTGGCATGGAAATGTGTATGTACGGGAATGAATTGAGCCGACTTGGTTAACCGTCAACGATTACCCAAATGGAATCATGCTTGTTAAAAGTAATGGGTAATCCCACAATGAAATCCATGCTCACATCTTCCCACTTCCATGATGGAATCAGGGGTTGCAACAGCCCTGATTTTCTCATGTGATCCGCCTTCACTCGTTTACACGTATCACACTCGGATATGTATTTTGCAATTTCCCGCTTCATCCCTGTCTACCAAAATTTACTCTTTAAATCTTATTACATTTTGTTGCTTCCCGGATGAATGGAGAACTTAGACGAGTGAGCTTCATCAAGGAGCTTCTTTCTCAGCTCCATATCCTTGGGTACGACTATGCGGTCATTGAACCATAGCGTCCCCTTCTCATCCTTCCGGAAACATTTTATATCACCGCTGTCTAACCGCTTCCGTAGATGTGCCATGCCCTTGTGAATTTTCTGAGCTGCAATAATATCCTCCCTAATGGTAGGGATGAGAGCAAGGTTGTAGAATGATCCATATGGAACCAAGTATAAACTCGGTTCTTCCTCTTCCATCGGTGTTGTGGGGACCACCCCGTGGTTCACCCACTCCGGGATCGCAGAGGGTGGTGCCGTACGATGCGGCACCCAACAGCACACAAGAAAATAATATGAACAACATACAAACTTTTATTTTAAATAAAACAGAGGAAGTATTTTACAAAACTTAATTATACAACGGAAGTATTCTTTATAACTCTTCTCTCATCCCAACTAAGCAAAAGTGCAGCCGTGCAGCCCGGGGACGCTACACACTAGCAACATCAACCGGAGATCACAGCAGCGTGCCGGGCTCCAGCTCGGCCGTGTACCCCGACGGGGGCATCGCCTCGTCCTCGGATCCTTCCTCATAACTCTTACCTGCACACAGCTCAAATATTGCAACCGTGAGCACGATGGCGCAGCAAGGCTTAACCGACACTCCTAATCATGAAACTCTACATGCAGGGATTAGTAATATTGGAAAATGACATTTGCAATAAAGACACGTCTACATGTTAATCTTTACTTTCAGTTTTATAGCAGCCGTTAATGTGCCTTAGGCAGCCATCACATTGTAAGTCCACAATCAAACAAGAAACGCTTTCCTACGATGTGGTGATGTCCAAAGTAGAAGATAAACTTAATGAGCTCTACATCTACAGCATACATGGTTTCAAGACATTAATAGTGCAATGCAGCATATTCATCTGGCTTCTTTCACTTCTTACGACGTCACAGAACAGTGAACAAGCGGTACTCAAATAACCGCGAGGGACGGTGATTGCAATTAGTAGACACCCGGACAACACGTCAAATACACCCACTTTCAGATGTGTGGTGCTTCACACCTTCCTACTCTGTTGTATGCAGTAACCTTTTAAAGGAAACCCAAATACCGAACTGGTCCATCCATAACGGGCAGGAGTTCTCCGTATGGAGCGTGACTGTGCCCACGGGCAGATTTACACCTTGCCACCCTCAACCTACTCCTATAAAACGGTTGGGTAATCCTCGGCACCCAGGTTAACAAATTACATCGGTTTCCTGCTTATGTCAGTATGCCATCCGGTACTGTTTGAAACTTATCAATCAGGCCAGCACACGACTCGGTCCTCAATCGGCAATAACAGGGCTACGCACGTGAGACATCCGCTCACTGCATCCTATCCCCCCTGCTGGGTCTCAGTTTCACATTCTTAAGCCATTCTCTACTGTTTTCCATCCCGTGTGATAAAATCTGACCTCGCGTTTAGATTCCAACTACTCGACTTCTACTGTGATCCTAAGAACATTAGCATGGCATTCTCTACTCGTCGAGTTTGTAAACTACCCAACTCCTCATAGGATTTAAAGTCATGCAAGCGGGGATTGAAACACCTTAACTCTAATGCAACCATTCAACCTAGACATAGGCGATACAAATGAAAACTTTGCAAAAGGTAAATAAATACAAACCGGGGCTTGCCTGGTTGCGAGTGAAAAGGAAAGTTAGCGTCTGGTGGGAGGACGTCCAACGGCTCCGGCGTATCCTCAACTTTGGTCACTATATGAAATGTAGCAAAATATATGTATAAGTGCTAGTGTTATATAAGAGATGAACTCCTATTACTAGCTACTGCTGTTTAGGTTTCTTAATTTGACTTGGGATTTTTTCAGTGGATACTAGACTCTATAAGGATGATCTGAGCAAAATTTGGAGAACTTCCATTGGACCTTGTGGTCTTCAAAATTCCTACAAGTCCAAGTATTCTCTGAATTTTGATTCCAAATCTGAAGTTTTGACATGGCTAACAGTGAAACATCTAATTAGAGTAGATCTCTATGGTTCTATCAAAATTTGTTTAACATTTTTGGACATACCTACAGGGAGAAATGAATTTTTGAAGTTGTACAGGATTGCAGAAAAGTTTCTGTTTCAAATTTGAATTTTCCAAATAAAGGCTGAACTTTGGAAGGCAATTTAGCCTAGCAAATGAACTCCAATGACGCTCAAATTTTTACAGGAGATCACTAATATTATGAAGAATCTTCTGGGTAAATTTGAGGAAATTCCATAACAGGGATCTTCTGGAATTAATTCCCAATTTTTAAATTTGATGAATTTTGGAGAAAATTCCATAGATCTTCAGATCAAATTCTTTGCATTTCTGCAATGTACTGACTGAGAGGAATCTAACAGAATTTGTCGCACTAATTTTGGAGCTTTGTACTCAGAGTAATGGGTTTTTCAAGTTTGAACAAGTTTCTGTTTGAATTTTACAAAGAACACTCAAATGTGGGGCCCCCTCATCAGGTCTTTCTTCAACCTCGAGTCAGAGACCCCGCGCACACAGTGCCTGATCATGGCGCGCGTCGTTTTCCCATGTTTCTCAATCAAATCGGCTCCGGTTTCGACCTACACGACCGTTGGAACGTGGCGCAGCTGCCGGGCAAGGTCTCACCACATGAAAACAGCCGGAAACAGGTCGGCAGCATTGGTGGCATGGCATCGACGCGTTCCGGTGTGTCCCAAGATGATTTCAACCACACAAGCTGCCGTACAGCATCCCTAGAGTGCGTGGAACATGGAACGCATGCCAATCCTTGCAGCAAACGGCGGGAAAAGGGGTTTCACTGGAGGACCGACCCGTTTTTGCCACCGGCGGCGAATTCTCGTCGCCCGGGGCGTGGGATGGATGGTTTGCTTCGGTCTTCAGTGTGGGAGGGCGCTAGGGTCCAAGGTTTCTATGGTTTGAACCGAAGGAAGAACGATCAACCCGTTTGGATGAATTTCCCGATTTGCTCACGCTCGGTTCTTCACGTTCGCCGGCGCCAAAACGTAAATTCCGGCAAGCTGGCAGTGGGGATGAGCAAGGAGAGGTCGGGAGCATGATCTACACACCATGGCGCACTTTACGGGGGTGTTGTAACACCCCAAATTTTGATTCAAAACGCTAAACCATGTTCAGAGGGGAATTTAAAAATTTTTGGACGTGTTGCATGTTTTGCAGAAATTCAAATTCAAACTGGAATTCAAATTAGACTCAAAACAGAAAAGAAATGGAAAAAGAAAAAGAGAAAACGGGAAAAACCGGCCAGTGGGCCGAAACCCGCCAGCCGGCCCAATTTCACCCGCGCCAGCCCGCAGCCGCGTGCCCGCGCTATCCCTCACAGACAGGTGGGACCCACCTGTCATCCCTAACCCCGCGACCCCGGACTCTCCCGCGCGCGCGCGATCTTAACCGATCGGAATACCGCGTCCCTCAGCCCGAATTCCGGTCCCAGAAAAATCAAACTCGATCACAACTGACCCACCGCCCTCCCCCGGCTATAAAAACCCCAGCCCCGATCGGTTTTTCCCACGCGATCGCCGATTTTTACTCCGGTGAGCACCGAGACTTCGCCGGTGAATTCTGGACGATCTAAGTTTGGAAACTTTGATCTAACTCGCTGGTCTTGATCCACCGCCTCCGGGGAGCCTTGCAGGTGCAGAAAACTCGGAGACTTACGGTGTAAACACAGCGCCCACGAGCTTCGCCGTGGTTTTGCCTCGGACCTCGCCGCCGATCACTTTCCATGACCCCCGAGCTCGAGAAAACCCCCGAGGTGAGATCCTTGACCTCCCCTCTACCGATCTATGCCATAAGATCACAGTTCTAGGCAGAATTCTCGCGGATCCTAAACTTTCCGGCGAGATCGCCGCTTCCCGCCGCCGTGCGCCGCCGGCAGCGCCGCCCGCGCTCGATCAGAGCGACGTGGCCGCTTGTGCGCCGTTTATTTTAAATCGCACGGTAGACTTTAAAACCCCGCGTACCGGTTCGATGTTATAATCTCAGCCATCGGTTTAAAATCGGACGGTCCACGTCAGCCCCGCATTATAAAGACTGGAATTCTTACGTGCTACCCCCTGGGGTTCTCTGGAAATAAGAGCTAGCCCCGGAAACTTCTGATCTAGCCCCTGGAACTCCAGAAAATCATGTAAATTCATTTAAAAATCAGTTTTAGCCCCTGGACTTAATAAAAATTAGGTAAAACACCTCTGATAAGTGTAGCTAGACCCCTGGAAATTATGAAAATAATATTATAGACCCTGTAATGGGGAGAGTTCATTATTTTAGCCCTGTTTAGTATTTAATTTAGAAAATTGAATATGTAACTAGTGTTTAAAAATTAAAAAGTGGGACAAACATAATTGTCAAAATTAATTAAAAACTTTCTCAGTACTTAGAAAACTTTGGAGTGAGATAAAAATATATTTTGGGCTGAAATGAATCTGTTTCATTTATTAATCACATTTATTAGTATAGGGACACATTTTTAAGTAAAGAATAGTTATAGAAAAATAGGGAAAATAATTATGAAAAAGTTTACATCAGAGGCCAAGGCTAAAATATGTTATTAAATTATTTAGGACCAGAACCTATACTGTTTAGATGATGTGTATTACTAATTTCATAATAAAATACACAATTATGCATAGGAATATAAATCTGAAAATATAGCAACTAGTAAATGATAAATGGAGTTTTTAAAATCCAAAGAGTTCAGTTTAGGGTTGGTAGAAATTCTGAAGGCACATATGGAGAAGAAAAATACTTTTCATACATACTTGGTAGTGAAAAGGTGTAGTAGTTTAATATAAGGAATTTATTTAAAACTGAAACACACACACATATATATATAGTATGTAAGTATAAATATGATATACATATAAATAAAAGTGTATGCAAGCCACAGATCAACACACACAGAGTAACCACAACACATATAATGGTGAATGAATTTCATAAATATGAATGTGTGGTTTGTATGAAGTGGAAGTGTGAACTATGTCTTATGGATTGTTGTTTTTCTTTTGCTATGTGTGATGGTGTGATGTAGAACCTGCTCAAGAGCAAGTTATTCCTTTCCAAGACCAGGACTACCCATTTCAAGAGCAGCAAGAAGGAGGCAAGTGTCCTTGACCACTTTGATCCTATGCTAGGATGTGTAGATAGAATTATTTGCATTGTCAAGTTAAAAATGAAACCCATGCTAGGAAGTTTCCCTAGAATTGCATTACCCTGTTTCCTTGTAGCTTGGGTTGGGATTTATTTTATCATGTCATTTATTATTATGCATATGCTTAGCCATGCTTAGAATGGGATATTTGGGATATGAGATCATTAGTTTACTTTACCATACTCTTGAATGAGATATTGTGAGTTATGTAGAGGTAGGGATCAAGGCAAGTTGGATGTTTTGGTTGTGTGCTGGGTGCACGAGACTTGGGTTTGTGTTTAGTACTTGCCTGGATCCTAAGGACCGGTTCATGGAGCATGTAACCCGGCTTTACAGTGCCAACCACATGCTGAGATGGGGCAGCTTGGCCAATTAATTAGGTGTATCCCCGGCGTAGTATGGGTGTGTTGGATGGTGCGGGGAGTGGGTGTCAGTTGGACTACCATATGAACCGCAAGGCTCAAGAGGGGGCCACTGCAGCGGGGTTGGAGCCTCTTGTATACTGTTAGGGGTGAAACCTCAGTGGGCCCACGCTCGTCGGGAATCCCTTTGTAAAGGCTTCGTAGTGATCTCCTGGCTACACACCTGGGAAGTGTGAATGTGGTTCGTAGCCACTGGCATAATGGAGGTTCTTTTAGTCCACCCGGGAACGGGGGATGAAATCACTACATGTGGGTACAGTGGTACAAACTCTGCAGAGTCAAAACTGTCTTGACAGCCGTGCTCACTGTTAAGAGCGGCCTGGACTTATTCATGATTAGAGGATTGATGGTTTTGGAAGTTAAGCGGGGAGCTTAACATTGGAAATGATGTTATGGTTATTGGATTAGGATGATGGGATGGGAGATTTGGACCATTTCACCTGTGTAGTAATGTAGGTGCTTAATAAGCTAAGGTGATAGGTATTAATTGCGTAGTGCTTTTACCCTGAGTTCAACCTCTCCTTGTTCTAGCCATGCATGATATAATTTTCCCACACTTGCTGAGTACCATTGGTACTCAATCTTGCATATTTGTTGGTTTATATTGCTGCTCAGGTCAAGATAATGAGGTGGTGTATAATGACCAAGATTTTGGACCCGAGGAAGGTTTTTAGGTTCATGAAGACCCCCGGGCAACGCCTGTGATGGAGCCCTAAAGAATAATATTCCGCTGCCAGTTTATTTACTTGTGATGAACTTATTATTGTCCATCGAGACATTTACTATGTAAGACTTGCTCATATTCGACACCTGGCTTGTAATAAATGATGCTTCACTATTTTTCATCACATGTATGAGAAAATGATCCTGGCATACATGTGATATTCACTTGGTTGTTCTTCGGAAAAAACCGGGTGTGACAGAGGTGGTATCAGAGCCAAGGTTGCCCGTAGGAACGTGGACCTAGGTAGAAATGGACGTATTTAAGGGCCCTATTTTCTTAAAAACTATTTTCCAAGGTGTGGGTGGAAGAGTGTTATTTAAGGAGTCATTTTCCTCATCTTATCCCAAAATTTTCATTCAAAATGGGAGTTTTGTTTAAAAAGTTTATCTAACCTAATTTTAAATTCTTTTTGTTTTAGATGGTTCGCATGATTCGCACCGCTCGCAAGTCCACAGGAGGGAGAGTTCCCGTGGTTGCCCTTGCCGAAAGAGAGGAGAGTCGTCCAGTGACGTACCTTTCCTACGGATTGGCAGTAGGAGACTTGTTGCGCCGTCTTCGACGTATGCTCGAAGCCGCAGGCAATACGGGCAAGCTAATCATCCACTATAACTCCACCAGGACCATCCGTGAGAAGAGGGAAGAATGGAGTTCGGAGATGAGGATTATACACGAGAATCAGCTGCTTAAGATTCACCACTCTCCAACTTGTCGAGCAACACAAGTTGACGCGGAGAAAGATGTCACCTGGGAGGCCATCACCTGTCAGAGTCACATCTATCGTCGCTACTTGGACAAAACTGAGTACATGTATGTCCTCCAACGTGAGAGTGGTACCACGGAGTACAAGTACCCACCGGTGCAGCAAGGGACTTCCCATGAGCACATGGACATGTGCTTGGAGGATGCTGCTATGCTCAGCACTCGACTGCAGGAGTGTCAACAAGAGCTTCAGGATGTCCGAGACACCCTGAAGGAAACGGAGGCGTTGCTGCGAGCTTGCTTAAAGGCGAGAGAAAGAGGAGATGGGAATGAACTGTGTGTCACCGTGAATGATACATGGACTCCTGACTCCCCGGATCGCCGAGCGATCAGGCGTCGTCGCACTTCTCCACCAGCAGCCTCCCCACCCAAAGCAGAGTCAGAAGGTAGCCGAAATGAGGAGGAAGATCCCGAGGAGCCAGCTCAAGAGGACGAGTAGTGTAGAGTCTTTCCCCTAGCTAGCAAGAGGTCGAGTAGTCGAGTCGTTACGTAGTTAATGGTGTGATAATGATTGGTGTGACGTGAGTTGTGGAAGCCATGAGCAATTGTCCACAGCCTCGTCTTCAGATTGTTTTGCTTTGGTGTGTGAACCCACAGGAAATAATAGTGCATTTATTTGGTGTGAGATATGAACCCTCGTAAAAGTATAACAAAGCCTCAACACTTCAATGTACAAACAAATGAAAGTAGTAAGATGATACTAAATGATTTCAAATTGACATTGGTTGATTCTGCCAGAAGGCCGGAAGAGGAAAAGGACGTGCTGCCAACCCCGCTAACAACAACGATGAGGCATGCAACCCTCATCTTTCTGGAGGCCAGGACCGGGGTGGTCGCCGTGAAGAAGTTGATCCTCTCCACCAAATGCTGGAGAATCAAAATCAGCTCATCCAGAACTTGACTCAAGTGGTGGCCAACTTGCATCAAGTTCCACCTACACAAGCTGCACCACGCCAACCAAGGTTGAGTGAGTTTCTAGGAACTCAACCTCCAAAGTTTGCAAGTGCTGCTGAACCTCTGGAGGCAGATGATTGGCTGAAGACCATTGAAAGTAAGATGAGGATAATACAATGCCAAGGGTATGAGAGGGTGCTGTTTGCCTCTCATCAATTGCATGGACCTGCTGCTGATTGGTGGACCGCCTACGTGGCCGCCCATCATGACCCTGAGAACATCACTTGGGAAGAGTTCAAGCGTAGCTTCCGCAACCATTACATCCCAAGAGGTGAACTCAAAAACAAGAGGAAGGAGTTTTTGGGACTGCAGCAGGGAAACATGACGGTGAGGGAATACCTCACCAAATTTACTCAACTATCCCGTTATGCTCCACGAGACATAGAGACTGATGAGCAGAAACAAGATTGTTTCGTGGAAGGACTTACCGCAGAGATGCAGTGTGCAATGTCCTCCAATGAGTATGAAAGCTTCCAAAAGATGGTGGACCGAGCGTTTGTGGTAGAAAGGAAGCTAAAGGCCCTGGAAAATGAGAATAAGAGGAAGGCTGGGTGGTCACATCAAGCCTCAG
This sequence comes from Neostapfia colusana, assembly GCA_030760725.1. Classification (NCBI taxonomy): domain Eukaryota; kingdom Viridiplantae; phylum Streptophyta; class Magnoliopsida; order Poales; family Poaceae; genus Neostapfia; species Neostapfia colusana. The sequence goes on along the minus strand of JASWHV010000008.1, from coordinate 78,216,743 downwards.
GGAGCAACACCCGCCCACGTATGATGCAGCAACCTACGGGGCAGACGAGCCGTGCTGCGGTACCCAATTCAGCACCAAGAGGGTACAACCCAAACTACAGGCCTCCCGCAGCACCAGCACAGCTGCAACATCAGTTTGTACAGCAGCCTCGCCCCGCATATCCACCTCAACCAGCAGTGCAAGGACCCCCAAACCAACCCCAAGACAACAAGGGCCAGGCATCTAAGATTGGGGTGCAATGTTTCAGCTGTGGAGAAGTGGGGCACTACGCCCATAAGTGTCCAAAGAAGAAGCCCACGCAGCCACAGCAGCAGAATGTAATGAGAGGACGGGTGAACCACGTCACTATGGAGGAAGCACAAGAGGCACCCGACGTGGTAGTTGGTAAAGTTTCCTGCCAATTTACATCTTGCAACTCTGCTGTTTGATTCTGGTGCTACCCATTCGTTCATTGCTCAAGGGTTTGTTAAGAAACATGACCTAGCAACCACACAAATGAACCATATGCTAGCGGTAAACTCTCTAGGTGGAGAAATAAGGACAAGACAAGCGTGTCCCAAAGTGAACCTAGACATTAATGGGGTAGTATTTACGGCTAACCTCATAGTGATAGATTCACAAGGGATAGATATTATTTTGGGTATGGATTGGTTGACCAAACATAAAGGAATCATCCATTGTTCGACCAGAACGGTGGAATTAACTCACCCCAGTGGCACCAGAGTAAAGTTCATGACAATACACGAGCCTAGGAGGGACATCAAATTAAATCAAGTGGAGGTGAAAGTTGAGGAAATCAGGACTATCAGGGAATATCCGGATGTTTTTCCGGAGGAGTTGCCAGGTATGCCTCCCGACCGTGATGTGGAATTCGCGATTGAGCTAGTACCGGGAACATCCCCGATATACAAGAGACCTTATCGAATGGACTCCAAGCAGCTAGAAGAGCTCAAGGATCATTTGAGAGAATTGACGGAGAAGGGGTATGTTCGCCCTAGTTCCTCACCATGGGGAGCTCCGGTGATATTTGTGCCTAAGAAAGATGGAACTCAAAGGTTATGCGTGGATTACCGTGCCTTGAATGAGGTAACCATCAAGAACAAGTACCCATTACCCCGCATTTAAGACTTGTTTGATCAGCTGAGGGGAGCTTGTGTGTTCTCAAAAATTGATCTCAGGTCGGGATACCACCAGCTCAAGATAAGGCAATCTGATATTCCCAAGACAGCTTTCGTATCTCGGTACGGACTGTATGAATACACTGTCATGCCTTTCGGGCTAACCAATGCCCCGGCATATTTCATGTACCTCATGAACAAGGTATTCATGGAATATCTGGACAAATTTGTGGTGGTTTTCATAGATGATATTCTCGTCTTCTCCAAAGATGAAGAAGAACCTGAGAAACATCTAAGGTTGGTGTTACAGAGGCTGAGAGAACACCAACTATATGCCAAGTTGAGCAAGTGTGAGTTTTGGCTGAAGAGAGTTCCCTTTTTAGGACATATAATCTCGGAGGGAGGAATCTCCGTAGATCCCGCCAAAATCGAGGATATCCAGAAGTGGAAGACCCCTGAAAATGTCGGGGAAGTTCGAAGCTTTTTGGGTTTGGCTGGATACTATCGACGGTTTATTGAGGGATTCTCCAAGATCTCGAGACCTCTCACTAAACTGTTGGAGAAGGGAATCACATTCACCTGGACGCCACAGTGCGAGACGAGCTTTCAAGAGCTAAAGAAGAGATTGACAACAGCCCCAGTGTTGGTTATGCCAGATAGGCAGAAGAATTTCACAGTGTACTGCGATGCCTCTGGAAATGGGTTGGGATGTGTTCTCATGCAAGAAGGACATGTCGTGGCATATGCATCCCGGCAGCTTCGGAAGCACGAGAAGAACTATCCTACACTGACCTAGAACTAGCTGCAGTGGTACACGCGTTGAAAATTTGGCGGCACTATTTGATGGGGAAGAGGACAGAGATATATACGGATCATAAGAGTTTGAAGTACATATTCACACAGCCAGATCTCAACCTCACACAAAGGAGATGGTTAGAGCTAATCAATGACTTTGATGTGGGCATCAACTATCATCCCGGGAAAGCAAACGTCGTGGCCGATGCTTTGAGTCGAAAAGTGCAGGTCAATAAGTTGAGCTTGAAAGACATGCCCGCAGAATTGAAGGACGAGGTTATAAGGCTCAATCTATGTCTAGTAAATAGTGGTGAAGCCATCGCCATGGAAGTGGACTCCCGAGCGAGACATACGCGAGAGCCAAAAGAATGATGAGAAGATACAAGAGATCAGACAGCTCATCAAGGAAAATAAAGCTCCTGGTTTTAGAGAGGATGAACAAGGAACGGTGTGGCACGGGAAAAGGATCTGTGTGCCAGAAGTAAAGGAGATCCGTGAATTGATTTTGAAGGAGGCTCAAGATTCCGACTATTCCATTCATCCTGGGAGTACGAAGATGTACCAGGACCTCAAGAGCAGGTATTGGTGGTATGGCATGAAGCGAGATGTCGCGGAACATGTTGCCCTGTGTGACACATGTCAGTTGGTGAAAGCAGAACATCAACGACCCGCGGGATTATTGCAACCACTCAAAGTGCCTGAATGGAAGTGGGAAGAAATCAGCATGGATTTTGTCGTGGGATTGCCTAGGACCCAATCCGGGTATGATTCAATATGGGTCATTATTGATAGGCTAACCAAGGTAGCTCATTTCATCCCTGTGAAAGAAAGCTACAGCGGATCCAAATTGGCAGAACTGTACATGTCAAGGATTGTGTGTTACCATGGAGTGCCAAAGAAGATAGTGTCGGACCGAGGGACACAGTTCACCTCGAGGTTTTGGCAGAAGTTGCATGAAACCATGGGAACCCATCTGAACTTCAGCTCTGCCTATCATCCCCAAACTGACGGGCAGACGGAGAGAACCAATTAGATTCTTGAAGATATGTTAAGGGCATGTGCACTCAAAAACAATAGGAGTTGGGACAAGGACTTACCGTATGCGGAGTTTTCCTATAACAACAGCTATCAAGCTAGTATGAAGATGTCACCGTTTGAAGCTTTGTATGGAAGGAAGTGCAGAACTCCCCTATTTTTGAACCAAACAGGAGAAAGTAAAGTGTTTGGTCCAGAAGTGCTACAAGAAGCCGAGGCGAAGGTGAGGGAGATTCGCAACAACTTGAGGATAGCACAAACACGCCAGAAGAGTTATGCTGATGTACGAAGAAGAGAGCTCGTTTTCAACGTGGGAGACTATGTTTATCTCAAGGTGTCCCCTATCAGAGGACTTCATCGGTTCAAGGTGAAAGGGAAGTTGTCACCTCGATACATCGGACCCTTTCAGGTTTTGGAAAGGAAAGGCGAAGTGGCGTACCAACTAGAGTTACCGGTTCATCTATCAGACGTGCACGATGTATTTCATGTGTCACAACTCAAGAAATGCCTGAGGACGCCTGAGGAGGTGTTACCCATGAATGAAGTGGATGTAGCTGAAGATTTGTCTTATGCCGAGCAACCATACAAGATTTTGGAGACAATGGAACGCCTCACCAGGAATAAAAGAATCCGGATGTGCAAGGTGCAGTGGAAGCATCACTCAGAAGAGGAAGCCACCTGGGAACGGGAAGATGAGCTCAAGGCACAATTTCCGGAATTGTTTTCTTAGAAACACCAATCTCGAGGACGAGATTTCTTTTAAGGGGGGTAGAGCTGTAACACCCCAAATTTTGATTCAAAACCCTAAACCATGTTCAGAGGGGTATTTAAAATTTTTTGGACGTGTTGCATGTTTTGCAGAAATTCAAATTCAAACTGGAATTCAAATTAGACTCAAAACAGAAAAGAAATGGAAAAAGAAAAAGAGAAAACGGGAAAAACCGGCCAGTGGGCCGAAACCCGCCAGCCGGCCCAATTTCCCCCGCGCCAGCCCGCAGCTGCGCGCCCGCGCTATCCCTCACAGACAGGTGGGACCCACCTGTCATCCCTAACCCCGCGACCCCAGACTCTCCCGCGCGCGCGCGATCTTAACCGATCGGAATACCGCGTCCCTCAGCCTGAATTCCGGTCCCAGAAGAATCAAACTCGATCACAACTGACCCACCGCCCTCCCCCGGCTATAAAAACCCCAGCCCCGATCGGTTTTTCCCACGCGATCGCCGATTTTTACTCCGGTGAGCACCGAGACTTCGCCGGTGAATTCTGGACGATCTAAGCTCGGAAACTTTGATCTAACTCGCTGGTCTTGATCCACCGCCTCCGGGGAGCCTTGCAGGTGCAGAAAACTCGGAGACTTACGGTGTAAACACAGCGCCGACGAGCTTCGCCGTGGTTTTGCCTCGGACCTCGCCGCCGATCACTTTCCAGGACCCCCGAGCTCGAGAAAACCCCCGAGGTGAGATCCTTGACCTCCCCTCTACCGATCTATGCCATAAGATCACAGTTCTAGGCAGAATTCTCGCGGATCCGAAACTTTCCGGCGAGATCGCCGCTTCCCGCCGCCGTGCGCCGCCGGCAGCGCCGCCCGCGCTCGATCAGAGCGACGTGGCCGCTTGTGCGCCGTTTATTTTAAATCGCACGGTAGACTTTAAAACCCCGCGTACCGGTTCGATGTTATAATCTCAGCCGTCGGTTTAAAATCGGACGGTCCACGTCAGCCCCGCATTATAAAGACTGGAATTCTTACGTGCTACCCCCTGGGGTTCTCTGGAAATAAGAGCTAGCCCCGGAAACTTCTGATCTAGCCCCTGGAACTCCAGAAAATCATGTAAATTCATTTAAAAATCAGTTTTAGCCCCTGTACTTAATAAAAATTAGGTAAAACACCTCTGATAAGTGTAGCTAGACCCCTGGAAATTATGAAAATAATATTATAGACCCTGTAATGGGGAGAGTTCATTATTTTAGCCCTGTTTAGTATTTAATTTAGAAAATTGAATATGTAACTAGTGTTTAAAAATTAAAAAGTGGGACAAACATAATTGTCAAAATTAATTAAAAACTTTCTCAGTACTTAGAAAACTTTGGAGTGAGATAAAAATATATTTTGGGCTGAAATGAATCTGTTTCATTTATTAATCACATTTATTAGTATAGGGACACATTTTTAAGTAAAGAATAGTTATAGAAAAATAGGGAAAATAATTATGAAAAAGTTTACATCAGAGGCCAAGGCTAAAATATGTTATTAAATTATTTAGGACCAGAACCTATACTGTTTAGATGATGTGTATTACTAATTTCGTAATAAAATACACAATTATGCATAGGAATATAAATCTGAAAATATAGCAACTAGTAAATGATAAATGGAGTTTTTAAAATCCAAAGAGTTCAGTTTAGGGTTGGTAGAAATTCTGAAGGCACATATGGAGAAGAAAAATACTTTTCATACATACTTGGTAGTGAAAAGGTGTAGTAGTTTAATATAAGGAATTTATTTAAAACTGAAACACACACACATATATATATATATATAGTATGTAAGTATAAATATGAACACCAAAGTAGGAATCATATACATATAAATAAAAGTGTATGCAAGCCACAGATCAACACACACAGAGTAACCACAACACATATAATGGTGAATGAATTTCATAAATATGAATGTGTGGTTTGTATGAAGTGGAAGTGTGAACTATGTCTTATGGATTGTTGTTTTTCTTTTGCTATGTGTGATGGTGTGATGTAGAACCTGCTCAAGAGCAAGTTATTCCTTTCCAAGACCAGGACTACCCATTTCAAGAGCAGCAAGAAGGAGGCAAGTGTCCTTGACCACTTTGATCCTATGCTAGGATGTGTAGATAAAATTATTTGCATTGTCAAGTTAAAAATGAAACCCATGCTAGGAAGTTTCCCTAGAATTGCATTACCCTGTTTCCTTGTAGCTTGGGTTGGGATTTATTTTATCATGTCATTTATTATTATGCATATGCTTAGCCATGCTTAGAATGGGATATTTGGGATATGAGATCATCAGTTTACTTTACCATACTCTTGAATGAGATATTGTGAGTTATGTAGAGGTAGGGATCAAGGCAAGTTGGATGTTTTGGTTGTGTGCTGGGTGCACGAGACTTGGGTTTGTGTTTAGTACTTGTCTGGATCCTAAGGACCGGTTCATGGAGCATGTAACCCGGCTTTACAGTGCCAACCACATGCTGAGATGGGGCAGCTTGGCCAATTAATTAGGTGTATCCCCGGCGTAGTATGGGTGTGTTGGATGGTGCGGGGAGTGGGTGTCAGTTGGACTACCATATGAACCGCAAGGCTCAAGAGGGGGCCACTGCAGCGGGGTTGGAGCCTCTTGTATGCTGTTAGGGGTGAAACCTCAGTGGGCCCACACTCGTCGGGAATCCCTTTGTAAAGGCTTCGTAGTGATCTCCTGGCTACACACCTGGGAAGTGTGAATGTGGTTCGTAGCCACTGGCATAATGGAGGTTCTTTTAGTCCACCCGGCAACGGGGGATGAAATCACTACATGTGGGTACAGTGGTACAAACTCTGCAGAGTCAAAACTGTCTTGACAGCCGTGCTCACGGTTAAGAGCGGCCTGGACTTATTCATGATTAGAGGATTGATGGTTTTGGAAGTTAAGCGGGGAGCTTAACATTGGAAATGATGTTATGGTTATTGGATTAGGATGATGGGATGGGAGATTTGGACCATTTCACCTGTGTAGTAATGTAGGTGCTTAATAAGCTAAGGTGATAGGTATTAATTGCGTAGTGCTTTTACCCTGAGTTCAACCTCTCCTTGTTCTAGCCATGCATGATATAATTTTCCCACACTTGCTGAGTACCATTGGTACTCAATCTTGCATATTTGTTGGTTTATATTGCTGCTCAGGTCAAGATAATGAGGTGGTGTATAATGACCAAGATTTTGGACCCGAGGAAGGTTTTTAGGTTCATGAAGACCCCCGGGCAACGCCTGTGATGGAGCCCTAAAGAATAATATTCCGCTGCTAGTTTATTTACTTGTGATGAACTTATTATTGTCCATCGAGACATTTACTATGTAAGACTTGCTCATATTCGACACCTGGCTTGTAATAAATGATGCTTCACTATTTGTCATCACATGTATGAGAAAATGATCCTGGCATACATGTGATATTCACTTGGTTGTTCTTCGGAAAAAACCGGGTGTGACAGAGGTGGTATCAGAGCCAAGGTTGCTCGTAGGAACGTGGACCTAGGTAGAAATGGACGTATTTAAGGGCCCTATTTTCTTAAAAACTATTTTCCAAGGTGTGGGTGGAAGAGTGTTATTTAAGGAGTCATTTTCCTCATCTTATCCCAAAATTTTCATTCAAAATGGGATTTTTGTTTAAAAAGTTTATCTAACCTAATTTTAAATTCTTTTTGTTTTAGATGGTTCGCATGATTCGCACCGCTCGCAAGTCCACAGGAGGGAGAGTTCCCGTGGTTGCCCTTGCCGAAAGAGAGGAGAGTCGTCCAGTGACGTACCTTTCCTACGGATTGGCAGTAGGAGACTTGTTGCGCCGTCTTCGACGTATGCTCGAAGCCACAGGCAATACGGGCAAGCCAATCATCCACTATAACTCCACCAGGACCATCCGTGAGAAGAGGGAAGAATGGAGTTCGGAGATGAGGATTATACACGAGAATCAGCTGCTTAAGATTCACCACTCTCCAGCTTGTCGAGCAACACAAGTTGACGCGGAGAAAGATGTCACCTTGGAGGCCATCACCTGTCAGAGTCACATCTATCGTCGCTACTTGGACAAAACTGAGTACATGTATGTCCTCGAACGTGAGAGTGGTACCACGGAGTACAAGTACCCACCGGTGCAGCAAGGGACTTCCCATGAGCACATGGACATGTGCTTGGAGGATGCTGCTATGCTCAGCACTCGACTGCAGGAGTGTCAACAAGAGCTTCAGGATGTCCGAGACACCCTGAAGGAAATGGAGGCGTTGCTGCGAGCTTGCTTAAAGGCGAGGGAAAGAGGAGATGGGAATGAACTGTGTGTCACCGTGAATGATACATGGACTCCTGACTCCCCGGATCGCCGAGCGATCAGGCGTCGTCGCACTTCTCCACCAGCAGCCTCCCCACCCAAAGCAGAGTCAGAAGGTAGCCAAAATGAGGAGGAAGATCCCGAGGAGCCAGCTCAAGAGGACGAGTAGTGTAGAGTTTTTCCCCTAGCTAGCAAGAGGTCGAGTAGTCGAGTCGTTACGTAGTGGTTTTGTGAGGATGTCAGCAAGCTCATATTTTGTCCCAACATGCTCCAAGATGACTTCTCCTCTATCAACACATTCTCTGACAAAGTGAAACTTGATGTCAATGTGTTCACTACTATCATGTAAGACTGGATTCTTTGCTAAAGCAATTGCTGCTGTGTTATCCATCTTAATCACTGGTGGAGGTACTTCAATTCTTGTCACTTTTTCAAGCACATGCCTGAGCCAAACAGCCTGACTTACTGCAGCTGCTCCAGCCACATACTCAGCTTCACATGTGGACTTTGCCACAGCATTTTGCTTATGAGACATCCAGCTGATAGGTTTTTTCACTCAGGAAGAAAATGACTTCTGTTGTGCTTCTCCGGTCATCCACATCTCCCCCAAAATTACTATCACTATAGCCTCTTAACTCAAAACTTCCTTCACCTCGGTTGTAAGACAAGCCATATCACATTGTAGCTTCCACATACCGAAGCAAATGTTTCAAAACCACCATGTGTTCTTCTTGAGGTTCTGACATGAACCTGCTCAAGTACCCAACACCAAAACTAAGATCAGGCCGAGTATGTAGAAGATACCTGAGTCCACCAATTATGCTGCGATAAGTGGTTGGATCAGTGAGTTGTGCTGTACTTCTTTTGGTAAGCTTCAACTGGGATTCCATGGGAGTGGCACACCCATTGCAACCTATCATCCCACTTCTTTACAGCAACTTTGCAGCATAACTCCTTGACACAATTCAATACCATGTCTTCCTTGCTCTACTTCAATACCAAGATAGTAAGACAAGCTTCCTAGATCACTCATGCAAAACTTCTCCTAGAACCGACTGATTTCCTCCATGTTCTCCCCCACAATCAACAAGTCATCAACATACACACCCACAATGAGTCTCGCCTCACCTCTAAGCTTAGTATACAAACCATATTCTGATTTGCACCGTGTGAAACAAAGCTGACTGAGACTTTCATCAAGTTTGCAGTTCCATGCCCGAGGAGCTTGTCTCAAGCCATACAATGCCTTGTGATGTCTTAAAACCTACTTGTCCTTGCCTTCAGATGTGAAACCCGGAGGTTGAGTGACATAGATCTCCTCTTCAAGACTTCCATTCAAGAAGGCAGACTTCACATCCATGTGATGAACATGCCACCCAAAATGTGCTGCAACAGCTAATACAATTCTCACAGATTCCATCCTGGCAACTGGTGCAAAAACTTCTTCAAAATCAACTCCTTGCTTCTGCACATATGTGACACCCTCAAATTCATTTCCGTGCATTGCATACATTTTTCATATAGAGAAACATTATAAAAGAAGTAGAAATGGAGGAAGGAACCATAGAAATGGAGAAAGAATCATAAAAATGGTGGGGGATGGGGAAAAGATAGCTGAAATGAGCAAATTCCAATTCGTCGAAGTGCGCTGTCGACACTTCCCCCGGCCCCTCTGGACACGTGGCGTCCTCGGAGCTCGCCTCTGAGGAGAAGGGAGGCCCGGCCCTGCTGGACACGTGGCGCCCTCGGAGCACGCCCCTGCGGAGGGGGCGAGGCCCGGCTCCGCTGGCCGCGTGGCAGGCCCGGAGCTCACGTCTGAGGAGAAGGGAGGCCCGGCTCCGCTGGACATGTGGCGCCCTCGGAGCTCGCCTCTGAGGAGAAGGGAGGCCCGGCCCTGCTGGACAGGTGGCGCCCTCGGAGCTCGCCTCTGAGGAGAAGGGAGGTCGGCCCAGTTGGACACGTGGAGCCTTCGGAGCTCGCCCCTGCGGAGGGGGCGAGGCCCGGCTCCGCTGGCCGCATGGCAAGCCTGGAGCTCGCCTCTGAGGAGAGGGGAGGCCCGGCCCCGCTGGACACGTGGCGCCTTCGGAGCTCACTCCTGCGGAAGGGGCGAGGTCCTTTGGCGGTTTTTCTCCTGCGTGCGGGGTACCCGGTACTGAGGGTACCGACACAATTTCCCCAAAATTTTCCCCACATTTGGGGGGATAAAATCCCCAAGGCTGCCACACCTAACTGAAAAGATAAGTTTGTTGAGATTCAAAATTAAGTTGGACTCTTATTTGAGCTCCAATTGGAGTAGGACTCTCCCTTTTTCCCCCTTATAAATATAACCCCCACCCCCTGGCCGAAATCCTATCTATTTGGGACGTCCTCCCCCTGCTGCCAAGCCCGCTTCCTTGCTGCCAAGTCACCAAGTTCCTCCCCTTGCTGGAAATTAGCCGCCGTCGAGCTCCGTCGAGCCCCGCCGTCACCGGAGAAGAAGCCCGACGATCTTTCTTGCCCTAATCTTCCATAGAAAAATTCCCCACTGCTGCCATTGCTAGGAGGAAGGCCCTGCCACCAAAAGGAAGTGAAGTAGGTCACCATTACCCGTCTTACGACATCGCCGCTGTTTCTACGCATCCATTTTCTTCGCCCCCTTCGAGCAGAAACTTTTACGTGTGGACAGATCATGTTTTGATCAGTTTTTGACGGTGGAATTGATCTAGATCTGGAGTCAAGATCATCACCACATCCACACTTGATCTCTACACTCTTGTTCATCATAAAACCCCATGAAAGCCCAATAAAACATGCAAGAACACGTACAAACTGGTTTCATAAAACAGCACCATAGGATTTGCATTCATCTACACCATTGCATCTTGGGTAAAGTTTGTGCATGATGTTCAATTGCTGTAAATTTTTTATGTGCATGGTCGTGAGTAGAAGGACAATCTCAGGAAGCAATCTACGAAGAACTACAGCACCAAGACTTCGAGACGCTTGAGCAACAAGAGCCATGGGAGCAAGGCAAGTGCCCCTTGACCATATTGATCCCATGTTTTGAAACTGTTTTGTTTGCGAAAATTCATATGCTTGAGTCAACTTGATGGGACACCCTTTTATAGGAGTTAACTAGTTTTGTTAACCATCCTTGTCGCTGGAAAAGTCGATGAGTTGGGTATGGTCGTTTTTCCTTTTTGCTTTGCTTAGTCTACGGGATACGGGAAGCTGAAATAAAACATGTCGAGCTAATGCACTCATATGAATAATAATGATGAGAACTTGATGATGATAAGGAGCATGGAATCAGGGGGAGATCTAGGTAAGCTTGGTTCGTGGATGTTGCTGAATGAGATGGTGGTTTACTTGCCGTAGATCTAAGGACCGGTTCATGCCAGCACATGCCAGGAAAACAGTGCCACCACAAGGCCAAATATGGGTGCGGATTAGCTGACTAATTAGGTGTGTTGCTAGCTTGTTATGGACCGTGGATGGCATGGGGAATGGGAGTCGAGGAGTTCTGGCCTGGGAACTGCATGACACAAGAGGGGGCCCGTGGGTGGGAGAATGGTGATTCGGGCCTGCCGGTGAAACCTCAGTGAGTTCATACATCTAGTAGCCCCTTTGTAAAGTCTATTTTATGATCTCTTGGCCATACACCGATGGTTGTGTACTGGTATAATGGAGGTTTTGCAGTCACCGACGGGTGATGAAATCACAAACTTACGGGTAAAGTGGTGCCACCTCTGCAGAGTGTAAAACTATCATGATAGCCGTGCTTCCGGTCACAAGCACCTGGCCAACTCACATGATTAGAAGGGAAAACTTGGGATGGATATTCGGTATGGTTATGGTATGGTCATTGGGATTGGTTTTGGGACTGTTTTGAGTCATGAAAATAAGTTTGGTTTCGGTTATATGAATATGAGATGGTTATGAATGTTTATGAGTATGTGATGAACTTGAGAAAAGGTTAATGGCTGGTTGAGAGTTGAGAAAATGGTGAATTATGATGGAAAAATGATGCTGAATTACTTGGTCATGTTGGGATAAGTATCACTTAGAAATAGTTGCTGTTTTTTTCATGTTGTGAAATAAAATTTGCTTGCTGCAATGAGCCCTTTTTATTCCTACCTTGTTGTAAGCTACATGTCATACTTTTCCCGCACTTGCTGAGTATGTCATGTACTCACCCTTGCATTATCACATAAACATCAGCAACATGAGAAGAGTACTTCGAGGACCATGTGGAGTACTAGGCGTGCGAACTACCGTCAACATGCCTGTGGAGTTGAAGATGGAGCCTGCTGCTATTTAGTTATTTCCGCTGTCGTTTAGAGACTTCCGCTGCAAGAATAAGTTAGAGATTCATGAGTGAGACAATGAGTCGATTTAAGAAAGTTTTTAAACACTATTTATTCGTGGTTATATTCTGAATTCAGTTTGTGGATTACATGTGTAGCATTAACTTGGTTCTGTTTTCGGAACCGGGTGTCACAGATTGGTATCAGAGCCACGTTGACTGTAGGACGCAAGCCTAGGTAGAATGGACATTCTAAAACACATAGGAACACCCCTCTAAACTGCTATTTTTGAAAATTGCTTGCTGCTGCACTTTTCTTGTCAAGTCAGACACCGCAAAGTGCTATTTTCAGCCCCTCTTTTCTCTTCTTTTGGACAACAACACTTTTGCTTTCTTGCTTCATAGCTTCTGAAGTTTTGAAGTATTTTATCCCTTCTCTAAAGTTTCTCATGTTCTATTTATAGATGCCGGTGATCAGGAGCACGACACGCATAGGTACTCGTTCACCACCACGTGGGAGTGCACTTAACCCCATTGAGGTGTCCGATGGGCCATATTGGGAGGAGGTGAAGACGGAACCTCATGATGAAGATGAAGTCAATAGCTATATGCATGAGGAAGAGGACCCGGAAGAGGTGGAACCATTCGAAGACGACATGGAAGATGATCCATAAGAACGGCACTGGTACGCACCTCAGGAGGAGTTTCACGCTGGCTTACACCCCATGGAGCCTTATGAAGCTATGACGGGAGAAAATGAACCCGAGGAGGATCCACCCCATGCTGAGACCAATAACGAAGGTGATGAATGGGCCAACCATTCAGTTCAAGAATTTCGGTCCGATGGAATGGAAGGAGGACACACATCCAGGGAGCTCAAAGGATTTCTAGATTGCTGCAGCTTATACCCGGAATATGTCCTCAAGAAAGTCCCTCGTCTCGGACATGAAGAGTGGAAGGCTGATGTAACCATCCTATCTAACAGTAGGGTTGTCACTCGGCACTTCACTCCCACATGGAGAGCTACAAGGGCAGAAGCTATCGATGATGCTGCATGGGAAGCACTCACCGGACAGTGCTACGCCTTCCATGAGCAGCTTGATGGCACCACTTTTGAGCTGCACCCGTGTCGGAAGAGTGGTACAAGGGAGATTGTTGGACCCCATGTAACAGCCCTTTCCAACCCACAAGCTGCTGAAAAGTCTCAGAGGTTGCTCGTGGAGTTAGGAAACCGCTATACAAGCGCACAAGAAGAGATCCGTTACCTCCGCAAGAAGTTGTATTTTCTGGAGAACCGAGAAGAGACTCATGCCAACGCGGGAGCAAATGAAGCACCAGCGTCATCTAACCCTACATGGACTGCTGACTCACCATGGCGTGCACCCATGTATGGACCACCCCCGTCACACGGCGGGAACAGCACCAGTTCACATGATTAAGTTTAGGACTCCCATTGAATAAGCTGTAATAGGAACGTTTAAATCGTAGTAGCATGAATACAAGTGGTGTGTTGAACTTTTGTGATGATTGGTTGTGTTTGTGTGCTGGTGTGAGTTGTGGGATGCTTCAGCGAATGTCCACATCCACACATAGTGGAGAGATGTGAGATGCTTCGGCATGTGTTCACATCCTCATATAGGCTGAAATTAATAAAGGAAGATATTTAGTTCATACACCTTGATGCATATAGTTGGGGGATTAATCTAAACTTCTATTTTCCATTATACTCAACTCTCTCTCACAGATGGTGAGGGAAAATGCCAGCCGTCAAAGGAGGAACGTTCGTGGCAACCCTGAACCACAAGAGGATGGCAACATTGAAGTTCTGAAAATGCTAACCCCGGGGCTGAAGCAAACAACCTTGAACGGTTGATGGCTATGCAGAATCAGCTCATGCAAACTATGATACAAACTTTGGGATAGCTGCAAGCCAACAACAACAACAATCCTAACCCCGTTCCTGCACCCCCACCGCCACTACCACCACCACCGCCGGCTCACAACAGATTGGGAGAGCTCATGAGGACTCGACCGCCTACTTTGGCACAAGCTAATGATCCCATGGAGGCTGTTGATTGGTTGAAATCCATGGAAAAGAAGCTTGCTGTTGTTCAGTGCAAAGATCAGGAGAAAGTTCTCTTCGCATCGCTCCAACTCATGGGAGCAGCCGCTGACTGGTGGGACGCTCTCTGCAATGCTCATGTCAACCAGGAGACAATCACTTGGGCTGAATTCAAGGAGAGTTTCCGCTCTCATTACGTCCCTGCTGGATTCATGATGCTTAGAAGGCAGGAGTTCGAAGGTCTCTATCAAGGAAAGAAGATCGTGAATGAGTACCTAAACAAGTTCACGCAGATGTCAAGGTATGCTCCCGAAGACATCAACTCGGATAAAAGGAAACAATACTTGTTCATGAGAGAATTGAACAATAGATCCAAGTACAACTGCTCAACAATGATTATGCAAACTTCCAGAAGCTCGTTGACAAAGCGAAGTGGTTGAGAGCAAGATCCGTGAGAATGAGCAAGAGGGCAAGAGGAAGATGCCATACCAGCCACAAGGGAGCAATGTACGTCCCCGTTTCATGCCACCAGCTGAACCACAGTATGGCTCGTCCGCTTCTACTTTCCGCCCTGCAAACCCACCTCGCCCTAATAAACCACCACAACAACGTCCTGTTATGCAAGCACCTCGTGTGCCTTTGCCTCCTGCGCCCTGTCCCAACATGGGCGCCTATGCTCAAAACCAGCCTCGCCCCAATGTTCCTGCTGTTTTGGGCAATAAAGCATGCTTTTCATGCGGAGAGGCGGGACACTTTGCAAGTCAATGCCCGAAGAAAGGCCTTGGACAGCCGACCAACGCACCAAAACAGAACCCACAGCCGAATGGAGGAGCTACGCAAGGTAACCGTGGGCAGCAGAACTACGCTCGTGGCAACGTGAATCATGTCTCCGCTGAGGAAGCGCAACAAGCTGAGGACGTCGTGATTGGTATGTTCCTTGCCAACTCCAACCCAGCCACTGTTTTATTTGATTCCAGAGCATCGCATTTATTCATATCATCCAAGTATGTTGCCAAGTATAATCTGCCCATATCACACATGAAACGCACTATGTTGGTTAATTCTCCGGTGGAGAGATGAGGACTAATATAGTATGTCCGAAAGTAAACCTTAAAATAAGGGGGGTAGACTTTCTTGCCAACTATTGCCTTGGATTCCCAAGGGATTGATATAATACTTGGAATGGATTGGTTAAGCAAGCATAACGGAGTAATTTAATGTGCTGAGAGGAGCGTGCAGTTGACAAATGAGCATGGTACTCGTATTGAGTTTGAGTCAGCCCAACCGGCAACCGAGAAGGCAGCGTTGAACCACGCCGAAGAAGCAACATTGGAAAGCATTCTGGTAGTTTAAGAATTTTCAGATGTATTTCCGGAAGAACTTCCTGGTATGCCACCTGACCGGGACATTGAATTTACCATTGATTTAGTACCTGGAACTGCACCTGTAGCGAAAAGGCCATATAGGATGCCCGCTAATGAACTAGTGGAACTTAAGAAGCAAATTCAGGAGCAGCTAGAAAAGGGTTTTATACGCCCAAGGTCGTCACCATGGGGAGCCCCCGTGCTCTTCGTAGACAAGAAGGATGGGACCCAAAGGATGTGTGTGGATTATAGGTCTCTCAGTGAGGTGACGATCAAGAATAAATACCCGCTGCCTCATATAGAGGACCTATTCGACCAAATGAAAGGTACCCGAATTTTCTCCAAGATTGATCTTCGGTCGGGATACTTCCAGCTGAAGATTAAGCCCTCCGACATACCCAAGACTGCATTTCAAACACGGTATGGTTTGTATGAATATACCGTTATGTCTTTTGGGTTAACAAATGCACCCGCATACTTTATGTACCTCATGAATAAGGTCTTCATGGAGTACTTGGACAAGTTCGTAGTGATTTTCATCGACGATATCATGGTGTATTCAAAAAGCGAGGAAGAACATGAAGAACATTTGAGATTGACATTGCAGAAACTGTGAGGGCATCAATTGTATGCCAAGTTCAGCAAGTGTCAAATTTGGCTAAAGGAGATATTGTTCCTAGGCCACATCGTCTCCGAGAGAGGAGTATCGGTTGATCCCGGAAAAGTGGGAGATGTTCTGAAGTGGAACCAACCGCAAAATGTGAGAGATATTCGGAGTTTCCTTGGGATGGCTGGATACTACCGACGGTTCATCAAGGATTTCTCCAAAATAGCGAAGCCTATGACTGAATTGCTAATGAAGGGAAAAGCATTTCAGTGGACACCAGTGTGCCAAGAAAGCTTTGAGGAGCTCAAGAAAAGACTAACCACAGCGCTGGTTTTTGTATTGCCGGACGTGAGCAAGAGTTTCGATATATATTGTGATGCATCAAGACAAGGGCTTGGATGTGTGCTCATGCAAGAAGGAAAAGTGGTAGCCTATGCGTCGAGACAACTAAAGAAACACGAGCTGAATTACCGCAGACATGACTTGGAACTTGCAGCCGTGGTACATGCCTTGAAGATTTGGAGGCATTATATCCTTGGCCACCGATGTGAGATCTATACGGATCACAAAAGCCTAAAGTATATATTTGCGCAAACGGATCTGAATTTGAGGCAACGTCGATGGTTG
The DNA here is from genome assembly GCA_030760725.1 of Neostapfia colusana. NCBI lineage: Eukaryota > Viridiplantae > Streptophyta > Magnoliopsida > Poales > Poaceae > Neostapfia > Neostapfia colusana. Next base: position 78,199,800 of record JASWHV010000008.1, on the reverse strand, counting down.
GAACTCATCAAGGATTATGATGTTGGAATCAATTATCACCCCAGAAAGGCCAATGTAGTAGCTGATGTGTTGAGCCGAAAGGGAGCATGTCATCAACTCACGGTTCCGGAGCTACCGCCCGAGCTGCGCAAGGAGTTCGAACGGTTACATCTCGGGTTCTTGAACGAGATGGAAGTGATAGAACTCAACTATTCGCTGGAACAAGAGATACAAGATTACCAAGCAACGGATGAGGAAATCAAGGAAAAAATCCGACAAGGCATAGAAAAGGATTTCAAGGAAGACGAGAAGGGCACGCTTTTCCCCACTGCTGCCATTGCTAGGAGGAAGGCCCTGCCACCAAAAGGAAGTGAGGTAGGTCACCATTACCCGTCTTACGACATCGCCACTGTTTCTAAGCATCCGTTTTCTTCGCCCCCTTTGAGCAGAAACTTTTACGTGTGGACAGATCATGTTTTGATCGGTTTTTGACGGTGGAATTGATCTAGATCTTGAGTCAAGATCATCACGACGTCCACACATGATCTCTACACTCTTGTTCATCATAAAATCCCATGAAAGCCCATTAAAATATGCAAGAACATGTACAAACTGGTTTAATAAAACAGCACCATAGGATTTGCATTCATCTACACCATTGCATCTTGAGTAAAGTTTGTGCATGATGTTTGATTGCTGTAAATTTTGTATGTGCATGGTCGTGAGTAGAAGGAAAAGCTCAGGAATCCATCTACAAAGAACTACAGCACCAAGACTTCGAGACGCTTGAGCAACAAGAGCCATGGGAGCAAGGCAAGTGCCCCTTGACCATATAGATCCCATGTTTTGAAACTGTTTTGTTTGCAAAAACTCATATGCTTGAGTCAACTTGATGGGACACCCTTTTATAGGAGTTAACTAGTTTTGTTAACCATCCTTGTCGCCGGGAAAGTAGATAAGTCGGGTATGGTCGTTTTTCCTTTTTGCTTCGCATAGTCTACGGGATACGGGAAGCTGAAATAAAACATGTCGAGCTACTGCACTCATACGAATAATAATGATGAGAACATGAAGATGATAAGGAGCATGGAATCGGGGGGAGATCTAGGAAAGCATGGTTCGTGGATGTTGCTGAATGAGATGGTGGTTTACTTACCGTAGATCTAAGGACCGGTTCATGCCAGCACATGCCAGGAAAACAGTGCCACCACAAGGCCAAATATGGGTGCGGCCTAGCTGACTAATTAGGTGTGTTGCTAGCTTGTTATGGACCGTGGATGGCGCGGGGAATGGGAGTCGAGGAGGACTGCCCTGGGAACTGCATGGCACAAGAGGGGGCCCGTGGGTGGGAGAATGGTGATTTGAGCCTGCCTGTGAAACCTAAGTGAGTCCATACATCTAGTAGCCCCTTTGTAAAGGCTATTTTTGTGGCGGACCGGAATCCGCTCATCCAGGATCGCAGAGGGTGGTGCCGCACGATGCGACACCCGACAGCACAAATCATAAGAAAACATTGTATTACATAGAAAACCAACTGAATATGTACAAACTAGTACAAGACTTCAGTTACAACTAGTGTTTAGATTACAAACGCGGAAGCTATGTTAATACAACGCACGCCCGTCTACCTAGCAAAAGTCGGCTTCCCAGCCCAAGGGCAACCCACGCTAGCTGCAATCCTCAGCTCAGCACGGCGTGTACGGCTCCCACTCAGCCGTGGTCCCCGACGGAGGGTAGCCCTTGCCGGTGGACTCGTAACCCGAGTCCGTGGGATGCTCCTCACCTGAAAAACACTTATAGCAGCAACCATGAGCACGGTGGCTCAACAAGACTTAACCGACTCCCCTAGGCATGAAACTCTACATGCAGTTTACACGAACATGGGATGGTAAATTTCAGCAAATGTACACGCCTACAAGTTAATCCTTAGTTCATATTTAGCCACAAGTTAACAGTTCATGAATATGAAATTTAGTGAGCAATATTTGGTGGCACACATGTAGCAATACAATTATATCATCACAGCAATATTGCATCATCACATTTCATATATTAACCTATGTCACGACTCAGTGACCAAGTGGTACTCTTCAGCGTGATGGATGTCGAATCGACTCGAGATACACCTGCAGGGATACCCGAAGAGCATGCCACATACGCCCACCCGTGGAGCTGCACAGCACGCTCACTCGATGTCGTACGGGATAACCTTTCACCCAACAGCCCAAACATCGAACCGGTCACACCGAAACGGACAGGAGGTTCCCTAGACGGAGCATCTCTCTATGTCCGTCAGCACATTTCCACCTTGCTGCCCTCAACCTACACCTATAAATCGGTGTGCTATGCCTCGATGCCCGTTGGTTTAGGTTACATCAGTTTACCGGGGCCCATATATCCGATATGCCTTCGGTACGTTCAACCTTGATCAGCGTGGGCCACACACGGATCGGTCCTCAATCGACATGAACAGGGCTGTGCACACAAGACTTCCTCTTGCTGCGCCCTAGCCCCTACCTAGTCTCATTTTAATTACTAAAGTGATCTCACATCACTCGAACCAATCCCGTGAGTCCCAAAGCCTAACTCGTGAGTAGATTCCAACTACTCTACTTGTACCGAAGTTCTATGAATCATTAAGCATAGCCTGTCTACTCGAGGACTTAGACACTACCCTCACTCTTATAGGAAAATCTTGTTATGCATTTGGGGTCTCATCCATCCTACACCTAATGCACATATAGATACCTCATACTAAGTATGTAAATAAAGCAAAACTTTGAAAAATGGGTTAATGCAAACCGGGGCTTGCCTTGTTGCTGCTGGTCAGATGTTAAGGCTTCGTCCGGAAGAACGAAGTTGAGCACTTCCGGAGTTTCCTCGCCTTCAGCGACTACACGTCAACGATATACTATATGTCAATTCAAATGCAATGTGTAGAACTGAATGAGTAATTACTATAACCCTTGCTAGCCATCCCTTTTGGTTCTGAAATTTTTATGGTGGTGTGGTAGGGTCCTAAACAGAGTCTGGACCAAGTTTCATTTGAAACAAAGTTCATTTGAGCCTCGTACAAATAAAAGCCTATTTGGTAAATATTAGAACCTCTAAGGGATTCCAGGGGTTTTCATGGCTTCAACCATTACTTTCTGGAAACTAGAATTTAAGATGGTTCTAATGGACTTGGTTTCATGTCATTTGAAGAATTCTAGATGAAGTTATGCCCTAACAAGATTTGAGAAAATCTGAAAATGTTTCTGGACATTTTCTATTTTCTCAGGGCAGTTCACTTAATCACACCATTAGGGGAACTAAATTGACTTGGATGGGTCTGGAAATTTTACTGTGACTCAAGGATTTTCCAATTAACCTCCCAGCCAAATTTCAGAATTTTTCCTAAAGCAATTCTCCAGATAAAATTCCTAACAATTTAAATTTTAGGGAATTAATTCTGGAAAACTATTAAGTTTCATGAGCTGAAACTTGTGTTTCTGGAAAGTACTCAAAATTCTGAGTTCAGCAAAATTTGGTTGACTGAATTTGGAGCTTCCTAGCAGAAGTTATGTGCAGTTGAAGTTTGAACCAAATCTGAAAATTCAAATAAAGTTTAAACCGGCTGGTGGGGTCCCCGGGCTACGTGTCAGCACCGCAGACAAACTACACGGGGTCCGCAGAGACTCCCGTGCAGTCGCACGAGATCCCACTGCCACAGCCAATCCAGCGCTGTTTAAACAGAGGCTGACACATGGGGCCCATGGGGCTTCGTCTACCTCGCGCTCCCCGCCGCCCCCCTTGCCGGAGTACTCGCCGGAAGGCCGTTCCCGTGGCCGGAGCTCGATCAAGCTGGGGAGCAATTGCTTGACCGGTTAGCCCGAATTTTCCGATTAACCAAACACATGCTATATCACATGCTCTTGACAAGAACTGAAATTCTGGTCAGCACACTCTATGGCATGCTGCCGGGGTTGTCGGACAGAAAGTACACTCCTAGGCGAACCTTTTGGCATGCTCAACTCGTCGTGGGATCAAACCTAGCGGCCGTACGATGAGTTTTTGGTAGCGGCGGATTTACACGGCACTGAATGGAAACAGAGAGCTCGTGGTCGGTTTACCGTGAGCGGGGCGCCGGGTTGTTGCGTCGATCACGTCGAGGAGGCTTCGGTGAAGCTCTGGGTGAGCTCAGACCAGCGTGCCAACCTCGGAGACGAGCGGACGCCGGAGAACCGAGGGTTGTCAGGGTGCGGCGGCGTTTTTCTGTCGAGGGGCTCGGGAGCGGAAGAGCAGCACGGAGAGTCGGTTGATGAGCTGCGAAATATCCCTGGTGACCGCTACATCAACGCATATCATGGCCTGGGATGCTCGGGAGGTGGCATTAGGGAATCGCCTCGGTGGCGCGCTGCGTGTGATCGCTTCAGTGAGAAAACAGAGCACTGCTCGGTTGTGAAGTAGCTCTTCCACTGACCTGTGGGCCCATCTCTCCCCCTAACACTTTTTCCAATTTCCACTGTAAATATCCCAGCTACTCTTAATTGAATGAGAGACTTAATCACCAAGTCATAGTTTGAATTTTGTTTCCTCAATTTGGAATTGATTTGGCTAAATTTGTTGCACATTTGAACTGAAATTCAAATTCAGTATTTGAATAATGCAAATTTAGCCCCCGACAAGATGAAGTCCAATGGGGATGAAAATTGGTGGACTAACTCAGAAAAATGTGCTGAGTTTGAATATGAAGTCAACTTTTGAATTCAAGTGATGAAAGTTGCTGCAATTTGAATTTGCATTCAAATTGGCCCCTTTCACAAATGTCTCCAAAAGTGCCTCAAAAAGCATTGGATTTGCATGAAATTTGGCCTGAGCCTTCCCAAGACTATTTAGGGTCTAGGGGTGAGCTCAACCTTTCATGTTCATGTGTAGAAATCCCACTTTTTGGAAGTTAGGGCTTTCCCATCTAATCACCCTTTTGATGGTGGTTACATGCTGTTAACAGGATGTCCACAAGATGAGCTGTGGTGTTGTGAGGTGATGAACAATTTTTGCAAGTCACTTTCTTGGGCTTTTACATCCCTCCCCCCTTAAAAGAATCTCGTCCCGAGATTACAAAAGAAGAGGCAGCGATGTAATAGAAACTCACCCGTGCTGAGACGCCATGAACTCCGGGTAGTTTGAGCGAAGGAATTCCTCGCTCTTCCACGTCGCTTCTTCAGCGGTGTGGTTGCTCCACAGTATCTTGCAGAACCACAACGTTCGGCTACGTGTGGTCCGAGCCTTCTCATCAATAATTGCCACCGGATATTACATCATACGTCAAATCCGGTTGCAGCTCGCCGATGTCTTTGGTGGGAACAGCAGCGGTATACTTCAGACATTTTCGCAGTTGTGAAACATGGAAAACTTCGTGAACACCAGCAAGAGATGCCGGTAGTTCCAGTCTATACACCACTGGTCCACACTTCTCAGTGATGGCATAGGGTCCAATGAATCGGGGAGCGAGTTTCCCTTTCACGCCGAACCGGTGCACGCCTTTCATCAGAGATACACGTGTTCCCCGACGTCAAAGTGCAGCGGCCTACGACTCTTATCAGCGTAACTTTTCTGCCGGGATTGAGCGGCCTTCAAGTTGGCTTGAATCATTCGAACGTGCTCTTCGGCGTCGTTCACCACATCAACCCCGAATGTGACCCTTTCACCGGACTCGCACCAGTTCAGTGGGGTCGGCATTTGCGACCGTAGAGAGCCTCATAGGGTGCCATCTTGATACTCGCTTGATAGCCATTATTGTACGAGAATTCCACCAACGGTAGATGATCATCCCAGTTTCTACCGTGGCGGATGGCACACGCTCTCAACATGTCTTCTAGTACTTGGTTCACCCTCTCTGTTTGACCATCTATCTGAGGGTGATAGGTGGAGCTTCTAATAAGCTTAGTACCCAAAGCAGCGTGAAACTGCTCCCAGAAACGAGATACAAATAGTGCCCCTCGGTCTGAGACTATGGTCTTGGGTACTCCATGCAAGCATAGGATTCTTGCAGTATACAACTCCGCATATCTGTTGGCATGGAAATGTGTATGCACGGGAATGAAGTGAGCTGACTTAGTTAATCAGTCAACGATTACCCAAATGAAATCATGCCTGATGGAAGCCAGGGTTAATCACACAATGAAATCCATGCTCACATCTTCCCACTTCCATGCCGGAATTTTCAGGGGTTGCAGCAGCCCTGATTTCCTCATATGATCAGCTTTCACTTGTCTGCACGTAGCACACTCGGATATGTATTTAGCCACTTCCCGCTTCATCCGTGTCCACCAAAATTTATTTTTCAAATCTTGGTACATTTTGTTGCTGCCCGGATGAATGGAGTATTTAGACAAGTGAGCTTCATCAAGAATCTTTTTCCTCAGCTCCATATTCCAGGGTGCGACTATGCGGTCATTGAACCACAGCGTCCCCTCATCATCTTTCTGGAAACATTTGATTTCCCCGTTGTCTATCCATCTCCGGAGATGTGCCATGCCATTATCAACTTTCTGAGCTGCAATGATCTCCTCCCTAATGGTAGGGATGAGGGCAAGGTTGTAAAGCAATCCATAAGGAACCAAGTATAAAGTCAGCTCTTCCTCCTCCATCGGTGTAATGGTGAGGTTATGGACATGTGATTTCTGACTCAGCGCGTCGGCAACCACATTCGCCTTGCCGGGGTGGTAATGAATCTCAATCTCATAGTCTTTGATTAGTTCTAACCACCTCCTTTGCCTCATATTCAGCTCTTTCTGGGTGAAAATATACTTCAGGCTCTTGTGGTCGGTGTAGAGATGCACCAAATTCCCCAGGAGATAGTGCCTCCACATCTTCAACGCCAAAACCACCACAGCAAGCTCAAGATCATGAGTTGGGTAATGCTGCTCATGGTTTCGAAGTTTGCGTGAGCCATATGCAAGAACACGTCCTTCTTGCATCAACACGCAGCCAAGCCCGATAACGGACGCATCACAATACACGTCGAAAGGCTTCGTTGTATCCGGTTGAGCTAAGACCGGAGCTGTTGTGAGATGCTTCACTAATGCTTGGAACGTTCCTTCACATGCCATGTTCCAAACATATTTTGTTCCCTTCTTCAATAATTCTGTCATTCGCTTAGCAAGCTTGGAGAAGCTTGGAATGAATCTCCGGTAATATCCCGCTAAGCCGAGGAAAAATCTGACTTCATGGACTGAAGTGGGAGCTTTCCATTTCAGCACCTGCTCGATTTTGCTTGGGTCAACTGCAATGCCTTCCGCTGAGAGGATATGTCACAAAAATGGCACTTGGCTGATCCAAAACTCACACTTGCTGAACTTGGCGTAGAGCTTGTGGTCCCGCAATCGTTGAAGAACGATTCTCAAGTGTTCGGCGTGTTCTGCTTCTGTCTTGGAGTAAACCAAGATATCATCGATGAACACCACAACAAACTTATCCAGCTCCGGCATGAACACCGAGTTCATGAGATACATGAAATGTGCCAGAGCATTGGTAAGACCAAAAGACATGACGAGATACTCATATAATCCATATCTCGTCAAAAAGGCTGTCTTCGGGATATCCTCCGCACGGATTTTTATTTGATGATATCCAGAGCGAAGGTCCATCTTGGAGAACACACTTGCACCAACAACCTGATCAAACAAGATATCAATGCGGGGCAGTGGTTACTTGTTCTTGATGGTGACGGCGTTGAGTGGCCGGTAGTCCACACACAGCCTCAAGGTTTCATCCTTCTTCTTTACAAACAGCGCCAAGCATCCCCAAAGCGAGGAACTCGGTCGAATAAAACCTTTGCTCAACAGATCATTGAGCTGCGCTTTGAATTCATCCAGCTCGTTCGGAGCCATTTTGTAGGGTCTCCTTGAGATGGGAGTCGTCCCGGGTGCAAGCTCAATCTTCAACTCGACATCCCGCTCAGGTGGCATGCCCGGAAGATCATCCGGAAACACGTCGGGGTACTCCCGGACTACGGGGATGTCCTCTAACTTGAGAGCTTCAGTATTAATAATTGCTGAAACTTCCTGGACAGGATTGTCTAACACCATGGAATGCGGACGGTGGAATGGAGAATGCAAATGAACCGTCCATGTCCGAGTGTCCAGGACAGCGCCATGGTAGCGTAACCATGACATCCCCCAGATTGCATCAATCTTTTGCCCCGTAAGGATTATCAGGGTGGTGGGATATATCTTCCCACCTAAGCACAGAGGTGCTTTTGGAATCATCATATTTGCTGAAATCTTCCCTCCTGGTGAGCAGATCATATATAGGCAGTCGGTTGGGAAGACTTGCATTTGATGCTTAGCCACATAGGATGCACTTATGAAACTGTGGGTCGCTCCAGAATCGAATAAAATGATGATTGCTTGATCGTTGAGAGTGAACGTACCCGCCAGCACATTGTCTCCCTCTGGGGCATCCTCATTGTCGAGGTTGCGAACGCCCCCAGTTCGCTAACTAACCTTCTTGACCGGAGGTCGGCCTCGAGCACCGCCCTGGAACTGGGCTTGCCTGCTGCTCTGCTGCCCCTGGGGACAGTCCTTCGAGAAATGGCCCGCCTGGCCACATGTAAAGCATGTGTAGCGAGGCGGTCCTCCGCTGATTGGCGGACGGAAACCCGCGGCGCGTTGTGGCTGTAGAAACGCCCGGGGTACCATCTGCTGCTGCTGCTGTTGTTGCGGTCGTGGTGGTGGCATCGGCGGTCGGAACGGGGGTGACTGGAAATAACGACCCCCCGAACTGCTGAGGTCGCGCTGGGGGATACCACTGCTGACCGGATGGTGTCGGATACACCATACGGTACTTCTGAGGAGCTCCACCCCCACTGCTGGGTGGAGTGTTGCGCTTTCGCTGCTCAGCCGCTAATTCTCGCTGAGCGTCTTCCTGCATGATCGCGGCATTAACGAGATCGTTAAAGGTGCCACGATTGCATTGGACGAGATGCGTCTTCATCTCGGGGTGTAACCCCCGATAGAAGTGCTCCCTCTTCTTCTCCTCGGTGGAGACGTAATCCGACGCATATTGCGCCAGATGGTTGAAGGCACGGGAGTAGTCATGGGCACTCCTCCCGCCGTGCTTCAGCTCCAAGAACTCTTGGAACTTCCGCTTCATTATCCCGGGAGGGATATGGTAGGCGCGGAACGCCTCCCGGAATTCTTCCCACTCCACGGCATGGCCAGCCGGACTTGAGGCGACATAATTCGCCCACCACACACCAGCGGCACCGTGAAGCTGCTGCGCCACGAAAAGAGTCTTTTGCCACTCTGTACATTGGAGCAGCCTGATCTTGGACTCGATTGTCTGCAGCCAGTTGTCGGCCTCCAGGGGTTCTGCTGCTTCTGTGAACACCAGAGGGTGCGTACTCCTTAAATCCGATTACGTCAAAACATGGGGCTCACGAGGCCCCTTCTCTTGACGACCCCCCCCCCCCCCCGCCTGGGACGTATTCTGCAAGATCGTGGGGAGCAGGTCGGTCTGCTCCTCACGACCACCCACCAGTGCCGCAATCACATCCGCTAGTGTAAGCGGAGGCGGCGGTGGTGGTTGTTGCTGCGGGGTGCTGTCGTAGGCAGATGGCTGGGAGTCATCACCCCCCTGCTGGCTAGAGCCACCAATCTCATGCGTGGTCCGAGTGCGAACCATCTGCAACCATAGGACAATAAACATCAGTCCCGCAACATATTTCATGCAGTCCAATAAAATTAGGCGTAAAACATAATGACAGTAAAACGTGAGATACATCTCGTATACAGATAATGTAATAACTTTGCACAAGCTACACCATTACCAGACCAAATACAAGCTAGTCAAATCCATCCTGACGGACTTCCCCTTTGGAAGTTCATCGCGACTAGGTTTGGTCCCTACGAGACGTTAAAAATCGCCTTGTCATAACGTATACTACCCTTTTATCTTCAATACGACACAAACATGGTCTCTAGCAAAAGAAACTTGAGCAAGATATATACTTAAATCTTTCACTAGTTGAAGGTAACCACTCCTGAGTATGTTCTACCCCATTGGAAGTACTCAAACCCCCTTGGGTACAACAATCTCTCAAATGAGTTAAACTGTCATCCCTCTGCCCGAATGAACAGTTGTGACATATTCCCGATTTTGACCTGGTTCTAGGCATATTCATGACTCAAGCTAAATACCAAAGTTAAAGTTAACTTTAGTATCTTTCCAACGAGTACTTATTTGCCCTCATATAAGCTCTGGTTTAAAAGTTATGGTAATTCAAATTCAGCAGAATTTCTGGAAGAATTTCAACAGCACCTCCTTTGGAAGTTGCTGGTTTCAATTCTAATTATCACTGAATTCCGTGCTGAAATTACAGAAACTTTGAATTACAAAGATGTAACACATCTCCTACCCTTTCCAAATATGTATCATATGATAATTTTAAATGTTTTCTACAGGAAGTTATGCTTGAAAAACAGAACAGTCCAGAGAGTGTTTTAAATCTGTCCTGGTTCTGGACAGTTTACAAGCCGCGGGAATTTCAGCCAGATTAAGGTGTGATTCAGCTCTTGAAGTCTACAACAAAGATGTAGATAACTTAAATACCTTTCCAGAACTATATCCCACACCTCCATTGGCTAAATGATCTGTGAGTTATGCCCTGTCAAGGTTCAGCACACTTGCTGCCCAAACAGAGCACTCTGTTTTTCAATCCCTTGGAGCTACACTGATCCACTATTGATTTTTTCTACCCCACCAGGGTCCTAAATGTTGAAACTTAGTGATTTTAGTTCCTTGTTATCATTATCTTTCATGCACATGCCTATGATATGTCGGTACTACGTTCCTCACAAAAAGGAAATCCTAACCGGATTATACCGGCACGTCTCAATTGTGGCACTAAACGGTCTCTCGCATACGTATACTACACGGCATACATACGTGGTTAGTACCTGCAGAAGATCACCCATTAATGATGCACTCAAATGGTATTTTCCATTTCAGGCAGGGCCATATTTGAAAGTAAATACAAATGCCCGTATCATTGCCATACGGCCGTCCTTGAGTTAAGCCACGTCTCAAGGTACGTGATCGTGTTTTAACACCACACGACGGGGAACCCGAGTAGAGCGCGAATGGGTCGTCACGGTTGGGAATTTTATCACCCCAACAGATACCACCTACTGCCCTGCAGGGCACGCCGATGGCAAGCGCTGCGTATGTTCTCCTGGGCTATTTTTAGACGAACACACTATCACGTTACTGACCACACGATGGGGTCTTCACTTACTTGCCTAATGCACGCTAGGGATCAGCGTTTCATATGAACTCAGGAACATGAAGAGTCCAAGAGTTTCATATTGACGTCTCACACCAATCTATGAGACCTATCCCTGAACCACATTCCTCGTCAGGGGAGCTAACCGAAACTGAACCGCTTTCGGTGGCGTGCCTTACCATTCTTACCTGAGCGTAGGTGCGTCGTTACAGAATTAAAGTTCAGAATTATAACACATATGTTAATCTTGCCACTTTAAGTAACTGTGCTAATATAGTCTTTACTTGGGCAAACTAGCGAATCCTCACCATAAGCCTAATTTTTCCCATAATACAGTCCTTAATTATTGTGCTATCCCCAATGCGGCTCTGATACCAGACTGTGGCGGACCGGAATCCACTCATCCAGGATCGTAGAGGGTGGTGCCGCACGATGCGACACCCAACAGCACACATCATAAGAAAACATTGTATTACATAGAAAACCAACTGAATACAAACTAGTACAGGACTTCAGTTACAACTAGTGTTTAGATTACAAACGCGGAAGCTATGTTCATCAACGCACGCCCGTCTACCTAGCAAAAGTCGGCTACCCAGCCCTAGGGCAACCCACACTAGCTGCACTCCTCAGCTCAGCGCGGCGTGTACGGCTCCCACTCAGCCGTGGTCCCCGACGGAGTGTAGCCCTCGCCGGTGGACTCGTAACCCGAGTCCGTGGGATGCTCCTCACCTGAAAAACACTTATAGCAGTAACCATGAGCACGATGGCTCAACAAGACTTAACCGACTCCCCTAGGCATGAAACTCTACATGAAGTTTACACGAACATGGGATGGTAAATTTCAGAAAATGGACATGCCTACAAGTTCATCCTTAGTTCATCTTTTAGCCACAAGTTAACAGTTCATGAATATGAAATATAGTTAGCAATATTTGGTGGCACACATGTAGCAATACAATTATATCATCACAGCAATATTGCATCATCACATTTCATATATTAGCCTACGTCACGGCTCAGTAACCAAGTGATACTCTTCACCGTGAGGGACGGCAAATCAACTCGGTATACACCTGCAGGGATACCCGAAGAGCATGTCATGTACGCCCACCTGTGGAGCTGCACAGCACGCTCACTCGATGTCATGCGGGACAACCTTTCACCCAACAGCCCAAACGTCGAACCGGTCCCACCGAAATGGACAGGAGGTTCCCTACACGGAGCATCTCTCTATGCCCGTCAGCAGATGTCCACCTTGCTGCCCTCAACCTACACCTATAAATCGGTGTGCTATGCCTCGACGCCCGGAGGTTTAGGTTACATCGGTTTACCGGGGCGCATATACCTGATATGCCTTCGGTACGTTCAACCTTGATCAGTGTGGGCTGCACACGGATCGGTCCTCAATCAACACAGACAGGGCTGCACACACAAGACTTCTTCTTGCTGCGCCCTAGCCCCTGCCTAGTCTCATTTTCATTACTAAAGTGATCTCACATCACTCGAACCAATCCCGTGTGTCCCAAAGCCTAACTCGTGAGTAGATTCCAACTACTCGACTTATACCAAATGTCACACCCGGTCTCTCCAAAGAGCAACCGAGTGAATATCACATGTATGCCAGGATCATTTTCTCATACATGTGATGACAAATCGTGAAGCATCATTTATTACAAGCCAAGAGTCCGAATATAAAATAAGTCTTACATAGCATAATGTCTCGATGGACGATAATATGTTCATAACATGTAAATAAAACACCAGCGGAATATAAATCTTGTGGGCTCCGTCATAGGTGTTGCCCGGGGGACTCCGTGAACCTAGAATCCTTCTTCGGGTCCGAAGTCTTGGTCATTGAACACCACGTCATCCCCTTGACCTGAGCAGCAATTTAAACCAACAGAAAAGCAAGCTAGAGTACCGTTGGAACTCAACAAGTGGGGGAAAGTTATGTCATGCATGGCTAGAGCAAGGAGAGGTTGAACTCATGGTTAAAGCACTATGCAATTAATACCTATCACCTTAGCTTATTAAGCACCTACATTACTACATAGGTGAAATGGTCCCAATCTCTGAACCCATCATCAAAAATCAAGTAACCATAACAACATTTCCAATGTTTAAGCTCCCCGCTTAACATCCTCAACTTCCAAATTTATCATCCTCTAATCATGAACAAGTCCAAGCCGCTCTTGGCCGTGAGCATGGCTGTCATGACAGTTTTGACTCTGCAGAGTTTGCACCACTGTACCCACATGTAGTGATTTCATCCCCCGTTGCCGGGTGGACTAAAAGAACCTCCATTATGCCAGTGGCCGCGAACCACATTCACACTTCCGAGGTGTGTAGCCAGGAGATAACTACGAGGCCTTTACAAAGGGATTTCTGACGAGCGTGGGCCCACTGAGGTTTCACCCCTAACAGCATACAAGAGGCTCCAACCCCGTTGCAGTGGCCCCCTCTTGAGCCTTGCGGTTCATATGGTAGTCCAGCTGACACCTATTCCCCGCACCATCAAAATACCCACACTACGCCGGAGATACACCTAATTAATTGGCCAGGCTGCCCCATCTCAGCATGTGGTTGGCACGGTAAAGCCAGGTTACATGCTCCATGAACCGGTCCTTAGGATCGAGGCAAGCACTAAACACAAACCCGAGTCTCGTGCACACAGCACCAACCAAAGCATCCAACTTGCCTTGATCCCTACCTCTACATAACTCATAATATCTCAATCAAGGGTAAGGTAAACCAGTTGATGATCTCATATTCCACTTATCCCATTCTAAGCATGGCTAAGCATAAGAAATATGAATGAATGACATACTGAAATAAATCCCAACCCAGGCTACAAGGAAGTAAGATAATGAAGATCTAGGAAACTTCCTAGATTGGGCATCATATTCCAAATTGACAATGCAATTAAATTCTAACTACACATCCTAGTATAGGATCAAAGTGGTCAAGGACACTTGCCTTCTTCCTGCTGCTCTGGGAATGGAAAGTCTTGATCTTGAAAGGTGAGAACCTGCTCTGGGGCTGGTTCTACTCATGCCAAATACACACATAGCAAAAGAAAACAACATTCCATAAGCCATAGTCCACACTTCCACTCATGCAAACCACACATACATACATATGAAAGTCATTCACATTTTTAAGTGTCGTGGTTACCCTAGTTGTGTTGATTTTAGGCCTACATGCACTTTTAAACATACATATTACTTCTAACTTTTGTATTCAGATTTCTAATTGCACACTATATATAAATTTCTAATTTGAACAAATGCTCTATATTTAATTAATACACTTCTTAGCCACAAAATTTGCGTGAAAGAGAATTTCCTACTCCAAATAGGTTTTCAGATCTTCTACAAAATCTTAATTTGAAGTTTTTGGAATTGGAGACCTCATTTAACATTTTCTAATTATGCCTACCTATTTCCTATATTTTCAGATTTATTTTCGATGCCTAAAAGTGAACTTTAATATTAAAATAGTAAGACATATCACCTAAACAGAATTGGTTCTGACCTAAAATGTTCAATAAAATATCTTTGAACTTCCTCTCTAGTGGGGATCAAATTAAATTTATTTTACTCATTTTCAGAATTATTTTCTAGTCTAAAAATGAATTTCCAGAAATTACAAAAATAAACAGCACTTAGTCAGATTTCATTTCAGCCTAAAATCAGTTCTCAACTAATTCTAAATGTCTTCCAAATGCTAGGAAAATTTACATTTGTATTTGCACATGTGTTTACATTACCATTTGAATTTAAATTCTACTCATATGTTCAATTTCTGAATTTAATACCCTATAGGGTCTAAAAGGGCAAATCCACCCTACTGCAGGGTCTACTTCACTATTTCCTAAATATTCAGGGGCCTAATTACACAAAACAGAGAGGTTTTCCTAATTTTTATTAAGTCCAGGGGCTAAAACTGATTTTTAAATGAATTTACATGAATTTCTGAAGGTCCAGGGGCTACATCAGAAGTTTCCGGGGCTAGCTCGTGTTTTCGAGATCCCCGGGGGTAGCGCATAAGATTCCCGACCTTTATAACGCGGGGCTGACGTGGGCCGTTGGATTTGAAACAGACGGCTGAGATTATAACGCGAAGCGGTACGGGTTAGATCTATTCGGGACGGCACGATTTAAAATGGACGGGCCTCAGGGGGCCACGTCGCCTTGGCCGTGTGCTGGCGGCGCTGCCCGGCGGCGCGCGGCGGCGGGAGGCGGCGATCTCGCCAGAGAACTTCGGGTTTTCGTCTATACTTCCTAAAACTTGGATTTCTTGGCATAGAACGGAAGAGGGAGGTAGGGGATCTCACGAGCTCGGAGGCCCTGGAAAACGGTCGGCGACGAGGTCCGAGGGGAAAACGCGGCGGTGCTCACCGGAGCTGTGTCTAGAGCGCAAATCACCGGGTTTCCTTCACCTGCAAGACTCCCCGGCAGCGGTGGAACACGACAAGCTCATTAGATCAGAGAATTCGGACGAGAGTCGAAGGAAAACGGCGGCGGGAGCTTCGGTTCTCACCGAGGACTGAGGCGGCCGATCGGGGAGGAAAAAGGGGCGGATTTCGGCGTTTAAATGGGCGAGGGAGGGCGGCGTGGGTTGGTTTTGATGTGCAGCAGCGCGTGGGCTGGAGATCGCGGCTCCGGAGCAAGAAAATCGGCGTGGCAGCGGCGATCGGCGCGGAAGTAGCGTGGCGGTTGGGCGCGCGCGGGGAGGGGGATGACACGCGGGCCCCGCGCGTCAGAGAGAGGGAGAGGGGGGGGAACAGCCACGGGTTTCGGGCCGGCTGAGGTGGGTTTTGGCCCACTGGCCATTTTTCTTTTTCTTTTCCCTTTTCCTTTTCTGTTTTGATTCAAATTTGAATTCCAGTTTAAATTTGAATTGTTCCACCACATGCAACACGTCCAAAAATTTTTAAATTCCCCTCTTTAACAGATTTTGGGGTGTTACACCGAAGTTCTATGAATCATTAAGCATAGCCTGTCTACTCCAGGACTTAGACACTACCCTCACTCTTATAGTAAAATCCGGTTATGCATTTGGGGTCTCATCCATCCTACACCTAATGCACATATATATACCTCATACTAAGTATGTAAATAAAGCAAAACTTTGAAAAATGGGTTAATGAAAAACGGGGCTTGCCTTGTTGCTACTGGTCAGATGTTAAGGCTTCGTCCGGACGAAGGAAGTCGAGCACTTCCAGAGTTTCCTCGCCTTCAGCGACTACACATCAACGATATACTATATGTGAATTCAAATGCAATGTGTAGGACTGAATAAGTAATTACTATAACCCTAGCTATCCCTTCCCTTTGGTTCTGAAATTTTTATTGTGGCATGGTAGGGTCCTAAACAAAGTCTGGACCAAGTTTCATTTGAAACAAAGTTCATTTGAGCCTCGTACAAATAAAAGCCTATTTGGTCAATATTAGAACCTCTAAGAAATTCCAGGGGTTTTCATGGCTTCAACCATTACTTTCTGGAAACTAGAATTTGAGATGGTTCTAATGGATTTGGTTTCATGTCATTTGAAGAATTCTAGATTAAGTTATGCCCTAACAAGATTTGAGAAAATCTGAAAATGTTTCTGGACATTTTCTATTTTCTCAGGACAGTTCACTTAATCACACCATTAGGGGAACTAAATGAACTTGATGGGTCTGAAAATTTTACTGTGACTCAAGGATCTTCCAATGAACCGCCCAGCCAAATTTCAGAATTTTTCCTAAAGTAATTCTCCAGATAAAATTCCTAACAGTTTAAACTGTAGGGAATTAATTCTGGAAAACTATTAAGTTTCATGAGCTGAAACTTGTGTTGCTGGAAAGTACACAAAATTCTGAGTTCAGCAAAATTACATTCACTGAATTTGGAGCTTCCTAGCAGAAGTTATGTGCAGTTGAAGTTTGAACCAAATCTGAAAATTCAAATAAAGTTTAAACCGGTTGGTGGGGTCCCCGGGCTACGTGTCAGCACCGCAGCCAAACCACATGGGGGTCCACAGAGTCTCCCGCGCAGTCGCACGAGATCCCGGTGTCACAGCCGATCCGGCGCTGTTTAAACAGAGGCTGACACATGGGGCCCGCGGGGATTCGTCTACCTCGCGCTCCAGCGGCTCCCGGCCGCCCCCCTCGCCGGAGTACTCGTCGGGAGGCTGTTCCCTTGACTGGAGCTCGACCAAACTGGCCGCCCCCGCCTGAAATTTCTCGGGGAACCTGTTGCTGACCTTGTCACCGGCCGGTGATCACCGGAATCGGTTGCATGACGGCGACAGTTCACGGGGTGAGTTCGGCGATGTTGGTATGTCGCTGTCATGCCTCACAATCCCCTCTGTTGGCTGCTACAGCACCGCCACGACCTACGGAGCAACGACCCAGACTCTAATCTTGCTCAAAGTTGCGGCAACCCAGACTTCACTGTGCGACCTAGGTCTAAACTCGGCGATGAACGAAAAACCCACGGAACTCGGTGGTTTCTCGTTGGTTTCCCATGGTTCTTGACCGTATGGTTTCGCACGGACGTTTCTAGCTGGTTGTCGAAGCTGGGGAGCGATTGCTTGACCGGTTAGCCCGAATTTTCCAATTAACCAAACACGGGCTATGTCGTATGCTCTTGACAAGAACTGAAATTCTGGCCAGCACACTCTATGGTATGCGGCCGGGGTTGTCGGACAGAAAGTACACTCCAAGACGAACCTTTTGGCATGCTCAACTCGTCATGGGATCAAACCTAGCGGCCGGACGATGAGTTTTTAGTAGCAGCTGCTTTACACGGCGCTGAATGGAAATAGAGAGCTCATGGTCGCTTTACCGTGAGTGGGGCACCGGGTTATTGCGTCGATCATGTCCAGGAGGATTCTACGAAGCTCTGGGTGAGCTCAGACCAGCGTGCCAACCTCGGAGACGAGCGGACGCCAGAGAACCAAGGGTTGTTGGGGTGCGGCGGCGGTTTTCTGTCGAGGGGCTCGGGAGCGGCAGAGCAGCACGGAGAGTCGGTTGATGAGGTGTGAAATATCCCTGGTGACCGCTACGTCGACGCATACCGTGGCCTGGGCTGTTCGGGAGGTGGCATTTGGGAATCGCCTCGGTGGCGCGCTGCGTGCGATCGCTTCGGTGAGAAAACAGAGCACCGCTCGGTTGTGAAGTAGCTCTACCACTGAACTGTGGGCCCATCTCTCCCCTAACACTTTTTCCAATTTCCACTGTAAATATCCCAGCTACTCTCAATTGAATGAGAGACTTAATCACCAAGTCATAGTTTGAATTTGGTTTTCTCAATTTGGAATTGATTTGGCTAAATTTGTTGCACATTTGAACTGAAACTCAAATTCAGTTTTTGAATAATGCAAATTTAGCCCCCGACAAGATGAAGTCCAATGGGGATGAAAATTGGTGGACTAACTCAGAAAAATGTTCTGAGTTTGAATATGAATTGAACTCTTTAATTCAAGTGATGAAAGTTGCTGCAATTTTAATTTGCATTCAAATTGGCCCCTTTCACAAATGTCTCCAAAAGTGCCTCAAAAAGCATTGGATTTGCATGAAATTGGGCCTGGGCCTTCCCAAGACTATTTAGGGTCTACGGGTGATCTCAACCTTTCATGTTCATGTGTAGATCCCACTTTTTGGAAGTTAGGGCCTTCCTCTCTAATCACCCTTTTGATGGTGGTTACTTGCTCTTCACAAGTGTTCACAAGATATCCACAAGATGAGCTGTGGTGTTGTGAGGTGATGAACAATTTTTGCAAGTCCCTTTCTTGGACTTTTACAATTTTGTGATCTCTTGGCCATACACCACAGTTGTGTACTGGTATATTGGAGGTTTTGCAGTCGCCGACGGGTGACGAAATCATAAACTTGTGGGTAAAGTGGTGCCACCTCTGCAGAGTGTAAAACTATCATGATAGCCGTGCTTCAGGTCACAAGCACCTGGACAACTCACATGATTAGAAGGGAAAACTTGGGATGGATATTCGGTATGGTTATGCTATGGTCATTGGGATTGGTTTTGGGACTGTTTTGAGTCATGAAAATAAGTTTGGCTTCGGTTATATGAATATGAGATGATTATGAATGTTTATGAGTATGTGATGAACTTTAGAAAGGTTAATGGCTGGTTGAGGCTTGAGAAAAGGGTGAATTATGATGGAAAAATGATGCCGAATTGCTTGGTCGTGTTGGGATAAATATCACTTAGAAATAGTTTCTGTTTTTATTCATGTTGTGAAATAAAATTTGCTTGCTGCAATGAGCCCTTGTTATTCCTACCTTGTTGTAAGCTACATGTCATACTTTTCCCGCACTTGCTGAGTACGACATGTACTCACCCTTGCATTATCACATAAACATTAGCAACAGGAGAAGAGTACTTCGAGGACCATGTGGAGTACTAGGCGTGCGAACTACCGTCAACATGCCTGTGGAGTTGAAGATGGAGCCTGCTGCTATTTAGTTATTTCCGCTGTCGTTTAGAGACTTCCGCTGCAAGAATAAGTTAGAGATTCATGAGTGAGACAATGAGTCGATGTAATAAAGTACTTAAACACTATTTATTCGTGGTTATATTCTGAATTCAGTTTGTGGATTACATGTGTATGTGTGATGAACATCCTGGTCACACATATGCATTAACTTGGTTCTGTTTTCGGAACCGGGTGTCAAAACATACCCCTTTGCAACCAGCCTTGCTTTATGGCGTATGACATTCCCATGCTCATCTTTCTTTAACTTGGAAACCCATTTCACGCCAATGGCACGATATCCCTCCGGAAGATGTACCAATGACCATGTTTTGTTCTCTTCAATGGATGTGAGCTCCTCAATCATGGCAATACACCACTCCTTAGTCCCCAAGTCCTCTTCTTCTGTGCACGGCTCTTCTTCTGGTTCACAATTTGGCACCATCTCAAGAATATTTCTCATGGAACGATAACGAAGGGGTGCTTCTTTTAGCTCACTATCCATTTTTGTTGACAGGGAAGGAGGTGACATAAACTCCACATCCTTGGATGCTTGCTGCCTCAGTTGTGTCACAGAAGACACTCCATCAGCTGGGGTTTTGTCACCCTGACCTCTGTCACAAGAGGAAGAACTCACTCCACCAGGGTTCTCACCATGAAGGATGTATTCTACCCGAAAGATGTCTTCATCATTCACCACTTCACTTGACTCGGCTGCATCCTACTTCCATGGGCGGTTTTATTCAAACACAGCATCACATGACACGTGAACACTCTCCGTGTTTGGATTGTTAAACCTCCACGCCTTACTTCCTTGCTCATATCCAATGAAGACCATTGGAATACTCCGATCTTCAAGCTTGGTAAGACGCTTGCTTCACTGTTTCACATGTGCCACACAGCCAAAAGTGCGCAAATGATGTACACTAGGTTTCTTGTCATGCCATACCTCATATGGAGTCTTTTTCTCAACACTCCGAGTAGGAGATCGGCTCAACACATACATAGCTGTGGTCACTGCCTCCCCCCAGAACCAACCGGGCATATTCATTGCTCTCAACATACTTCTTGCCATTCCCATGACAGTTTGGTTTCTTATCTCAACTACACCGTTCTGCTCAGGAGAATATGGAGCTGTCAAGTGACGTTGAACACTCTCCTTGGTGCAATACTCAACAAAAGCTCGAGCTGTGAACTCTCCACCACGATCTGTGCGAAAAGTTCCAACCTTCCTCCCTGCCTCAGCTTCAACACTTGATTGAAAAGCCATGAAAGTATTCATTGCTTGATCCTCTGTGCTGATCAGAAACATCCACATGTATCTACTGAGATCATCCACAAGAACAAAGAAAAACCTGCTGCCTCTTGGAGTTGCCGGCTTCACTGGTCCACAGAGGTCTCCATGCACAAGTTCAAGTTTCTTCTCAGCCTGGTACTTTGCCATGCACGGGAACGGTTGACGTCGTTGTTTCCCAGCCAGGCGGCTATCACAATTCTCTTCAGTTTGAGTGATAGTTGGCAACCCATACACAAGCTGCTCTTCGGCAAGCCTTCTGAGACTCCAAAAGTTTAAGTGCCCCATTCTTGCATGCCACATCCATATTGCATTGCTCCCTTGTGCCATGAGGCACCTTGGTTGCACCACCTTAAGATTAATGGTGTACAACCGATTCACACCCCATTTCACCATGGCCACAGGGGTTCCATATTTATCCCAAATCTTGACATAACCATCCACCATCAAGATTCGGTGTCCCTCCTCCTCAAGCTGTCCAAGACTAATGATATTTGCCTTGAGCTGAGGAATAAGATAGACCCCATCCAACTCCTATCGACCACCTCTTTTTACTTGGAACACCACAGTTCCTTGACCATCAATCTCTATCACCGAGCAATCTCCCAAATGCATAGTACCATGCACTGTGATATCAAGTTTTGTGATCATGTCCCATTTCCCGGTCATGTGATTTGTTGCACCGGAATACAGGATCCACCGAGTACTGCCTCCTCCCTCCAAGTCTCCTACTTGAACGTGTAACATCTCATTGTTGAGGCATACCTCCTCCAGGGACGTGTTTTGCTCGGCCTTTGTGTTGGCACATGCCACCAAGAGACTGGATTCAAACTCATATCAACTTGAGCTGTGTTCACCTCTTCATCCTTCTTTTTCTTCCTGCATTTTCTAGACCAATGACCTTTCTTACCACTGTAGCGGCACTCATCTTTGGCCACTCCACGGCCTGAGTTTCCGCCACCACGCTTACCTCGACCATGACCACGTCCTCGGCCATGATCTCTCCTCGATGCAGATGAGTCTTTGTGCCATTCCTGTCCAGCTCCCCCGGACATCTTGAGACGTGTCGACAACCTTGCAAGTAACTCTTCTTCACTTAGATGCAACTTCTCTTGCGTGTTGCCCTCCCAAGTGCTTGCACCAAGCCATTCTTATGCAGCCCTGAGTCTACCAATAAACTCATCAACAGACATATCACTTAAGTCAAGCAATGTCTCGATGGAGGCCGCAATCTGCTCAAACTTTTGTGGCACCGCCTGCAGGAACTTCCGGACAATCTCCTCCCCCGATCGTTCACTCCCAAGTGCCGCAAGTTGAGATGTGATCCGGCTC
Source organism: Neostapfia colusana (assembly GCA_030760725.1). Taxonomy (NCBI): domain Eukaryota; kingdom Viridiplantae; phylum Streptophyta; class Magnoliopsida; order Poales; family Poaceae; genus Neostapfia; species Neostapfia colusana. The sequence continues at coordinate 78,177,441 of JASWHV010000008.1, read as the reverse complement.
ATACGAACACCAAACTCATCAACTGTTTCACCGTCGTGGAATTTGAGTGCATCAAACTCCCGACCCAATGTACATGCCATGGCCTTGCGCACACGTTCGGCTCCCACGTTGCGTAACTTGATAGCATCCCATGCAATCTTGGCCGACACCTTCCCGGCAATGATCCCTATCATTTCTGGTGGCACAGCCTTGGTGAGAGCCTCCAATGCCTTCCGATCTTCAATGTAATCATCGGTGCCAAGGCTCACCGCAGTCCACAAGCCTCTTGCTTGCAACATCACCCGCATAAGTGCCGACCAATCATGATAGTTTGCATTCGTGAGCATCGGATACGTACCACCACTGCTGACTTCCTTCATCATGCGATGAACCACCAATGCCCCTGATCCTCCTCCTGCCCTGCTGGTGCCTCCTGGCGGTGTGACGTCCCTCCATGAACGTAGGGATGGCGATGAAGATCTTATCCGTGACATCAGCGCCCACTCAATGGCTGCGTCACGGTTCCAGGCAACGTAATCGGCTCTGATGCCAATTGTTCGGTGTTTTCCTCACAGAACTCTCACGGATTTGTGGTGCAAATCGTGTAGCGAATCAACAAGTGTTGTAGGATCCAATCTCAAGTGGAGTACCAAAGAGAAAAATGAACTCGGATGGGTTGTGGCGGCGCTCAACAAACTCCAGTGCGTTCTCCACTTTTTATTAGCCGAAAGCCACACCTTTGCAACAATCTTAGCCGGGCTTTGCACCATACGAAATTTGAAAACATGCAGTGCATGCATGTGCCACGCACGTATGGCCCTAAACCCTCCCCGGGTGATGTTTGAAAATAAAACTAAAACCCACACACACACACTAGGACTCGGTGCAACACATGAGACTCAGGACACACCCCTGGTTCTTGTCACGTGTGCATTATTTCCTTGAAAACATAAGGAAACTAAACTTTTGATAAACCTCCAGAAGTACTCAACATGTGATTTTCGACTAAGCGCGTCGGCAACCACATTCGCCTTGCTGGGGTGGTAATGAATCTCGATCTCATAGTCTTTGATTAATTCTAACTACCTCCTTTGTCTCATATTCAGCTCCTTCTGGGTGAACATATATTTTAAGATCTTGTGGTGGGTGTAGAGATGCACCAAATTTCTAAGAAGATAGTTCCTCCACATTTTCAGCACCAATACCACAGCGGTAAGCTCAAGATCAAGAGTCGGAAAGCGCTGCTCATGGTTCCGAAGTTGGCATGAGCCATACGCGACCACCCGTCCTTCTTGCATAAACACGCAGCCAAGCCCGATACTGGACGCATCACAATATACGTCGAAAGGCTTGGTCGTATCCGGCTGAGCTAAGACCGGGGCTGTTGTGAGATGCTTCACCAATGCTTGAAACGCTTCGTCACATGCTGAGTTTCAAACATGTTTTGTTCCCTTCTTCAATAATTCAGTCATCATCTTAGCAAGGTTGGAGAAGCTCGGGATAAATCTCCGGTAATATCCTGCTAAACCGAGGAAGCTTCTGAGTTCATGGACAGAAGTGGGGGCTTTCCATTTCAGCACTTGTTCAATTTTGCTTGGGTCAACCGCAATGCCTTCCTCTGAGATGATATGTCCCAAAAATGGCACTTGGTTGATCCAAAACTCGCACTTGCTGAACTTGGCATAGAGTGTATGGTCCCGCAATCATTTAAGGACAATACGTAAGTGTTCAGCGTGTTCTTCTTCCGTTGTGGAGTAAACCAAGATGTCATCAATGAACACCACCACAAACTTGTCCAACTACGGCATGAATACCGAGTTCATGAGGTACATGAAATGTGCCGGGGCGTTGGTGAGACCAAAAGACATGACGATATATCCATATAATCCATATCTCGTCGAGAATGCCGTCTTCGGGATATCCTTCGCCCGGATCTTTATTTGATGATACCCGGAGCGAAGGTCCATATTTGAAAACACACTTGCACCCACGAGTTGATCGAACAGGATACCAATGCAGGAAAGAGGAGATTTGTTCTTGATGGTGACGGCGTTGAGCGGTCAGTAATCCACACACAACCTCAAGGTTTCATCTTTCTTCTTGATGAAAAGCGCCGAGCATCCCCATGGCGAGGAACTCGGTCTAATGAAACCCTTGCTCAACAAGTCATTGAGCTGTTCAATCTTGAAGTCAATATCCCATTCAGGTGGCATACCCTGAAGATCATCCGGGAACACATCGGGGTTTTCTCGGACTATGGGGATGTCCTCTAACTTGGGAGCTTCAGTATTATAAGCTGCTGAAACTTCCGGGACAGTGTTGTCTAATACGAGTGAATGCGTACGGTGAAGTGGAGAATTGAGGTGAACCGTCCGTGATAAAGTTTCCAGGACAGCGCCATGGTAACTTATCCATGACATTCCTAAGATTGCATCAATCTTCTGCCCCTCAAGAATAATCATAGTAGTGGTATATATTCTCCCACGAAAGCACAGTGGTGCTTGTGGAATCACCACATTTGCTGAAATCTTCCCACCCGGTGAGCAAATCATATAAGAGCACTCTGTTGGAAAGACTTGCAGTTGATGCTTAACCACATATGATGCACTTATGAAGTTGTGGGTTGCACCAGAATCAAATAAAATGATGATTGCACGATCATTGAGAGTGAATGTACCCGCCAGCACGTTCTCTCCTTCCGGGGCGTCCTCATTATCGAGCTAATGAACGCCCCCGGATCGCTGACCTCCCTTCTTAACCGGTGGTCGGCCCCAAGCACCACCGTTATATTGTTCTTGCCCACTGCTTTGCTGCCCCTGTGGACAGTACTTCGAGAAATGACCAGCCTGGCCACTTGTATAGCATGTGTAGCGAGGCAGTCCTCCGCTGACTAGTGGACGGAATCCCGAGGCGTGTTGTGGCTGTGGAAACGCCCGGGGTACCATCTGCTGCTGTTGCGGTCACGGTGTTGGCATCGGCGGTCAGAACGGGGCTGGTTGATAAGGACGACCCCAAAACTGTTGAGGTCATGCCGGTGGATGCCACTGATGACCGGATGGTGTCCGATACACCATTCAGTATTTTTGATGAGCTCCACCCTCGCTGTTCGGTGGAGTGCTGCGCTTCCTCTGCTCAACTGCAAATTCCCGCTGAGCATCATCTTAAAGAATCACGGCATTGACGAGGTCGTTGAAGGTGCCACAATTGCATTGCGCGAGGTGAGTCTTCATCTCAGTATTTAAACCCCGATAGAACTGCTCGTGCTTCCTCTCCTCGGTGGTGAACATGCGGGAGTATTCATGGGCACTCCTCCCGCCTTCCTCCAGCTCCAAAAATTCTTGGAACTTCCTCTTCATCATACCGGGAGGTATGTGCTAGGCGCGGAACGCCTCCCGGAATTCTGCCATTCCACGGCGTGGCCAGCAGGTAGTGAGGCAAGATAATTTGCCCACCACGCACCAGCGGCACCATGAAGCTGCTGCGCCGTCAAGAGATTCTTCTTCTGCTCCGTGCATTGGAGCAGCCCGAACTTGGACTCTATCGTCTGCAGCCAGTTATCGGCCTCCAGTGGTTCCACCACTTCGGTGAACACCGGAGGATACGTACTCATGAAATCCAAGTACGTAGTGATGTGGGGCTCACGAGGCCCCCTCTCTTGACCCGTCCCTGCCTGGGATGTATTCTGCACAATCGTGCGGAGCAGGTCGGTCTGCTCCTCATGAGAGCCCACCAGCGCCGAGATCACATCCGCAAGTGTAAGCGGAGGCGGTGATGGTGGTTGTTGCTGCGGGGCGTTGTCGTAGGCAGGTGGCTGGGAGTCATCACCCCCTTGCTGACTCGAGCCTCCGACCTCGTGCGTGGCCCGGGTACGAATCATCTGCAACCATAATGAGACGGGCCTATCAACTGAGACAGGCCACTCGCCCGGGAATCGCATTGGGTGGTGCCGTGTTGTGCGGCACCCAACAGCACACATACAAGGAACAATGCATTACATAAAACAATAGCGGAAGCTTACAAATTTTTCTTTGTAAATAATTTACATCAAATAGTTACAGAGGAAGTCTATAACAACTCATGTCGAATAACTAAGAGCACTCGAGATGAAGTCCAGCCTGCGGACACCTCTCGCTAGCAACACGAAGACAAGCAGCAGCGGCTGGGTTCTCCATGTGTTACTTGACTTGGAAGTCTCCGAGTCTCACCGGACAACCTCCATCTTAGCATCGATGTTAACCAGCAAAACCACTTATATAGCAAGCGTGAGCACATAGGGTCAGCAAGACTGATCCGTCTCTCCTAAACAAGAAACTCTACATGCATGACGGTTGCAATTGGGTTAGCTAGATTTGCATAAAGGACTCGCCTACAGTTGATCCTTAACTTTCAGATTTTAAGCCTCATTGTGCAGACCTTGAGCCGAAAAGCATCGCAACTCCACAATCAAACAAGAAACGCTTTGTTGCGATGCTCATTGCACAAAGTGAAAGTAAAGTTTAATGCGCCTATCTCTAATTCAATCATGGTTGCAATACAAGTTACAGCACAGCCTTATCAAGTTCAAAGATAACCAGTTCCAATTGTTACTACGTCAAGACACAGTGGGCAAGTATGCTCATATGACCGCGAGCGACGGTGATTCGAATCAGTACACGCATGGACTACACGACACGTACACCCATACTTTGAGTTGCCGGCAGCAACCTCGACTGACGTTGTACGCGGCCACCTTTCCCAAGATCTTCCACATTGGACGCAGTGCAACTGCCCCGAGTACGCAAGCTCCCTCAAGGTACACACCCGCAGTGGTATGTTCTTAAGCGAGTTACCTCCTGCTACCCTGATGCCGAAAGCCTAAGGCAGTTGGAAAAGTTCCACTATGGATCTCCCAAGGTACATCAGTTTCCTGGGTCCCATATAGCCAGTATGCGCCCGGTACACAACTCAAATTTGTCCAACAGGGCCAAGCACGGACGGGCCTTAACCGACACAGGCAGGGCTATGCACGCACGGCCTGCAACCTGTTGCATCTAACCCTCCCTGCCCGGTCTCCATTTTCTTATGTGTGATCTTTCCTCATCTTTTCTAATTCGGAACCGTTGCGAGTAAACCAGCCCTAAACTCACGGGTAGCTTCCAACTACTCGACTTCTACCGGACCATTCCTACTAACATTTAGCGTAGCCAAATCCACTCGAGGAGGTGCTATTCTACCCTTTCTCTCTTAGGTATTTCTGGTCATGCAAGTGGGGTTTTCAATATCATCTAGACTTAATGCAATCAACGATGCAAAGCTATGATCTCTACAAATGAAAATGCTTTATGAAACAGTTCAAATGCAAACCGGGGCTTGCCTGTTTTGCAGGTGACTAGGGTTACAATCAGTTAGTGATGATCACTTGGAGCTTGATCACTTGTTTTCCTCCCTCCTTGATCTTCACTTCAAGTCCTTCTCATCTTCTTCACGTATATGCTACACGATATGATCATGCATGTGTATTTAATTGAAAAGCTTTTGCTAATAAGATCTAATGACATTTTTAAAACTGGAACTCTGTTTAAGAATTTAAAATGCCACTGGTGCTAGTGGTTTGGGTTGGGTTTAAATACTATGACCAAATGTTGAGTGCTTCTCCCACTTAAGTGTTGATCCCCTCAAGAGGTTACACATAACAGTGGTGATCCAGAGCTCCAATGGAGCTGAAAATTTTCATCTGAGTTCCTTCTCCCAATAAAGTTATCTGGACCAAAAATTAGCACTTTTCATTGAGTGGTTTATTCAGAACAATTTTCTAAGCAATTAAGCAAAGAAGAATTTATTCTGAGGTAACACCTATGTTCATGTCAAACTCAGTAAACTACAATTTCAGTTATAGTTCATAGAGCTTGCATGAATTTTCCTAGGATATTTGGAGCTAATAATTGCCCAGAACTGAATTTATAAGTTTTGGAAATTCCCTGAAAATGTTTCTGTATTCATTTGAACACAGTAACTTACTATCTGAATTCTTCTGACCAAAACAACTCCAAATAAGCTGAAACGTTTACAGAAGTTTAAGAAACCCTAAAGAATATTCTGGCAAAATTTGAGGATTTTTGGATAAACCAAACTCCCTCTAAAATTCTTTTGCTGAAAAGCTTTAAAGAATGTTCCAGAATTAAATAAAGACTTTCATACAAATTGGGTTGTATATTTGGATAGAGTTTGTCAATCTGAATCTAATCCAATTTGAATCACTAAATTTGGAGATTTCTAGCAAAAGTTATGCTCTTCTAAAGTTTGGGGAAATTCTGGAATTTGAATAAATCCGAGAAATGTTTAAACCTGACTGTGGGACCAGGGGCACGTGTTAGTTACCGGGAGCGCGCCACACGAGCTACAGAATCGTTTTCCCACGCTGTCACAGCCAATCCCGCGCCACAGAGTATCCGGCCTACGGTTGCCGTGTGACTGACACGTAGGGCTGGCAGTATCGTCGTCTACCTCCCGCCCCCGCGCTTCTGCGCCGCCGGGCTCGCCGGAGTTCGCCGGTTTTCGTCGCTCCGGCCAACTCCCGAGCTGCTATTTGCCGCCAGGCCCTAATTTAACTCGAGGAACACGATGGTGTGGCTTCTACAGACCGGCGAAGTTCCTAAACCACCCCGCACCGGTGCAGCGGCTCTGAGGGAGTCCGGCGACGTCGCGCCGACGCTATAGCCCGCCAAAAGTTCCCTGGTAAGGTTCTACAGCACCAGTGGAGGTCGGCAAAGCTAGGCATGGTCGCACATGGGCTCGGGAACGGCTCCAAACCAGGGTTCACCGTGTATCCGATGCACCTTATTGCGGTAGCCGTCGGAAAAGCTTGGAGCAAGCCTTCTACCATGGGTTTCATGCGACGCTTTGTGAAGAAGAAAGGTTGCTACGCCAGTCTAGGTTCTGTGTGCGAAATTTGCAGAGCTCTAAACCACCATAGCATGAGAATTTAAGCTATTCTTACCCGTGGGTCCGTTTACACCGGCCGGAGGAAATTTCCAAAATTTGTCGGCGAGCAGCAACTGCTGGAGCTGAGCTTCGGATGGAAGCTGCAGGGAGCTCCTGCACGTCCCAGGGCCCTCTTGCTTGGTCGTGAAAGCCGCTCTGTGGAGCTGTCCACGGGAGCACGTTGCCGCCGGGGGGTTCCGTCGCCGCGGGAACTCGATATTCTCGGCGTAGAGGGCCCGAACAAGCCTGGCGATGGCTCGAGGAGGTTGCGGGAACGATGGTGGTATGGTTTTGCCGATCAGCCGGGGCTCGCACGCGAGCTAGGCGGTGGGCGATCGGTTCAGAGCTCAGCCGCGGTCTCTGCTCGTTTCTCGCGTGGGGAGAGAAGGAACAGCACCATGGCTTCGGTAAAGAAGGCGAGATAGGGAGCGCGGCAGCAGCTGCCGACATCCAGCAGCTCTCCAGCACGAAGGAATTCAACAGGAGGTGGCTTCGGCTGTGCTCGGTGTCACCAGGAGAAGAATCGGGTCTGCCGTTGCTTCGCGTGGGAGGAAAGCAAACAGAGACTGTGTACTGAAGATTTTTAGCAAATTTCAGTTCTCCCAATGACATGTGGGACCCCCTGTTCAGTTCCTTCTTATCCCTTTCAAAATATCTCCCAAGTTTGAATATTGATAGAATTGAATTGTGGGAATTCAAATCTGGTATGCATTTGGCTAATTGGGCAAGTTTCATCCAAATTCAAATGGGTGTTTGAATTCTTTGTTATTTAAAGTCCATTTTGGAAAATGGGTTGCAATTCATTTCCATAAATCATGAAACTTTGCACACCCCCTAATTTGGACCCAAGGAACTCAAATATGAAATCTGATTTTAATGTTGACTGCTGCAAATGAGATTTTCAGCACAACAGTTTTGAATTCCATTGTTGCTCTCATTTGAATTTTGAGTTTGAACAAATTGTTCCAAATCTGAGTTTTGTTTTCTCACACATATGGGAACTTCCCATCTTTGTTTTAGACCCCTCTTGGGTTCCATGTTTTCAAATAAACATTTGAACTTGTGTGAAGAAAACCCCCATGTGTGTTATCACATGTGGGGAAAAGTTTTAACATGTCCCAAATTTCATACATATGAAACAAACTTTTGTAAACCAGAGTCTCTTTGTATTTATATTGTTGGGACCTTTACATTCCACCCCCCTTAAAAAGGAATCTCGTCCCGAGATTCAAAAGAAGAACGAGACGGGAGGTAATTAAAAGGTTTATGACAGAAGCTCCGTATAGTTCTTGTGGATGTAATCTTCGGTCTCCCACATCGCCTCTTCCGGGTTATGATTACTCCACAGGACTTTGTAAAATTTCAAAGTCCGGTTCCGGGTGATCCGGGTCTTTTCATCGATAATCTGAATAGGTTGCTCGACGTAGGTGAGATCCGGCTTTAACTCGTCGATGTCTTCAGTGCGGATGGCAGCGGTAAACTTGAGACACTTCCACAACTGGGACACGTGAAATATGTCGTGAATACCGGCAAGGCTTGCCGGTAGTTCCAGCCAGTAGGCTACGTCTCCGCACTTCTCCGTTATGGCAAATGGACCGATGAATCGGGGAGCAAGTTTCCCCTTGACACCGAACCGATGAATCCCTTTTATCAGAGACACACGAAGATACACGTGCTCTCCGACATCGAAATGCAGCGGTCGACGTCTCTGGTCCGCGTAGCTCTTTTGACGAGATTGGACAGCTTTGAGGTTCTCTTGTATTATCAGAACTTTCTCTTCGGCTTCATTGACAAGATCAACCCCGAACGTTACTCGTTCACCGGATTCGCACCAATTCAATGGTGTACGGCACTTCCGGCCGTATAAAGCTTCATATGGTGCCATTTTAATGCTCGTCTGATATCCGTTGTTGTACGAGAACTCCGCCAGCGGTAAGTGATCATCCCAGCTCTTACCGTGGTGGATGGCACATGCTCTTAGCATATCTTCCAGTATTTGATTCACCCTCTCAGTTTGCCCATCTGTTTGATGGTGATACGCAGAGCTTCTAATCAACTTCGTCCCCAAGGATGTGTGTAGCTGTTCCCAGAAACGGGCTACGAACAGCGATCCTCTATCTGACACAATGGTACGGGGAACTCCATGTAAGCACAAGATCCGTGCTATGTACAGCTCGGCATACTGCTTTGCGTTGTACCTACACTACAGGAAAAACGATCATTGACGACGGCCAAATTTATTGTTGACGGGGCCGTCGTTATTAATTTTATTGACGACGGCTTTGTCTAGCCATCGTCAATAACACAGTTATTGACGACAGCTGAACAAGTACCGTCGTCAATAAATAATTGACGATGGTGCCCGTCGTCTTTAACTTAATTCGGGCCCACCCAAGGAGTTATTGATGACGGTGACCTAGAACCGTCGTCAATAACACAGTTATTGACGACAGCTGAACTAGTACCGTTGTCAATAAATTGTTGACGATGGTGCCCGTCGTCTTTAACTTTTATTGACGACGGTGACCAGGCACCGTCGTCAATAACGGGACATATAACCCGTACACGAGCCGGGAGGCGGCCTGTGCCGCCTCTGACTCGCGCTGAGCTCTCGTCGCTGCCGCCCTCCCCGCCGGTCCCCGCCACCGGTCCCTGCCGCCGCCGCCGCCCGAGGTAAGCCCCCCTCCCCCTCCGGCCTCTCTCCCCCGCTTTAAGAGAGTTATGCCGCGTGGATTGCTCTCCCTTTTCTTGGCGGTACTTCTCTAGCCAATGACCCAGTGCAATATCTATGTCAAGATCGACTGAGAGGGGTTCAAAATCATTTAAGTTGACAGCCCTCTTGACTGTTTTTTTATTACCGAATTTGCCGTGATCGGGTGTTTGAAGTGAGTCGGGTTTTCGCACTCAGTGCGATTCGGTTGTCGGAGTCTTAGGTGACTCATCATTTCTTGAAGCATGCTTAAGTCTAGGAGACTGCCTAACATGCGCACCATGGGTGCATGTGGCTTGGTTTTTGTTGGCCAGCACCTTCCTCCTCAGTGACCCCCCTTGTGAACCGCTCCTTGGAATAGAGCTCTGAGACGCGTCAGATTGAAGGGCATCTAGGTGGGTGAAGACAAAACATTAAAACATACACACATATCTACCCATTTGCACTAGCAACTGGTCCACAATATGCAAAACTTGTAAGGAGCAGAACGGATTTATGTTTTGGGATCAACACCGAACTTGAAACTCAACACAAGAAAATATAAGAGGGAAGTTTCATAAATCACCTGATTTCTGTGACCTATGGATTCCAAGCTGCCGTTCAACCCTTGATGCCTCATGAACCATGGCAGATTCCAAACTTAGTGTAACATCATACTCAAACTGAATAAGGTTTGCTTCTGGTTCGAAATCCAGCCCATCGATCCTCTCAGGAGTAACTTCTTCCATTATGCTGCGGCATACCGGCAACTCTAGCTTCCTGTATACCGGTGCCATCTGGACAAGAAGGCTGGCTAAGTACCGATTCTCAAACTTGCAAGAAGCTCGATCATTATTAATAACCGAAGCATATTCAACAGGACAAAACCCTCTATCTTTTTGAATCTCCTCCAGCGGGGTAGGGTTGAGAGGATCTTCAATGACAAAGTCAACAGGGGATTTCCAGAGCATTCTCCTCACCCTTTCCCTATTCAACGAAATACCAAACTTCCCCTCGGAATACCACCATTGTCTTTCTTCATCTCCCTCAACCTGATGTGCTCAAGAAACCATACCTTCAAAGTTGGACGATCTGTTAGCCAATTGACAAAAACATCGCTGCAGTAACTTGTGCCTTTCCCCAGTTTGGGCTCCGCACCGAAAAAGCACCCATGACTCTTGCTTGAACGGTGCGGAGAAAGGAATAGAACCCGGAACTACTGGATGTGCTTTTTTGACAAGTGCCAACCTCTCCTTTCTGCCAACAAGTAATTACTTGCCGACCGCTTCTATTCCTTAGAGCTTTTAGAGGGATTGTGTAGCTGACTTGGTAGGAAGGAAGAAAAAACCTCATTCTAAACGTTTTATAGATTCCAGAATTCCTTTTCTGGCGCTTCAATTTAATATGTTGTGGACTCTTGAATTCAATTATATATAGGTAAATCAAGGCGCCAGTCAGCAGCAGTACTGGATGCACAGTGACCAACCATACCGATATGTACCGGTCAAAGAGTTTGCTGAATCTTTTCACTCTTGGTAGATCTATGAAAAACGAACTAGCCGTACCATTTGAAAAAAGCAGGAGCCATCCAGCTGCACTGACAACCTCAAAGTACGGCGTGAGTAATAAATTACTTGGAAAGGCTGTTTTTGGTGTTACTGATGAAGCGGGACTCATTTGTACAAATATTTAAGGCATCTCAGGCGAGTTATCAATATGATGGTCATTAATTCACACCTTTTTCGAACTCGCATAGTAATTTGGATCTGGTAGACATATAGCTTCAATTTTAAGAGAGTAAACAGACATGTCATGTTTGAATTTTATATCCAGCTAACCCCGATGGCAATAATTACCATGACGTTATTTCTACGCACAAACATGCACCGTGATTCGGTCACCGGGGGGGAGGCATCTAGAAAGGAGCACTTTTCTTATCTATCGTCATGATCATGTTCAACGGGTTCTCTGAGCTTGCGATGACCATCACTAAGCTGCCGGTTTTATTTAAGCAACGTGACCCCTTCTACCCAGCATAGACTTACACTCCCCCTTCATGGATTCTCAAGATCCCCGTCTCATTTATCGAAGTTGGACTTTGGGTTTTAACCGTTTATTACGTTATCAGATTTGATGCAAAGGTTTCATGGTAAATGCGGTCAGAATTTTTTAAGTAAGAACCAACCGGAATGTCGTTTTTTCAAAGATAATAATGAGCGCCTTCATTTGTACCATGTAAAGAATGATTTAGCAGATTCGAAAGCAAGAGCGTAATTTTCTGTTGTGAATGAAGACTCCCACCTAGTGGTATACCAAGAAGGGCTGATTCAATATATATGAATTTCTTTTTTAACAGACAAGTACGGGCCTGCCCCGCCCCAAGCCCCGCCCTGCCGTGCCGCCCGACCTTAGTTGATTAATTGTTTAATTAGTATTGTAATTGATTATTGTTTAAATAATACTTTGATTGATTGCGTGATTAGTTACTATATGTAAATAAATGGGTTTCAGCCCGGTCCGGCCTGACACGACCCATTTAGGGTCTGTCACGGCCCATTTATTGGTAATGTATTAGTCGAGACAGGCACCGAGGACGGCAAGCTCCCGCGCGTGGACGGCGGGCCCCGACGGTGCGGTTTCATCTTTGACCCACTTACGACGGGGCATAACGTACGACGGCTAACCCTAAAGGCGTCGTAAGATAATGGCAGGCCCCAACGGGGCATAACTTAGGACGGCTAACCCAATTCTTTGTCTCTCGTTCTTTCCTTCTCTCTCGTTCTTTCCTCCCTCTCTTTTAAATGACTCAAAAATGAAAGATTGATGTAAACCTATACAACATGCGTCACCCGTTTCGAACGGGCCCGTCTCACATGTGTTACGCATGTGAGGCGTTTACATTTGGAATTGTCCCTTTTTGGACAGCCTGGGAGTGACCGAGGGGGCGTGGCATGTGATGAAATGCGGGTTTAGATCTAGACGAGATTTCGACGGCATAACCCTGTTGTTCTCTGCTGCACGGATTTTCGAGCGTGCAGTGGAGAACAGCGGGGTTATGCTGCCGAAATTTTGTTTGGATCCATACCACGCGTCTCGTCATGAGCACGCTCCGCTCGATCACTCTTGGGTGGGTTTAGGATCTATCCTTTCCAATAGATGTAGGGCCGTGACATAAATAAATTATAAAGTAACTATAATTTCCTTGACATTAAACTGCAGATTCAAACATGGGTGAGGATCGTAGTTGGATGTATACCGATTGGAAGAACAGTTCTGGTGGTCATTCAGATGAGTGGTTCGCAAAGACAGATGCTTTTGTAGATCGAGCTTTTTCATTGTCAAAGATCGATAAGGTGCGGTGCCCATGTACGAAATGTCAAGGTGCAAAGTGTTGGGAAAAAGTGAATTTGGCGTTTCACTTATGTCGATATGGTTTCATGCAAGATTATGAGGTGTGGACCTTTCACGGTGAGACATCTTCTCAACCCTTACAAGTTTCAGATGAGGATGACAACACGGGGGTCGATAGGATGGACGAGGTGCTTGATGCCATAAATCCTGAATTGATGGAGGATCCTCCTACAACGGAGGTTGAAGCGTTTTTCACGCTTCTCAAAGCTTCAAAAGAGTCGTTGCATGAACACACCGAAGTGACGCTCCTTACATTCATGACTAGATTTATGGCCATTAAGTCTATGTATTTCTTCTCCAATAACTGCTACAACGATCTCATCAAATTGATCAGCGATATCCTTCCACAACCACATAAAGTGCATAAAGATATGTATCAGTCTAAGAAGTTGATTTCTGGTCTTGGGCCGATGACTCGTTCACGGGTCAAGGACGCCACCGCCAGGTCAACGCTGTCCTAGGCCAGCTCATCCGTTGTCACTACCCCGGTCTAGTGAACGGACGGGCTGCTACGTCTTGGGAGGATTACGCTACGGCCCAGGACATTACCTACGGCAACCACCAGGAGCATGTGTGGCGTGAATTCATGGTAAGTAAATCGTCTATTCGTTAAATGCGAACATATTATATGTTAAATACATTAACTTGTATATTTCTACTTGTAGAAATATTACCGTTTGGAGGACGAGGCCCGGCTGGATCACGCTCGCCTGGTGTTCAACAACAACGCTAGGAAGCTCCTGCCACAGTCGATTTCAACGTCTCGCATTCAGGCTACGAAGGCGTACTATAAGTTCAATCCGGACGAGGGTGAGCCGGGGCAGTTTAGGGATGTGGCGGACAAGTACTTGACGGAGGCACAGTACGCAGAGGTAAATTCTTTATTTTACTTTGCTTCATTATCCAATTTTAATCAATATTTCATCCAACAACAAATGTGTGCAGGTCAGCGTACCATGGCTTGAGTCCTGTCCGGACGCCTACAGTTCCCTGTGTGCTCGTTGGGCGAGCCAGGGCTTTCAAGGCGTGTCGATGACCCGCCGACAGAGTCGAGGGACGGACAGGAAACACCGTCTACGTACGCCTTGCTAAACGGATGGTAAGTGATACTCGAATTATATTCTAGTTAATTTCTATCGCTATCATTGTGCTAACACGTATCGATAGGAGCGCAAGATCGGTCAGGAGCCGACCGCTATCCAGGTGCGGAGGAGGGGTCACATGGGAAGTGACCCCTCGCAGCCTGATCAGCTGTCTTCTCAGACAGCGACGGAGATGTTGGTGAGTTCTTTAGTTGACTTAATTGTATTCTCTTTAAAACTTCTGATGACTTTAATTTTCTGTATTTTCATGAAAAGTATGGGGAGGAGGTGCGGAGGCTTCGAGGCGACGATTACGATTGGCAGAACTCGCCGATTGTACCTGAAGACGCCTATGCAAGCGGTGGCGGTAAACCTCACGGCCGGTGAGTTCTGTTATTTTTCATTTACTTTCATGAACTTCGAGACACAAAACTTTAATACTCTTACTTCGTTGTGTAGGTTGGCCATCTTCGATGGAGTAGTAGACTCGAGGGAGGCGCGGTCTTACTCGAGGGCCTCTTCATCGCAGGGTGGATCCAGCAGGCGTGGCAGCCGTGATCTGGAGCTCCAGAGGATGCAGGAAGCGCTGAGGCTCGCGAACGAGAGGCAGGCAGCCGAGCTCCGGGCTAGGGACGAGTATCAACACTCGTACATGCTACAGCTGCAAGCTGCCATGCAGGTAAGTTAAGATCATTGTACTCAACGTTTCTAATATACAAATGACATGTATAATAATTTACTTCATATTTGCAGGCTATGGCCACAGGACAGCCCGTTGTCTTTCCTCAGTGGGCGCCGCCACCGATACAGCTACCACAGGGGCCGACGTCAGGAGCACAGGTACAAAATTTCTCATAATAGCTGCAACTAGTTAAACTTGCTCAAATTTAGTTGAATTTGATCAAACTTACTTAAACTTAGAGAAAACTAGTTAAACATCCTCAAACTGAGTAAAATATGGTACAACTTACTCAACTATAGTCAAATATGACCAAACTTACTCAAACATAGCCAAAACTATTTGAACTAGCTCAAACACAAACACTACTAGTCCATACTTCTCAAACTTAGTAAAATATGAGCAAACTTACTCAAACATAGCCAAATCTAGCTAACTTGCTCAATTCTAACTTGTAATGAGTTTATTTAATCATATACACATTTGTGAACTTCTAATTTGTCTAACTATACATGTACATCATAGTGATCGGCGACGCGGGCTCAAGAAACTCCATCCCCTCAGCAACCAGCGTTTGGACGAGCACACGACGACTTCCTGGACTCCTCCGGTGGCAGCAGTCGGGGTAGCGTAGGGTAGTGTGGCGTGCGTATAGTGTTTATGTGCCTGCCTGTGATGTATATTTTGATTGCCTGTGATCTGGCCATCGAGCAAGGGCTGGCCTCGAAGCCAGGGCAGGATTTTCTGTTTTTTTTTTAAAAAAATTGGAAAGCTTATTGACGACGGTTTCTGGTACTTGGCCGTCGTCAATAAGCCATTAGTATTGACGACGGCCAGGTACCAGTAACCGTCGTCAATAAACCATTGTTATTGACGACGGCCAAGTGGAAACCGTCGTCAATAAGCCATGGTTACTGACGATGGTTGAAATCCTGGCCGTCGTCAATAAGCTTATTGACGACAGCCTGATTTAGCTGTCGTCAATAAGCCATTGTTATTGACGACGGTCAGGTACCAGAAACCGTCCTCAATAAGCCATCGTTAGTGACGACGGTTCATATCCTAGCCGTCGTCAATAAGTTTATTGACGACAGCTAGATTTAGCTGTCGTCAATAAGGTTATTGACGACGGTTACTGTCGTCAATAAATTTCTTGACGACTAATAATTGACGACAGCCGAAAACTGTCGTCTATAAACTTTTACCGTCGTTAATAACATATTGACGACGGTAGTGTTCTTATTGACGATGGTTTCCGGCCATCGTCTATAGTCCGGATTCCAGTAGTGCTAGTATGCACAGGGATGAAATGTGCTGATTTGGTTAACCGGTCCACAATTACCCAAATCGAATCATGGTTGTGGGAGGTCATCGGCAACCCGACGATGAAGTCCATACTCAAGTCTTCCCACTTCCATGCTGGTACATGCAATGGCTGCAACAGGCCTGACTTCTTCATATGGTCGGCCTTGACTCTTCGACACGTATCACATTCCGAAACGTACTTTGCATCTTCACGTTTCATACGTGTCCACCAAAACTTCATCCGGAGATCTTGGTACATTTTATTACTGCCCGGATGAATGGAAAACTTGGACAAATGCTTCATCCAAAATTTTCTTCCGTAGTCCCATATCCCGGGGTACTACTATCCGGTCGTTGAACCACAAAATACCTTCATCATCCTCCCGGAAGCACTTCATTTCTCCGTTGTCTATCCTTCGCCGTATGTGAGACATACCCTTGTCTTTTCGTTGAGCCTCCATGATCTCCTCTCGGATAGTAGGAATGAGAGCGAGATTATAGAGAGCTCCATACGGGATGACACGGAGGCTTGGTTCTTCATCATCCATTTCAGCAATAGTTAGGTGATGGATATGCGCCTTACGACTGAGCGCATCGGCGACCACATTCGCCTTTCCTGGATGATAATGAATCTCAAGTTCGTAATCTTTAATGAGCTCTAGCCATCTTCGTTGCCTCATGTTCAATTCTTTCTGAGTGAAGATGTACTTTAAGCTCTTGTGGTCGGTGTAGAGGTGTACAAGATTTCCGAGCAAGTAATGCCTCCACATCTTCAATGCGAGGACCACGGCAGCTAACTCAAGATCATGAGTTGGATAATGCTGCTCGTGTTTTCTGAGTTGACGAGATCCATAAGCGACCACTCGTCTTTCTTGCATCAGCACGCAGCCAAGAACGATGCCAGATGCACCGTATAAACGTCGAATGGCTTTGCCGTATCCGGCTGAGCAAGAACTGGGGCTGTTGTGAGATGCTTCACTAAAATATTGAAAGCTTGTTCACACGCAGCACCCCACACAAATCTGGTATTATTCTTTAATAATTCCATCATTGGTTTAGCGATTTTGGAGAAACCCGCAATGAACCTCCGGTAATAACCCACTAAACCAAGGAAGCTATGGATTTCATGTACTGACTTTGGTGACTCCCACTTCTGTACTTGGATAGTCTTACTCGGATCTAAAGCGATGCCCTCCACTGAAATAATATGTCCGAGAAATGGTACTTGATTAATCCAGAATTCACACATGCTGAATTTTGCATAGAGCTGATGATCTCGCAATCTTTGTAGCACAATATGCAGATGTTCAGCATGTCCTTCCTCTGACTTGGAGTACACCAATATATCGTCGATGAAGACAACGATGAATTTATCCAACTCCGGCATGAACATTGAATTCATCAGTTACATAAAGTGTGCCGGGGCATTGGTCAAACCAAAAGACATAACGAGATACTCATACAGCCCGTATCTCGTTGAGAATGCCGTCTTCGGAATACCTTCTGCCCGGATTTTAATCTGGTGATATCCGGACCGAAGATCCATCTTCGGAAATACCTTCGCACCCACTAATTGATCGAAGAGCATATCAATGCGAGGTAGTGGATACTTGTTCTTGATGGTAACGGCGTTCAAAGAACGATAATCAACACAAAGCTGTAGTGTTTCATCATTCTTCTTGACAAACAAGGCTGAACAACCCCAAGGAGATGAACTCGGTCGTATAAATCCCTTGCTCATTAGGTGATTCAGCTGTGTCTTCAATTCTGCCAATTCATTGGGTGCCATCTTGTACGGCCTTCGTGATATCGGTGTTGTTCCCGGTATAAGTTCAATCTTGAACTCAACGTCTCCCTCGGGCGGCATGCCCGGTAAATTGTCGGGAAACACATCCGGATACTCATGTACCACCGGAATGTCCTCTATCTTAACAGCTTCCGTATGGTTCACTGTTGCAATCTGCTGCCGTCTGGCGCCCATAAATAATATGTGAAGACCGTGCTGTGGGGAGTTGAGCTCAACGGTCCTGGAGTTGATGTTAAGAACCGCCTGGTGGTAAATCAACCACAACATCCCCAAAATGATGTCGATCTTCAGACCCTCAAGGATAATGAGAGTCGTAGGGTATATTTTACCCCCCAAACAAAGAGGTGCTCGGGAGACAACCTCGCTTGCGGTACTTCTGCCCACGGGCGAAGATATGAGGTATTGCCTCTTTGTATAAACTGCTTGGAGCTGATGTTGAGCCACGAAAAATTGGCTAATGAAGTTATGTGTGGCACCAGAATCAAAGAGAACTAAAACCGGTAGCTGATTCAGAGAAAACATCCCTGCTAAAGCGGCTTCTCCTTCCGGAACATCATCAATCACAGTATAGTGAATATTGCCCCTTATCTGCCCTCCTGTCTGCAGATTGAGGTACGGTTCGTCTTGTTGTAAATATGGTGACTCGTAGCCTCGAGGTCCCTCCAGACATTGCCTAGCATAATGGCCCATGCGCCCACAAGTAAAGCATGGATGTCTCTCCTGTTCTTCGTTGACTTGCGGTGGACTGCTAGGTACAAATGGCTGCAGCGATGGAGCACAAACCACCGTCTGATGCTGCGGCTGTGGAGGTGGTGCAAGTTGTAGAACTTGACCAGCAATCAACCTCTGAGGAGTTGATCGTACAGGTGGCCTCCATTTTTCACCAGGTGGCGCTTGATACACCAAACGGTACTTTTGAGGCACTTAACTTGTGCTAGCCTGCTCGATCTTACTCATCTTTCTCTTCTCCGCTTGCCACTCAAGTGTCGGCTTCTCCTGAATGAAAGCCGCATCGACCATGTCGGTGTAACTGCCGTTATTGTGTACGGCCAACTTATCCTGTAATATGGCACTCAGGCCATGGAAGAATAGGTCACACTGTGTGTCTTCTTTCGCCACATATTCGGGAGCATATTGTGCCAAAAGGCTAAATCTTTTGACATACTCGAGGACACTCATGTCCCCTTGCTTCAAGCCCAAAAATTCCTCCCGCTTTGCTTTGACAATAGCTAGTGGTATGTAACGAGTACGAAAGGCTTCACAAAATTCACTCCATGCTACTTGATGGTCCTCTGGAATGGTGGCAAGATGATCCACCCACCAGTTTCCGGCAGCTCCATGGAGTTGCTGAGCGGCAAACTTTGTCTTCTGGTATTCACCACACTCGAATACTCTGAATTTTGACTCCATGACACAAAGCCATTGATCTGCTTCCACAGGTTCGGTAGCTTCAGTAAAAATTGGCGGTTGAGTCGCCACGAAATCCAGGTAAGCGTCCCGAGATGGAACGGCTTGTTGCGTGTTCTGGAGTACACCTTGCTGTACCAAAGCTTGGAGTAAGCGTGTGTGTTCTTGTGTTGCTTCTTGGAGTAGCCTAGTGTTCTCTTGATTAGACTCAAAGACTCGAGTCATAAGATCCATCCATCCCGTGGATGGTGGTTCCGACGGTGGAATGAAAGCATCACCGCCTCGGCGAGAACTCCCGTCCCTACTCCTAGAGCGAGTACGAACCATACTGCAAAAATATAGTTGAGAAGAGTTCAACAAGAACTCAGCAGTATGTGATACTAATGAAAACATGAATATGTCAAAACTTTATGAAAGCAGTAACAAATTCATGTTTACACAACTCCTTAGTAGGCATAGCAATCCAGTCCATCTGTACAGAACAGACCTTTATGCACATTCTCCAGATTTTGATCTAGTTAAGAGCATTTTCATAACTCAAGCTGAATACCAAAGTTAAAGTTAACTTGGGTATCTTTCCAACGAGTACTCATATGCCTACAGATCATCTCCGGATTAGAAGTTATGATTTTTCCAAAGTTGACAGAATTCCTGGATAAAATTTGCCAGCGCCTCCATTGTACGTGGCTGGTTTTATCACAGTTGTATATGTAAATACAATAAGAATCTGAACACACTTTAAATTACAAAAATGTTGAACATTTCATAACCTTTCTAACGGTGTATCATAGGCTTCTTAAGTATTTTTCTACAGAATGTTATGGCTTAAAAACAGAAAGATCCAGAGAGGTTTTGCTGCTGTCCTGGTTCTGGACAGTTTAACTTCCTCTGAACTTTCTACCCATTTAGCGTGAGATTTTGCTCTGGATCTCTACAAATAAGTTGTATATCACTTGAAAATATTTCCATAACTGTATCATACACCTTGATTGGGTCAAGCTACTCAGAGTTATGCTCTGTTAAAGTCCAGCAAGAATTCCTTCCGAAAACTGGGCACTCTGTTTTTGAATCTTTGAAGCCTAGTCCTCCTCTCATTTGAATCTTAGCTCAAAATAAGAGTTCAGTAACTAATATTTGTTTCAAACTTCCATTTTTAGTTAAAAGTTAGTTCATGAGTCATTTCTTCAAAGGAAAGGAGTTATAATGTTTGGTACGGCGTCGATGCACCGTAAGAAGCATATCGGTACTACGTAGCCTCACCAAAAGAAAATTCTAACCGGATTATACCGGCATATTCGTATCTTAGGTGGCACTAAAATGATCACTCGCAAATGTGTTCTATTTGTACTACGATTTCGTGGTTAATCCTGCATAAGCCACACTCAATCGTCAGGTCCGGCTGCACACCGAACCCGGTATCCATACAGTTCTTACACCCGTCCGTCATCACTCGCACAGGTGTTCTCAAGCCAAACACGCCTTGAGCTACGTGTTAACGTTATTAACCACGTGACAGGGTTTCCCAAACTTGCCCGCAGCACGCCAGGGAAGGGCGTTGCTCGAGTACCCCAAACGACATGAGGAGTCATAGAGGATACTAAAGCGGGTCGGGTTACCTGCCACCCGTGGGGCTCCACCCTTCAGCTTGTGCGCACTGGTGGACAGCGCTTACGTGCACCCCCCAAGACATAACTCATCCCCAGATCCACGATTTTCCAACATAACAAATAAGTTAGTTTGCCACCTTCATAATAAGCTAATAGTAAACCTTATGTGGGCCTAGTACCGTATGCTCACCGTAACATAAATTTTTGTCATAATACGATCCTTATTCCGTGCGCTATTACCAATGCGGCTCTGATACCAGCTGAGACGGGTCTATGAACTGAGACAGGCTGTAAGGGCCTCAGTTTTTGACACATAGTTGAAGTGTTCATCACCATACACACACACCTCATTTGGGGAAAGATGATGAACACAAATGAAGAGCAAGTAACCACCATCAACATGCTCATTAGAGAACAAACTCACATATTGCAAAAGTGGTATTTCCCACATGTGATATAGGTGGGCTGGACATAAGAAAACTCCTACACATTGCTAAGGATGTCCATGCCCAGTTTCACCCAAATTCAAAACTTTTTGAGGTCATTTTCGGTATAGTTAGAAAGAGGGCAGTTTGAAACCATATTCAAATTCAAACTGTTTTTATCCCATGAATTTGAAAGTGGGAGGCATATTCTTATTCAGCACATTTTTGTGAGCTCACACACCAACTTTCACTCCATTTGGAGTTGATCTTGACATAAGCGAAGTGGGGCAAATTCAAACTTTATTTGAATTCAGAACTGAACTTGTGCTGAAATTCATTCAAATCAAACCCAATTTGAATTCTAATCAATTCAAATGGCTCATGGGTGAATAATTTGAATCACCAGGGGTATTATGGGGCTCACTGTTTACAACAGTGATTAGGAGTAAATTTCAGAGGTTAAAACCCCAGGTGGGACCCACATGTCATAGAGAGAAGGAGGCAAAACTTGCACACAAAGTCACAGCCTCGGTGGGAAATTCCACCGAGCAGCTGTCGGCTGTGCCACCGAGCAGCTACCGGTGCCACCAGCTGCTTCCCCTCTCGGCGCGCTGGCACCCAGGGCGGCTTGCTCGCGCCCCCACGCGACCAGCACCGCCTCAGCCGAGCAGGAGTCGGCCGGCTTTATCATCTCGCGGGCAAACCCGAGCAGCGACATTGTTTCTCACAGCAGCTCTCTGCTCAATCGGAAAAACCAGCAAA
Source organism: Neostapfia colusana (assembly GCA_030760725.1). Lineage (NCBI taxonomy): Eukaryota > Viridiplantae > Streptophyta > Magnoliopsida > Poales > Poaceae > Neostapfia > Neostapfia colusana. The sequence goes on along the minus strand of JASWHV010000008.1, from coordinate 78,155,328 downwards.
ACAATCTCCTCCTTCGTTCCTGAGCTGCTAGACAGCAACCTGAGGTCGCACTCCACCTCCCCAACGCCAGAAACCCCGAGCTCCGACCTCCTTTGCCCGAAAATGATCGCCACCGCGGCGACCTAGCCTCAGCCGAGAGTCAGGCGCCCGTGGACAGCGTTCCACATGCATTTTCACGGTCCAGCAAGAGAGGCAACAGGAGCGCGCGACCACCGTGCTGCTCTCCTCCAAGTTTGGAAGCAAACCGTGAAGAATCCACAGAGAATTTCCAGTTTTTGCTCCGACGACCGTAAACCGAGCTTCCGGTACGGATTCTTGAAATTCTCGCTCTATGATCTTTCGGTGGTTATCAAATCTTGCACATAGGCGCTGGACTAGCTGGCGATCAAGTTCTTTTCTGCATCCGTGGCGTGAAACTGTCTAGGAGTGACGAATTTTGAGCTCGATCAAGGGCGGTCATGGCGGGCACGATCGGTCACACGGTGCCGACCGACTTGCCGCCATCCCTGAACCCTTTTGACACCTTGTCGAGCTTCCTAGAGGTACACTGATGCTGTAGGACCGTTTGTTCGAGGTGTTGGCGGGTTAGAACCCACGGTCGACGGCGCCGAACCTCAACCGAGGCCGCGGCACGTCGCCGGGCTATTTCTGGTCACCCCCAGCCCGACCTGACACCACCGATGTGTTCCTCGACGTTGATAACCCCCTGGCGGCGAGTTTCAGACCATGGGAGGTCCGGCAGCGGCGAACCGGCGAGCTCCGGGTCTGCTCCGGCGAGGTCGGCGGCGCGGGCGCGAGAGAGCGGCGGGAGGAAGACGAAGCCGGCTGGCCCACGTGTCAGCGGCTGAAGAATTTAAATTGGGATCGGGTGTGGCCGGGATTGGATGTGCTAGCGCGCAAATACCCTGTGGGCCTCAGTGTGCCGGACACCTCCGCGCTCAACACGTGTCCCCGCGGGCCCCCGAGAGTTTAGACTTTTTCCCCCGATTTTCAGATTTCTTCCAAACTTCAAATCCGCATAACTTTGGCTAGAAAGCTTCAAATTGAGTGAACCAAATTTTGTTGGACTCAGCTCTCTGTGCACTTTCCAGCAAATCAAGTTTCACCTCATGAAAATCCTTATTTCTCCAGAATTAATTCCTCAAAAATTAAATTCTTTGGAATTTTAACTGGAGAATACTTTGGAGGCAAATCCTGAAATTTTGCTGGGATGTTCACCAAAATATCCCTGAACTACCATAAAAATTTCAGATCCATTTGAGCTTACATGATCCACCTAATGGTGTGATTAGTGAAACTGTTCCAGAGAAATTAGAAAATATTCAGAAACATTTTCAGAATTTCCCTGGAATTGTTTAGCTCATATCTCTAGCTAGGAACCTTCAAATTAAGTGAGACAAACTCCCTTAGAACCCTCTGAAAATCTAGTTTTCAGAAAGTCATAGTTTGTTTCATGAAAATCCTTAGAACACCCTAAAAGCCTTCAATTAAGGTCAAGTACATGATTAAATGTGGAGGGCTCAAATGAGCTTTGCTGAAACTAAAACTTCAACAAGTCTCTGTTTAGGTTGTAACCAACCCACAGTAAAAATTTCACAGTCATTGGGCTTGTCTAGTGAGAGTTATAGACTTCACAAGTTTAAAAGTTAATACAACTGCATTTAAATTAATACATGTATTGCTTCTATTATGTAGTCGCTAAGGTCGAGGAGGAACCCGAAGTCCTAGACTTCATTACTCCGGAGGAAAAGCTAGCCTACGACCAAGAGCAGCAAGGCAAGCTCCGGTTTGCATTAACCTTTTACAAATTTTTATTGTTTTGAGCACATACATGAATACTGTTGTTCCTTGCATTAGAGTCTTGTTTGGAAACCCAAGTGTATAGCCAAGAAAGCCATGGGTTGGGATTAGGATTGAAAACCTCGTTAGCCACTGCATTGCTAAGATAGAGTAGGATTCGGTACAAGTCGAGTAGTTGGAACTACTCGCGAGCATAGGCTAGAGGCACTCGACTCGGGTAGAGATAGCACATGATACACATGGCAAGAAAGATGAGACCGAGCGGAGAGTAAGGGCAGCAGGACTTTGGGGCCTGTGTGCTGTAGCTCCGCTTGTGTCGATTGAGGACTGAGCCGTGTGCGGGCCTGTTGAACAAGCTAGAACAGTACCAAAGACCTACCGGATATATGGGAACTTGGAAACTGATGTAACTCGGGTAGCTGGGTGTTGAGGCATAGCTGGTCGTTCAGAGGGTAGGTTGAGAGCTCGAGGTGTAAATCGGCTGGCGGCACTGAGATGCGCATGCAGAGACCTCTTGCTCGGGACGATTGGACCGGTTCAACATTTGGCTAACGGGTGAAAGGTAGTTGCGTACGGCGTCCGTGATGGTTGTTGTAGGCAACATCAATTACAGGCGTACGTGACGGGTTGTTCGGGTAACCCTGCAGGTGTAAATCGATTATAATCGCCGTCCCTCACGGTCAGTGAGTACCACTTGTTCACTGTACCGTGACGTAGAAAGAACAGGCTAGTTACATGTCAAAATGTTGCTGATTGAAAGATGGACTTGGATGCTAATGACTTGCTGTAGTTTAGAGCTAACTAAAGTTCATTTCAACTTTGGGCAAAGTACATTAGAGAAATGTGTTTCTTGTTTGATTGCGGCTCTCTCATGTACCTTAGCGTAAGGTTCTCCACAACCTGCTGCTAAAACTTGAAAGTAAGGTTCTACTAATTAGGCAAGTCCTTGCAAATGATTTTTACCTCATGTAACCCACCACTCCTCATTTAGATGTTCCATGTTTAGGAGAGACGGGTCAGACTTGCTGAGCCTTCGTGCTCACTGCTTGTGTTTGAAGCTTTTGCAGGGTTCTATGAGGAAGGGACTCCCGAAGAGGAGACAGAACCCCAGGAGGGGAATCCCGTCGAGTGGGAGTCGTGCACGCCGCAGAGTTAGTGTGCGTGTGTGCTAGCAAGGACATGTTCAAGGGCTGAACGTGGACTTGATGCGTAGTCTACGCCCGTGAGTGTAGACTGGACTTATTTTGATGTAAACATGTTCATTAACTTGTTTATGTAATAAAATTTCACTTCCGTTTTGTACCTTTGACGTGTGTTATCCGGTGCTGTGCAACGCAGCACCCCTCAGCGTGATCCTGGATCGACAAGACCGTGGGGTCGTGTCAGCGTTGGTATCAGAGCTCGCTTGAGGTTTAACGCACTACAAAGGTCATCTTTTTCAAAAATCCAGTGAGGAACGAGTTAGTAGCCCGTATAAGGATGTTATTAGCATATAGAAAGTGGCATACTAACCTATTTGCTTATGTCGGAAAATCGTGTATCTCGGGACGTTTATGTCTTGGTGGGTACACGTAAGCGCTGTCCACCAGTGCGCACAAGCTGAAGGGTGGAGCCCCACGGGTGGCAGGTAACCTGATCCGCTTTGATATCCTCTACGACTCTTCATGTCGTTTGGGGTATACGAGCAACGTCTGTCCCTGGCGTGCATAGTGCAACTTGGGAGACCCCGTCACATGGTCTGAAACGTGAACACGTAACTCAAGGCGTGTTTGGCTTGAGAACATCCGGGCGAGTGATGACGGCCGGGTGTACGAACTGTATGGATTCCGGGCTCGGTGTGCAGCCGAGTCTGACGATTGCTTGAGTTTCTGCAGGTAGCCTGACCACAAAATGGTAGACGTGTAGCATCCTTGTGCGAGTGACGTTTAGTGCCACTGAATTAACGAAGCCGGCTAAGTCCGGTATAGGTTATTCTTTGTGAGGACGTAGTACCGACATAATCTGGTGACGCATCGACGTCACACCCCATTAAATGAACAACTTCATGTAAAACTTTAAGGTTTTGATCTAAAGTAGTAAAACTTGATGTAACTCCTTCCCTTGAACAGGATATTCAAAGTTAACAAGTTTTCAAGTTATAGGTTGTTAAGGGCAGAGCACTCTGTTTTCAGCTGAGTCAAGGCTGAAGTTAATCAGAGGTTAGAGGTTGAGTTGTTTCGAGGTTGGGGTCATATGATACATTTCTGGAAAGCTTTGGAAGAGCTTTACAACTTTTCTGTTTAGGTCCAGAGGTGTTTCATCCCTTAACCAATCGAAAAATGCAGTAGAGTTGAAACTGTTCAGAAAACAGGGCAGAGCAAACACTCTCTGTAAACTCTCTGTAAATTAAGCATAACTTCCTGCATAAAAATCCAAGAATAGAAAATGAGGTAGTTGTGGAAATATTATGAGATGGGTTACAACTTTGTAACAGAAAGTTTTGTCAGATTAGGAACAGAATTAACTGGAATTCTTGGATCAAAGCAGTACCTAAAGCAGGGAGGTGCTGACCAGTTGTTTCCAGAAATTCGGTTAATTTTTACAGCTCATAACTTTTGAACCAGGACAGATCTTAGGCCAAGCAAATGCTTTCTGGAAAGCTATTGAAGTTAGCTTTAACTTTGATGTTGAGATCCAGAATTGGTTTTGCTTTAACATGGCCTAACTCAGGTTGAAATGGAAACTGGTCAGGGCTGCCATGGGAACAGCAGATCAGAAGTCAAATTTGTTTAAAATTTGAACTATGTTTCCAAGTTTTATGGGTTCAATAACATGTATTATGTTATAACTCAGTGGTTTGCTGTTTAAATAAATATTTTACATTTCTCAAATATATTTTTACAGATGACAGAAGATAAACAGTTGGAGAACGGGTGGGTTGTTTCCCACTGTTCCCACCACAGCGGCTATCCGGAGGCATTGAGGCAGATGCTTCAATATTTCGGATACAACCAGATGCCGCAGTACTTCACCAAGGAAGAAGGCGAAGAGGGGAACAAGACATGGACAATCCATGTCGAGGTCCCTGCAGGACCTATGCCACCCGGTTGGGTGCCGTTCACCATCACACTGAGAGGAAGACAACCGGAAGGCCTGTGACACCATGTCACGTTTCTGCCAACTACACGTGCAGGCTATGGAGGGCACTCCATACACGCTTGTTCTGGTGGAGGGACGGGCTCAGCATGTGTGGGAAGAGAGGTACCGGGAGGCAACAGATCCGGGTTGCCCAAGGTACAACCCCGCGGAGGCAAACCTTAGCCTCCATATGAGGGCGGGAAACACCGTGATGAACAGCCAAGCTGTTCATACGGAGCATCTCGCCACGAAGCTCAAAGAGAGCACGAGCCAAGGAGACCATTTCGAGAGTGCTCACAGCGCACTCCGCAATGTGCTCCTTCCGACGATCAAGCGACTGAATGAACAACATAATCAGTTGCATCGTCTGAAGAAGGTGAAGAGGAAAAGCCGTGTCGACATCGCGGCGTTGCAAGAACTGGTACAGAATCTGACCCAGCAGAACGAGGAACTTACTCAAGAGCGGGACGACGCTATTGAGGAAGGGCAAGGCTGGGAAGAAGATTACAACCAGGCTATGGACGAGGTGCATGCTTTGCAGGACCTCGTACCTGCGGTATTGGGCATATCGGTGGTCTTGGGTCTTCCGGCAATGGGAGAACCCGAGATGCAAGAAGAGGTGGTAGATCCAGAGCCACCAGCAGAGGTACCGGAGGAGGACGACCCACGGGAGGTCGAGTTCTACTCCGAGTAGGGGTTACAGTTGCCAAGTAGGGCAGCTAGGGTACTGCAACCCAACTTTTGTAATCGGTGACATGTCGTATAGGCAGTAGAGTATGTATAGGTAGTGACGACATGAGCAGCGCAAGACTCAGTTCATGGTTCAGCAGCTGCAAGGATCCGCGAGCGCGTGGTGGGCCAACTTCTGTGCTTCACAGCCCACCGACCTAGTGATGACCTGGACGGAGTTCCGGACGGCCTTCAGGGCTTATCACATACCGCCAGGTCTAATGAAGAGGAAGACGCAGGAATTCTTACACCTGCAACAAGGGAGCCGGAACGCGCTGGAATACTCCAGGGCGTTCAACGATCTCGCGCTCTACGTGTCGTATCACGCAGATACTGACGAGAAGCGGCGGGATCTCTTTTACCAGGGGCTTAACCCGCTCCTGAAGGACAAGTTGGCGATGTTCAATCGTAGCAGCCTCAACGACATCATTGATGCTGCGATTGTTCAGGAGGACTCCGGCAAGGAGTTGGCGGCGGCGGAGCAAAAGTGAAGCACGCCGCAGAGCAGCGGAGAAGGAGGCGGTCCTTCTCAGAAGTTTCGGATGGTGAATCGCCCACCATCAGGTCCACGTTGGCAGCCACCACAGCGGTCGATGCAGTTCCTCAGCCGGCCGTACTCTTCACCGGCATTCAGGCCGGCACTGCCAGTACCACCGCAACAACTGTAAGGGTCCCAAAAATATGAATACAAAGAAACTCTTGTTTGCAAAAGTTTTGTTTCATATGAGTGAAATTTGGGACTTGTTAAAACTTTTCCACGTGTGATAACACACATGAGGGTTTTTCTTCACACAAGTCAAATATTTATTTGAGAACTTGGAACCCTAGAGGGATCTAAAACAAGGATGGGAAGTTCCCATATGTGTGGAAAAACAAAAATCAGATTTGGAACATTCTGTTCAAACTAAAATTCAAATGAGGGCAACACTAGGAACTTCCAAACTGTTGTGCTACAAATCTTATTTACAGCAGCCAAATTAAAAATCAGGTTTCATATTTGAATTCCTTGAGTCCAAATTAGGGGGTGTGCAAAGTTTCATGATTTATGGAAATGATTTGCAACCCATTATCCAAAATGGACTTTAAATGACAAAGAATTCAAACACTCATTTGAATTTGGATGAAACTTGCCCAATTATCCAAATGCATACCAGATTTGAATTCCCACAATTGAATTCACCCAATATTCAAACTTGGGAGATATTTGGAGGGGGATAAGGAGGGACTGATCAGTGGGTCCCACATGTCATTGAGTGAACTGAAAAATTGCAAAAGATCTCACAGTGTTGGGTCTCTGTTTGCTTTCTTAAGTCCGCACCCGACACCGATGGGCGCAGCACCGGGCGACACCGCGTTCAGCTGACGCATCCACCTCCTGCTGGATTTCGTCGCGCTGGAGGGCCGCCCGACCGTCTTATACCTTCTCCCGTGCCTCCTTTTGCCTCAACCCCGAAGCCTCCACGCTGTTCTTCCTCCTCGCGCAAGAAAAACCGACCGAGCGCTGCCGCCGAGTTCTCGGCCGATCGGCCAGCGCATACACCGCGTGAGGACTTCAGCTGAGCAGCAAAATCACACAACAGAACCTTCCTCGACCTCCTCGAGCCATCGCCAAGTGCGTTTGTGCCCTCTACGCCGAGAACCTTGAGTTTCCGCGGCCGCCGAACACCCCAGCGGCGACGTGCTCCCGTGGACAGCCTCCTCCAGAGCTTGTCACGACCAAGAAAGGCCACCCTGGGACGCGCAGGAGCTCCGTGCAGCTTCCACCCCAAGCACCAAGCCTGTCTTCGCCTCTGGTCGACGAATTTGGGAAATCTCCTCCGGCCGCTGAAAACTGACCTGCGGGTATGAATCCATGAAATTCTCGAGTTATATTCATTTAGAGCTCTGCAAATTTCGCACATAAAACCTAGACTGGTGTAGCAACCTTTCTTCTTCACAAAGCCTCGCATGAAACACACTGTGCACGGTGCAATTTCACTTTTTACGACGGCGGCTATGGCGGGAAGGTGCGGGTGCACGGTGAACCCTAAGTTAGAGCCATCTCCGAGCCATTTCCTTTCCACGTCGATGATCCCTAGCATCCGCTGGTGCTCTAGAGCTTGGAAACCGAAGCCTAGAAGGCTTAGGGTGTCGGGGCAACGTCGCCGGACTTCGTCCGAACCGTTACGCCGTCGCGGGCTACTTTGGGGGCCCTGTCAGCTCAAGAAAACCCCATCAGCGTGTTCCTCGCGTTGAATTAGGGGCTGGCGGCGAGTTTCATCGACAGAGGTGGCCGGACGACTGATCCCGGAGCTTCTCCGGCGACCCCGGTGGCGGGATCGCGCGGGAGCGGGAGGTTGAAGACGACCTCGCCGGTCCCGCCTGTCAGCGACTCGGGAGAGAGGGGCCGGATTCACTGTAACACGGGATCAACTGTGACAGCGCGGGAAACGATTCTGTAGCCCGTCTGGCACTCTCTCAGCAGCTGACATGTGCCCCTTGGTCCCACCGTCAGTTTAAACATTTCTCGGATTTATTCAAATTCCTGATTTTTCCCCAAACTTTAGAAGAGCATAACTTTTGTTAGGAACCTCCAAATTTAGTGATTCAAATTGGGTTAGATTAATATTGACAAACTCTATCCAAATATGCAACCCAATTTGTATGAAAGTCTTTATTTAACTCTGGAAAATTCTTTAAAACTTTTCAGCAAAAGAATTTTAGAGGGAGTTTGGTTTATCCAAAATTCCTCAAATTTTGCCAGAATAGTCTTTAGGGTGTTATTAGACTCCTGTAAAAGTTTTAGCTCATTTGGAGTTGAATTAATCAGGGTAATTCAGATTGTAAGTTCCTGTATTCAAATGAATACAGAAAACATTTTCAGAGAATTTCCAAAACTTGTAAATTCAGTCCTGGGAAATTCTTAGCTCCAAAAATCCTAGGAAAATTCATGTAGACTCTATGAATTATAATTGAAATTGTGGTTCACTGAGTTTGACATGAACATGAGTGTTACCTCAGAATTAATTCATCTTTGACTAAACACTTAGAGAATTATTCTGAATAAACCACTCCATGAAAAATGATAATTTTTGGTCCAGAGGTCTTTCTTGTGACCAGGAACTCACATAAAAATTCCCAGCTCCATTGGAGCTCTGGATCACCACTGTCATAGGTAACCTCTTAAGGTGATCAACACTTAAGTGGGAAAAGCACTTAATAATTGATCTTAGTGTTTAAGCCCAACCCAAACCACTAGCACCAGTGTCATTTTAAATTCTTAAACAGAGTTCCAGTTTTAAAACTGTCATTAGATCTTATTAGCAAAAGCTTTTCAATTAAATACATATGCATGATCATATCGTGTAGCATATACGTGAAGAAGGTGAGAAGAACTTGAGGTGAAGATCAAGGAGGGAGGAAAACAAGTGATCAAGCTCCAAGTGATCGTCACTAACTGATTGTAACCTTAGTCACCTGCAAAACAGGCAAGCCCCGGTTTGCATTTGAACCGTTTTATAAAGCATTTTCATTTGTAGAGATCATAGCTTTGCATCGTTGATTGCATTACGTCTAGATGATATTGAAAACCCCACTTGCATGACCAGAAACACCTAAGAGAGAAAGGGTAGAATAGCAACTCCTCGAGGGAATTTGTCTACGCTAATGTTAGCAGGAAAGGTCCGGTAGAAGACGAGTAGTTGGAATCTACTCGCGAGTTTAGGGCTGGTGTACTTGGAACGGGTCCAATTTAGAGAAGATGAGGAAAGTTCACACATAAGAAATGGACACCGGGCAGGGAGGTTTAGATGCAGCAGGTTGCAGGCCGTGCGTGCATAGCCCTGCCTATGTCGGTTAAGGCCCGTCCGTGCTTGGCCCTGTTGGACAAGTTTGAGTTGTGTACCGGGCGCATACTGGCTATATGGGACCCACGAAACCGATGTACCTTGGGAGATCCATAGTGGAACTTTTCCAACTGCCTTAGGCTTTCGGCGTCAGGGTAGCAGGAGGTACCTCGCTCAAGAACATACCACAAAGGGTATGTACCTTGAGGGAGCTTGTATACTCGGGGCAGTTGGACTGTGTCCAATGTGGAAGATCTTGGGAAAGGTGGCCGCGTACAACGTCAGTCGAGGTTGCTGCCGGAAACTCGGAGTACGGGTGTACGTGTCGTGTAGTCCGGGCGTGTACTGATTTGAATCACCTTCGCTCGCGGTTATATGAGCATACTTGCCCACTGCGTCTTGACGTAGTAAGAACTGAACTGGTTATTCTGTTGAACTTGATAAGGCTGTGCTATAACTTGTTTTGCAACCATGATTGAATTAGAGATAGGCTCATTAAACTTTACTTTCACTTTGTGCAAGGGGCATCGCAACAAAGCGTTTCTTGTTTGATTGTGGAGTTGTGATGCTTTTTGGCTCAAGGTCCGCACAATGAGGCTTAAAAATCTGAAAGTTAAGGATCAACTTTAGGCGAGTCCTTTATGCAAATCTAGCCGACCCAATTGCAACCGTCATGCATGTAGAGTTTCTTGTTTAGGAGAGACGGGTCAGACTTGCTGAGCCTATGTGCTCACGCTTGCTATATAAGTGGTTTTGCAGGTTAACAACGATGCTGAAAAGAAGGTTGTCCGGTTAGACTCGGGGACTCCCGAGTCAGGTAACACATGGAGAACCCAGCCGCTGCTGCTTGTCTTCGTGTTGCTAGCGAGAGGAGTCCGCGGGCTGGACTTCATCTCGAGTGCTCTTAGTTATTTGACGTGAGTTGATATAGACTTCCGCTGTAGTTACTTGATGTAAAGTACTTACAAAGAAAAACTTGTAAGCTTCCGCTATTGTTTTGTGTAATACATTGTTCCTCATATGTGTGCTGTTGGGTGCCGGACAACACGGCACCACCCAATGCGATTCCCGGGCGAGTGGCCTCTCTCGGTTGACGGGTCCGCCTCAGCTGGTATCAGACCCGCATTGGTAATAGCACACGGAATAAGGAAGGTATTACGACAAAAATTTAGGATACGGTGAGGAAACGGTATTAGGCCCACATAAGGATTACTATTAGCTTATTATGAAGGTGGCAACCTAACTTATTTCTTATGTCGGAAAAATCGTGCATCTCGGGACGATTTATGTCTTGGGGGTGCACGTAAGCGCTGTCCACCAGTGCGCACAAGCTGAAGGGTGGAGCCCCACGGGTGGCAGGTAACCCGATCCGCTTTAGTATCCTCTATGACTCTTCATGTCGTTTGGGGTACTCGAGCAACATCTGTCCCAGGCGTGCGTGGTGCAATTTGGGAAACCCCGTCAAGTGGTTAGTAACGTGAACACGTAGCTCAAGGCGTGTTTGGCTTGAGAACACCTGTGCGAGTGATGACGGACGGGTGTAAGAACTGTATGGATACCGGGTTCGGTGTGCAGCCGGACCTGATGATTGAGTGTGACTTATGCAGGATTAACCCCGAAACTGTAGTACGAATAGTACACGTTTGCAAGTGACCGTTTAGTGCCACCTAAGATACGTTATACTGGTATAATCCAGTTAGGATTTTCTTTTGGTGAGGCTACGTAGTACCGACATGCTTCTTACGGTGCATCGACGCTGTACTAAACTTAATAAACCCTTTCCTTAAAAGAAATGACTCATGAACTAACTTTCAACTAAAAATGGATGTTTGAAACAAATATTAGTTACTGAACTCTTATTTTGAGCTAATATTCAAATGAGAGGAAGACTAGGCTTCAAAGATTGCAAAAACAGAGTGCACTGTTTTCGGCAGAAATTTTTGCTGGACTTCAACAGAGCATAACTCTGAGTAGCTTGACCCAATTAAGGTGTATTATACAGTTCTGGAGAGATTTTCGAGTACTCTACAAACTCTTTGTAGACCTCCAGAGCCAAATCATATGCTAAATGGGTAGAAAGTTCAGAGGATGGTAAACTGTCCAGAACCAGGACAGCAGCAAAAACCTCTCTGGACCTTTCAGTTTTTAAGCCATAACTTTCTGTAGAGAAACCCTTAAGAAGCCTATGATACACCATTGGATAGGTTATGAAATGTGCAACGTTGTTGTAGTTCAAAGTTTGTTCAGGTTCTTATTGTATCGACATATACAACTGTGATAAAATCAGCCACGTACAAGGGAGGTGCTGGCAAATTTTATCCATGAATTCTGTCAATTTGAAAAATCATAACTTTAAATCTGAAGATGATCTGGGGGAATATGAGTACTCGTTGGAAAGATACGGAAGTTAAATTTAACTTTAGTATTCAACTCGAGTTATGAAAATGCTCTTAATTAGATCAAAATCTGGAGATAGTGCATAAAGGTATGTCCTGTAGAGATAGGCTGAATAGCTATGCCTACTAAGGAGTTGTGTAAACATGAATTTTGTTACTGCTTTCGTAAAGTTTTGACATAATCATGTTTCCATTAGTCTCACATACTGCTGAGTTCTTGTTTAACTCATCTCAACGACATTTTGCAGTATGGTTCGTACTCGCTCTAGGAGTAGGGCTGGAAGTTCTCGTCGAGGCGGTGATGCTTCTATTCCACCGCTGGAACCACCATCCACAGGATGGATGGATCTTATGACTCGAGTCATCGAGTCTAACCAAGAGAACACTAGGCTACTCCAAGAAGCAACGCAAGAACACACACGCTTACTCCAAGCTTTGGTACAGCAAGGCGTACTCCAGAACACGCAACAAGTCGTTCCGTCTCGGGACGCTTATCTGGATTTCTTGGCAACTCAACCGCAAATTTTTACGGAAGCCACCGAACCTGTGGAAGCAGATCAATGGCTTCGTGTCATGGAGTCAAGATTTGGAGTATTCAAGTGTGATGAATACCAGAAGACAAAGTTTGCCGCTCAACAACTCCATGGAGCCGCTGGAAACTGGTGGGTAGATCATCTTGCCACCATTCCAGAGGACCATCAAGTGACATGGAGTGAATTTTGTGAAGCCTTTCGTACTCGTTACATACCACTAGGTATTGTCAAGGCAAAGCAGGAGGAATTTTTGGGCTTGAAGCAAGGGGACACGAGTGTCCTCGAGTATGTCAGAAGGTTTAACCTTTTGGCCCAATATGCTCCCGAATATGTGGCGAAAGAAGAGGCACGGTGTGACCTATTTTTCCATGGCCTGAGTGCCATATTACGGGAAAGGCTGGCCGTACACAATAACGGCAGTTACAACGACATGGTCGATGTGGCTTTCATTCAAGAGAAGCCGACACTTGAGTGGCAAGCCGAGAAGAGAAAGATGAGTGAGATTGAGCAGGCTAGCACAAGTTATGTGCCTCAGAAGTACCGTTTGGTGTATCAAACGCCACCCGGTGAAAGATGGAGGCCACCTGTACGATCAACTCCTCAAAGATTGATTACTGGTCAAGTTCTACAACTTGCACCACCTCCACTGCCGCAGCATCAGACGGTGGTTTGTGCTCCATCTCTGCAGCCATTTGTACCTAGCAGTCCACCGCAAGTCAACGAAGAACCGGAGAGGCATCCGTGTTTGACTTGTGGGCATACGGGCCATTATGCTAGGCAATGTCCGGAGGGAATTCGAGGCTACGGGTCATCATATTTACAACAATACGACCCGTACTTCAATCTGCAGATGGGAGGGCAGATAAGGGGCAACATTCACTATACTGTGATTGATGATGTTCCGGAAGGAGAAGCCGCTTTAGCAGGGATGTTTTCTCTGAATCAGCTACCTGTTTTAGTTCTCTTTGATTCCGGTGCCACACATAACTTCATTAGCCAATCTTTTGTGGCTCAACATCAGCTCCAAACCGTTTATACAAAGAGGCAATACATCATATCTTTGCCCGGGGGCAGCAGTACCGCAAGCGAGGTTGTCTCCCGAGCACCTCTTTGTTTGGGCGGTAAAATATACCCTACGACCCTCATTAGTCTTGAAGGTCTGAAGATCGACATCATTTTGGGGATGTCGTGGTTGAATTACCACAGAGCTGTTCTTAACATCAGCTCCAGGACCATTGAGCTCAACTCCCCACAGCACGGTCTTCATATATTAACTCTGGGCGCCAGACGGCAACAGATTGCAACGATAAACCACACGGAAGCTGATAAGATAGAGGACATTCCGGTGGTACGTGAGTATCAGGATGTATTTCCCGAGGATTTACCGGGCATGCCGCCCGAATGAGACGTTGAGTTCAAGATCAAACTTATACCGGGAACCACACCGATATCACGAAGGCCGTACAAGATGGCACCCAATGAACTGGCAGAATTGAAGACACAGCTGAATAACCTAATGAGAAAGGGCTTTATACGACCAAGTTCGTCACCTTGGGGTTGTTCAGCATTGTTTGTCAAGAAGAAGGACGAAACACTACGGCTTTGTGTTGATTATCGTCCTTTGAACGCCGTTACCATCAAGAACAAGTATCCACTACCTCGCATTGATATGCTCTTCGATCAATTAGTGGGTGCGAAGGTATTTTCGAAGATAAATCTTCGGTCCGGATATCAACAGATTAAAATCCGGGCAGAAGATATTCCGAAGACGGCATTCTCAACGAGATACGGGCTGTATGAGTATCTCGTTATGTCTTTTGGTTTGACCAACACCCTGGCACACTTTATGTACCTGATGAATTCAGTGTTCATGCCGGAGTTGGATAAATTCGTCGTTGTCTTCATCGACGATATCTGTGTGTACTCCAAGTCAGAGGAAGAACATGCTGAACATCTGCATATTGTGCTACAAAGATTGCGAGATCATCAGCTCTATGCAAAATTCAGCAAGTGTGAATTCTGGATTAATCAAGTACCATTTCTCGGACACATTATTTCAGCAGAGGGCATCGCTGTAGATCCGAGTAAGATTATCCAAGTGCAGAAATGGGAGTCACCAAAGTCAGTACATGAAATCCGTAGCTTCCTCGGTTTAGCGGGTTACTACCGGGGGTTTATTCCGAGTTTTTCCAAGATTGCTAAACCGATGACGGAATTATTAAAGAAGAATACCAGATTTGTCTGGGGTGCTGCATGTGAACAAGCTTTCAAGACCTTAGTGAAGCATCTCACAACAGCCCCAGTTCTTGCTCAGCCGGATATGACAAAGCCATTCGACGTTTATTGCGATGCATCTGGCATCGGTCTTGGCTGCGTGCTGATGCAAGAAAGACGAGTGGTCGCTTATGGATCTCGTCAACTCAGAACTCACGAGCAGCATTATCCAACTCATGATCTTGAGTTAGCTGCCGTGGTCCTTGCTTTGAAGATGTGGAGGCATTACTTGCTCGGAAATCTTGTACACCTCTACACCGACCACAAGAGCTTAAAGTACATCTTCACTCAGAAAGAATTGAACATGAGGCAACGAAGATGGCTAGAGCTCATTAAGGACTATGAACTAGAGATTCATTATCATCTAGGAAAGGCGAATGTGATCGCCGATGCGCTCAGTCGTAAGGCGCATTTTCATCACCTGACTATTGCCGAAATGGATGATGAAGAACCAAGCCTCTGTGTCATCCCATATGGAGCTCTCTATAATCTCGCTCTCATTCCTACTATCCGAGAGGAGATCATTGAAGCTCAACGAAAATACAAGGGTATGTCTTACATACGGCGGAGGATAGACAACGGGGAAATGAAGTGCTTCCGGAAGGATGATGAAGGTATTTTGTGGTTCAACGACCGGATAGTAGTAACCCGGGATATGGGACTACGGAAGAAAATTTTGGATGAAGCTCATTTGTCCAAGTTTTCCATTCATCCAGGTAGTAATAAAATGTACCAAGATCTCCGGAAGAAGTTTTGGTGGACACGTATGAAACGTGAAGTTGCAAAGTAGGTTTCAGAGTGTGATACGTGTCGAAGAGTCAAGGCCGACCATATGAAGAGGTCAGGCCTGTTGCAGCCATTGTAAGTACCGGCATGGAAGTGGGAAGACTTGAGTATGGACTTCATCGTCGGGTTGCCGATGACGTCCCACAACCATGATTCGATTTGGGTAATTGTGGACCAATTAACCAAATCAGCACATTTCATCCCTGTGCATACTAGGTACAACGCAAAACAGTATGCGGAGCTGTACATAGCACGGATCTTGTGCTTACATGGAGTTCCCCGCACCATTGTGTCAGATAGAGGATCGCTGTTCATAGCCCGTTTCTGGGAGCAGCTACACGCATCCTTGGGGACAAAGTTGATTAGAAGCTCTGCGTATCACCCTCAAACCGATGGGCAAACTGAGAGGGTAAATCAAATACTGGAAGATATGCTAAGAGCATGTGCCATCCACTACGGTAAGAGCTGGGATGCTCACTTACCGCTGGCGGAGTTCTCGTACAACAACGGATATCAGACGAGCCTCAGAATGGCACCATATGAAGCTCTATACGGCCGGAAGTGCCGTACACCATTAAATTGGTGCGAATCTGGTGAACGAGTAACGTTCGGGGTTAATCTTGTCAATGAAGCCGAAGAGAGAGTTCGGATGATACATGAGAACCTCAAAGCTGCCCAATCTCGTCAAAAGAGCTACGCAGACCAGAGACGTCGACCACTGCATTTCGAAGTCGGAGAGCACGTGTATCTTCGTGTATCTCCGATGAAGGGGATTCATCGGTTCGGTATCAAGGGGAAACTTGCTCCCGATTCAGGTCCGTTTACTATAACGGAGAAGTGCGGAAACGTAGCCTACTGGCTGGAACTACCGGCAAGCCTTGCCGGTATTCACGACATATTTCACGTGTCCCAGCTGAGGAAGTGTCTCAAGTTTACCGCTGCCATCCGCACCGAAGACATCGACGAGTTGAAGCCGGATCTCACCTACGTTGAGCAACCTGTACAGATTATCGACGAAAAGACCCGGACCACCAGGAACCAGACTTTGAAATTTTACAAAGTCCTGTGGAGTAATCATACCCCGGAAGAGGCGACGTGGGAAACCGAAGATTACATCCACAAGAACTATCCGGAGCTTTTGTCATAAACTATGTAATTACCTCCCGTCTCGTTCTTCTTTTTAATCTCGGGACGAGATTCCTTTTAAGGGGGGAGGAATGTAAGGGTCCCGAAAATGTGAATACAAAGAAACTCTTGTTTGCAAAAGTTTTGTTTCATATGAGTGAAATTTGGCACTTGTTAAAACTTTTCCACGTGTGATAACACACATGAGGGTTTTTCTTCACACAAGTCAAATGTTTATTTGAGAACTTGGAACCCTAGAGGGGTCTAAAACAAGGATGGGAAGTTCCCATATGTGTGGAAAAACAAAAATCCGATTTGGAACATTCTGTTCAAACTAAAATTCAAATGAGGGCAACACTAGGAATTTCCAAACTGTTGTGCTACAAATCTCATTTACAGCAGCCAAATTAAAAATCAGGTTTCATATTTGAATTCCATGAGTCCAAATTAGGGGGTGTGCAAAGTTTCATGATTTATGGAAATGATTTGCAACCCATTTTCAAAAATGGACTTTAAATGACAAAGAATTCAAACACTCATTTGAATTTGGATGAAACTTGCCCAATTATCCAAATGCATACCAGATTTGAATTCCCACAATTGAATTCACCCAATATTCAAACTTGGGAGATATTTGGAGGGGGATAAGGAGGGACTGATCAGTGGGTCCCACATGTCATTGAGTGAACTGAAAAATTGCAAAAGATCTCACAGTGTTGGGTCTCTGTTTGCTTTCTTCAGTCGGCACCCGACACCAATGGGTGCAGCACCGGGCGACAACGCGTTCAGCTGACGCCTCCACCTCCTGCTGGATTTCGTCGCGCTGGAGGGCCGCCCGACCGTCTTATACCTTCTCCCGTGCCTCCTTTTGCCTCAACGCCGAAGCCTCCACGCTGTTCTTCCTCCTCGCGCAAGAAAAACCGACCGAGCGCTGCCGCCGAGTTCTCGGCCGATCGGCCAGCGCATACACCGCGTGAGGACTTCAGCTGAGCAGCAAAATCACACAACAGAACCTTCCTCGACCTCCTCGAGCCATCGCCAAGTGCGTTCGTGCCCTCTACGCCGAGAACCTTGAGTCTCCGCGGCGGCCGAACACCCCAGCGGCGATGTGCTCCCGTGGACAGCCTCCTCCAGAGCTTGTCACGACCAAGCAAGGCCACCCTGGGACGCGCAGGAGCTCCGTGCAGCTTCCACCCGAAGCACCAAGCCTGTCTTCGCCTCTGGTCGACGAATTTTGGAAATCTCCTCCGGCCGGTGAAAACTGACCCGCGGGTATGAATCCATGAAATTCTCGAGTTATATTCATTTAGAGCTCTGCAAATTTCGCACATGAAACCTAGACTGGTGTAGCAACCTTTCTTCTTCACAAAGCCTCGCATGAAACACACTGTGCACGGTGCAATTTCACTTTTTACAACAGCGGCTATGGCGGGAAGGTGCGGGTGCACGGTGAACCCTAAGTTAGAGCCATCTCCGAGCCATTTCCTTTCCACATCGATGATCCCTAGCGTCCGCTGGTGCTCTAGAGCTTGGAAACCGAAGCCTAGAAGGCTTAGGGCGTCGGGGCGACGTCGCCGGACTTCGTCCGAACCATTGCGCCATTGCGGGCTAGTTTGGGGGCCCTGCCAGCTCAAGAAAACCCCATCAGCGTGTTCCTCGCGTTGAATTAGGGGCTGGCGGCGAGTTTCATCGACAGAGGTGGCCGGACGACTGATCCCGGAGCTTCTCCGGCGAGCCCGGCGGCGGGATCGCGCGGGAGGGGGAGGTTGAAGACGACCTCGCCAGTCCCTCCTGTCAGCGACTCGGGAGAGAGGGGCCGGATTCTCTGTAACACGGGATCAACTGTGACAGCGCGGGAAACGATTCTGTAGCCCGTGTGGCACTCTCTCAGCAGCTGACACGTGCCACTTTGTCCCACCGTCAGTTTAAACATTTCTCGGATTTATTCAAATTCCTGATTTTTCCCCAAACTTTAGAAGAGCATAACTTTTGCTAGGAACCTCCAAATTTAGTGATTCAAATTGGGTTAGATTCAGATTGACAAACTCTATCCAAATATGCAACCCATTTTGTACGAAAGTCTTTATTTAGTTCTGGAAAATTCTTTAAAGCTTTTCAGTAAAAGAATTTTAGAGGGAGTTTGGTTTATCCAAAAATCCTCACATTTTGCCAGAATAGTCTTTAGGGTGGTATTAGACTCCTGTAAAAGTTTCCGCAAATTTGGAGTTGAATTAATCAGGGTAATTCAGATTGTAAGTTCCTGTACTCAAATGAATACAGAAAACATTTTCAGTGAATTTCCAAAACATGTAAATTCAGTTCTGCGAAATTCTTAGCTCTAAAAATCCTAGGAAAATTCATGTAGACTCTATGAACTATAATTTAAATTTTGGTTCACTGAGTTTGACATGAACATGAGTGTTACCTCAGAATTAATTCATCTTTGACTAAACACTTAGAGAATTATTCTGAATAAACCACTCCATGAAAAGTGCTAAATTTTGGTCCAGAGGAGTTTCTTGTGACCAGGAACTCACATGAAAATTTCCAGCTCCATTGGAGCTCTGGATCACCACTGTCATAGGTAACCTCTTAAGGTGATCAACACTTAAGTGGGAAAAGCATTTAATAATTGATCTTAGTGTTTAAGCCCAACCCAAACCACTAGCACCAGTGTCATTTTAAATTCTTAAACAGAGTTCCAGTTTTAAAACTTTCATTAGATCTTATTAGCAAAAGCTTTTCAATTAAATACATATGCATGATCATATCGTGTAGCATATACGTGAAGAAGGTGAGAAGAACTTGAGGTGAAGATCAAGGAGGGAGGAAAACAAGTGATCAAGCTCCAAGTGATCGTCACTAACTGATTGTAACCTTAGTCACCTGCAAAACAGGCAAGCCCCGGTTTGCATTTGAACCGTTTTATAAAGCATTTTCATTTGTAGAGATCATAGCTTTGCATCGTTGATTGCATTACGTCTAGATGATATTGAAAACCCCACTTGCATGACCAGAAACACCTAAGAGAGAAAGGGTAGAATAGCAACTCCTCGAGGGAATTTGGCTACGCTAATGTTAGTAGGAAAGGTCCGGTAGAAGACGAGTAGTTGGAATCTACTCGCGAGTTTAGGGCTGGTGTACTTGGAACGGGTCAAATTTAGAGAAGATGAGGAAAGTTCACACATAAGAAATGGAGACCGGGCAGGGAGGTTTAGATGCAGCAGGTTGCAGGCCGTACGTGCATAGCCCTGCCTGTGTCGGTTAAGGCCCGTCTGTACTTGGCCCTGTTGGACAAGTTTGAGTTGTGTACCGGGCGCATACTGGCTATATGGGACCCAGGAAACCGATGTACCTTGGGAGATCCATAGTGGAACTTTTCCAACTGCCTTAGGCTTTCGGCGTCAGGGTAGCAGGAGGTACCTCGCTCAAGAACATACCACAGCGGGTATGTACCTTGAGGGAGCTTGCGTACTCGGGACAGTTGGACTGCGTCCAATGTGGAAGATGTTTGGAAAGGTAGCCGCGTACAACGTCAGTCGAGGTTGCTGTCGGCAACTCGGAGTACAGGTGTACGTGTCATGTAGTCCGGGCGTGTACTGATTCGAATCACCATCGCTCGCGGTTATATGAGCATACTTGCCCACTGCGTCTTGACGTAGTAAGAACTGAACTGGTTATTCTGTTGAACTTGATAAGGCTGTGCTATAACTTGTTTTGCAACCATGATTGAATTAGAGATAGGCTCATTAAACTTTACTTTCAATTTGTGCAAGGGGCATCGCAACAAAGCGTTTCTTGTTTGATTGTGGAGTTGCGATGCTTTTCGGCTCAAGGTCCGCACAATGAGGCTTAAAAATCTGAAAGTTAAGGATCAACTTTAGGCGAGTCCTTTATGCAAATCTAGCCGACCCAATTGCAACCGTCATGCATGTAGAGTTTCTTGTTTAGGAGAGACGGGTCAGACTTGCTGAGCCTATGTGCTCACGCTTGCTATATAAGTGGTTTTGCAGGTTAACAACGATGCTGAAAAGAAGGTTGTCCGGAGAGACTCGGGGACTCCCGAGTCAGGTAACACATGGAGAACCCAGCCGCTGCTGCTTGTCTTCGTGTTGCTAGCGAGACGAGTCCGCAGGCTGGACTTCATCTCGAGTGCTCTAAGTTATTCGACGTGAGTCGATATAGACTTCCGCTGTAGTTACTTGATGTAAAGTACTTACAAGGAAAAACTTGTAAGCTTCCGCTATTGTTTTATGTAATACATTGTTCCTCATATGTGTGTTGTTGGGTGCCACACAACACGGCACCACCCAATGCGATTCCCGGGCGAGTGGCCTGTCTCGGTTGACGGGTCCGCCTCAGCAACAACAGCAGCAGCGGGCGATGCCGCGTGCGTATGCACCTCAGCAGCGCATGCCAGGCTTTCGTCCCCCGAGCACTACACCAGCAGCGGCCACATGTTACAAGTGTGGACGTCCAGGACACTTCGCGAGCAGTTGCCCGGAGAGGCAAGGCGGCGGAGTGGCACCACAGTTTCCGGGGAGGAATCAACCCCGGAACCCTACTAATGCACGGTGGGCAAACCCTAGGCCCGGCACTGTCCACCAGCTTGCCATAGAGGACGTACCGGAGGGCGAGCCAATCCTTACGGGTATGTTCCAACTCCACCAGCATCCCGCTATAATATTATTTGATTCAGGCGCCACGCATAGCTTCATTAGCCAAGCTTTCATTGATAAGTATAGCTTGCAAATACTACCCACCGATAATCCTTATGTGATCTGTTCACCGGGTGGGAAAATTTCAGCAAGCATGATGGTCCCTAAAGCGCCATTGTGCTTAGAGGGTAGAGTTTACCCTACGTCTCTCATAATTTTAAAGGGACAAAAGGTCGATGTCATCTTAGGGATGTCGTGGTTAACCCACCACGACGCTGTTTTAGACACCGTCCTCTGAGTTGTGCACTTGAACTCAGGAGTGCACGAGTCTCACTCATTATTTCTGGACAGTCCAGAAATAAAACTTCTAAGTGTCTATCAAGCCACAACCATCAGATTGGAAGATATTCCAGTGGTCCGAGAGTTCCCTGATGTATTCCGGACGATTTGCCGGGGATGCCACCCAATAGAGAGGAGGAGTTCAAGATTGAACTTGCACCGGGAACCATGCCAATATCCCGAAGGCCGTACAAGATGGCGCCCAAGGAGTTGGCTGAACTGAAGACTCAGCTCACAGACCTCCTGGAAAAGGGTTTCATTAGGCCGAGCTCCTCGCCATGGGGCTGTTCGGCATTATTTGTGAAGAAGAAGGATGAGACGTTGCGGCTTTGCGTGGACTATCATCCATTAAATGCCGTAACCATCAAGAACAAGTACCCGTTGCCACGGATCGACATGTTGTTTGATCAGTTGGTCGAAGCAAAGATCTTTTGCAAGATGGATTTAAGATCCGGGTACCATCAGATTAAGATAAGGGCTCAGGACATTCCAAAGACAGCTTTCTCGACAAGGTACGGACTTTATGAGTACCTGGTCATATCCTTCGGCCTTACCAATGCTCCAGCTCACTTCATGTACTTGATGAACTCGGTATTCATGCCGGAGCTGGACAAGTTTGTCGTGGTCTTCATCGACGACATACTGGTATATTCCAAGTCGGAGGATGATCACATGAAGCATCTGCGTATAGTCTTGCAACGGCTGCGGGATCACAAGATATACGCGAAATTCAGCAAATGCGAATTCTGGATATCTCAAGTGCCTTTTCTCGGGCATATCATCTCAGCGGAGGGTATCGCTGTAGACCCGAGCAAGATCACTCAAGTGCTGAATTGGAAATCCCCGAGAACTGTTCACGAGGTACGGAGTTTCCTCGGACTCGCGGGATATTATCGGAGGTTCATTTCGAACTTCTCAAAGATTGACAAGCCAATGACAGAGCTGCTGAAGAAGGCTACCGAATATGTTTGGAGTCCAGCATGTGAAGCAGCGTTCAAGGCTTTAGTCAAGCACCTGACATCAGCACCGGTTTTGGCGCAGCCAGACACAACAAAACCGTTCGATGTGTACTGAGATGCATCCGGCATTGGGCTCGGATGTGTGCTGATGCAAGACCGAAGAGTGGTCGCGTATGGATCACGGCAGCTTAGAAACCATGAGCAGAATTATCCAACCCACGACTTGGAGCTCGCTGCCGTGGTACTTGCACTGAAGATGTGAAGGCACTACCTACTCGGTAACCTCGTACATTTGTATACCGACCACAAAAGCCTCAAGTACATATTCACTCAGAAGGAGCTGAACATGAGGCAACGAAGATGGTTAGAATTGATAAAGGATTACGAAATAGAGATCCATTATCATCCGGGCAAGGCAAACGTAGTGGTAGATGCGCTGAGCCGCAAGTCACACGTCAATAATCTGACCATCACACCATTGGAAGAGAGCAAGCCACCACTACATGTGATTCCACACGGAGCTCTCTACAACCTAGCTTTGATCCCCACCATCCGTGAAGAGATAGCGGCAGCCCAGAAGAATGACAAGGGCATGTCGCATTTGCGGAGACGTGTAGACAGTGGGGAGTTGAAATGTTTCCGGAAGGACGGAGACGGCGTCCTATGGTTCAAGGACCGGATCGTCGTACCCCGAAACCCGGAGTTACGGAAGAAAATTTTTGATGAGGCTCACTTATCAAAATTTTCTATTCACCCCGGCAGCAACAAGATGTATCAAGAACTCAGAAGCAAGTTTTGGTGGACACGGATGAAACGGGAGACTGCAAAGTACGTGTCCGAGTGCGATACATGTCGAAGGGTGAAGGCAGGCCATATGCGGAAACTGGGACTGCTGCAACCACTGGGCATTCCTGCCTGGAAATGGGAGGATGTGAGCATGGATTTCATCGTCGGTTTACCCACCACCTTGCAAAAACATGATTCTGTGTGGGTGATCATCGATCGGCTCACCAAAGTTGCCCATTTCATCCCGGTCAACACTAACTACAACGCCAAGAAGTACGCTGAACTGTACATCTCACGGATCCTATGCTTGTACGGCGTACCCCGTACTATCATATCGGATCGGGGCACTTTATTTGTGTCCCATTTTTGGGAGCAGCTGCACGCTGCCTTGGGGACGAAGTTGATCCGTAGTTCAGTATAGCACCCGCAGACGGATGGGCAAACGGAGCGGGTAAATCAGATCCTAGAAGACATGCTACGAGCTTGCGCTATCAACCACGGCAAGAATTGGGATGATCACTTGCCGTTAGCCGAGTTCTCGTACAATAATGGGTACCAAGCCAGCATCAAGATGGCACCTTACGAGGCGCTATACGGTAGGAAGTGCCGCACACCATTGAACTGGTGTGAGTCTGGCGAAAGGGTTACCTTCGGAATTGACCTCGTCAACAACGCGGAAGAAAAGGTTTGACTGATTCAAGCGAACCTAAAAGCCGCTCAATCCCGTCAGAAACAGTATGCGGACCGGAGAAGGCGTCCATTACAATTTGAAGTTGGAGATCACGTATATCTACGGGTGTCTCCAATGAAGGGCGTAAACAGATTTGGGGTGAGAGGAAAGTTGGCACCCCGATTCATCGGTCCATTTCAGATTACCGAAAGATGTGGATCAGTAGCATACCGGCTGAAATTACCAGAAGCACTTTCTGGTGTGCACGACGTCTTTCACATTGCCCAGCTGAGGAAGTGTCTTAAGCTATCAACTACTGTTCAGCTGGAAGATATTGAAGAACTGCAACCGGATCTCACCTATCAGGAGGAACTGGTGCAGATTATTGATGAAAAGGCCCGAACCACACGCAACCGTACGTTGTGGTTCTACAAGGTTCTATGGAGTAATCACTCCATGGACGAAGTGACATGGGAGAGCAAAAGATTTCTTTGCGCTAACTACCCCGACTTTTTCACGTCGCATATCCGGTAATTTTCCACCATCCTCTCTCTCATTTTCACCTTATAATCTCGGGACGAGATTCTTTTAAGGGGGGAGGAATGTAAGGGCCTCAGTTTTTGACACATAGTTGAAGTGTTCATCACCATACACACACACCTCATTTGGGGAAAGATGATGAACACAAATGAAGAGCAAGTAACCACCATCAACATGCTCATTAGAGAACAAACTCACATATTGCAAAAGTGGTATTTCCAACATGTGATATAGGTGGGCTGGACATATGAAAACTCCTACACATTGCTAAGGATGTCCATGCCAAGTTTCACCCAAATTCAAAACCTTTTTGAGGTCATTTTGGGTATAAATAGAAAGAGGGCAGTTTGAAACCATATTCAAATTCAAACTGTTTTTATCCCATGAATTTGAAAGTGGGAGGCATATTCTTATTCAGCACATTTTTGTGAGCTCACACACCAACTTTCACTCCATTTGGAGTTGATCTTTACATAAGCGAAGTGGGGCAAATTCAAACTTTATTTGAATTCAAAACTGAACTTGTGCTGAAATTCATTCAAATCAAACCCAATTTGAATTCTAATCAATTCAAATAGCTCATGGGTGAATAATTTGAATCACCAGGGGTATTATGGGGCTCACTGTTTACAACAGAGATTAGGAGTAAATTTCAGAGGTTAAAACCCCGGGTGGGACCCACATGTCATAGAGAGAAGGAGGCAAAACTTGCACACAAAGTCACACACTCGGTGGGAAATTCCACCGAGCAGCTGTCAGCTGTGCCACCGAGCAGCTACCGGCGCCACCAGCTGCTTCCCCTCTCGGCGCGCTGGCGCCCAGGGCGGCTTGCTCGCGCCCCCACGCGACCGGCACCGCCTCAGCCGAGCAGGAGTCGGCCGACTTTAT
Organism: Neostapfia colusana; assembly: GCA_030760725.1. Lineage (NCBI taxonomy): Eukaryota > Viridiplantae > Streptophyta > Magnoliopsida > Poales > Poaceae > Neostapfia > Neostapfia colusana. The sequence goes on along the minus strand of JASWHV010000008.1, from coordinate 78,129,904 downwards.
CTTCTCGCGGGCGAACCCGAGCAGCGGCATTGTTTCTCGCCGCAGCTCTCTGCTCAATCGGGAAAACCAGCAAAACAATCTCCTCCTTCGTTCCTGAGCTGCTAGACAGCAACCTGAGGTCGCACTCCACCTCCCCAACGCCAGAAACCCCGAGCTCCGACCTCCTTTGCCCGAAAATGATCGCCACCGCGGCGACCTAGCCTCAGCCGAGAGTCAGGCGCCCGTGGACAGCGTTCCACAGGCGTTTTCACGGTCCAGCAAGAGAGGCAACAGGAGCGCGCGACCACCGTGCTGCTCTCCTCCAAGTTTGGAAGCAAACCGTGAAGAATCCACAGAGAATTTCCAGTTTTTGCTCCGGCGACCGTAAAGCGAGCTTCCGGTACGGATTCTTCAAATTCTCGCTCTATGATCATTCGGTGGTTATCAAATCTTGCACATAGGCGCTGGACTAGCCAGCGATCAAGTTCTTTTCTGCATCCGTGGCGTGAAACTGTCTAGGAGTGACGAATTTCGAGCTCGATCAAGCGGTCATGGCGGGCACGATCGGTCACACGGTGCCGACCGACTTGCCGCCATCCCTGAACCCTTTTGACACATTGTCGAGCTTCCTAGAGGTACACTGATGCTGTAGGACCATTTGTTCGACGTGTTGGCGGGTTAGAAACCACGGTCGACGGCGCCGAACCTCAACCGAGGCCGCGGCACGTCGCCGGGCTATTTCCGGTAACCCCCAGCCCGACCTGACACAACCGACGTGTTCCTCGACGTCGACAACCCCCTGGCGGAGAGTTTCAGACCATGGGAGGTCCGGCAGAGGCGAACCGGTGAGCTCCGGGTCTGCTCCGGCGAGGTCGGCGGCGCGGGCGCGAGAGAGCGGCGGGAGGAAGACGAAGCCGGCTGGCCCACGTGTCAGCGGCTGAAGAATTTAAATCGGGATCAGGTGTGGCCGGGATCGGCTGTGCTGGCGTGCAAATACCCTGTGGGCCTCAGTGTGCCGGACACCTCCGCGCTCAACACGTGTCCCCGCGGGCCCCCGAGAGTTTAAACTTTTTCCCCCCATTTTCAGATTTCCTCCAAACTTCAAATCCGCATAACTTTGGCTAGAAAGCTCCAAATCGAGTGAACCAAATTTTGTTGGATTCAGCTCTCTGTGAACTTTTCATAAAATCAAGTTTCACCTCATGAAAATCCTTATTTCTCCAGAATTAATTCCTCAAAAATTTAAACTGTTTGGAATTTTAACTGGAGAATCCTTTGAAGGAAAATCCTGAAATTTGCTGGGATGTTCACCAAAATATCCCTGAACTACCATAAAAATTTCAGATCCATTTGAGCTTATTTGATCCACCTAATGGTGTGATTAGTGAAACTGTTCCAGAGAAATTAGAAAATGTTCAGAAACATTTTCAGAATTTCCCCTGGAATTGTTTAGCTCATATCTATAGCTAGGAACCTTCAAATTAAGTGAGACCAACTCCCTTAGAACCCTCTGAAAATCTAGTTTTCAGAGAGTCATAGTTTGTTTCATGAAAATCCTTATAACACCCTAAAAGTCTTCAATTAAGGTCAAGTACATGATTAATTGTGGAGGGCTCAAATGAGCTTTGCTGCAACTAAAACTTGACCAAGTCTCTGTTTAGGTTGTAACCAAGCCAGAGTAAAAAATTCACAGTCATTGGGCTTTTCTAGTGAGAGTTATAGACTTCACAAGTTTAAAAGTTAATACAACTGCATTTAAATTAATACATGTATTGCTTCTATTATGTAGTCGCTAAGGTCGAGGAGGAACCCGAAGTCCTAGACTTCGTTACTCCGGAGGAACAGCTAGCCTACGACCAAGAGCAGCAAGGCAAGCTCCGGTTTGCATTAACCTTTTACAAATTTTTATTGTTTTGAGCACATACATGAATACTATTGTCCCTTGCATTAGAGTCTTGTTTGGAAACCCAAGTGCATAGCCAAGAAAGCCATGGGTTGGGATTAGGATTGAAAACCTCGTTAGCCACTGCATTGCTAAGATAGAGTAGGATTCGGTACAAGTCGAGTAGTTGGAACTACTCGCGAGCATAGGCTAGAGGCACTCGACTCGGGTAGAGATAGCACATGATACACATGGAAAGAAAGATGAGACCGAGCGGAGAGTAAGGGCAGCAGGACTTTGGGGCCTGTGTGCTGTAGCTCCGCTTGTGTCGATTGAGGACCGAGCCGTGTGCGGGCCTGTTGAACAAGCTAGAACAGTACCGAAGACCTACCGGATATATGGGAACCGGGAAACTGATGTAACTCGGGTAGCTGGGTGTTGAGGCATAGCTGGTCGTTCAGAGGGTAGGTTGAGAGCTCGAGGTGTAAATCGGCTGGTGGCACTGAGATGCGCGTGCAGAGACCTCTTGCTCGGGACGATTGGACCGGTTCAACATTTGGCTAACGGGTTAAAGGTAGTTGCGTACTGCGTCCGTGATGGTTGTTGTAGGCAACATCGAGTACGGGCGTACGTGACGGGTTGTTCGGGTAACCCTGCAGGTGTAAATCGATTATAATCGCCGTCCCTCACGGTCAGTGAGTACCACTTGTTCACTGTACCGTGATGTAGAAAGAACAGGCTAGTTACATGTTAAAATGTTGCTGATTGAAAGATGGACTTGATTGCTAATGACTTGCTGTAGTTTAGAGCTAACTAAAGTTCATTTCAACTTTGGGCAAAGTACATTAGAGAAATGCGTTTCTTGTTTGATTGCGGCTCTCTCATGTACCTTAGCATAAGGTTCTCCACAACCTGCTGCTAAAACTTGAAAGTAAGGTTCTACTAATTAGGCGAGTCCTTACAAATGATTTTTACCTCATGTAACCCACCACCCCTCATTTAGAAGTTCCATGTTTAGGTGAGACGGGTCAGACTTGCTGAGCCTTCGTGCTCACTGCTTGTGTTTGAAGCTTTTGCAGGGTTCTATGTGGAAGGGACTCCCGAAGAGGAGACGGAACCCCAGGAGGGGAACCCAGTCGAGTGGGAGTCGTGCACGCCGCAGAGTTAGTGTGCGTGTGTGCTAGCAAGGACACGTTCAAGGGCTGAATGTGGACTTGATGCGTAGTCTACGCCCGTGAGTGTAGACTGGAACTATTTTGATGTAAACATGTTCATAAACTTGTTTATGTAATAAAATTTTGCTTCCGCTTTGTACCTTTGACGTGTGTTATCCGGTGCTGTGCAACACAGCACCCCTCAGCGTGATCCTGGCTCGACAAGACCTTTGGGGTCGTGTCACAGGCCACTCGCCCGGGAATCGCATTGGGTGGTGCCGTGTTGTGCGGCACCCAATAGCAAACATACAAGGAACAATGTATTACATAAAACAATAGTGGAAGCTTACAATTTTTTCTTTGTAAATAATTTACATCAAATAGCTACAGCGGAAGTCTATAACAACTCACGTCGAATAACTAAGAGCACTCAAGATGAAGTCCAGCCCGCGGACTCCTCTCACTAGCAACACGAAGAAAAGCAGCATCGGCTGGGTTCTCCATGTGTTACCTGACTTGGAAGTCTCCGAGTCTCACCGGACAACCTCCATCTTAGCATCGATGTTAACCTGCAAAACCACTTATATAGCAAGCGTGAGCACATAGGCTCAGCAAGACTGATCCGTCTCTCCTAAACAAGAAACTCTACATGCACGACGGTTGTAATTGGGTTAGCTAGATTTGCATAAAGGACTCGCCTACAGTTGATCCTTAACTTTCAGATTTTAAGCCTCATTGTGCAGACCTTGAGCTGAAAAGCATCGCAACTCCACAATCAAACAAGAAACGCTTTGTTGCGATGCTCCTTGCACAAAGTGAAAGTAAAGTTTAATGCGCCTATCTCTAATTCAATCATGGTTGCAATACAAGTTACAGCACAGCCTTATCAAGTTCAAAGATAACCAGTTCCAATTGTTACTACGTCAAGACGCAGTGGGAAAGTATGCTCATATGACCGCGAGCGACGGTGATTCGAATCAGTACACGCCCAGACTACACGACACGTACACCGGTACTCTGTGTTGCCGGCAGCAACCTCGACTGACGTTGTACGCGGCCACCTTTTCCAAGATCTTCCACATTGGACGCAGTCCAACTGCCCCGAGTACGCAAGCTCCCTCAAGGTACATACCCGCAGTGGTATGTTCTTAAGTGAGTTACCTCCTGCTACCCAGACGCTGAAAGCATAAGGCAGTTGGAAAAGTTCCACTATGGATCTCCCAAGGTACATCGGTTTCCTGGGTCCAATATAGCCATTATGCGCCTGGTACACAACTCAAACTTGTCCAACAGGGCCAAGCACGGGCGGGCCTTAACCGACACAGGCAGGGCTATGCACGCACGGCCTGCAACCTGCTGCATCTAAACCTCCTGCCCGGTCTCCATTTCTTATGTGTGATCTTTCCTCATCTTTTCTAATTCGGACCCGTTCCGAGTAAACCAGCCCTAAACTCGCGAGTAGCTTCCAACTACTCGACTTCTACCGGACCTTTCCTACTAACATTTAGCGTAGCCAAATCCACTCGAGGAGGTGCTACTCTACCCTTTCTCTCTTAGTTATTTCTGGTCATGCAAGTGGGGTTTTCAATATCATCTAGACTTAATGCAATCAACTGTGCAAATCTATGATCTCTACAAATGAAAATGCTTTATGAAACTGTTCAAATGCAAACCGGAGCTTGCCTGTTTTGCAGGTGACTAGGGTTACAATCAGTTAGTCACGATCACATGGAGCTTGATCACTTGTTTTCCTCCCTCCTTGATCTTCACTTCAAGTCCTTCTCATCTTCTTCACGTATATGCTACACGATATGATCATGCATGTGTATTTAATTGAAAAGCTTTTGCTAATAAGATCTAATGACATTTTTAAAACTGGAACTCTGTTTAAGAATTTAAAATGACACTGGCGCTAGTGGTTTGGGTTGGGTTTAAATACTATGACCAAATGTTGAGTGCTTCTCCCACTTAAGTGTTGATCTCCTCAAGAGGTTACACATAACAGTGGTGATCCAGAGCTCCAATGGAGCTTAAAATTTTCATGTGAGTTCCTTATCAAAATAAAGTTATCTGGACCAAAAATTAGCACTTTTCATTGAGTGGTCTATTCAGAACAATTTTCTAAGCAATTAAGAAAGAAGAATTTATTCTGAGGAAACACCTATGTTCATGTCAAACTCAGTGAACTACAATTTCAATTATAGTTCATAGAGCTTTCATGAATTTTCCTAGGATTTTTGGAGCTAAGAATTGCCCAGAACTGAATTTATAAGTTTTGGAAATTCTCTGAAAATGTTTCTGTATTCTTTTGAACACAGTAATTACAATCTGAATTCTTCTGACCAAAACAACTCCAAATGAGCTGAAACTTTTACAGGAGTTTAAGAGCAACCTAAAGAATACTCTGGCAAAATTTGAGGATTTTTTGATAAACCAAACTCCCTCTAAATTTTTTTTCTGAAAAGCTTTAAAGAATTTTCCAGATTTAAATAAAGACTTTAATACAAATTGGGTTGCATATTTGGATATAGTTTGTCAATCTGAATCTAACCCAATTTGAATCACTAAATTTGGAGATTCCTAGCAAACGTTATGCTCATCTAAAGTTTGGGGAAATTCTGGAATTTGAATAAATCGGAGAAATGTTTAAACCTGACTGTGGGACCAGGGGGCACATGTCAGTTACCGGGAGCGCACCACACGAGCTACAGAATCATTTTCCCGCGCTGTCACAGTCGATCCCGTGCCACAGAGTATCCGCCCTACGGTTGCCGTGCGACTGACGCGTGGGGCCGGCAGTATCGTCGTCTACCTCCCGCCGCCGCGCTTCTGTGCCGCCGGGCTCGCCGGAGTTCGCCGGTTTTCGTCGCTGCGGCCAACTCCCGAGCTGCTATTTGCCGCCAGGCCCTAATTTAACTCGAGGAACACGATGGTGTGGCTTCTACAGACCGGCGAAGTTCCTAAACCACCCCGCACCGGTGCAGCGGCTCTGAGGGAGTCCGGCGACGTCGCGCCGACGCTATAGCCCGCCAAAAGTTCCCTGGTAAGGTTCTACAGCACCAGTGGAGGTCGGCAAAGCTAGGCATGGTCGCACATGGGCTCGGGAATGGCTCCAAACCAGGGTTCACCGTGTATCCGATGCACCTTATTGCGGTAGCCGTCGGAAAAGCTTGGAGCAAGCCTTCTACCATGGGTTTCATGCGACGCTTTGTGAAGAAGAAAGGTTGCTACGCCAGTCTAGGTTCTGTGTGCGAAATTTGCAGAGCTCTAAACCACCATAGCATGAGAATTTAAGCTATTCTTACCCGTGGGTCCGTTTACACCGGCCGGAGGAAATTTCCAAAATTCGTCGGCGAGCAGCAACTGCTGGAGCTGAGCTTCGGATGGAAGCTGCAGGGAGCTCCTGCACGTCCCAGGGCCCTCTTGCTTGGTCGTGAAAGCCGCTCTGTGGAGCTGTCCACGGGAGCACGTTGCCGCCGGGGGGTTCGGTCGCCGCGGGAACTCGATATTCTCGGCGTAGAGGGCCCAAACACGCCTGGCGATGGCTCGAGGAGGTTGCGGGAACGATGGTGGTATGGTTTTGCCGATCAGCCGGGGCTCGCACGCGAGCTAGGCGGTGGGCGATCGGTTCAGAGCTCAGCCGCGGTCTCTGCTCGTTTCTCGCGTGGGGAGAGAAGGAACAGCACCATGGCTTCGGTAAAGAAGGCGAGATAGGGAGCGTGGCAGCAGCTGCCGACATCCAGCAGCTCTCCAGCGCGAAGGAATTCAACAGGAGGTGGCTTCGGCTGTGCTCGGTGTCACCAGGAGAAGAATCGGGTCTGCCGTTGCTTCGCGTGGGAGGAAAGCAAACAGAGACTGTGTACTGAAGATTTTTAGCAAATTTCAGTTCTCCCAATGACATGTGGGACCCCCTGTTCAGTTCCTTCTTATCCCTTTCAAAATATCTCCCAAGTTTGAATATTGATAGAATTCAATTGTGGGAATTCAAATCTGGTACGCATTTGGATAATTGCGCAAGTTTCATCCAAATTCAAATGGGTGTTTGAATTCTTTGTTATTTAAAGTACATTTTGGAAAATGGGTTGCAATTCATTTCCATAAATCATGAAACTTTGCACACCCCCCAATTTGTACCCAAGGAACTCAAATATGAAATCTGAAAGTTGACTGCTGCAAATGAGATTTTCAGCACAACAGTTTTGAATTCCATTGTTGCTATCATTTGAATTTTGAGTTTGAACAAATTATTCTAAATCTGAGTTTTGTTTTATCACACATGTGGGAACTTCCCATATTTGTTTTAGACCCCTCTTGGGTTCCAAGTTTTCAAATAAACATTTGAACTTGTGTGAAGAAAACCCTCATGTGTGTTATCACATGTGGGGAAAAGTTTTAACAAGTCCCAAATTTCATACATATGAAACAAACTTTTGCAAACCAGAGTCTCTTTGTATTCATATTGTTGGGACCTTTACACATAACGACAATAACATTAGCCCCATAGCATACTCCATGCAGTCCATAAAATAGTGGTAAACATAATGACGGTAAACATGCGATACATCTCGTACATAGATAATGTAATAACTCTGCACAAGATACACCATTACCAGACCAAATACTAATTAGTGAAATCCAAATTGACAGACTTCCTCTTTGGAAGTTCATCTAAACTAGATTCGGTCACTACGAGACGTTAATATCACTTTGTCATCACGTATACTACCCTTTATCTGCAATACGACACAAACATGGTCTCTAGCAAAAAGAAATTGAGCAGGTAATGTACTCAAATCTTTCACTAATTGAAGATAACAACTCATGAGTATGTCCTACCCCATTGGGTGTAATAAAACCCCAATAGGTACAACAATCTCTCCAATGAGTTTAACTGTTCATTCCTCTGCCAAGAACTACTGATTTCTACTGATCCCAGATTTTGAACTGGTAATTTGCATTTTCGTAGCTCAAGTTGAATACAAAAGTTAAAGTTAACTTCAGTACATTCCCAACAAGTATTTATTTGCCACCATATCAGCCCTGATTAAAAAGTTATCATGATTCAAAGTCAACAGAATTTCTGGAAGAATTTCAACAGCACCTCCTTTGAAAGTTGCTTTTTTCAACTAAAAATTCCATTGAATTCCATACTGCAACTGCAAAAACTTTGAATTACAAAGATGTAACCCATCTCCTAACCTTTCGAAAAATGTATCCTATGATTATTTTACATTTCCTACAGGAAGTTATGCTTGGAAAACGGAACAGCCAGAGAGAGTTTTGAATCTGTCCTGGTTCTGGACAGTTTACAATTATCTGGAATTTCAACCAGTTTGATGTGTGATTCTGTTCTGTAAGTATACAACAAAGTCGTAGAGTACTTAAACCTTTTTCCAGAACTATATCCCACACCTCCATTGGCTAAGTAACCTGTTATTTATGATCTGTTAAAGTTCTGCAAACTCGCTGCCAAAAACAGAGCACTCTGTTTTTCATGTTCCATAAGCTGCACTACTAAATTATTGGAATTTCTCTGCAAAACCAGAATCCTAAGGATTAAACTTGGTTATCTTAGTTCCTTTTCAAAAACACTTTTAATACAATCATGATTATTACATGTCGATACTACGTTCATCACAAAATGGAAAAACCTAATCGGATTGTACCGGCATCTACAACTCAACCGTGGCATTAAAAACGGCCTCTCACAAACGTGTACTACACGAGATACGTACGTGGTTAGCACCTGCAGAAGAACACTCAATAATGATTCACTCAAAGGTTTTTTTCATTTTAGGCAGGTCCATATTTAAAAGTAAATACATACGCCCGTATCATTGCCACATGGCCGTCCTTGAGTGAAGCCACGTCTCAAGGTACATGGCCGGGTTATTCACCACCCGACGGAGGGCTCCACACCTTTGCACTTAAGCACACTGGTGGACCAGCGTTCTCGTCTGCCCCATAGAACATAAAAAGTGCTAGAGTACATACTTCGTGTTACAAACCACACGATGGGGTCTCCTCCTCTTGCCCTTGGATTTGCGCACTGGAGGCTAGTGCCGTTCATATGTCTCTAAAACACGAAGAGTCTTAGAGAACATATTCTCATTCCTTCCATTGCCGAACAGAACATCTCATGCTCATTCCTCGCATGAGTGAGCTAACCAAAATTGATCCGCTTTCGGTTGGGTTCCTTACCATGCTTACCTGAGCGTAGGCGCGTCGTTACATAATCAAAATTCAGAACTGTAACAAGTAGGTTAGTCATGCCACTTTAAGTAACTATACTAATATAGTCCTTATTTGGGCATACTAGCAATTCCTCACAGTAATCCTAAGTTTTCCCGTAATGTTGTTCTTATTTAGTGTGCTATCTCCTAAGCTGCTCTGATGCCAGCCTGTGACGGACCGAAATCCGTACATTACAGGATCACAGATGGTAGTGCCGCACGATGCAACACCTGAAAGCACACACGATAAGGAAACATAACATTACATTGAAACATGCTGAATTTGTACCAAAGTAGTACAAACATTCAGTTTACATCTATTTACAGGGTCTACTGCAGCGGAAAGTATTTGTACAACTCACGCCAACACCTAACTAGCAAAAGTTGGTTGTCCATTCCTACGGACAACCCACGCTAGCTGCACTCAGCATCACCACAGCGTTTACGGCTCTCACACAGCCGTAGTCCCTGACGGAGGGTAGCCCTCACCGGTGGACTCGTACTCTGTGTCCGTGGGATACTTCTCACCTGCAAATACTCATAGCAACAACCATGAGCACGATGGCTCAGCAAGTCTTAACTGACTCTCCTACACAAGAAACTCTACATGCAAGTCATAACAAAGGTAGGATGGCAATTTGCAGCATAGGTCACTCCTACAAGTTCATCCTTAATTCATCTTTTAGCCACAAGTTAACGGTTCACAATCTTAAATTTGGTGAGCAATATTTGGTGGCACCCATGTAACAATACAAGTTATTCATATAAGCAGTATTGCATCACAACGTTCCATATTTTAACCTACGTCATGACTCAGTGACCAAGTGGTACTCATTACCGTGAGGGACAGCGAATCGACTCGATATACACCTGCAGGGATACCCGAATAGCACGTCACGTACGCCCATCCGTGGAGCTGCACAGCACGCTCACTCGATGTCGTACGGAACAACCTTTCACCAAACAGCCCAAACATCGAACCGTTCGCACCGAAATGGACAGGTGGTTCCCTACACAGAGCATCTCTATATGCCCGTTAGCGGATTTCCACCTTGCTGCCCTCAACCTACACCAATAAATCGGTGCGTTATGCCTCGACGCCCAGAGGTATAGGTTACATCAGATTCTCGGACCCCATATATCCGATATGCCTTTGGTACATTCAAACTTGATCAGTGTGGGACGCACAAGGATCGGTTCTCAATCGACACGGGCAGGGCTACGCATACAAGACTTCCTCTTGCTACGTCCTAGACCCTGCCTATTCTCATTTTTCTTACTAAAGTTAGCTCACATCTCGAAACAATCCCGTACGTGTCGAACCCTATACTTGCGAGTAGATTCCAACTACTTGACTTGTACCGAAGCCTATTTTTCATTAAGCAAAGCATGTTCTACTCGAGGACATAGACACTACCCCCACTCTCTTTAGGAGATTCTGGTTATGCAATTAGAGTTTCAATCATCCTACACGTAATGCACATTCATACTTCAAACTAAGTGAATAAAAAGTAAAACATTGATAAAATTTGTTAAATGCAAATCGGGGTTTGCCTTGTTGCTTCTGGTCACGGGTTAGTGTCCCCTCCGGAGGTATGAATTACAGTATCTCCGGGGGTTTCCTTACGTTCAGCGACTACACGTAATCAATTTAATGATATGTCAAATCAAATGCAAATTTGTTGAATTTAGCATATAAAGACCATGACTCTAGATAAACATTCCTTTTGGACCTGAAATTTTTACTGTGGCTTGGTAGGGACCTACCCAGAGACTTGGCCAAATTTCATTTGAATCAAAGCTAATTTGAGCCCTGCACAAATAAAGGTCTAAATGGACATTACTAGAGCTTCTTGGGATTTCCAGGGATTTTCATGGATCAAACCATTACTTTATGGAAACTAAAGTTTGAGATGGTTCTAATGGAGTTTGTTTCATGTAATTTGAAGAATCCTAGAGAAAGTTATGCCCTAAACAAGATTCGAGAAAATTCTGAAAATTGTTTTTGTACATTTTTCTATTTTCTCAGGGCAGTTTACTTAATCACACAATTAGGTGGACTAAATGAACTCGGATGTATCTGAAATTTTGCTTGAGACTCAAGGATTTTACAATAAACATCCTAGCCAAATTTGAGAATATTCCACAAAGTGGATCTCCAGGGAAAATTCCCAACAGTTTAAACATTAGGGAATTAATTTGGAAAACTAAAGATTTTCAAAGGATGAAACCCAGTGGTCAGCCACACACTCCACTGACCGACTCTGTATTTCCCCCGGTGCACGCGCGCTCGGCAGCACGCCGGCGCCAAACCCCTGCCCGATGCTCTCTCGCGCCAGCTACTGCTAGCCCAGCCGATTGCCTCGCTCTTACCCCTCACCGTGAAGCAACACGCAAAGTTTTCTTTCTCTCCCAGCTGGTGCCGCTTCTCTATTCCTTTCCTCGGGTGCGAAGAACACCGGTGGCCACGTTCTTTGGTCCGAGATTGCCCAGCCACCCGGGCGTAGTTTGCTCGAGCTTTCCACACTAAAAAGCATCGCCAACTCGTGCTCTAGTGTGCTACCACTACAACTCCGAAGCTCCTAGCTCGTGTTGCTCGCAAAGCAACGATCGCCGCCGAGTTCTTGAGGTGATTGCGGCGCAACCCTTCGGCTCACCGTCGACAGTGCGCTACGATCCTCTTCGTCGTCACTTCTCTACACGTAAGAGGTGCGCTTGCATGTCCTGATCACGTAGCCGGAGGCCGTTTATCATTTGCTAGAACCGGTAGCATGAATTTCACTGTTTCCCAAAACCTAGTACGTCAGGGTAGGGCTCGGTCTCCCCCGAAATTCGAGTATCCCCGGTAACTAATGACCGAGCAAGCTTGCAAGGACCTTTCTCACGCCCTAGAGGTCATCCATGAAGAAGAATCAACAGAAACCATCGAGGATTGGCTATGTTAGAGCCGTTTTTGTGGCGGACCGGAATCCGCTCATCCAGGATCGCAGAGGGTGGTGCCGCGCGATGCGACACCCGACAGCACACGTCATAAGAACACAATATATTACATGGGAAAAACAACTGAAACTGTACAAACAGGTACAAACTTCAGTTACAACTATTGTTTATGTTACACAGCGGAAGTCTACACTACACAACTCACGCCCGCCTATCTAGCAAAAGTCGGTTGCCCAGCCATAGGGCAACCCACACTAGCTGCACGTCTCAGCTCAGCGCGGCGTGTACGGCTCCCACTCAGCCGTGGTCCCCGACGGAGGGTAACCCTCGCCGGTGGACTCGTACTCCGAGTCCGTGGGTGGCTCCTCACCTGAAAAACACTTAAGCAGCAACCGTGAGCACAAAGGCTCAGCAAGGCTTAACCGACTCACCTAAGCATGAAACTCTACATGAGGTGTACAATGGACATAGGATAGTAACATTTCAGCAAAACGACACGCCTACAAGTTCATCCTTAATTCATCTTTTAGCAACAAGTTAACAGTTCATGAAATCTGAAATTTAGTAAGCAGTATTTGGTGGCACACATGTAGCAATACAATTATATCAATCAGCATCATTGATTCAACATATTTCATCCATTAGTCTACGTTACGACGCAGTGAACAAGCAGTACTCGTCACCGCGAGGGACGGCGAATCGACTCGACATACACCTGCAGGGAAAACCCAAAGAGCACGTCACGTACGCCCACCCGTGGAGCTGCACAGCACACTCACTCGATGTCGTACGGGACAACCTTTCACCCAACAGCCCAAACGTCGAACCGGTCGCACCGAAACGAGCAGGAGGTTCCCCACACGGAGCATCTCTCTATGCCCGTTGGCAGATTTCCACCTTGCTGCCCTCAACCTACACCTATAAATCGGTGTGCTATGCCTCGACGCCCGGAGGTTTAGGCTACATCGGTTTATCGGGGCCCATATATCCGATATGCCTTCGGTACGTTCAATACTTGTTCAGCAGGGCCGCACACGGATCGGTCCTCAATCGACACGGGCAGGGCTGCGCACACAAGACTCTCTCTTGCTGCGCCCTAGCCCCTGCCTAGTCTCATTTTCATTACTAAAGTGATCTCACATCACTCAACCGAACCCGTGTGTCCCCAGCCTATCTCGCGAGTAGATTCCAACTACTCGACTTGTACCGAAGTCCTATGACTCATTAAGCATAGCCTGTCTACTCGAGGTCCTTGACACTACCCTCACTCTTTTAGGAACCTTTGGTTATGCAAGTGGGGTTTCATTCATCCTATACCTAATGCACATACATACTTCATATGACACATGTAAACAAAGTAAGACTTATAAAAGGGTTAATGCAAACCGGGGCTTGCCTTGTTGCTGCTGGTCAGGAATTAGTTCTTCGTCCGGAAGAAGGAAGTCCAGCACTTCCGGAGTCTCTTCTTCAACGGCTACACGTTAATGAAATACTATACGTTAATTTAGATGCAAATGTGAGTTTTAGAGTAAAACTTCTACTATTGGTTTTAATAACCAGCCTCTAACCCTGGAACTTTGTTTAAGAATTTAAAGATGAACTGGTGTTGGTGGGTTGGCTTGAACTTAATCACATGGTTAAATGCTAAGTGGTTTTCCCCCTTTTCAATATTAATCCCTTAAGTGGGTAAACAGGACAGGGGTGATCTAGAGCTCCAATAGAGCTGAGAATTTTTGTGTGAGTTCCTTGTCACAAGAAAACTCTCTGGACCAAACATTAGCACTTTTCATGGAGTGGTTTGCTCAGAATAATTCTCTTGGCAAATCAGCAAGGAAGAATTAATTCTGAGGTAATACCCCTGTTCATGCTCAACTTAATGAACTACAATTTCTATTATATCTCATAGAGTTTGCATGAATTTTCCTAGCATTTTTGGAGTCAAGGTTTGCCCAGAATTGAATTTCCAAGTTTTGGAAATTCTCTGAAAATGTTTCTGCATTCAAATGAACACAGCACCTTCCAATTTAAATTGCTCTGCCCAAATCAACTCCAAATGGTCTGAAACTTTTACAGGGGTTTACTAATGTCCTAAAGAACATTCTGGCGAAATTTGGGGATTTTTGGATGAACCAAACTCCCTCTAAAATTCTTTTGCTGAAAAGCTTTAAAGAATTTTCCAGAATTAATTAATGGGTTTCATATAAATTGGGTTGTATCTCTGGACAGAGCTAGGCAAGATGAATCCAACCCAATTTGAATCACTAAATTTGGAGCTTCCTAGCCCAGGTTATGGATTTCTAAAGTTTGAGCTAATCCCTGAATTATTTTCCTACAGAAAATCCCCTCCCGCGCTAAACCAGAGGCTGACAGCGGGGCCCGCCCGTTTAAATTGAACTAACCGCGCGCTCGCGCGCGATTAACACAGGGGCTGACAGGTGGGGCCGCGCCCTTCGTCTACCTCCCGATGTCGCCGCCCCGAGCCGCCGGAGCTCCGGCGAGGTCAGCGTTCCCGGCGATCTAGCTCACCGGAGCCGACGAGACTCGCCGCCCCCACGTAATCTCGGGTACTGAACCCGCTGGACACCATGTCGCCGCCGGCTACCCGCCATAGCTCGCCGGCGACGAGCCCTATGCCTCTGTGCTACCTCGGCAATGTGTTCCCGCCCTTCTGACCGTTTTCTTCGTGCGCTAATCGCGTCGCCACACTCAGGGAAACCTCGGGAAACTCGGCGTGAGCTCTGTTGGGCCCTAAACGGCCGGCAACCCAGACCTCACCGGCGACCCCCTCCTCCGCCATACTGTCCTAGGGTGAACTTAGGGTTCCGGCGGTGATTTCCTTCCGGTTTTCGATCGAGAAGGGTCGCCAGAACCTCTAGCTGCTCTCTCACAGCTCCGTTCGGCCTCCCACCCACTATGCTTCCCGAATTTCTGCTAAACCTAATCGGGTCCCGAAAGGAGCTACTCATCCTAAACTGAGAAATTCTCCGCGCACAAAGGTCGAACCTTGGAACGGTTTGCGCGGTGGTCTTGAGGACGAGCTAGCGCTTCACTTTCCTATGGAAGTCGAAGCCGGAAGATGATCACAGCTGGGGTGGCACACGATCGGAGCTCGGGCGACTAGGCTGCTGGTTACAGAACTTTGCGAAAATCAGTAACTCGCCGGCGGTCTCGGGCCTTTTATAGGCCCCTGAGGCCAGTGGAGAGCGCGACACCTGCTGTGCCACCTCCTCTGCCGAAGCAGGAGCTGGCCGGCCGAGGTGGTCGGTCGCCGCCGCTGGCTGCAGCTGGCGAGCGCGCTCGGTCGAGGAAGTCGGCTGAGGAGACTTCTGTGCTAAGTCTACTGACCAGTGGGCCTCCCCTCTAACTCTTTTGGTTTTTTTCCAATTTTCTGGATTCTGTTGTGCCAAAATATCCTCAGCTACTCACAATTTAATGTGAGACTTAGTCACCAAGCCTTTTTTTGAATTTGAATTCTCAAATTCAAACTTTGTTTGGTTAAATTTGCTTCATATTCAAACTGAAATTCAAATTCAGTTTTGAATTCTTGCAAATTTAGCTCTTGACAAGATGAGCTCCAATGGGGATGAAAATTGGTGGGTTCACTCAGAAAAGTGTGCTGAGTATAGATATGGAGCTAACTTTTGAATTTGGATGATGAAAGTTGCTGCAATTTGAATTTACATTCAAATTGGCCTCTTTTTGAAATAACCCAAAAGTGCCTCAAAAATTGTTGAATTTGCATGAGCTTTGGACTGAACCTTCCCAAGACTTTTTAAATTCTAGGGGTGAGCTCAACTTCTCATGTTCATGTGTAGAAACCCTACTATGTGAAAGTGAAGGCTTTCCCCTCTAATCATTCTTTTGATGGAGGCCACTTGCTCTTCACAATATTTCACAATCTACCCACAACAAAACTGTTGTGTTGTGAGGTGCATAAAAATTTTGCAAGTCCCTTTTCTTGGGCTTTTACATCCCTCCCCCCTTAAAAGAATCTCGTCCCGAGATTATAAAAGAAGAGATAGCGATGTAATAGGGACTTACCCGTGTTGAGAAGCCATGAACTCCGGGTAATTTGAGTGAAGGAACTCCTCGCTCTCCCACGTCGCTTCTTCGGCGGTGTGGTTACTCCAGAGTATTTTGTAGAACCACAACGTTCTGCTACGCGTGGTCCTGGCTTTCTCATCAAGAATTCCCACCGGATATTCATCATATGTTAAATCCGGCTTCAGCTCGCCGATATCTTCGGTAGGAACAGCAGTTGTATGCTTCAAGCATTTTCGCAGTTGCGAAACATGGAAAATATCATGGACACCAGCCAGAGATGCCGGTAGCTCCAATCGATACGCTGCTGGTCCACACTTCTCGGTGATAGCGTAGGGTCCAATGAAACGGGAGCGAGCTTCCCCTTCACACCGAATCGGTGCACGCCCTTCATTGGAGACACGCGGAGGTACACGTGTTCCCCAACGTCAAAGTGCAACGGCCTACGCCTCTTATCAGCGTAGCTCTTCTGTCGGGATTGAGCGGCCTTCAAATTGGCTTGAATTGTCCGAACGCGCTCCTCGGCGTCGTTCACCACATCAACTCCGAATGTGACCCTTTCACCGGACTCGCACCAATTTAATGGGGTGCGGCATTTACGACCGTAGAGAGCTTCATAGGGTGCCATTTTTATACTCGCCTGATAACTGTTGTTGTACGAGAATTCCGCCAATGGTAGGTGTTCATCCAAGTTCCTACCATGGTGGATGGCACATGCTCTCAACATGTCTTCCAGGACTTGATTCACCCTTTCTGTCTGGCCATCTGTCTGAGGGTGATAAGCGGAGCTCCTGATCAACTTAGTACCCAATGCAGCGTGTAGCTGCTCCCAAAAGCGAGATACAAATAATGCACCTCGATCTGAGACAATGGTCTTGGGTACCCCGTATAGGCATAGAATCTTCGCTAGGTATAGCTCCGCATATTTGCCGGCATTGTAACGTGTATTCACCGGAATGAAGTGAGCCGTCTTGGTTAACCGATCAACGATTACCCATATGGAATCATGCTTGTTGGCTGTTAGGGGTAATCCCACAATGAAATCCATGCTCACATCTTCCCATTTCCATGCTGGGATCTTCAGGGGTTGCAGCAGCCCTGATTTCTTCATATGATCAGCTTTCACTCGTCTACACGTATCGCACTCGGATACGTACTTAGCTACCTCCCGCTTCATCCGCGTCCACCAAAATTTCTTTTTCAAATCTTGGTACATTTTGTTGCTGCCCGGATGAATGGAGTATTTGGACAAGTGAGCTTCATCGAGGATCATTTTCCTCAACTTCATATCTCGGGGTACGACTATGCGGTCATTGAACCACAACGTCCCCTCACCATCTTTCCGGAAACATTTGATCTCCCCATTGTCAATTCGTCTCCGGAGATGTGCCATGCCTTTATCATTTTTCTGAGCTGCAATGATGTCCTCCCTAATAGTAGGGACGAGGGCAAGGTTGTACAGCGATCCATAAGGAACCAAGTATAAACTTGGCTCTTCCTCCTCCACCGGTGTAATGGTGAGGTGATGGACATGTGATTTCCGACTCAGCGCGTCGGCAACCACATTCGCCTTGCCGGGGTGGTAATGGATCTCTATCTCATAATCTTTGATCAGTTCTAACCACCTCCTCTGCCTCATGTTCAGCTCCTTCTGGGTGAAAATGTATTTCAAGCTCTTGTGGTCGGTGTAGAGATGCACCAAGTTCCCCAGGAGATAGTGCCTCCACATTTTCAGCGCCAACACCACGGCAGCAAGTTCAAGATCGTGAGTCGGGTAGTGCTGCTCATGGTTCCGAAGTTGGCGTGAGCCATAAGCGACCACACGTCCTTCCTGCATCAACACGCAGCCGAGCCCAATACCGGACGCGTCACAATACACGTCGAAGGGCTTTGTTGTATCCGGTTGAGCTAAGACCGGGGCTGTTGTGAGATGCTTCACCAATGTTCGAAACGCTCCTTCACACGCCGTGTTCCAAACATATTTCTTCCCTTTTTTCAGCAACTCTGTCATCGGCTTAGCGAGCTTGGAGAAACTTGGAATGAATCTCCGGTAGTATCCCGCTAACCCGAGGAAGCTTCTGACTTCATGAACTGAAGTGGGAGCTTTCCATTTCAACACTTGCTCTATTTTACTTGGGTCAACCGCAATGCCTTCAGCTGAGATGATATGTCCCAAGAATGGCACTTGGCTGATCCAAAATTCGCATTTGCTGAACTTGGCGTAGAGCTTGTGGTCTCGCAATCGTTGAAGAACGATCCGTAAGTGTTCGGCATGTTCAGCTTCGGTCTTGGAGTAAACCAAGATGTCGTCGATGAACACTACCACGAACTTGTCCAGCTCCGGCATGAACACCGAGTTCATGAGATACATGAAATGGGCTGGAGCATTTGTGAGACCAAAGGACATGACGAGATATTCGTATAAGCCGTATCTCGTCGAGAACGCCGTCTTCGGGATATCCTCCGCCCGGATCTTGATCTGGTGATATCCAGAGCGAAGGTCCATCTTTGAGAATACACTTGCCCCCACAAGTTGATCAAACAAGATGTCAATACGGGGCAGTGGGTACTTATTCTTGATGGTGACGGCGTTGAGCGGCCGGTAATCCACACACAGCCTCAGGGTCTCATCCTTCTTCTTCACGAATAGCGCCGAGCATCCCCAAGGCGAGGAACTCGGCCTAATGAAACCCTTGCTCAACAGATCATTGAGCTGTTCTTTCAGTTCCGCCAGCTCATTTGGAGCCATCTTGTATGGTCTCCGTGATATGGGCGTAGTCCCGGGTGCAAGTTCAATCTTGAACTCGACATCCCGCTCAGGTGGCATGCCCGGAAGATCATCCGGGAACACATCAGGATACTCCCGGACTACGGGGATGTCTTCTAACTTGAGAACTTCAGCATTATTAATTGCTAAAACTTCCCGGACTGGTGTGTCTAACACCATGGAATGCGGACGGTGAAATGGAGAATTTAAGTGAACCGTCCGTGTCCGAGTCTCTAGGACAGCGCCATGGTATTGCAGCCATGACATCCCTAAGATTGCATCAATCTTTTGTCCCATAAGGATTATCAAGGTGGTGGGATATAGTTTCCCACCTAAGCACAGAGGTGCCTTTGGAATCATCATATTAGATGAAATCTTCCCTCCCGGTGAGCAAATCATATAAGTGCAGTCGGTTGGGAAGACTTGCAATTGATGTTTAGCCACATAGGATGCACTTATAAAGCTGTGGGTTGCACCAGAATCAAATAATATGACGATGGCTTGATGGTTGAGAGTAAACGTACCCGCCAGCACGTTGTCTCCCTCTGGGGCGTCCTCATTGTCGAGGTTGCGGACGCCTCCAGTCCGCTGACCAACCTTCTTCACCGGAGGTCGGCCTCGAGCACCGCCCTGGAACTGGGCTTGCCCGCTGCTCTGCTGCCCCTGGGGACAGTCCTTCGCAAAGTGGCCCGCCTGGCCACACGTGAAGCAGTTGAAACGGGGCGGTCCCCCGCTGATCGGTGGACGGAAACCTGGGGCGCGTTGTGGCGGTGGAAACGCCCGGGGTACCGTCTGCTGCTGCTGCTGTCTTGGTGGTGGCACCGGCGGACGGAACGGAGGTGCCTGAAAGGGACGTCCCCCGAACCGTTGCGGTCGCGCCGGTGGTTGCCACTGCTGCCCGCATGGTGTCCGATACACCATACGGTACTTCTGTGGAGCGCCACTCCCACCGCTGCTAGGTGGAGCGCTACGCTTCCTCTGCTCAGCTGCTAACTCCTGCTGAGCGTCCTCTTGCATGATGGCGGCATTGACTAGATCGTTGAATGTGCCGCGGTTCCATTGTACGAGGTGGGTCTTCATTTCGGGATGTAACCCCCGATAGAAGTGCTCCCTCTTCTTCTCCTCCGTGGAGATGTAGTCTGACGCATACTGCGCCAGATGGTTGAAGGCACGGGAGTAGTCGTGGGCACTCCTCCCGCCCTGCTTCAGTTCCAAAAATTCTTGGAACTTTCTCTTCATTATTCCGGGAGGAATGTGATAGGCGCGGAACGCCTCCCGGAACTCTTGCCATTCCACGGCATGGCCAGCCGGACGTGAGGCGACATAATTCGCCCACCACGCACCAGCGGCACCGTGGAGCTGCTGTGCTGCGAACAGCGTCTTCTGCCGCTCCGTACACTGGAGCAGCCCGAACTTGGACTCGATAGTCCGCAGCCAGTTGTCCGCCTCCAGTGGTTCTTCAGCTTCGGTGAACACTGGAGGGTGCGTACTAATGAAATCCAAGTACGACACTTCGCGGGGCTCACGAGGCCCTCGCTCTTGACGTCCTCCCGCCTGGGACGTATTCTGCACGATCGTGCGGAGCAGGTCGGTCTGCTCCTCACGACCTCCCACCAATGCCGCTATCACATCCGCTAGAGTAAGCAGAGGCGGCGGTGGTGGCTGCTGCTGCGGGGTGCTGTCGTAGGCCGGTGGCTGGGAGTCATCGCCTCCACCTTGGCTAGAGCCACCAACCTCGTGCGTGGTCCTAGTACGAACCATCTGCAACCATACGACATTAAACATCAGTCCCGCAACATTTGGCATGCAGTCCAATAGAACTGGGCGTAAAAACATTATGACAACCAAACGTGCGAAATATCTCGTAAGTAGATAATGTAATAACTTTGCACAAGCTACACCATTACCAGACCAAACACAAGTTAGTTTAATCCAACTTGATGAACCCCCTATTTGGAAGCTCACCATAACTGGGTTTGGTCTCTACGAGACATTAGTATCGCCCTTAGGGTACAACACCCTCTCCAATGAGTTCAACTGTCATTCTTCCGTCAGAATGACCAGTTTCTACCTATTCCAAGTTTTGATCCGGTTATGGGCATTTTCATGACTCAAGTTGAATACCAAAGTTAAAGTTAACTTTAGTATCTTTCCAACGAGTACTCATTTGCCCCCAGATCAGCTTTGATTAAAAAGTTATGCTAATTCAAAGTTAGCAGAATTTCTGGAAGAATTTTAACAGCACCTCCCTTGGAAGTGGCTGTTTCCAATCCTGATTTCCACTAAATTCTGTGCTGAAACTTCAGAAACTTTGAATTGCAAAGATGCCACACATCTTCTACTCTTCCTAAGGATGTATTATATGACAATTTTAGATTTTTCTACTGGGAGTTATGTTTGAAAAACAGATCAGTTCAGAAGATGTTTTACTCTGCCCTGGTTCTGGACAGTTTACATTCCTCTGGGATTTCAGCCATCTTAAGGTGAGTTTCAGCTCTGGAAGTCTACAACAAAGTTGTAGAGTACTTCAATACCTTTCCAGAGCTATGTAGCACACCTCCCTGGGCTAAAAGACCTGTGAGTTATGCCCTGTTGAAGATCAGCAAACTTGCTGTCCAGAACAGAGCACTCTGTTCTTCAGTCTTTTTGGAACTACACTCATCCCTATCTCATTCTTATACCCAACCAGAGTCCTAAATGTTGAACCTATAGATTTTAATTCTTTGTTATCATTATTCTCATGCATATGCCTACCATATCTCGGTACTACGTTCCTCACAAAAGAAAATCCTACCCGGATCATACCGGCATATACGTCTCAAATGTGGCACTAAACGGTCTCTCGCACACGTTTTCTACACGGATACATACGTAGTTAGTACCTGCAGAAGACCACACAATGATGGTGCACTCAAAGTTTGTTCATTTCAGGCAGTTCCATATCTAAAAGTAAATACAAACGCCCGTATCATTGTCATACGGCCGTCCTTGAGCTAAGTCACGTCTCAAGGCACGTGATCGTGTTTCAACACCACACGACGGGGAACCCGAGTATGTCATGAACGGGTTGTCACGGTTGGGAATGTTATCAACCCAACAGATACCACCTACTGCCCTGCAGGGCACGCCGATGGCAAGCGCTGCGTATGTCCTCCTGGGCTATTTCAACACACTCTCGCGTTACTGACCACGCGATGGGGTCTCCACTTACTTGCCTAATGCACGCTAGGGATCAGCGTTTCATATGAACTCAGGAACATGAAGAGTTCAAGAGGTTCATATTGACGTCTCACACCAAGCTGTGAGATCAATCCCTGAACCACGTTCCTCGTCAGGGAGAGCTAACCGAAATTGAACCGCTTTCGGTGGCGTTCCTTACCATACTTACCAGAGCGTAGGTGCGTCGTTACATAATTAAAATTCAGAATTATAACACATAAGTTAGTCTTTGCCACTTTAAGTAACTATGCTAATATAGTCCTTACTTGGGCAACTACCGAATCCTCACCGTATACCGAAGTTTTTCCCATAATGCAGTCCTTTAGTACTGTGCTATCCCCACTGCAGCTCTGATACCAGGCTGTGGCGGACCGGAATCCGCTCATCCAGGATCGCAGAGGGTGGTGCCGCGCGATGCGACACCCGACAGCACACGTCATAAGAACACAATATATTACATGGGAAAAACAACTGAAACTGTACAAACAGGTACAAACTTCAGTTACAACTATTGTTTATTTTACACAGCGGAAGTCTACACTACACAACTCACGCCCGCCTATCTAGCAAAAGTCGGTTGCCCAGCCCTAGGGCAACCCACACTAGCTGCACGTCTCAGCTCAGCGCGGCGTGTACGGCTCCCACTCAGCCGTGGTCCCCGACGGAGGGTAACCCTCGCCGGTGGACTCGTACTCCGAGTCCGTGGGTGGCTCCTCACCTGAAAAACACTTAAGCAGCAACCGTGAGCACAAAGGCTCAGCAAGGCTTAACCGACTCACCTAAGCATGAAACTCTACATGAGGTGTACAATGGACATAGGATAGTAACATTTCAGCAAAACGACACGCCTACAAGTTCATCCTTAATTCATCTTTTAGCAACAAGTTAACAGTTCATGAAATCTGAAATTTAGTAAGCAGTATTTGGTGGCACACATGTAGCAATACAATTATATCAATCAGCATCATTGATTCAACATATTTCATCCATTAGTCTACGTTACGACGCAGTGAACAAGCAGTACTCGTCACCGCGAGGGACGGCGAATCGACTCGACATACACCTGCAGGGAAAACCCAAAGAGCACGTCACGTACGCCCACCCGTGGAGCTGCACAGCACGCTCACTCGATGTCGTACGGGACAACCTTTCACCCAACAGCCCAAACGTCGAACCGGTCGCACCGAAACGAGCAGGAGGTTCCCCACACGGAGCATCTCTCTATGCCCGTTGGCAGATTTCCACCTTGCTGCCCTCAACCTACACCTATAAATCGGTGTGCTATGCCTCGACGCCCGGAGGTTTAGGCTACATCGGTTTATCGGGGCCCATATATCCGATATGCCTTCGGTACGTTCAATACTTGTTCAGCAGGGCCGCACACGGATCGGTCCTCAATCGACACGGGCAGGGCTGCGCACACAAGACTCTCTCTTGCTGCGCCCTAGCCCCTGCCTAGTCTCATTTTCATTACTAAAGTGATCTCACATCACTCAACCGAACCCGTGTGTCCCCAGCCTATCTCGCGAGTAGATTCCAACTACTCGACTTGTACCGAAGTCCTATGACTCATTAAGCATAGCCTGTCTACTCGAGGTCCTTGACACTACCCTCACTCTTTTAGGAACCTTTGGTTATGCAAGTGGGGTTTCATTCATCCTATACCTAATGCACATACATACTTCATATGACACATGTAAACAAAGTAAGACTTATAAAAGGGTTAATGCAAACCGGGGCTTGCCTTGTTGCTGCTGGTCAGGAGTTAGTTCTTCGTCCGGAAGAAGGAAGTCCAGCACTTCCGGAGTCTCTTCTTCAACGGCTACACGTTAATGAAATACTATACGTTAATTTAGATGCAAATGTGAGTTTTAGAGTAAAACTTCTACTATTGGTTTTAATAACCAGCCTCTAACCCTGGAACTTTGTTTAAGAATTTAAAGATGAACTGGTGTTGGTGGGTTGGCTTGAACTTAATCACATGGTTAAATGCTAAGTGGTTTTCCCCCTTTTCCATATTAATCCCTTAAGTGGGTAAACAGGACAGGGGTGATCTAGAGCTCCAATAGAGCTGAGAATTTTTGTGTGAGTTCCTTGTCACAAGAAAACTCTCTGGACCAAACATTAGCACTTTTCATGGAGTGGTTTGCTCAGAATAATTCTCTTGGCAAATCAGCAAGGAAGAATTAATTCTGAGGTAATACCCCTGTTCATGCTCAACTTAATGAACTACAATTTCTATTATAGCTCATAGCGTTTGCATGAATTTTCCTAGCATTTTTGGAGTCAAGGTTTGCCCAGAATTGAATTTCCAAGTTTTGGAAATTCTCTGAAAATGTTTCTGCATTCAAATGAACACAGCACCTTCCAATTTAAATTGCTCTGCCCAAATCAACTCCAAATGGTCTGAAACTTTTACAGGGGTTTACTAATGTCCTAAAGAACATTCTGGCGAAATTTGGGGATTTTTGGATGAACCAAACTCCCTCTAAAATTCTTTTGCTGAAAAGCTTTAAAGAATTTTCCAGAATTAATTAATGGGTTTCATACAAATTGGGTTGTATCTCTGGACAGAGCTAGGCAAGATGAATCCAACCCAATTTGAATCACTAAATTTGGAGCTTCCTAGCCCAGGTTATGGATTTCTAAAGTTTGAGCTAATCCCTGAATTATTTTCCTACAGAAAATCCCCTCCCGCGCTAAACCAGAGGCTGACAGCGGGGCCCGCCCGTTTAAATTGAACTAACCGCGCGCTCGCGCGCGATTAACACAGGGGCTGACAGGTGGGGCCGCGCCCTTCGTCTACCTCCCGATGTCGCCGCCCCGAGCCGCCGGAGCTCCGGCGAGGTCAGCGTTCCCGGCGATCTAGCTCACCGGAGCCGACGAGACTCGCCGCCCCCACGTAATCTCGGGTACTGAACCCGCTGGACACCATGTCGCCACCGGCTACCCGCCATAGCTCGCCGGCGACGAGCCCTATGCCTCTGTGCTACCTCGGCAATGTGTTCCCGCCCTTCTGACCGTTTTCTTCGTGCGCTAATCGCGTCGCCACACTCAGGGAAACCTCGGGAAACTCGGCGTGAGCTCTGTTGGGCCCTAAACGGCCGGCAACCCAGACCTCACCGGCGACCCCCTCCTCCGCCATACTGTCCTAGGGTGAACTTAGGGTTCCGGCGGTGATTTCCTTCCGGTTTTCGATCGAGAAGGGTCGCCAGAACCTCTAGCTGCTCTCTCACAGCTCCGTTCGGCCTCCCACCCACTATGCTTCCCGAATTTCTGCTAAACCTAATCGGGTCCCGAAAGGAGCTACTCATCCTAAACTGAGAAATTCTCCGCGCACAAAGGTCGAACCTTGGAACGGTTTGCGCGGTGGTCTTGAGGACGAGCTAGCGCTTCACTTTCCTATGGAGGTCGAAGCCGGAAGATGATCACAGCTGGGGTGGCACACGATCGGAGCTCGGGCGACTAGGCTGCTGGTTACAGAACTTTGCGAAAATCAGTAACTCGCCGGCGGTCTCGGGCCTTTTATAGGCCCCTGAGGCCAGTGGAGAGCGCGACACCTGCTGTGCCACCTCCTCTGCCGAAGCAGGAGCTGGCCGGCCGAGGTGGTCGGTCGCCGCCGCTGGCTGCAGCTGGCGAGCGCGCTCGGTCGAGGAAGTCGGCTGAGGAGACTTCTGTGCTAAGTCTACTGACCAGTGGGCCTCCCCTCTAACTCTTTTGGTTTTTTTCCAATTTTCTGGATTCTGTTGTGCCAAAATATCCTCAGCTACTCACAATTTAATGTGAGACTTAGTCACCAAGCCTTTGTTTGAATTTGAATTCTCAAATTCAAACTTTGTTTGGTTAAATTTGCTTCATATTCAAACTGAAATTCAAATTCAGTTTTGAATTCTTCAAATTTAGCTCTTGACAAGATGAGCTCCAATGGGGATGAAAATTGGTGGGTTCACTCAGAAAAGTGTGCTGAGTATAGATATGGAGCTAACTTTTGAATTTGGATGATGAAAGTTGCTGCAATTTGAATTTACATTCAAATTGGCCTCTTTTTGAAATAACCCAAAAGTGCCTCAAAAATTGTTGAATTTGCATGAGCTTTGGACTGAACCTTCCCAAGAATTTTTAAATTCTAGGGGTGAGCTCAACTTCTCATGTTCATGTGTAGAAACCCTACTATGTGAAAGTGAAGGCTTTCCCCTCTAATCATTCTTTTGATGGAGGCCACTTGCTCTTCACAATATTTCACAATCTACCCACAACAAAACTGTTGTGTTGTGAGGTGCATAAAAATTTTGCAAGTCCCTTTTCTTGGGCTTTTACAGTTTTTCTCACCGCCGGCAAAAATCACCTCGGCTCACCATCGAGGATGTAGTTGCCGACGTTGTCAGCCCCAAAGCTTCTCCATTTCATGTTCTACACACTCCACTGATGCTCTAGGGCCAAACAAATGAAGATTTAGTGGAGGAATAAGGTTTCCGATGTCCCCAGAACCGTAGTTGCCATGGTCACCGCCACGCGGGGTGTTCCGGCCAAAACGGGTCTAAACCGACCTCGCTGTTGAATTACTCGTGGTAAAAAACGTGGGGGCGGCAAGTTTTAGCTCGGCTGGCGACCGAAAACGTCGGTCCGGCGATCCTCGCCGGTGCATGCCGCCGCGCGGGATCTGTCCGAGCGATATGTTGAAGACGCACTGTGGCGTGGGGTCCACTGGCAGGGATTTGAATATTTCTCCGTTTTCAGATTTCCATTCAAATTCAAACATCCACGACTTTGTGTAGGAGTGTCCAACAACTCCCAAATAAATTGCGTTGGATGCCTCTCAGTGAATACTATCCAGGGGTGCATCCCAATATTTATGAAAATCCCTGGATTTGACTCATTAATTCATTTTAAGGAAAATTTGTAGGATTTATTCCAGGAGTTCTGTTATTTGGAAAATTCCCAATTTTTGGCAGGACCTCCTTCCAAATATACTTGAACACCAGTAAAAAATTCAGGGTCATTGGACTTCATTTGATTGGCCAGATGTGGTGTCAATCTTTTATGTCTGTTAAAAATAGGAAAAAGGACAGAAACATTTTCAGACTTTTACCCAAACTTGTAAAATCGATATCTCCATGTAGGAAACTCAAAAAATGATAAAACCAGTTCCTATGGACTCAGGACATATTGTATTTCACAAAAGTCCACTTTTCTGCATAGGAAAGCTCAAGAACTAAGAGGTAAGGGCAGATTAGCTTAAACCACATAAGGAAATATTGTGATCACATGGAGCCATTTAATGAGCTCAAATTGTGCACACTGCCTACATACGTTTCCTTGAAGCTATGGTCAAAGTTTCAGCTTCATTGGACCACTGGTACTTGAGCTACCATTATTTAGGTCTAAGGTTCATATGAGGACTTAATTATATGGGGATTAATTTTACGCCCCTTTTCACCTAGTATTCTTCCTCTCTAAGGTTGTAGATCTAACAACAAAAACCCTGCTGTTGTTTTCCCCCTCTTAAGTGTGAGTTAACTTGTGCAACAGTTTGTAAAGAGGTTTCTAAGTAGTTTTGAAATATATGTACATTGCATCTTAATAGCTCACGTGACGTCGACGTTCGACGAGGATTCAACTCAGCAGCGATGATCTCCAACTCGTGACGAGTTTGGCGGATTCTCATGAGGAAGATTAACTTCATAGTCTAACAAAACCGTTGAGCAAGGCAAGCCCCAGTTTGCATATAATTACCGTTTTAAACTTTGCTTTACTTGACCTAATGTTTATTAGACTTGATATTATGCATTATGTCTATGATTATTGAAACCCACTTGCATGGCTATTAAATCCCCGAGTAGAAGGTTTAGTGTACGATTTTCCTCATCGTAGATGGCTAGGCTAATGTTGTAGCTAGCTCGGTAGAAGTCGAGTAGTAAAAAGCTACTCGCGAGAAAGGTCGAGTAGCGGAGTTTACTCTCGAGAAGTTGTTGATAACAGCACCTCATGAAAAGTGAGATTGGGACGGGGAGTTTCTATAGGATGGAGCGCTCAAGGTTGTCTCGGCCTGGGATGGGTGTGACAATGCTTGGGACCACATTGGGCCTGGGCCGAGAGGGTAAGGAAAATGTGGAGGTTGGTTATTAGCCCCGTCCATGTCGGTTAAGGACCGCGCGTATGAGGCCCTGCTAGACAAGTTTGAGTTGTACCAGATATGTAGTGGGGTATGGGACCCATGAAACCGATGTAACTCGATGGAATATGATATAGAAACTCATCCTCCACGTGGGAATGGCGTTGAGAAGGTGGGAGGTGTAAATCCTGCTCGGTGCGAAATGTTTTTCTATGTCGAGGTGTCGTGTGAAAGGTTGCTGCATACAATGTAACAAAGAGTTATTCTTTTGAGGCGGGTGTATGTGTCTTGTATTCTGGGTTGCTATTGATTCAAATACCGTCGCTCACGGAAGAGGATTGAGCATACTTGCCCACTGTGCCATGACGTACTAAGAAGACAAACTAAGTCTCTTAACATGTTGTTCATGTATTAATCATTGTTATAAGAATCTGAATATAAGGATCAAATTTAGTCAAGCTTCATTTTGCAAAGTTCATATTCCTATCTTCTTACTACTCTTGCATGTAGAGTTACATGTTTAGAATTGACGGTTAAGACTTGCTGAGAGTTAGTGGTCACGGTTGCTTCATAGTTGTTTTTGCAGGTAGCAAATGCCTGCTATGAAGAAGGTTGTTCGGTGATAATCGAACCTCCCGGTTCGTATAAGTCACCGGAAACCTAGCTGCTGCCTTACTTTGGTGAAGCTAGTAGGTAGCGTTCACGGGCTGAACGACTTCTCTTCAGCGTAGTTAGGGTCGAGAGTAAGTAATTGTCCAGTTTTAAATTTCCGTTGCGTGTGTACAACTTATGTACAATATGTTGTAAAGGACTTATATTTAGAGATAAATGGTTCCGTATGTTCTTACTGTCTTTTCATGCATGCTGTTGGGTGCCACATCGCATGGCACCACCCAGTGCGATTCCTGGAGCGCGGGACCCCGGACGGAAGGGGCCACCCGCGTGACAGCTGGTATCAGAGCCACAATTGGAATAGCACGCATGAAATGAGCATATTTTTGAAAACTTAGAAGTATATGGGTGAGGAACGTATAGTATGGCCACATAAGGACTGTTAATAGCATAGTTACTTAAGGTGGGAAGCTGACAGTGTATTAATATTTAGTATTTCGATTCTGTAACGACGCACCTACGTGGAGGTAAGCATGGTAAGGAACGCCACCGAAAGCGGATCAATTTCGGTTAGCTCCCGCATACAAGGAAAGTAGTGTGGGATTTCCCGTTCAGCAATGGATGGGAAGTGATATGTTTTCTAAGACTATTCATGTCTTAGAGACATATGAAATGCACAAGCCTCCAGTGCGCAAACCTAGAGGCAAGAGGAGGAGACCCCATCTTGTGGTTTTTAACACAAAGTATGTTCTCTAGGACTTTTTTATTTCCTGTGAGGCATATGAAAACGCTGTTCCACCGGTGTGCTTTATTGCAAAGGTGTGGAGCCCTCCATCGGGTGGTGAATAACCCAATCATGTACCTTGAGACGTGGGTTGACTCAAGGACGACCCGTATGGCAATGATACGGGGCGTATGTTTTTACTATGATATGGACCTGCCTAAAATGACAAACCATTGTGTGCATCACAATTGAGTGGTTTATGCAGGTACTTTAACCACGTTAGAACATTGCGTTTAGAAAACGTTTGTGAGTGTCCGTGTTAGTGCCACCACTTGAGACGTATATGCCGGTATAACGCAGGTTAGGATTTTTGATTTGGTGAGGAAACGTAGTACCGTGATATGTTCTTAACTGAATAAAAAGGAAGTTTTCAAAGAAAGGAGTAAAATTGGAGTCTAGGATTCCATTAGGGGTTAATGAACTCCCATATTAAACTAAGAGTCAATTGGGAGCATATATCCATTCTCAAAGACTTAGGAATAGCCTCCCCTGTTTTTGGCAGAATATTTGCTGGATTTGAGCAGGACACGACTTTTGATTGGTTGAACTAATCGAGGTGTGTGATACATTTCTGGAAAGGTTTTGAAGTCTTCTACAACTTCTCTGTAGAAGTCCAGAATAGAATTGTGACAGCCCTAAATTTTGTAAAGTTTTATTTCACATTGTGGGACAAAGTTAAGGCAAAGGAAGGCTTTAGTTTGTGTCACATGAAATGATGAACACAAAAATGGACATGTGGGGGAGTTAAAAAAATTCTTTAGCTCATACTAAACACTTGTTAACCCTGGGAAAATTTCACTCCAAAAAATCTAATAATATGCATATTCTCTATGAGTAGAGGGGAGGGAAATTTAAACCCAATTTTGAATCTTTGAAAAGGATTCATGTTCAGATTGTCCAAAGGCCTATATGTGAGATCACCACTGCATTCCTCAAGTATTAAAGAGCTTAAGTTCCAAATTTGGAGAAATTTTGAGCTCATATACCATTTGTTTAAAGGATTATTAGAGAGCACATTCAAATTCAAATTTGAATTTGGAAACTGAACCAAATGTGCTCAATTTTGAAATCTGATTTCATATTCAAACTCCTCACATTATGTTTGTCCTATCCTCCAAATTTGGTGAGATTTGGACAACGTTTGCATGGGAATCTCAAAGCACAGTGGGGGAAATCAAATGAGAGGGCTGGACCCTCATGTCATTGGCTCCTTGCAGTGAACCGCATCTGTTTTCTCCCGGGCACGCGTGCGCTCGACAGCAGCTGCTCGGACCATGCTCGGTGTCTCAACGATGCCACCTCCTTCTCTTCCTCTCGGTTCCCCGGCTCTTATCCTCCACATGAAAGCAACAAACGAATTTGCTCACTCCCAGCTCGTGCTCTCCTCCCTGTTCCGCTCCCGCGCGCGAAGGTTAGCCACCGGCGCGGCTTCCCAGTTTTCCACCGCACACCGGCATCCGATAAGTCTTTGCTCGAGCTGTCAACATAAAAAGGGAGTGCCAACTTGTGTACAAGGTCTTCCCCAGCTCAGCTCCGACACTGGGGGCTTCTGTTGGCCATAGTTTGAAGATCAGCGCTGAGAACCGAGGTGCAAACGGTGGAACCGCAACCGGCTCACCGTGGGCAGCACGCCACGGCCGTTTTCACATCCAATTCACTGCACAAAAAAGGTGCGCCATACTCCCTAGATCATGTAGCTGAAATCCGTATAGCAATTGATCAACCGGGTGTGGAGAATTTCCAAACTTCCGGAAACTTAGTACAAGCGGGTAGGGGTCGGTCTACCCCAAAATTCGAGTTACTCGGGTAACTAATGCCCAAGCAAGTTTGCAAGGACCTTCCTCACGTCCTAGTGACCCTGCTTGATGAAAAACCGAGCAAAAACATCAAGAAATGAGGAATTTCTATCCGTTTTCTTAGCTGCCGGTGCAAAAGGGCCTCGGGTCACCGTGGAGCCCTCGGTTGCCGGCCTTTTCACGGTGTGTGAAGTCCATTTTCAGCATCCTCGAGCTGCCACGGTGCTCACCGAGCAATCCCTGACTGTTTCCATGCGGTGTAGAGGGGGAACGACTTGGCCGGAACCCTAACTCCCTCCGTTGTCGGTGCGCGATGGTTTCCGGTGAGCTTCGGCCGCCGGCGACTCCACCAACGAGCTCAGCGTGTCCAAAAATGGCGGGGGCGGCAAGTAGGAGGCCACGGGATGGCCGGAAAGTTGATTCCGGCGACCCTCACCGGAGGGCGCCGCCGCTGCCCTCTGTTTGGCGCGAGGAAGAAGATTAGCTGATGAGTGGGACCCACGGTCAGCGTTTAAACATTTCTAGAATTTCCAGATTTCAGTTTAAACTTTGAAGGGTCACAACTTTGTGTAGGAGTGTCCAGAAATTGTCAAATAAATTTTGTTGGATTCATCTCGGATAGTACTATCCAGGGGTTCAGCCCAATATTTGTGAAAATCCCTGGATTTAGCTCATTAATTCATATAAAAAAATATTGTAGGATTTATTTCAGGAGTTCTATTATTTGGAAAATTCCCGATTTTTGGCAGGACACTATTACCAAAATACTTGAACTCCAGTAAAAATGTCAGAGGCATTGGACCACATTTTCTTGGCCAAATGTGGTGTTAATTCTTTATGTCTCAGAAAATTGGAAAATAAAACAGAGCTCATTTTCAGTTTTTCCAAATTCTTGTAAAAATCATATCTTTGTGCAAGAACCTCCACATTTAGTGATTCAAATTGGTTTAGATTCACATTCAAAGACTCTATCCAAATATACAACCCAATTTGTATTAAAGTCAGTAAATAATTCTGGAAAATTCTTTGAAGCTTATTAGTAAAAGAATTTTAGAGGTAGTTTGGTTTATCCAAATATCCTCAAAATTTGGCAGAATAATACTTAGGATGTTATTGAACTCCTGTAAAAGTTTCAGCTCATTTGGAATTTATTTGTATGGTACAATTCAGATTTCAAAGTGCTGTGTTCAAATGTATACAGAAACATTTTCAGAGAATTACCCAAAAATTGGAAATTCAGTTCTGGGCAATTCATAGCCCCAAAAATCATAGGACAATTCAGCCATGCTCTACGAACTATAATTGAAATTGTAGTTCACTGAGTTTGGCATGAACATGTGAGTTACTTCAGAATTAATTACATGTTGCTCAATTGCTTAAGGAATTGTCCTGAATAAACCACTCAATGAAAAGTGTGAATTTTTGGTCAAAAACATTTTCATGTGACCAGTAACTCACATGTCAATTTTCAGCTCAAGTTGAGCCTTGGATCTTCCTGTCCTTGTTCTCCAATCTCATGTATGTGTGAAAAACATAGGGGTTAATGTGGGAATTATGGGACACATCATTTCCTTCCACATTAGCTGCAATTTGGCAAGCTAAGTCTCTGTGTAGTGTATGACTTCCTGTAAAAATTTCGAAGTCATTGGAGATCAGGATCTTTAGTTATACCCAAATCATTTTAGCTCAACTTATATGTTCATTAGGAACTTAGCTAGGGATGTAATGAAACATCTAAGGCAGGTTTAGTTCCTTTACTTTATTTGCACAACAGAGGTAACAACATCATTCTAACACCTCCACACAGCCTCTGTTCTTAAGAAGTTTAGATCTCTTAAGTCTTTAAATTGCATTATAAAAGATTATGCATATTCATGTCGATAGTGCTCAAGATGAAGGACTTCGACGGAGTCATCCCTTGACGTGTGGATCAGTTGAGCATGTTCGGAGGGATCAAGGGATCGAAGATCACTAACTTATATTATATACTACTACCCTGCAAAACAGGCAAGCTCCGGTTTGCATTAACCAGTTTATAAATTTTACTGTTTTGAGAACTTACATTGAGTATCCACCTTATTTATGCATTAGAGTCTTGTTTGAAAACACAAATGCATAGCCATGAAAATCAGGGATTTTGGGCTTAGGTTTTTAAACCTCATATAGCTACTGCAATGCTAAGATAGTGTAGGATTCAGTACAAGTCGAGTAGTTGGAACTGCTCGCAAGAATAGGCTAGAGGCACACTACTCGAGTAAAGATAGCAAATGAAACACATGGCAAGAAAATGAGACCGAGTGGAGAGTAAGGGCAGCAGGACTTTGGGGCCTAGGTGCCATAGCTCCGCTTGTGTCGATTGAGGACCGAGCCGTGTGCGGGCCTGTTGAACAAGCTAGAACAGTACCAAAGACCTACTGGATATATGGGAAACGGGAAACCGATGTAATTCGGGTACCTAGGTGTTGAGGCATTGCTTGTCGTCCAGAGGGTAAGTTGAGAGCTTGAGGTGTAAATCGGCTGGCGGCACTGTGTATGCTCGCGCAGAGACCTCTTGCTCGGGACGATAGGACCGGTTCAACATCTGGCTGACGGATGAAAGGTGGTTACGTATGACGTCCGTGATGGATGCTGTAGGCAACATCGAGTACGGGCATACGTGATGGGTTATTCGGGTAACCCTGCAGGTGTAAATTGATTATAATCGCCGTGCCTCATGGTCAGTGAGTACCACTTGTTCACTGTACCATGATGTAGAAATAACAGGAAAGTTCCATGTTAAAATGTTGCTGATTGAAAGATGGACTTTGATTGTTAATAATTTACTGTAGTTTAGAGATAATTAAAGTTACTTTCAACCTTAGGCAAAGCACATGAGAGAAATGTGTTTCTTGTTTGATTGCGGCTCTCTTATGTGTCTTGGCATGAGGTTTTCCCCACACTTGCTGCTAAAACTTGAAAGTAAGAGCAAACTAAATAGGCGTGTCTTTTGCAACTTACCTTCCTATTTCACATTGCAATTCTAGCATGTAGAGTTACATGTTTAGGTGAGACGGGTCAGACTTGCTGAGCCTATGTGCTCACGCTTGCTATATGAGTGGTTTTTCAGGTTAACATCGGTGCTTATGAGGAGGTTGTCCGGTGAGATTCGGAGACTTCCGAGTTGTTTTACACATGGAGAACCCAGCCGCTGTCCTATGACTTCGTGTTGCTAGTGAGAAGAGTCCGCGGGCTGGACATCTTCTCGAGTGCTTAGTAGTTATTCGACGTGAGATGATTATAGTCTTCCACTGTAGTTATTTGATGTAAGTTATTTACAAAGAACATTTGTAAGCTTCCACTTTTGATTTATGTAATACATGATTCCTTATATGTGTGCTGTTGGGTGCCGTGTATCACGGGACCACCCAATATGATTCCCGGGCGAGTGGCACGGTCCCGTGATCGGGTCTGGGCCCTGTCAAGAATGACCTTCCAAATGGATGAAATTCTCAGATGAGTGTGAACTGTCCAAAAACAGGGCAGGCCCAAAATGCTCTCTGGAAATTTCTGTATTTCAACCATAACTTTCTGTAGCAAAATTTCTAAGAGTCATGTAAGATACATTGGAAAGATTATGATATGTTCTACGACTTTGTAGTTCAAAGTTTCTCCATATTTGGAGTCGAATTGTATGAAATCTTGCGGACAAAACAGCCACTTTCAAAGGAGGTGCTGTCAAAATTGTTCCAGATTTTTGTCAATTTTGAAATATCATAACTTTTGGTCCAGAATATATATGAAGGCAAATAAATACTCGTTGGAAAGATATTGAAGTTACCTGTAACTTTGGTATTCAACTTGAACCATGAAATTGCAATTTTCATATTTAAATTTTGGGATTAAGGCCAATTAGTCATTCTGAACAGAGCATTGCTCTTTGCCCATGTAACTTAAGACTTGTTGTGGAAAGGGATGTTTTAGATTTTTCTAAGTTCCATAACAGGTTCTTGAGTTATTTTTTAATTTTTCCAACTGTTGGAATTAAGGGTTTGGACAACCTTGCTCAAGTTTGGTAGATTTCAGAATTGTCAAAACCCTGGTTAGCTTGTGTAGTGCTGCAATAATTATGTGATGCTTTTACGGTTCATGTTTTTCAATTCAAGTTGAGTTTAAATTTTAATTTTAACCGTAAATTGCTCACTCTTGCAGTATGGATCACCCACATTCTAGGGGTGAAGTTGGTGAGCCGAGTCATGGCGGGAATAATTCACCACGACAACAAGTGCCAACATCATCAACCTGGTTGGCGGAAGTATTGGGCAAGATGGCGGAGTCTCTCGATCTGTTGGTGCGACAAAGCATACGACAGGAGACACTACAGCGTAATCCCCCGCCAAACACTTATTTGGACTTTCTAGCAAGACAACCACCGGTTTTCTCGGAAGCGAAAGAACCATTGGAGTCGGCTCATTGGCTCCAATGTATTGAATCCAAGTTCGATATGCTTGAGTGCGACAAATTTCAAAAGGCTCTATTTGCCACTCAACAACTCCACGGAGTTGCTGGAGCTTGGTGGGCAGAGTATATCGCCTCTCTTCCTGATGTTCATCGTGTGACGTGGGATGAATTTCAGAATGTTTTCCAGGCACGTCACATTTGTTCGGGGATTCTTCGAACAAAGTATCAGTACTTTCTAGAGTCAAAGCAAGGATAAAGGAGTGCGTACGAGTACTTCAAAGAGTTTGAAGACTTGATGCAATACGCTACTCATATTGTAGACTCGGAAGTGTTGAAGTGTGATTTTTCTTCCGAGGTTTGAATGTGGAACTTAAGGAACATGTTACTTTGTTCAATAACGGTATTTACAATGAGTTGGTAAATGCCGCTATTATTAAAGAAGACATGCATCTCCGTTGTGAAGCGGAGTTGAAAAGGAGTATACCGCCGGACAGTGATCTCGAGGTAACTCTGATCTATCCAGTGCGGTATTACTCGCCAGTCAGGCAAGAAGTTCAGCCTGTGGTGCAACTCTCACAACCACAGCTGGAGTTAATCACTTATGAGCCTCCACCTCAACAGCAGCAATCAAGGTTATTTGTGCAACCCTACCACAACCAGCGGTGCAGGGATTATCTTCACCTCGTGTTACTAGAAAGCTGAGGATTTCTGTAGCACGAGCTTGTCGTGGAGCTGAGCAGAGCCACATTCGTGTGCTGTCTCATCAATGCTCAGATCAGCACCATGAACCTTCAAAGAAGAGTCTTTTAAAAGCTGGCAGAGTTAACTACACTGCTATTGAGGACATTGCAGAAGGTGAACCAGTTTTAGCGGGCATGTTCATGTTACATGAACATCCCACTTTCATTTTGTTTGATTCCGGAGCCACCCACAATTTTATTAGTAGAGACTTTGTGCTGAAGAATCATCTTCCATTTAGCACGGTTAAACATACGTTTCATATCAGCTCACCCGAAGGCAAGATATCAACAGATGAGATGGTCTCTCAGGCACCTTTATGTTTGGGTGGAAACATCTATCCTGCGAGCCTTATCATACTCAAAGGCCAAATGATTGATATTATTTTGGGGATGTCATGGTTGACACATTATGGAGCTATTTTCGACATCAGCTCTCGTACTGTTGAACTGAATTCCCCAATACACGGTTGCAAAACATTGAATCTTGTGGATCCATCACAACAAGTTGCATCAGTGCATCCGCTTGAAGCCCCTAAGCTTTAGGATATTTTAGTGGTATGTGAATATCCAGATGTGTTTCCCGACGACTTACCGGGCATGCCGCCCGAACGTGATGTAGAGTTCAAGATAGAACTAGCACCGGGAACCACACCTATTTCTTAGCGACCAAACAAAATGGCACCAAAGGAGCTAGCAGAATTGACGGAGCAGCTGAATGACCTCATGGACAAAGGTTTTATACGCCCATGTTCATCACTTTTGGGCTGTTCCGCACTCTTCGTGAAGAAGAAGGACGAAACTTTGAGATTATGCATAGATTATAGTCTATTGAATGCTGTCACTATCAAAAAAAGTATCCATTACCGTGCATCAATATTTTTTTATCAACTAGTGGGTGCTAAGGTATTCTCCAAGATGGATCTTCGGTCCGGGTATCACTAGATACAAATCCGGGCGGAAGATGCACCAAAGATGGTGTTCTCGACAAGATATGGGCTTTATGAATATCTTGTGATGTATTTTGGGTTGACCAATGCTCCGGGTCACTTTATGTATCTCATGAACCCTGTGTTCATGCCGGAGTTAGACAAATTTGTCGTGGTTTTCATCGACGACATCTTGGTCTATTCAAAGTGAGAAGAAGAAAACGCTGAACATTTGTGTATTGTACTCCAACACTTGAGGGATCACAAGCTATCTGCAAAGTTCAGTAAATGTGAGTTTTGGATCAGCAAAGTGCCATTTCTTGGGCATATTATTTCAGTGAAAGGAATCAGTTTTCAAACTTTAGTAAAGTATCTCAGCACAGCTCCAGTTTTGGCCAAGCCGGACACAACAAAGCTGTTTGATGTTTATTGTGATGCATCCAACATTCATTTTGTGACACCCGGTTCCAAAAATAGAACCAAGTGAATGCATATGTGTGCCCAGGATGTTCATCACACATACACATGTAATCCACAAAGTGATTCAGAATATAACCACGAATAAATAGTGTCTAAGTACTTTATTACAATGACTCAATGTCTCACTCATGGATCTCTAACTTATTCTTGCAGCGGAAGACTCTAAACGACAGCGGAAAGTGACTAAAACAGCAGGCTCCAACTTCAACTTCAGAGGCATGTTTACGGTAGTTCGCCCACCTAGTACTCCACATGGTCCTCCATGTACTCTTCTCCTGTAGCTGATGTATATGTGGTAATGCAAGGGTGAGTACATGTCGTACTCAGCAAGTGCAGGAAAAGTATGACATGTAGCTTACAACAAGGTAGGGAATAAAAAGGCTCATTGTAGCAAGCAAATCTTATTTCACAAACATGGTAAAACAGCAACTAAGTCTAGATGAATTAAATCCCAATATAACCAAGTAAATCGGCAACATTCTTTCATTATAATTCACCATTGATCAAGTCTCAACCAGACAATAATCTTTCTCAAGTTCATCTCATACTCATAAATATTCATATCCATCTAATTTTCATATAACCGAAACCAATTTCATTGTCATGACTCAAAACAGTCCCAAAACCAATCCCAATGACCATACCATAACATCCATCCCAAGTTTTGCCTCTAATCATGGAAGTTGACCAGGTGCTTGTGACCGGAAGCACACCTATCATGATAGTTTTACACTCTGTAGAGGTGGCATCACTTTACCCACAAGTTCGTAATTTCGTAACCCATCGGCAACTAGAGAAACCTCCATTATACCAGTACACAATCGTCGGTGTATGGTCAAGAGATCACAAAATAGCCTTTACAAAGGTGCTACTAGATGTATTTCACCGGCAGGCTTGAATCTCCATTCTCCCACACATGGGCCCCCTCTAGTGCCATGCAGTTCCCAGGGCAGTCCCTCTCGACTCCCATTCCCCGCGCCATCCAACGGTTCATAACAAGCTAGAAACACGCCTAATTAATCAGCTAAACCCCACCCATATTTGGCCTTATGGTGACACTGTTTTCCTGGCATATTCTCGCATGAACCGGTCCTTAGATCTAAGGCAAGTAAACCACCATCTCATTCAGCAACATCCACGAACCAATCTTCCCTAGATCTCCCCGATTCCATGCTCATCAACATCAACAAGTTATCATCATCTTTATTCTCATAAGTGCAGTAGCTAACCATGTTTTATTTCAGCTTCCCGTATCCCATAATTTAAGCGAAGCAAAAAGGAAAAACGACCATACCCGACTCATCAACTTTCCCGGCGACAAGGATGATTAATAAAACTAGTAAACTCTTATAAAAGGGTGTCCCTTAAAGTTGACTCAAGCATATGAGTTTTCGCAAACAAAACAGTTTCAAAACATGGGATCAATATGGTCAAGGGCACTTGACTTGCTCCTGTGGCTCTTGTTGCTCAAGCGTCTCGATGTCTTGGTGCTGTGGTTCCTCGTAGACGGCCTCTTGAGCTTGTCCTTCTACTCACGACCACGCACATACAAAATTCACAGCAATCAATCATCTTGCACAAACTTTACTCAAGATGCAATGGGTAGATGAATGCAAATCCTATGGTGATGTTTTATTAAACCAGTTTGTACGTGTTCTTGCATGTTTTAATGGGCTTTCATGGGGTTTTATGATGAACAAGGGTGTAGGGATCAAGTGTGGACGTGGTGATGATTTTGACTCAAGATCTAGATCAATTCAACCATCAAAAATCGATCAAAACTCGATCTGTCCACACCCAAAAGTTTCTGTTTAAAAGGGGTGAAGAAAATGGATGCGTAGAATCAGCGGCGATGTCGTAAGATGGGTAACGAGTTCTAGAGAGGTTTTTGCTTCTGTACGCGTGGGAATACCAGTACGGGAGGGAACCGACACGAATTCCACAATGTTACCACGCCAAATCAACTATAGATAAGTTGTTAAGATTTAAAAACAGTTTGAATGGGACTCTTATTCGAAGTCCAATCAGACTAGGACTCTTCTCCTCCCGATTATAAATAGAACCCAGAACCTTTGGCCAAAATCACAAAATTCTTTTCCAACTCCTGAGCCGACGACTTAGAGCCCTAGCCCCAGCTCGCCGAGTAAAACCCTTCGCCGTAGTTCAGTCGAGAGAAATCGCCGGAAGAGAGCCCAACGATCTGTTTTGCTAGGAGAAGGACCCCGAGACCAAGAAGAACATAAGGTTGGTCTCCAATACCACCTTATGACATCATCGCGTTTTCTTTGCATCTGTTCTTTGATCCCTTTTGAATAGAAGCTTTTTCATGGACAGATCACGTGTTGATCGGTTTGATCTAGAGTCAAGATCATCGCCATGTTGACATTTGATCCGAACAATTCTGTTCATCGTAAAACCCAAGCAGACCATGCAAGAACACGTACAAACTGATCTAATAAAAACTGATCATAGGATAGCATGCATATGCATCATCGCATCTAGTTAAAGTTTGTGCATGATATTAATTGTTGTGAATCTTGTATGTGCGTTATTGCGTATAAAAGGACAAGCTCAGGGAGCCGTTTACGACGAGCTGCCACAACAAGGTTTCGAGATCCAAGAGCAACCGGAACCGCAAGAACAAGGCAAGTGCCCCTTGACCATATTGATCCTACGTTTTGGAAAACTATTTTGTTTGCGAAAAGGTGTGGGTGCTGAGTCAAACATGATGGGAAACCCTTTTATAGGAGTTGACTAGTTTTGGTTAAACCACCCTTGTCGCCAGGGAAGTTTATGAGTCAGGTATGGTTTTTACTTTTATGCTTCACTAAGTTCATGGGATTGGGAAGCAAGATAGATGTGTCTAGCTAACTGCACTAGTAAGAATATTGAGGAACTGATGTTGTTAATGAACATGGATCAGAGGAAGATCTAGGCAAGCCTGGGTTTGCGAATGAGGTAGAATGAGATGGTGGTTTACTTATCGTAGATCTAAGGACCGGTTCATGCGAGCACATGACAGGATAACAGTGCCACCACAAGGCCAAGTATGGGTGCGGCTTAGCTGAGTAATTTGGTAAGTTGCTAGATTGTTATGGACCGTGGAAGGCGCGGGGAATGGGAGTCGAGTGAGGACTACCCTGGGAACTGCATTGCACAAGAGGGGGCCCGTGGGTGGGAGAATTGGAGATTCTAGCCTGCCGGTGAAACCTTAGTGAGTCCATACATCTAGTAGCCCCTTTGTAAAGGCTATTTTGTGATCTCTTGGCCATACAACGACGGTTGTGTACTGGTATAATGGAGGTTCTGCAGTCGCTGAAGGGTGACGAAACCACAAACTTGTGGGTAAAGAGGTACAGACTCTGCAGAGTCTTAAAACTATCATGATAGTCGAGCTTACGGTCACGAGCGCCTGGCCAACTTCCATGATTAGTTGGTCGGTTATTTTGGGATGGTTTTGGTTATGGTTTGGTTTTTGGTTTTCGGGACTTATGAGTTCTCGGTGATAAGATTTGGTTGCATGACTGTTGAGTCATGGCAACGAGATTGGTCTCGGTGTGAGACGGAATTGTTATGAGATGAAATGGTAGCGAACACGAGATGGTATTCGTGAGATGGTAGTGAATACGAGAAGGTATTCATGAGCAAGAATGAAGTTGATTAATGTCTTGTTGGACATGGAAGGTAATAAATATAATGGAGGTATGATTGGTATTTTAATACATGTCGGGATTATGTTCACTTAAAGTTAAGTTGTTGTTTTATCATGGTTTTGATAAATAACTTTGCTTTCTGCAAATGAGCCTTTTTATACATACCTAGTTGTGAGCTACATATCATATTTTCCTGCACTTTCTGAGTACATCATTGTACTCAAACTTGCATTATTATTTCATCATCAGCAACAGGAGAAGATTACTATAAAGACCAATTGGAGCATTAGGCGTGTAATCTTTCCTCAACCTTGCCTTTGGGGATGGAGTAGAGATGGAGGCGCCCCTGTTGCTTAGATTGCTTCCGCACTAGTTAGAAGACTTCCGCTGCATAGAAATAAGACTTTCGCTGTTAAATTAAGACTTTCGCTGTTAGCATGAGTCCAAGACTCATGAGACATTGTAATAAAACCCTATTATTCATGGTAAAATATATTCTAAATTCAGTTTGTGGAACATATGTGTATGTGTGATGAACATCCTAGGCACATATATGCATCAGTTCTCTGTTCCGTGGTTTTCCACGGAATT
Source organism: Neostapfia colusana (assembly GCA_030760725.1). Classification (NCBI taxonomy): domain Eukaryota; kingdom Viridiplantae; phylum Streptophyta; class Magnoliopsida; order Poales; family Poaceae; genus Neostapfia; species Neostapfia colusana. Next base: position 78,087,558 of record JASWHV010000008.1, on the reverse strand, counting down.
GAGGGCGTCACAGATTGGCATCAGAGCCACGGGTTGACAGTAGGTCACACGCCTAGATAGAAACCCCAGATTGGTATCAGAGCCACGGGTTGATGGTAGGTTACACGCTTAGATAGAAGTTACAAGCTGGTATCAGGCATAGATTGGTATCAACCTGCCACGGGTTGATCGTAGATCACACAACCTAGAATGATCATAGATTTGTAGCTGAGCCACGCTGACCATAGGATGCAAACCTAGGATGCATAGATTGGCATTGGAACTACCTTGACATAGGATACAAGCCTAGGAGAAGCCATAGTTGGATCACAAATTGGCATCACCCTAAGCCATATTGGACCCCCATTGAATAAGCCATGAATAGGAGTTGTGTGAGCCTTGTGATGATTGCTTGTGATTGTGTGCTTAGTGTGAATTGTGGGACGTCTCAAGCGTTGTCCATACCCACACAGAAGTAGAAAGAGGTGTGAGATGCCTCAGCACTTGTTCACGTCCTCATATGGGCTAATATATATAGTCCAATCCACCTTGATGCATATAGTGAGGGGGATCCATCTAACCTTCTAACCTCTATTTTATTTCGTTCTCTCTCACAGATGGTGAGAGGAAACGCCGGCCACCAAGGAAGGAACGTCCGTGGTAACCAAGAGGATGACCACGACGAAGTTCCTGTTAACCCCGGAGCTGGTGAGAACAACCTGGAACGGTTGATGGCCATGCAGAACCAACTTATGCAAACCATGATCCAAACTTTGGGTCAGTTGCAGGCCGACAACGACAACCCCGTTCTGGCACCACCGCCACCACCACTGCCAGCTCATAACAGACTGGGAGAGTTCATGAGGACTCGACCCCCCTTCTATGCTCAAGCTAACGACCCCATGGAGGCCGACGACTGGTTGAAATCCATGGAGAAGAAGCTTGCCATAGTGCAGTGCAATGACCGAGAGAAGGTTCTTTTTGCGTCGCACCAACTCATGGGAGCTGCCGCTGACTGGTGGGATGCCCTATGCAACGCTCATGTCGACCCGAAGACGATCACTTGGACTGAGTTCAAGGAGAGTTTCCGCTCTCATTACCTCCCTGCTGGTGTAATGATGCTCAAGAGACAGGAGTTCGAAGGTCTCCGCCAAGGACAGAGAAGCGTGAATGAGTATCTCAACAAGTTCATGCAACTGTCCCGGTATGCCCCCAAAGATGTTAACCCAGACCAGAGGAAGCAATACCTGTTCATGAGAGGGTTGAACAATGAGATCCAGGTTCAGCTCCTCAACAATGACTACGCTAGCTTTCAGAAGCTGGGTGACAATGCTATAGTGGTTGAAAGCAAGATCCGAGAAATCGAGCGAGAGTGCAAGAGGAAGATGCCATACCAGCCCCAAGGGAGCAACGTACGACCTCAGTACGTGCCCCCATCTGCACCATAGTATGGATCGACCGCTGCTGCATATCGCCCTAGTCAACCACAACAGCAACGACCCGTTGCACAAGCACCTCGTGTGCCTTTGCCTCCTGTGCCCCGACCCAACATGGGCGCTCCTGTTCAAAACCCCCGCCCCAACGTACCTGCTGCCGTGGGCAACAGGGCATGCTTTGCATGCGGGGAAACAGGAAACTTCACGAGCCAGTGCCCGAGGAGAGGTCCTGGACAGCAAGGCAACATGCCCAAGCAGAACCCGCGACCGAACGGAGGAGACAATCAAGGAAACCATGGACAGCAGTACTATGCTCGCGGCAACGTGAACCATGTCTCTGCTGAGGAAGCACAACAGGCTGAGAACGTCGTAATTGGTATGTTCCTTGCCAATTCCAACCCAGTCACCATTTTATTTGATTCTGGAGCATCACATTCTTTCATATCATCCAAGTATGTTGACACGACCCCATTGGTCCTGTCGAGCCAGGATCACGCTGAGGGGTGCTGCGTTGCACAGCACCGTATAACACACGTCAAAGGTGCAAAGCGGAAGCGGAAGTTTTATTACATAAACAAGTTTATGAACATGTTTACATCAAAATAAGTTCAGTCTACACTCGCGGGCGTAGACTAAGCATCAAGTGCACGTTCAGCCCTCGAACGTGTCCTTGCTAGCACACACGCACACTAACTCTGCGGCGTGCAGGACTCCCACTCGACGGGGTTCCCCTCCTGGGGTTCCGTCTCCTCTTCGGGAGTCCCTTCCTCATAGAACCCTGCAAAAGCTTCAAACACAAGCAGTGAGCACGAAGGCTCAGCAAGTCTGACCCGTCTCACCTAAACATGGAACTTCTACCTGAGGGTAATGGGTTGCATGAGGTAAAATCATTTGCAAGGACTCGCCTAATTAGTAGAACCTTACTTTCAAGTTTTAGCAGCAGGTTGTGGAAACCTTACGCTAAGGTACATGAGAGAGCCGCAATCAAACAAGAAACGCATTTCTCTCATGTACTTTGCCCAAAGTTGAAAAGAACTTTAGTTAGCACTAAGCTACAGCATGTCATTAACAATCAATGTTCAGCTCTCAATCAGCAACATTTTAACATGTAACTAGCCTGTTCTTTCTACGTCACGGTACAGTGAACAAGTGGTACTCACTGACCGCGAGGGACGGCGATTATAATCGATTTACACCTGCAGGGTTACCCGAACAACCCGTCACGTACGCCCGTACTCGATGTTGCCTACAACAACCATCACGGACGCCGTACGCGACTACCTTTCACCCGTTAGCCAAATATTGAACCGGTCCCATCGTCCCGAGCAAGAGGTCCCTGCACGCGCATCTCTGTGCCGCCAGCTGATTTACACCTCGAGCTCTCAACCTACCCTCTGAACGACGGGCAATGCCTCAACACCCAGCTACCCGAGTTACATCAGTTTCCCGGTTCCCATATAGCCGGTAGGTCTTCGGTACTGTTCTAGCTTGTTCAGCAGGCCCGCACACGGCTCGGTCCTCAATCGACACAAGCGGAGCTACAGCACACAGGCCCCAAAGTTCTGCTGCCCTTACTCTCCGCTCGGTCTTATTTTCTTGCCATGTGTATCATGTGCTACCTCTACCCGAGCAATGTGCCTCTAGCCTATTCTCGCGAGTAGTTCCAACTACTCGACTTGTACCGAATCCTACTCTATCCTAGCAATGCAGTGGCTAACGAGGTTTGCAATCCTAAACCCAACCCGTGGTTTTCTTGGCTATGCAATTGGATTTCCAAACAAGACTCTAATGCACAGAACAAAGGAAACAAGTATGTGCTCAAAACAGTAAAAATTTGTAAAAAGGTTAATGCAAACCGGGGCTTGCCTTGCTGCTCTTGGTCGTAGGCTAGCTGTTCCTCCGGAGTAACGAAGTCTAGGACTTCGGGTTCCTTCTCGACCTTAGCGACTACATGATAAGAGCAATATATGTATCACTTTAAATGCATTTGTATTAACTTTGAAGTTGTGAAGTCTCTAACCCTTGCTAGACAGACCTAATGACTGTGAAACTTTTACTGTGGCTTGGTTACAACCTAAACAGAGACTTGGTCAAGTTTTAGTTGCAGAAAGCCCATTTGAGCCCTCCACAATTAATTATGTCCTTGACCTTAATTGGAACTCTTAGGGTGTTCTAGGAATTTTCATGCAACAAACTATGACTTTCTGAAAACTAGATTTTCAGAGGGTTCTAATGGAGTTGGTCTCACTTAATTTGGAAGTTCTTAGCTAAAGATATGAGCTAAACAATTTCAGAGAAAATTCTGAAAATGTTTCTGAACATTTTCTATTTTCTCTGGAACAGTTTTACTAATCACACCATTAGGTGGACTAAATGAGCTCAAATGGATCTGAAATTTTTATGGTAGCTCAAGGATATTTTGGTGAACATCCCAGCAAAATTTCAGGATTTTCCTCCAAAGGATTCTCCAGTTAAAATTCCTAACAGTTTAAACTTTAAGGAATTGATTCTGGAGAATTAAGGAATTTCATGAAGTGAAACTTGATTTTCTGGAAAGTACTCGGAGAGCTGAATCCAGCAAAATTTGGTTCACTCGATTTGGAGCTTTCTAGCCAAAGTTATAAGGATTTGAAGTTTGAAGGAAATCTGAAAATCGGGGAAAAGTTTAAACTCGCGCGTGGGCCCAGGGGACACGCGTCGCACGCCGAAGCGACAGCACACCGCGGCCCACAAGGATTTTGCGCGCCAGCACACCCGATCACGGCCGCAGCCGGATCCCGATTCAAAATATCGGCCGCTGACAGCTGGGGTCCACCCCTTCTTCAACCTCGCGACACCCGCGCCCCGCCGCCGAGGGACCTCGCCGGAGAGCTCGCCGCTGGCTGCTGTACAGCTCCAAACTTCTTGATTCTGGCCGCCCCTGCCTACTTTTACTCGGGGAACATGATCCGAGGGTCAGCTGCTCATGACAACGGCCGGAGCATGGTCGGCGACGAGCCGCCATATCGGAACGACTTCGGCCATGTCAGCTGACTCTCCTAGTACCTCAGCTACTTGGGAAATCGGTCGGGGAGCACCAGTGGACCTCAGAGAAGGTCGACATGAACTCGAGGCAGCTCGGGGAAGGCCCGAAATAGGTCCTCACCGTGCGCCTGATACCCCCCGTTCGTTCCGCCATTAGTAGACCTTGAATTACGCCGGGCACAGAGGTTCTCCGGCCCAGAGTTGTGAAGGCAACTTGTGCGTCACCGTGTCTAGCTCGTGTGGGAGTGGCCTGAGGCCCTCTAATCCTTTCTAGAGCACGAATTAAACAGAATCGTACCCGAAGGTCGTTCTGCACACAGAAAGGGGAAAAGTGGAAATTCGCCGCCGGTGAGCAACCACTCGAGCTGTGGCTCGGGGATGAGCAGCACCGGTCACCTGCGCGTCCAAGGGTGCCTTGGATCGGGCGTGACAACGCCCAGGTTGGGCTGTCCACGAGAGCCTGAGGTGCGGCGGTTTCCAATTCCGATTTTTATCTTTCGGCACAGCCGATAGCACTCGGTTTCAATCGACTTCTAGCAATGGGGAGGATGGAGGAAGGTCTCTAGTACCTTGCTGGGACCCTGGAGTGGAAGGAGGGAGCTGCGATCGGCTTGATCGAGCGGGAGCTCGAGCGGCGGTGATGGCAGTGGAAAAACGGCCGAGTATGCCGGCAGCTCGGGGAATGAATGATCGGAGCACCCCGGGGAGGGAATAAATAGCCCGGCGGCTGGTCTCCGGCTTGGGGCGCGCAGCAGGAGCTGGCGCCGGCTGCCCCCCTTCGGTGGCGCGCGCACACAGCAGCCGGGAACCGACTGAACTGTGTTTCAGTCGGTTTGTATTGAGGCAGAGGCTGACATGTGGGTCCCACCCCTCCTTTTAACCTCTGAAATTTACTCCTAACAGCTGTGGTAAACAGTGAACCCTATTCTACCCTTGGCAATTCAAATCATTCACCCAAGAGCCATTTGAATTGATCAAAGTTCAAATGAGGCTTGGTTTGAATGAATTTCAGCACAAGTTCAGTTTGAAATTCAAATAAAGTTTGAATTTCTCCCCCTTAGCTCATGTCAAGATCAACTCCAAATGGAGTGAAAATTGGTGTGTGAGCTCACAAAAATGTGCTGAGTAAGAATATGCCTTCCACTTTCAAATTCATGGCATAAAAACAGTTTGAATTTGAATATGTTTTCAAACTGCCCCTTTCCTATCTATACCCAAGATGACCTCAAAAAGGTTTTGAATTTGGGTGAAACTTGGCATGGACATCCTTAGCAAAGTGTAGGAGTTTTCATATGTCCAGCCCATCTATATCACATGTGGGAAATACCACTTTTGCAATGTGTAAGTTTGTTCTCTAATGAGCATGTTGATAATTGTTACTTGCTCTTCATTTGTGTTCATCATTCTTCCTCAAATGAGGTGTGTGATGTGGTGATGAACACTGCAAATGAGTGTCAAAAACTGAGGCCCTTACATTCCTCCCCCCTTAAAAGAATCTCGTCCCGAGATTATAAGGTGAAAACGAGAGAGAGGACGGTGGAAAATTACCGAATATGCGACGTGAAAAAGTCGGGGTAGTTAGTGCGAAGGAATTCTTCGCTCTCCCATGCCGCTTCGTCCACGGAGTGATTACTCCATAGAACCTTGTAGAACCACAACGTACGGTTGCGTGTGGTTCGGGCCTTCTCATCAATAATCTGCACCGGTTCCTCCCGATAGGTGAGATCCGGTTGCAGTTCTTCGATGTCTTCCAGCTGAACGGTAGTTGATAGCTTGAGACACTTCCTCAGCTGGGAAATGTGAAAGACGTCGTGCACACCAGAAAGTGCTTCTGGTAATTTCAGCTGGTATGCTACCGATCCACATCTTTCGGTAATCTGGAATGGACCGATGAAGCGGGGTGCTAACTTTCCCCTCACCCCAAATCTGTTTACGCCCTTCATTGGAGACACCCGTAGATATACGTGATCCCCAACTTCGAATTGTAATGGCCGCCTTCTCCGGTCCGCATACTGCTTCTGACGGGATTGAGCGGCTTTTAGGTTCGCTTGAATCAGTCGAACCTTTTCTTCCGCGTTGTTGACAAGGTCAATCCCGAAGGTAACCCTCTCGCCAGATTCACACCAGTTCAGTGGTGTGCGGCATTTCCTGCCGTATAGCGCCTCGTAGGGCGCCATCTTGATGCTGGCTTGGTACCCATTGTTGTACGAGAACTCGGCTAATGGCAAGTGATCATCCCAATTCTTGCCGTGGTCGATAGCACAAGCTCGTAGCATGTCTTCTAGAATCTGATTTACCCGCTCGGTTTGTCCATCCGTCTGCGGGTGGTAGGCTGAACTACGGATCAGCTTCGTCCCCAAGGCAGCGTGTAGCTGCTCCCAAAAACGGGACACAAATAAAGTGCCCCGGTCCGATACGATGGTACGGGGTACGGCGTATAAGCATAGGATCCGTGAGATGTACAGTTCAGCGTACTTCTTGGCGTTGTAGTTGGTGTTGACCGGGATGAAATGGGCAACTTTGGTGAGCCGATCGACGATCACCCACACAGAATCATGTTTCTGTAAGGTGGTGGGTAAACCGACGACGAAATCCATGCTCACGTCCTCCCACTTCCAGGCAGGAATGCCCAGTGGTTGCAGCAGTCCCGGTTTCCGCATATGGTCTGCCTTCACCCTTCGACATGTATCACACTCGGACACGTATTTGGCAGTCTCTCGCTTCATCCGTGTCCACCAAAACCTTCTTCTGAGTTCTTGATACATTTTGTTGCTGCCGGGGTGAATAGAAAACTTTGACAAGTGAGCCTCATCAAAGATTTTCTTCCGTAACTCCGGGTTTCGGGGTACGACAATCCGGTCCTTGAACCATAGGACGCCGTCTCCGTCCTTCCGGAAACATTTCAACTCCCCACTGTCTACACGTCTCCGCAAATGTGACATGCCCTTGTCATTCTTCTGGGCTGTCGCTATCTCTTCACGGATGGTGGGGATCAAAGCTAGGTTGTAGAGAGCTCCGTGTGGAATCACATGTAGTGGTGGTTCGCTCTCTTCCAACGGTGTGATGGTCAGATTATTGACGTGTGACTTGCGGCTCAGCGCATCTGCCACAATGTTTGCCTTGCCCGGATGATAATGGATCTCTATCTCGTAATCCTTTATCAGTTCTAACCATCTTCGTTGCCTCATGTTCAGCTCCTTCTGAGTGAATATGTACTTGAGGCTTTTGTGGTCGGTATATAAATGTACGAGGTTACCGAGTAGGTAGTGCCTCCACATCTTCAGTGCAAGTACCACGGCAGCGAGCTCCAAGTCGTGAGTTGGATAATTTTGCTCATGGTTCCTAAGCTGCCGTGATCCATACGCGACCACTCTTCGGTCTTGCATCAGCACACATCCGAGCCCAATGCCGGATGCATCGCAGTACACATCGAACGGTTTTGTTGTGTCTGGCTGCGCCAAAACCGGTGCTGATGTTAGGTGCTTGACTAAAGCCTTGAATGCTGCTTCACATGCTGGACTCCAAACATATTTGGTAGCCTTCTTCAGCAGCTCTGTCATTGGCTTGGCAATCTTTGAGAAGTTCGGAATGAACCTCCGATAATATCCCGCGAGTCCGAGGAAACTCCGTACCTCATGAACCGTTCTCGGGGATTTCCAATTCAGCACTTGCGTTATCTTGCTCGGGTCCCAGCGATACCCTCCGCTGAGATGATATGCCCGAGGAAAGGCACTTGCGATATCCAAAACTCGCATTTGCTGAATTTTGCGTATAACTTGTGATCCCGCAGCCGTTGCAAGACTATACGCAGATGTTTCTTGTGATCTTCCTCCGACTTGGAATATACCAGGATGTCGTCGATGAAGACCACGACAAACTTGTCCAGCTCCGGCATGAACACCGAGTTCATTAAGTACATGAAGTGAGCTGGAGCATTGGTGAGGCCAAAGGACATGACCAGGTACTCATAAAGTCCATACCTTGTCGAGAAAGCTGTCTTTGGAATGTCCTCCGCCCTTATCTTAATCTGATGGTACCCGGATCTTAAATCCATCTTGGAAAAGATCTTTGCTTCGACCAACTGATCAAACAACATGTCGATCCGTGGCAACGGGTACTTGTTCTTGATGGTTACGGCATTTAATGGACGGTAGTCCACGCAAAGCCGCAACGTTTCATCCTTCTTCTTGACAAATAATGCCGAACAGCCCCATGGGGAGGAGCTCGGCCTAATAAAACCCTTCTCCAGAAGGTCCGTGAGCTGAGTCTTCAGTTCAGCCAACTCCTTGGGCGCCATCTTGTACGGCCTTCGGGATATTGGCATGGTTCCCGGTGCAAGTTCAATCTTGAACTCCTCCTCTCTATCGGGTGGCATCCCCGGTAAATCGTCCGGAAATACATCAGGGAACTCTCGGACCACTGGAATGTCTTCCAATCTGATAGTTGTGGACTGATAGACACTTGAAAGTTTTATTTCTGGACTGTCCAGAAATAATGAGTGAGAACCGTGCACCTCTGAGTTTAAGTGCACGACTCGAAGGACGGTGTCTAAAACAGCGCCGTGGCGGGTTAACCACGACATCCCTAGGATGACATCGACCTTCTGTCCCTCTAAGATAATGAGAGACGTGGGGTACACTCTACCTGCTAAGCATAATGGTGCTTTGGAGACCATTACGCTTGCTGAAATCTTCCCACCCGGTGAACAAATTAAATATGGACTATCGGTGGGTAGTATTTGCAAGCTGTGTTTAGCAATGAAAGCTTGGCTAATAAAATTATGCGTGGCGCCTGAATCAAATAGTACTATAGCGGGATGCTGGTGGAGTTGGAACATACCCGCAAGGATTGGCTCGCCCTCCGGAACGTCCTCAATGGCAAGCTGGTGGACAGTGCCGGGCCTAGGGTTCGCCCGCGGCGCATTAGTAGGGTTCCGGGGTTGATTCCTCCCCGGAAACTGTGGTGCCACTGCGCCGCCTTGCCTCTCCGGGCAACTGCTCGCGAAGTGTCCTGGACGACCACACTTGTAACATGTGGCCGCTGCTGGTGGAGTACTTGGTGGACGAAAGCCCGGCATGCGTTGCGGAGGTGCAAACGCACGCGGCATCGCCCGCTGCTGCTGCTGTTGTTGCGGTGGTGCTGGCAGTGCCGGCCGGAATGCCGGTGAAGAGTACGGCCGACTGCGGAATGGCATCGACCGCTGTGGTGGCTGCCAGCGTGGACCTGATGGTGGGCGATTCACCATCCGAAACTTCTGAGAAGGACCGCCTCCTTCTCCGCTGCTCTATGGCGCGCTTCGCTTTCGCTCTGCCGCCGCCAACTCCTTGCCGGAGTCTTCCTGAACAATCGCAGCGTCAATGATGTCGTTGAGGCTGCCGCAATTGAACATCGCCAGCTTGTCCTTCAGGAGCGGGTTAAGCCCCTGGTAAAAGTGGTCCCGCCGCTTCTCGTCCGTATCTGCGTGATACGACGCGTAGAGCGCGAGATCGTTGAACGCCCTGGAATATTCCAGTGCGTTCCGGCTCCCTTGTTGCAGGTGTAGGAACTCCTGCGTCTTCCTCTTCATCAAACCGGGCGGTATATGATAGGCCCTGAAGGCCGTCCGGAACTCCGCCCAGGTCATCGCTCGGTCGGTGGGCTGTGAAGCACAGAAGTTGGCCCACCACGCGCTCGCGGATCCTTGGAGCTGCTGGACCGCGAACTGAGTCTTGCGCTGCTCGCTGATTTGGAGCAGCCCGAACTTCATCTCTATGGTGCGGAGACAGTTGTCCGCGTCAAGTGGTTCATCCGCCCTTGAGAATACAGGGGGATGAGTCGCCAGGAAGTCGGAGTAGGAGCTCTGTTGGCGCTCCTCACGATCTTGACGTCTCTCTGGGCGAGACGTATTCGCAATTAATGTTTGCAGCAGCTCTGTGTGCTGCTGATGTGAACCCGCCATTGCCGCGATAATGTCGGCCAATGTAACCGTTGGCAGTGGCGGTGGCGGTGTTTGCTGTTGCTGTTGCTGCTGCTGTCCCGAGGAGTCCTCGGGAGGCGGTTGGGAGGTCTCTCCCCCTTGGCTAGTACCTCCAACATCAGGGTTGGCACGAGTACGCGTCATTCTGAAATTCAGCACAGCAGCAATTAGCACATGTCTTACTCACAATTCCATAAACAGCAGTAGTATTGAAGCGACGCATGATTAACTTGCACAACATTCACATATATTGATAAAGCATAAACTTTATACAAGATACATTATTCTCGGATCTCCGAGAAGTCGTGCTCATGTCGTCACTACCTATACATACGCTACTGTCTACACGACATGTCACCTATTACAAAAGCTGGGTTACGCTACCCTAGCTGCCCTACTTGGCAACCGTAACCCCCTACTCGGAGTAGAACTCGACCTCCTGTGGGTCGTCCTCCTCTGGTACCTCTGCTGGTGGCTCGGGGTCTACCACCTCTTCTCCCATTCCAGGTTCTCCCATGGCTGGAAGACCCAAGACTACCGGTACGCCCAATACCGGGGGCACGAGGTCCTGTAATGCATGCACCTCGTCCATAGCCTGGTTGTAGTCCTCTTCCCAGCCTTGTCCTTCCTCAATAGCGTCGTCCCGCTCTTGAGCAAGGTCCGCATTCTGCTGGGTTAGGGTCTGCACCAGCTCTTGCAACGCCGCGATGTCCACACGGCTCTTCTTCTTTGCCTTCTTCAGACGACGCAACTGATTGTGTTGTTCATTCAGTCGCTTGATCGTCGGAAGGAGCACATTACGGAGTGCGCTGTGAGCACTCTCAAAATGATCTCCACGGCTTGCGCTCTCCTTGAGCTTGGTGGCGAGATGCTCCGTATGAACATCTTGGCTGTCCATCACAGCGTTTCCCGCCCTCATTTGGAGGCTGAGATTTGCCTCCGCGGGGTTGTACTTTGGGCAACTCGGGTCTGTTGCCTCCAGGTACCTCCCTTCCCACACATGCTGAGCTCGTCCCTCCACCGGAACGAGTGCGTATGGAGTTCCTTCCATAGCCTGCACGTGTAGTTGGCAGAAACGTGACATAGTGTCACGGGCTGCCACTTGCCACATCCCTTCCGGTTGTCTTCCGCTCACCGTGACGGTGAATGGCACCCAACCGGGTGGCGTAGGTCCTGCGGAAACCTCGACATGGATCGTCCACGTCTTGTTCCCCTCTTCGCCTTCTTCCTTGGCGAAGTATTGCGGCATCTGGTTGTACCCGAAATATTGGAGCATTTGCCACAATGCTTCCGGGTAGCCGCTACGGTCAGAGCAGTGGGAAACTACCCACCCGTTTTCCAACCGTTTATCTGCTGCCATCTGTAAAAATATATTTGAGAAATGTCAAATATTTATTTGAACAGTAAACCATTGATTTATAACATAAGATATGTCATTGAACCCATAACACTTGGAAACATAGTTCAAATTTTTAAACATATTTGACTGCTGATCTGCTGTTACCATGACAGCCCTGACCAGTTTCCATATCAATCTGATTTAGGCCAGGTTAAAAGCAAAACCAGTCCTGGAGCTCAACATCAAAGTTAAAGTTAACTTCAATAGCTTTCCAGAAAGTATTTGCTTGGCCTATGATCTGTCCTGGTTCAAAAATTATGAGATGTCAAAGTTAACAGAATTTCTGGAAATAAATGGACAGCACCTCCCTGCCTTAGGTACTGATTTGATCCAAGAATCCCAGTTAATTCTGTTCCTAATCTGACAAAACTTTCTGTTAAAAAGTTGTAACCCATCTAATAAGCTTTCCAGAACTACCTCATTTTCTATTTTTGGATTTTTATGCAGGAAGTTATGCTTAATTTACAGAGAGTCTACAGAGAGTCTTTACTCTGTCCTGTTTTCTGGACAGTTTCAACTCTACTGCATTTTTCGAGTGGTTAAGGGATGAAACACCTCTGGACCCAACAGAAAAGTTGTAAAGCCCTTCCACAGCTTTGCAGAAATGTATCATACGACCCCAACCTCGAAAGAACTCAACCTCTAACCTCTGATTAACTTCAGCCTTGATTCAGCTGAAAACAGAGTGCTCTGTCCTTAACATCCTATAAGTTGAAAACTTGTTAACTTTGAATGTCCTGTTCAAGGGAAGGGGTTACATCAAGTTTTACTACTTTGGATTAAAACCTTCCGGTTTTTACATGAAGTTGTTCATTTAATTGGATGTGACGTCGAGGCGTCACCAGATTATGTCGGTACTACGTCCTCACAAAGGAAAAACCTATACCGGACTTAGCCGGCTTCGTTAGTCTAGTGGCACTACTCGTCACTCGCACACGGATGCTACATGTCTACCGTTTCGTGGTAAGGCTACCTGCAGAAATTCAACCAATCATCAGACTCGGCTGCACACCGAGCCCAGAATCCATACAGTTTGTACACCCGGCCGTCATCACTCGCCCGGATGTTCTCAAGCCAAACACGCCTTGAGTTACGTGTTCACGTTTTAGACCACGTGACGGGGTCTCCCATGTTGCACCACGCACGCCAGGGACAGACGTTGCTCGAATACCCCAAACGACATGAAGAGTCGTAGAGGATATTAAAGCGGGTCGGGTTACCTGCCACCCGTGGGGCTCCACCCTTCAGCTTGTGCGCACTGGTGGACAGCGCTTACGTGCACCCCCCAAGACATGAACGTCCCGAGATGCACGATTTTCCGACATAACAAATAGGTTAATATGCCACTTTCTATATGCTAATAACATCCTTATACGGGCTACTAACTCGTTCCTCACTGGATTTTTGAAAAAGAAGACCTTTGTACTGTGTTAAACCTCAAGCGAGCTCTGATACCAACGCTGACACGACCCCATTGGTCCTGTCGAGCCAGGATCACGCTGAGGGGTGCTGCGTTGCACAGCACCGTATAACACACGTCAAAGGTGCAAAGCGGAAGCGGAAGTTTTATTACATAAACAAGTTTATGAACATGTTTACATCAAAATAAGTTCAGTCTACACTCGCGGGCGTAGACTAAGCATCAAGTGCACGTTCAGCCCTCGAACGTGTCCTTGCTAGCACACACGCACACTAACTCTGCGGCGTGCAGGACTCCCACTCGACGGGGTTCCCCTCCTGGGGTTCCGTCTCCTCTTCGGGAGTCCCTTCCTCATAGAACCCTGCAAAAGCTTCAAACACAAGCAGTGAGCACGAAGGCTCAGCAAGTCTGACCCGTCTCACCTAAACATGGAACTTCTACCTGAGGGTAATGGGTTGCATGAGGTAAAATCATTTGCAAGGACTCGCCTAATTAGTAGAACCTTACTTTCAAGTTTTAGCAGCAGGTTGTGGAAACCTTACGCTAAGGTACATGAGAGAGCCGCAATCAAACAAGAAACGCATTTCTCTCATGTACTTTGCCCAAAGTTGAAAAGAACTTTAGTTAGCACTAAGCTACAGCATGTCATTAACAATCAATGTTCAGCTCTCAATCAGCAACATTTTAACATGTAACTAGCCTGTTCTTTCTACGTCACGGTACAGTGAACAAGTGGTACTCACTGACCGCGAGGGACGGCGATTATAATCGATTTACACCTGCAGGGTTACCCGAACAACCCGTCACGTACGCCCGTACTCGATGTTGCCTACAACAACCATCACGGACGCCGTACGCGACTACCTTTCACCCGTTAGCCAAATATTGAACCGGTCCCATCGTCCCGAGCAAGAGGTCCCTGCACGCGCATCTCTGTGCCGCCAGCTGATTTACACCTCGAGCTCTCAACCTACCCTCTGAACGACGGGCAATGCCTCAACACCCAGCTACCCGAGTTACATCAGTTTCCCGGTTCCCATATAGCCGGTAGGTCTTCGGTACTGTTCTAGCTTGTTCAACAGGCCCGCACACGGCTCGGTCCTCAATCGACACAAGCGGAGCTACAGCACACAGGCCCCAAAGTTCTGCTGCCCTTACTCTCCGCTCGGTCTCATTTTCTTGCCATGTGTATCATGTGCTACCTCTACCCGAGCAATGTGCCTCTAGCCTATTCTCGCGAGTAGTTCCAACTACTCGACTTGTACCGAATCCTACTCTATCCTAGCAATGCAGTGGCTAACGAGGTTTGCAATCCTAAACCCAACCCGTGGTTTTCTTGGCTATGCAATTGGATTTCCAAACAAGACTCTAATGCACAGAACAAAGGAAACAAGTATGTGCTCAAAACAGTAAAAAATTGTAAAAAGGTTAATGCAAACCGGGGCTTGCCTTGCTGCTCTTGGTCGTAGGCTAGCTGTTCCTCCGGAGTAACGAAGTCTAGGACTTCGGGTTCCTCCTCGACCTTAGCGACTACATGATAAGAGCAATATATGTATCACTTTAAATGCATTTGTATTAACTTTGAAGTTGTGAAGTCTCTAACCCTTGCTAGACAGACCTAATGACTGTGAAACTTTTACTGTGGCTTGGTTACAACCTAAACAGAGACTTGGTCAAGTTTTAGTTGCAGCAAAGCCCATTTGAGCCCTCCACAATTAATTATGTCCTTGACCTTAATTGGAACTCTTAGGGTGTTCTAGGAATTTTCATGCAACAAACTATGACTTTCTGAAAACTAGATTTTCAGAGGGTTCTAATGGAATTGGTCTCACTTAATTTGGAAGTTCTTAGCTAAAGATATGAGCTAAACAATTTCAGAGAAAATTCTGAAAATGTTTCTGAACATTTTCTATTTTCTCTGGAACAGTTTTACTAATCACACCATTAGGTGGACTAAATGAGCTCAAATGGATCTGAAATTTTTATGGTAGCTCAAGGATATTTTGGTGAACATCCCAGCAAAATTTCAGGATTTTCCTCCAAAGGATTCTCCAGTTAAAATTCCTAACAGTTTAAATTTTAAGGAATTAATTCTGGAGAATTAAGGAATTTCATGAAGTGAAACTTGATTTTCTGGAAATTACTCGGAGAGCTGAATCCAGCAAAACTTGGTTCACTCGATTTGGAGCTTTCTAGCCAAAGTTATAAGGATTTGAAGTTTGAAGGAAATCTGAAAATCGGGGAAAAGTTTAAACTCGCGCGTGGGCCCAGGGGACACGCGTCGCACGCCGAAGCGACAGCACACCGCGGCCCACAAGGATTTTGCGCGCCAGCACACCTGATCCCGGCCGCAGCCGGATCCCGATTCAAAATATCAGCCGCTAACAGCTGGGGTCCACCCCCTTCTTCAACCTCGCGACACCCGCGCCCCGCCGCCGAGGGACCTCGCCGGAGAGCTCGCCGCTGGCTGCTGTACAGCTCCAAACTTCTTGATTCTGGCCGCCCCTGCCTACTTTTACTCGGGGAACATGATCCGAGGGTCAGCTGCTCATGACAACGGCCGGAGCATGGTCGGCGACGAGCCGCCATATCGGAACGACTTCGGCCATGTCGGCTGACTCTCCTAGTACCTCAGCTACTTGGGAAATCGGTCGGGGAGCACCATTGGACCTCAGAGAAGGTCGACATGAACTCGAGGCAGCTCGGGGAAGGCCCGAAATAGGTCCTCACCGTGCGCCCGATACCCCCCGTTCGTTCCGCCATTAGTAGACCTTGAATTACGCCGGGCACAGAGGTTCTCCGGCCCAGAGTTGTGAAGGCAACTTGTGCGTCACCGTGTCTAGCTCGTGTGGGAGTGGCCTGAGGCCCTCTAATCCTTTCTAGAGCACGAATTAAACAGAATCGTACCCGAAGGTCGTTCTGCACACAGAAAGGGGAAAAGTGGAAATTCACCGCCGGTGAGCAACCACTCGAGCTGTGGCTCGGGGATGAGCAGCACCGGTCACCTGCGCATCCAAGGGTGCCTTGGCTCGGGCGTGACAACGCCCAGGTTGGGCTGTCCACGAGAGCCTGAGGTGCGGCGGTTTCCAATTCCGATTTTTATCTTTCGGCACAGCCGATAGCACTCGGTTTCAATCGACTTCTAGCAATGGGGAGGATGGAGGAAGGTCTCTAGTACCTTGCTGGGACCCTGGAGTGGAAGGAGGGAGCTGCGATCGGCTTGATCGAGCGGGAGCTCGAGCGGCGGTGATGGCAGTGGAAAAACGGCCGAGTATGCCGGCAGCTCGGGGAATGAATGATCGGAGCACGCCGGGGAGGGAATAAATAGCCCGGCGGCTGGTCTCGGGCTTGGGGCGCGCAGCAGGAGCTGGCGCCGGCTGCCCCCCTTCGGTGGCGCGCGCACACAGCAGCCGGGAACCGACTGAACTGTGTTTCAGTCGGTTTGTATTGAGGCAGAGGCTGACATGTGGGTCCCACCCCTCCTTTTAACCTCTGAAATTTACTCCTAACAGCTGTGGTAAACTGTGAACCCTATTCTACCCTTGGCAATTCAAATCATTCACCCAAGAGCCATTTGAATTGATCAAAGTTCAAATGAGGTTTGGTTTTAATGAATTTCAGCACAAGTTCAGTTTGAAATTCAAATAAAGTTTGAATTTCTCCCCCTTAGCTCATGTCAAGATCAACTCCAAATGGAGTGAAAATTGGTGTGTGAGCTCACAAAAATGTGCTGAGTAAGAATATGCCTTCCACTTTCAAATTCATGGCATAAAAACAGTTTGAATTTGAATATGTTTTCAAACTGCCCCTTTCCTATCTATACCCAAGATGACCTCAAAAAGGTTTTGAATTTGGGTGAAACTTGGCATGGACATCCTTAGCAAAGTGTAGGAGTTTTCATATGTACAGCCCATCTATATCACATGTGGGAAATACCACTTTTGCAATGTGTAAGTTTGTTCTCTAATGAGCATGTTGATAATTGTTACTTGCTCTTCATTTGTGTTCATCATTCTTCCTCAAATGAGGTGTGTGATGTGGTGATGAACACTGCAAATGAGTGTCAAAAACTGAGGCCCTTACATATGTTGCCAAGCATAATCTACCCATATCACACTTAAAATGTGCTATGTTAGCTAATTCTCCCGGTGGAGAGATGAGGACTAATATAGTATGTTCGAAAGTAAGCCTTAAAATAAGGGGGGTAGACTTAGTCGCCAACCTCATTGTCTTGGATCCCCAAGGGCTTGACATAATACTCGGGATGGATTGGTTAAGCAAGCACAACGGAGTAATCCAATGTGCTGAGAGGAGCGTGCAGTTGACAAACGAGCACGGTATTTGTATCGAGTGTGAGTCAGCCCAACAAACAACCAAGAAGGCAATTTTGAACCACATCGAAGGAGCAACATTGGACAGCATTCCAGTGGTTCAAGAATTCTCGGACGTGTTTCCGGAAGAGCTTCCAGGTATGCCATCTGACCGGGACATTGAGTTTGCCATCGATTTGGTACCCGGAACTGCACCCATGGCAAAGAGACCCTATAGAATGCCCACCAATGAACTAATGGAACTCAAGAAGCAAATTCAGGAGCAGTTGGAGAAGGGTTTTATACGTCCAAGATCGTCACCATGGGGAGCCCCCGTGCTCTTTGTAGACAAGAATGATGGAACCCAAAGGATGTGCGTGGACTATCGGTCTCTCAACGAGGTGACAATCAAGAACAAATACCCTATGCCCCGTATAGAGGACCTAATTGCCCAAATGAAAGGAGCCCAAGTGTTCTCCAAGATTGATATACGGTCGGGATACTTCCAACTGAAGATTAAGCCCTCTGATATACCCAAGACTGCCTTTCGAACACGGTATGGTTCGTATGAATATACCGTTATGTCTTTTGTGTTAACAAATGCACCCGCATACTTCATGTACCTTATGAACAAGGTTTTCATGGAGTACTTGGATAAGTTCATCGTGGTTTTCATCGACGACATTATGGTGTATTCAAGAGGAGGAGCATAAAGAACATTTAAGATTGACCTTGCAGAAAATGCGCGAGCATCAATTGTATGCCAAGCTTAACAAGTGTCAATTTTGGCTAAAGGAGATATCGTTCCTAGGCCAAATTATATCCGAGGAAGGATTATCGGTTGATCCAGGAAAAGTGGGAGATGTTTTGAAGTGGAACCAACCACAAAACGTGAAGGACATTCGGAGTTTCCTTGGGATGGATGGATACTACCGAAGGTTCCTCAAGGACTTCCCTAAGATAGCAAAGCCTATGAAGGAGTTGCTAACGAAGGGAAAAGCCTTCCAATAGGCACCAGCATGCCAAGAATGTTTTGAGGAGCTCAAGAAAAGGCTAACCACAACGCCAATTTTGGTATTGCCGGACGTAAGCAAGAGCTTTGACATATATTGTGACTCATCCAGACAAGGGCTCGGATGTGTGCTCATGAATGAAGAACAAGTGGTAGCCTATGCCTCACGACAATTTAATAAGCACGAGCTTAATTATCCTACACATGACTTGGAGCTAGCAGCAGTAGTGCATGCATTAAAGATTTGGAGACATTATATCCTTGGTCATCGATGTGAGATCTATACGGATCATAAAAGCCTCAAGTACATATTTACACAAATGGACTTGAATTTGAGGCAACGTCGATGGTTGGAACTCATCAAGGATTACGATGTTGGAATCAACTACCACCCTAGAAGGGCCAATGTAGTAGCTGATGCATTGAGCCGGAAGGGAGCATGTCACCAACTCACGGTTCGGGAGCTACCACCCAAACTACGCAAGGAGTTCGAACGGTTACACCTCGGATTCTTGAACAAGATGGAAGTGATGGAACTCCACTCTTCATTGGAGCAAGAGATAAGAGGTGGCCAAGAAACGGACGAGGAGATCAAGGAAATCAAGGAAAGGATCCGACAAGGAATAGGGAAGGATTTCAAGAAAGATGAGAAGGGTACACTTTGGCTAGGAAAAAGGATTTGTGTGCCTAACGTGAAGCACATCCGCGACATGATATTAAAAGAGGCACATGATTCACCCTATTCCATACATCCCGGAAGCACCAAAATGTACAAGGACTTGAAGACTTGTTATTGGTGGGATGGCATGAAAAGGGACATAGTCGAATACGTTGCCCTATGCGACACATGCCAACGGGTGAAGGCCGAACATCAAAGACCCGCTGAATTGTTGCAACCCTTGAAGGTACCCGACTGGAAGTGGGAGGACATAATTATGGATTTCATCGTCAGATTGCCATGTACTCAGTCGGGTTATGACTCCATCTGGGTTATCGTGGACTGATTGATGAAAACAGCCAATTCTCTCCCTGTAAGGGCCAAGTACAACGTTGCACAATTACCCGAGTTGTACATGGAGCAGATCGTGTGCCGTCATGGAGTCCCGAGGAGGATAGTCTCAGATCGAGGTTCTCAGTTTATCTCTAGGTTTTGAAGGAAGCTGCAGAAATCTATGGGTACACGACTGGATTTTAGCTCCGCCTATCACCGACAAACCGATGGACAAACCGAAAGGACAGACCAAATTTTGGAGGACATGTTCAGAGCTTGCACCTTGAAACATGGGCGCAGTTGGGATAGGAGTTTACCGTACGCCGAATTCTCCTATAACAACAGCTATCAAGCTAGCTTGAAGATGTCACCTTTCGAAGCATTGTACGGTAGACGGTGCAGAACGCCGCAGTTTTGGAATGAGACCGGAGAGAACCAGGTGTTTGGACCTGAAGTGCTACAAGAAGCTGAAAAGCAAGTCCAAACGATACGGGAGAACTTAAAGGCTGCTCAGTTACGACAGAAAGGCTATGCAGACAATAGGCGTAGAAAGTTGACTTTCGAAGTAGGAGACTTCGTATACCTTAAGGTATCGCCTATTCGTGGCCAACGACGTTTCAACGTCAAAGGCAAGCTAGCACCTCGCTACATCGGACCATTTCAGATTTTGGACAAGCGAGGAGAAGTAGCCTATCAACTAGAGCTCCCAACATATCTCTCCGACGTACATGACGTGTTTCATGTATCCCAGCTCAAGAAGTGTTTGAGAGTACCAGAGGAGCAAGTACCAATGGAAGAGCATGAACTTCAAGAGGACCTGACTTATGCGGAGCACCCTGTCCGAATCTTGGACGTAAGGGAAAGGGTCACAAGGAACAAAGTGATCCGATGGTGCAAGGTACAATGGAGCCATCACACCGAAGCTGAAGCCACATGGGAGCATGAAGAAGACATCAAGGCAGAATTCCCTCATCTATTCTCTACTAACGAATCTCGAGGGCGAGATTCAATTTAAGGGGGTAGATTTGTGACACCCTCATTTTTTGTTTCTGCATGTATTCATGTTTCATGTAGAGAAAACATTTTAAAAGAAGTGGGAACAGAGAAAGAATAAAAAAAAGATAGCTAAAAAGAGCAAAGTCCAGTTCACCAAGAGCGCCGAAGACACTTCCCGCGGCCCGCTGGCCACGTGGCACCTTCGGAACTCATCTCCGTAAATGGGGAGAGGTCCGCCGCTAAACTGGCTACTTGACAGGCTCGGGGCTCATCCCCGCAAAGGGGGAGAGGTCCGACCCCGTGGGACACGTGTTGCCCCCGGAGCTAGCCTCTGCGGAGAAGCGAGGCCAGTCCTGCAGGACATGTGTCACGTTTGGAGCTAGTCACCACGGAAAAGAGAGGACCAGCCGCGCGGGATACGTGTCAATCTCGGAGCTCATCTCCGAGAGCTCCGGTTCTATTGGACACGTGTCACCACCGGAGCTTATCTCCGGGAGGTCCGTCACTGTTGGACACGTGTCAACCTCGGAGCTCGCCTCTGTTGAGAGGGGAGGTCCGGACCCACCAGACACGTGGCGCACGCGGAGCTCACCTCCAAAGAAGAGGGAGGTCTCGCCCGCTTGACACGCGGCACAACCGGAGCTCATCTCTGCGGAAAGGGGGATACCAGGCCTCGATGGACACGTGGAGCTTCCAGAGCTCATCACCGCAAAGGTAACGAGTTTTGTAGCGGTTTTTCCTTCTGTACGCGTGGGAATACCGGTACGGGAGGACACCAACACGAATTCCACAATGTTACCGCAACAAATCAACTAAAGATAATTTGTTAAGATTTAAAAACAGTTTGAATGGGACTCTTATTCGAAGTCCAATCAGATTAGGACTCTTCTCCTCCTGATTATAAATAGAACCCAGAACCTTTGGTCGAAACCACAAACTTCTTTTCCATCTCCTGAGCCGACGACTTAGAGCCCTAGCCCCAGCTCGCCGAGTAAAACTCTTTGCCGGAGTTCGGTCGAGAGAAATCGCCGGAAGAGAGCCTAACGATCTGTCTTGCTAGGAGAAGGACCCTGAGACCAAGAAGAACGTAAAGTAGGTCTCCAATACCACCTTACGACATCATCACATTTTCTTTGCATCTGTTCTTTGATCCCTTTCGAACAGAAGCTTTTTTGTGGACAAATCACGTGTTGAACGGTTTGATCTAGAGTCAAGATCGTTGCCACGTCCACATTTGATCCAAACACCTCTGTTCATCGTAAAACTCATGCAGACCATGCAAGAACACGTACAAACTGATCTAATAAAAACTGATCATAGGATAGCATGCGTATGCATCATCGCATCTAGTTAAAGTTTGTGCATGATATTGATTATTGTGAATCTTGTATGTGCGTGATCACGTATAGAAGGACAAGCTCAGGGAGCCGTTTACGACGAGCTGCCACAACAAGGTTTCGAGATTCAAGAGCAACCGGAACCGCAAGAACAAGGCAAGTGTCCCTTGACCATATTGATCCTATGTTTTGGAAAACTGTTTTGTTTGCGAAAAGGTATGGGTGCTGAGTCAAACATGATGGGAAACCCTTTTATAGGAGTTTACTAGTTTTGGTTAAACCATCCTTGTTGCCAGGGAAGTTTATGAGTCGGGTATGGTTTTTACTTTTATGCTTCGCTGAGTTCATGGGATTGGGAAGCGAGATAGATGTGTCTAGCTAACTGCACTAGTAAGAATATTGAGGAACTGATGTTGTTAATGAACATGGATCGAAGGGAGATCTAGGCAAGCCTGGGTTTGTGAATGAGGTAGAATGAGATGGTGCTTTACATGCCGTGGATCTAAGGACCGGTTCATGCGAGCACATGCCAGGATAACAGGGCCACCACAAGGCCAAGTATGGGTGTGGCTTAGCTGAGTAATTAGGTAAGTTGCTAGATTGTTATGGACCATGGAAGGTGCGGGGAATTGGAGTCGAGTGAGGACTGCCCTAGGAACTGCATGGCACAAGAGGGGGCCCGTAGGTGGGAGAATTGGAGATTCTAGCCTGCCGGTGAAATCTTAGTGAGTCCATACATCTATTAGCCCCTTTGTAAAGGCTATTTTGTGATCTCTTGGCCATACACCGACGGATGTGTACTGGTATAATGGAGGTTCTGTAGTCGCCGACGGGTGACGAAATCACAAACTTGTGGGTAAAGAGGTACAAACTCTGCAGAGTCTTAAAACTATCATGATAGCCGAGCTTACGGTCACGAGCGCCTGGCCAACTTCCATGATTAGTTGTATGGTTTTTTTGGGATGGTTTTGGTTATGGTTTGGTTTTTGGTTTTCGGGACTGATGAGTTTGTGTGATAAGATTTGGTTGCATGACTATTGAGTCATTACAACGAGATTGGTCTCGGTGTGAGACGGAATTGTTATGAGATGAAATGGTAGCGAATACGAGATTGTATTCGTGAGACGGTAGCGAATACGAGAAGGTATTCGTGAGCAAGAATGAAGTTGATTAATGTCTGGTTGGACATGGAAGGTAATGAACATAATGGAGGTATGATTGGTATTTTAATACATGTTGGGATTATGTTCACTTAATGTTAAGTTGCTGTTTTATCATGGTTTTGATAAATAACTTTGCTTTCTGCAAATGAGCCTTTTTATACCTACCTTGTTGTGAGCTACTTATCATATTTTCCCGCACTTGCTGAGTACATAATTGTACCCAAACTTGCATTGTTATTTAATCATCAGCAACTGGAGAAGATTACTATGAAGACCAATTGGAGCATCAGGTGTGTAATCTGTCCATAACCTTGCCTGTGGGGATGGATTAGAGATGGAGCCGCCGCTGCTGCTTAGATTGCTTCGGCACTAGTTAGAAGACTTCCGCTGCATAGAAATAAGACTTCCGCGGTTAAATTAAGACTTCCGCTGTTAGCATGAGTCCAAGACTCATGATACATTATAATAAAACCCTATTATTCATGGTAATATATATTCTGAATTCAGTTTGTGGAACATATGTTTATGTGTGATGAACATCCTGGGCACACATATGCATCAGTTCTCGGTTCCGTGGTTTTCCACAGAATTGAGGGCGTCACAGGCTCCAACTCAGCGACTTGGGGAGGGGGAGGGCTGCGGCCAAGGGGGGGGGGGGCTGGGGGTTGTATTTATAAGGGGGATATAAGAGGATTCCTACTCCAATTGGAACTCAACCAAGAGTCCTAGTCAATTTGGAACTCAACCAAAGAGTCCTATGGACTTTTCCCCCTTTTTGGCTGTGGCAGCATTGGGGATTAATTTCCCCAAATGTGGGGAAAATTCCCCTTGTGGGGAATTGGGGAATTTGGAAATTTTGGTGGAAATTTGGGAACGGCTCATTTCAGCTATCTTATTTCCATTTCTATGTCCCTTTTACCATTTCTATATTCCCCTCTCCATTTCTATGTCCCTTTCTCCATTTCTATATTCCCTTCTCCATTTCTATTGTTCTTTCTCCATTTCTATGGTTCTTTCTCCATTTCTATGGTTCTTTCCCCATTTCTATGGTTCTTTCTCTATTTCTACTTCTTTTCCAATGCTTCTCTACATGAAAAATGTATGCAATGCATGGTATTGAATTTGAGGGTGTTACAAACATACCCCCCTTAAACTGAATCTCGCCCTCGAGATTCGATAGAGTGGAGAATGGATGAGGGAATCCTGCCTTGAGATCTTCCTCACGCTCCCACGTACTTCGCACCAACGGATCACTTTGTTCCTCATGACCCTTTCCTTCACGTCCAAAATCTTGACGGGGTGTTCCGCGTAGGTCAGATCCTCTTGAAGCTCTAGCTTGGTACTTGTTCTTCCGGTACTCTTAAGCATTTCTTGAGCTGAGATACGTGAAATACGTCATGCACGTCGGAGAGGTGCGTTGGCAGCTCTAGTTGATAGGCTACTTCTCCTCGCTTGCCCAAAATCTTGAATGGCCCGGTGTAGAGAGGTGCTAACTTGCCTTTGACGTTGAACCATCGTTGGCCTCGGATAGGCGATACCTTAAGATACACGAAGTCTCCCACTTCAAAAGTCAATCTTCTTCGCCTATTGTCCGCATAACCCTTTTGTCGTGACTGAGCGGCCTTCAAGTTTTCACGTATCGTTTGGACATGCTTTTCGGCGTCCTGCAGCACTTCGGGTCCAAACACTTGGCTTTCCCCGGTCTCACTCTAGAATAGCAGTGTTCTACACTGTCTACCATACAATGCTTCAAAAGGTGACATCTTCAAGCTGGCTTGGTAGCTGTTGTTGTATGAGAATTCAGCATATGGCAAGCTCCTATCCCAACTACGCCCATGTTTCAAGGCGCAAGCTCTCAACATGTCTCCCAAAATCTGATTTGTTCTCTCAGTTTGCCCGTCGGTTTGCCGGTGATAAGCGGAGCTGAAATTAACCCGTGTACCCATGGCTTCTTGCAGCTTCTTCCAGAACCTAGAGGAAAATTGAGAACCTCGATGACACACGATATGCTCCATATACAGCTCGGCTAGTTGTGTGATGCTGTACTTGGTTCTAACAGGAAGGAAATGGGCTGTTTTCGTCAACCGGTCCACAATAACCCAAATAGAGTCGTAACCCAACTGAGTACGTGGCAGTACGGCTATGAAATCCATGCTGATGTCTTCCCACTTCCACTCGGTACTTTCAATGGCTGCAACAATCCAGCGGGTCTTTGATGTTCGGCCTTCACTTGTTGGCACGTGTCGCATAAGGCAACATATTCAGCTATGCTCTTTTCATTCCATCCCACCAATAGCAAGTTTTCAGGTCCTTGTACATATTTGTACAGCCGGGATGTATGGAATAAGGCGAGTCATGTGCCTCCTTTAATATCGTGTCACGGATGTGCTTCACGTTAGGCACACAAATCCTTTTCCCCAACCAAAGCGTGCCTTTCTTGTCTTCCTTAAAATCCTTTTCTATGCCTTGTCGGATTCTTTCCTTGATTTCCTCATCCGTTGCTTGGTCATCTCATATCTCTTGTTCCAGAGAGGAGTTCAGTTCTATCACCCCCATATCGTTCAAGAACCTGAGATGTAACCGTTCGAACTCCTTGCACAGCTCGGGTGGCAGCTCCCGAACCGTGGGTTGGTGACATCCTCCCTTTCGGCTCAACTCATCAGCTACTACGTTGGCCTTTCCAGGGTGATAGTTGATTCCAACATCATAATCATTGATGAGTTCGAACCATCGATGTTGCCTCAAATTCAGATCCGTTTGCGTGAATATATGCTTGAGTCTTCTGTGATCCGTATAGATCTCACATCGGTGGCCAAAGATATAATGCCTCCAAATATTCAAGGCATGTACCACGGCTGCAAGTTCCAAGTCATGTGTGGGGTAATTCGGCTCATGTTTCTATAGTTGTCTCGATGCATAGGATACCACTTGTCCTCCTTGCATAAGCACACATCCAAGTCATTGTCTTGATGTGTCACAATATATGTCGAAGCTCTTGCTCACATCCGGCAATACCAAAACCGGCGCTGTGGTTCATCTCTTCTTTAGCTCATCAAAGCTATCTTGACACGCTTGTGTCCACTGAAACGCTTTCCCTTTAATCAGCAATTCAGTCATAGGCTTCGCTATTTTGGAGAAATCCTTGATGAACCGGCGGTAGTATCCAGCCATCCTAAGGAAACCCTGAATATCTCTCAATTTCTGCGGTTGGTTCCACTTCAAAACATCTCCCACTTTTCCGGGATCAACTGATACTCCTCCTTCGGAGATAATGTGGCCTAGGAACGATGTCTCCTTTAGCCAAAATTGACACTTGCTGAACTTGGCATACAATTTATGCTGTCGCAGTTTTTGCAATGTTAACCTCAAGTGTTCTTCATGTTCTTCCTCGCTCTTTGAATACACCATGATATCATCGATGAAAACCACAACAAACTTGTCCATGTACTCCCTGAAGACCTTATTCATGAGGTACATAAAGTATGCGGGTGCATTTGTTAACCCAAAATACATAACGGTATACTCATACGAACCATACCGTGTTCGAAATACAGTTTTGGGTATATCGGATGGCTTAATCTTCAGCTGGAAGTATCCCGACCGAAGATCAATCTTGGAGAAAATTCGGGCACCTTTCATTTGGTCGAACAGGTCATCTATACGGGGCAGCGGGTATTTATTCTTGATCGTCACCTTGTTGAGAGACCTATAATTCACACAGATATGTTGGATCCCATGCTTCTTGTCTACGAAGAGCATGGGGGCTCCCCATGGTGATGAGCTTGGGCGTATAAAACCCTTTTCTAGCTGCTCCTGAATTTGCTTCTTGAGATCCACTAGTTCATTAGTGCGCATTCTATACGGCCTCTTCGCTATAGGTGCAGTTCCGGGTATTAAATCAATGGCAAATTCAATGTCCCGGTCAGGTGGTATACCTGGAAGTTCTTACGGTAACACATCTGAATATTCTTGAACCACCGGAATGCTTTCCAATGTCACTTCTTCAACGTGGTTCAGCGCTGCCTTCTCGGTTTTCGGTTGGGCTGCCTCGAACTCAATACGAGTACCGTGCTCACTTGTCAACTGCACGATCCTCTCAGCACATTGAATCACTCCGTTGTGTTTGCTTAGCCAATCCATTCCAAGTATTATGTCAATCCCTTGGGAATCCAAGACAATAAGGTTGGCAAGAAAGTCTACCCCCTTATTTTAAGGCTTACTTTCGGACATACTATATTAGTCCTCATCTCTCCACGGGACAATTAACCAACATAGTTTGTTTCATGTGTTATATGGGCAGGTTATACTTGGCAACATACTTGGATGATATGAATGGATGCGATGCTCCAGAATCAAATAAAACAGTGGCTGGGTTGGAGTTGGCAAGAAACATACCAATCACGACGTCCTCAGCTTGTTGTGCTTCCTCAGCGGAGACATGGTTCACATTGCCACGAGCATAGTTCTGCTGTCCACGGTTACCTTGTGTAGCTCCTCAATTCGGCCGTAGGTTCTGTTTCGTTGCGTTGCTCGGCTGTCCAAGGCCTTTCTTGGGGCACTGAGTTGCAAAGTGTCCCGCCTCTCCGCATGAAAAACATGCTTTGTTGCCCATAACAGCAGGAATGTTGGGGCGAGGCTGGTTTTGAGCATAGGCACCCATGTTGGGACGGGGCGCAGGAGGCAAAGGAATACGAGGTGCTTGCATAACAGGGTGTTGCTACGGTGGCTAATTTGGGCGAGGTGGATTTGCAGGGCGGAAAGTAGAAGCGGACGAGCCATAATGTGGTGCAGCTGGTGGCATAAAACGGGGACGTACATTGCTCCCTTGTGGCTGTCCTTGATATGGCATCTTCCTCTTGCCCTCTTGCTCGATCTCACGGATCTTGCTCTCAACCACTATAGCTTTGTCAACAAGCTTCTAGAAATTTGCATAATCATTGTTTAGCAGCTGAACTTGGATCTCATTGTTCAATGCTCTTATGAACAAGTATTGCTTCATTTGATCCGAGTTGACATCTTCTGGAGCATACCTTGACAGCTGCGTGAACTTGTTGAGGTACTCATTCACGCTCTTCCTTCCTTGGCAGAGACCTTCAAACTCTTGCCTTTTAAGCATCATGACTCCTGCATGGACGTAACGATAGCGGAAACTCTCCTTGAATTCATTCCAAGTGATAGTCTCCTGGTTGACATGAGCGTTGCAAAGAGCGTCCCACCAGTCAGCGGCTGCTGCCATAAGTTGGTGCGATGCGAAGAGAACTTTCTCCCGATCATTGCACTGAACAATAGAAAGCTTATTTTCCATGGACTTCAGCCAATCATAAGCCTCCATAGGATCATTGGCTTGTGCAAAAGTAGGTGGCCTAGTCCTCATGAACTCTCCCAATCTGCTGTGAGCCGGCGGTGGTGGCGGTGGCGGCGGTGGGGGTGCAGGAACGGGGTTACAATTGTTGTTGTTGTTGGCCTGCAGCTGACCCAATGTTTGTATCATAGTTTGCATGAGCTGGTTCTGCGTAGCCATCAACCGTTCAAGGTTGTTTGCATCAGCCCCGGGGTTAGCATTTTCAGGAACTTCAACATTGCCATCCTCCTGTGGTTCATTGTTGCCACGAGCGTTCCTCCTTTGACGGTTGGAATTTTTCCCTCACCATCTGTGAGAGAGAGCAGAGTAGAATAGGAAATAGAAGTTTAGATTGATCCCCCCATCTATATGCATCAAGGTGTATGGACTAAGTATCTTCTTTTATTAATTTCAGCCTATATGAGGATGTGAACACGTGCCGAAGCATCTCACATCTATGTGTGGATGTGGATATTCGCCGAAGCGTCCCACAACTCACATCAGCACACAAACCAATAAATCATCACAAAAAATTAAGCACACTATTCTTATTTGACTCACGGCGATCTAAACGTTCCTATTACAGCTTTATTCAATGGAATCCTAAACTTAATCGTGAGAACCGGTGCTTTTCTCGCCGTGTGACGGGGGTGGTCCATACATGGGCGCCCATGCTGAGTCGTCTGTCCATGTAAGGATAGATGATGCTGGTTCTCTATTTGCTCCCGCGTTGGCACGAGTCTCCTCTTGGTTCTCCAGCAAATACAGCTTCTTGCGGAGGTAACGGATCTCTTCTTGTGCGCTTGCATAGCGGTTTCCTAACTCCACGAGCAACCTCTGAGACTTGTTGAATCTTGTGGGTTGGAAAGAGCTCCTACATGGGATCTAATGATCTCCCTTGTACCACTCTTCCGATACGGGTGCAGCTCAAAAGTGGTGTCCTCAAGCTGCCCACGGAAGGCGTAGCACAGTCCGGTGAGTGCATACCATGCAGCATCAATGATAGTTTCTGCCCTTGTAGCTCTCCATGTGGGTGCGAAGTGCCGAGTGACAATCCTACCGTTAGATAGGATGGTTACTTCAGCCTTTCACTATTCATGTCCAAGACGAGGGACTTTCTTGAGAAGATAATCCGGGTATAGGCTGCAGCAATCCAGAAATTCTTTGAGCACCCTGGATATGTGTTCTCCCTCCATTCCGTCGGACCGAAATTCTTGAACTGAATGGTTGGCCTGTTCGTCACCTTCATCATTTGTCTCAGCAAGGGGTGGCTCCTTTTCGGATTCATATCTTCCCGACATAGCTTCATGAGGCTCCACGGGGTGTAAGCCCGCGTGAAACTCCCCCTGAGGTGCGTACCAATGACGTTCTTGTGGATCATCCTCCATATCATCTTCGAATGGTTCCACCTCTTCCGGATCTTCTTCTTCATGCATAGATCTATTGACTTCCTCATGAGGTTCCATCTTCACCTCCTCCCAATATGGTCCATCAGACACCTCAATGGGATTAAGTGCACTCCCACGTGGTGGTGGACAAGTCCTTATGCATGCTGTGCTCCTAGTCACCGACATCTAGAAAAAAACATGAGGAAATTTTTAGAGAAGGAAGAAATAACTCCATAACTTCAGCAGCTATGAAGCAAGAAAACAAAAGGTGTGGCTGTCCAAAGAAGAGAAAAAGAGGGGCTGAAAATAGCACTTTACGGTGGCTCAATTGACAAATAAAGTGCAGCAGCAAGAAATTTTCTAAAATAGCAGTTTAGAAGGGTGTTCCTATGTGTTTTAGAGTGTCCATTCTACCTAGGCTTGCATCCTACAATCAAAGTGGCTCTGGTACCAATTTGTGACACCCAGTTCCGAAAATAGAACCAAGTGAATGCATATGTGTGCCCAGGATGTTCATCACACATACACATGTAATCCACAAACTGAATTCAGAATATAACCACGAATAAATAGTGTTTAAGTACTTCATTACAATGACTCAATGTCTCACTCATGAATCTCTAACTTATTCTTGCAGCGGAAGACTCTAAACGACAGCGGAAAGTAACTAAAACAGCAGGTTCCAACTTCAACTCCACAGGCATGTTGACGGTAGTTCGCACGCCTAGTACTCCACATGATCCTCGAAGTACTCCTCTCCTGTAGCTGATATATAGGAGTACTCCACATGATCCTCGAAGTACTCTTCTCCTGTAGCTGAAGTACTCCACAAGATCCTCGAAGTACTCATAATGCCAGGGTCAGTACATATCGTACTCAGCAAGTGCGGGAAAAGTATGACATGTAGCTTACAACAAGGTAGGGAATAAAAAGGCTCATTGAAGCAAGCAAATTTTATTTCACAGACATGGTAAAACAGCAGCTAAGTCTAGATGAATTAAATCCCAATATAACCAAGTAAATCAGCACCATTCTTTCATCATAATTCACCATTGATAAAGTCTCAGCCAATAATCTTTCTCAAGTTCATCTCATACTCATAAATATTCATATCCATCTCATTTTCATATAACCAAAACCAATTTCATTGTCATGACTCAAAACAGTCCCAAAACCAACCCCAATGACCATACCATAACATCGATCCCATGTTTTGCCTCTAATCATGGAAGTTGGCCAGGTGCTTGTGACCGGAAGCACAGCTATCATGATAGTTTTACACTCTGCAGAGGTGGCACCACATTACCCACAAGTTCATGATTTTGTCACCCGTCAGCGACTAGATAAACCTCCATTATACCAGTACACAACCGTCGGTGTATGGCCAAGAGATCACAAAATAGCATTTACAAAGGGGCTACTAGATGTATGGACCCACTGAGGTTTCACCAGCAGGCTTGAATCTCCATTCTCCCACCCATGGGCCCCCTCTTGTGCCATGCAGTTCCCAGGGCAGTCCCTCTCAACTCCCATTCCCCGCGCCATCCAACGGTCCATAACAAGCTAGCAACACGACTAATTAATCAGCTAAGCCGCACCCATATTTGGCCTTGTGGTGGCACTGTTTTCCTGGCATATTCTCGCATGAACCGGTCCTTAGATCTACGGCAATTAAATCACCATCTCATTCAGCAACATCCATGAACCGATATTGCATAGATCTCCCCGATTCCATGCTCATCAACATCATCAAGTTATCCTCATCTTTATTCTCATGAGTGCAGTAGCTAACCATGTTTTATTTCAGCTTCACGTATCCTGTAAGTTGAGCGAAGCGAAAAGGAAAAACGACCATACCCGACTTATCAACTTTCCCGGTGGCAAGGATGGTTAACAAAACTAGTAAACTACTATA
Source organism: Neostapfia colusana (assembly GCA_030760725.1). Classification (NCBI taxonomy): domain Eukaryota; kingdom Viridiplantae; phylum Streptophyta; class Magnoliopsida; order Poales; family Poaceae; genus Neostapfia; species Neostapfia colusana. The sequence continues at coordinate 78,055,891 of JASWHV010000008.1, read as the reverse complement.
AAATTGTGTCCCATCAAGTTGACTCAAGCATACGAGTTTTCGCAAACAAAACAGTTTCAAAACATGGGAGCAATATGGTCAAGGGGCACTTGCCTTGCTCCCGTAGCTCTTATTGCTCAAGCGTCTCGAAGTCTTGGCGCTGTAGTGTGAGGACCCCGCCGTCCCGATCACTTACGGGAACGGCACCTCGCCCGGGAATCGCATTGGGTGGTGCCGTGCGATGCGGCACCCAACAGCACACCTAATAAAGTATCATATTACATAAAACAAGCGGAAGCTTACAAAGTGTTGATTTTACAAATACTTCTCAAAATAAACTACAGCGAAAGACTATTACAACTCACGTCTCATACCTATGCTAAGCAACAGAGAAGGTGTCCCGCCCGCGGACCCTTCTCGCTAGCAACACTGTCATAATAGCAGCGGCAGGGGTTACCCTGAGTTCACCACTCGGAGAGTTCCGAATCTCATCAGGTACCCATACATATCAGCCTACAGTTATTACCTGCAAAACAACTTATGCAGTATCTGTGAGCACGAAGCTCAGCAAGACTGATCCGTCACCCTAGTCATGAAACTCTATATGATGGAAATAGAGGGCTGATTATAGAAAATTTGCACAAACAACCAACTTGAGCTAAAGGGGAGTCCTTACTTCAAGTTTTAAGCAACTTTTATATCCCTCGCGCAATTTACATCGAGACTCCACAGTCAAACAAGAAATGCTTCATCTCGATGTCGCTTGCGTGAGGTGAAAGTAACTTTAGTGAGCTACCCTAGACTCATACAGACCTTGCGCCATTACCTACGAGACTCCACAATCAAACAAGAAACGCTTTGCCTCGACGCTACTAGCCCAAGGTGGAAATTAAATTTAGTGAAATGTTGATCTTTCCTCATCTCCATTATGAGGATTACTCACGAAGCATATTAAACGTTTCCCAGTTTATTACTACGTCACGACTCAGTGTACAAGTATGCTCACTACCGCGAGCGACGGTGATTGCAATCAAAAACACCCGGCTGACATGACACGTACGCCCGTACTCGACGTTGCACACAGCAACCGTCGCTGACGCCGTACGTGGCCACCTTTCACACGACACCCAAATGTCGAACCGGTCCCACCGACTGGGATTAAGTCTCTCTACGGCAAACCCTCGTAGAGCCGACTTCTCTATCCTTTCAGCATCGGCATCAGACGGTGAGGTATGCCTCGACACCCAGGTTAGCATGTTACATCGGTTTCCTGGGTCCCATATTGCCAGTATGCATCCGGTACACATCTCAAACTTGTCCAGCGGGGCCGCACACGAGAACGGGCCTTAATCGACTCAGACATAGACTAGGCTCACAAGTGTAAGGGCCTCAGTTTTTGACACTCATTTGCAGTGTTCATCACCACACCACACACCTCATTTGAGGAAAAATGATGAACACAAATAAAGAGCAAGTAACAATTATCAACATGCTCATTAGGGAACAAACTCACACATTACAAAAGTGGTACTTCCCACATGTGATATAGATGGGCTGGACATATGAAAACTCCTACACTTTGCCAAGGATGTCCATGCCAAGTTTCACCCAAATTCAAAACATTTTTGAGGTCATCTTGGGTGTAGATAGGAAAGGGGCAGTTTGAAAACATATTCAAATTCAAACTGTTTTCACCCACTGAATTTAAAAGTGGAAGGCATATTCTTGCTCAGCACATTTTTGTGAGCTCACACACCAATTTTCACTCCATTTGGAGTTGATCTTGACATGAGCTAAGGGGGAGAAATTCAAACTTTATTTGAATTTCAAACTGCACTTGTGCTGAAATTCATTCAAACCAAACCTCATTTGAACTTTGATCAATTCAAATGGCTCTTGGGTGAATAATTTGAGTTGCCAAGGGTAGAATAGGGTTCACTGTTTACCACAGCTGTTAGGAATAAATTTCAGAGGTTAAAAGAGGAGTGGGACCCACATGTCAGCCTCAGCCTCAAAGCAAACCGACTGAACCACAGTTCAGTCGGTTCCCGGCTGTTGTGCGCGCGCGCCACCGAAGGGGGCAGCCGGCGCCAGCTCCTGCTGCGTGCCCCAAGCCGGAGACCGGCCGACCGGCCTATTTATTCCCTCCCCGGCGTGCTTCAGTCGCCATTCCCCGAGCTGCCGACGTGCACGATCCATTTCTCCACTGCCATCACCGGCGCTCGAGTTCCTGCTGGATCGAGCTGATCGCAGCTTCCTCTTTCCACTCCAGGGTCCCAGCCAGGTACTAGCGACCATCCTCCATCCTTCCCATTGATAGAAATCGATTGAAACCGAGTGATATCGGCTGTGCCGAAAGATCAAACTCGGAACTGGAAACCGCCGCACCTCGGGCTCTCGTGGACAGCCCAACCTGGGCGTTGTCACGCCCGAGCCAAGGCACCCTTGGACGCGCAAGTGATCGGTGCTGCTCATCCCCGAGCCACAGCTCGAGTGGTTGCTCACCGGCGGCGAATTTCCACTTTTCCCCTTTCTGTGTGCAGAACGACCCTCGGGTACGATTCTGTTTAATTCGTGCTCTAGAAAGGATTAGAGGGCCTCAGGCCACTCCCACACGAACTAGACACGGTGACGCACAAGTTGCCTTCACAACTCTGGGCCGGAGAACTTCTGTGCCCGGCGTAATTCAAGGTCTACTAATGGCGGAACGCACGGGGGGTATCGGGCGCACGGTGAGGACCTATTTCGGGCCTTCCCCGAGCTGCCCCGAGTTCATGTCGACCTTCTCTGAGGTCCACTGATGCTCCCCGACCGGTTTCCCAAGTAGCTGAGGCACTAGGAGCATCAGCCGACATGGCCGAAGTCGTTCCGATATGGCGGCTCGTCGCCGACCATGCTCCGGCCGTTGTCATGAGCAGCTGACCCTCGGATCATGTTCCCCAAGTAAAAGTAGGCAGGGGCGGCCAGAATCAAGAAGTTTGAAGCTGTACAGCAGCCGGCGGCGAGCTCTCCGGCGAGGTCCCTCGGCGGCGGAGCGCGGGTGTCGCGAGGTTGAAGAAGGGGGTGGACCCCAGCTGTCAGCGGCCGATATTTTGAATCGGGATCCGGCTGCGGCCGGGATCGGGTGTGCTGGCGCGCAAAAGCCTTGTGGGCCGCGGTGTGCTGTCGCTTCGGCGTGCGACGCGTGTCTCCTGGGCCCACGCGCGAGTTTAAACTTTTCCCCGATTTTCAGATTTCCTTCAAACTTCAAATCCTTATAACTTTGGCTAGAAAGCTCCAAATTGAGTGAACCAAATTTTGCTGGATTCAGCTCTTTGAGTACTTTCCAGAAAATCAAGTGTCACTTCATGAAATTCCTTAATTCTCCAGAATTAATTCCTTAAAGTTTAAACTGTTAGGAATTTTAACTGGAGAATCATTTGGAGGAAAATCCTGAAATTTTGCTGAGATGTTCACCAAAATATCCTTGAACTACCATAAAAATTTCAGATCCATTTGAGCTCATTTAGTCCACCTAATGGTGTGATTAGTAAAACTGTTCCAGAGAAAATAGAAAATGTTCAGAAACATTTTCAGAATTTTCTCTGAAATTGTTTAGCTCATATCCTTAGTTAGAGACTTCCAAATTAAGTGAGACCAATTCCATTAGAACCCTCTGAAAATCTAGTTTTCAGAAAGTCATAGTTTGTTTCATGAAAATACTTAGAACACCCTAAAAGCCTTTAATTAAGGTCAAGGACATAATTATTTGTGGAGGGCTCAAATGAGCTTTGCTGCAACTAAAACTTGACCAAGTCTCTGTTTAGGTTGTAACCAAGCCACAGTAAAAGTTTCACAGTCATTAGATCTATCTAGTAAAGGTTATAGACTTCACAACTTCAAAGTTAATACAAAAGCATTTAATTAATACATACATTGTTCTTATCATGTAGTCGCTAAGGTCGAGGAGGAACCCGAAGTCCTAGACTTCGTTACTCCGGAGGAACAGCTAGCCTACGACCAAGAGCAGCAAGGCAAGCCCCGGTTTGCATTAACCATTTTATAAATTTTTATTGTTTTGAGCACATACTTGTTTTCTTTATGTTGTGCATCAGAGTCTTGTTTGGAAACCCCACTGCATAGCCAAGAAAACCATGGGTTGGGGTTTAGGATTGCAAACCCCTTTAGCCACTGCATTGCTAGGATAGAGTAGGATTCGGTACAAGTCGAGTAGTTGGAACTACTCGCGAGAATAGGCTAGAGGCACATTGCTCGGGTAGAGATAGCACATGATACACATGGCAAGAAAATGAGACCGAGCGGAGAGTAAGGGCAGCAGGACTTTGGGGCCTGTGTGCTGTAGCTCCGCTTGTGTCGATTGAGGACCGAGCCGTGTGCGGGCCTGTTGAACAAGCTAGAACAGTACCGAAGACCTACCGGCTATATGGGAACCGGGAAACTGATGTAACTCGGGTAGCTGGGTATTGAGGCATTGCCCGTCGTTCAGAGGGTAGGTTGAGAGCTCGAGGTGTAAATCAGCTGGCGGCACAGAGATGCGCGTGCAGGGACCTCTTGCTCGGGACGATGGGACCGGTTCAATATTTGGCTAACGGGTGAAAGGTAGTCGCGTACGGCGTCCGTGATGGTTGTTGTAGGCAACATCGAGTACGGGCGTACGTGACGGGTTGTTCGGGTAACCCTGCAGGTGTAAATCGATTATAATCGCCGTCCCTCGCGGTCAGTGAGTACCACTTGTTCACTGTACCGTGACGTAGAAAGAACAGGCTAGTTACATGTTAAAATGTTGCTGATTGAAAGTTGGATATTGATTGTTAATGATATGTTGTAGCTTAGTGCTAACTAAAGTTCTTTTCAACTTTGGGCAAAGTACATGAGAGAAATGCGTTTCTTGTTTGATTGCGGCTCTCTCATGTGCCTTAGCGTAAAGTTCTCCACAACCTGCTGCTAAAACTTGAAAGTAAGGTTCTACTAATTAGGCGAGTCCTTGCAAATGATTTTTACCTCATGCAACCCATCACCCTCATGTAGAAGTTTCATGTTTAGGTGAGACGGGTCAGACTTGCTGAGCCTTCGTGCTCACTGCTTGTGTTTGAAGCTTTTGCAGGGTTCTATGAGGAAGGGACTCCCGAAGAGGAGACGGAACCCCAGGAGGGGAACCCCGTCGAATGGGAGTCGTGCACGCCGCAGAGTTAGTGTGCGTGTGTGCTAGCAAGGACACGTTCGAGGGCTGAACGTGCACTTGATGCTTAGTCTACGCCCGCGAGTGTGGACTAAACTTATTTTGATGTAAACATGTTAATAAACTTGTTTATGTAATAAAGCTTCCGCTTCCGCTTTGTACCTTTGACGTGTGTTATACGGTGTTGTGCAACGCAGCACCCCTCAGCGTGATCCTGGCTCGACAGGACCAGTGGGGTCGTGTCAGCGTGGTATCAGAGCTCGCTTGAGGTTTAACACAGTACAAAGGTCTTCTTTTTCAAAAATCCAGTGAGGAACGAGTTAGTAGCCCGTATAAGGATGTTATTAGTATATAGAAAGTGGCTTATTAACTTATTTGTTATGTCGGAAAATCGTGCATCTCGGGACGTTCATGTCTTGGGGGGTGCACGTAAGCGCTGTCCACCAGTGCGCACAAGCTGAAGGGTGGAGCCCCACGGGTGGCAGGTAACCCGACCCGCTTTGATATCCTCTACGACTCTTCATGTCGTTTGGGGTATTCGAGCAACGTCTGTCCCTGGCGTGCGTGGTGCAACATGGGAGACCCCGTCACGTGGTCTGAAACGTGAACACGTAACTCAAGGCGTGTTTGGCTTGAGAACATCCGGGCGAGTGATGACGGCCGGGTGTACAAACTGTATGGATTCCGGGCTCGGTGTGCAGCCGAGTCTGATGATTGTTTGAGTTTCTGCAGGTAGCCTTACCACGAAACGGTAGACGTGTAGCATCCGTGTGCGAGTGACGAGTAGTGCCACTGAACTAACGAAGCCGGCTAAATCCGGTATAGGTTTTTCCTTTGTGAGGACGTAGTACCGACATAATCTGGTGACGCCTCGACGTCACACCCAACTAAATGAACAACTTCATTTAAAAACTTGAAGGTTTTGATCCAAAGTAGTAAAACTTGATGTAACTCCTTCCCTTGAACAGGATATTCAAAGTTAATAAATTTTCAACTTATAGGATGTTAAGGACAGAGCACTCTGTTTTCAGCTAAATCAAGGCTGAAGTTAATCAGAGGTTAGAGGTTGAGTTCTTTCGAGGTTGAGGTCGTATGATACATTTCTGGAAAGCTTTGGAGGAGCTTTACAACTTTTCTGTTGAGTTCCAGAGGTGTTTCATCCCTTAACCACTCGAAAAATGCAGTAGAGTTGAAACTGTCCAGAAAACCGGACGGAGCAAAGACTCTCTGTAGACTCTCTGTAAATTAAGCATAACTTCCTGCATAAAAATCCAAAAATAGAAAATGAGGTGGTTCTGGGAACTTATGAGATGGGTTACAACTTTGTAACAGAAAGTTTTGTCAGATTAGGAACAGAATTAACTGGAATTCTTGGATCAAATCAGTACCTAAGGCAGGGAGGTGCTGTCCAATTGTTCCCAGAAATTCTGTTAACTTTGACATCTCATAACTTTTGAACCAGAGCAGATCTTAGGCCAACCAAATACTTTCTGGAAAGCTATTGAAGTTAACTTTAACTTTGATGTTGAGCTCCAGGACTGGTTTTGCTTTTAACCTGGCCTAAATCAGATTGATATGGAAACTGGTCAGGGCTGTCATGGGAACAGCAGATCAGCAGTCAAATTTGTTTAAAAATTTGAACTATGTTTCCAAGTGTTAAGGGTTCAATGACATATCTTATGTTATAACTCAATGGTTTACTGTTTAAATAAATATTTGACATTTCTCAAATATATTTTTACAGATGGCAGCAGATAAACGGTTGGAGAACGGGTGGGTAGTTTCCCACTGCTCTGACCGTAGCGGCTACCCGGGAGCATTGTGGCTAATGCTCCAATATTTCGGGTACAACCAGATGCCGCAATACTTCGCCAAGGAAGAAGGCGAAGAGGGGAACAAGACGTGGACGATCCATGTCGAGGTTCCTGCAGGGCCTACGCCACCCGGTTGGGTGCCATTCACCGTCACGGTGAGAGGAAGACAACCGGAAGGGATGTGGCAAGTGGCAGCCCGTGACACTATGTCACGTTTCTGCCAACTACACGTACAGGCTATGGAGGGAACTCCATACGCACTCGTTCCGGTGGAGGGACGAGCTCAGCATGTGTGGGAAGAGAGGTACCTAGAGGCAACGAACCCGAGTTGCCCAAGGTACAACCCCGCGGAGGCAAATCTCAGCCTCCAAATGAGGGCGGGAAACGCTGTGATGGACAGCCAAGCTGTTCATACGGAGCATCTCGCCACCAAGCTCAAGGAGAGCACAAGCCGTGGAGATCATTTTGAGAGTGCTCACAGTGCACTCCGCAATGTGCTCCTTCCGACGATCAAGCGACTGAATGAACAACACAATCAGTTGCGTCGTCTGAAGAAGGCAAAGAAGAAGAGCCGTGTTGACATTGCGGCGTTGCAAGAGCTGGTGCAGACCCTAACCCAGCAGAATGAGGACCTTGCTCAAGAGCGGGACGACGCTATTGAGGAAGGACAAGGCTGGGAAGAGGACTACAACCAGGCTATGGACGAGGTGCATGCATTGCAGGACCTCGTGCCCCCGGTATTGGGCGTACCGGTAGTCTTGGGTCTTCCAGCCATGGGAGAACCTGGAATGGGAGAAGAGGTGGTAGACCCCGAGCCACCAGCAGAGGTACCGGAGGAGGACGACCCACAGGAGGTCGAGTTCTACTCCGAGTAGGGGGTTACGGTTGCCAAGTAGGGCAGCTAGGGTAGCGTAACCCAACTTTTGTAATCGGTGACATGTCGTGTAGACAGTAGCGTATGTATAGGTAGTGACGACATGAGCACGACTTCTCGGAGATCCGAGAATAATGTATCTTGTATAAAGTTTATGCTTTATCAATATATGTGAATGTTGTGCAAGTTAATCATGCGTCGCTTCAATACTTACTCCTGTTTATGGAATTTTGAGTAAGACATGTGCTAATTGCTGCTGTGTTGAATTTCAGAATGACGCGTACTCGTGCCAACCCCGATGTTGGAGGTACTAGCCAAGGGGGAGAGACCTCCCAACCACCTCCCGAGGACTCCTCGGGACAGCAGCAGCAACAGCAACAGCAAACACCGCCACCGCCACTGCCAACGGTTACATTGGCCGACATTGTCGCGGCAATGGCGGGTTCACATCAGCAGCATACAGAGCTGCTGCAAACGTTAATTGCGAATACGTCTCGCCCAGAGAGACGTCAAGATCGTGAGGAGCGCCAACAGAGCTCCTACTCTGACTTCCTGGCGACTCATCCCCCTGTATTCTCAAGGGCGGATGAACCACTTGACGCGGACAACTGGCTCCGCGCCATAGAGATGAAGTTCGGGCTGCTCCAAATCAGCGAGCAGCGCAAGACTCAGTTCGCGGTCCAGCAGCTCCAAGGATCCGCGAGCGCGTGGTGGGCCAACTTTTGTGCTTCACAACCCACCGACCGAGTGATGACCTGGGCGGAGTTCCGGACGGCCTTCCGGGCCTATCATATACCGCCCGGTTTGATGAAGAGGAAGACGCAGGAATTCCTACACCTGCAACAAGGGAGCCGGAACGCGCTGGAGTACTCCAGAGCGTTCAACGATCTCGCACTCTACGCGTCGTATCACGCAGATACGGACGAGAAGCGGCGGGACCACTTTTACCAGGGGCTTAACCCGCTCCTGAAGGACAAGCTGGCGATGTTCAATCGCGGCAGCCTCAACGACATAATTGATGCTGCGATTGTTCAGGAAGACTCCGGCAAGGAGTTGGCGGCGGCAGAGCGAAAGCGAAGCGCGCCGCAGAGCAGCGGAGAAGGAGGCGGTCCTTCTCAGAAGTTTCGGATGGTGAATCGCCCACCATCAGGTCCGCGCTGGCAGCCACCACAGCGGTCGATGCCGTTCCGCGGTCGGCCGTATTCTTCACCGGCATTCCGGCCGGCACTGCCAGCACCACCGCAACAACAACAGCAGCAGCGGGCGATGCCGCGTGCGTTTGCACCTCCGCAACGCATGCCGGGCTTTCGTCCACCAAGTACTCCACCAGCAGCGGCCACATGTTACAAGTGTGGTCGTCCAGGACACTTCGCGAGCAGTTGCCCGGAGAGGCAAGGCGGCGGAGTGGTACCACAGTTTCCGGGGAGGAATCAACCCCGGAACCCTACTAATGCGCGGCGGGCAAACCCTAGGCCCGGCACTGTCCACCAGCTTGCCATTGAGGACGTGCCGGAGGGCGAGCCAATCCTTGCGGGTATGTTCCAACTCCACCAGCATCCCGCTATAGTACTATTTGATTCAGGCGCCACGCATAATTTTATTAGCCAAGCTTTCATTGCTAAACACAGCTTGCCAATACTACCCACCGATAGTCCATATTTAATTTGTTCACCGGGTGGGAAGATTTCAGCAAGCGTAATGGTCTCCAAAGCACCATTATGCTTAGCGGGTAGAGTGTACCCCACGTCTCTCATTATCTTAGAGGGACAGAAGGTCGATGTCATCCTAGGGATGTCGTGGTTAAACCGCCACGGCGCTGTTGTAGACACCGTCCTCCGAGTCGTGCACTTAAACTCAGGAGTGCACGGTTCTCACTCATTATTTCTGGACAGTCCAGAAATAAAACTTCCAAGTGTCTATCAAGCCACAACCATCAGATTGGAAGACATTCCAGTGGTCCGAGAATTCCCTGATGTATTCCCGGATGATTTGCCGGGGATGCCACCCGATAGAGAGGTGGAGTTCAAGATTGAACTTGCACCGGGAACCATGCCAATATCCCGAAGGCCGTACAAGATGGCGCCCAAGGAGTTGGCTGAACTGAAGACTCAGCTCACGGACCTTCTGGAGAAGGGTTTTATTAGGCCGAGCTCCTCGCCATGGGGCTGTTCGGCATTATTTGTCAAAAAGAAGGATGAAACGTTGCGGCTTTGCGTGGACTACCGTCCATTAAATGCCGTAACCATCAAGAACAAGTACCCGTTGCCACGGATCGACATGTTGTTTGATCAGTTGGTCGAAGCAAAGGTCTTTTCCAAGATGGATTTAAGATCCGGGTACCATCAGATTAAGATCAGGGCTGAGGACATTCCAAAGACAGCTTTTTCGACAAGGTACGGACTTTATGAGTACCTGGTCATGTCCTTTGGCCTCACCAATGCTCCAGCTCACTTCATGTACTTAATGAACTCGGTGTTCATGCCGGAGCTGGACAAGTTTGTCGTGGTCTTCATCGACGACATCCTGGTATATTCCAAGTCGGAGGAAGATCACAAGAAACATCTGCGTATAGTCTTGCAACGGCTGCGGGATCACAAGTTATACGCAAAGTTCAGCAAATGCGAGTTTTGGATATCGCAAGTGCCTTTCCTCGGGCATATCATCTCAGCGGAGGGTATCGCTGTGGACCCGAGCAAAATCACGCAAGTGCTGAATTGGAAATCCCCGAGAACTGTTCATGAGGTACGGAGTTTCCTCGGACTCGCGGGATATTATCGGAGGTTCATTCCGAACTTCTCGAAGATTGCCAAGCCAATGACAGAGCTGCTGAAGAAGGCTACCAAATATGTTTGGAGTCCAGCATGTGAAGCAGCATTCAAGGCTTTAGTCAAGCACCTGACATCAGCACCGGTTTTGGCGCAGCCAGACACAACAAAACCGTTCGATGTGTACTGCGATGCATCCGGCATTGGGCTCGGATGTGTGTTGATGCAAGACCGAAGGGTGGTCGCGTATGGGTCACGGCAGCTTAGGAATCATGAGCAAAATTATCCAACTCACGACTTGGAGCTCGCTGCCGTGGTACTTGCACTGAAAATGTGGAGGCACTACCTACTCGGTAACCTCGTACATTTATATACCGACCACAAAAGCCTCAAGTACATATTCACTCAGAAGGAGCTGAACATGAGGCAACGAAGATGGTTAGAACTGATAAAGGATTACGAGATAGAGATCCATTATCATCCGGGCAAGGCAAACGTTGTGGCAGACGCGCTAAGCCGCAAGTCACACGTCAATAATCTGACCATCACCCCGTTGGAAGAGAGCGAACCACCACTACATGTGATTCCACATGGAGCTCTCTACAACCTAGCTTTGATCCCCACCATCCGTGAAGAGATAGCGGCAGCCCAGAAGAATGACAAGGGCATATCACATTTGCGGAGACGTGTAGACAGTGGGGAGTTGAAATGTTTCCGGAAGGACGGAGACGGCGTCCTATGGTTCAAGGACCGGATCGTCGTACCCCGAAACCCGGAGTTACGGAAGAAAATCTTTGATGAGGCTCACTTATCAAAGTTTTCTATTCACCCCGGCAGCAACAAGATGTATCAAGAACTCAGAAGCAAGTTTTGGTGGACACGGATGAAGCGAGAGACTGCAAAATACGTGTCCGAGTGTGATACATGTCGACGGGTGAAGGCAGACCACATGCGGAAACCGGGACTGCTGCAACCACTGGGCATTCCTGCCTGGAAGTGGGAGGACGTGAGCATGGATTTCGTCGTCGGTTTACCCACCACCTTACAGAAACATGATTCTGTGTGGGTGATCGTCGATCGGCTCACCAAAGTTGCCCATTTCATCCCGGTCAACACCAACTACAACGCCAAGAAGTACGCTGAACTGTACATCTCACGGATCCTATGCTTATACGGCGTACCCCGTACCATCATATCGGACCGGGGCACTTTATTTGTGTCCCGTTTTTGGGAGCAGCTACACGCTGCCTTGGGGACGAAGCTGATCCGTAGTTCAGCCTACCACCCGCAGACGGATGGGCAAACGGAGCGGGTAAATCAAATCTTAGAAGACATGCTACGAGCTTGCGCTATCGACCACGGCAAGAACTGGGATGATCACTTGCCGTTAGCCGAGTTCTCGTACAACAATGGGTACCAAGCCAGCATCAAGATGGCGCCCTACGAGGCGCTATACGGGAGAAAATGCCGCACACCATTGAATTGGTGTGAGTCTGGCGAGAGGGTTACCTTCGGGATTGATCTTGTCAACAACGCGGAAGAAAAGGTTCGAGTAATTCAAGCGAACCTAAAAGCCGCTCAATCCCGACAGAAACAGTATGCGGACCGGAGAAGGCGTCCGTTACAATTCGAAGCTGGAGACCACGTATATCTACGAGTGTCTCCAATGAAGGGCGTAAACAGATTTGGGGTGAGAGGAAAGTTAGCACCCCGATTCATCGGTCCATTCCAGATTACCGAAAGATGTGGATCGGTGGCATACCGGCTAAGATTACCAGAAGCACTTTCCGGTGTGCACGACGTCTTTCACATTTCCCAGCTGAGGAAGTGTCTCAAGCTATCAACTACCGTTCAGCTGGAAGACATTGAAGAACTGCAACCGGATCTCACCTATCGGGAGGAACCGGTGCAGATTATTGATGAAAAGGCCCGAACCACACGCAACCGTACGTTGTGGTTCTACAAGGTTCTGTGGAGTAATCACTCCATGGATGAAGCGACATGGGAGAGCGAAGAATTCCTTCGCACTAACTACCCCGACTTTCTCACGTCGCATATTCGGTAAAATTTCCACCGTCCTCTCTCTCATTTCACATTATAATCTCAGGACGAGATTCTTTTAAGGGGGGAGGAATGTAAGGGCCTCAGTTTTTGACACTCATTTGCAGTGTTCATCACCACACCACACACCTCATTTGAGGAAAAATGATGAACACAAATAAAGAGCAAGTAACAATTATCAACATGCTCATTAGGGAACAAACTCACACATTACAAAAGTGGTACTTCCCACATGTGATATAGATGGGCTGGACATATGAAAACTCCTACACTTTGCCAAGGATGTCCATGCCAAGTTTCACCCAAATTCAAAACATTTTTGAGGTCATCTTGGGTGTAGATAGGAAAGGGGCAGTTTGAAAACATATTCAAATTCAAACTGTTTTCACCCACTGAATTTAAAAGTGGAAGGCATATTCTTGCTCAGCACATTTTTGTGAGCTCACACACCAATTTTCACTCCATTTGGAGTTGATCTTGACATGAGCTAAGGGGGAGAAATTCAAACTTTATTTGAATTTCAAACTGCACTTGTGCTGAAATTCATTCAAACCAAACCTCATTTGAACTTTGATCAATTCAAATGGCTCTTGGGTGAATAATTTGAGTTGCCAAGGGTAGAATAGGGTTCACTGTTTACCACAGCTGTTAGGAATAAATTTCAGAGGTTAAAAGAGGAGTGGGACCCACATGTCAGCCTCAGCCTCAAAGCAAACCGACTGAACCACAGTTCAGTCGGTTCCCGGCTGTTGTGCGCGCGCGCCACCGAAGGGGGCAGCCGGCGCCAGCTCCTGCTGCGTGCCCCAAGCCGGAGACCGGCCGACCGGCCTATTTATTCCCTCCCCGGCGTGCTTCAGTCGCCATTCCCCGAGCTGCCGACGTGCACGATCCATTTCTCCACTGCCATCACCGGCGCTCGAGTTCCTGCTGGATCGAGCTGATCGCAGCTTCCTCTTTCCACTCCAGGGTCCCAGCCAGGTACTAGCGACCATCCTCCATCCTTCCCATTGATAGAAATCGATTGAAACCGAGTGATATCGGCTGTGCCGAAAGATCAAACTCGGAACTGGAAACCGCCGCACCTCGGGCTCTCGTGGACAGCCCAACCTGGGCGTTGTCACGCCCGAGCCAAGGCACCCTTGGACGCGCAAGTGATCGGTGCTGCTCATCCCCGAGCCACAGCTCGAGTGGTTGCTCACCGGCGGCGAATTTCCACTTTTCCCCTTTCTGTGTGCAGAACGACCCTCGGGTACGATTCTGTTTAATTCGTGCTCTAGAAAGGATTAGAGGGCCTCAGGCCACTCCCACACGAACTAGACACGGTGACGCACAAGTTGCCTTCACAACTCTGGGCCGGAGAACTTCTGTGCCCGGCGTAATTCAAGGTCTACTAATGGCGGAACGCACGGGGGGTATCGGGCGCACGGTGAGGACCTATTTCGGGCCTTCCCCGAGCTGCCCCGAGTTCATGTCGACCTTCTCTGAGGTCCACTGATGCTCCCCGACCGGTTTCCCAAGTAGCTGAGGCACTAGGAGCATCAGCCGACATGGCCGAAGTCGTTCCGATATGGCGGCTCGTCGCCGACCATGCTCCGGCCGTTGTCATGAGCAGCTGACCCTCGGATCATGTTCCCCAAGTAAAAGTAGGCAGGGGCGGCCAGAATCAAGAAGTTTGAAGCTGTACAGCAGCCGGCGGCGAGCTCTCCGGCGAGGTCCCTCGGCGGCGGAGCGCGGGTGTCGCGAGGTTGAAGAAGGGGGTGGACCCCAGCTGTCAGCGGCCGATATTTTGAATCGGGATCCGGCTGCGGCCGGGATCGGGTGTGCTGGCGCGCAAAAGCCTTGTGGGCCGCGGTGTGCTGTCGCTTCGGCGTGCGACGCGTGTCTCCTGGGCCCACGCGCGAGTTTAAACTTTTCCCCGATTTTCAGATTTCCTTCAAACTTCAAATCCTTATAACTTTGGCTAGAAAGCTCCAAATTGAGTGAACCAAATTTTGCTGGATTCAGCTCTTTGAGTACTTTCCAGAAAATCAAGTGTCACTTCATGAAATTCCTTAATTCTCCAGAATTAATTCCTTAAAGTTTAAACTGTTAGGAATTTTAACTGGAGAATCATTTGGAGGAAAATCCTGAAATTTTGCTGAGATGTTCACCAAAATATCCTTGAACTACCATAAAAATTTCAGATCCATTTGAGCTCATTTAGTCCACCTAATGGTGTGATTAGTAAAACTGTTCCAGAGAAAATAGAAAATGTTCAGAAACATTTTCAGAATTTTCTCTGAAATTGTTTAGCTCATATCCTTAGTTAGAGACTTCCAAATTAAGTGAGACCAATTCCATTAGAACCCTCTGAAAATCTAGTTTTCAGAAAGTCATAGTTTGTTTCATGAAAATACTTAGAACACCCTAAAAGCCTTTAATTAAGGTCAAGGACATAATTATTTGTGGAGGGCTCAAATGAGCTTTGCTGCAACTAAAACTTGACCAAGTCTCTGTTTAGGTTGTAACCAAGCCACAGTAAAAGTTTCACAGTCATTAGATCTATCTAGTAAAGGTTATAGACTTCACAACTTCAAAGTTAATACAAAAGCATTTAATTAATACATACATTGTTCTTATCATGTAGTCGCTAAGGTCGAGGAGGAACCCGAAGTCCTAGACTTCGTTACTCCGGAGGAACAGCTAGCCTACGACCAAGAGCAGCAAGGCAAGCCCCGGTTTGCATTAACCATTTTATAAATTTTTATTGTTTTGAGCACATACTTGTTTTCTTTATGTTGTGCATCAGAGTCTTGTTTGGAAACCCCACTGCATAGCCAAGAAAACCATGGGTTGGGGTTTAGGATTGCAAACCCCGTTAGCCACTGCATTGCTAGGATAGAGTAGGATTCGGTACAAGTCGAGTAGTTGGAACTACTCGCGAGAATAGGCTAGAGGCACATTGCTCGGGTAGAGATAGCACATGATACACATGGCAAGAAAATGAGACCGAGCGGAGAGTAAGGGCAGCAGGACTTTGGGGCCTGTGTGCTGTAGCTCCGCTTGTGTCGATTGAGGACCGAGCCGTGTGCGGGCCTGTTGAACAAGCTAGAACAGTACCGAAGACCTACCGGCTATATGGGAACCGGGAAACTGATGTAACTCGGGTAGCTGGGTATTGAGGCATTGCCCGTCGTTCAGAGGGTAGGTTGAGAGCTCGAGGTGTAAATCAGCTGGCGGCACAGAGATGCGCGTGCAGGGACCTCTTGCTCGGGACGATGGGACCGGTTCAATATTTGGCTAACGGGTGAAAGGTAGTCGCGTACGGCGTCCGTGATGGTTGTTGTAGGCAACATCGAGTACGGGCGTACGTGACGGGTTGTTCGGGTAACCCTGCAGGTGTAAATCGATTATAATCGCCGTCCCTCGCGGTCAGTGAGTACCACTTGTTCACTGTACCGTGACGTAGAAAGAACAGGCTAGTTACATGTTAAAATGTTGCTGATTGAAAGTTGGATATTGATTGTTAATGATATGTTGTAGCTTAGTGCTAACTAAAGTTCTTTTCAACTTTGGGCAAAGTACATGAGAGAAATGCGTTTCTTGTTTGATTGCGGCTCTCTCATGTGCCTTAGCGTAAAGTTCTCCACAACCTGCTGCTAAAACTTGAAAGTAAGGTTCTACTAATTAGGCGAGTCCTTGCAAATGATTTTTACCTCATGCAACCCATCACCCTCATGTAGAAGTTTCATGTTTAGGTGAGACGGGTCAGACTTGCTGAGCCTTCGTGCTCACTGCTTGTGTTTGAAGCTTTTGCAGGGTTCTATGAGGAAGGGACTCCCGAAGAGGAGACGGAACCCCAGGAGGGGAACCCCGTCGAATGGGAGTCGTGCACGCCGCAGAGTTAGTGTGCGTGTGTGCTAGCAAGGACACGTTCGAGGGCTGAACGTGCACTTGATGCTTAGTCTACGCCCGCGAGTGTGGACTAAACTTATTTTGATGTAAACATGTTAATAAACTTGTTTATGTAAAAAGCTTCCGCTTCCGCTTTGTACCTTTGACGTGTGTTATACGGTGTTGTGCAACGCAGCACCCCTCAGCGTGATCCTGGCTCGACAGGACCAGTGGGGTCGTGTCAACAAGACCACGTCCTTGACCTTCCATCCACTGCCCGGTCTCCATTCCCAACTATGAGGATCAATTCCCAACTCTTCCGATTGATCCCCCTAAATCCCCGTTCACGAGTAGGAATCTGCCCACTCGAGTTCTGCTTCTTTTAATCCACTTTTGTTGAGATCAGCAGTTATAATTAATTGATAACATATCCTACATTAAACTCCAGGGTTTTCTGGGTCATGCATTTGTTGTGTCATACCACCTAGACTTAATACAATAAACAAAAATGCTAGACATAATAAGTGAATACAAATAGAAACTTGTAATGTTTTGATGCAAACCGGGGCTTGCCTTTGTTTTGCAGGTGACTTATATATATATGCAGTTAGTGAAGACCACTTGGTGCTTGATCAACCTCTTTCCTCCTTCCTTGATTTCTACTCCGGTGACTTCAACTCCTCCACGTAGATACTACACGTGATGAATATGCATATCGTTTAATTGTAAAGACTTTGCTACAAGTCCTAAAACAAGTTTTCAAAAACTGGAACTCTGTTTAAGTATTTAAAATGACACTGGTGCTAGTGGTTTAGGTTTGGATCTAAACACATGATTAAATGCTAAGTGGCCTTCCCTCTCTTCTATATTGATCACCTGAAGAAGTTAAAAGCACAGGGGTGATCCAGGGCTCCAATGGAGCTGAGAATTCTCATGTGAGTTCCTTGTCACAAGAAAGTCCTATGAACCAAAAATTAGCACTTTTCATTGAGCTGTTTGTTCATAATAATTTTCTAAGCAATTAAGCAAAGAAGAATTAATTCTGAGATCCCACCCATGTTCATGCCAAACTTAGTGAACTACAATTTCAATTATAGCTCATAGAGTTTGCATGAATTTTCCTAGCATTTTTGGAGATAAGATCTGCCCAGAACTGAATTTCCAAGTTTTGGAAATTCTCTGAAATTGTTTCTGTTTATTTGAATACAGCATCTTCAAATCTAAATTTCCCTGATCAAATCAACTCAAGTTGAGCTGAAACTTTTATAGGGGTTCACTAATACCCTAAAGACTATTCTGGCAAAATTTGAGGATTTTTGGATTAACCAAACTCCCTCTAAAATTCTTTTTCTAAAAAGCTTTAAAGAATTTTACAGAATTAAATAAAGGGTTTCATACAACTTGGGTTCCATATTTGGATAGTACTCAATCATAGGAATCCAATAAAATTTGTTTGACAATTTTTGGATTCTCCTACCAAAAGTTGTGGCTATTCAAAGTTTGAACTGAAAATTGAAATTTCCCAAAATGTTCAAATACTGTCAGTGGGTCCAGGGACAGGTGTCACTCGCTGAGGCAAGCCACACGGGGCTACAGGGTATTTCCCGCGCCACCACACCAGATCCCTGCGCCACAGCCGATCAAATATTTGAAAAACCGTCGCTGACGGGCGGGACCCACCGGGTCGTCTTCTACCTCCGGTCCCTGCGCCCGCGCGCCGCCGTGCTCCCGGCCATCCCCCGAGCCCTCCCTCGCCGCTAGGGCCTTATTTCACATGCTGAACACGATGGAACCCTCTTCCCCGACCGGCGATGGCTCTAACCTAGCTGGCCACGGCGCGGCGGCTCTGGACCGGTTCGGCAACGTCGCCCGGTCATCCTAGCCTGCCCAGACCTCGGTGGAACGGCGCTACAGCACCAGTGGACGCCAGGGAGGATCGTCCGGGTGGTGAAGCAGCCTGCAAATGGCCCTAACCTAGCTCTCATCGGGAGCCCAAACCGCCCCACCATAACCGCCGTGGAAAAAGTGTGAAATACGTCGTGCACAATGGTTTTCAGGCATTGGATGCAAAAGGGCAAAAGATCGCCGGCTAGCCCAGCTCATGTGTGCAAGATTTGACGGCCTAAGAATGAGAGGGACAATCGAATTTGGTATTACCGTATCAGAAGGTCGGATGGTGCCCGACGGCGATCTTTTCCCAAATTCGAGCCCGGTAGATCATCTCATGGCTTGAGCTTCGGGGATGAGCATCAGGGGCTCCCAGCGCATCCGAGGGCGCTCTAGCTCGGGCCTGAGAAGCTCTCGGTGGGGCTGTCCACGTGAGACCAGCTCGGTTTCCCGATGGTGAGCCTCGGTGCCCGGTGAAATTCGTCAAATTGTGATCAAACGATGCGGCAACGTCACGGAGTAGAGCGATGGGTCGCTAGAGCACACGCTGGCGCTCACTTCTTCCGTGGATAACTCGGGCAGTGGAGGGGGCGACACGGTTTGCAACAGGCAGAACGAGAAACGGCTCCGGGAGGTTCCTGTTGTGCGCGCGAGAGTGGGAACCGAGGACAACGTGCGAGCTGCGTGATAAGGAGGGGGAAAACCAGCTCGCCAGCACAGAGGTCGCGAGGGAGAGGTGGCGTCGGCCTTGCCCCGGTGTCGCACGGTGAGAAGGACCGAGGCGGTCTCGGTGGCGCGATGACTTCGCGAGGAGGAGAAAAACAGAGACCGTGCACTGCCTGAGCTGAAGATCTTTTGCACACTCATTTCCCCCAATGACATGTGGGCCCCACAATTCAGTACCTCTTTCCTCAAAATATCTCCAAAGTTTGACAATTATCCAACCCAATTGTTTGACAATTGGAAACTGAGCTCATTTGACAAGTTTGGACAAATTCCATGCAAATTCAAATGTTCATTTGAATTCTTTGTACATTTGACTCCCTTTGGAAAAATGGGCAGCAAATCTTTTCAAAAATTAATGAAACTTTGCCTCCCCACTAATTTGGACCTAAGGAATCCAACTATGCCACTTGATCCTTGTGTTAGCTGCTGCAAACAATAGTTTGGACACAACAGTTTTGAATTTCTCATTGTGTCCTTCCCTCACTTGAAGTTTGAATTTACCTTTAGTCCATCTCTGATTTTTAAACCCTTCCCTTGCACTTGAGCTCTTCATTTCTGGGGTTTTAATCTAAATGAGGTCCATCCATGCAGTAACCCTAAGTCTGTTTAGAAGAAACCTCATACATGTTATCATATGAGGAAAAAGTTTCAACTAAGCCCCTTTTTCATACACATGACTTCAACATTTGTGCAAACTCATGTTTCTTTGTATTCACATTTTTGGGACCTTTACAACCCTCCCCCCTTAAAAGAATCTCGTCCCGAGATTACAAAAGAAAGATGAGGCGGAAGGTAATTACAACAATTACGACAAAAGTTCCGGATAGTTCTTGTGGAGGTAATCTTCACTCTCCCAAGTCGCTTCTTCCGATGTGTGATTACTCCACAGGACTTTGTAAAATTTCAAAGTCCGATTTCGAGTGATCCGGCTCTTTTCGTCGATAATCTTGATGGGCTTCTCGATGTAGGTGAGGTCCGGTTGCAATATTTCCATGTCTTCCGAAAGGATATCCATCGGTTTCTTCAAACACTTTCTCAAGTGTGAGACATGGAAGATGTCGTGGATGCCCGATAAGGATGGCGGCAGCCCCAAACGGTAGGCTACCGGCCCACACCATTCTGTAATAAGGAACGGACCCACAAAGCGAGGAGCTAGCTTTCCCTTGACCCCGAATCAATGAATTCCCTTCATCGGGGATACTCGGAGATAGACGTGATCTCCGACTTCAAAACTCAAGGGTCGGCGTCGCTGGTCCGCATAGCTCTTCTGGCGAGATTGAGCGGCCCTAAGGTTCTCTTGAATCAGCTGGACTCGCTCTTCGGCATCTTTTACAAGATCAATGCTGAAAATCACCCTCTCGCCCGATTCACACCAATTGAGTGGTGTGCGGCACTTCCTGCCATAAAGTGCTTCGTATGGTGCCATTTTAATACTGGATTGGTAACCATTGTTGTAAGAGAACTCCGCTAATGGCAAATGGTTATCCCAGTTCTTTCCATGATCTATGGCACATGCCCTCAGCATATCTTCCAAAATCTGGTTCACCCTCTCCGTTTGACCGTCCGTCTGAGGGTGGTATGCTGAGCTTCTGATTAACTTTGTTCCCAGAGATTCATGTAGTTGCTCCCAGAAGCGAGCAACAAATATTGAACCTCGGTCTGATATGATGGTCTTGGGGACTCCATGCAAGCACACAATTCTGGAGAGATACAACTCTGCATATTGTTTAGTATGGAATCCCGTATTCACTGGGATGAAGTGGGCTGATTTAGTTAAGCGATCGACAATCACCCAAATGGAGTCATGCTTTCTGGACGTGAGAGGCAGTCCGACAATAAAGTCCATGCTGATATCCTCCCACTTCCATGCCGGAATACTTAACGGTTGGAGCATTCCTGCTTTCTTAATATGATCAGCTTTGACTCGCCGACATGTATCACACTCGGATACATATTTGGCAATTTCTCGCTTCATCCGAGTCCACCAAAATTTTGTCTTCAGGTCTTGATACATCTTATTGCTCACTGGATGTATCGAATACTTGGACGTATGAGCTTCATCGAGGATTTTCTTCCTTAGCTTCAGGTTCCGGGGCACCACGATACGGTTGTTAAACCATAACACACCTTGTTCATCTTCCCGGAAACATTTCATTTTATCCTCATTAATTCTTGCCCGGATTTTCCGCATTCCTTTATCCCTCTTCTGGGCTTGTACAATCTCTTCTCTAATGGTAGGCACCAGAGCAAGATTATACAACGCTCCATACGGAATTACCCGCAAGCTTGGTTCTTCATCCTCATCCGGAACAACTGCCAAGTTATTAACGTGGGACTTACGACTGAGTGCATCAGCCACCACGTTAGCTTTGCCAGGATGGTAATGGATCTCGAACTCATAGTCTTTAATTAATTCCAGCCATCTCCGCTGCCTCATATTAATATCCTTCTGAGTGAATATATATTTGAGGCTCTTGTGGTCGGTGTAGAGGTGCACTAAATTTCCAAGTAAATAGTGCCTCCACATCTTCGACGCAAGCACCACCGCAGCAAGCTCTAGGTCATGAGTGGGGTAGTGCTGCTCATGGTTGCGGAGTTGACGAGACCCATACGCGATCACGTGTCTATCTTGCATTAAGACGCAGCCAAGTCCAATGCCTG
The DNA here is from genome assembly GCA_030760725.1 of Neostapfia colusana. NCBI lineage: Eukaryota > Viridiplantae > Streptophyta > Magnoliopsida > Poales > Poaceae > Neostapfia > Neostapfia colusana. Next base: position 78,034,072 of record JASWHV010000008.1, on the reverse strand, counting down.
AGGCATCGCAATAAACATCAAATGGCTTTGTTGTATCCGGTTGGGCTAACACCGGTGCCGTTGTGAGATGTTTCTTTAGAGTTTGAAATGCCTCTTCACAGGCCTCTGTCCACACATACTTGCTGCTCTTCTTTAATAACTCCGTCATTGGTTTAGCCATCTTCGAGAAGCTGGGAATAAATCTCCGGTAATAACCCGCTAGTCCTAAGAAACTGCGGATTTGATGAACCGATGTCGGAGACTCCCACTTCAAGACTTGCTCAATTTTTGTTGAATCCACGGCCACACCCTCTGCTGAAATAATGTGGCCTAAGAAGGGTACTTTGCTGATCCAAAATTCACACTTGCTGAATTTGGCATACAGCTTATGTTCTCGTAGGCGTTGGAGCACAATATGGAGATGTTTGGTGTGCTCCTCCTCCGATTTGGAGTATACGAGAATGTCGTCGATGAAAACCACGACGAACTGATCCAACTCTGGCATGAATACAGAATTCATGAGATACATAAAATGTGCGGGTGCATTTGTTAGCCCAAAAGACATGACTAGATACTCATAGAGCCCGTATATAGTCGAGAAGGCCGTCTTCGGTATATCCTCCGCTCTGATCTTTATTTGATGATAACCAGACCGTAAGTCCATCTTGGAGAATACCTTGGCACCCACTAACTGATCAAATAATATATCGATCCGCGGCAACGGATATTTATTTTTGATCGTCACTGCATTCAGCGGCTGATAATCCACACATAATCGAAGTGACTCATCCTTTTTCTTCACAAAGAGGGCTGAACAGCCCCATGGCGATGAGCTTGGTCGAATGAACCCTTTGTCCATTAAGTCCTTTAGCTGTTCTTTCAGTTCCGCTAATTCCTTCGGAGACATTTTGTACGGCCTCCGAGATATTGGTGTGGTTCCCGGTGCTAACTCGATCTTGAATACCACCTCCCTCTCAGGCGGCATCCCTGGAAGATCGTCGGGAAACACATCTGGGTACTCACGGACCACTGGACTATCCTCCAGTTTCATGGTCACACTGTGGTACACCACGGGATTTTTAGAATCCACGGCTTCAAGTATGAGCGTTTGGAGACCGTAGATTGGAGAGTCCAAACTAACAATCCGTGGACCAATATCAAGAACAGCCCCGTGGTAGTTCATCCACACCATTCCTAGAATCACGTCGATCTTCTGTCCCTCTAATACAATGAGGGTTGTGGGGTATAAGTTTCCACCTAAGCACAAGGGTGCTTTGATCACTACTTCATTAGCAGCTATATTCCCACCCGGTGAGCGAATAAGGTAGTGATCCTTCGGTGTAGAGGTGGAGAGCTCAGCTTTGCACACAAACAACCTGCTGATGAAATTGTGTGTAGCTCCAGAGTCAAATAATATTAACACGGGCAGTGCATTGAGAGTGAACATTCCCGCTAGCACAGGTGACCCATCTGGCACATCCTCTAGAGCTGTATGATAAATGCACCCGGATTTTGGTGCCGTTCCCTGAAGCTGAGCACGGGGTTGATTTATACCCTGCTTTGGTGTAGTTTCTTTGTGGCGTATCCTTTCTGGACACTTCCTGCTGATGTGACCCAAGTACCCGCACGTGAAGCACGGTTTCTCAGCCAGTTCCTGGTTGCTCTGTGCATGGACATTAGTGGTATTCTGCTGTGGCAAGAACACTTGAGGAGCAGAATAACGTGGCTGCATATACCGTTGTTGCAGCTGTCCATATTCAGAGTATTGGGACGATCGACTGTAATATTTCTGGAGTCGTCGAGCCGGCTGTATCAGCTGACAGTTCAAGGTACTGTCTACCACCCTGTATTTCTGCGGAGCACCACTGCTACTCTCCGGTGGTACATGGTTCTTTCTTTTCTCGGCCTGAACTTCCCGTTGAGCATCTTCAACCATGATGGCAGCACTCATCAATTCGTTGAAGTTCTTTCGGTCGGCTAAAACGAGTCTCTCCTTTAGCTTGGGATTGAGACTGCGGAAGAACCATTCACACTTTTGTGCTTCGGTGTTCACATGTTGAGGCGCATACTGCGCCAGCTTGTTGAACACTCGCGAATGCTCGTATGCACCCCTCCCTCCTTGTTTTAAGGCCAGAAACTCCTCGAGTTTCCGCTGAATTATTCCGGAAGGAACGTGATACGCGAGAAACGCCTTCCGGAATTCTGCCCATGTAAAGTCATGTCCATCTGGTAAGGAGGTGAGTTGATTTGCCCACCATGCACTGGCGGACCCGTGAAGTTGTTGCGCTGCGTATAAAACCTTCTGCTGTTCGGTGCATTGAAGCAACCCGAACTTAGATTCAATGGTACGGATCCAGCCATCCGCCACCAGAGGATCCTCGGATTCAATGAAAACCGGTGGTTGAGTTGCCAAGAACTCAACATAGGAATTCAGTTGCGGTTGGCGCAAGTCTTCGTCTTGACATCCCCCTTGACGGGATGTATTCATCACCAGGGTGCGGAGCAAGTCGGTTCGCTCATCGCTTGCACCCGTCATGGCAGCCAGAATGTCCGCCATTGTGACCGTGGGTGAAAGCCCTGGTGGAGGATGCTGTTGCGGAGCTCGCTGCTCCCGCTGTGGAGAGTTATCACCACGACCACCACTGGAACCACCCACCTCACTCATGGAACGAGTTCGCACCATTCTGCAATTGCAAGAGTTCATTATCAGTTCAACACTATAACTTGATTTATTCCATAACAAAGTAGTGTAACACTGATAATGAAACCTCAACATGTAAGCAAAATGATTTAGGCGCAAACTGATGTATCTACAGCAAGGATTTACAAGCCGACTGATTGGTCCTTAAACAGATCAGATTCTGATCCAGTTAAAAGCACTTTCGCAACTCAAGTTGAATATCAAAGTTAAAGTTAACTTTAATACCTTTCCAACGAGTATCCAAAGGCCTCATAGGGATTTTTCTACAGGATGTTATGGCTTAAACACAGAAAGGTCCAGAGAGGTTTTTGGTACTGTCCTGGTTCTGAACAGTTTGCCTTCAACTGGACTTTTCACCAACTTAATCTGTGATTTTGCTCTGGAGGTCTACAAGAAAGTTGTAGAGCACTTGAAAATGTTTCCAGAACTGTATCATACACATTAATTGGTTAAAGCTACTCAGAGTTATGCTCTGTAAAAGTCCAGCAAGTATTTCTGCTAGCAACAGAGCACTCTGTTTTTGAAAATCTTTGAAACCTAGACACTCTCTCATTTTGAATCTTAGTTCAAAATAAGAGTTCAGTAACTAATGTTTGTTTCAAACTTCCATTTTTAGTTGAAAGTTAGCTCATGACTCATTTCTTCATAGGGAAGGAGTTATTAAGTGTAGTACGGTGTCGATGCACCGTAAGAAGCATGTCGGTACTACGTTCCTCACCAAAAGAGAATCCTAAACCGGCTTATACCGGCATATACGTATGATCAGTGGCACTAAGACGGTCTCTCGCACACGTGTACTACACGGGATACGTACGTGGTTAGTACCTGCAGAAAATCACTCAATTGTGGTGCTTCTCAAGGGTTGTTTCATTCTAGGCAGTTCTATAGTTGAAAGTAAATACAAACGCCCGTATCATTGTCATACGGCCGTCCTTGAGTTAAGTCACGTCTCAAGGTACGTGATCGTGTTTCAACACCACACGACGGGGAACCCGAGTATGTCATGAACGGTCGTCACGGTTGGGAATGTTATCAACCCAACGGATACCACCTACTGCCCTGCAGGGCACGCCGATGGCAAGCACTGCGTATGTCCTCCTGGACTATTTCCAGCAGACCATACTATCGCGTTACTGACCACACGATGGGGTCTCCACTTACTTGCCTAATGCACGCTAGGGATCAGCGTTTCATATGAACTCAGGAACATGAAGAGTCCAAGAGTTCATATTAACGTCTCACACCAAGCTGTGAGACCTTTCCCTGAACCACTTTTCTCGTCAGGGGAGCTAACCGAAATTGAACTGCTTTCGGTGGCGTTCCTTACCATTCTTACCAGAACGTAGGTGCGTCGTTACAGAATCAAAATTCAGAATTATAACACATAAGTTAGTTCTGCCACTTTAAGTAACTATACTACTATAGTACTTATGTGGGCCTAATATCGTTTCCTCACCGTATCCTAAGTTTTTGTCGTAATACAATCCTTATTCCGTGTGCTATTACCAATGCGGCTCTGATACCACACTGTGAGGACCCCGCCGTCCCGATCACTTACGGGACCGGCACCTCGCCCGGGAATCGCATTGGGTGGTGCCGTGCGATGCGGCACCCAACAGCACACCTAATAAAGTATCATATTACATAAAACAAGCGGAACCTTACAAAGTGTTGATTTTACAAATACTTCTCAAAATAAACTACAGCGAAGGACTATTACAACTCACGTCTCATACCTATGCTAAGCAACAGAGAAGGTGTCCCGCCCGCGGACCCTTCTCGCTAGCAACACTGTCATAATAGCAGCGGCAGGGGTTACCCTGAGTTCACCACTCGGAGAGTTCCGAATCTCATCAGGTACCCGTACCTGCAAAACAACTTATGCAGTATCTGTGAGCACGAAGCTCAGCAAGACTGACCCGTCACCCTAGTCATGAAACTCTATATGATGGAAATAGAGGGCTGATTATAGTAATTTGCACAAACGACCAACTTGAGCTAAAGGGGAGTCCTTACTTCAAGTTTTAAGCAACTTTTATATCCCTCGCGCAATTTACATCGAGACTCCATAATCAAACAAGAAACGCTTCATCTCGATGTCGCTTGCCTGAGGTGAAAGTAACTTTAGTGAGCTACCCTAGACTCATACAGACCTTGCACCATTACCTACGAGACTCCACAATCAAACAAGAAACGCTTTGCCTCGACGCTACTAGCCCAAGGTGGAAATTAAATTTAGTGAAATGTTGATCTTTCCTCATCTCCATTATGAGGATTACTCACGAAGCATATTAAACGTTTCCCAGTTTATTACTACGTCACGACTCAGTGTACAAGTATGCTCACTACCGCGAGCGACGGTGATTGCAATCAAAAACACCCGGCTGACACGACACGTACGCCCGTACTCGACGTTGCACACAGCAACCGTCGCTGACACCGTACGTGGCCACCTTTCACACGACACCCAAATGTCGAACCGGTCCCACCGACTGGCATTAAGTCTCTCTACGGCAAACCCTCGTAGAGCCGACTTCTCTATCCTTTCAGCAACGGCATCAGACGGTGAGGTATGCCTCGACACCCAGGTTAGCATGTTACATCAGTTTCCTGGGTCCCATATTGCCAGTATGCATCCGGTACACATCTCAAACTTGTCCAGCGGGGCCGCACACGAGAACGGGCCTTAATCGACTCAGACATAGACTAGGCTCACAGGACCACGTCCTTGACCTTCCATCCACTGCCCGGTCTCCATTCCCAACTATGAGGATCAATTCCCAACTCTTCCGATTGATCCCCCTAAATCCCCGTTCACGAGTAGGAATCTGCCCACTCGAGTTCTGCTTCTTTTAATCCACTTTTGTTGAGATCAGCAGTTATAATTAATTGATAACATATCCTACATTAAACTCCAGGGTTTTCTGGGTCATGCATTTGGAGTGTCATACCACCTAGACTTAACGCAATAAACAAAAATGCTATACATAATAAGTGAATACAAATAGAAACTTGTAATGTTTTGATGCAAACCGGGGCTTGCCTTTGTTTTGCAGGTGACTTATATATATATGCAGTTAGTGAACACCACTTGGTGCTTGATTAACCTCTTTCCTCCTTCCTTGATTTCTACTCCGGTGACTTCAACTCCACCACGTAGATACTCCACGTGATGAATATGCATATCGTTTAATTGTAAAGACTTTGCTACAAGTCCTAAAACAAGTTTTCAAAAACTGGAACTCTGTTTAAGAATTTAAAATGACACTGGTGCTAGTGGTTTAGGTTTGGATCTAAACAGATGATTAAATGCTAAGTGGTCTTCCCTCTCTTCTATATTGATCACCTGAAGACGTTAAAAGCACAGGGGTGATCCAGGGCTCCAATGGAGCTAAGAATTCTCATGTGAGTTCCTTGTCACAAGAAAGTCCTATGAACCTAAAATTAGCACTTTTCATTGAGTGGTTTGTTCAGAATAATTTTCTAAGCAATTAAGCAAAGAAGAATTAATTCTGAGATCCCACCCATGTTTATGCCAAACTTAGTGAACTACAATTTCAATTATAGCTCATAGAGTTTGAATGAATTTTCCTAGCATTTTTGGAGCTAAGATCTGCCCAGAACTGAATTTCCAAGTTTTGGAAATTCTCTGAAATTGTTTCTGTTTATTTAAATACAGCATCTTCAAATCTAAATTTCCCTGATCAAATCAACTCAAGTTGAGCTGAAACTTTTATAGGGGTTCACTAATACCCTAAAGACTATTCTGGCAAAATTTGAGGATTTTTGGATTAACCAAACTCCCTCTAAAATTCTTTTGCTAAAAAGTTTTAAAGAATTTTACAGAATTAAATAAAGGGTTTCATACAAATTGGGTTCCATATTTGGATAGTAATCTATCAGAGGAATCCAATAAAATTTGTTTGACAATTTTTGGATTCTCCTACCAAAAGTTGTGGCTATTCAAAGTTTGAACTGAAAATTGAAATTTCCCAAAATGTTCAAATACTGTCAGTGGGTCCAGGGACAGGTGTCACTCGCTGAGGCAAGCCACACGGGGCTACAGGGTATTTCCCGTGCCACCACACCAGATCCCTGCGCCACAGCCGATCAAATATTTGAAAAACCGTCGCTGACAGGCAGGACCCACCGGGTCGTCTTCTACCTCCGGCCCCCGCGCCCGCGCGCCGACGTGCTCCCGGCCATCCCCCGAGCCCTCCCTCGCCGCTAGGGCCTTATTTCACGTGCTGAACACGATGGAACCCTCTTCCCCAACCGGCGATGGCTCTAACCTAGCTGACCACGGCGCGGCGGCTCTGGACCGGTTCGGCAACGTCGCCCGGTCATCCTAGCCTGCCCAGACCTCGGTGGAACGGCGCTACAGCACCAGTGGACGCCAGGGAGGATCGTCCGGGTGGTGAAGCAGCCTGCAAATGGCCCTAACCTAGCTCTCATCGGGACCCCGAACCGCCCCACCATAACCGCCGTGGAAAAAGTGTGAAATACGTCGTGTACAATGGTTTTCAGGCATTGGTTGCAAAAGGGCAAAAGATCGCCGGCTAGCCCAGCTCGTGTGTGCAAGATTTGACGGCCTAATAATGAGAGGGATAATCGAATTTGGTATTACCGTATCAGAAGGTCGGATGGTGCCCGACGGCGATCTTTTCCCAAATTCGAGCCCGGTAGATCATCTCATGGCTTGAGCTTCGGGGATGAGCATCAGGGGCTCCCAGCGCATCCGAGGGCGCTCTAGCTCGGGCCTGAGAAGCTCTCGGTGGGGCTGTCCATGTGAGACCAGCTCGGTTTCCCGATGGTGAGCCTCGGTGCCCGGTGAAATTCGTCAAATTGTGATCAAACGATGCGGCAGCGCCACGGAGTAGAGCGATGGGTCGCTAGAGCACACGCTGGCGCTCACTTCTTCCGTGGATCACTCGGGCAGTGGAGGGGGCGACGCGGTTTGCAACAGGCAGAACGAGAAACGGCGCCGGGAGGTTCCTGATGTGCGCGCGAGAGTGGGAACCGAGGACAACGCGCGAGCTGCGTGATAAGGAGGGGGGAAACCAGCTCGCCAGCACAGAGGTCGCGAGGGAGAGGTGGCGTCGGCCTTGCCCCGGTGTCGCACGGTGAGAAGGACCGAGGTGGTCTCGGTGGCGCGATGACTTCGCGAGGAGGAGAAAAACAGAGACCGTGCACCGCCTGAGCTGAAGATCTTTTGCACACTCATTTCCCCCAATGACATGTGGGCCCCACAATTCAGTACCTCTTTCCTCAAAATATCTCCAAAGTTTGACAATTATCCAACCCAATTGTTTGACAATTGGAAACTGAGCTCATTTGACAAGTTTGGACAAATTCCATGCAAATTCAAATGTTCATTTGAATTCTTTGCACATTTGACTCCCTTTGGAAAAATGGGCAGCAAATCTTTTCAAAAATTAATGAAACTTTGCCTCCCCACTAATTTGGACCTAAGGAATCCAACTATGCCACTTGATCCTTGTGTTAGCTGCTGCAAACAATAGTTTGGACACAACAGTTTTGAATTTCTCATTGTGTCCTTCCCTCACTTGAAGTTTGAATTTACCTTTAGTCCATCTATGATTTTTAAACCCTTCCCTTGCACTTGAGCTCTTCATTTCTGGGGTTTTAATCTAAATGAGGTCCATCCATGCAGTAACCCTAAGTCTGTTTAGAAGAAACCTCATACATGTTATCATATGAGGAAAAAGTTTCAACTAAGCCCCTTTTTCATACACATGACTTCAACATTTGTGCAAACTCATGTTTCTTTGTATTCACATTTTTGGGACCTTTACATGTAGTTCCTCGTAGACGGCCTCTTGAGCTTGTCCTTCTACTCAAGACCACACACATACAAAATTCACAGCAATCAATCATCATGCACAAACTTTACTCAAGATGCAATAGGTAGATGAATGGATATCCTATGGTGCTGTTTTATTAAACCAGTTTGTACGTGTTCTTGCATGTTTTAATGGGCTTTAATGGGGTTTTATGATGAACAAGGGTGTAGGGATCAAGTGTGAACGTGGTGATGATCTTGACTCAAGATCTAGATCAATTCAACCATCAAAAATCGATCAAAACGTGATCTGTCCACACGCAAAAGTTTCTGTTCGAAAGGGGCGAAGAAAACGGATGCGTAGAAACAGCGGCGACGTCGTAAGATGGGTAATGAAGACCTACCTCACTTCCTTCTTGTGGCAGGGTCTTTTCCCTAGCAATGGCAGCAGCGAGGGATTTTTCTATGGAATATTAGGGTAGGACAGATCGTCGGGCTTCTTTTCCGGCGACGGCGAGGCGTGACGGGGCTCGTTGGCGGGTCTAGACGACGGGGCTCGACGAAGGGGCTCGACAAAGGGGCTCAACGGCGGGGCTTGATGACAGGGATCGACGGCGGGGCTCGACGGCGGGGCTCGTCGGCGGGGCTCACCGGCGGGGATCACCGGTGGAGCTCACCGGCGACCAACCTGCGGCAGGGGGGGGGGGTGGCCACCTCGGTGACTTGGAGGGGGGCTCCAACTCGGCGACTTGGGGTGAGGGATGGCTGTGGCCAAGGGCGGGACTGGGGGTTGTATTTATAAGGGGGAGAAAAGAGGAGTCCTACTCCAATTGGAACTCAACCAAGAGTCCTAGTCAATTTGGAACTCAACCAAAGAGTCCTAGGGACTTTTTCCCCCTTTTTGGCTGCGGCAGCATTGGGGATTAGTTTCCCCCAAATGTGCGGAAAATTCCCCTTTTGGGGAATTGGGAAATTTGGAAAATTTGGGGAAATTTGGGAATGGCTCATTTCAGCTATCTTATTTCCGTTTCTCTCCACTTCTATGTCCCATTTCCCATTTCTATATTCCGCTCTCCATTTCTATGTCCCTTTCTCTATTTCTATATTCCCTTCTCCATTTCTATGGTTCTTTCTCCATTTCTATGGTTCTTTCTCCATTTTTAGGGTTCTTTCTCCATTTCTTCTTCTTTTCAAATGCTTCTCTACATGAAAAATGTATGCAATGCATGGTAATGAATTTGAGGGTGTTACAGGTTTGGGTTGTGTGCTGATGCAAGACGGACGCGTGGTCGCGTATGGGTCCCGACAACTCAGGGGCATGAGCAGAATTACCCGAGGCATGACCATGAACTAGCTGCAGTGGTCCTTTCTTTGAAAGTGTGGAGGCATTATGTACTCGGCAATCTAGTACATCTCTACACTGACCACAAAAGCTTAATGTACATCTTCACACAGAAAGAACTGAATATGAGGCACCGAAGATGGCTAGAACTAATCAAGGATTATGAACTGGAAATTCATTACCATCCAGGCAAGGTGAATGTTGTTGCCGACACACTTAGTCAGAAAGCCCATGTTCACCATTTATCCATGGCTGTAGATGAAGAAGGAGAACCAAGCCTGCACTTAGTTCCGTACGGATTGATGTTCAATCTTGCTCTCATTCCTACAATCCGAGATGAGATTGTAGAGGCTCAGAAGAGGGACATAGGTATGTCTCATATCCGGAGAAGAGTGGACAGCAGTGAGTTGAAGATGTTCAGCAAGGATGAAGAGGGTACAGTCTTGTTTAACAACCGAATAGTTGTACCCCGGAATATGAAATTGCGTAGGAAAATATTGGATGAAGCGCATTTATCCAAGTATTCGATTCATCCAGGAGGCAACAAGATGTACCAGGATTTGAAATCTAAGTTCTGGTGGACACGGATGAAAAGAGAGATTGTGAAATACATATCCGAGTGTGATACGTGTCGGCGGGTTAAAGCCGACAATATGAGAAACGCCGGACCACTTCAACCGCTGAAGGTTCCAGCATGGAAGTGTGAAGACATAAGTATGAACTTCATCGTCGGATTACCCATGACCAGTAACAAACATGATTCTATTTGGGTAATCATCGATCGTTTGACCAAGACAGCTCATTTTATTCCGGTCCATACCAAACATGTGGCAAAGAAGTATGCGGAGCTGTTCATCTCAAGAATCATGTGTTTACACGGGGTTCCCCGGGCCATTGTCTCTGACAGAGGTCCGTTATTAGTATCCAAATTTTGGGAGCAATTGCATGCTTCACTGGGAACCAAGCTAATTCGGAGTTCAGGGTATCAACCGCAAACTGATGGTCAAACTGAAAGAGTAAATCAGTTTCGGGAGGATATGCTACGGGCATGTGTCATCAATCATGGGAAGAATTGGGATGACCACCTACCGTTAGAGGAATTTGTAAATGTCTCAGTTTTTGACACATTCAAAGTGTTCATCACCACACACACACACCTCATTTGAAGATAGTTGATGAACACATTTGAAGAGCAAGTAACCATTATCAACATGATCATTAGAGAATAAACTCACAAATGCAAAAGTGGTATTTCCCACCTACATCATATAGGGGCTGGACATTTGGAAAACTCCTACACCATGCTAGGAATGTCCATGCCAAGTTTTACCCAAATTCAAAACCTTTTTGAGGTCCTTTTTGGTATATCTTGAAAGACGGTGGTTTGAATCCAAATTCCAATTCAAACTGTTTTTATCCCATGGATTCAAAAGTGGGAGGCATATTCTTACTCAGCACATTTTTGTGAGCTCACACACCAATTTTCACTCCATTTGGAGTTGATCTTGACATGAGCTAAGTGTAGCAAATTCGAACTTTAATTGAATTTCATACTGAACATGTGCTGAAATTTAGTCAAACCAAACCCAATTTGAATTATATCAAATTCAAATGGCTCAGGGGTGAATAATTCAAATCACCATTGGCATTTTAGGGATTACTGTTTACAACAGTAATAGACAGTTACGTTCAGAGGTTAAAAATGGAGTTGGGACCCACATGTCAGCCACTGAACCAAATTGAACCGACTGAAGAACAGAACATTCGATTCTCGGGTGCAGCCCGAGCGCGCCACCGAGGGGGTTGGCCGGCGCCATCTCCTGCTGCGTTCCCCGAGCTGGAGATCAGCCGCCCGGGCTCCTTATCCCTCCCCGTCGTGCCCCCGTCATATATCTCCCGAGCCTGACATGTTCGGTCTGCTTTCCAACACCGAGCTCCACCGCAGCCAGCCGCTCTCTCTATTCTGCCGGGATCAGTCCGATCACTCGCGAGCCCAGCCTCCTACGCAGCAAAACGGCACCGGGAGATTGTGAGCAACATCCTAGATCCCGTGTTGGCCAGTGAGCAGGCGCCCTCGAGCTACACCGGACATCTTCTCCGGCGGACCAAACGTCGCCGCCGTTCGGGCTCTCGTGGGCAGCTCGGCACGGCCGTTGTCACGTCCACTTCTCTACACAAGAAAGGTGCGTGATTATATGCAGATGGAGTAGCCGAAAGCCATTTGGCAATTGAGCAACCATCGGTCAAGAATTTCCATGTTTACTCTCGACCAGTTCATAGGAGCCGAGTTCACCTCCAAGTGGAATTCGTACTCCACACGCTAGGGTTGGTCAAGCCCATTATCCAGTAGATTCTACACATGTTAGCGCACACGCTCGAACAGGAAGCAAAGAAAACCATCGAGAATCAGCCGTGATATGGCCGTTTTCACCGCCGCCGTGGCTAAGTACCTCGGCTCACCGTCGAGAGCATAGTTGCCGGCTTTTCTAGCTTCCACCCAGCCCTGGTTCATGTTCCCCGTGCTCCACTGATGCTCTCCGAATGATTCCCGATCGATTTGGTGCATGGCAGAGGAAAACCGACCTCGCCGGAACCCTAGCAGGTGCTGTCACCGGTGCGCACGGGTTTCCGGCCATCGCTGGCGGCCGGCGAGCCCACAATCGAGTCCAGGAGCTCAGGAAAGGGGCAGGCGGCGAGTTTAGGGCCGGGGGGTGGCCGGGAGCTCGATTCTGGCGAGTGTCGCCAGAGATCGCCGCTGCCGAGCATTTGGCGCGAGGAGGGAGACGAAGCACTGTATGCGGGGCCCACGGGCAGAAGTTTAAACTTTTCTCGATTTTCAGTTTTAGTTCAAACTTCAAACCCACATAACTTTGGCTAGCATGCTACAAATTGAGTGAACCAAATTTTGTTGGATTCATATCTCTGAGTACTTTCCAGCAAATCAAGTTTCACTTCATGAAAATCCTTATTTCTCCATAATTAATTCCTCAAACTTTAAACTGTTTAGAATTTTAACTGGAGATTCCTTTGGAGGAAAATTCTGAAATTTGCTGGGATGTTCACCAAAATATACGTGAACTACCATAAAAATTTCAGATCCATTTGAGATTATTTCATCCACCTAATTGGGTGATTAATGAAACTGTTACAGAGAAAATGCGAAATGTTCAGAAACATTTTTCAGAATTTCTCTGAAATTGTTTAGCTCATATCTTTAGCTAGGAACCTTCAAAATAAGTGAGACCAACTCCATTAGAACCCTCTGAAAATATAGTTTTCAGAAAGTCATGAGTTGCCCCATGAAAATCCCTAGAACACCATAAGTGTTCCAATTAAGGTCAAGGACATAATTAATTGTGGACAGCTCAAATGAGCTTTGCTGCAACTAAAACTTGACCAAGTCTCTGTTTAGATTGTAACCAAGATACAATTAAAATTTCAGAGTCATTGGGTGTGTCTAGTGGGACTTGCAACCTTCACAAGTTAATTTCCAATCAAATGCATTTAATTAATACATATACTTGTATCTCATGTAGTCGCTAAGGTCGAGGAGGAACCTGAAGTCTTAGACTTCATTACTCCGGAGGAGCAGCTAGCCTACGACCAAGAGCAGCAAGGCAAGCTCCGGTTTGCATTCACCTTTTTATAAAGTTTTATTATTTTGAGCACTTACTTGAGTATCATGATTTCTTGCACTAGAGTCTTGTTTGAAAACCCAAATGCATAGCCAAGAAAGCCATGGGTTGGGATTAGGATCGAAAACCCCGTTAGCTACTGCAATGCTAAGATAATGTAGGATTCGGTACAAGACGAGTAGTTGGAACTACTCGCGAGCATAGGCTAGAGGCACTCAACTCGGGTAGAGATAGCACATGATACACATGGCAAGAAAAAATGAGACCGAGCGGGGCGTAAGGGCAGCAGGACTTTGGGGCCTGTGTGCTGTAGCTCCGCTTGTGTCGATTGAGGACCGAGCCATGTGCGGGCCTGTTGAACAAGCTAGAACAGTACCAAAGACCTACCGGCTATATGGGAACCGGGAAACCGATGTAACTCGGGTAGCTGGGTGTTGAGGCATAGCTGGTCGTTCAGAGGGTAGGTTGAGAGCTCGAGGTGTAAATCGGCTGGCGGAACTGAGATGCGCGTGCAGAGACCTCATGCTTGGGACGATTGGACCGGTTCAACATTTGGCTGACGGGTGAAAGGTAGTTGCGTACGACGTCCGTGATGGTTGTTGTAGGCAACATCGAGTACGGGCGTATGTGACGGGTTTTTCGGGTAAACCTGCAGGTGTAAATCGATTATAATCGCCGTCCCTCGTGGTCAGTGAGTACCACTTGTTCACTGTACCGTGACGTAGAAAGAACAGGCTAGTTACATGTTAAAATGTTGCTGATTGAAAGATGGACTTGATTGTTAATGATTTGTTGTAGTTTAGAGCTAACTAAAGTTCTTTTCAAGTTTGGGCAAAGTACATGAGAGAGCCGCAAGAGAAATGCGTTTCTTGTTTGATTGCGGCTCTCTCATGTGCCTTAGCGTAAGGTTCTCCACAACCTGCTGCTAAAACATGAAAGTAAGGTTCCACTAATTAGGCGAGTCCTTTGCAACTTATTTGACCTCATGTACCTATTACCCCTCATGTAGAAGTTTCGTGTTTAGGAGAGACGGGTCAGTCTTTCTGAGCCTTCATGCTCACTGCTTGTGTTTGAAGCTTTTGCAGGGTTCTATGAGGAAGGGACTCCCGAGGAGGGGACGGAACCCCAGGACGGGAACCCCGTCGAGTGGGAGTCGTGCACGCTGCCGTGTTAGTGTGCGTGTGTGCTAGCAAGGACACGTTCAAGGGCTGAACGTGAACTTGATGCGTAGTCTACGCCCGTGAGTGTAGACTGAACATATTTTGTTGTATAAATGTTCATAAACTCCTTTATGTAATAAAACTTTGCTTCCGCTTTGTACCTTTGATATGTATTATCCGGTGCTGTGCAATGCAGCACTCCTCAGCGTGATCCTGGCTCGACAAGACCGTGGGGTCGTGTCAGAATTCTCATACAATAACGGTTATCAATCCAGCATCAACATGGCACCGTATGAAGCTCTTTATGGCCAGAAGTGTCGCACACCGCTGAATTGGTGTGAGTCCGGTGAGAGAGTGGTCTACCGGATTGATCTTGTGAATGAAGCCGAGGAACGAGTGCGAGTGATTCAAGCCAACTTAAAGGCTGCTCAATTTCGACAGAAAAGTTATGCAGAAAAAATACGTCGACCTATTCACTTCGACATTGGGGACCACGTTTATCTTCGTGTCTCTCTGATGAAAGGGATTCATCGCTTCAGAGTGAATGGAAAACTTGCTCCGCTATTCATTGGGCTGTTTGCTGCCACTGAAATATGCGGACCCGTGGCCTATCGCCTGGAGTTACCGGCGTCACTTTTGGATATTCATAATGTTTTCCACGTCTCTCTGCTGTGGAAATGTCTTAAGTACCCAACTGCAGTTCATATGGAGAACATTGAGGATCTTCAACCGGATCTCACTTATTTTGAGTATCGGATCCAGATTATCGACGAGAAGACTCGCGCCACAAGAAATCGGACATGGTGATTTCATAGAGTCTTGTGGAGCAACCACACTGCTGATGAAGCCACGTGGGAAAGCGAGGACATTCTCTGTTTAAATTTTCCCAACTTGTTTGTACCATATGTCTAGTAGTCTTTCTCCCTTCCTCTTTCTTTTTGTGATCTCGGGAAGAGATTTTTTTAAGGGGGGATGTAACAACCCTGACTTTTGTAAAGTTTGATTTCAATGTATGAAACAAAGTAAGGCAAAGAAAGACTAAGTATGTGTCACATAAAATAACAAACATGCAATTGACATAACTCATGCTTAGCACCGGTTGTCATGAGCTGGCAACTTCACTCCCTAATTTTAATTCATGTCACCTATCAAAATGATAAGGAGGGATGGAAAATTTAAACAAACAATTGGATTTAAAAGGATTCATATTCAGATAGCCCAAATGCAAACAAATGAATTCACCAAGGCAGTTCCCATGTATCAAAGAGCTTCTGGTCCAAATATTGAAAATTTTGGAGCTCATATACCATTTATTCAAAGGGGTAATTAAGGGAGAATTCAAATTCAAATTTGAATTTCAAAACTGAACAAAACATGCTCAATTTTGAAATCTGAGTTCAGATTCAATATCCTCACATCATTTTGGCATAACCTCCAATTTTGGTGAAATTTGGACAACCCATGTGTGGGAATCTCAAAGTAAAGTTGGGGAAAGAAAATGAGGGGGGTGGACCCCAGTGGTCAGCAACACACTTCACAGACCGACTCTGTTTTTCCCCCGGTGCACGCGCGCTCGACAGCTCGCCAGCCCCAAACCCCTGCCCGATGTTCTCTAGCGCCAGCTCCTGCTAGCCCGACCGATTGCCTCGCTCTTACCCCTCACCGTGAAGCAACACACGAAGTTTGCTTTCTCTCCCAGCTGGTGCCGCTTCTCTGTTCCTTTCCTCGCGTGCGAAGAACACCGGCGGCCACGTTCTTCGGTTCGAGCTCGACCAGCCACCCGAGCGTAGTTTCCTCGAGCTTTCCACACGAAAAAGCATCGCCAACTCGTGCTCTAGCGTGCTACCACTACAACTCTGAAGCTCCTAGCTAGTGCTGCTCGCAAAGCGACGATCGCCGCCGTGTTCTCGAGGGTATCACGACGGAACCCTTTGGCTCACTGTCGACAGTGCGTTATGATCCTCTTCGTCATCACTTCTCTACACGAAAGAGGTGTGCTTGCATGTCCTGATCACGTAGCCAGAGGCCATTTATCATTTGCTAGAACCGGTAGCACGAATTTCACCGTTTCCAGAAACATAGTTCATCCGGGTATGGCTCGGTCTCCCTGAAATTCGAGTTACCCGGGTAACTAATGACCTACCAAGCTTGCAAGGACCTTCCTCACGCCCTAGCAGTCATTCTCGAATAAGAATCAATGGAAACCGTCGAGGATTGGCTAAGTTAGAGCCGTTTTTCTCACCACTGGCAAAAATCACCTCGGCTCACCGTCGAGGATGTAGTTGCCGACGTTTTCAGCCCCAAAGCTTCTTCATTTCCTGTTCTACACACTCCACTGATGATCTAGGGCCGAAGAACCAAATATTTAGTGGAGGAATAAGGGTTTCCAACGTCGCCGGAACCCTGACCGCCGTCGTCTCAGCTGCGCGGGGTGTTCCCGCAAAAACGGGTCTAAACCGACCTAGCCGTTGAATTCCTCGTGGTTGAAAACATGGGGACGGCAAGTTTTAGCTCGGCCGGCAACCCTCGCTGGCGCACGCCACAGCGCGCCGCCGCTCAGGCACTGCCCGCTCGCGAGGTTGAAGACGCACTGTGGTGTGGGGCCCACTGGCAGGGATTTGAACTTTTCTCGGTTTTCAGATTTCCATTCAAATTCAAACAGCCACAACTTTGTGTAGGACTGTCCATAAATTCCCAAATAAATTGTGTTGGATTCCTCTCAGTGATAGCTATCCAGAGGTGTATCCCAATATTTACGAAAATCCCTGGATTTGGCTCATTAATTCATTCATTGCAAATATTGTAAGATTTATTCCAGGAGTTCTCTTATTTGTAAAATTCCCAATTTTGGGCAGGACCTCCTTTCAAATATACTTGAAGTCCAGTAAAATTTCAGGGTCATTGGACCTCATTTGCTTGGCCAAATGTGATGTCAATCGTTTATGTCTCTGAAAATAAGAAAAAGAACAGAAATATTTTAAAACTTTTACCCAAACTTGTAAAATCCATATATCCATGTAGGAAACTCCAAAAATGGTAAAACCAGTTCCTATGCACTCAGGAAATTTTGTACTTCACAAAAAGTCCACTTTTCAGCATAGGAAAGCTCAATAACTAGGAGGTAATGGCAGATTAGATAAAACCACATAAGGAATTATTGTGATCACATGGAGCCATTTCATGAGCTCAAATTGTGCACACTGCCTACATACCTTTCCTTGAAGCTATGGTTAAATTTTTTCAGCTTCATTGGACCGCTGGAACTTGAGCTACCATTATTTAGGTCTAAGGTTCATATGAGGACTTAATCACATGGTGATTAATTTTACCTCCCTTTTCAATTAGTATTCTTCCTATCTAAGGTTTTAGATCTAACAACAAAAACCCTGCTGTTATTTTCCCCCTCTTAACTGTGAGTTAACTTGTGCAACAGTTTGTAAAGAATTTTCTAAGTACTTTTGAAATATATGTGCATTGCATCTTAATAGCTCACGTGACGTCGACGTTTGATGAGGATTCAACTCAGCAGCGAGGATCTCCACCTCGTGACAATTTTGGCGGATTCTCCAGATGAATATTATCTTAGTAGTCTAACAAAACCGTTAAGCAAGGGAAGCCCCGGTTTGCATATAATTACCATTTTAAAATTTGCTTTACTTCACCTCATGTTTGTTAGACTTGATATTGTGCGTTATGTCTCGGATGCTTGAAACCCACTTGCATGGCTATTAAATCCCTGAGTAGAAGGTTTAGTGTAGGATTTTCCTTGTCGTAGATGGGTAGGCTAATGTTGTAGCTAGCTCGGAAGAAGTCGAGTAATAAAAAGCTACTTGCGATAAAGGTCGAGTAGCGGAGTTTACTCATGAGAAGTTGTTGATAAGAGCACCTCATGAAAAGTGAGATGGAGACGGGGAGTTCCTGTAGGATGGAGCGCTCAAGGTTGTCTCGACCTGCGATGGGTGTCACAAAGCTTGGGACCACATTGGGCCTAGGCCGGGAGGGTAAGGCAAATGTGGAGGTTGGTTATTAGCCCCGTCCGTGTCGGTTATGGACCGCGCGTATGTGGCCCTGCTGGACAAGTTTGAGCTGTACCGGATATATAGTGGTCTATGGGTCCCATGAAACCGATGTAACTCGATGGACCATGATATAGAAACTCATCCTTTGTGTGGGAATGGCGTTGAGAAGGTGGGAGGTGTAAATCCTTTAGAGGGCAACTTCGACGTGTCCGCGTGGAGGACCATCCTGCTCGGTGCGAAACGTTTTTCTATGTCGGGGTGTCGTGTGAAAGGTTGCTGCATACAACGTAAGAAAGAGTGATTCTTTCGAGGTGGGTGTATGTGTCGTGTATTCCAGGTATTTATTCATTCAAATCACTGTCACTCACGAAATAGGATTGAGCATACTTGCCCACTGCGCTGTGACGTAGTATGAAGAGGAACTAAGTCACTTAACATGTTGTTCATGGCTTAATCGTTGTATTGGAACCTTGACTGAATTAGATATAGTGCCAACTAAATTTCTATTCCACCATAGGCTAGCAACATCGGGATAAGCGTTTCTTGTTTGATTGTGGACTTCCGGTGTTGTGAGGCGTGATGACCACTAAATTGAATGCTATAAGAATCTGAATATAAGGATCAAGTTTAGTCAAGTTTCATTTTGCAAAGTTCATATTCCTATCTTCTTACTACTCTTGCATGTAGAGTTACATGTTTAGGATTGACGGTTAAGACTTGCTGAGTGCTAGTGGTCACGGTTGCTTCGTAGTTGTATTTGCAGGTAGCAGATGCCTGCTACGAAGAAGGTTGTTCGGTGAGACATCGGACCTCCCGGTTTGTATAAGTCACCGGAAACCTAGCCGCTGCCTTACTTTGGTGAAGCTAGTAGGAAGAATTCACGGGCCGAACGACTTCTCTTCGGCGTAGTTAGGGTCGAGAGTGAGTAAGTGTCCAGTTTTAAATTTCCGCTCTGTGTGTACAACTTATGTACAATGTGTTGTAAAAGAACTTATCTTGAGAAATAAATGGTTTCATATGTTCTTAACGTCTTTTCGTGCATGCTGTTGGGTACCCCATTGCACGGCACCACCAAGTGCGATTCCTGGAGCGCGGGACCCCATACGTAAGGGGCCGCCCCCGCAACATGAGCTTGATGACCTGGTTTTGCAATAGCACGTCAAAAAGATTGTCACACTTTGTTACATCAAAGGTGAACTTCATCTCCTCCTTCTCGGGGCTGATCTTCAGGAAAGAGCAAGCCAAAGGCTTGTTCTAGTGGTTTTCAACCCACTCAGCCACACAAACCTCAATCTCCTCGTCACTGGCCGAGTCTTCCCCCAGCTAGTTGATATGTTGCTTCTCTTGTTCCCTGTGGTTTATTTCCTTGAACTGGTCGTGTGCCTTAGCTTCTCTGGCTCGGTTCTCATGTTCCACTGCTTGCTACAGGACATGGTTTTCTCCAAACCTGACACCGTCCATGTTCTCCCTAAGATACGGTAGAAGCCCTGCAAGTGCTATATCGGCCAATTCTTTCTCCCATATTTTTAGGCTAAAGAATTTGTTTCTAGTTACCCTAAATCGTTGATGTATTCGGCCGCGAGTTCATTGTGTTTTTGCCTCACTGCGGTTAGGTGGAACAACCTTAGCTTGGTCTCTCCAGTCAAGAAGTATTCGTGGAACTTTTGTTCTAAACACGGCCAAGTTAGGACAAAGTTAGGAGCTGGTGAAGTAAACCAACTAAAAGCCGTGTCGGTTAGTGACATGGGGAATAATTTGATCCAGTGTACGTCTGTGATTCCTATATTATTGCTGACACGACCCCATTGGTCTTGTCGAGCCAGGATCACGCTGAGGGGTGCTGCGTTGCACAGCACCGTATAACACACGTCAAAGGTCCAAAGCGGAAGCGAAATTTTATTACATAAACAAGTTATGAACATGTTTACATCAAAATAAGTTCAGTCTACACTCGCGGGCATAGACTAAGCATCAAGTGCACGTTCATCCCTTGAACGTGCCCTTGCTAGCACACACGCACACTAACTTTGCGGCGTGCACAACTCCCACTCGACGGGGTTCCCCTCCTGGGGTTCCGTCTCCTCTTCGGGAGTCCCTTCCTCATAGAACCCTGCAAAAGCTTCAAACACAAGCAGTGAGCACGAAGGCTCAGCAAGTCTGACCCGTCTCACCTAAACATGGAACTTCTACATGAGGGTAATGGGTTACATGAGGTAAAAATCATTTGCAAGGACTCGCCTAATTAGTAGAACCTTACTTTCAAGTTTTAGCAGCAGGTTGTGGAGAACCTTACGCTAAGGCACATGAGAGAGCCGCAATCAAACAAGAAACGCATTTCTCTCATGTACTTTGCCCAAAGTTGAAAAGAACTTTAGTTAGCTCTAAGCTACAGCATATCATTAACAATCAATGTCCAGCTTTCAATCAGCAACATTTTAACATGTGACTAGCCTGTTCTTTCTACGTCACGGTACAGTGAACAAGTGGTACTCACTGACCGCGAGGGACGGCGATTATAATCGATTTACACCTGCAGGGTTACCCGAACAACCCGTCACGTACGCCCGTACTCGATGTTGCCTACAACAACATCACGGACGCTGTACGCGACTACCTTTCACCCGTTAGCCAGATATTGAACCGGTCCCATCGTCCCGAGCAAGAGGTCTCTGCACGCGCATCTCCGTGCCACCAGCCGATTTACACCTCGAGCTCTCAACCTACCCTCTGAACGACGGGCAATGCCTCAATACCCAGCTACCCGAGTTACATCAGTTTCCCGGTTCCCATATAGCCGGTAGGTCTTCGGTACTGTTCTAGCTTGTTAAACAGGCCCGCACACGGCTCGGTCATCAATCGACACAAGCGGAGCTACAGCACACAGGCCCCAAAGTCCTGCTGCCCTTACTCTCCGCTCGGTCTCATTTTCTTGCCATGTGTTTCATGTGCTATCACTACCCGAGTCGAGTGCCTCTAGCCTATGCTCCCGAGTAGTTCCAACTACTCGACTTGTACTGAATCCTACTCTATCCTAGCAATGCAGTAGCTAACGGGGTTTGCAATCCTAAATCCAACCCATGGTTCTCTTGGCTATGCAGTGGGGCTTCCAAACAAGACTCTAATGCACAGAATAAAGGAAACAAGTATGTGCTCAAAACAATAAAAATTTGTAAAAAGGTTAATGCAAACCGGAGCTTGCCTTGCTGCTCTTGGTCGTAGGCTAGCTGTTCCTCCGGAGTAACGAAGTCTAGGACTTCGGGTTCCTCCTCGACCTTAGCGACTACATGATATAAGAAACATATGTATCAATTTAAATGCATTTGTATTAACTTTGAAGTTGTGAAGTCTATAACCCTTGCTAGACAGACCTAATGACTGTGAAACTTTTACTGTGGCTTGGTTACAACCTAAACAGAGACTTGGTCAAGTTTTAGTTGCAGCAAAGCTCAATTGAGCCCTCCACAATTAATTATATCCTTGACCTTAATTAAAGACTTTTAGGGTGTTCTAAGGATTTTCTGTAAAAGCCCAAGAAAAGGGACTTGCAAAAAACTTTTCTGCACCTCACAACACAACAGTTTTGTTGGGGGTAGATTGTGAAATATTGTGAAGAGCAAGTGACCTCCATCAAAGGAGTGATTAGAAGGGAAAGCCTTCACTTTCACAAAGTAGGGTTTCTGCAGATGAACATGAGAGGTTGAGCTCACCCTAGGATTTAAAAAGTCTTGGGAAGGTTCAGTCCAAAGCTCATGCAAATTCAACAATTTTTGAGGCACTTTTGGGTTATTTCAAAAAGATGCCAATTTGAATGTAAATTCAAATTGCAGCAACTTTCATCACCCAAATTCAAAAGTTAGCTCCATATCTATACTCAGCACATTTTTCTGAGTAAACCCACCAAGTTTCATCTCCATTGGAGCTCATCTTGTCAAGAGCTAAATTTGCAAGAATTCAAAACTGAATTTGAATTTCAGTTTAAATATGAAGCAAATTTGACCAAACAAAGTTTGAATTTGAGAACTCAAATTCAAACCAATACTTGGAGGCTAAGTCTCTCATTAAATGGAGAGTAGCTGAGATATTTGCAGCAGAATTTGGAAAAAGAGATTAGGGGGGGAGAGGGGGCCCACAAGTCAGTGGGAGGACTGTTTCCCAAACCGAGCGTGGCTGTTTTCTCCCGACGTCGGTCGAACACCTCGCGCCAGCTGCGGATAGCACCGGCGTCCGACCGCCTCACCTCGCCACCTCCTGCTCGACGACCGAGCGCACGCGTGCCCGACGCGGTTTAAGTCCCCAGCCCACGTGAGCCAGCCTCATCTCCTCCGCTTTGCCCGTTCCTACCTGAAACGAAAAACGACACCTCCGCTCCCCTCGGCTCCTCGTCGCGCCGTTGATCCAGGCGACCTCGCGACCGGAGTTCAACAGCAAAGACACGCACCGGGGACTGCTCGAGCTCAAGGTGAAGACCCTACCCTCTTCCATGCTTTGTAGGGGGAGTATTTCCCCGTCTAGTCCTCGGTGCTCGACAAAAATGAGTGAGCAGAAATGCTGAAATTCGCAGCGATCGGTCCTGCACAGCGTAAACCTAGCTGAGCATAGGTTCTACGCGCCCCCATGGCCACCTAGGATCCAAAACCATTGAAAACCATCGAGCCTTTGCGCTGATATCCAAGTTTTTCGAGCAGCAGTCGATATCGGGCCTAGGTCGACGGTGAGGTCCCAGTTCCGGCTATTTCCATGGCCAACCGAGCTCATATTCGTGCGCAGCATGCCACGGTGGAGCTGTAGGAGCAAACCGCTTGAGAAATAAGGCCCGGAGTAGCCCGGACGACGTCACTGGAGCAGAGGGAGGCTCTGTCGCCGTCACGGGCATAGTTCCGGCCATTGCCGAGCTCCGGTGAGGGCACCAGCGTGTTCTCCGAGTCGAGTTAGGCACAGGCGGCAAGTTTTGTCAAAGGTCGGGCGGGGAAACGCCCGGCGGCGAGCGCTCCGGCGAAGCGCCGCCGCGGGAACTACGGGAGAGCGCGAGGTAGACGAAGGGGGGGCCGGGTCCACCGGTCAGCCTCTGATCTCGCGCGGGGATCGGGTTTGCGGCCGGGATTCGGTGCGGAAGCGCGGGTAAAACCCCGTGGGCCGCGGTGTGGCCGCTTTCTGAGTGGGCCGGCTCGAGGAGTGGGTCCCACCCGCAGGATTTAAACATTTTGGAATTTCCAGTTTTAGTGTAAACTTTAGAACCCCATAACTTTTGCTAGGAAGCTCCAAATTTAGTGATTCAAATTGGGTTGGATTCATCTTGCCTAGGTCTGTCCAGATATACAATCCAATTTGTATGAAACCCTTTAATTAATTCTGGAAAATTCTTTAAATTTTTCAGCAAAAGAATTTTAGAGGGCGTTTGGTTCATCCAAAAATCCCCAAATTTTGCCAGAATGTTCTTTAGGGCATTAGTAAACCCCTGTAAAAGTTTCAGACCATTTGGAGTCGATTTGGTCAGAGCAATTCAAATTGGAAGGTGCTGTGTTCATTTGAATGCAGAAACATTTTCAGAGAATTTCCAAAACTTGGAAATTCAATTCTGGGCAAACCTTGACTCCAAAAATGCTAGGAAAATTCATGCAAACTCTATGAGCTATAATTGAAATTGTAGATCATTAATTTGAGCATGAACAGGGGTATTACCTCAGAATAAATTCTTCCTTGCTGAATTGCCAAGAGAATTATTCTGAGCAAACCACTCCATGAAAAGTGCTAATGTTTGGTCCAGAGAGTTTTCTTGTGACAAGGAATTCACACAAAAATTCTCAGCTCCATTGGAGCTCTAGATCACCCCTGTCCTGTTTAACCACTTAAGGGATTAAGGTGGAAAAGGGGGGAAAACCACTTAGCATTTAACCATGTGATTAAGTTCAAGCCAAACCACCAACACCAGTTCATCTTTAAATTCTTAAACAAAGTTCCAGGTGATAGAGGCTGGTTATTAGAACTAATAATAGAAGTCTTACTCTAAAACTCACCTGTGCATCTAAATTAACATGTAGTATTTCATTAACGTGTAGCCGTTGAAGAAGAGACTCCGGAAGTGCTGGACTTCCTCCTTCCGGACGAAGAACTAACTCCTGACCAGCAGCAACAAGGCAAGCCCTGGTTTGCATTAACCCTTTTTAAAAGTTTTACTTTGTTTACATGTGTCATATGAAGTATGTATGTGCATTAGGTATAGAATGAATTAAACCCCACTTGCATAACCAAAGGTTCCTAAAAGAGTGAGGGTAGTGTTAAGGACCTCGAGTAGACAGGCTATGCTTAATGAGTCATAGGACTTCGGTACAAGTCGAGTAGTTGGAATCTACTCGCGAGATAGGCATTGGGACACACGGGTTCGGTTGAGTGATGTGAGATCACTTAGTAATGAAAATGAGACTAGGCAGGGGCTAGGGCGCAGCAAGAGAGAGTCTTGTGTGCGCAGCCCTGCCCGTGTCGATTGAGGACCGATCCGTGTGCGGCCCTGCTGAACAAGTATTGAACGTACCGAAGGCATATCGGATATATGGGCCCCGGTAAACTGATGTAGCCTAAACCTCCGGGCGTCGAGGCATGGCACACCGATTTATAGGTGTAGGTTGAGGGCAGCAAGGTGGAAATCTGCCAACGGGCATAGAGAGATGCTCCGTGTGGGGAACCTCCTGCTCGTTTCGGTGCGACCGGTTCGACGTTTGGGCTGTTGGATGAAAGGTTGTCCCGTACGACATCGAGTGAGCGTGCTGTGCAGCTCCACGGGTGGGCGTACGTGACGTGCTCTTTGGGTTTTCCCTGCAGGTGTATATCGAGTCGATTCGCCGTCCCTCGCGGTGACGAGTACCGCTTGTTCACTGCGTCGTAACGTAGACTAATGGATGAAATATGTTGATTCAATGATGCTGATTGATATAATTGTATTGTTACATGTGTGCCACCAAATACTGCTTATTAAATTTCAGATTTCATGAACTGTTAACTTGTTGCTAAAAGATGAACTAAGGACGAACTTGTAGGCGTGTCGTTTTGCTGAAATGTTACTATCCTATGTCCATTGTACACCTCATGTAGAGTTTCATGCTTAGGTGAGTCGGTTAAGCCTTGCTGAGCCTTTGTGCTCACGGTTGCTGCTTAAGTGTTTTTCAGGTGAGGAGCCACCCACGGACTCGGAGTACGAGTCCACCGGCGAGGGTTACCCTCCGTCGGGGACCACGGCTGAGTGGGAGCCGTACACGCCGCGCTGAGCTGAGACTTGCAGCTAGTGTGGGTTGCCCTAGGGCTGGGCAACCGACTTTTGCTAAATAGGCGGGCGTGAGTTGTATAGTGTAGTCTTCCGCTGTGTAATAGAACAATAGTTGTAACTGAAGTTTGTACCTGTTTGTACAGTTTCAGCTGTTTTTCCCATGTAATATATTGTGTTCTTATGACGTGTGCTGTCGGGTGTCGCATCGCGCGGCACCACCCTCTGCGATCCTGGATGAGCGAATCCCGGTCCGCCACAGCCTGGTATCAGAGCTGCAGTGGGGATAGCACAGTACTTAAGGACTGCATTATGGGAAAACATAGGTTACGGTGAGGAATCGGTAGTTGCCCAAGTAAGGACTATATTAGCATAGTTACTTAAAGTGGCAAATACTAACCTATGTGTTATAATTCTGAATTTTAATTATGTAACGACGCACCTACACTCTGGTAAGTATGGTATGGAACGCCACCGAAAGCGGTTCAATTTCGGTTAGCTCCCCCTGACGAGGAACGTGGTTCAGGGATTGATCTCACAGCTTGGTGTGAGATGTCAATATGAACCTCTTGGACTCTTCATGTCCCTGAGTTCATATGAAACGCTGATCCCTAGCGTGCATTAGGCAAGTAAGTGGAGACCCCATCGCGTGGTCAGTAACGCTAGAGTGTGTTCGTCTGGAAATAGCCCAGGAGGACATACGCAGCGCTTGCCATCGGCGTGCCCTGCAGGGCAGTAGGTGGTATCTGTTGGGTTGCTAACATTCCCAACCGTGACGACCCGTTCATGACATACTCGGGTTCCCCGTCGTGTGGTGTTGAAACACGATCACGTGCCTTGAGACGTGACTTCGCTCAAGGACGGCCGTATGACAATGATACGGGCGTTTGTATTTACTTTTAAATATGGAACTGCCTGAAATGAACAACCTTTGAGTGCACCATCATTGTGTGGTCTTCTGCAGGTACTAACCACGTGTGTATCCGTGTAGAAAACGTGTGCGAGAGACCGTTTAGTGCCACACTCGAGATGTATATGCCGGTATGATCCGGTTTGGATTTTCTTTTGTGAGGAACGTAGTACCAATATATTGTAGGCATATGCATGAGTATAATGATAACAAAGAATTAAAATCTATAGGTTCAACAGTTAGGACCCTGGTTGGGTATAAGAATGGGATAGTGATGAGTGTAGTTCCAAAAAGACTGAAAAACAGAGTGCTCGGTTTTGGGACAGCGAGTTTGCTGATCCTCAACAGGGCATAACTCACAGGTCTTTTAGCCGAGAGAGGTGTGCTACATAGCTCTGGAAAGGTATTGAAGTACTATACAATTTTGTTGTAGACTGCCAGAGCTAAAACTCACCTTAAGATGGCTTAAAGCCCAGAGAAATGTAAACTGTCCAGAACCAGGGCAGAGTAAAACATCCTCTGAACTGATCTGTTTTTCAAATATAACTCCCAGTAGAAAAATAAAAAATTGTCATATAATACATCCTTAGAAAGAGTAGAAGATGTGTGACATCTTTGCAATTCAAAGTTTCTGAAGTTTCAGCACAGAATTTAGTGGAAATCAGGGTTGAAAACAGTCACTTCCAAGGGAGGTGCTGTTAAAATTCTTCCAGAAATTCTGCTAACTTTGAATTAGCATAACTTTTTAATCAAATCTGATCTGGGGGCAAATTAGTACTCGTTGGAAAGATACTGAAGTTAACTTGAACTTTGGTATTCAACTTGAGTCGTGAAGATGCACAGAACCAGATCAAAACTTGGAATAGGTAGAAACTGGTCATTCTGACAGAAGAATGACAGCTGAGCTCATTAGAGAGGGTGTTGTACCCTAAGGGTGGTATGCGTGATGACAACACGATAGTAATGTCTCGTAGTGACCAAACCTAGTTATGTTGAGCTTCCAAAGTGGAGGTTCATCAAGTTGGATTAAACTAGCTTGTGTTTGATCTGGTAATGGTGTAGCTTGTGCAAAGTTACTACACTATCTACTTACGAGATGTATCGCATGTTTTCATTGTCATTATGTTTTACACCTATTTTATTTAGACTGCATGCAAAATGTTGCGGGACTGATGTTTAATGTCGTGTGGTTGCAGATGGTTCGTACTAGGACCACGCACGAGGTTGGTGGCTCTAGTCAACAGGGAGGTGATGACTCCCAGCCACCGGCCTACGACAGCACCCCGCAGCAGCAGCCACCACCGCCGCCTCCGCTTACTCTAGCGGATGTGATAGCGGCATTGGTGGGAGGTCGTGAGGAGCAGACCGACCTGCTCCGCACGATCGTGCAGAATACGTCCCAGGCGGGAGGACGTCAAGAGCGAGGGCCTCGTGAGCCCCGCGAAGTGTCGTACTCGGATTTCATGGGTACGCACCCTCCAGTGTTTACCGAAGCTGAAGAACCACTGGAGACGGACAACTGGCTGCGGACTATCGAGTCCAAGTTCGGGCTGCTCCAGTGTACGGAGCGGCAGAAGACGCTGTTCGCAGCACAGCAGCTCCACGGTGCCGCTGGTGCGTGGTGGGCGAATTATGTCGCCTCACGTCCGGCTGGCCATGCCGTGGAATGGCAAGAGTTCCGGGAGGCGTTCCGCGCCTATCACATCCCTCCCGGAATAATGAAGAGAAAGTTCCAAGAATTTTTGGAACTGAAGCAGGGCGGGAGGAGTGCCCACGACTACTCCCGTGCCTTCAACCATCTGGCGCAGTATGCGTCAGACTACATCTCCACGGAGGAGAGGAAGAGGGAGCACTTCTATCGGGGGTTACATCCCGAAATGAAGACCCACCTCGTACAATGGAACCGCGGCACATTCAACGACCTAGTCAATGCCACCATCATGCAAGAGGACGCTCAGCGGGAGTTAGCAGCTGAGCAGAGGAAGCGTAGCGCTCCACCTAGCAGCGGTGGGAGTGGCGCTCCCCAGAAATACCGTATGGTGTATCGGACACCATCCGGGCAGCAGTGGCGTCCACCGGCGCGACCTCAGCAGTTCGGGGGACGTTCGTTCCAAGCACCCCCGTTCCGTCCGCCGATGCCACCACCAAGACAGCAGCAGCAGCAGACGGTACCCCGGGCGTTTCCACCGCCACAACGCGCCCCGGGTTTCCGTCCACCGATTAGCGGGGGACAGTCCCGTTTCACCTGCTTCACGTGTGGCCAGGCGGGCCACTTCGCGAAGGACTGTCCCCAGGGGCAGCAGAGCAGCGGGCAAGCCCAGCTCCAGGGCGGTGCTCGAGGCCGACCTCCGGTGAAGAAGGTTGGTCAGCGGACTGGAGGCGTCCGCAACCTCGACAATGAGGACGCCCCAGAAGGAGACAACGTGCTGGCGGGTACGTTTACTCTCAACCATCAAGCCATCCTCATATTATTTGATTCTGGTGCAACCCACAGCTTTATAAGTGCATCCTATGTGGCTAAACATCAATTGCAAGTCTTCCCAACCGACTGCACTTATATGATCTGCTCACCGGGAGGGAAGATTTCAGCTAATATGATGATTCCAAAGGCACCTCTGTGCTTGGGTGGGAAACTATATCCCACCACCTTGATAATCCTTATGGGACAAAAGATTGATGCAATCTTAGGGATGTCATGGCTGCAATACCATGGCGCTGTCCTAGAGACTCGGACACGGACGGTTCACTTAAATTCTCCATTTCACTGTCCGCATTCCATGGTGTTAGACACACCAGTCCGGGAAGTTTTAGCAATTAATAATGCTGAAGTTCTCAAGTTAGAAGACATCCCCGTAGTCCGGGAGTATCCTGACGTGTTCCCGGACGATCTTCCAGGCATGCCACTTGAGCGGGATGTCGAGTTCAAGATTGAACTTGCACCCGGGACTACGCCCATATCACGGAGACCATACAAGATGGCTCCGAATGAGCTGGCTGAACTGAAAGAACAGCTCAATGATCTGTTGAGCAAGGGTTTCATTAGGCCGAGTTCCTCGCCTTGGGGATGCTCGGCGCTATTCGTGAAGAAAAAGGATGAGACCCTGAGGCTGTGTGTGGATTACCGGCCGCTCAACGCCGTCACCATCAAGAATAAGTACCCACTGCCCTGTATTGACATCTTGTTTGATCAACTGGTGGGGGCAAGTGTATTCTCAAAGATGGACCTTCGCTCTGGATATCACCAGATCAAGATCCGGGCAGAGGATATCCCGAAGACGGCATTCTCGACGAGATACGGCTTATACGAATATCTCGTCATGTCTTTTGGTCTCACAAATGCTCCAGCCCATTTCATGTATCTCATGAACTCGGTGTTCATGCCGGAGCTGGACAAGTTCGTGGTAGTGTTCATCGACGATATCTTGGTTTACTCCAAGACAGAAGCCGAGCATGCCGAACACTTACGGATCGTTCTTCAACGATTGCGAGACCACAAGCTCTACGCCAAGTTCAGCAAATGCGAATTTTGGATCAGACAAGTGCCATTCTTGGGACATATCATCTCAGCTGAAGGCATTGCGGTTGACCCAAGCAAAATAGAGCAAGTGTTGAAATGGAAGGCTCCCACTTCAGTTCATGAAGTCAGAAGCTTCCTCGGGTTAGCGGGATACTACCGGAGATTCATTCCAAGCTTCTCCAAGCTCGCTAAGCCGATGACAGAGCTGCTGAAGAAAGGGACAAAATATGTTTGGAACACGGCGTGTGAAGGAGCCTTCCGAACACTGGTGAAGCACCTCACAACAGCCCCGGTATTAGCTCAGCCGGATACAACAAAGCCCTTCGACGTGTATTGTGACGCGTCCGGTATTGGGCTCGGCTGCGTGTTGATGCAGGAAGGACGTGTGGTCGCTTATGGCTCACGCCAACTTCGGAACCATGAGCAGCACTACCCGACTCACGATCTTGAACTTGCTGCCGTGGTGTTGGCGCTGAAAATGTGGAGGCACTATCTCCTGGGGAACTTGGTGCATCTCTACACCGACCACAAGAGCTTGAAATACATTTTCACCCAGAAGGAGCTGAACATGAGGCAGAGGAGGTGGTTAGAACTGATCAAAGATTATGAGATTGAGATCCATTACCACCCCGGCAAGGCGAATGTGGTTGCCGACGCGCTGAGTCGGAAATCACATGTCCATCACCTCACCATTACACCGGTGGAGGAGGAAGAGCCAAGTTTATACTTGGTTCCTTATGGATCGCTGTACAACCTTGCCCTCATCCCTACTATTAGGGAGGACATCATTGCAGCTCAGAAAACGGATAAAGGCATGGCACATCTCCGGAGACGGATAGACAATGGAGAAATTAAATGTTTCCGGAAAGATGATGAGGGGACGCTGTGGTTCAATGACCGCATAGTCGTACCCCGGGATATGGAGTTGAGGAAAAAGATCCTCGATGAAGCTCACTTGTCTAAATACTCCATTCATCCGGGCAGCAACAAAATGTACCAAGATTTGAAAAAGAAATTTTGGTGGACACGGATGAAGCGGGAGGTAGCTAAGTACGTATCCAAGTGCGATACGTGTAGACGAGTGAAAGCTGATCATATGAAGAAATCAGGGCTGCTGCAACCCCTGAAGATCCCGGCATGGAAATGGGAAGATGTGAGCATGGATTTCATTGTGGGATTACCCCTAACAGCCAACAAGCATGATTCCATATGGGTAATCGTTGATCGGTTAACCAAGACGGCTCACTTCATCCCGGTGAATACACGTTACAATGCCGGCAAATATGCGGAGCTATACATAGCGAAGATTCTATGCCTATACGGGATACCCAAGACCATTGTCTCAGATCGAGGTGCATTATTTGTATCTCGCTTTTGGGAGCAGCTACACGCTGCATTGGGTACTAAGTTGATCAGGAGCTCCGCCTATCACCCTCAGACAGATGGTCAGACAGAAAGGGTGAATCAAGTCCTAGAAGACATGTTGAGAGCATGTGCCATCCACCATGGTAGGAACTGGGATGATCACCTACCATTGGTGGAATTCTCGTACAACAACGGTTATCAGGCGAGTATCAAAATGGCACCCTATGAAGCTCTCAACGGTCGTAAATGCCGCACCCCATTAAATTGGTGCGAGTCCGGTGAAAGGGTCACATTCGGGGTTGATGTGGTGAACGACGCCGAGGAGCGCGTTCGGACAATTCAAGCCAATTTGAAGGCCGCTCAATCCCGACAGAAGAGCTACGCTGATAAGAGGCGTAGGCCGTTGCACTTTGACGTTGGGGAACACGTGTACCTCCGCGTGTCTCCAATGAAGGGCGTGCACCGATTCGGTGTGAAGGGGAAGCTCGCTCCCCGTTTCATTGGACCCTACGCTATCACCGAGAAGTGTGGACCAGCAGCGTATCGATTGGAGCTACCGGCATCTCTGGCTGGTGTCCATGATATTTTCCATGTTTCGCAACTGCGAAAATGCTTGAAGCATACAACTGCTGTTCCTACCGAAGACATCGGCGAGCTGAAACCGGATTTAACATATGATGAATATCCGGTGGGAATTCTTGATGAGAAAGCCAGGACCACGCGTAGCAGAACGTTGTGGTTCTACAAAATACTCTGGAGCAACCACACCGCCGAAGAAGCGACGTGGGAGAGCGAGGAGTTCCTTCGCTCAAATTACCCGCAGTTCATGGCTTCTCAACACGGGTAAGTCCCTATTACATCGCTATCTCTTCTTTTATAATCTCGGGACGAGATTCTTTTAAGGGGGGAGGGATGTAAAAGCCCAAGAAAAGGGACTTGCAAAAAACTTTTCTGCACCTCACAACACAACAGTTTTGTTGGGGGTAGATTGTGAAATATTGTGAAGAGCAAGTGACCTCCATCAAAGGAGTGATTAGAAGGGAAAGCCTTCACTTTCACAAAGTAGGGTTTCTGCACATGAACATGAGAGGTTGAGCTCACCCTAGGATTTAAAAAGTCTTGGGAAGGTTCAGTCCAAAGCTCATGCAAATTCAACAATTTTGGAGGCACTTTTGGGTTATTTCAAAAAGAGGCCAATTTGAATGTAAATTCAAATTGCAGCAACTTTCATCACCCAAATTCAAAAGTTAGCTCCATATCTATACTCAGCACATTTTTCTGAGTAAACCCACCAAGTTTCATCTCCATTGGAGCTCATCTTGTCAAGAGCTAAATTTGCAAGAATTCAAAACTGAATTTGAATTTCAGTTTAAATATGAAGCAAATTTGACCAAACAAAGTTTGAATTTGAGAACTCAAATTCAAACCAATACTTGGAGGCTAAGTCTCTCATTAAATGGAGAGTAGCTGAGATATTTGCAGCAGAATTTGGAAAAAGAGATTAGGGGGGAGAGGGGGCCCACAAGTCAGTGGGAGGACTGTTTCCCAAACCGAGCGTGGCTGTTTTCTCCCGACGTCGGTCGAACACCTCGCGCCAGCTGCGGACAGCACCGGCGTCCGACCGCCTCACCTCGCCACCTCCTGCTCGACGACCGAGCGCACGCGTGCCCCACGCGGTTTAAGTCCCCAGCCCACGTGAGCCAGCCTCATCTCCTCCGCTTTGCCCGTTCCTACCCGAAACGAAAAACGACACCGCCGCTCCCCTCGGCTCCTCGTCGCGCCGTTGATCCAGGCGACCTCGTGACCGGAGTTCAACAGCAAAGACACGCACCGGGGACTGCTCGAGCTCAAGGTGAAGACCCTACCCTCTTCCATGCTTTGTAGGGGGAGTATTTCCCCGTCTAGTCCTCGGTGCTCGACAAAAACGAGTGAGCAGAAATGCTGAAATTCGCAGCGATCGGTCCTGCACAGCGTAAACCTAGCTGAGCATAGGTTCTACGCGCCCCCACGGCCACCTAGGATCCAAAACCATCGAAAACCATCGAGCCTTTGCGCTGATATCCAAGTTTTTCGAGCAACAGTCGATATCGGGCCTAGGTCGACGGTGAGGTCCCAGTTCCGGCTATTTCCATGGCCAACCGAGCTCATATTCGTGCGCAGCATGCCACGGTGGAGCTGTAGGAGCAAACCTCTTGAGAAATAAGGCCCGGAGTAGCCCGGACGACGTCACTGGAGCAGAGGGAGGCTCTGTCGCCGTCGCGGGCATAGTTCCGGCCATTGCCGAGCTCCAGTGAGGGCACCAGCGTGTTCTCCGAGTCGAGTTAGGCACAGGCGGCAAGTTTTGTCAAAGGTTGGGCGGGGAAACGCCCGGCGGCGAGCGC
This sequence comes from Neostapfia colusana, assembly GCA_030760725.1. Lineage (NCBI taxonomy): Eukaryota > Viridiplantae > Streptophyta > Magnoliopsida > Poales > Poaceae > Neostapfia > Neostapfia colusana. The sequence goes on along the minus strand of JASWHV010000008.1, from coordinate 78,000,005 downwards.
TCCGGCGAAGCGCCGCCGCGGGAACTACGGGAGAGCGCGAGGTAGACGAAGGGGGGCCGGATCCACCGGTCAGCCTCTGATCTCGCGCGGGGATTGGGTTTGCGGCCGGGATTCGGTGCGGAAGCGCGGGTAAAACCCCGTGGGCCGCGGTGTGGCCGCTTTCTGAGTGGGCCGGCTCGAGGAGTGGGTCCCACCCGCAGGATTTAAACATTTTGGAATTTCCAGTTTTAGTGTAAACTTTAGAACCCCATAACTTTTGCTAGGAAGCTCCAAATTTAGTGATTTAAATTGGGTTGGATTCATCTTGCCTAGCTCTGTCCAGATATACATCAATTTGTATGAAACCCTTTAATTAATTCTGGAAAATTCTTTAAAGCTTTTCAGCAAAAGAATTTTAGAGGGAGTTTGGTTCATCCAAAAATCCCCAAATTTTGCCAGAATGTTCTTTAGGGCATTAGTAAACCCCTGTAAAAGTTTCAGACCATTTGGAGTCGATTTGGTCAGAGCAATTCAAATTGGAAGGTGCTGTGTTCATTTGAATGCAGAAACATTTTCAGAGAATTTCCAAAACTTGGAAATTCAATTCTGGGCAAACCTTGACTCCAAAAATGCTAGGAAAATTCATGCAAACTCTATGAGCTATAATTGAAATTGTAGATCATTAAGTTGAGCATCAACAGGGGTATTACCTCAGAATAAATTCTTCCTTGCTGAATTGCCAAGAGAATTATTCTAACCACTCCATGAAAAGTGCTAATGTTTGGTCCAGAGAGTTTTCTTGTGACAAGGAATTCACACAAAAATTCTCAGCTCCATTGGAGCTCTAGATCACCCCTGTCCTGTTTAACCACTTAAGGGATTAAGGTGGAAAAGGGGGGAAAACCACTTAGCATTTAACCATGTGATTAAGTTCAAGCCAAACCACCAACACCAGTTCATCTTTAAATTCTTAAACAAAGTTCCAGGTGATAGAGGCTGGTTATTAGAACTAATAATAGAAGTTTTACTCTAAAACTCACCTGTGCATCTAAATTAACATGTAGTATTTCATTAACGTGTAGCCGTTGAAGAAGAGACTCCAGAAGTGCTGGACTTCCTCCTTCCGGACGAAGAACTAACTCCTGACCAGCAGCAACAAGGCAAGCCCCGGTTTGCATTAACCCTTTTTAAAAGTTTTACTTTGTTTACATGTGTCATATGAAGTATGTATGTGCATTAGGTATAGGATGAATGAAACCCCACTTGCATAACCAAAGGTTCCTAAAAGAGTGAGGGTAGTGTTAAGGACCTCGAGTAGACAGGCTATGCTTAATGAGTCATAGGACTTCGGTACAAGTCGAGTAGTTGGAATCTACTCGCGAGATAGGCATTGGGACACACGGGTTCGGTTGAGTGATGTGAGATCACTTAGTAATGAAAATGAGACTAGGCAGGGGCTAGGGCGCAGCAAGAGAGAGTCCTGTGTGCGCAGCCCTGCCCGTGTCGATTGAGGACCGATCCGTGTGCGGCCCTGCTGAACAAGTATTGAACGTACCGAAGGCATATCGGATATATGGGCCCCGGTAAACTGATGTAGCCTAAACCTCCGGGCGTCGAGGCATAGCACACCGATTTATAGGTGTAGGTTGAGGGCAGCAAGGTGGAAATCTGCCAACGGGCATAGAGAGATGCTCCGTGTGGGGAACCTCCTGCTCGTTTCGGTGCGACCGGTTCGACGTTTGGGCTGTTGGGTGAAAGGTTGTCCCGTACGACATCGAGTGAGCGTGCTGTGCAGCTCCACGGGTGGGCGTACGTGACGTGCTCTTTGGGTTTTTCCTGCAGGTGTATATCGAGTCGATTCGCCATCCCTCGCGGTGACGAGTACCGCTTGTTCACTGCGTCGTAACGTAGACTAATGGATGAAATATGTTGATTCAATGATGCTGATTGATATAATTGTATTGCTACATGTGTGCCACCAAATACTGCTTACTAAATTTCAGATTTCATGAACTGTTAATTTGTTGCTAAAAGATGAACTAAGGACGAACTTGTAGGCGTGTCGTTTTGCTGAAATGTTACTATCCTATGTCCATTGTACACCTCATGTAGAGTTTCATGCTTAGGTGAGTCGGTTAAGCCTTGCTGAGCCTTTGTGCTCACGGTTGCTGCTTAAGTGTTTTTCAGGTGAGGAGCCACCCACGGACTCGGAGTACGAGTCCACCGGCGAGGGTTACCCTCCGTCGGGGACAACGGCTGAGTGGGAGCCGTACACGCCGCGCTGAGCTGAGACGTGCAGCTAGTGTGGGTTGCCCTAGGGCTGGGCAACCGACTTTTGCTAAATAGGCGGGCGTGAGTTGTATAGTGTAGTCTTCCGCTGTGTAATAGAACAATAGTTGTAACTGAAGTTTGTACCTGTTTGTACAGTTTCAGCTGTTTTTCCCATGTAATATATTGTGTTCTTGTGACGTGTGCTGTCGGGTGTCGCATCGCGCGGCACCACCCTCTGCGATCCTGGATGAGCGAATCCCGGTCCGCCACATTTTCATGAAACAAACTATGACTTTCTGAAAACTAGATTTTCAGAGGGTCCTAATGGATTTGGTTTCACTTAATTTGGGGGTTCGTAACTAAAGATATGAGCCAAACAATTTCAGAGAAAATTCTGAAAAATGTTTCTGAACATTTTCTATTTTCTCTGGAACAGTTTCACTAATCACACCATTAGGTCGATTAAATTAGCTCAAATGGATCTGAAATATTTGTGGTAGTTCAAGGATATTTTGGTGAACATCTCAGCAAAATTTCAGGATTTTCCTCCAAAGGATTCTCCAGTTAAAATTCCTAACAGTTTAAACTTTGAGGAATTAATTCTGGAGAAATAAGGAATTTCATGAAGTGAAACTTGATTTTCTGGAAAGTATTCAGAGAGCTGAATCCAGCAAAATTTGGTTCACTCAATTTGGAGCTTTCTAGCCAAAGTTATGAGGATTCGAAGTTTGAAGGAAATCTGAAAATCGGGGAAAAGTTTAAACTCGCGTGTGGGCCCAGGGGACACGCGTCGCACGCCTAGGCGATGGCACATCGCGGCCCACAAGGATTTTGCACGCCAGCACACCCGATACCGGCCGCAGCCGGATCCCGATTCAAAATATCTCCCGCTGACAGGTGGGGTCCACCCCCTTCTTCAACCTCGCGACACCCGCGCCCCGCCACCGAGGGATCTCGCCGGAGAGCTCGCCGCCGGCTGCTGTACAGCTCCAAACTTCTCGATTCTGGCCGCCCCTGCCTACTTTTACTCGGGGAACAGGATCCGAGGGTCAGCTGCTCATGACAACGGCCGGAGCATGGTCGGCGACGAGCCGCCACCTCGAAATGACTTCGGCCATGTCGGCTGACTTCTCTAGCACCTCAGCTACTTGGGAAATCGGTCGGGGAGCATCAGTGGACCTCAGAGAAGGTCGACATGAGCTCGAGGCAGCTCGGGGAAGGCCCGAAATAGGTCCTCACCGTGCGCCCGATGCCGCCCGTTCGTTCCGCCATTAGTAGACCTCAAATTACGCCGGGCACAGAGGTTCTCCGGCCCAGAGTTGTGAAGGCAACTTGTGCGTTACCGTGTCTAGCTCGTGTGAGAGCGGCCTGAGGCCCTCTAATCCTTTCTAGAGCACGAATTAAACAGAATCGTACCCGAAGGTCGTTCTGCACACAGAAAGGGGAAAAGTGGAAATTCGCCGCTGGTGAGCAACCACTCGAGCTGTGGCTCGGGGATGAGCAGCACCGGTCACTCATGCGTCCAAGGGTGCCTTGGCTCGGGCGTGACAACGCCATGGTTGGGCTGTCCACAAGAGCCCGAGGTGCGGCGGCTCCAAGTCCCGAATTTGATCTTTCGGCACAGCCGATATCAATCGGTTTCAACCGAATTCTAGCAAAGGGGAGGATGGAGGAAGGTCTCTAGTACCTTGTTGGGGCTCTGGAGTGGACGGAGGGAGCTGCGATCGGCGTTCTCCGATCAAGTCCCAGCTGCGGAAGTTTTCGGCCGGCGCTGAGTTCTTGCGGGGAAGAACGGCGGTACCTCGGCCAAGGAGGGGGGCAGGCGCCTTAAGAAGGCTCTGCACCGCCTTGCCCGCGCGTGGGCAAGCAGCTGCTGGCGCGGCGGCTGCCCTCGGTGGCGATCACCGCTGCGGCTCGGCGACCCGAGTGAAAAAGTCTCAGTCGGTTTGATCTGAGCAGTGGCTGACATGTGGGTCCCACCTCCAGTTTTAACCTCTGAAATTTACTCCTAATCACTGTTGTAAACAGTGAACCCCATACTACCCTTGGCAATTCAAATTATTCACCCATGAGCCATTTGAATTGATCAAAGTTCAAATGAGGTTTGGTTTGAATGAATTTCAGCACAAGTTCAGTTTGAAATTCAAATAAAGTTTGAATTTCTCCCCCTTAGCTCATGTCAAGATCAACTCCAAATGGAGTGAAAATTGGTGTGTGAGCTCACAAAAATGTGCTGAGTAAGAATATGCCTTCCACTTTTAGATTCATGGGATAAAAACAGTTTGAATTTGAATATGGTTTCAAACTGCCCTCTTCCTAACTATACCCAAACTGACCTCAAAAGGGTTTTGAATTTGGGTGAAACTTGGCATGGACATCCTTAGTAAAGTGTAGGAGTTTTCATATGTCCAGCCCATCTATATCACATGTGGGAAATACCACTTTTGCAATGTGTGAGTTTGTTCTCTAGTGAGCATGTTGATAATTGTTACTTGCTCTTCATTTGTGTTCATCATTCTTCCTCAAATGAGGTGTGTGGTGTGGTGATGAACACTGCAAATGTGTGTCAAAAACTGAGGCCCTTACAATTGCACTGGATGTGGAATTGGCCTACATGTTCTTGAGTATTTTTTGAATCCTCACTACAAGAAACACAGCCATTTACGACAGCCAGTGTTATTTAAGACGGTTTTAGGGTTTGTGACACCCGGTTCCTAAAATAGAACCAAGTGAATGCATACGTGTGCCCAGGATGTTCATCACACATACACATGTAATCCACAAACTGAATCCAGAATATAACCATGAATAAATAGTGTTTAAGAACTTTATTACAATGACTCAATGTCTCACTCATGAATATCTAACTTATTCTTGCAGCGGAAGACTCTAAACGACAGCGGAAAGTGACTAAAACAGCAGGCTTCAATCTTCAACTCCACAGGCATGTTGACGGTAGTTCGCACGCCTAGTACTCCACATGGCCCTCGAAGTACTCATAACCTGTAGCTGATGTTTATGTGGTAATGCAAGGGTGGGTACATGTCGTACTAAGCAAGTGCGGGAAAAGTATGACATGTAACTTACAACAAGGTAGGCAATAAAAAGGCTCATTGCAGCAAGCAAATTTTATTTCACAGAATGGTAAAACAGCAACTAAGTCTAGATAAATTAATTCCCAATATAACCAAGTAAATCAGGAACATTATTTCATCATAAATCACCATTTATCAAGTCTCAACCAGCCAACAATCTTTCTAAAGTTCATCTCATACTCTTGAATATTCATAACCATCTCATTTTCATATAATCGAAACAAATTTCATTGCCATGACTCAAAACAGTCCCGAAACTAATCCCAATGACCATACCATAACCATACTAAATAAACATCCCAAATTTGCCTCTAATCATGTGAGTTGGCCAGGTGCTTGTGACCGGAAGCACGGCTATCATGATAGTTTTACACTCTGCAGAGGTGGCACCACTTTACCCACAAGTTCGTGATTTCGTCACCTGTCGGCGACTGCAGAACCTCTATTATACCAGTACACAACTGTCGGTGTATGGCCAAGAGATCACAAAATAGCCTTCACAAAGGGGCTACTAGATGTATGGACCCACTGAGGTTTCACCGGCAAGCTCGAATCACCATTCTCTGACCCACGGGCCCCCTCTTGTTCCATTCAGTTCCCAGGGAAGTCCCTCTCGACTCCCATTCCCTGCTCCATCCAACGGTCCATAACAAGCTAGCAACACACCTAATTAGTTAGCTAAGCTGCACCCATATTTGGCCTTGTGATGCCACTGGTTTCCTGGCATGTGCTGGCATGAACCAATCCTTAGATCTACGGCATGTAAACCACCATCTCATTCAGCAACATCCACGAACCAATCTTGCCTAGATATCCCCGATTCCATGCTCATTATCATCATCAAGTTCTCATCATCTTTATTCATTTGAGTGCAGTAGCTAGATGTTTTATTTCAGCTTCCCGTATCCCGTGAATTAAGCAAAGCAAAAAGTAAAAACGACCATACCCGACTCATCAACTTTCCCGGCAACAAGGATTGTTAACAGAACTAGTAAACTCCTATAAAAGGGTGTCCCATCAAGTTGACTCAAGCATACGAGTTTTCGCAAACAAAACAGTTTCAAATCATGGGATCAATGTGGTCAAGGGGCACTTGCCTTGCAACCGTGGTTCTTGCTGTTCGAGCATCTCGAAGTCTTGGTGCTGTAGATCCTCGTAGATGGCTTCTTGAGCTTGTCCTTCTACTAACAACCACGCTCATACAAAATTTACAGAAATCAAACATCATGCACAAACTTTACTCAAGATGCAATGGGATAGATGAATGCAAATCCTATGGCGCTGTTTTATTAAACCAGTTTGTATGTGTTCTTGCATGTTTTAACGAGCTTTCATGGGGTTTTATGATGAAAAAGGGTGTATGGATCAAGTGTGGACGTGGTGATGATCTTGACTCAAGATCTAGATCAATTCCACCGTCAAAAACTGATCAAAACATGATCTGTCCACACGTAAAAGTTTCTGCTTGAAGGGGACGAAGAAAACGGATGCGTAGAAACAGCGGCGACGTCGTAAGATGGGTAAAGAAGACCTACCTCACTTCCTTTTGGTTGGAGGGACTTCCTCCTAGCAATGGCAGCAGCGGAGAATTTTTCTATGAAAGATTAGGGCAGGACAGTGTAAAGGTCCCAAAAATATGAATACAGAGAGACTCTAGTTTGCAAAAGTTTGTTTCGTATGAGTGAAATTTGGGACTTGTTAAAACTTTTCCCACACATGTGATGACACACATGAGAGCTTTCTTCACACAAGTCAAATGTTTATTTGAGAACTTGGAACCCTAGAGCGGTCTAAAACCAAGATGGGAAGTTCCCATAGGTGTGAAAAAACTCAAATCAGATTTGGGACAAACTTGTTCAAAATCAAAATTCAAATGAGAGCAACACTAGGAATTTCAAAACTGTTGTGCTACAAATCTCATTTGCAGCAGCCAAATTAAAAATCAGATTTCATATTTGAATTCCTTGGGTCCAAATTAGGGGGGTGTGCAAAGTTTCATGATTTATGGAAATGATTTGCAACCCATTTTCTAAAATGGACTTTAAATAACAAAGAATACAAATACATATTTGAATTTGGATGAAACTTGCCCAATTATCCAAATGCATATCAGATTTGAATTCCCACAATTGAATTTCATAAATATTCAAACTTGGGAGATATTTTGGGTGAGATAAAGGGGGACCGATCTGTGGGACCCACATGTCATTGAGGGGACTGAATATTGCAAAAGATCTTCAGTACACAGTCTCCATTTGCTTTCCTCCCACGCGAAGCAACAGCAGACCCGATCCCTCACCATGCGACACCGAGTCCTCCCCGGGAACCGACGTCCCTCTGCCGAACGTGTGCTGGCGAGCTGCTCCTCCCGGTTCTCATCCCCTCGGCCACGCCCTTATCGCTCACGGAACCAAAGCCGAGTCTGTCTTCTCTCCCTCGCACCGAGAGACAGAAACGCGGCCACATCCTTCGATCACTCGGGAGCTCGGGCAGTTCGAGTGAGCTGCGCCTCTGAGCAGCAAAACCATACCACCATACCTCCCACAACATCCTCGAGCCATCACTGAGCGGGTTCGCGCTCTCTGCACCGAGAACGGCGAGTTTCCATGGCAGCCGCCATAGAACCGAGAGCAAGTGCTCTCGTGGGCAGCTTCAACCGCGGCTTGTCATGGCCGAGCTAGGCCATCTCTGGGCGCGCGCGACGTCCAGGCAACTCACCCCCGAAGCTCAGGATCAACCGTGGATCGTCGGCAGGGAATTTCGAGAATTTCTCCCGATCGGTGCAAACCGACCTTCCGGTACGTTTCTGAGAAATTCCCAGTTGATTATGGTCTAGATAGAACGAAACTTCACACACGAGGGATAGACGTAAGAACGCACCAGTTCTCTTTTGAAACCTAGCTAGAAGCACACTGCGCCCGGCGCAATTTCAACTTTTCCGACGGCAGTGTTGGTAGAACACGTCGGGCACACGGTGAACCCTAATTTAAAGTCATTTCCAAGCTGTTCATCCCCGCGTCGATGTTCCCTAGCGTCCGCCGGTGCTCTAGAGCTTGGAAACCGAAGCCTGGAAGGCTTAGGGCGTCGGGGCAACGTCGCCGGACTTCGTCCAAACCGTTGCGCCATCGCGGGCTAGTTTGGGGGCCCTGCCAGCTCGGGAAAACCACACCAGCGTGTTCCTCACGTTGAATTAAGGGCTAGCGGCGAGTTTGAGCAGTTGAGATGGACGGACGACGAATTCGAAGCTGCTCCGGCGAGCCCGGCGGCGGTATCGCGCGGGAGCAGGAGGTTGAAGACGACCTCGCCGGTCCCGCCTGTCAGCAACTCGGGAGAGGGGGCCGGATATTCTGTGGAGCGGGGATGGCTGTAACAGCGCGGGAAATAACCCTGTGACCCCGTGTGGCGCGCTCCCGGCAGCAGACACGTGTCCCCTGGTCCCACCGTCAGTTTAAACATTTCTCGGATTTATTCAAATTCCAGATTTTCCCCCAAACTTTAGAAGAGAATAACTTTTGCTAGGAACCCCCAAATTTACTGATTCAAATTGGGTTAGATTCAGATTGACAAACTCTATCCAATTATGCAGCCCAATTTTATGAAAGTCTTTATTTAATTCTAGAAAATTCTATAAAGCTTTTCAGCAAAAGAATATTAGAGGAAGTTTGGTTTATCCAAAAATCCTCAGATTTTGCCAGAATATTCTTTAGGTTATTATTAGACTGCTGTAAACGTTTCAGCTCATTTGGAGTTGATTTGATCAGGGTAATTCAGATTGTAAGTTACTGTGTTCAAATGAATACAGAAACATTTTCAGAGAATTTTCAAAACTTGTAAATTCAGTTCTGGGCAATTCTTAGCTCCAAAAATCCTAGGAAAATTCATGTAGACTCTATGAACTATAATTGAAATTGTGGTTCACTGAGTTTGACATGAACAGGGGTGTTACCTCAGAATTAATTCATCTTTGACTAAACACTTAGAGAATTATTCTGAATAAACCACTCCATAAAAAGTGCTAAATTTTGGTCCAGAGGACTTTATTGTGACAAGGAACTCACACGAAATTTCCCAGCTCCATTGGAGCTCTGGATCACCACTGTCATGTGTAATCTCTTAAGGTGATCAACACTTAAGTCGGAAAAGCACTCAACATTGGATCATAGTGTTTAAACCCAACCCAAAACCACTAGCACCAGTGTCATTTTAAATTCTTGAACAGAGTTCCAGTTTTAGAAACTGTCATTAGATCTTATTAGCAAAAGCTTTTTAATTAAATCCATATGCATGATCATATCGTGTAGCATATAGGTGAAGAAGGGAGAAGGACTTAAAGTGAATATCAAGAAGGAAGGGAAGACAAGTGATCAAGCTCCAAGTGATCATCACTAACTGATTGTAACCTTAGTCACCTGCAAAACAGGCAAGCCCCGGTTTGCATTTGAACAGTTTTACAAGCATTTCCATTTTTAGAGATCATAGCTTTGCATCGTTGATTGCATTAAGTCTAGATGATATTGAAAACCCCACTTGCATGACCAGAAATACCTAAGAGAGAAAGGGTAGAATAGCACCTCCTCGAGTGGATTTGGCTACGCTAATGTTAGTAGGAAAGGTTCGGTAGAAGTCGAGTAGTTGGAATCTACTCGCGAGTTTAGGGCTGGTTTACTCGGAACGGGTCCCAATTAGAAAAGATGAGGAAAGTTCACACATAAGAAATGGAGACCGGGCAGGGAGGTTGAGATGCAGCAGGTTGCAGGCCGTGCGTGCATAGTCCTGCCTGTGTTGGTTAAGGCCCATCCGTGCTTGGCCCTGTTGGACAAGTTTAAAGCTATATGGGACCCAGGAAACTGATGTACCTCAAGAGATCCACATTGGAACTTTTCTAACTGTCTTAGGCTTTCGGCGTAAAGGTAGCAGGAGGTAACTCGCTCAAGAACATATCACTGCAGGTACGTACCTTGAGGGAGCTTGCTTACTCAGGGCAGTTAGACCACGTCCTGTGTGGAAGATCTTGGGAAAGGTGGCCGCGTACAACGTCAGTCGAGGTTGCTGCCGGCAACTCGGAGTACGGGTGTACGTGTCGTGTAGTCCGGGCGTGTACTGATTCGAATCACCGTCGCTCGCGGTCATATGAGCATACTTGCCCACTGCGTCATGACGTAGTAACAACTGGGACTGGTTATCTTTTGAACATGATAAGGCTGTGCTGTAACTTGTATTGCAACCATGACTGAATTAGAGATAGGCTCATTAAACTTTACTTTCACTTTGTGCAAGGAGCATTGCAACAAAGCGTTTCTTGTTTGATTGTGGAGTTGCTATGCTTTTCGGCTCAAGGTCTGCACAATGAGGCTTAAAATCTGAAAGTTAAGTATCAACTGTAGGCGAGTCCTTTATGCAAATCTAGCTAACCCGATTGCAACCGTCGTGCATGTAGAGTTTCTTGTTTAGTAGAGACGGATCAGTCTTGCTGAGCCTATGTGCTCACGCTTGCTATATAAGTGGTTTTGCAGGTTAACATCGATGCTAAGAAGGTTGTCCGGTGAGACTCGGGAACTTCTAAGTCAGGTAACACAATGAGAACCCAGCCGCTGCTGTTGTCTTCGTGTTGCTAGCGAGAGGAGTCCGCGGGCTGGACTTCATCTCGAGTGCTCTTAGTTATTCGACGTGAGTTGTTATAGACTTTTGCTGTAGCTATTTGATGTAAATTATTTACAAAGAAAAATTTGTAAGCTTCCACTATTGTTTTATGTAGTACATTGTTCCTTGTATGTGTGCTGTTGGGTGCCGCACAACACGGCACCACCCAATGCGATTCCCGGGCAAGTGCCCCATTCCCGTGACTAAACGTGCAGCGTCGGGCCACGTCAGCATGGTATCAGAGCCGCATTGGTAATAGCGCACGGAATAAGGAAGGTATTACGACAAAAATTTAGGATACGGTGAGAAAACGGTATTAGGCCCACATAAGGATTACTATTAGCTTATTATGAAGGTGGCAAACTAACTTATTTGTTATGTCGGAAAATCGTGCATCTCGGGATGAGTTGTGTCCTGGGGGTGCACGTAAGCGCTGTCCACCAGTGCGCACAAGCTGAAGGGTGGAGCCCCACGGGTGGCAGGTAACCCGACCCGCTTTAGTATCCTCTACGACTCTTCATGTCGTTTGGGGTACTCGAGCAACGCCCTTCCCTGGCGTGCTGCGGGCAAGTTTGGGAAACCCCGTCACGTGGTTAGTAACGTGAACACGTAGCTCAAGGCGTGTTTGGCTTGAGAACACCTGTGCGAGTGATGACGGACGGGTGTAAGAACTGTATGGATACCGGGTTCGGTGTGCAGCCGGACCTGACGATTGAGTGTGACTTATGCAGGATTAACGACGAAACCGTAGTACGAATAGAACACATTTGTGAGTGACCGTTTAGTGCCACCTAAGATATGAATGTTCCGGTATAATCCGGTTAAGATTTCTTTTGGTGAGGCTACGTAGTACTGACATGCTTCTTACGGTGCATCGACGCCGTACTAAACTTAATAAACACTTTCCTTTGAAAAATGACTCATGAACTAACCTTCGACTAAAAATGGAAGTTTGAAACAAATATTAGTTACTGAACTCTTATTTTGAGCTAAGATTCAAATGAGAGGGACCCTAGGCTTCATAGATTTCGAAAACAGAGTGCTCTGTTTTCAGCAAGAATTCGTGCTGGACTTTAACAGAGCATAACTCTGAGTAGCTTGACCCAATTAAGGTGTATGATACGGTTCTGGAAATATTCTCAAGTAATCTACAACTTCTTTGTAGACCTCCAGAGCCAAATCACACTCTAAATGGGTAGAAAGTTCAGAGAAAGGTAAACTGTCCAGAACCAGGACAGCAGTAAAACCTCTCTGGACCTTTCTGTATTTTTTAAGCCACAACTTTCTGTAGAAAAACCCTTAAGAAGCCTATGATACACCATTGGAAATGTTATGAAATGTGCAACATTGTTGCAGTTCAAAGTTGGTTCAGATTATTATTGTATTTGCATATACAACTCTGATAAAATCAGCCAACAAAGGAGGTGTTGGCAAATTTTATCCAGGAATTCTGTCAACTTTAGAAAATCATAACTCTTAATCCAGAGATGATCTGAAGGCATATGAGTACTCGTTAGAAATATACTGAAGTTAACTTTAACTTTGGTATTCGACTTGAGTTATGAAAATGCTCTTAACTAGATCAAAATCCGGAGATAGTGCATAAAGGTCTGTCCTGTACAGATAGGCTGGATAGCTATGCCTACTAAGGAGTTGTGTAAACATGAATTTTGTTACTGCTTTCATAAAGTTTTGACATAATCATGTTTCCATTAGTCTCACATACTGCTGAGTTCTTGTTTAACTCATATCAACCACATTTTGCAGTATGGTTCGTACTCGCTCTAGGAGTAGGGCCGGGAGTTCTCGTCGAGGCAGTGATGCTTCCATTTCACCGTCGGAACCACCATCCACGGGATGGTGGATCTTATGACTCGAGTCGTCGAGTCTAATCAAGAGAACGCTAGGCTACTCCAAGAAGCAACACAAGAACACACACGCTTACTCCAAGCTTTGGTACAGCAAGGCGTACTCCAGAATACGCAACAAGCCGTTCCATCTCGGGACGCTTATCTGGATTTCTTGGTGACTCAACCGCCTATCTTTACTGAAGCCACCGAACATGTGGAAGCAGATCAATGGCTTCATGTCATGGAGTCAGAATTCGGAGTATTCGAGTGTGATGAATACCAGAAGACCAAGTTTGCCACTCAGCAACTATATGGAGCCGCCGGAAACTGGTGGGTTGATCATCTTGCCACCATTCCGGAGGACCATCAAGTAGCATGGAGTGAATTTTGTGAAGCCTTTCGTACTCGTTACATACCACTAGGTATTGTCAAGGCAAAGCGGGAGGAATTTTTGGGCTTGAAGCAAGGGGACATGAGTGTCCTCGAGTATGTCAGAATGTTTAATCTTTTGGCCCAATATGCTCCCGAATATGTGGCGAAAGAAGAGGCACGGTGTGACCTATTATTCCATGGCCTGAGTGCCATATTACAGGATAAGTTGGCCGTACACAATAACGGCAGTTACACCGACATGGTTGATGCGGCTTTCATCCAAGAGAAGCCGACACTTGAGTGGCAAGCTGAGAAGAGGAAGATGAGTGAGATCGAGCAGGCCAGCACAAGTTATGTGCCTCAGAAGTACCGTTTGGTGTATCAAAAGCCACCCGGTGAAAGATGGAGGCCACCTGTACGATCAACTCCTCAGAGATTGATTACTGGTCAAGTTCTACAACATGCACCACCCCCACAGCCGCAACATCAGATGGTGGTTTGTGCTCCATCGCTGCATCCATATGTTCCTAGCAGTCCACCTCAGTCAACGAAGAACCGGAGAGATATCCGTGTTTTACTTGTGGGCGTACGGGCCATTACGCTAGGCAATGTCCAGAGGGAACTCGAGGCTACGGGTCATCATATTTACAACAATACGACCCGTACCTCAATCTGCAGACAGGAGGGCAGATAAGGGGCAACATTCACTATACTGTGATTGATGATGTTCCGGAAGGAGAAGCCGCTTTAGCAGGGATCTTTTCTCTGAACCAACTACCGGTTTTGATTCTCTTTGATTCTGGTGCCACACACAATTTCATTAGCCAATATTTCATGGCTCAACATCAGCTCCAAACAGTTTATACAAAGAGGCAATACCTCATATCTTCGCTCGGGGGAAGCAGTACCGCAAGTGAGGTTGTCTCCCGAGCACCTCTTTGTTTGGGGGGTACAATATACCCTACGACTCTCATTATTCTTGAGGGTCTGAAGATTGACATCATTTTGGGGATGTCGTGGTTGAATTACCACCAGGCGGTTCTTAACATCAGCTCCTGGACCGTTGAGCTCAACTCCCCACAGCACGGTCTTCATATATTAATCCTGGGTGCCAAAAGGCAGCAGATTGCAACAGTGAACCACACGGAAGCTGTTAAGATAGAGGACATTCTGGTGGTACATGAGTATCCGGATGTGTTTCCCGAAGATTTACCGGGCATGCCGCCCGAACGAGACGTTGAGTTCAAGATTGAACTTATAGCGGGAACAACACCGATATCACGAAGGCCGTACAAGATGGCACCAAATGAACTGGCAGAATTGAAGACACAGCTGAATGACCTAATGAGCAAGGGCTTTATACGACCAAGTTCGTCACCTCGGGGTTGTTCAGCATTGTTTGTCAGAGAGGACAAAACACTACGGCTTTGTGTTGATTATCGTCCTTTGAACGCCGTTACCATCAAGAACAAGTATCCACTACCTCGCATTGTATGCTTTTCGATCAATTAGTGGGTGCGAAGGTATTTTCAAAGATGGATCTTCGGTCCAGATATCACCAGATTAAAATCCGGGCAGAGGATATTCCGAAGACGGCATTCTCAACGAGATACGGGCTGTATGAGTGTCTCGTTATGTCTTTTGGTTTGACCAATGCCACGGCACACTTTATGTACCTGATGAATTCAGTGTTCATGCCGGAGTTGGATAAATTCGTCGTTGTCTTCATCGACGATATCTTGGTGTACTCCAAGTCAGAGGAAGAACATGCTGAACATCTCCATATTGTGCTACAAAGATTGCGAGATCATCAGCTCTATGCAAAATTCAGCAAGTGTGAATTCTGGATTAATCAAGTACCATTTCTCGGACACATTATTTCAGCGGAGGGCATCGCTGTAGATCCGAGTAAGATTATCCAAGTACAGAAATGGGAGTCACCAAAGTCAGTGCATGAAATCCGTAGCTTCCTCGGTTTAGCGGGTTATTACCGGAGGTTCATTCCGGGTTTCTCCAAGATTGCTAAACCGATGACGGAATTATTAAAAAAGAATACCATATTTGTGTGGGGTGCTGCATGTGAACAAGCTTTCAAGACTTTAGTGAAGCATCTCACAACAGCCCCAGTTCTTGCTCAGCCGGATACGACAAAGCAATTCGACATTTATTGCGATGCATCTGGCATCGGTCTTGGCTGTGTGCTGATGCAAGAAAGACGAGTGGTCGCTTATGGATCTCGTCAATTCAGAACTCACAAGCAGCATTATCCAACTTATGATCTTGAGTTAGCTGCCGTGGTCCTTGCTTTGAAGATGTGGAGGCATTACTTGCTCGGAAATCTTGTACACCTCTACACCGACCACAAGAGCATGAAGTACATCTTGACTCAGAAAGAATTGAACATGAGGCAACGAAGATGGCTAGAGCTCATTAAGGACTATGAACTGGAGATTCATTATCATCCAGGAAAGGCAAATGTGGTCGCCGATGCGCTTAGTCGTAAGGCGCATATCCATCACCTAAGTATCACTGGATTGGATGATGACGAACCAAGCCTTCGTGTCATCCCGTATGGAGCTCTCTATAATCTCGCTCTCATTCCTACTATCCGAGAGAAGATCATGGAGGCTCAACGAAAATACAAGGTTATGTCTCACATACGGCGGAGGATAGACAATGGAGAAATGAAGTGCTTCCGGAAGGATGATGAAGGTATTTTGTGGTTCAACGACTGGATAGTAGTACCCCGGGATATGGTACTACGGAAGAAAATTTTGGACGAAGCTCATTTGTCCAAGTTTCCATTCATCCGGGCAGTAATAAAATGTACCAAGATCTCCGGAAGAAGTTTTGGTGGACATGTATGAAACGTGAAGTTGCAAAGTACGTTTCAGAATGTGATACGTGTCGAAGAGTCAAGGCCGACCATATGAAGAAGTCAGGCCTGTTGCAGCCATTGCAAGTACCAGCATGGAAGTGGGAAGACTTGAGTATGGACTTCATCGTCGGGTTGCCGGTGACCTCCCACAACCATGATTCGATTTGGGTAATCGTTGATTGGTTAACCAAATCAGCACATTTTATCCCTGTGCATACTAGGTACAACGCAAATCAATATGCGGAGCTGTACATAGCACGGATCTTCTGCTTACATGGAGTTCCCCGTACCATTGTGTCAGATAGAGGATTGCTGTTTGTAGCCCGTTTCTGGGAGCAGCTACACGCATCCTTGGGGACAAAGTTGATTAGAAGCTCTGCATATCACCCTCAAACCGATGGGCAAACTGGGAGGGTGAATCAAATACTGGAAGATATGCTAAGAGCATGTGCCATCCACCATGGTAAGAGCTGGGATGATCACTTACCGCTGGCAGAGTTCTCGTACAACAACGGATATCAGACGAGCATTAAAATGGCACCATATGAAGCTCTATACGTCCGGAAGTGCCGTACACCATTGAATTGGTGCGAATCCAATGAACGAGTAACGTTCGGGGTTGATCTTGTCAATGAAGCCGAAGAGAGAGTTTGGATAATACAAGAGAACCTCAAAGCTGCCCAATCTCGTCAAAAGAGCTACGCGGACCAGAGACGTCGACCGCTGCATTTCGAAGTCGGAGAGCACGTGTATCTTCGTGTGTCTCCGATAAAGGGGATTCATCGGTTCGGTGTCAAGGGGAAACTTGCTCCCCGATTCATCGGTCCGTTTGCTATAACGGAGAAGTGTGGAACGTAGCCTACCGGCTGGAACTACCGGCAAGCCTTGCCGGTATTCACAACATATTTCACGTGTCCCAGCTGCGGAAATGTCTCAAGTTTACCGCTGCCATCCGCACTGAAGACATTGACGAGTTAAAGCCGGATCTCACCTATGTCGAGCAACCTATACAGATTATCGACGAAAAGACCCAGATCACCCGGAACCAGACTTTGAAATTTTACAAAGTCCTGTGGAGTAATCATACCCCAGAAGAGGTGACGTGGGAAACCGAAGATTACATCCACAAGAACTATCTGGAGCTTTTGTCATAAACTTGTAATTACCTCCCGTCTCGTTCTTCTTTTGAATCTCGGGACGAGATTCCTTTTAAGGGGGAGGAATGTAAAGGTCCCAAAAATATGAATACAGAGAGACTCTGGTTTGCAAAAGTTTGTTTCATATGAGTGAAATTTGGGACTTGTGAAAACTTTTCCCCCACATGTGATGACACACATGAGGGCTTTCTTAACACAAGTCAAATGTTTATTTGAGAACTTGGAACCCTAGAGGGGTCTAAAACCAAGATGGGAAGTTCCCATAGGTGTGAGAAAACTCAAATCAGATTTGGGACAAACTTGTTCAAAATTCAAATGAGAGCAACACTAGGAATTTCAAAACTGTTGTGCTACAAATCTCATTTGCAGCAGCCAAATTAAAAATCAGATTGCATATTTGAATTCCTTGCGTCCAAATTAGGGGGGTGTGCAAAGTTTCATGATTTATGGAAATGATTTGCAACCCATTTTCTAAAATGGACTTTAAATATCAAATGATTCAAATACATATTTGAATTTGGATGAAACATGCCCAATTATCGAAATGCATACCAGATTTGAATTCCCACAATTGAATTCCATCAATATTCAAACTTGGGAGATATTTTGAGAGAGATAAAGGGGGGCCTGATCTGTGGGACCCACATGTCATTGAGGGGACTGAATATTGCAAAAGATCTTCAGTACACAGTGTCCATTTGCTTTCCTCCCACGCGAAGCAACAGCAGACCCGATCCCTCACCGTGCGACACCGAGTCCTCCCCGGGAACCGACGTCCCTCTGCCGAACGTGTGCTGGCGAGCTGCTCCTCCCGGTTCTCATCCCCTCGGCCACGTCCTTATAGCTCACAGAATCAAAGCCGAGTCCCTCTTCTCTCCCTCGCACCGAGAGACAGAAACGCGGCCGCCCTCCTTCGATCACTTGGGAGCTCGGGCAGTTCGAGTGAGCAGCACCTCTGAGCAGCAAAACTATACCACCATACCTCCCACGACATCCTCGAGCCATCACTGAGCGGGTTCGCGCTCTCTGCACCGAGAACGGCGAGTTTCCACGGCAGCCGCCATAGAACCGAGAGCAAGTGCTCTCGTGGGCAGCTTCAACCGCGGCTTGTCACGGCCGAGCTACGCCATCTCTGGGCGCGCGCGATGTCCAGGCAACTCACCCCCGAAGCTCAGGATCAACCGTGGATCGTCGGCAGGGAATTTCGAGAATTTCTCCTGATCGGTGCAAAGCGACCTTCCGGTACGTTTCTGAGAAATTCCCAGTTGATTATGGTCTAGATAGCACGAAACATCACACACGAGGGCTAGACGTAAGAACGCACCAGTTCTCTTTTGAAACCTAGCTAGAAACATACTGTGCCCGACGCAATTTCAACTTTTCCGACGGCAGTGTTGGTAGAACACGTCGGGCACACGGTGAACCCTAATTTAGAGTCATTTCCGAGCTGTTTCATCCCCACGTTGATGTTCCCTAGCGTCCGCCAGTGCTCTAGAGCTTGGAAACCGAAGCCTGGAAGGCTTAGGGCGTCGGGGCGACGTCGCCGGACTTCGTCCGAACCGTTGCGCCGTCGCGGGCTAGTTTGGGGGCCCTGCCAGCTCGGGAAAACCACACCAGCGTGTTCCTCACGTTGAATTAATGGCTAGCGGCGAGTTTGAGCAGTTGAGATGGCCGGACGACCAAATTCGAAGCTGCTCCGACGAGCCCGGCGGCGGTATCGCGCGGAGCGGGAGGTTGAAGACGACCTCGCCGGTCCCGCTTGTCAGCGACTCGGGAGAGGGGGCCAGATATTCTGTGGTGCGGGATCGGCTGTAACAGCGCGGGAAATAACCCTGTGACCCCGTGTGGCGCGCTCCCAGCAGTAGACACGTGTCCCCTGGCCCACCGTCAGTTTAAACATTTCTCGGATTGATTCAAATTCCAGATTTTTCCCCAAACTTTAGAAGAGCATAACTTTGCTAGGAACCCCCACATTTAGTGATTCAAATTGGGTTAGATTCAGATTGACAAACTCTATCCAATTATGCAACCCAATTTGTATGAAAGTCTTTATTTAATTCTAGAAAATTCTTTAAAGCTTTTCAGCAAAAGAATTTTAGAGGAAGTTTGGTTTATCCAAAAATCCTCAGATTTCAGCTCATTTGGAGTTGATTTGATCAGGGTAATTCAGATTGTAAGTTACTGTGTTCAAATGAATACAGAAACATTTTCA
The DNA here is from genome assembly GCA_030760725.1 of Neostapfia colusana. Taxonomy (NCBI): domain Eukaryota; kingdom Viridiplantae; phylum Streptophyta; class Magnoliopsida; order Poales; family Poaceae; genus Neostapfia; species Neostapfia colusana. Next base: position 77,980,551 of record JASWHV010000008.1, on the reverse strand, counting down.
GAGAATTTTCAAAACTTGTAAATTCAGTTCTGGGCAATTCTTAGCTCCAAAAATCCTAGGAAAATTCATGTAGACTCTAGGAACTATAATTGAAATTGTGGTTCACTGAGTTTGACATGAGCAGGGGTGTTACCTCAGAATTAATTCAACTTTGACTAAACACTTAGAGAATTATTCTGAATAAACCACTCCATGAAAAGTGCTAAATTTTGGTCCAGAGGACATTCTTGTGACAAGGAACTCACATGAAAATTCCCAGATCCATTGGAGATATGGATCACCACTGTCATGTGTAATCTCTTAAGGTGATCAACACTTAAGTGGGAAAAGCACTCAACATTGGATCATAGTTTTTAAACCCAACCCAAACCACTAGCACCAGTGTCATTTTAAATTCTTGAACAGAGTTCCAGTTTTAAAAACTTTCATTAGATCTTATTAGCAAAAGCTTTTTAATTAAATACATATGCATGATCATATCGTGTAGCATATACGTGAAGAAGGGAGAAGGACTTAAAATGAAGATCAAGAAGGAAGGGAAGACAAGTGATCAAGCTCCATGTGATCATCACTAACTGATTGTAACCTTAGTCACCTGCAAAACAGGCAAGCCCCGGTTTGCATTTGAACAGTTTTACAAGCATTTCCACTTTTAGAGATCATAGCTTTGCATCGTTGATTGCATTAAGTCTAGATGATATTGAAAACCCCACTTGCATGACCAGAAATACCTAAGAGAGAAAGGGTAGAATAGCACCTCCTCGAGTGGATTTGGCTACGCTAATGTTAGTAGGAAAGGTTCGGTAGAAGTCGAGTAGTTGGAATCTACTGGCGAGTTTAGGGATGGTTTACTCGGAACGGGTCCGAATTAGAAAAGATGAGGAAAGTTCACACATAAGAAATGGAGACCGGGCAGGGAGGTTTAGATGCAGCAGGTTCAGGCCGTGCATGCATAGTCCTGCCTGTGTCGGTTAAGGCCCGTCCGTGCTTGGCCCTGTTGGACAAGTTTGAGTTGTGTACCGGGCGCATACTGGCTATATGGGACCTAGGAAACCGATGTACCTTGGGAGATCCATAGTGGAACTTTTCCAACTGCCTTAGGCTTTCGGCGTCAGGGTAGCAGGAGGTAACTCGCTTAAGAACATACCACTGCGGGTATGTACCTTGAGGGAGCTTGTGTACTCGGGGCAGTTGGACTGCGTCCAATATTGAAGATTTTGAGAAAGGTGGCCGCGTACAACGTCAGTCGAGGTTGCTGCCGGCAACTCGGAGTACGGGTGTACGTGTCATGTAGTCCGGGCGTGTACTGATTCGAATCACCGTCGCTCGCGGTCATATGAGCATACTTGCCCACTGCGTCTCGACGTAGTAACAACTGGGACTGGTTATCTTTTGAACTTGATAAGGCCGTGCTGTAACTTGTATTGCAACCATGATTGAATTAGAGATAGGATCATTAAACTTTACTTTCACTTTGTGCAAGGAGCATCACAACAAAGCGTTTCTTGTTTGATTGTGGAGTTGCGATGCTTTTCGGCTCAAGGTCTGCACAATGAGGCTTAAAATCTGAAAGTTAAGGATCAACTGTAGGCGAGTCCTTTATGCAAATTTAGCTAACCCGATTGCAACCGTCGTGCATGTAGAGTTTCTTGTTTAGGAGAGACGGATCAGTCTTGCTGAGCCTATGTGCTCACGCTTGCTATATAAGTGGTTTTGCAGGTTAACATCGATGCTAAGAAGAAGGTTGTCCGGTGTGACTCGGGGACTTCCGAGTCAGGTAACACATGGAGAACCCAGCCGCTGCTGTTGTCTTCGTGTTGCTAGCGAGAGGAGTCCGCGGGCTGGACTTCATCTCGAGTGCTCTTAGTTATTCGACGTGATTTGTTATAGACTTCCGCTGTAGCTATTTGATGTAAATTATTTACAAAGAAAAATTTGTAAGCTTCCGCTATTGTTTTATGTAATACATTGTTCCTTGTATGTATGCTGTTGGGTGCCGCACAACACGGCACCACCCAATGCGATTCACGGGCAAGTGCCCCGTCCCCGTGACTAAACGGGCGGCGTCGGGCCGCGTCAGACAGATCGTCGGGCTTCCTCTCCTGCGACGGCGAGGCGTGACAGGGCTCGACGGCGGCCAAATTCCGGCAAGGGCGGGAACTTGGCGACTTGGCAGCAAGGAAGGGGGCTTGGCAGCAGGGGGGGACATCCAGAATAGAGAGGATTTCGGCCAGAGGGTGGGGGTTATATTTATAAGGGGGAAAAACAGGAGTCCTACTCCAATTGGAGCTCAAATAAGAGTCCTATTCAAATTTTTTTGGATCTTAACAAACTTATCTCTTGTGGTGCGGCAGCCTTGGGGATTTTGTCCCCAAAATGTGGGGAAAATCCCCCTTTTTGGGAATTGGGGAATTTAGAATTTTTTGGGGAAATTTGGGAATGGCTCATTTCAGCTATCTTTTTCCCATTCCTCACCATTTCTATGTCACTTGTTCCATTTCTCCATTCCCCTCTCCATTTCTATGTACCATTCTCCATTTCCACATTCCCCTCTCCACTTCTATGTCTCATTCTCCATTTCTGCATTCCCCTCTCCATTTCTATGTCCCATTCTCCATTTCTACATTGCCCTTCTCCATTTCTATGCCCCATTCTCCATTTCTATATTCCCTTCTCCATTTCTGTGGTTTTTCCTCCATTTCTATGGTTCCTTCCTCCATTTCAATGGTTCTTTCTCCATTTCTATGGTTCCTTCCTACATTTCTATGGTTCTTTCCTCCATTTCTATGGTTCTTTCTCCAATTCTATAGTTCTTTCTCCATTTCTATAGTTCTTTCTCTATTTCTACTTCTTTTATAATGTTTCTCTACATGAAAAATGTATGCAATGCATGGAAATGAATTTGAGGGTGTTACAGGGTTGGCCATCGTAAATAAACTTATTTACGACACCAAGTTCGACCTTCGCCAAATAAAAGCTTGTTTATGACGGACTAACCTAGGCCATCGTAAATACCATCTTATTTACGACGACTCTGGCTCTGTCGTCGTAAATAAGGTTATATACGACGGCCTGGCCAGGGGCCATCATAAAAAGGTGTATGTACCCACGGGCCCGGGGTCGGCAAGGGCCCCGCTTGTCGAGCCCTTGCCGCACCGGCCCCCCTTCCCCACCGCCACCACCCCCACCGCCACCACCCCCACCGCCACCTCGCCGTTCATGGTAAGTTTAATTTAGTTTTTACATTAGTTGTATAATTTAGTTAATTTGTTACTTAATTTAGTTACTTTATTATTTATTTTAGTTAATGGGTTATTTTGTTACTGAATTTAAGTTTAGTTGATTAGTTTAGTTGATTATTAAGTTAATTTTGTATTTATTTTGTAATTTGGTTACTTGATTAATATTTGTGATTTTTTAGTTGTTTAATTAGTTAATTATTCAGTTAGTTATATAACTTAGTTCATTAATTAGTTTAGTTATTTGATTGTTTTGTTGAAAATTGTTAGAAATTTGAGTGTTAGTTATTTGCTTCACGACGTTTAATTAGTTCTATACACCGTTGTGAGAGCATATATATTATGTTATTTAGGACGATAGTAGGACAACAATTAGTAGTACAACCATCGAGGCGGGCACGGAGGTGAACAGTTCTAGTGAGGACGCCAAACACTCGTTGGAACATCAAAATGTTTATATGATACGTTCACTGTCAACATTTTAAGACCATCTCCTAACCTTTCCCTATTTTTCTCTATTTCTTTCTTCTGTCTCTCATTGGAACACATGAAAACTGTCGTAAATATTCTTTTTTACTACAATATTGAATGAATCAAAACTGAGTAACATAACTTATTTGTCACCTATTTCGAACCGGCACGTGTCACTTGCGCTACGCACATGACACGTGTAGGTTCAAAATTGTCCGTTTTTTGGACAGCCTCGGAGTGACTGACAGAGCTTGCTTATGGCGAGACGCGAGAGGTCCGGATCTGATTGAAGATTTGGTTGTATAACTCTGATGTTATCTTCTGCAGCATTTCAAGCGTACAGTTGGAGAACTGTGGGGTTATGCTGCCGATATTTCATCAGGATCCGGACACCGCGTCTTATTGTAATCATGCTCTCTCGGTCACTCTTGGGTGGGTTCAGGACACATCTTTCCTAATAGAGATGTAAACGTGTGATATCTGACGTTGCTGCATTTCGTTTGTAGGCTCAAATATGGGTAAAGACCATAGTTGGATGTACATTTGGTTTTGTGGACCATGCTTTATCGTTAGCCAAGATAAATAAGGTGTGGTGTCCATGTAGCAGATGGCAGAAAATTAGGTGTTTGGATAAGAGAACGTTTTCACTAGACTTGTGCCGATACGGTTTCGTGCCACATTATGAGGTGTGGGTCGTTCGCTGCGAATCAACGCCTAAACCCTATAGAAGAAGAGGATGTTTAGAACATGGGGGTTGATAGGATGGACGAGATGCTTGAATCTATACAACCAGACTTTAACGAAGACTCTCCTACACCGAAGGTTGAAGCATTCTTCAATCTTCTCAGAGCCTCAGAAGAGCCGCTACATGAGCACACAAAAGTGACACTCCTTTCTTTCATGAAATGACTTATGTCAATTAAGTCCAAGTATTTTTTTAAAACAACTGCTACAACGATCTTGTCAAATTGATCAGCGATATTCTTCCAAAGCCTAATAAAGTGCTTAAAGAAAATGCTTTCTGGTCTTGGTGTGAAATATGAGAAGATTGATTTGTGCCCACACAACTTAATGCTTTGCTGGAAAGAGTATGGCAAAGAGAACAAGTGCTTAAATTGTGGTAGATCTAGGTTTGTCGATAACAACGACGGTGACAAGATGATAACAGAAGTCGCACATAAGCAACTTTGATACTGTGACGGACCGAAGTCCGTACAATTCAGGATCGCATAGAGCGGTGTCGTGTGATGTGACAACCGACAGCACAGACAATAAAAACATGTATTACATATAAATGTGAAATCCCAAAGTTCTAGCGAGTGGGGCCGCAAGTCACAACGAGAAAATGAGAGGGAATTTAAAGTTTTGAATACAACGGTGTGAGCTCCAAATGCTAAAGTAAACGTGCAACAATGTCCAAACACGGAGACATAAATCTACCATTTGGTTCTTCACACATCCACGGGTAGCCCAGCAAATTTTCAGCTCATTTGGAAAAGATTTCCTATTTGTTGAAATTAAAACGGGAGACAATTCGAATTTGAATTCAAACTTCAGTTTCAAATTCCGACTTCACTGAAATTCAAATTTGAGAGCAGCATTGTGTTCCTCATATTCCTTATGGCTTATCCTCCAAGTTTTATCAAATTTGGAGTTTGCTTACTAGTTCAAATGGAATTGGAAAGAAAAGAAGAGGGGGGAAGTGGGTCCCACTGGTCAGTAGACTTAACCCTGAAGTCAATCTCCTCTGTTTTTCACTCGGGCAGCCGAACTCACCGCGCGCCACCTCCTCCTCCCGCGCCCGAGCAAAGAAGCCACCCCACACCCTCGTGCTATGCCGTGGAAACGTCGGCTGCAGTGATCAACGCGTGCTTGCCCACGTGAGCCATCTCCCTCGTGTTCCCTGGCTCTCCTCGCTCACACCTGACGCAAACCCAGCCGCCGCCCGACCCTCTCTGCTCGCTGGCGCCCGGGCGACACAAGGCTCTTCGTGCCCGATGAGCTACACAAAAAAGATCCGCTCTAAGGTGCTGAACACAACCATGCTGACCTCACTTTCTCTCTTGCACGATCGGTGGGGAATTTTGCTGTCGAGTGCTTCGATAGTTATTGAACCGGGCCACAAAAAAACTCGAAATTCAGCGTAATCATTCCACCATTACATCGGCCGAGCTACATACATGATCTAGACACTACCACGCTCCTCTAGGATCAAGAACCATCAAATTTTATCGAGTTTTGATGCTGTTCTTTGAGAATTTCGCACAGGCATCGATTTTGGCCCTAGGTCGCCGATAAACTCCTAATCGCAGCTACTTTTGAGCTGATTTGAGCTCATGCCGGTGATGAGGGATCCACCACGGTGCTCTAGGAAGAAAAACCGAAAAATTTGAGCCCTCCTAGCATGAGTACAACGCCGCCGAAGTCAAACCGCCTCTGCCGCCCATCGCCGAAGGGTTTTCGGTGACCGGGGCCCTCGGTCGACCTCATGGGTGTGTTTCCCGTGGTCCAAATGGGGGAGGCGGCGATTTTGGGGGCAAGGCAAGGCCGGGAAGGCAGTTCCTGCGGGGTTTGCCGGAGAGTGCCGCCGCCGCTCGGCTGTTGGCATGAGGAGGAAGAAGGGACTGTGCAGTGGGGCCCGCGCACAAGAATTTAAACATTTCCTTCCATTTTTCAGTTTAGTTCAACTTCTATTGCTCATAACTTTTGATAGGAACCTCCAAAAACTGTGAAATAAATTCCATTGGATTCCTCTCAGTGAGTACTATCTAGGGGTGCAACCCAATGGTTATGAAAATCCCTAGATTTGGCTCATTAATTCATTTAAGGAAAATTTGTAGGAATTTTTACAGGAGTTCTGTGTATTGTATTCCCTAATTTAGGCAGGACATTCTTCCCAAAATCCTTGAACTCCAGTAAAAATTTCAGAGGCATTGGACACCATTTGTTTGGCCAAATGTGGTGTCAATCCTTTAGGACTCTGAAAAATAGGAAAAATAAACAGAGCCAATTTCAGACTTTCACTCAAACTTCACAAATCTATATCTATGACTAGGTTGCTCCAAATTAGGTGAACTAAATTTTTTTGGATTTATCTCTACGAGTATTATCCAGCAAAACAAGTTTCAGCTCATGAAACTAATTCTTTTCCAGAATTAATTCCCTCAAGTTTAAACTGTTGGGAATTTTATCTGGAGAATTATTTCATGGAAAATTCTGAAATTTGGCTAGGATGTTCATTTGAAAATCCTTGAGTCACAGGAAACACCTTCAGATCCATCCAAGTTCACTTAGTCCCCCTAATGGTGTGATGAAGTGAACTTCCCTGAGAAAATAAAAAAATGTCCAGAAACATTTTTTAGATTTTCACAAATCTTGATTACGGCATAACTTTCTCTAGGATTCTTCAAATTACATGAGACCAACTCCATTAAAACCATTTCAGACTCTAGTTTCCAGAAAGTAATGGTTTGATCAATGAAAATCCCTGTAAATCCATAGAAGCTCTAGTAATGACCATTTAGGATTTTATTTGAGCAAAGCTCAAATGACCTTAGGTTCAAATGAAATTTGGTCAAGTCTCTTATTAGGTCTTTACCAAGCCACCATAAAAATTTCAGTACCAAATGGAATCTCTAGCTAGAGTTATGGTCTTTACATCCTCAATATAACACATTGCATTTAAATTGACATATCGTACATTGCTTACATGTAGTCGCTGAAGACGAAGAGACCCCGGAAGTTTTGGACTTCCTACTTCCGGACGAAGCACTAACATCCGACCAGCAGCAACAAGGCAAGCCCCAGTTTGCATTTAACAAGTTTTATAAAGTTTTGCTTTATATACACTTAGTGTGAAATATGTATGTGCATTAGGTGTAGAATGGATGAAATCCCAAATTCATAACGAGATCATTCCAACAATACTGAGGGTAGTGTCTAAGTCCTCGAGTAGATTATGCTCTTCTTAATGTGTATAGACTTTGGTACAAGTCGAGTAGTTGGAATCAACTCGCGAGTATAGGCTTCGGGACACAAGGGATTGGTTCGAGTGATGTGAGATCACTTTAGTAAGAAAATGAGACTAGGCAGGGGCTAGGGTGCAGCAGGAGGATGTCTTGTGGGCGCAGCCCTGTCCGTGTCGATTGAGGACCAATCCGTGTGCGGCCCATGCTGATCAAGTTTGAACGTACTAAAGGCATATCGGATATATGGGACCCAATAAATCGATGTAACCTATACCTCCAGGCGTCGAGGCAAAACGCACCGATTTATAGTTGTAGGTTGAGGGCAGCAAGGTGGAAATCCGCTAACGGGCATAGAGAGATGGTCCGTGTAGGGAACCTCCTGTCCATTTGGGTGTGACCGGTTTGACGTTTGGGCTGTTTGGTGAAAGGTTGTCCCATACGACATCGAGTGAGTGTGCTGTGCAGCTCCACGGTTGTGCATACATGTCGTGCTCTTAGGGTATTCCTGCAGGTGTATATCGAGTAGATTTGCCATCCCTCGTGGTGATGAGTACCACTTAGTCACTGAGTCGTGACGTAGGTTAACATATGAAATAATGTGATTCAATATTGCTGTTATGACTAACTTGTATTGCTACATGTGTGCCACCAAATATTGTTTACTAAATTTCAGATTCATGAACTGTTAATTTGTGGCTAAAAGATGCACTAAGGATGATCTTGTAGGCGTGTCCTTTGCTGCAAATTACTATCCAATATTGGTGACACGGCCCCACAGCCTCATCGAGCCAGGATCACGCTGAGGGGTGCTGCATTGCACAGCACCGGATAACGCACATCAAAGATACAAAGCGGAAGCAAAGTGTTATTACATAAACCAGTTTATGAACATTTTTACAACAAAATAGTTCAGTCTACATTCACGGCCGTAGACTACGCATCGAGTTCATGTTCAGCCCATGAACGTGTCCCCGCTAGCATGCACACACACTAACACGGCGGCGTGCATGACTCCCACTCAATGGGGTTTACCTCTTCGGTTCCGTCTCCTCCTCGGGAGTCCCTTTCTCATAAACCCCTGCAAAAGCTTCAAACACAAGTAGTGAGCACGATGGCTCAGCAAGTCTGACCCGTCTCTCCTATATATGAAACTTCAACATGAAGGGTTTCAGGGTACATGAGGTAAATAAGTTGCAAAGGACTTGCCTAATTATTTGAACCTTACTTTCAAGTTTTAGCAGCAGGTTATGGAGGACCACATGCTAAGGCACATGAGAGAGCCGCAATCAAAAAAGAAATGCATTTCTCTCATGTACTTTGCCAAAGGTCGAAAAGAACTTTAATTAGCTCTAAACTACAGCAAGTCATTAACAATCAATGTATAGCTTTCAAATCAGCAAACTTTTAACATGTATCTAGCCTGTTCTTTCTACGTCACGGTACAGTGAACAAATGGTACTCACTGACCGCAAGGGACGGCGATTATAATCGATTTACACCTGCAGGGTTACCCGAACAACCCATCACTTACGCCCGTACTCGATGTTGCCTACAGCGACCATCACGGATGTCGTACGCAACCACCTTTCACCCGTCAGGCAAATATTGAACCGGTCCTATCATCCGGAGCAAGAGGTCTCTGCGCGTGCATCCGCTATGCGCCAGCCGATTTACACCTCAAGCTCTCAACCTACCCTCTGGACGACAAGCAATGCCTCAATACCTAGCTACTTGAGTTACATCAGAGGCTAACTTACGACGGTCACCAGAACCTTCGTAAGTAACAGTGGCTAACTTACGACGGCTTCTGGGCAGCAGCCGTCGTAAGTTATGTTTGTAATTAAAAAAAAACAGAAACGCACTAACCTGGCTCGATGCCAACTCACGGAACAAACAGTTATGAGTAAACAGTCATAAAATAGTTCATATGCATCATACACAACAAAATTACAAACGGGCTACACACTACCCTCTCGACTACCTCCGGAGCCGAAGATATCATCTCCATGCGTCTATCTTGGAACCGGTAGCTGTGGCGATGGAGTAGAGGCTTCCATCGCCGAACCCTACAAAACACATGAGTAGTTACGACGGTTTGGATTCAGATATTAATGCCTTTCTCTTTTTTCTCACTCTCTTCCTCTCTCTGTACTATTCATCCCCTCTTTATGTTATTCTCACTCACACCCTCTCTCGCACTCTCTCTCTCTCTCTATTGCAACACTCGATCTCTCCATGTCACTCTCACTCTCTCTCGCACTCCCTCTCTCCCTTCTGTACCACTCTACATCTCCCTCTCTCCTTATGTTAGATGAAAAATACAATATTAAAGAGTTTATTACCTGTACCGGAGGCACCTGGGCTGCGGGCTCCTGTGACGGGGTCACCTGTGGCGGCTGCCACGCAGGAATTGTGATTTGTTGGCCGTTCTGTCAAGCTAAGGCCTATAATTGGAAAATATTAGAACATATGTATTACTGAAATGTTATGAAAGTGAACTACAGTAATTGAAATTACTTGCCTCGACTGCTGCCTGCATCTGGGCCATGTAGTTAGCTTGGTACTCCTGGATGTCCCTCGTCCTGTCGAGCTCCTCCAGGGTCCGCGTCTGCCTCTCCTGCATGGCACGGAACTCCATGTCCCTCTGTGAGAGACAGCCACTCGACGGACTAACCGATGAAGCCTGCGTCGATGAAGTGCCTCTCGCAGGTCGCGCCGACCTCGAGTCGACAACTCCATCGAAAATGGCAAACCTACAAAAGATAGAAAAATAATAAGTAAAAGAAGGAAGATTGGAAAACCTAAATCAAAGAAACCAACTCACCGGCCATGGGCCTTCCCGCCGCCGCTTGCATACACGGCTTGAGGGTCGATTGGCGCATTTTCCCAATCGTATGCTTCACCGTGTATTTTGATGACTTCCTGCCCGTACTTTTCCTAAAAAACATAGAAATGGTGTTAGTGTATCAATAAAAATATTAGTTATAATTAAATTGAACAATTCTGTAAACTTACCAATCGATCGGTCGCGACCTGACTGCACTGCCCTGGCTGCGACGGGTCACTTTCCTTGTGACTTCTCTTCCAAACCTCGATCACGCTAGGCTCCTGGCCAGTCTCTCGCTCCTGCAGATGCGTGTTAGTAGGATAAATATGTTATGAACACATAAATAAACTTATAATACACTTACCACGCGTTTAGCCAAACGCAAATGACCATCGGCGCCATAGGTGTGCTTCCTGTCGGACCCTCTGCATCCTCGAGCCCTCATGGACTTAGCTTTGAAAATTCATCGCTAGCCCAATACCGACAGAGAGCTCGGTATGCGTCGGGTTGACCCTCTAACCAGGAAATACCAACCTGCACATATTTAGTATATCATTAACTGTTAACATAAGTAACTATTAAGTTTTTTTTAACAATTAGAACTTACCTCTGCGTATTGATCCTCGGTCAAGTACGTGTCGGAGTCCCTTCTAAAGGGACCCCGTTCCTGCTGCTGCTGATGTCGTTTCTTGTAGTCGTTAACGGCTTGTATGCGGGCGTACGACAACGCCTGCGTCACGAGCTTCCGAGCGTTTGTGTGGAACACAAGTGTCGCGTGCTCGATCATGCTCTCGCTCGTTTCCTCTAACTGGTACCTCAGCTTTAAGAAAACAAACATTTAATCAATATGCATTAACAATTTAAATGAGTTGAAGAATGTAAACATTTAAACTTACCATAAAATCGTTCCACACGGCCCCTGAAGAGTGTCGTGCACCTCGTGCGAGACATGAGCGTAGTCGTCCCACGACAAAGCAGGGACACCATCGATGACACAAGGATAGTGCAAACGCACTAAAGCCCCGATGACACCGTTAACCTGCCTGTGGTGTCCCTGGCCCGTGAACGAACAGTCGTACCAAGATCTGCAAAATTTGTTATCTCAGTAAGTATCTGTAGACATCATGAAATATGTACCAAGTATATGATTTTTTACCTATCTCCAACTGGATGAATAGTGACCCGCTCACGAGGAACAGGAGGAGGAGCCACAAAGTGGGTCCTCCTCGTCCGTCGTCTCTGCGCGGGCACCACGTTCGGTGACCTGGAAGGCTGGTCACCACTAGAGCTCGAAGGCTCCACGCTCGCCGGCTCCGAAGGTAGGGTAGCCAACTCCGAGAGCTGGCTAGCCTGTGGCGGCGCCCTAACCTCTGACTCTGAATCTGACGACTGTGAGTCAGACTGCAAAAATAAAGGATTGATAAGAATAAAGTATTTATAAGTGCAATTTAAAATAACGTGATTGACAATTGAAATTTACCTCTAAGCGCTATAAGGCCAGAGCTCGGTCCTCAATGTCTGGTAGGTGCCTCATCAGCTGAGAGCGTCTGCTCGCACCTGACGAGCTACCTGAGAAGAGGTCCCATGACCGACTGAGGAACCCTCGTGCCCCCTTCTTCCCGCTCCCCTTTGATGACGACATCTTGTTGCAAGGAATAATTGATAAATATTGCCGCTCCCCTTTGATGATGACAAAATTCATGTTAAGTTAGTGAAGAAAACATTTCATCATCAGTTTCAAAATTCATCAACGTCACGATCATGTACCCTACTCCTTAAACCAGACCATCGATCTTCTTTCGTGAGCGTCTGAACTGGATTTCATTTCTGTTTACGCATATCAGAAGTCTCGACATCTTGAGCGTCTCCAACTAATTCACCGAGTCCTACATCAGGCTCGATTATAAACGAGTCTGGCAACTCTTGTTCTTGGTAAACCTCGTCAACCTCATCAGTATCATGGTAACCATCATCTCTTGGAGTGTATAACCGCTCACGAGGATTAACCTTATGTACAACCCACCAAGCTTTGAGTTTTTTGCATGGATAAGATAGATAATACACTTGCTCCACTTGGTGTGCAAGAACAAATGAATCCTATCATCGTATCCATTCGTTGTGTTTGACTTCCACCATGCCAAATTGGTTTAGTCGAGTTCCATGATTGATATAAAACCAATCACAGTCAAAGAATACTACTCAAAGATCCTTATTCCCAGCAAAAGGAAATTCAAGGATCTTATTAATGATTCCATAATAATTAGTTTCATGTCCTTGAGAGTCGAATGCCCTCGTCACAACTCCGGTATTAGATGTTGCCGCGAGAGGACAAAGAGATTCAAATTGAGTTGTACGGAATAGGTAGCCATTGACGTCATATCGACCATAGCTCCTAACTTTAATCAATCCATAGGATAGTTGCCGCAAGTCTTCATGGACGTCGGCATCTTTCATGCACTGTTATAAGAAAACTTTATAAATACTCGTAAGTTATAAGAATACTTTGTAAATATTGCTAAGTTAACAAGAAAATGTTACATGATCTCGAAACCAGGTTAGGAAATTAGGTCCTCCGTTTATTCCTTCCCGTCGCATCACTTCTACTTGTTTGCTCGTAAGTTGATGCCTATGTGTCCAATCTTGCTTGTGGAATTCACTGTAAGAAAATAAAACTTTTTAGAATAGATGTGTTACAATATGTGCCGATTAGTATAAATGTAAGAAAAACACTTACTCGAAATATTTGTCCATCTCATCTACATTCGCGTACATGTAAAGGAAAGCAGCACTCCTTTCTTTTGCGGTAGACTTGTAGTAAGTGGAACTACCAACAGTAGTGCCTCTTGTTGCAAAAATAGAGAGATCGCTACAAGGAGATTGCTCATCCACATTGTACCGCATTGCCGAAGTGTTGACATTGTTTTCCTCTGCAAAGTAAACACTTGAAAAGTATCCTTCTTCTTTAAGAGTAAATGCATCAGCGATGCATCCTTCTACCTTTGCCCTGTTACGAACCATTGGTTTCAAATATCTTAGTGCTCTTTCAATATGATACATCCACCTATATTGCACGGGACCTCCAACTTTAGCTTCAAATGAAAGATGGATGAGGAGATGTTGCATTGGATTGAAAAACCCTAGAGGAAAATTTTTTCCATCTCACATAATAGTACCGGTATCTCCTTCTCCAATTTACGCTTCATTTCTATCGTGATTTCTTTTGCACAGAGCTGTCTATAGAAGTGACTAAGCTCAGCTAGCACCTTCCACACCGCATCATCAAAATAGCCTCGAAACATAACATGTAGAAGTCTTTCCATAATTATGTGATAATCATGACTCTTCAACCCTGTCAGCTTTCCCGTTTTGATATTCACGGCTCGTTTCAGACTAGCTGCGTAACCATCTGGGAATTTCAGAATTTTCAACCATTTGAGTACTTCTTTCTTTTCTTTAGATCGAAGACAGAAAGAAGCACGTGGTTTAGCACCACTTTCAGAGAGCTCAAGAGTTGGACGGTTACAAAGCTCTGCCAGGTCCTTTTGAGCCTTTATATTGTCTTTCGTTCTGCCTGTCATGTCCATGCATGTGCTTATGATACATTCGGCCATATTACGCTCTTGATGCATTACATCAACGTTATGCATTAGTATCAACGACTTCACATATGGTAGCTCCCATAGTCCACATATATGAGTCCAATTGTGATCCTCTCCGTAACCGATAAAATATCCAGGACGTCCTTTATCTGGCACCAGTTTGTCCAGCATATCAGATATTTCAGATCCGTTTAGACGTTTCGGTAGTCCTTTAGTGACAACGGTGTCTTTTTAAAGACATTCCTCTGTTGCCTAAACATGTGATTCGGAGGCAGTCAACGTCTGTGACAATCGAAGTAGCATATATTTCCTCCATGAGTAAGTCGAAAGCAGTCCGTGTTAGAAGCACATATTGGACAAGTCAAACGACCGTGAGTGCTCCATCCAGAAAACGTACCGTATGTCGGGAAATCATGGACGGACCACAAATAAGCAGCTCGAAGGTTGAATTTCTGCTTTTTGTAACAGTCGTACGCTTCGACTTCTGTCAAGAACATTTTCAATTTTTCGATCAGCGGTTTCAACATCACGTTGAGATGTGGCCCAGGATGATCTGGCCCAGGTATAATGAGGCTAAGGAACATGAACTCGTACTTCATGCAAAGAGCTGGTGGTAGGTTGTACGGAATGACAAAGACATGCCAACAGGAGTATGGTGTGGCGTTTGTACTGAACGACGAGAATCCATCTGTCGCCAACCTGATGCGAACATTTTTGCATCACGACTGAAGTCTGGATCGAACCGGTCAAGCGTCTTCCATGCCTCACCGTCGGCGGGCTGTATCATGACTGCATTGTTCTCACGTACACCTTCCTTGTGCCATCTCATGTGTCTGGCCGTTCATTTTGATAGAAACAACTGCTTCAACCGAGGTGTCACGGGTAAGTAACGAAGTTGCTTACGTGCGACTTCTGTCATCACATTATCACCATCGTTATTAACAACTTCGACAAACCTTGATTCACCACATTTTAAGCATTTCTTCTCTTTTGCATGCTCTTTCCAGAAAAGCATGCAATTATCTGGACACACATCAATCTTCTCATATTTCATACCAAGACCGGAAAGCAATTTCTTCGCCTGATACATATCGTTAGGTACTTTATGATGCTGTGGAAGGATGTCGCTGATCAATTGATGAGGTCGTTGTAGCAGTTATTAGAAAAGAAGTACTTAGACTTAATTGCCATATGTCTAGTCATGAAAGTGAGGAGGGTCACTTCAGTGTGTTCATGCAGCGGCTCTTCTGAAGCTTTGAGAAGCTTGAAGAATGCTTCAACCTCCGTTGTAGGAGGATCCTCCGTAAACTCTGGTTGTATAGCTTCAAGCATCTCATCCATCCTATTAACCCCCGTGTTATCATCATTTTCCTTTTCCACTTCTTGTACAGTTTTAGAAGTTGTCTCGCCGTGGAAGGTCCACACCTCATAATGTGGCGTGTAACCGTTTCGACACAAGTGTATCGAGATCGTCATTTTGTCCAGAAACTTGGTATTCTGACATTTCGTACATGGGCACCGCACCTTATCGATCTTTGACAATGAAAAAGCTCGATCTACAAAAGCATCTGTCTTGGCGAACCACTCATCCGAGTGACCACCAGAACTGTTCTTCCAACCGGTATACATCCAACTACGGTCCTCACCCATGTTTGAATCTGCAGTTTAATGTCAAGGAAATTATAGTTACTTTATAATTTATTTATGTCACGGCCCTACATCTATTGGAAAAGATAGGTCCTAAACCCACCCAAGAGTGCCCGAGCGGAGCGTGCTAATGACGAGACGCGTGGTCTGGATCCGAACGAAATTTCGGCAGCATAACCCTGTTGTTCTCCACTGCACGCCCGAAAATGGTGCAGCAGAGAACAACAGGGTTATGCCGTCGAAATCTCGTCTAGATCTAAACTAGCGTCTCATCACAAGCCACGCCCCCTCGGTCACTACAAGGCTGTCCAAAAAGGGACAATTCCGAACCTACACGCCTCACATGCGTAACACATGTGAGACGGGCCGGTTCGAAACGGGTGACGCATGTTGTATAGGTTTACGTCAATCTTTCATTTTTGAGTCATTTAAAAGAGATAGAGGAAAGAACAAGAGAGAAGGAAAGAACGAGAGAGAGACAAAGAAGTGGGTCAGTCGTCCTAAGTTATGCCCCGCTGGGGCCTGCCATTATCTTACGACGCCTTTAGGGTTAGCCGTCGTACGTTATGCCCCGTCGTAAGTGGGTCAAAGATGAAACAGCCCCGTCGGGGCCCTCCGTCCACGCGGGGGAGCTTGCAGTCCTCCGTGCCTGTCTCGACTAATACATTACCACTAAATGGGCTGTGACAGACCCTAAATGGGTCGTGTCAGGCCAGGCCGGGCCGAAACCCATTTATTTACATATAGTAACTAATCATGCAATCAATCAAAGTATTAATTCAACAATAATCAATTACAATACTAATTAAACAATTAATCAACTAAGATCAAATTAAACATGTAATCACACATAAACACGGTGTTGGGTCACACATACACACGGTGTCGGGTCACACATACACACGGTGTCGGGTCACACATACACAGCCTCGGGAGGCGGCACGGCGAGCAGGGGCCGGGCGGCGCAGCGAGCAGGAGCTCGAAGCGTGGCGAGCAGGGGCTCCAGGCGGCGCGGCAAGCAGGAGCTCGAAGCGTGGCGAGCAGGGGCTCCAGGCGGCGCGGCGAGCAGGGGCCGGGCGAGGCGGGTCGGGTGGCGCAGCAGGGCGGGGCTCCAGGCGGGGCGAGCGGCGGCTGAGGCGCGGCCGGGGCTCGGCGCGAGCAGGGGCGGCCAGGCGGGGCTTGGGGTGGGATGGCGGCGGCTGCGGCAGGGCGGGGGGTGGCTCGGCGGCGGCGGCGAATCGGCGGTGGGGCAGCACTGCGGCGGTGCGGGATCGGGCTCGGGCTAATAGCCTGAGCCCGGGCCGGGGCGGCGGTTAAAACCATCTACTTACGACGATCACTTAACTTACGACGGCTTAGGTTACGGCCGTCGTAAGTTACGCTTAGTTTACGATGGTGGTGTAACTTACGACGGCTTAGGGTTGCGGCCGTTGTAAGTTACGGTTATCTTACGGTGGTCCATTAACTTACGACGGCCATGGGTTGAAGGCTGGCGGCTGGCAGGGGAGGCGACGGCGGCGGGCGGCGATGGAGGTGGCGGCGGAGGTCAGCTCGGGGCAGGGCTAAGAGTCTGGCTCGGGCTCGGGCTGAGCAGCCCAAGTGCCCACGACCGTCGGATCTAATCCGACGATCCACGTGTTCTATGAGGGTCATGAAAAACGGCCCACAACCCTAATACACTAATTTTCATCCCCTCCCTCTCTCCTCTCCAAAGCACGGGGGGCCGGCGGCGCCTTGCAGCGACGGCGGCGGGCGGAGGCAGCGCCGGCATCGGCGACGCTCGGCCAGGCGAGGCGAGCCGCCCAGGCATCCCCCCGCCACCGACTAGACGCCTAGGCGTCGGTACGCTGTCGGCAACGGCGGAGGCTGGTGGCAGCGGGGCCGGGGGTAAAGCAATAACAATGTGCTTAAACAACTAATCAATCAATTAACTAAATAAAATAACTAAAATCAGAAAAAAATACTAATTTAAACCAAATAATTAACAACTAAACTAATTATCTACTAAATACATACAAATTAATTAAGTAATAAAATTTTTATCTAATCTAACTAACAACTAATTACAAAAACTAAAAAAATTACTTGATTTGTTTGGCGACGACGGCGATGGCTGCGGCGACGGAGGCGGCGGCGGTCCGCGGGAAGCACGGGGTTGGGGTCGAAGGCAGCGAAGCGGCGCCGGGCGGCGCCGGGCGGCTCGGGACGGTGCCGGGCGGCTCGGGGTGGGGCCGGGGCGGCGGCAGCCGGCTCGGGGCAGCGCCGGATGGTCGAGCGGCGGCGCCCAGCGGCAGCAGCGGCGAATCGGCGGTGGGGCGGCGCTGCGATGGTTCGGGCTCGGGCAACAGCCCGAGCCCAGGCCGGGGCGCGGGATAATACCATCTACTTACGACGATCACGTAACTTACGACGGCTTAGGTTTACGGCCGTCGTAAGTTACGCTTAGTTTACGATGGTGGTGTAACTTATGACGGCTTAGGTAGCGACCGTCGTAAGTTACGGTTATCTTACGATGGCCCATTAACTTATGAAGGCCATGGGCCCGTAGCCGTCTTAAGTTAGTTTACTTACGACGGCTCAGGGCGACTGTCGTAAGTTAGTTTACTTATGACGGCTTGTCGACATAAATTACAGAGGCCGTCGTAAGGTGCGATGTTTCCTGTAGTGTCATTTTTCTTGCCATGTGTTTCATTTGCTATCTTTACCCGAGTAGTGTGCCTCCAGCCTATTCTCGCGAGCAGTTCCAACTACTCGACTTGTACCGAATCCTACACTACCTTAGCATTGCAGTAGCTAATCAAGGTTTACAAACCTAAGCCCATTCCAGGGTTTTCTTGGCTATGCATTTGGGTTCTCAAACAAGACTCTAATGCAAAAATTAAGTGGGTGCTCAAAGTAAGTTCTCAAAACAGTAAAATTTATAAAAATGGTTAATGCAAACCGGAGCTTGGATTGCTGCTCTTGGTCGTAGGCTAGCTGATCCTCTGGAGTGATGAAGTCTAAGACTTCGGGCCCCTCCTCAACCTTAGCGACTACATGAGATAATACATATATGTATTAATTTAAATGTATTTGAATTGAAGTTGGATTTGTGAAGACTATAAGTCTTGCTAGACTGGCCCAATGACTATGAAATGTTTACTGTGGTTTGGATACATCCTAAACAGGGACTTGGCCAAGTTTCATTTGCAGCAAAGCTCATTTTAGCTCTCCAGAAATAATTATGTACTTGGCCTTAATTGGAGATCCTAGGGTGTTCTAGGGATTTTCATAGACCAAGCCATGACTTTCTAGAAACTAGATTTTCAGAGGATTCTAATGGAGTTGTTTTCACTTAATTTTAAGGTTCCTAGATAAATATATGAGCTAAACAATTTCACGGAAAATCTAAAAATGTTTCTGGACATTTTCCATTTTCTATAGAGCAGTTTTATTAATCACACTATTAGGTGGATCAAATGAGCTCAAATGAATCTGAACTTTTTACGGTAGCTCAGGAATATATTGGTAAACATCCTAGCAAAATTTCAGAATTTTCCTTCAAAGGGTTCTCCAGTTAAAATTCTAAACAGTTTAAATTTTGGAGAATTAATTCTGGAGAAATAAAGATTTTCCTGAAGTGGAACTTGATTTGCTGGAAAGTACTCAGAGATCTGAATTCAACAAAATTTGGTTCACTCAATTTGGAGTTCTCTAGCCAAAGTCATGTTTTTTAAAGTTTGGGGAAAAATCTGGGATTTGAATAAATCGTGGAAATGTTTAAACCTGCCTGTGGGTCCAAGGGAACACGTGTCATGTGCTGAACTGACGCCACACGGGGCCACAGGTTTAATTCCCGTGCTGTCACAGCTGATCCGTTCCCACAGGAGATCCAATCACCCGGTTTCCTCCCACTGACAGTGGGCCCGGCCCCGGTCGTCGTCTACCTCGTGCCTCCCGCGTGGTAGCGCTGCCGAGGTCGCTGGACCACCGCTGAACTCGATCATCCGGTTTGATCCTGTGCCCTAACTCGCCGCCAGCACCTAATTTTGTGCGCTGAACACGTTCGGAGGGTTTCCCCATCTCGACGTTAGCTGTAACCGAGCCCGCGACGGTGCGGCAGCTCGGGAAGAGTTCGGCGACGTCGCTCCGACGTGCTAGCCTGCCAAAATCTTGGTGGAGTGGCTCTACAGCACCAGTGGTGGCTCAGGAAGCTCGGCATGGTAGTGGACAGGTCCGGTAATAGCTCCAAGGTGGGTCTCACCGTGCGCCCGATGCTTCCCGCTAAAGCCGCCGTCGGAAAACTTGGGAATACGCCGTGCACAGGGGTTTTCATGCTAGGTTTCGTGAAGCTAACTTAGGCGCCACCGAGTCTAGTTCCTGTGTTTGAAGTTTCCTGGAATCTAAACAAGAACAAAATGGGAATTTTAAAGTTCTTTACCCGAAAGTGACTTTGCACCGGCCGGAAGCGAACTGCAAAATTCACCGTCGATGCTCAACCTCTCAGCTCAAGCTTCGGAGGTGAGCTGTAGGAAGTCCTTGCGCGTCCATAAGTTGCCTTGCTCGGCCGTGACAAGCCTTGGGTAGGGCTGTCCATGAGAGATGTCCATGGTGGTTTCTTTTGGCCGCCGCGGAAACTCAGTTTGCTCGGATTGTGGAGGCAGATCTCATGAGGAAATGGTGCGAGGAGGTCGTGGGGAGTCCCTTGGTGCCATTTTGCTGCTCTGCTTGGGTTTGCACTCGAGCTTCCGGTGTGGCCGAGCAATCGGCAGCACAGTGGCAACCTTGGTCGGTTTCTTGTGTGAGGGAGCAATGAACTGAACGGTTCTGCCTCCGGCTGGCTCGGCTCCAGGGATTAGAGGGGGGGGCAACGTCAGTTGACACGGCTCAGGCCGAGCAGGAGCTGGCACCGGCGATCAGCTCAGTGGCGACCACTGCCCGGGCCCGAGAAACAGAGTGCCCTGTTCTTCAGTCGGTTAAACAGCTAGTGAGGCTGACATGTGGGTCCCACTACAGTTTTAACCTCCTAAATTCAATTTTCCTCACTGCTCTAAACAGTAGAGACCCAAATACCCTTGGGAATTTGATCAAATTTCCAAATGGCTACTGGACTTTGAATAATTCAAAATGGAATTTGTTTTGATCAAATTTTCAGCAAAGGTTTAGTTAAAATTCAAATTTGATTTGAATTTAACCAAATAGCTCATGTCAAGATTAACTCCAAATGGAGTGAAAATTAGGGTGTGATCTCACAAAAATGTGCTGAGTACGAATATGCCTCCCACTTTTGAATTCATGGGATAAAAGTAGTTTGAATTTGAATTTGAGTTCAAACTAGCCTCTTTCTAGTTATACCCAAACATACCTCAAAAAGGTTTTGGATTTGGGTGAATTTTGGCATGAGCGTTCCTTGCATGGTCTAGGAGTTTTCCATATGCTCAGCCCCTATGTGATGCGTGTGGGAAATACCACTTTTGCATTTTGTGAGTTCATCCTCTAATGACCTTATTGATTATGGTTACTTGCTCTTCAAAGGTGTCCATAAGTTTTCCTCAAATGAGGTGTGTGTGGTGTGATGAACACTTTGGATGTGTGCAAAAACTTAGGCCCTTACATTTCTACCCCTTAAAAGAATCTCATCCCGAGATTATAAGGTGAAAATGAGAGAGAGGACGGTGCAAAATTACCGTATGTGCAACGTGAAAAAGTCGGGATAGTTAGCGCGAAGAAATCCTTCTTTCCCATGTCGCTTCATCTACCGAGTGATTACTCCATAGAACTTTGTAGAACCACAACGTACTCTTGCGTGTGGTTCGGGCCTTTTCATCAATGATCTGAACCGGTTCCTCCCGACAAGTGAGATCCGTTTTCAGTTCTTCAATATCCCCCAGCTGAATGGTAATTGATAGCTTAAGACACTTCCTCAGCTGAGAAATGTGAAAGACGTCGTGCACACCGGATGTAAAAGCCCAAGAAAAGGGACTTGCAAAAACTTTTCACCATCTCACAACACCACAGTTTTTGTCGTGGATATTTTGTGAAGAATTGTGAAGAGCAAGTAACCTCCATCAAAAGGATGATTAGAGGGGAAAGCCCTAACTTTCACAAAGTAGGATTCCTACACATGAAGATGAGAGGTTGAGCTCACCCCTAGAACTTGAAAAGTCTTAGGAAGGTTTAGGCCAAACTTCATGCAAATCCAACACTTTTGAGGCACTTTTGGGGGTATTTGAAAAAAGGCCAATTTGAATGTAATTTCAAATTGCAGCAACTTTCATCACTTAAATTCAAAAGTTAGCTTCATATTCAAACTCAGCATAGTTTTCTGAGATAGTCCACCAATTTTCACCCCCATTGGACTTCATCTTGTCGGGAGCTAAATTTGCATTAAGTCAAAACTGAATTTGAATTTCAGTTCAAACATGAAGCAAATTTAGCCAAACAAAGTTCAAATTAGAGAACTCAAATTCAAACCAAGACTTGAGGACTAAGTCTCACATTCAATTGTGAGTAGCTGGGGATATTTTCAGTTAAAACAGAAAGGTAAAATCAGAGAAAGAATTAGGGGGGGGGAGGGACCCACTGGTCAGCCTCACAGAGACTGAACCGACTCAGGCCCTCGGTCGAACATCTCTGCGGGCGCCAGCACACGGGCAAAACCCTGCCACAACGCGGTCGCCGCGCCACCTCCTGCTCGGGGGATGAGGGCGCCGGGTACAGAACGCTCGGTTGCACCGCTGGTCTGCGTGAACTTCCCCGTATCCTCTCTGTTCCACCGCACACAAACACATCGACGCACTCGGTGTTCACCACCCTCTGATCACCGGCACCCAGACAACACCGGCTCCTTTGTGCCTGATGATCAACACAAGAAAGAACCACCTTGAGGTGCTGGTCCTTCTAGTCCAAACCGTTCTTCGTTTCGTGTACTGTCGGGGGAGGATTTCGCCGGGGAAGTTTCGGTGGTCTTAGGACCGAGCCACCACCAAATTCAAAAATTCACGGGTATTGGCTCATCACCGGGTATACCGAGCTACCAACATGATCTACACCCTGCCACGACCATTCAGGATCAAAAACTACGAAGAACCGTTGAGTATAGACCCTGGTGATCGAGTTTTCCCGGGCACAGCCGATATCGGGCTTAGGTCGATGGTGAGCACGTAGCTCTGGCCGTTTCCATGGTCAGCTGAGCTCATATTCGTACTCAGCATGCGACAGCGGAGCTGTAGGAGCAAACCGTTTGAATAATAAGGCCCTAAGTAGCCCGGGCGACATCGCTGGAGTTGAGAGAACCACTGTCACCTTCGCGGGCATGGTTCCAGCCATCGCCGAACTCCGGTGAGGGCACCAACGTGTTCTCCGAGCCAAGTTAGGCCTAGGCGGCGAAAACCATTGAAGGTCGTGAAGCGAAACGGCCGGCGGCGAGAACTCCGGCGAGGCGCCGCCGTGGGAGCCACGGGAGGGCGCGAGGTAGACGAAGGGGGGTCGGGTCCACCGGTCAGCCTCTGTTCTCGTGCGGGGATCCGTTTGCGGCTGGGATTCTGTGCGGCAGCGCGGGTAAAACCCTGTGGGCCGCGGTGTGGCCGCATTCTCAGTGGGCCGGTTTTAGGAGTGGGCCCCACCCGCAGAGTTTAAACATTTTGGGAATTTCCAGTTTTAGTTCAAACTTCAAATGCATCGAACTTTTGTTAGTAAACTCCAAATTCAGTGAACCAAAATTTGCTGAACTCAGGATTCTGAGTACTTTCCAGCAATACCAATTTTAGCTCATGAAACCTAATAGTTTTCCAGAATTAATTCCCTAAAATTTAAACTGTTGGGAATTTTATCTGGAGAATTACTTCATGAAAAATTCTGAAATTTAGCTGAGAGGATTATTGGAAAATCCTTGGGTCACAGTAAAAGTTTCAGACTCATACAAGTTCATTTAGTCCTCCTAATGGAGTGATTAAGAGAACTGCCCTGAGAAAATAGAAAAATGTACAGAAACATTTTTCAAATTTTCTCAAATCTTGTTTAGGGCATAAATTCCTCTAGGATTCTTCAAATTACATTAAACCAATTCCATTAGAACCATATTAAATTCTAGTTTCCAGAAAGTAATGGTTGGAGCCATGAAAACCCCTGGAATTACATAGAGGCTCAAATATTGACCAAATAGGCTTTTATTTGTACAAGGCTCAAATGAACTTGGTTTGAAAGGAAACTTGGTCAAGACTATGGTTAGGACCCTACCAAACCACCACAAAAATTTCATAACCAAAGGGGAGGGCTAGCTAGAGTTATTAGTAATTACTTATTCAAGTTTACACATTGCATTTGAATTGACATGTAGTATTTCATTAACGTGTAGTCGCCGAAGGCGAGGAGACTCCGGAAGTACTTGACTTCCTCCTTCTGGAGAAAGAACTAACCACTGACCAGCAGCAACAAGGCTTGCCCCGGTTTGCACTAACCCTTTTTATAAAGTTTTGCTTTGTTGACATGTGTAGTGTGAAGTATGTATGTGCATTAGGTGTAGGATGTATGAAACCCCAATTGCATAACCAGAATTTTCCCATAAGAGTGAGGGTAGTGTCCAAGGCCTCGAGTAGACAGGCTATGCTTAATGATTCATAGGACTTCGGTACAAGTCAAGTAGTTGGAATCTACTCGCGAGTTAGGCTTGGGACACACGGGGTTGGTTCGAGTGATGTGAGATCACTTTAGTAATGAAAATGAGACTAGGCAGGGGCTAGGGCGCAGCAGGAGGAAGTCTTGTGTGCGCATACCTATCCGTGTCGATTGAGGACCGATCCGTGTGCGGCCCACACTGATCAAGTTTGAACGTACCGAAGGCATATCGGATATATGGGCCCCGGTAAACCGATGTAACCTAAACCTCCGTGCGTCGAGGCATAGCACACCAATTTATAGGTGTAGGTTGAGGGCAGCAAGGTGGAAATCTGCTAACGGGCATAGAGAGATCCTCCATGTAGGGAACCTCCTGCTCGTTTCGGTGCGACCGGTTCGACGTTTGGGCTGTTGGGTAAAAGGTTGTCTC
The DNA here is from genome assembly GCA_030760725.1 of Neostapfia colusana. NCBI lineage: Eukaryota > Viridiplantae > Streptophyta > Magnoliopsida > Poales > Poaceae > Neostapfia > Neostapfia colusana. The sequence continues at coordinate 77,955,775 of JASWHV010000008.1, read as the reverse complement.
GTACGGCATCGAGTGAGCCTGCTGTGCAGCTCCACGGGTGGGCGTACGTGACGTGCCTTTCGGGTATCCCTGCAGGTGTATATCGAGTCGATTCGCCGTCCCTCGCGATGAAGAGTACCACTTGGTCACTGAGTCGTGACGTAGGTTAATGTATGAAATGTGATGATTCAATATTGCTGTTATGATATAATATTGTATTGCTACATGTGTGCCACCAAATATTGGTTACTAAATTTTGGATTCATGAATAACTTGTGCCTAAAAGATAAAATAAGGATGAACTTGTAGGCGTGTCTGTTTGCTGAAATTTGACCGTCCCATGTTCATTGTTCACTACATGTAGAGTTTCATGCTTAGGTAAGTCGGTTAAGTCTTGTTGAGCCATCATGCTCATGGTTACTGCTTAAGTGTTTTTCAGGTGAGGAACCACCCACAGACTCGGGTTACGAGTCCACTGGCGAGGGTTACCCTCCGTCGGGGATCATGGCTGAGTGGGAGCCGTACACGCCGCGCTGAGCTGAGGAGTGCAGCTAGTGTGGGTTGCCCTAGGGCTGGGCAACCGACTTTTGCTAGATAGGCGGGCGTGAGTTGTACAAATTAAACTTCTGCTGTGTAATGTATACTTTAGTTTGTAACTGAACAGTGTACTACTTTGTACAGTTTCAGTTTGTTTTCTATGTAATACAATGTATCCTTATGATGTGTGCTGTCGGGTGTCGCATCGTGTGGCACCACCCTGCGCGATCCTGGATGAGAGGATTCCGGTCCGCCACAGCCTGGTATCAGAGATGCTTTGGGGATAGCACAATACTTAAGGACTGTATTACAGGAAGACTTAGGTTTACGGTGAGGATTCGGTAGTTGCCCAAGTAAGGACTATATTAGCATGGTTACTTAAAGTGGCAAAGACTAACCTATGTGTTATAATTCTGAATTTTAATTATGTAACGACGCACCTACGTTCTAGTAAGAATGGTAAGGAACGCCACCGAAAGCGGTTCAATTTCGATTAGCTCCCCTGACGAGGAACGTGGTTTAGGGATAGGTCTCACAGCTTGGTGTGAGACGTCAATATGAAACTCTTGGACTCTTCATGTTCCTGAGTTCATATGAAACGCTGATCCCTAGCGTGCATTAGGCAAGTAAGTGGAGACCCCATCGCGTGGTCAGTAACGCGAGAGTGTGTTCGTCTGGAAATAGCCCAGGAGGACATACGCAGCGCTTGCCATCGGCGTGCTCTGCAGGGCAGTAGGTGGTATCTGTTGGGTTGATAACATTTCCAACCGTGACGACCCGTTCATGACATACTCGGGTTCCCCGTCGTGTGGTGTTGAAACACGATCACATACCTTGAGACATGACTTAACTCAAGGACGGCCGTATGACAATGATACGGGCGTTTGTATTTAATTTCAAATATGGTCCTGCCTGAAATGGAAACACAACCTTTGAGTGTATCACTATTGTGTGGTCTTCTGCAGGTACTAACCACGTATGTACGCCGTGTAGTATACGTGTGCGAGAGCCCATTTATCGCCACAACTGAGACGTATATGCCGGTATAATCCGGTTAGCATTTTCCTTTGTGAGGAACGTAGTACGGACATATCATAGGCATGTGCATGAAAGGTAATAATAACAAGGAACTAAAATCACTAAGTTGCAACATTTAGGACCCTGGGTGGGTAGAAAAAATTGATAGTTGATCAGTGTAGTTCTAAAGGATTGAAAAACAGAGTGCTCTGTTTTAGGCAGCAAGTTTGCTGAATCTTAACAGAGCATAACTCACAGAGCATTTGGCCAATGGAGGTGTGGGATATAGTTCTGGAAAGGTCTTTAAGCACTCCATAACTCTGTTGTATACTTCCAGAGCTGAAACACATCCTAAGATGGCCTAAATTCCAGAGGAATGTAAACTGTCCAGAACCAGGACAGAGTTAAACACTCTCTGGACTGTTCTGTTTTTCAAGCATAACTTCCTGTAGAAAAATCTAAAATTTTCATATGACACATCTTTGGAAAGGGTAGGAGATGTGTTACATCTTTGTAATTCAAAGTTTCTGTATTTGCAGCACGGAATGCAGTGGAAATATGAGTTGAAAACGGCAACTTCCCAAAGGAGGTGCTGTTGAAATTCTTCCAGAAATTCTGTTGACTTTGAATTACCACAACTTTTAACCAGAGCTGATCTGAGGGAAAATAAGTACTCGTTGGAAAGATACTGAAGTTAATTTTAACTTTGGTATTCAACTTGAGTCATGAAAATGCCCAGAACCAGATCGAAATCTTGAATATGTAGAAACTGGTCATTCTGACAGAGGAATGACAGTTGAACTCATTTGAAAGATTGTTGTACCCTAGGGGGTTTAAGTACTTCCAATGGGGTAGGACATACTCATGAGAGGTTATCTTGAACTTGTGAAAGATTTGAGTATAGGTCTCACTCAAGTTTCTTTTGCTAGAGGTCATGTTTGTGTCGTATTGAAGATAAAAGGGTGGTTTACATGATGACAAAGCGATAGTAACGTCTCGTAGTGACCAAACCTAGTTGTGATGAGCTTCCAAAGGGGAGGTTCATCAAGTTGGATTTAACTAGCTTGTATTTGGTCTGGTAATGGTGTAGCTTGTGCAAAGTTATTACATTATCTGTATCCGAGATGTATCGCATGATTTTATTGTCATTATGTTTTATGCCATTGTATTGGACTGCATGAAATATGTTGTGGAACTGATGTTTATTGTCGTATGGTTGCAGATGATTCACACTAGGACCACACACAAGGTTGTTGGCTCTAGCCAGCAGGGAGGCGATGAATCCCAGCCACCTGCCTACGACAGCACCACGCAGCAGCAACCACCACCGCCGCCTCCGCTTACTCTAGCAGATGTGATAGCGGCACTGGTGGGGGGTCGTGAGGAGCAGACCGACCTGCTCCGCACGATCGTGCAGAATACGTCCAAGGCAGGGGGGGCGTCAAGAGAGGGGGCCCCGTGAGCCCCGTGATGTGTCGTACTCAGACTTCATGAGTACGCACCCTCCGGTGTTCACAGAAGCAGAAGAACCACTGGAGGCCGACAACTGGCTGCGGACCATCAATCAAAGTTTGGGCTGCTCCAATGTACGGAGCGGCAGAAGACTTTGTTCGCGGCGCAGCAACATCACGGTGCCGCGGGTGTGTGGTGGGCGAACTATGTCGCCTCACGTCCGGCTGGCCATGTCGTGGATTGGGAGGAATTCCGGAAGGCGTTCCGCGCCTATCATATCCCTCCCGGGATAATGAAGAGGAAGTTCCAAGAATTCATGGAGCTGAAGCAGGGCGGGAGGAGTGCCCATGACTACTCCCGTGCCTTCAACCATCTGGCGCAATATGTGTCAGACTACATCTCCACTGAGGAGAAAAAGCGGGAGCACTTCTATCAGGGGTTACACCCCGAGATGAAGACACATCTCGTTCAGTGGAATCGCGCCACTTTCAACGAACTCGTCAACGCCGCGATTATGCAAGAGGACGCTCAGCGGGAGTTGGCAGCTGAGAAGAGGAAGCGCAGCGCTCCACCCAGCAGTGGGGGTGGCGCTCCTAAGAAGTACCGCATGGTGTATCGGACACCATCCGGACAGCAGTGGCATCCACTGGCGCGACCTCAGCGGTTCGGGGGACGTCCTTTTCAGTCACTCCCATTCCGACCGCCTATGCCACCGCCGAGACTGCAACAGCAGCAGCAGACGGCACCCCAGGCGTTCCCACTGCCGCAACATGCCCCGGGTTTCCGTCCGCCGATCAGCGGAGGACAGCCCCGCTTCACTTGCTTCACGTGTTGCCAGGCGGGCCATTTCGCGAAGGACTGTCCCCAGGGGCAGCAAAGCAGCGGGCAAGCCCAGTTCCAGGGCGGTGCTCGAGGCCATCCTCCAGTCAAGAAGGTTGGTCAGCGGACTGGGGGCATTCGCAACCTCGACAATGAGGAAGTCCCAGAGGGAGACAACGTGCTAGCGGGTACGTTCACTCTCAACAATCAAGCCATCATCATATTGTTTGTTTCTGGTGCAACCCACAGTTTTATAAGTGCATCCTATGTGGCTAAGCATCAAATGCAAGTCTTCCCAACCGACTGCACATATATGATCTGCTCACTGGGAGGGAAGATTTCAGCAAATATGATGATTCCAAAAGCACCTCTGTGCTTAGGGGAGCAGCTATATCCCACCACCTTAATAATCCTTACGGGGCAAAAGATTGATGCAATCTTAGGGATGTCATGGCTAAACTACCATGGCGCTGTCCTGAACACTCGGATACGGACGGTTCATCTGAATTCTCCATTCCACCGTCCACACTCCATGGTGTTAGACAATCCAGACCGGGAAGTATCAGAAATTAATAATGCTGAAGCTCTCAAGTTAGAGGATATCCCCGTAGTCCGGGAGTACCCCGACGTGTTCCTAGATGATCTTCCGGGCATTCCACCTGAGCAGGATGTCGAGTTCAAGATCGATCTTGCACCCGGGACTACTCCTATCTCCCGGAGACCAAACAAAATGGATCTAAAGGAGCTGGCTGAACTGAAGGAGAAGCTCAATGATCTGTTGAGCAAGGGTTTCATTAGGTCGAGTTCCTCGCCTTGGGGATGCTCGGTGCTGTTCGTGAAGAAGAAGGATGAAACCTTGAGGCTGTGTGTGGACTACCGGCCAATCAACGCCGTCACCATCAAGAATAAGTACCCACTGCCCCGCATCGACATATTGTTGGATCAACTTGGGGGTGCAAGTGTGTTCTCCAAGATGGACCTTCGCTCTGGATATCATCAGATAAAGATCCGGGCGGAGGATATCCCGAAGACGGCTTTCTCGACGAGATATGGATTATATGAATATCTCGTCATGTATTTTGGTCTCATGAATGCTCCAGCCCATTTCATGTATCTCATGAACTCAGTGTTCATGCTGGAGCTGGACAAGTTCATGGTGGTGTTCATCGATGATATCTTGGTTTACTCCAAGACAGAAGCCGAACATGCCGAACACTTGAGGATCGTTCTTCAACGATTGCGAGACCACAAGCTCTACGCCAAGTTCAGCAAATGCGAGTTTTAGATCAGCCAAGTGCCATTCTTGGGACATATCATCTCCGCGGAAGGCATTGCGGTTGACCCAAGAAAAATAGAGCAAGTACTGAAATGGAAAGCTCCCACTTCAGTTCATGAAGTCAGAAGCTTCCTCGGATTAGCGGGATACTATCGGAGATTCATTCCAAGCTTCTCCAAGCTTGCTAAGCCGATGACAGAGTTGCTGAAAAAGGGAACAAAATATGTTTGGAACACGGTGTGTGAAGAGGTGTTCTAAGCATTAGTGAAGCATCTCACAACAGCCCCGGTCTTAGCTCAACCGTATACAACTAAGCCCTTCGATGTGTATTGTGACGCGTCCGGTATTGGGCTCGGCTGCGTGTTGATGCAGGAAGGACGTGTGGTCACCTATGGCTCATGCCAACTTCAGAACCATGAGCAGCATTATCTGATTCATGATCTTGAGCTTGCTGCAGTGGTTTTGGCGCTAAAAATGTGGAGGAACTATCTCTTGGGGAACTTGGTGCATCTCTATACCGACCACAAAAGCTTGAAATATATTTTTACCCAGAAGGAGCTAAACATGAGGCAAAGGAGGTGGTTAGAGCTAATCAAATATTATGAGATTGAGATTCATTACCATCCCGGCAAGGCGAAGGTGGTTGCCGACGCGCTGAGTCGGAAATCACATGTCCATAACCTCACCATTACACCGGTGGAGGAGGAAGAGCCGAGTCTATACTTGGTTCCTTATGGATTTCTCTACAACCTTGCCCTCATCCCTACCATTAGGGAGGACATCATTGCAGCTCAGAAGATTGATAAGGGCATGGCACATTTCCGGAGATGGATAGACAATGGGGAGATCAAGTGTTTCCGGAAAGATGATGAGGGGGCGCTATGGTTCAATGACCTCATAGTCGTACCCCGGGATATGAAGCTGAGGAAAAAGATCCTCGATGAAGCTCACATGTCTAAATACTCCGTTCATCCGGGAAGCAACAAAATGTACCAAGATTTGAAAAATAAATTTTGGTGGACCCGGATGAAGCGGGAAGTGGCAAAGTACGTATCCGAGTGTGATACGTGTAGACGAGTGAAAGCTGATCATATGAGGAAATCAGGGCTGCTGCAACCCCTGAAAATTCCAACGTGGAAATGGGAGGATGTGAGCATGGATTTCATTGTGGGATTGCCCCTAACTTCCAACAAGCATGATTCCATTTGGGTGATCGTTGACCGGTTAACCAAGTCGGCTCATTTCATTCCCGTGCATACACATTGCCATGCCAACAGATATGCAGAGTTATATATTGCAAGAATCCTATGCTTGCATGGAGTACCCAAGGCCATAGTCTCAGACCGAGGTGCATTATTTGTATCTCACTTTTGGGAGCAGTTACACGCTGCTTTGGGTACTAAGCTGATTATGAACTCTGCCTATCACCCTCAGACCGATGGCCAAACAGAGAGGGTGAACCAAGTACTAGAAGACATGTTGAGGGCGTGTGTCATCCACCACGGTAGGAACTGGGATGATAACCTACCGTTGGCGGAATTCGCGTACAACAACGGCTATCAGGCGAGTATCAATATGGCACCCTACGAAGCTCTCTACGGTCGCAAATGTCGCACCCCATTAAACTGGTGCGACTCCGGTGAAAGGGTCACATTCGGGGTTGATGTGGTGAACGATGCCGAAGAGCGCGTTCGGACGATTCAAGCCAATTTGAAAGCCGCTCAATCTCGGCAGAAGAGCTACGCTGATAAGAGGCGTAGGCCGTTGCACTTTGACGTCGGTGAACACGTGTATCTCCGTGTGTCTCCGATGAAGGGCATGCACCGGTTCAGTGTGAAGGGGAAACTCGCTCCCTGTTTCATTGGACCCTACGCTATCACCGAGAAGTGCGGACCAGCGGCGTATAGACTGGAGCTACCAGCATCTCTTGCTGGTATTCATGACGTTTTCCATGTTTCTCAACTGCGAAAATGTCTGAAGAATACAGCTGCTGTTCCTACCGAAGACATCGGCGAGTTGCAACCGGACTTGACGTATGATGAGTATCCGGTGGCAATTATTGATGAGAAGGCCCGGACCATGCAGAGCCGAACGTTGTGGTTCTACAAAATACTCTGGAGCAACCACACCACCGAAGAAGCGGCATGGGAGAGCGAGGAATTCCTTTGCTCAAATTACCTGGAGTTCATGGCGTCTCAGCACGGGTAAGTCCCTATTACATCACTGTCTCTTTTTTTGTAATCTCGGGACGAGATTCTTTTAAGGGGCGAGGAATGTAAAAGCCCAAGAAAAGGGACTTGCAAAAACTTTTCATCATCTCACAACACCACAGTTTTTGTTGTTGATATTTTGTGAAGAGTTGTGAAGAGCAAGTAACCTCCATCAAAAGCATGATTAGGGGGGAAAGCCCTAACTTTCACAAAGTAGGATTCCTACACATGAACATGAGAGGTTGAGCTCACCTCTGGAACTTGAAAAGTCTTGGGAAGGTTTAGGCCAAACTTAATGCAAATCCAACACTTTTGAGGCACTTTTTGGGGCATTTGAAAAAGAGGCCGATTTGAATGTAAATTCAAATTGCAGCAACTTTCATCACTTTAATTCAAAAGTTAGCTTCATATTCAAACTCAGCATATTTTTCTGAATTAGTCCACCAATTTTCACCCCCATTGGACTTCATCTTGTCGGGAGCTAAATTTGCAATAATTCAAAACTGAATTTGAATTTCAGTTCAAATATGAAGCAAATTTAGCCAAACATAGTTCGAATTAGAGAACTCAAATTCAAACCAAGACTAGAGGACTAAGTCTCACATTCAATTGTGAGTAGCTGGGGATATTTTCAGCAAAAACAGAAAGGTAAAATCAGAGAATGAATTAGGGGGGGGGGGACCCACTGGTCAGCCTCACAGAGACCGAACCGACTCAGGCCCTCGGTCGAACATCTCTGCGAGCGCCAGCACACGAGCGAAACCCCGCCCCAACGCGGTCGCCGTATCCTCTCTGTTCCACCGCACACAAACACAGCGACGTACTCGGTGTTCGCTGCCCTTTGATCGCCGGCGCCCAGACAACACCGGCTCCTTTGTGCCCGACGATCAACACAAGAAAGAACCGCCTTGAGGTGCTGGTCCTTCTAGTCCAAACCGTTCTTCGTTTCGTGTACTGTCGGGGGGAGGATTTCGCCGGGGAAGTTTCGGTGGTCTTAAGACCGAGCCACCACCAAATCCAAAAATTCATGGGTATTGGCTCATCACCGGGTGTACCGAGCTACCAACATGATCTACACCCTGCCACGACCATCCAGGATCAAATAGTACGAAGAACTGTTGAGTATAGACCCTGGAGATCGAGTTTTTCCGGGCACAGCCGATATCGGGCTTAGGTCGACGGTGAGCACGTAGCTCCAGCCATTTCAATGGTCAGCTGAGCTCATATTCATGCTCAGCATGCGACAGCGGAGCTGTAGGAGCAAACCGTTTGAAGAATAAGGCCCTAAGTAGCCCGGGCGACATCGCCGGAGTTGAGAGAACCACTGTCACCGTTGCGGGCATGGTTCCGGCCATTGCCGAGCTTCGGTGAGGGCACCAACGTGTTCTCCGAGCCAAGTTAGGCCCAGGCAGCGAGAACCGTCGAAGGTCGTGCAGCGAAACGGCCGGCGCTGAGAACTCCGGCGAGGCGCCGCCGTGGGAGCCGCGGGAGGGCGCGAGGTAGACGAAGGGGGGTCAGGTCCACCGGTCAGCCTCTGTTCTCTTGCATGGATACATTTGCGGCCGGGATTCAGTGCGGCAGCGCGGGTAATACCCCATGGGCCGCGGTGTGGCCGCATTCTTAGTGGGCCGGTTTAAGGAGTGGGCCCCACCCGCAGAGTTTAAACATTTTGGGAATTTCCAGTTTTAGTTCAAACTTCAAATATATAGAACTTTTGTTAGGAAACTCCAAATTCAGTGAAACAAAATTTTCTGAACTAAGGATTCTGAGTACTTTCTAGCAATACCAATTTCAGCTAATGAAACCTAATAGTTTTCCAGAATTAATTCCCTAAAATTTAAACTGTTGGGAATTTTATCTGGAGAATTACTTCATGAAAAATTCTGAAATTTAGCTGAGAGGTTCATTGGAAAATCCTTGAGTCACAGTAAAAGTTTCAGACTCATCCAAGTTCATTTAGTCCTCCTAATAGAGTGATTGAGTGACCTGCCCTGAGAAAATAGAAAAATGTACAGAAACATTTTTCAGATTTTCTCAAATCTTGTTTAGGGCATAACTTCCTCTACGATTCTTCAAATTACATGAAACCAATTCCATTAGAACCATCTTAAATTCTAGTTTCCAGAAAGTAATGGTTGGAGCCATGAAAACCCCTGGAATTACTTAGAGGCTCAAATATTGACCAAATAGGCTTTTATTTGTACAAGGCTCAGATGATCTTTGTTTCAAAGGAAACTTGATCAAGACTCTGGTTAGGACCCTACCACGCCATCACAAAATTTTCAGAACCAAAGGGAGGGCTAGCTAGAGTTATTAGTAATTACTTATTCAAGTTTACACATTGCGTTTGAATTGACATGTAGTATTTCATTAACGTGTAGTCGCCGATGGCGAGGAGACTCCAGAAGTACTTGACTTCCTCCTTCCGGACGAAGACCTAACCACTGACCAGCAGAAACAAGGCAAGCCCCGGTTCGCACTAACCCTTTTTATAATGTTTTGCTTTATTTACATGTGTAGTGTGAAGTATGTATGTGCATTAGGTGTAGGATGTATGAAACCACAATTGCATAACCAGAATTTTCCCATAAGAGTGAGGGTAGTATCTAAGGCCTCGAGTAGACAGGCTATGCTTAATGATTCATAGGACTTCGGTACAAGTCGAGTAGTTGGGATCTACCCGCGAGTTTGGCTTGGGACACACGGAGTTGGTTCGAGTGATGTGAGATCACTTTAGTAATGAAAATGAGACTAGGCAGGGGCTAGGGCGCAGCAGGAGGAAGTCTTGTGTGTGCAGCCCTGTCCGTGTCGATTGAGGACCGATCCGTGTGCGGCCCATGCTGATCAAGTTTTAACGTACTGAAGGCATATCGGATATATGGGCCCCGGTAAACCGATGTAACCTAAACCTCCGGGCATCGAGGCATAGCACACCGATTTATAGGTGTAGGTTGAGGGCAGCAAGGTGGAAATCTGCTAACGGTCATAGAGAGATGCTCCGTGTAGGGAACCTCCTGCTCGTTTCGGTGCGACCGGTTCGACGTTTGGGCTGTTGGGTAAAAGGTTGTCTCGTACGGCATCGAGTGAGCCTGCTGTGCAGCTCCACGGGTGGGCGTACGTGACGTGCTTTTCGGGTATCCCTGCAGGTGTATATCGAGTCGATTCGCCGTCCCTCGCGATGAAGAGTACCACTTGGTCACTGAGTCGTGACGTAGGTTAATGTATGAAATGTGGTGATTCAATATTGCTGTTATGATATAATATTGTATTGCTACATGTGTGCCACCAAATCTTGCTTACTAAATTTTGGATTCATGAACTGTTAACTTGTGCCTAAAAGATGAAATAAGGATGAACTTGTAGGTGTGTCCGTTTGCTGAAATTTGACCGTCCCATGTTCATTGTTCACTACATGTAGAGTTTCATGCTTAGGTGAGTTGGTTAAGTCTTGTTGAGCCATCGTGCTCATGGTTGCTGCTTAAGTGTTTTTCAGGTGAGGAGCCACCCACAGACTTGGGTTATGAGTCCACCGGCGAGGGTTAACCTCCGTTGGGGACCACGGCTGAGTGGGAGCCGTACACGCCGTGCTTTGCTGGAGTGCAGCTAGTGTGTATTGCCCTTGGGCTGGGCAACCAACTTTTGCTAAATAGGCGGGCGTGAGTTGTACAAATTAAACTTCCGCTGTGTAATGTATACTTTAGTTTGTAACTGAACAGTGTACTACTTTGTACAGTTTCAGTTTGTTTTCTATGTAATATAATGTACCCTTATGATGTGTGCTGTCGGGTGTCGCATCGTGCGGCACCACCCTCTGCGATCCTGGATGAGCGGATTCCGGTCCGCCACACCGGAGAGTGTTTCTGGTAATTCCAGCTGGTATGCTACCGATCCACATCTTTCTGTAATCTGGAATGGACCGATGAATCACGGTGCCAACTTTCCTCTCACCCTGAATCCGTTCACGCCCTTCATTGGAGATACACGTGATCTCCGACTTCGAATTGTAATGGGTGTCTTCTCCGGTCCGCATACTGTTTTTGTCGGGATTGGGCGGCTTTTAGGTTTGCTTGATTTAGTCGAACCTTTTCATACACGTTGTTGACAAGATCAATCCCGAAGGTGACCCTTTCGCCAGACTGACACCAATTCAGTGGTGTGCGGCATTTTCTCCCGTATAGCGCCTCATAGGGCGCCATCTTGATGCTGGCTTGGTACCCATTGTTGTACGAGAACTCTGCCAACAGTAAGTGATCATCCCAATTCTTACCATGGTTGATAGCACAAGCTCGTAGCATATCCTCTAGACTTTGATTTACCCGTTAGGTTTGCCCATCCGTCTGCGGGTGGTACGCTGAACTACAGATCAGCTTCGTCCCCAACGCAGCATACAGCTGCTCCCAAAAACGGGACACAAATGAAGTGCCCCGATCCGATATGATGGTGCAGGGTACGCCGTACAAGCATAGGATCTGTGAGATGTACAATTCAGCATACTTCTTGGCATTGTAGTTGATGTTGACCGGGATAAAATGGGTAACTTTGGTGAGTCGGTCGACGATCACCCACACAGAATCATGCTTCTGAAATGTGGTGGGTAAACCTATGATGAAGTCCATGCTCACATCCTCCCACTTCCAGGCAGGAACGCCCAGTGGTTGTAGCAGTCCCGGTTTTCTCATGTGGTCTGCCTTCACCCTTCGACACGTATCACACTCGGACACGTATTTTGCGATCTCCCGGTTCATTCGTGTCCACCAAAACATGTTTCTAAGTTCTTGATACATTTTGTTGCTGCCAGGGTGAATAGAAAACTTTGATAAGTGAGCCTCATCAAATATTTTCTTCTGTAACTCCGGGTTACGGGGTACGGCAATCTGGTCCTTGAACCATAGGACGCCGTCTCCGTCTTTCCGGAAACATTTCAGCTCCCCACTGTCTACACGTCTCCGCAAATGCGACATCCCTTGTCATGTTTCTGAGCTTCCGCTATCTCTTCCAGTATGGTAGGGATCAAAGCTAAGTTGTAGAGAGCTCCATGTGGAATCACATGCAGTGGTGGCTCGCTCTATTCCAACGGTGTGATGGTCAGATTGTTGACGTGTGACTTACGACTCAGTGCATCCGCCACTACGTTTGCTTTGCCGGGGTGATAATGGATCTCTATTTCGTAATCCTTTATCAACTCTAACCATCTTCGCTGCCTCATGTTCAGCTCTTTCTGAGTGAATATGTACTTGAGGCTTTTGTGGTCGGTATATAAATGCATGAGGTTACTGAGTAGGTAGTGCCTCCACATTTTAAGTGCGAGTACCACGGCAGCAAGCTCTAAGTCATGAGTTGGATAATTCTGCTCATGGTTTCTCAGTTGCTGTGATCCATACGCAACCACCCTTCGGTCTTGCATCAGCACATATCCGAGCCCAATACTGGATGCATCGCAGTATACATCGTACGGTTTTGTTATGTCTGGCTGTGCCAAAACCGGTGCTGATGTTAGGTGCTTCACTAATGCCTTGAACGCTGCTTCACATGCTGGACTCCAAACATATTTGGTAGCCTTCTTTATCAGCTCAGTCATAGGGTTGGCAATCTTTGAGAAGTTCGGAATGAACCTCCGATAATAACCCGCGAGTCCGAGGAAACTCCGTATCTCGTGAACAGTTCTCGGGGACTTCCAATTCAGCACTTGTGTGATCTTACTCGGGTCTGCATCGATGCCCTCCGCTGAGATAGTATGCCTGAGAAATGGCAATTGCGATATCCAGAATCCGCACTTGCTGAATTTCACGTATAGTTTGTGATCCTGCAGCCGTTGCAAGACTATACGCAGATGCTTCGCATGTTCTTCTTGCGACTTGGAATATAACAATATGTTGTCGATGAAGACCACGACAAACTTTTCCAGCTCCGACATGAATACCTAGTTCATCAAGTACATGAAGTGAGCTGGAGCGTTGGTGAGGCCGAAAGACATGACCAGGTACTCATAAAGCCCATACCTCATCGAGAAAGCCGTCTTCGGAATATCCTCAGCCCATAACTTAATCTGATGGTACCCGGATCTCAAGTCCATCTTGGAAAAGATCTTTGCTTCGACCAACTGATCAAACAACATGTCGATCCGTGGCAACGGGTACTTGTTCTTGATGGTTACGGCGTTTAGTAGACGATAGTCCACGCAAAGCCAGAACGTCTCGTCTTTCTTCTTCACGAATAATGCCGAACAGCCCCATGGCGAGGAGCTCGGCCTAATAAAACCCTTGTCCAGCAGGTCCATTAACTGCGTCTTCAGTTCAGCCAATTCCTTGGGCGCCATCTTGTACGGCCTCCGGGATATTGGCATAGTTCCCGGTTCAAGTTCAATCTTGAACTCCACCTCTTGGTCGGGCGGCATCCCCGGTAAATCATCCGGGAACATGTCAGGAAACTCACGGACTAATGGAATGTCTTCCAATCTGATGGTTATGGATTGATATACACTTGGAAGTTTTATTTCTGGACTGTCCAGAAATAATGAATGTGACTTGTGCATTTCTGGCTGTAGATGCACGACTCGGAGGACGGTGTCTAAAACTGCGCCGTGGCGGGTTAACCACGACATCAATAAGATGACATCGACCTCTTGTCCCTCTAAAGCTATGAGATATGTGGTGTATACTCTACCCTCTAAGCATAATGGCACTTTGGAAACCATCATGCTTGCTGAAATCTTCCCACCCGGTGAACAAATCAAATATGGACTTTCGGTGGGTAGTATTTGCAAGCTGTGTTTAGCAATTAAAGCTTGGCTAATAAAATTATGCGTGGCTCCTGAATCAAATAATACTATGGCGGGATGCTGGTGGAGTTGGAACATATCCGCAAGGATTGGCTCTCCCTCCGGCACGTCCTATATGGCAAGTTGGTGGACGGTGCTGGTCCTGGGATTTGCCCGCCGTGCATTAGTGGGGTTCCGGGGCTGATTCCTCCCCGGAAACTGCGGTGCCACTCCGCCGCCTTGCCTCTCAGGACAGTTGTTGGCGAAGTGTCCTGGGTGACCACATTTGCTGCATGTGGCTGCTGACTGGCCGGTGCTTATGAGACGAAAGCCCGGCATGCGCTGCTGAGGTGCATACGCACGCGGCATCGCCCGCTGCTGCTGCTGTTGCTGCGGAGCTGGTGCTGGTAGTGCCGGCCTGAATTCCGGTGGAGAATATGGCCGACTGCGGAATGGCATCGGCTTCTGTGGTGGCTGCCAGCGTGGACCCGATGGTGAACGATTCACCATCCGGTATTTTTGAGAAGGACCACCTCCTTCTCCGCTGCTTTGCGGCGCGCTTCGCTTCCTCTCCGCCGCCGCTAACTCCTTGCCGGAGTTCACCTGAACAATCGCAGCATCAATAATATCATTGAGGCTGCCGCGATTGAACATCGTCAGCTTATCCTTCAGGAGTGGGTTAAGCCCCTGGTAAAAATGATCCCGCCGCTTCTCGTCGGTATCGGCATGATAAGAAGCGTAAAGTGCAAGATCATTGAACACCCTGGAGTATTCCAGCACGTTCCTGCTTCCTTGCTGCAGGTGAAGGAACTCCTGCGTCTTCCTCTTCATAATACCTGGTGGTATGTGATAGGCCCTGAAGGCCGTCCGGAACTCCGCCGAGGTCATAACTCGCTCAGTGGGTTGCGAGGTGCAGTAATTTGCCCACCAAGCGCTCGTGGATCCATGAAGCTGTTGGACCGCAAACTGAGTCTTGCGCTGCTCACTCACTTGGAGCAGCACGAACTTCATCTCCATCGTGCGGAGCCAGTTGTCCGCATCGATGGTTTCATCCGCCCTTGAGAATATCGGGGGATGAGTAGCCAGAAAGCAGGAGTAGGAGCTTTGTTGGCGCTCCTCGTAATCTTGATGCCTCTCCGGTCGAGACGTATTCGCAATTAAGGTCTGCAGCAACTCCGTGTGCTGCTGATGAGAACCCGCCATCGCCGCCACGATGTCGGCCAATGTAACCGTTGGCGGTGGCGGTGGCGGTTGTTGCTGTCCCGAGGAATCCTCAGGAGGCTGTTGGGAGGCCTCTCCCCCCTGACTAGTGACACGACCCCACGGTCTCGTCGAGCCAGGATCACGCTGAGGGGTGCTGCGTTGCACAGCACCGATTAACACATGTCAAAGGTACAAAGCGGAAGCAAAGTTTTATTACATAAACGGTTTTATGAACATTTTTACAAAAAAATATGTCCAGTCTACACTCACGGGCGTAGACTACGCATCAAGTTCACGTTCATCCCGTGAACGTGTCCTTGCTAGCACGCACGCACACTAACACGGCGGCGTGCACGACTCCCACTCGACGGGGTTCCCCTCCTGGGGTTCCGTCTCCTCCTCGGGAGTCCCTTCCTCTTAGAACCCTGCAAAAGTTCAAACACAAGCAGTGAGCATGAAGGCTCAGCAAGACTGACCCGTCTCTCCTAAAACATGAAACTTCTACATGAGGGGTGATAGGTACATGAGATAAAATCAGTTGCAAAGGACTCGCCTAATTAGTGGAACCTTACTTTCAAGTTTTAGCAGCAGGTTGTGGAGAACCTTACGCTAAGGCACATGAGAGAGCCTCAATCAAACAAGAAACACATTTCTCTCATGTACTTTCCCAAAGTTGAAAAGAACTTTAGTTAGCTCTACACTACAGCAAATCATTAACAATCAAGTCCATCTTTCAATCAGCAACATTTTAACATGTAACTAGCCTGTTCTTTCTACGTCACGGTACAGTGAACAAGTGGTACTCACTGACCGCGAGGGACGGCAATTATAATCGATTTACACCTGCAGGGTTACCGAACAACCCGTCACGTACGCCCGTCCCCGATGTTTCCTACAACAACCATCACGGACGCCGTACGCAACCACCTTTCACCCATCAGCCAACTATTGAACCGGTCCCATCGCCCCGAGCATGAGGTCTCTGCACGTGCATCTCAGTGCCGCCAGCCGATTTGCACCTGCTCTCAACCTACCCTCTGAACGACGGGCAATGCCTCAATACCCAGCTACCCGAGTTACATTGGTTTCCTGGTTCCCATATAGCCGGTATGTGTTCGGTACTGTTCTAGCTTGTTCAACAGGCCCGCACACGGCTCGGTCCTCAATCGACACAAGCGGAGCTATAGCACACAGGCCCCAAAGTCCTGCTGCCCTTACTCTCCGCTCGGCCTCATTTTCTTGCCATGTGTTTCATGTGCTATTTCTACCCGAGTCGAGTGCCTCTAGCCTATCCTCGCGAGTAGTTCCAACTACTCGACTTGTACCGAATCCTATACTATCTTAGCATTGCAGTAGCTAACGGGGTTTTCAATCCTGAACCCAACCCATGATTTTCTTGGCTATGCATTTGTGTTTTCAGACAAGACTCTAATGCAAGAAGTAATAGTGCTCAAAGTAAGTTCTCAAAACAATAAAAATTTGTTAAAAGGATAATGCAAACCGGAGCTTGCCTTGCTGCTCTTGGTCGTAGGCTAGCTGCTCTTCCGAAGTAACGAAGTCTAAGACTTCGGGTTCCTCCTCAACCTTAGCGACTACATGATATACAAGTACATGTATTAATTTAAATGCATTTGATTGAAATTTAAACTTGTGAAGTTTAAAAGTCTCACTAGACAGACTCAATGACTCTGAAATTTTTGGTGGTTTGGATAAACCTAAACAGAGACTTGGTCAAGTTTTAGTTGCAGCAAAGCTCATTTGAGCCCTCCACAAATAATTATGTACTTGACCTTAATTGGAGCTTTAGGGGTTTCTAGGGATTTTCATGGAGCAAGCCATGCCTTTCTGAAAACTATATTTTCAGAGGGTTCTAATGGAGTTGGTCTCACTTAATTTGAAGGTTCCTAGCTAAAGATATGAGCTAAACAATTTCAGAGAAATTCTGAAAATGTTTCTGGACATTTTCTATTTTCTCTGGAACAGTTCCATTAATCACACCATTAGGTGGATCAAATGAGCTCAAATGGATCTGCAATTTTTATGGTAGTTCAGGAATATTTTGGTGAATATCCCAGCAAAATTTCATAATTTTCCTCCAAAGGATTCTCCAGTTAAAATTCCAAACAATTTAAAATTTGAAGGATTAATTCTGGAGAAATAAGGAGTTTCATGAAGTGAAACTTCATTTTTTGGAAAGTACTCATAGAGCTGAATCCAACAAAATTTTGTTCACTCGATTTGGAGCTTCCTAGCCAAAGTTATGTGGGTTTGAAGTTTGAACTAAAACTGAAAATCGAAGAAAAGTTTAAACTTCTGCCCGTGGGCCCCACATACAGTGCTTTGTCTCCCTCCTCGTGCCAAATACTCGGTGGCGGCGGTCTCCAGCGAGATTCACCAGAATCGAGTTCCCGGCCACCCCGGCCCAAAACTCGCCGCCTGCCCCTTTCCCGACCTCCTGAACTCGGCTGTGGGCTCGCCGGCCACCGATGATGGCCGGAAACCCGCGCGCACCGGTGACAGCACCTGCTAGGGTTCCGGTGAGGTTGGTTTTGCTCTACCGTGCACCAAATCGATCAGAAATCGTTCGGAGAGCATCAGTGGAGCACGAGGAACATGAACCCGGGCTTTGTGGAAGCAAGCAACGCCGGCAACCCTACCCTCGACGGTGAGCCGAGGTACTTTGCAACGGCGGCGAGGAAAACGGCCATAACACGGCCGATCCTCAACGGTTTTCCTTACATCCTTCTCGAGTGTGCGTGCTAGTACGTGTAGATCCTACTGGACAACCGGCCTGACCAACCCTAGTGTGTGGAGTCCAAATTTCACTTGGAGGTGAGCTCGGCTCATATGAACTGGCTGGCAGTAAACTTGGAAATTCTCAACCGAGGGTTGATCAAATGCCGAAAGGCTTTCAGCTAATACGGGGTCTGGGACGTTGCTCACGGGCTGATGGTGCTGTTTTGCTGCTGAGGAGACTGGGCTCGCGAGTGATCGGCCTGATCATGGCGGAATTGAGAGGGCGGCTAGCTGCGGTGGAGCTCGGTGTGGGAAAACAGACCGAACACGCTGTGGCTCGGGGAATATATAACAGGAGCCTGCCGGGGAGAGAAAGGAGCCCGGGCGGCTGGTCTCCAGCTCGGGGAATGCAGAAGGAGCTGGCGCCGGCCAGCCCCTCGGTGGCGCGCTCGGGCTGCACCCGAGAACCGAGTGTTCTGTTCTTCAGTTGGTTCAATTTGATTCAGTGGCTGACAAGTGGGTCCCACTCTCATTTTAACCCCTGAACTTAACTCCATATCACTGTTGTAAACAGTAAGCCCTAAAATACCCATGGTGATTTGAATTATTCACCCCTGAGCCATTTGAATTGGTTAGAATTGAAATTGGTTTTGGTTTAACTAAATTTCAGCACATGTTCACTTTGAAATTCAAATAAAGTTTGAATTTGCTACACTTAGCTCATGTCAAGATCAACTCCAAATGGAGTGAAAATTGGTGTGTGAGCTCACAAAAATGTGCTGAGTAAGAATACGCCTCCCACTTTTGAATTCATGGGATAAAAACAGTTTGAATTTGAATTTGAGTTCAAACTACCCTCTTTCTAGCTATTCCCAAAAGGAACTCAAAAAGTTTTGAATTTGGGTGAAACTTGGCATGTACATTCCTAGCAATGTGTAGGAGTTTTCCAAATGTCCAGCCCCTATATGATGTATGTGGGAAATACCACTTTTGCATTTGTGAGTTTATTCTCTAATGAACATGTTGATAATGGTTACTTGCTCTTAAAGTGTGTTCATCAACTATCTTCAAATGAGGTGTGTGTGTGTGTGGTGATGAACACTTTGAATGTGTCAAAAACTGAGGCCTTTACATTCCTCCCCCTTAAAAGAATCTCGTCCCGAGATTATAAGGTGAAAATGAGAGAGAGGACGGTGAAAAATTACCGGATATGCGACGTTGAAATCCTTCGCTCTCCCATGTCGCTTCGTCCACGGAGTGATTACTCCATAGAACTTTGTAGAACCACAACGTACGGTTGCGTGTGGTTCAGGCCTTCTCGTCAATGATCTGAACCGGTTCCTCCAGATAGGTGAGATCCGGTTTCAGTTCTTCAATGTCCTCCAGCTGAACGGTAGTTGATAGCTTGAGACACTTCCTCAGCTGGGAAATATGAAATACGTCGTGCATACCCGAAAGTGCTTTTGGTAATTTCAGCCGGTGTGCTACTGATCCACATCTTTCGGTAATCTAGAATGGACCGATGAATCGGGGTGCCAATTTTCCTTTCACCCCGAATCTGTTCACGCCCTTCATTGGAGACACACGTAGGTATACGTGATCCCCAACTTCGAATTGGAGTGGGTGCCTTCTCCGGTCCGCATATTGTTTCTGCCGGGATTGGTCGGCTTTTAGGTTCACCTGAATCAGCCGAACCTTCTCCTCCGCGTTGTTGACAAGATCAATCCCGAATATAACCCTTTCGCCAAACTCACACCAATTCAATGGTGTGCGGCATTTTCTGTCATATAGAGCCTCATAAGGCGCCATCTTGATGCTGGCTTGGTACCCATTGTTGTACGAGAATTCGGCTAACGGCAAGTGATCATCCCAATTATTGCCGTTGTTGATAGCGCAAGCTCGTAGCATATCTTCTAAGATTTGGTTTACCTGCTCAGTTGGCCCATCTTTTTGCGAGTGGTATGCCGAACTACGGATCAGCTTCGTCCCCAATGCAGCGTGGAGCTGCTCCCGAAAACGGGACACAAATAAAGTGCCCCGGTCTGATATGATGGTACGGGGTACGCCGTACAAGCATAGGATCTGTGAGATGTACAGTTCAGCGTACTTCTTGGCGTTGTAGTTGGTGTTGACCAGGATGAAATGGGCAACTTTGGTGAGCCGGTCGATGATTACCCACACCAAATCATGTTTCTGAACTGTGGTGGGTAAACCGACGATGAAGTCCATGCTCACATCTTCCCACTTCCAGGAAGGAACGCCCAGTGGTTGTAGCAGTCCTGGTTTGCGCATATGATCTGCCTTCACCCATCGACATGTGTCACACTCGGACACATACTTTGCGATTTCCCGCTTCATCCGTGTCCACCAAAACTTGCTTCTGAGTTCTTGATACATTTTGTTGCTGCCGAGGTGAATAGAAAATTTTGATAAGTGAGCCTCATAAAAAAATTTCTTCCGTAACTCCGGGTTACGGGGTACGACGATCTGGTCCTTGAACCATAGGACGCCGTCTCTGTCCTTCCGGAAACATTTCAACTCCCCAATGTCTACACGTCTCCACAAATGTGACATGCCCTTGTCATTCTTTTGGGCTGCCGCTATCTCTTCACGGATAGTGGGGATCAAAGCTAAGTTGTAGAGAGCTCCATGTGGAATCGCATGCAGTGGTGGTTCACTCTCTTCCAACGGTGTGATGGTCAGGTTGTTGACGTGTGACTTGCGGCTCAGCGCATCCGCCACTACGTTTGCCTTGCCGGGGTGATAATGGATCTCTATTTCGTAATCCTTTATCAGTTCTAACCATCTTCGCTGCCTCATGTTCAGATCCTTCTGAGTGAATATGTACTTGAGGCTCTTGTGGTCGATACATAGATGTACGAGGTTACCGAGTAGGTAGTGCCTCCACATAATAAGTGCAAGTACCACGGCAGCGAGCTCCAAGTCATGAGTTGGATAATTATTTTCATGGTTTCTGAGCTGCCGTGAGCCATACGCGACCACTCTTCGGTCTTGCATCAGCACACATCCGAGCCCAATGACGGATGCATCGCAGTACACATCGAACGGTTTTGTTGTGTCTGGCTGCGCCAAAACCGGTGCTGAAGTCAGGTTCTTCACTAATGCCTTGAACGCTGCTTCACATGCTGGACTCCAAACGGATTTGGTAGCCTTCTTTAGCAGCTCCGTCATAGGCTTGGCAATCTTTGAGAAGTTCGGGATGAACCTCCGATAATATCCCGCGAGTCCGAGGAAACTCCGTTCCTGGTGAACAGTTCTCGGGGATTTCCAATTTAGCACTTGTGTGATTTTACTCGGGTCTACAGTGATACCCTCCACTGAGATGATATGCCCGAGAAAAAGCACCTGCGATATCCAAAATTCGCACTTGCTGAATTTCGCATATAGCTTGTGATCCCGCAGCCGTTGCAAGACTATACGCAGATGCTTCTTGTGATCTTCCTCCGACTTGGAATATACCAGTATGTCATCGATGAAGACCACGACAAACTTGTCCAGCTCCGGCATGAATACCGAGTTCATCAAATACATGAAGTG
The DNA here is from genome assembly GCA_030760725.1 of Neostapfia colusana. Lineage (NCBI taxonomy): Eukaryota > Viridiplantae > Streptophyta > Magnoliopsida > Poales > Poaceae > Neostapfia > Neostapfia colusana. Next base: position 77,934,231 of record JASWHV010000008.1, on the reverse strand, counting down.
AGCTGGAGCATTGGTGAGGCCAAAGGACATGACCAGGTACTCATAAAGCCCGTACCTCGTCGAGAAAGCCGTCTTCGGAATATCCTCCCCGTATCTTAATCTGATGGTACCCGGATCTTAAGTCCATGTTGGAAAAGATCTTTGCTTCCACCAACTGATCAAACAACATGTCGATCCGTGGCAACGGGTACTTGTTCTTGATGGTTACGGCGTTTAGTGGACGATAGCCCACGCAAAGCCGCAACGTCTCGTCTTTCTTCTTCACAAATAATGCCGAACAGCCCCATGGCATGGAGCTCGGCCTAATAAAACCCTTTTCCAGCAGGTCCGTTAGTTGGGTCTTCAGTTCAGCCAACTCCTTGAGCGCCATCTTGTACGTCCTTCAGGATATTGGCATGGTTCCCGGTGCAAGTTCAATCTTAAACTCCACCTCTCTATCGGGCGGCATCCTCGGTAAATCATCCGGAAATACGTCAGGGAACTCTCGGACTACTGGAATATCTTCCAATCTGATAGTTGTGGATTGATGGACCCTTGGAAGTTTTATTTATGGACTGTCCAGAAATAAAGAGTGAGATCCATGCACTTCTGAGTTCAAGTGCATGATTCGAAGGACGGTGTCTAAAATAGCACCGTGGCGGGTTAACCACTTCATCCCTAAGATTACATCAACCTTCTGTCCCTCTAAGATTATGAGAGACGTAGGGTACACTCTACCCGCTAAGCATAATGGTGCTTTGGAAACCATTACGCTTGCTGAAATCTTCCCACCCGGTGAATAAATCACATATGGACTATCGGCGGGTAGTATTTGCAAGCTGTGTTTAGCAATGAAAGCTTGGCTAATAAAATTGTGCGTGGCGCCTGAATCAAACAATATCATGGTGGGATGCTGGTGGAGTTGGAACATACCCGCAAGGATTGGCTCACCCTCCGGCACGTCCTCTATGGCAGGTTGGTGGACAGTGCCGGGCCTAGAGTTTGCCCGCCACGCATTAGTAGGGTTCCGGGGCTGATTCCTCCCCGGAAGTTGCGGTGCAACTCCGCCGCCTTGTCTCTCCGGACAACTGCTGGTGAAGTGTCCTGGACGACCACATTTGTAGCATGTGGCCGCTGCTTGTCCGGTGCTCGGAGGACGAAAGCTTGGCATGCGCTGCTGAGGTGCATACGCACGCGGCATCGCCGGCTGCTGCGGAGGTGGTGCTGGCAGTGTCGGGCTGAATGCCGGTAAAGAATACGGCCGACTGCGGAATGGCATCGACCTCTGTGTTGGCTGCCAGCGTGGACCTGATGGTGGGTAATTCACCATCCGAAATTTCTGAGAAGGACCGCCTCCTTCTCCGCTGCTTTGAGGCGCGCTTCGCTTTCTCTCCGCCGCCGCTAACTCCTTGCCGGAGTCCTCCTGAACAATCGCAGGATCAATTATGCTGTTGAGGCTGCCGCGATTGAACATCACCATTTTGTCCTTCAGGAGCAGGTTAAGCCCCTGGTAGAAGTGGTCCTGCCGCTTCTCGTCAGTATCGGCGTGATACGACGCGTAGAGTGCGAGATCATTGAACGCCCTGGCATATTCCAGCATGTTCCCCTCCCTTGTTGCAGGTGTAAGAATTCCTGCGTATTCCTCTTCATCAGACCCGGCGGTATGTGATAGGCCCTGAAGGCCGTCCGGAACTCCCCAGGTCATAACTCGGTCGGTGGGCTGTGAAGCACAGTAGTTTGCCCACCACGCGCTCGCGGATCCCTGGAGCTGCTGGACCGTGAACTGAGTCTTGCGCTGCTCACTTATTTGGAGCAGCCCGAACTTCATCTCTATCGTGCAGAGCCAGTTTTCCTCATCGAGGGGTTCATCCGCCCTTGAGAATACCGGGGGATGAGTTGCTAGGAAGTCGGAGTAGGAGCTCTGTTGGCGCTCCTCATGATCTTGACGCCTCTCTGGTCGAGACATATTTGTAATAAGAGTTAAAGAAACTCCATGTGTTGCTGATGAGAATCCGCCATTGCCGCAATGATGTCGGCCAATGTAACCGTTGGCGGTGGCGGTGTTTGCTGTTGCTGTTGCTGCTGTTGCTGTTGCTGTTCCGAGGAGTCCTCGGGAGGCTGTTGGGAGGTATCTCCCCCTTGACTGGAACCCCCAACATCCGGGTTGGCACGAGTACGAGTCATTCTGAAATTTAAAACAGCAGCGGTCAGCACATGTCATACTTAAAAATTACATATGAAACAGTAGGTATTGAAGTGACGCATGAATAATTTGCACAACATTCACATATATTGATAAAGCATAACCTTTATAAAAGATACATTATTCTCGGGTCTCCGAGAAGTCGTGCTCATGTTGTCACTATCTATACATACACTACTGCCTACATGACATGTCACCGATTACAAAAGTTTGGGTTACACTACTCTAGCTGACCTACTTGGCAACCGTAACCCCCTACTCGGAGTAGAACTCGACCTCCTGCGGGTCATCCTCCTCCGGTAACTCTACTGGTGGCTCCAGATCTACAACCTCTTCTCCCATCTCGGGTTCTCCCATTGCCGGAAGACCCAAGACCACCAGTATGCCCAATACCGGAGGTACGAGGTCCTGCAATGCATGCACCTCGTCCATGGCCTGGTTGTAGTCTTCTTCCCAGCCTTGCCCTTCCTCAATAGCGTCATCCCGCTCCTGAGTAAGGTCCTCGTTCTGCTGGGTTATAGTCTGCACCAGTTCTTGCAACGCCGCGATGTCGACACGGCTCTTCTTCTTCTTAGCCTTCTTCAGACGATGCAACTGATTATGCTGTTCGTTCAGTCGCTTGATCGTCGGAAGGAGCACATTGAGGAGTGCGCTGTGAGCACTCTCGAAATGGTCTCCATGGCTTGTACTCTCCTTGAGCTTTGCGGCGGGACGCTCCGTATGAAAAGCTTGGCTGTCCATCACGGCCTTTCCCGCCCTCATTTGGAGGCTGAGGTTCGCCTCCGCAGGGCTGTACCTTAGGCAACCCGGATCAGTTGCCTCCCGGTACCTCCCTTCCCACACATGATGAGCCCATCCCTCCACCGGAACTAGCGAGTATGGAGTGCCCTCCATATCCCTCACGTGTAGTTGGCAGAAACGCGACACGGGTGTCACGGGCTGCCACTTGCCACATCCCCTCCGGTTGTCTATCCCTCACCGCAACGGTGAACGGCGCCCAACCGGGTGGCGTAGGTCCTGCAGGAACCTCGACATGGATTGTCCACGTCTTGTTCCCCTCCTCGCCTTCTTCCTTGGTGAAGTACTGCAGCATCTGGTTGTACCCGAAATACTGAAGCATCTGCCTCAATGCTTCCGGATAGCCGCTGTGCTGAGAACAGTGAGATTCCACCCACCCGTTCTCGAACTGTTTATCCGCTGTCATCTGTAAAAATATATTTGAGAAATGTCAAATATTTATTTGCACAGTAAACCATTGAGTTATAACATAAAACATGTCATTGAACCCTATAAAACTTGGAAACATAGTTCAAATTTAAACAAATTTGACTGCTGATCTGCTGTCCGATGTGACAGCCCTGACCAGTTTCCATTTCAACCTGATTTAGACCGTGCTAAAAGCAAAACCAATTATGGAGCTAAACATCAATGTTAATGCTAACTTCAATAGATTTCCATAAAGTATTTTCTTGGCCTAAGATCTGTCCTGGTTCAAAAGTTATGAGATGTTAAAGTTAACAGAATTTCTGGAGAGAATTGGACAGCACCTCCCTGCTTGAGGTACTGATTTGATCCAAGAATTCCAGCTAATTTTACTCCTATCTGACATAACTTTCTGTTACAAAGTTGTAACCCATCTCATAAACTTTTCAGAACTACCTCATTTTCTATTTTTGGATTTTTATGCAGGAAGTTATGCTCAATTGACAGAGAGTTACAGAGAGTGTTTGCTCTGACCTGTTTTCTGGACAGTTTCAACACTTCTGCATTTTTCGATTTGTTAAGGGATGAAACACCTCTGGACCTCAACAGAAAAGTTGTAAAACTCTTCCAACGCATGACCCCAACCTCGAAGTAACTCAACTTCTAACCTCTGATTAACTTCAGCCATAATTCAGCTGAAAACATGGGACTCTGTCCTTAATAGCCTATAAGTTGAAAACTTGTTAACTTTTAATATCCTGATTAAGGGAAAGAGTTACATCAAGTTTTTCTGCTTTGGATTAAAACCTTCAAGTTTTATACTGAAGTTTCTCATTTAGAGGAGTGTGACGTCGATGCATCACCAGATCATGTCGGTACTACGCCCTCACAAAGAAAAACCTATACTGGACTTAGCCGGCTTCATTATTTCAGTGGCACTAAGCGTCACTCGCACACGGATACTACATGTCTACCATCTCGTGGTTAGACTACCTGTAGATAACTCACACAATCGTCAGACTCGGCTGCACACCGAGCCCGGTATCCATACAGTTCGTACACCCGGCCGTCATCACTCGCCCGGATGTTCTCAAGCCAAACACGCCTTGAGCTACGTGTTCACGTTACTGACCACGTGACGGGGTCTCCCAAATTGCACCACACACGCCAGGGACAGACGTTGCTCGAATACCCCAAACGACATGAAGAGTCATAGAGGATATCAAAGCGGACCGGGTTACCTGCCACCCGTGGGGCTCCACACCTTTCAGCTTGTGCGCACTGGTGGACAGTGCTTACGTACACCCCCCAAGACATAAAGCGTCCCGAGATGCACGATTTTCCGACATAAGGAAATAGGTTAGTATGCCACTTTCTATACACTAATAACATCCTTATATGGGCTATTAACTTGTTCCTCACTGGATTTTTGAAAAAGATGACCTTTGTAGTGCGTTAAACCTCAAGCGAGCTCTGATACCACGCTGACACGACCTCATGGTCTTGTCGAGCCAGGATCACGCTGATGGGTGCTGCGTTGCACAGCACCGATTAACACACGTCAAAGGTACAAAGAGGAAGCAATGTTTTATTACATAAATGATTTTATGAACATTTTTACAACAAAATATGTCCAGTCTACACTCACGGGCGTAGACTACGCATCAAGTTCACGTTCAGCCCGTGAACGTGTCCTTGCTAGCACGCACGCACACTAACACGGCGGCTTGCACGACTCCCACTTGATAGGGTTCCCCTCCTGTGGTTCCGTCTCCTCCTCAGGAGTCCCTTCCTCATAGAACCCTGCAAAAGTTTCAAACACAAGCAGTGAGCATGAAGGCTCAGCAAGACTGACCCGTCTCTCCTAAAACATGAAACTTCTACATGAGGGGTGATAGGTACATGAGATAAAATCAGTTGCAAAGGACTCTCCTAATTAGTGGAACCTTACTTTCAAGTTTTAGCAGCAGGTTGTGGAGAACCTTACGCTAAGGCACATGAGAGAGCCGCAATCAAACAAGAAACGCATTTCTCTCATGTACTTTGGCCAAAGTTAAAAAGAACTTTAGTTAGCTCTAGACTACAGCAAATCATTAACAATCAAGTCTATCTTTCAATCAGCAATATTTTAACATGTAACTAGCCTGTTCTTTCTACGTCACGGTACAGTGAACAAGTGGTACTCACTGACCACGAGGGACGGCGATTATAATCGATTTACACCTGCAGGGTTACCCGAACAACCCGTCACGTACGCCCGTACTTGATGTTGCCTACAACAACCATTACGGACGCCATACGCAACCACCTTTCACCCGTCAACCAACTATTGAACCGGTCCCAACATCCCGAGAATAAGGTCTCCGCACGCGCATCTCAGTGCCGCCAGCCGATTTACACCTCAAGCTCTCAACCTACCCTCTGAACGACGCACAATGCCTCAATACCCAGCTACCCGAGTTACATCGGTTTCCCGGTTCCCATATAGCTGGTAGGTCTTCGGTACTGTTCTAGCTTGTTCAACAGGCCCGCACACGGCTCGGTCCTCAATCGACACAAGCGGAGCTATAGCACACAGGCCCCAAAGTCCTGCTGCCCTTACTCTCCGCTCGGTCTCATTTTCTTGCCATGTGTTTCATGTGCTATTTCTACCCGAGTCGAGTGCCTCTAGCCTATCCTCGCGAGTAGTTCCAACTACTCGACTTGTACCGAATCCTACACTATCTTAGCATTGCAGTAGCTAACGTGGTTTTCAATCCTAAACCCAACCCATGTTTTTCTTGGCTATGCATTTGGGTTTTCAGACAAGACTCTAATGCCAGAAGTAATAGTGCTCAAAGTAAGTTCTAAAAACAATAAAAATTTGTTAAAGAGGTTAATGCAAACCGGAGCTTGCCTTGCTGCTCTTGGTCGTAGGCTAGCTGCTCTTCCGGAGTAACGAAGTCTAAGACTTCGGGTTCCTCCTCAACCTTAGCGACTACATGAGATACAAGTACATGTATTAATTTAAATGCATTTGATTGAAATTTGAACTTCTGAAGTTTATAAGTCTCACTAGACAGACTCAATGACTCTGAAATTTTTACTGTGGTTTGGATAAACCTAAACAGAGACTTGGTCAAGTTTTAGTTGCAGCAAAGCTCAATTGAGCCCTCCACAAATAATTATGTACTTGACCTTAATTGAAGCCTTTAGGGTGTTCTAGGGATTTTCAAGGATCAAGCCATGCATTTCTGAAAACTAGATTTTCAGAGGGTTCTAGTGGAGTTGGTCTCACTTAATTTGATGGTTCCTAGCTAAAGATATGAGCTAAACAATTTCAGAGAAATTCTGAAAATGTTTCTGGACATTTTCTATTTTCTCTGGAACAGTTTCATTAATCACACAATTAGGTGGATCAAATGAGTCAAATGGATCTGAAATTTTTATGGTAGTTCAGGTACATTTTGGTGAATATCCCAGCAAAATTTCATAATTTTCCTCCAAAGGATTCTCCAGTTAAAATTCCAAACAGTTTAAAATTTGAAGGATTAATTCTAGAGAAATAAGGATTTTCATGAAGTGAAACTTGATGTTTTGGAAAGTACCCAGAGAGCTGAATCCAACAAAATTTGGTTCACTCGATTTCGAGCTCCTTGCCAAATTTATGTGGGTTTGAAGTTTGAACTAAAACTGAAAATCGAAGAAAAGTTTAAACTTCTGCCCCTGGGCCCCACATACAGTGCTTCGTCTCACTCCTCGCGCCAAATACTCGGCGGCGGCAATCTCCGGCGAGACTCGCCGGAATCGAGCTCCCGGCCACCCCCCGGCCTGAAACTCGCCGCCTGCCCCTTTCCCGACCTCGTGAACTCCGATGTGGGCTCGCCGGCCGCAGGTGATGGCCGGAAAACCGCGCGCACCGGTGACAGCACCTGCTAGGGTTCCGGAGAGGTCAGTTTTGCTCTACCATGCACCAATTCGGAAATCGTTCGGAGAGCATCAGTGGAGCACGAGGAACATGAACCCGGGCTTTGTGAAGCTAGCAACGCCGGCAACCCTACCTTCGACGTTGAGCCAGGTACTTTGCAACGGCGGCGAGGAAAACGGCCATAACACGGCCGATCCTCAACGGTTTTCCTTACTTCCTTCTCGAGCGTGCATGCTAGTACGTGTAGAACCTACTGGACAACCGGCCTGACCAACCCTAGTGTGTGGAGTCCGAATTTCACTTGGAGGTGAGCTCGACTCATATGAACTGGCTGGCAGTAAACATGGAAATTCTCAACCGAGGTTTGATCAAATGCCGAACGGCTTTCTGCTACTCCATCTACATACAATGACGCACCTTTATTGTGTAGAGAAGTGGACGTGACAACGGCTGCACCGAGCTGCCCACGAGAGCCTGAACGGCGGCACCACTCGGTCTGCTGGAAACGATGTCCGGTGAAGCTCGAGGGCGCCTTTTCGCTGGCTAATACGGGGTCTTGGACGTTGCTCATGGGCTGACGGTGCTGTTTTGCTGCTGAGGAGACTGGGCTCACGAGTGATCGGCCTGATCACGGCGGAATTGAGAGGGCGGCTGGCTGTGGTGGAGCTCGGTGTGGGAAAACAGACCGAACACGCCGTGGCGCGGGGAATATATAACGGGAGCACGCCGGGGAGGGATAAGGAGCCCGGGCGGCTGGTCTCCAGCTTGGGGAACGTAGCAGAAGCTGGCGCCGGCCAGCCCCTCGGTGGCGCGCTCGGGCTGCACCCGAGAACCGAGTGTTCTGTTCTTCAGTCGGTTCAATTTGATTCAGTGGCTGATAAGTGGGTCCCACTCTTATTTTAACCCCTAAACTTAACTCCATATCACTGTTGTAAACAGTAAGCCCTAAAATACCCATGGTGATTTGAATTATTCACCCCTGAGCCATTTGAATTGGTTAGAATTCAAATTGGGTTTGGTTTAACTAAATTTCAGCACATGTTCAGTTTGAAATTCAAATAAAGTTTGAATTTGCTACACTTAGCTCATGTCAAGATCAACTCCAAATGGAGTGAAAATTTGTGCGTGAGCTCACAAAAATGTGCTGAGTAAGAATACACCTCCCACTTTTGAATTCATGGTATAAGAACAGTTTGAATTTTAATCTGAGTACAAACTACCCTCTTTGTAGCTATACCCAAAAGGACCTCAAAAAGGTTTTGAATTTGGGTGAAACTTGGCATGGACATTCCTTGCAATGTGTAGGAGTTTTCGAAATGTCCAGCCCCTATATGATGTATGTGGGAAATACCACTTTTGCATTTGTGAGTTTATTCTATAATGAGCATGTTGATAATGGTTACTTGCTCTTCAAATGTGTTCATCAACTATCTTCAAATGAGGTGTGTGTGTGTGTGGTGATGAACACTTTGAATGTGTCAAAAACTGAGGCCTTTACAACTAGAACCCCCAACGTCTGGGTTGGCACGAGTGCGAGTCATTCTGAAATTCAAAACAGCAGCGATCAGCACATGTCATACTTAAAATTCCATATGAAACAATAGGTATTAAAGTGACACATGAATAACTTGCACAACATTCACATATATTGATAAAGCATAACCATTATACAAGATACACTATTCTCGGTCTCCGAGAAGTCGTGCTCATGTCGTCACTACCTATACATATACTCCTGTCTACACGACATGTCACCGATTACAAAAGTTTTTCCTACACCACCCTCGCTGCCCTACTTGGCAACGGTTACTCACTACTCAGAGTAGAACTCGACCTCCTGTAGGTCGTCCTCCTCCGCTACCTCTGCTGTTGGTTCCGGATCCATGACCTCCTCTTCCGGTTCAGGTTCCCCCATCGCCAGGATACCCAAAACCACTGGTACGGCACCTACCATCGGTAGGCCCATTACTGGAGGTACGAGGTCCTGCAACGCGTGCACCTCGTCCACGGCCTGGTTGTAGTCCTCTTCCCAGCCTTTCCTTTCCTCAATATGGTCATCACGCTCTTGAGTGAGGACCTCATTCTGCTGGGTCAGGGCCTGTACTTGCTGTTGTAAAGCCGTGATATCGACGCGGCTTTTCTTCTTTTCCTTCTTCAGATGATGCAACTGATTGTGTTGCTCATTCAGTCGCTTTATCATTGGAAGGAGACATTGCGGAGTGCGCTGTGAGCACTCTCAAAATAATCTCCATGGCTGGTGCCCTCCTTGAGCTTCACGGCAAGGCAATACGTATGAACAGCTTGTCTGTCCATCACGGTCTTTCCCGCCCTGAACTGGATGCTAAGGTTTGCCTTCGCGGGGTTGTACCTTGGGCAACCCGGATCTGTTGCCTCCATGTACCTTTTCCCCCACACATGATTAGCTCGTCCCTCCACCGGAACGAGCGCGTATGGAGTGCCCTCCATAGCTCTCACGTGTAGTTGGCAGAAACGCGACATGGTGTCGCGGGCTGCCACTTGCCATATTTCCTCCGGCTGTCTGCCCCTCACCGTAACGGTGAACGGCGTCCAACTGGGTGGCGTGGGTCCTGCAGGTACTTCAATGTGTATTGTACACATCTAGTTTCCCTTCTCGCCTTCTTCCTTGGCGATGTACTGTGGCATCTCGACGTACCCGAAATATTGAAGCATTTGCCTCAACACTTCCGGATAACCGCTGCGGTGAGAACAGTGGGATACCACACACCTGTTCTCCAGTTGGTTCTCCGCTGTCATCTGTAGAAACATATTTGAAAAAGGTCGAATATTTATTTCAACAGTAAATCATTGAGTTATAACATAAAACATGTCATTGAACTCATAAACCTTGGAAACACATCTCAAACTTAGAACAAATTTGATTGCTGGTCTGCTGCCCAAACTGACAGCCCTGACCAGTTTCAATTTCAACCTGATTTAGGCCATGCTAAATGAAAAACTAATTCTGGAGCCCAATATCAAAGTTAAAGTTAGCTTCAATAGCTTTCCAGAAAGTATTTACTTGGCCTAAGATCTGTCCTGGTTCAAAAGTTATGATATGTCAAAGTTGACAGAATTTCTGGAGAAAATTGGTCAGCACCTCCCTGCTTGAGGTACTGATTTGACCCAAGAATTCCAGTTAATTATACACCAAATATGACAAAACTTTCTGTTAAAAAGTTGTGACCCATCTCATGAAATTTTCAGAATTATCTCATTTTATATTTTTGGATTTTTATGTAGGAAGTTATGCTCACTTTAAAGAGAGTTACAGAGAGTGTTTGCTCTGCCCTGTTTTCTGGACAGTTTCAACTCTACTGCATTTTTCGACTGGTTAAGAGATGAAACACCTCTGGACATCAATAGAAACGTTGTAAAGATCTTCCAAAGCTTTCCAGAAATGTATCATATGACCCTAACCTCGAAAGAACTCAACCTCTAACCTCTGATTAACTTCAGCCTTATTTCAGCAGAAAACAGAGGACTCTGTCCTTAGTATCCTATAAGTTGAAAACTCGTTAACTTTGAACATCCTGATTAAGGGATGGAGTTATCTCAAAGTTTTAGTGCTCTAGATTAAAACTTTTAAGTTTTACGATGAAGTTGCTCATTTAGTGGGGTGTGACGTCGAAGCGTCACCAGTTCATGTCGGTGCTATGTTCCTCACAAAGAAAAACCTATACCGGACTTAACCGGCTTCATTAGTTTAGTGGCACTAAACGTCTCTCGCACACGGATCCTACTTGTCTACCGATTCGTGGTCAGACTACCTGCAGATAAACCACTCAATCGCCAGGTCTGGCTGCACACCGAACCCGGTCCCAATACAATCCATCCAGCCGTCCTTCATCACTCTCACAGGTGTTCTCAAGCCAAATACGCCTTGAGCTACGTGTTCAGGTTACTGACCACGTGACGGGGTCTCCCAAATTTTCCCGAAGCACGCCAGGGAAGGCCGTTGCTCGAATACCACAAACGACATGAAGAGTCGCAGAGGATATTAAAGCGGGCCGGGTTACCTGCCTCCCGTGAGGCTCCACCCTTCAGCTTGTGCGCACTGGTGGACAACGCTTACGTGAATCCCCCAAGACATAAAACGTCCCGAGATGCACGATTTTCCGTCATAAGCAAATAGGTTAGTATGCCACTTTCTATACCCTAACAACATCCTTATATGCGCTACTAACTCGTTCCTCACCGAATTTTTGAAAAAGACAACCTTTGTAGTGCGTTAAATCTCAAGCGAGCTCTGATACCACGCTGAAATGGCCCCACGGCCTCGTCGAGCCAGGATCACGGTGAGGGGTGCTGCATTGCACAACACTGGATAACGCACATCAAAGATACAAAGCGGAAGCAAAGTTTTATCACATAAACCAGTTTATGAACATTTTTACAACAAAATAGTTCAGTCTACACTCACGGCCGTAGACTATGCATCGAGTTCACGTTCGGCCTGTGAACGTGTCCCCGCTAGCACACACACACTAACACGGCGGCGTGCATTACTTCCACTCGACGGGGTTTCTCTCTTGGGGTTCCGTCTCTTCCTCGGGAGTCCCTTCCTCATAAACCCCTGCAAAAGCTTCAAACACAAGCAGTGAGCACGATGGCTCAGCAAGTCTGACCCGTCTCTCCTATACATGAAACTTCTACATGAAGGGTTTCAGGGTACATGAGGTAAATAAGTTGCAAAGGACTCACCTAATTATTTGAACCTTACTTTCAAGTTTTAGCAATAGGTTGTGGAGGACCTCATGCTAAGGCACATGAGAGAGCTGCAATCAAGCATGAAACACATTTCTCTCATGTACTTTGCCCAAGGTCGAAAAGAACTTTAATTAGCTCTAAACTACAGCAAGTCATTAACAATCAATGTATAGCTTTCAAATCAGCAAACTTTTAACATCTATCTAGCCTGTTCTTTCTACGTCACGGTACAGTGAACAAGTGGTACTCACTGACCGTGAGGGGTGGAGATTATATTCGATTTACACCTGCAGGGTTACCCGAATAACCCACCACGTACGCCCGTACTCGATGTTGCCTACAGTAACCATCACGGACGTCGTACGCAACCACCTTTCACCCGTCAGCCAAATATTGAACTGGATCTATCGTCCCGAGCAAGAAGTCTCTGCGCGTGCATCCACAGTGCCGCCAGCCGATTTACACCTCAAGCTCTCAACCTACCCTCTAGGAGAAAAGCAATGCCTCAATACCCAGATACCCGAGTTACATCAGTTTCCTGGTTCCCATATATCCAGTAGGTCTTCGGTACTGTTCTAGCTTGTTCAACAGGGCCGCACACGGATCGTTCCTCAATCGACACAAGCGGAGCTATGGCACCTAGGCCCCAACGTCCTGCTTCCCTTACTCTCCGCTCGGTCTCATTTTTCTTGCCATGTGTTTCATTTGCTATCTTTACCCGAGTAGTGTGCCTCTAGCCTATTCTCGCGAGCAGTTCCAACTACTCGACTTGTATCGAATGCTACACTACCTTAGCATTGCAGTAGATAATCAAGGTTTACAAACATAAGCCCAATCCAGGTTTTTCTTGGCTATGCATTTGGGTTCTCAAACAAGACCCTAATGCAAAAGTTAAGTGGGTGCTCAAAGTAAGTTCTCAAAACAGTAAATTTATAAAAATGGTTAATGCAAACCGAAGCTTGCCTTGCTGCTCTTGGTCGTAGGCTAGCTGATCCTCTGGAGTGATGAAGTCTAAGACTTCGGGCTCCTTCTCAACCTTAGCGACTACATGAGATAATACATATATGTATTAATTTAAATGCATTTGAATTGAAGTTTGATTTGTGAAGACTATAAGTCTTGCTAGACAGGCCCAATGACTCTGAAATTGTTACTGTGGTTTGGATACAACCTAAACAGAGACTTGACCAAGTTTCATTTGCAGCAAAGCTCATTTGAGCTCTCTACAAATAATTATGTACTTGGCCTTAATTGGAGCTCCCAGGGTGTTCTACGGATTTCATGGAGCAATCCATAACTTTTTAGAAACAGTATTTTCATAGGATTCTAATGGAGTTGGTTTCACTTAATTTGAAGGTTCCTAGCTAAAGATATGGGCTAAACAATTTCAGGGAAAATCTGAAAATGTTTCTGGACATTTTCCATTTTCTCTGGAACAGTTTTATTAATCACACAATTAGGTGGATCAAATGAGCTCAAATGGATCTGAAATTTTTATGGTATCTCAGAGATATTTTGGTGAACTTCCTAGCAAAATTTCAGAATTGTCCTTCAATGGGTTCTCCAGTTAAAATTCTAAACAGTTTCAACTTTGAAGAATTAATTCTGGAGAAATAAGGATTTTCCTGAAGTGGAACTTGATTTGTTGGAAAGTACTCAGAGAGCTGAATCCAATAAAATTTGGTTCACTCGATTTGCAGTTTTCTAGCCAATGTTATGCTCTTCTAAAGTTTAGAAAAAATCTGGGATTTGAATAAATCGTGGAAATGTTTAAATCTGTCTGTGGGTCCAAGGTTACACATGTCATGTGCTGAACCGACGCCACACGGGGCCACAGGTCTAATTCCCGTGCTGTCACGGCTGATCCGCGCCCACAGGAGATCCAATCACCCGGTTTGCCCCACTGACAGCGGGCCCGGCCCCGGTCGTCGTCTACCTCGCCTCCCGCTTGGTAGCGCCGCCGATGTCGCCGGAGCACCGCCGAACTCGATCGTCCGGTCAGCTCCCATGCTCTAACTCGCCGCCAGCACCTAATTTTGTGCTCTGAACACGTTGGGAGGGTTTCCCCATCTCGACGTTGGCTCTAACTGAGCCCGCGATGGTGCAGCGGCTCGGGAAGAGTTCGACGATGTCGCTCCGACGTGCTAGCCTGCCAAAATCTTGGTGGAGTGGCTCTACAGCACCAGTGGTGGCTCAGGAAGCTCGGCATGGTAGTGGACAGGCACGGGAATATCTCCAAGGTGGGTCTCACCATGCGCCCAATGCTTCCCGCTAAAGCCGCTGTCGGAGAACATGGAAATACGCCGTGCACAGGGGTTTTCATGCTAGGTTTCGTGAAGCTAACTTAGGCGCCACCGAGTCTAGTTCCTGTGTTTGAAGTTTCATGGAATCTAAACAAGAACAAAACGGGATTTTTAAAGTTCCTTACCCGAAAGTGACGTTGCACCGGCCGGAAGCGAACTGCAAAATTCACTGTCGATGCTCAACCTCTCAGCTCAAGCTTCGGAGGTGAGCTGTAGGAAGTCCTTCCGTGTCCAGAAGTGGCCTTTCTCGGCCGTGACAAGCCTTGGGTAGGGATGTCCACAAGAGCCGTCAGTGGCGGTTTCTTTTGGCCGCCACAGAAACTCGGTTTGCTTGGGTTGTGGAGGCTGATCTCACGAGGAAATGGTGCGAGGAGGTCGTGGGGAGTCCCTTGGTGCCGTTTTGCTGTTCTGCTGGGGTTTGCACTCGAGCTTCTGGTGTGGCCGAGTGATCGGCATCAAAGCGGCAACCTTGGTCGGTTTCTTGCGTGAGGGAGCAAGGAACTGAACGGTTCTGCCTCCGGCCGGCTCGGCTTCGGGGATTAGAGGGGGGGGGGGGGCGACGTTGGTTGACACGGTTCAGGCCGAGCAGGAGCTGGCACCGGCGATCAGCTCGGTGGCGACCGCAGCCCGGGCCCGAGAAACCGAGTGCCCTATTCTTCAGTCGGTTAAACAGCTAGTGAGGCTGACATGTGGGTCCCACTCCAGTTTTAACCTCCTAAATTCAATTTTCTTCACTGCTCTAAACAGTAGAGACCCAAATACCCTTGTTAATTTGATCAAATTTTCAAATGGCTACTGGACTTTGAATAATTCAAAATGGAATTTGATTTGATCAAATTTTCAGCAAAGGTTTAGTTAAAATTCAAATTTGATTTGAATTTAGCCAAATAGCTCATGTCAATATTAACTCCAAATGGAGTGAAAATTGGGGTGTGATATCATAAAAATGTGCTGAGTATGAATATGCCTCCCACTTTTGAATTCATGGGATAAAAGTAGTTTGAATTCGAATTTCAGTTCAAACTAGCATCTTTCTAGTTATACCCAAACATACCTCAAGAAGGTTTTGGATTTGGGTGAATTTTGGCATGAGCATTCCTAGCAAGGTGTAGGAGTTTTCCATATGCTCAGCCCCTATGTGATGCATGTGGGAAATACCACTTTTGCATTTTGTGAGTTCATCCTCTAATTACCATATGGATTGTTGTTACTTGCTCTTCAAAGGTGTCCATAAGTTTTCCTCAAATGAGGTGTGTGTGGTGTGATGAACACTTTGGATGTGTGCAAAAACTTGGGCCCTTACAATTGGTTATATCCTGCATGTAAAGTTTCATGTATAGGGAGTCGGTTAAGACTTGCTGAGCCATCGTGCTCACGGTTGCTGCTATCAGTGTTTTGCAGGTGAGGACTACCCCACAGACTCGGGGTACGAGTCCACCGGCGATGGCTACCCTCCGCCGGGGACCACAGCTGATGAGTGGAGCTAGTGTGGGTTGTCCATAGGGCTGAACAACTGACTTTTGCTAGTTAGGTGGGCGTGAGTTGTATAAATTTAGCTTCCGCTGTTGTAGACTCTGTAGATAAATGTAAACTGAAGGTTTGTGCTACTTTGTACGTATTCAGTTTGTTTTTTAGATGTAATACATGTGTGCCTTATGGTGTGTGTTGTCAGTTGTCGCATCGTGCGGCACCACCCTCTAAGATCCTGGGCATACGGATTTCGGTCCATCAAAATGAACTTACTGAAGTTGTACAAAAAAGTACAAACTTGTTCAGTTATATATATTTACATCATTACTACTTCAGCGGAAGATCTTTATACAACTCACGGCTACCGCCTATCTAGGAAAGGTCGGTTGCCAAACCCTATGGACAATCCACACTAGCAGCACACACTATCTTCACAGCAGCATGCACGTCTTCCACTCGGCCGTAGTTCCCAAAGGAGGGTAAACCTCTCCGGTGAACTCGTACCCCATAGCAGTGGGGTACTTCTCTCCTGCAAACACTTATAACAACAACCGTGAGCACGATGGCTCAGTAAGTCTTAACCAACTTCCTAGGTATGAAACTATACATGCAAGTAATACCGATAATAGGATAGTAAATTGTAGCACAAGGCACGCCAAATAGTTCATCCTTAGCTCAGATTTTTGGAACAAGTTAAATGTTCATGAATCTGAAATTTAGTGAGCAATATTTGGTGGCACACATGTTGCAGTACAATTAAAGCATAACATAACTTATATCATCATATTCATCTCGAATATTTACTACGTCACGACACAATGAACAAGCGGTACTCATGACCGTGAGGGATGGCGAATAGACTCGATATACACCTGCAGGGATACCCGAATAGCACGCCAAGTATGCCCATACTCGGAGCTGCGACGGTATGCTCAACTGATGTCGTACGGGACAACCTTTCACCCGACAGCACAAACATCGCACCGGCCGCACCGAAACGGGGAGGAGGTTTCCTATACGGAGCAACTCTATGCCCGTTAGCGGATTTCCACCTCGCCTCTCTCAACCTACGCCAACAAATCAGTGCGCTATGCCTCGACGACCGGAGGTACAGGCTACATCAGTTTATCGGAACACATATATCCGATATGCCTTTGGTACATTCAAACATGTTCAGCGGGGCCGCACACGGATCAGTCCTCAATTGACATCGGCAGGGCTACACACACAAGACTCCATCTTGCTGCATCCTACACCCCCGCCTGGTCTCATTTTTCATACTATGTGTACCTCCCATCTCGAAGCAATCACGTATTTGGCTAATCCAATACTCGCGAGTAGATTCCAACTGCTCGACTTGTACCGAATCCTATAAGACATTAAACATTGTGTATTATACTCGAGTATTAGACACTACCCTCACCCTCTTTAGGATACTCTGCTTATGCAATTAGATTATCAAAATATTCTAGACATAATGTACACACATACTTCACACTAGGGTGATATAAAGCGAAAATTTGCTACAGTTGTTAAATGAAACCGGGGCTTGACTTGTTGCTGTAAGTCAGTGGGGTCAGTGTCCGGAGGAATCACTTTTAGGGTCTCCAGTGTTTCCTCGAGCTCGGCAACTAATCGAGATGTAAAAAATGCACACTATTGAGTATTAATCATATAAGAGTAGTTATAACAATTTAAGTGAATTCTGTATAAATTGAACTATGATGGACCTAGGATTTTTATAGAAATTGACACATGACATACAGGTACTGCTAGCCAAAATTGAGAGAAAAATAATTTGGTGTGTGCTCTAGAGAATTCCCTAAGTCATTTTCCTTCTCTGAATTCCTAATCAAAACCTGAAAGTCTGTCATGCTGTAAACTTTGCTTTTCAGAAACTTCATAATTTTCTGAGTCCCTGAGAATTGGTTTCACTAAATTTGGAGCTTCCTACAGAAATATATGGACTTCCTAAGTTTGGATAGAAGCTGAAAATGAATTCTAATGTTTTTCCTAATTTTCTTGGAAGAGAATCAATTGGAGCACCATTAGACCCAGTAATTTAAGTCCAATGCTTCTCAAAGTTTTTCTGGAGATAAGTATATTTATTAAGGACACTCTGGACAAAGTTGGGCAATTTCCATAACAGAGATCACCAGGAATTAAATTCCAAAGATTCAATTTTGCAGAATTTTGGAGGAAACTCCAAGGATTTTCATACAAATTAACTTGCATCACTGCAAAGTACTGGTTGAAAGGAATCCAACAAAATTTGTTTCACAAATTTTGGACAATCCTACAGAAAGTTATGGCTTCTCAAGTTTTGGCCAAAATCTGTAAATTCAAACCGAAAATCAGAAAGTTTAAACTTGGCTGGTGGGCCTCAGGGCTATGTGTCACCACTGCAGCGAAGCCGCACGTTAGCCCACACGATTTCTCGCGTATCCACACGGAATCCCCGAGCCACAGCAGATCCGGCCCAAGTTTCTCTCTTACTGACGCGGGGGACCCATTGCCTTCTTCCTCCTCGTGACACCCGCACCTCCCGTGGCGCCTAGCAAGAGACCTCGCCGCTGGCCGTTCCCATGCGAAACCTTCGGCCAAACTTGCCATATGTGCTAAGCTTTGCATGGGAAATATACTGGTGCACAACCCGGAGCGCGGCGGTGGCTGGAACAGTACGCGCGACAGTGAACGGTAGCTCATCGGCGACGTCGAACTCAGTAATTTCTACACCTTTTTCGATGTGGTTTTGCCTGAGAGCACCGTGGTGATGTGCTGAACATGAAACTGAACCTTGATGATAAAGAAAACGGCCGCAACTATGACCTCAACGGCAAGATGCCCTGTTTGCGGCCGCCGGTATGAAAAACTCAGAGAACTAGGTTTCTAGAGGATGAAACCCGATGCTTTTTGATTGAGGAGATGCGCTAGGTGACCTAGAACGTGTTCCGTGCACAGCTCGATCATCGGTTGCGTGTGAAAGAAGAATTTCACCGAGAACCAAGCTCGGCTCCTAATGCACTACATGGAGAAAAACGAGCAATACTCGCTTGATAAAGCATGAAATGGAGTGAGGCTTTCTTCTATAGATTCAGCTTACACGGGCACACCTTTTCTTCTTCAGAAGCGGTGCGTGAAAATGGCTAGAACGCCAGGTCACCGGTGATCAGTGGAGGCGGTGGAGAGCTCGTGCACGAAACCGAGAATTGGAGCAGGTGTGCTGGGTTCAGCTCGGAAGCAATGAGAACTGCGAGACCCAGGCGTGTGCTGGACTTTGAGGACAAAAATTTCCACTGTGAGGTGTTGATCGGGAGGTCGTGCTGCCTTTATGTAGCTGTGCGGTGATTGGTCAGGAGAAATGAGGGAGTGAGGTGGAATTTGCTGTGGAGCTCAGTCTCTTACATGTGGGTTCCACCCCCACCTAATTATTTCCAAATTGCTGCTGATCTTTTCATCCTCCACTCCAAATTAAAGTCTAGACTTACTCCCAAAGTCATAGATTCAATTTGAATTCACACTGAATTCAGTTTTAGATGTTTGAATTTGAATTGCGTTTGGACATTTGAATTTGAATTTGGATTTGAATCCCTCCTCTTCAATTGATCCAATTACATAGCACCCAAAGTCTAAAATTGATTAATTTTGGCAAAGATGCTAATTCAAATGTGGTGAACACATTGGTGAAATCCAATATGCAATTTGACAAACTTTGAGAAAAAGTTCAGATTTGAATTTGCACTAGTGACCTATATGCATGGCTAGCTGCAAATTCATTTGGAAAATTAGAATTTCATCCAATTTTTGTACCGAATCCTATGTGTAAAAATGGTCTTTCACATCCCTCCCCCTTAAAAGAATCTCGTTCCAAGATTATAACAGAAGAGACGAAGACAGGAGAGAAATTACCCGATATGAGAAGATATGAAATCCGGGTAGTCTGAGTGAAGGAAATCTTCGCTTTCCCACGTCACTTCCTCCGTGGTGTGGTGGCTCCACAATACCTTATAGAACCACAGTGTTGTGTTACGCGTGGTCTGAGTCTTCTCATCAATAATTTTAACTGGATATTCCGCATAAGTCAAATCCGGTTACAACTCACCAATATTTTTAGTGTGGCCAGCAGAAGTGTACTTCGGACATTTCTGGAGCTGTAATACATGGAGAATGTCATGTACACCAGCAAGAGACGCCGGTAGCTCCAGCCGACATGCTACTGGTCCACATTTCTCAGTGACTACATAGGGTCAGATAAATCGGAAGCGACTTTCCCCTCCACACCGAATTGCTTAAACGCCCTTCATTGGAGACACACGGAGATAAACGTGTTCTCCGATATCGAATTATAGCGGTTCACACCTCCTATCACTACAGGAAACATGCACATTTACAACGGCCAGGACCGTCATAATTAAGCCCTAAACAAAGCAATTATACACTTATAAAAGCAATTTATATAAACTAAAACAACTAAATTCAATTCCATTCAACAATTCAGTTTAATTCAATTCAATTAAATTTGATTCAATTCAATTTAATTCATACCAATTTGATTCAATTCAATTCATACCAACAATTTGCATAAAATTAAACATAAAAACACATTTACTTCTCCGGAGGTGACACGATGAACGGGAAGCCGGGGGAGGTGCGGGGGAGTTGGCGGCGACGGGGGGGGGGGGGGGGGTGGCGTCGGGAGCTCCAGGGAGGCCGGGGGAGCTCGAGGGCATCCGGGGACCTCGGGGGTGGCGGCTCCGGCGATGGGGGCGACATGCAGCGGCCGCGGTGGGGGGGGGGGGGGTGCCGCCTGCGATGGGAGCCCGGGGCAGCGAGGGCCGCCGGCGGCGTCTGGCAGTGGCTCGGGTATGGCCGTGAGGGCGCGGTTGGCTCGGGTCGGTGCAGGCGTGAATGCCCACGCCGACCCGGGCCCGTGGGGTATATAACACAATTTACGACAGCCCGTTCTCTGGCCGTCATAAATAAGGTTATTTACGATGGCCAAGCCTTGGCCGTCGTAAATAAGTTGTTACTTATGGCGGCCTAGGTTAAACCGTCGTAAACAACTTTTTATTTACGACGACCAGACTTGGCTGTCCTAATTAACTTAATTTACGATGGTCAAACATTAGACCGTCATAAATTAAGTTGGCCGTCGTAAATGGCTGTGATTCCTGTAGTGTATCAACGCAACTTTTTCTGTTGGGATTGGGCTGCCTTAAAGTTTGCTTGAATAACCCAAACTCGTTCTTTGGCATCATTCACAGGATCAAACCCAAACATGACCCTTTCACCGGATTCGCACCAATTCAACGAGGTGCGACATTTGCAGCCATAGGGAGCCTCATATCGTGCCATATTAATACTCACTTGATAGTCATTGTTATATGAGAATTCCGCCAACGGTAAATGATCATCCGAATTATTACCGTGGTTGATGGCACACACCCTCAACATATCTTCCAACACTTGATTCACCCTTTCATTTTGTTAATGAAAAAATGGTGCTTGCTGTTTTGAGGAAGAAATGCTCTTATGCTAACCTTGCCAAGTGCACCTTTTGCATCGACAAGGTAGTTTTTCTTTGCTTTGTTGTTTCAGCTCAGGGCATAGAGGTCAACAGAGAAAAATTACAGCTGTTTATGAGTGGTTGTTGCTGCCCGAATCTTCAAGTGCTGCTGTCCCAATCAATGAGTTGATAAAGGATGTACATTTTTGTTTACGGAAACCAAAAGAAAAAGCACTTGAAGAGCTGAAAATAAAGTTGACAACAGCCCAATTCCTTGCATTTTCAGATTTTGGTAAGACTTTTTGTATGCAAGTGAGTTAGTGATTGAAGGAGTGCTTATGAAAGAAGGTTATCCGACTGCATACTTCAGTGAAAATCTAAGTGGTCCGACTCCAAATTGTTTTTCTTATGATGAACAATTGTATGCTCTTGTGGGGTATTTGGAAACTTGGCAGCTCTATCTTTTGTCTAAATTTTTTGTGATGCATGCAGATCATGAATGTTTGAAACATCTTAAGTTTCAATTAAAATTGAACAAAAGACATGCTAAATGGAGTCAACTCATTGGGACCTTTTCCTTACATTGTCTTGTACAAAAAAGGAAAGGACAATGTTGTTGCGTACGTTTTATCTAGATGCCATATTTTGTTTTCTCATCTTGATGCAAAAGTTCTTGGCTTAGAAAGTATCAAAGACTTGTATGCCACTGATTCATATTTTTCTAAACCATTTTCCAATTATTGTGATAGAAAGGGAAGGAAAAAGATTCATATGCATAATGGATTTTTATTTGGGGCTAACAAAGTTTGCACTCTAGATTTCTCTGTTTATCTACTGTTTCTGCAGAACACTCATGTCGGGGGATTGATAGATCACTTTAGTGTCAAGAAAACAGAGCAAGCGCTGGTCGATAATTGTTTTTTGTTCATCATGATAAGAGACTAGGAAAGACATGTTCTATGGTGTGTCACCTGCCACAAAGCTAAGTCACTCTTGAATCCTCATTGTCTATACATTCTTCTACCATTTCTTTGTTTTCTATGGGTAGATGTTTATATGGACTTTGTTCTTGGTTTACATCGAACAAAGAGGGGGAGCAATTCAATATTTGTTGTGATTGATCACTTCAACAAAATGGCTCATTTTATTTTTTATCTTAAGAAACGATGGTGCGTCACATATTATTGACTTATTTTTCAGGGAAATCATACGACTTGATGGTGAGCCACAGACAATTGTTTCAGATCATAACACCAAATTTTTGACTTACTTTTGGAAGACATTGTGGAGCAATCTTGGGAAACGGCTGCTATTTTCTACAACATGTCATCCACAAACATTGGGTGCAAGGAAATGTGAGACTGTTGAAACAAGCAATTATGCTAAAATTTTCAAGAAACTTCAACATCAGGAAAATAGAAACAAGAAGATTTTGAAGTATCGAGTTCAACTCATTTTCATGAGAGGAGGGATGATGAGTACAGCTTTCAATGTTGTTGATCTATCTCCCTACTGTGGATTACAGGAGTCGGCGATGACTTCTTTTCAAGAGTGGGAGGATGATGTGGACATCCTAGCATCACATACACACACACGAGCTTATGAAGGACTTGCTATGCACACTCCTGTTCAAAAATTCAAACAAGAGGTGAATTCTTTCCCTTATGGATTATATTTTAATATTGATAAGAATGATACGCTATCGAAGTCGTGTAACTACATGTTACTCAGGTTTACCCATGAAAGAACATCATTGGCCATGCAAGTGGGTATCAAGAATCCTACACGTAATGCACAATATCAAAGCTAATCAACATTACATGAAAGTAAAGCAAAATTTAAAACGATAATTATATGCAAACCGGGGCTTGCCTTGCTCAACGGTTTTGTTAGACTATGAAGTTAATCTTCCTCTGGAGAATCCGCCAAGTCCGTCACGAGAGGGAGATCCTCAACTCTGAGTTGATCTCCTCATCGAGCGTCGACGTCACATGAGCTATGGATGCAAATGCACATATATTTCAAAACCAACTTAGAAAATGCTTTAAAGATGTTGTACAAGTTAACTATGACTAAAAGGGGAAAACAACAGCAAGGTTTCTGTTGTTGGATCTACATCCTTAGAGAACAAAATTCTAAGTGGAATGAACATAATATTAATCACCATGTGATTAAGTTCTTATATGAACACTTAGACCAAAAGAAAGCTAGCTCAAGTTCCAGAGGTCAAATGAAGCTGAAAATTTAATTACACCTTCAAGGGAAGGTATGTAAGCAGTGTGCAAAAATTGAGCTCATGGAATGGCTCAATGTGATCACAACAATTCCTTATGTGGTTTTAACTATTTTTTCCTTTACCTCCTAGTTCTCGAGATTTCCTACGCTGAAGAGTAGACTTTTTGTGAAGTACAAAATGTCCTGAGTCCAAAGGAATTGGTTTTACTATTTTTGGTATTTCCTACATCGAGATATGGATTTTACAAGGATTGGGGTGAAACTGAAAATTGTCCCTGTTCTTTTTCTTATTTTTCAGAGACATATAGGATTGGCACATCATTTGAACAAGCAAATAGGTCAAATGCCTCTGAAATTGTTACCGGAGTTCAAGTATATTTTGAGGAAGGTCCTGCCCAAAATTGGGAATTTTCCAAATAATAGAACTCCTGGAATTAATTCTCTAAGATTTTCATTAATCGAATTAATGAGGCAAATCCAGGGACTTTTATAAATATTGGGATGCACCCCTGGGTAGTAATCACTGATAGGAATCCAGCACAATATATTTGGGAATTTTTGGATACTTTTACACCAAGTTGTGGCCCTTCAAATTTTAAACAGAAATTGCAAAATCCTGGAAAAGTTTAAACGCTGACAGCGGGCCCCATGCCTCCACCATCTTCAACCTCACGCCAAACAGAGCCGGGCGGCAGCGCCCTCCGGTGAGGGTCGCCGGAAGGGACTTCCTGGCCACTTCCCGGGCTAAATCTCGCCGCTCCCCATATTTCGCGATGCTGAATCGATTTGATGGGTCGCCGGCCGCCGGCGAGGGCTGGAAGTAGGCGCGCGGCGGTGAAAGTGGAACCTAGCACTTAGCCAATTCTTGATGATTTTCCTGGGTTTTTATTCAAGGAGGGGCGCTTGGGAGTGTAGAAGCTACTTGCACGCTAGTTCGATAATTGGTTGATCATGTAACCGGAATTTGGTTTTAAACCAAGACTTAGGAAGATGAACTAGGGTTCGGTATTTCGGAAATTAGAGCTAGAGGATGGATCATTTGCTAAACGGATTTCGGCTACACAATATAGGGAGGCTAATGGACCTTTCTTGTGCAGGGAAGTAGAGGTGAGGGTGGCTGTGGGGTGCTGTCCACGGTGACCCGAAGCGAATTCCGCCGGTTTCACCTCGGTCCTTGGCGGTGACCGTTGAATGCCAAGCAATAGAAGCTAAGAAGCTTCGGTGTAGCAAGGGGTCAGCTAGAGCACGTCTTGGCGCTCCCTTTTTCTGTGTAGAACTCAAGCAACTGATGATCGGGCGGCAGCGTATGCTGGATAAACAGAGAGTGCGGCCGCCGGTCAGTTCCTCGCGGAAGAAAGCAGAGAGGGCGAGCTGCAAGCTGGGAGACGAGGAGAACTTTGTTTGGGCGTCGTGTGCGGGAGATAATATGAGCAGAATCTCTCCGGGAAGCAGGAGCTAGCGCCGAGCAAACATCGGGAACGGGTTCGGCCAGCGTGCTGTCGAGCGCGCGAGCGTGGAAAAGAAAAACAGAAACGGTTCACTGTGTGGGCTGACTAACATGTGGGCCTTAGCACCTCATTTCTTTTACATTCTCTGTGCTTTGAGATTCCCACACAAATGTTGTCCAAATCACACGAAATTTGTAGAGTAGGCTAAATAAAATATGGGGAATTCAATTCTGAACTCAGATTTTGAAATTGAGCCAGTTTGCTTCAGCTGCAATTTCAAATTTTGATTTGAATGTACACTCAACTATTCCGTTGAATAATGAGTATATGAGCTCCAAAAATCTCAAAATTTGGACCAGAAGCTCTTTGATACATGGGAAATGCATTGGTGTATACACTTGTATGCATTTAGACAATCTGAATATGAATCCTTTTAAAAGATTCAAATTGTGTTTAATTTTCCCCCCACTCTACTCATAGAGGATGTGCACATGAGTGTAATTTAGGGAGTGAAGTTCTTTCCTCATGTTAACATATGTTAAGCATGAGTTGAGAAATTTTTTTAACTCCCTCACATGTCCCTTGTGTTTAACGTTTCATGTGACACAAATAATCTTCCTTCTCCTCAACTTTGCTTCATAAGTTGAAATGTCATTTACAAAAGTTAGAGCTGTTACATTCCCCCCCCCCTTAAAAGAATCTCGTCCTGAGATTTCAACAAAAAAAGAGGAAGCGAGAAAAACTACTGGACACGTGATGCTAACAATTCGGGAAAATTTGAACGGAGAAAATCCTCGCTTTTCCACGTGGCTTCATCAGCGGTGTGGTTTCTCCACGAGACTTTGTAAAATCGCAATGTCCGATTTCTTGTGGCGCGAGTCTTCTCGTCGATAATCTAGATCGGATACTCAGAATAAGTGAGATCCGGTTGAAGATCTTTGATGTTCTCCGTGCGAACTTCAGCTGGGTACTTAAGACATTTCCGCAGCTGAGACGTGGAAAACATTATGAATCCCTGAAAGTGATGTCGGTAGCTCCAGACGATATGCCACGGGTCCGCATAATTCTATGACAGAAAATGGCCCAATGAATCGAGGCCCTAGTTTTCCCTTCACTCCGAAGTGATGGATTGCCTTCATTGGAGAGACACGAAGATAAACTTGGTCCCCGATATCGAAGTGGAAAGGTCGACGTCTTTTGTCTGCATAACTCTTCTGCCGAGATTAAGCAGCCTTTAAGTTTGCTTGAATTACTCGCACTCGTTCCTCGGATTCATTCACAAGATCAATCCCATAGACCACTCTCTCGCCGAACTGACACCAATTCAATGGTGTGCGGCACTTACGGCCATAAAGAGCTTCATACAATGCCATCTTGATGCTGGATTGATAACCGTTATTATATGAGAATTCTGCTAACGGTAGGTGGTCATCCTAATTCTTTCCATGGTTGATGACACATGCCCTTAGCATATCCTCTAGAATCTGATTTATCCTTTCAGTTTTACCATCAGTTTGCGGATGATACGCTGAACTCCGAATTAACTTGGTTCCCCAGGAAGCATGCAGTTGCTCCCAAAATCTGGATACGAATAGTGCACCACGGTAAGAGACGATGGTGCAGAGAACCCCGTGTAAACACATGATTCTCGAGATGAACAGCTCCGCATACTTCTTTGCCACATATTTGGTATGGACTGGAATAAAATTAGCTGTCTTGGTCAAAAAATCGACAGTTACCCAAATAGAATCATGTTTGTTGCTGGTCATTGGTAATCCGGTGATGAAGTCCATACTTATGTCTTCCCACTTCCATGCTGGAACCATCAGCGGTTGATGTGGTCTGGCTTTTCTCATATGGTCGGCTTTAACCCGACGACACGTATCACACTCGGATATGTATTTTGCAATCTCTCTTTTCATCCGTGTCCACCAGAATTTAGGTTTTAAATCCTGGTACATCTTATTACTTCCTGGATGAACGGAGTACTTGGATAAATGGGCTTCATCCAGTATTTTCCTCCGCAATTTCATATTCCGGGGTACAACTATTCGGTTGTTAAACCAGAGAGTACCCTCTTCATCCTTGCGGAACATTTTCAATTCACCACTGTCCACTCTTCGCCAGATATGAGACATACACCTGTCTCTCTTCTGAGCCTCCACAACCTCGTCTCCATTGTAGGAATAAGAGCAAGATTAAACAGCGATCCGTAGTGGAACTAAGCGCAGGCTTGGTTCTCCTTCTTCACTTACAGCCATGGCTAAATGGTGAACATGGGCTTTCCAACAAAGTGTGTCAGCAACTACATTCGCCTTGCCCGGATGGTAATGAATTCCAAGTTCATAATCCTTGATTAATTCTAGCCATATTCGCTGCCTCATGTTCAATTCTTTTTGTGTGAAGATGTACTTCAAGCCTTTGTGGTCAGTGTAGAGATGTACAAGATTGCCTAGTAAATAATGTCTTCACATTTTCAATGCAAGGATCACTGCAGCAAGTTCAAGGTCATGCGTCGGGTAATTCTGCTCATGACCCCTGAGTTGTCGGGATCCATACGCGAACACACGTCCTTCTTGCATCAGCACAACACCAAGACCAATGTCGGATGCATCACAATAGACGTCAAATGGTTTTGTTGTGTCTGGCTGGGCCAAAACCGGAGCTGTGGTGAGATGCTTCACTAAAGTTTTAAAAGCTTGCTCACATGAGTGGCTCCAATAATATTTGGTGCTTTTCTTCAACAGCTCCATCATAGGTTTAGCAACTTTGGAGAAGTTTGAAATGAATCTCCGGTAATAACCTGCGAAACCTAGGAAACTCGTCACTTCATGAACAGATGTTGGAGATTTCCAATTCAGCACTTGCTCGATTTTACTTGGATCCATAGAGATGCCTTCCACTGAAATGATATGGCCAAGAAACTACACTTTGCTGATCCAAAACTCACATTTACTGAGTTTTGCATATAGCTTGTGATCCCTCAAACGTTGGAGTACAATACGCAAATGTTCAGCGTGTCCTTCTTCCGACATAGAATAGACCAAGATGTCGTCGATGAAAACCACGATGAACTTATCTAACTCCGGCATGAACACAGAGTTAATGAGATACATAAAATGAGCCGAATCATTGGTCAACCCAAATGACATGACAAGATATTCATAAAGCCCATATCTTGTCAAGAACACCGTCTTTGGTACATCTTCCGCTCGGATTTTTATCTGGTGATACCCGGACCGAAGATCCATATTGGAGAATAACTTAGCACCCACTAGTTGATCGAACAAAATATCGATGCCTGGTAGTGGATACTTATTCTTGATAGTGACAGCATTTAAAGGACTATAATCTACACATAATCTCAATGTCTCGTCCTTCTTCTTGACAAAGAGAGCAGAACAGCCCCAAGGTGATGAACTTGGGCATATAAAACCTTTTTCCATGAGGTCATTCATCTGTTCCTTCATTTCTGCTAGCTCCTTCGGTGCCATTTTGTATGGTCGCCGAGAAATTGGTGTGGTTCCCGGTGCTAGTTCTATTTTGAACTCCACATCACGTTGGTGTGGCATGCTGGTAAGTCGTCGGGAAGCACGTCTGGATATTCACATACCACTGGAATATCCTCAAGCTTAGGAGCTTCAATCTGATACACTGCTGCAACTCGTTGTGATGGATCCACAAGATTCAATGTTTTGCAACTTTGTATTGGGGAATTCAGTTAAACAGTCCGAGAGCTGATGTCAATGATAGCTCCATAATGTGTCAACCATGACATCCCCAAAATAATATCGATCCTTTGACCCTTGAGTATGATAAGGCTTGCAGGATAAATGTTTCCACCCAAACACAAAGGTGCCCGAGAGACCATTTCATCTATTGATATCTTGCCTCTGGGTGAGCTGATATGAAATGGATGCTTGACCGTGCTAAATGGAATATGATTCTTCAGCACAAAGTCTCTGCTAATAAAATTGTGGGTGGCTCCGGAATCAAACAAAATGAAAGTGGGCTTTTCATGTAAAGTGAACATGCCCGCTAAAACTGGTTCACCTTCTGCCATGTCCTCAATAGCAGTATAGTTAACCCTGCCAGCTTTTGAAACAACTTTCTTTGAATATTCAAGGTGCTTATCTGAGCATTTTTGAGACGGCACACGATTGTGGCTCTGCTCAGCTCCACGACGGTCTCGTGTTACAGAAATCCTCAGCTCTCTACTAATACGAGGTGGAGATAATACGTGCACAGCTGGTTGTTGTATGGTTGCACCAATAACTTCTGATTGCTGCTGTTGAGGTGGAGGCTCATAAGTGATTAACTTCAGCGGTGGTTGTGAGAGATGCACCACAGACTTAATTTCTTGAGCAACTGGCAAGTAATACCATACTCGATAGTTGGGAGGAATCTCACTATCACTGTCCGGTGGTATACCCTTTTAAGCTCCGCTTGGCAACGGAGATGCATGTCTTCTTTAATAATAGCAGCACTTACCAACTTACTGTAAATACCATTATTGAACAATACCACTAGTTCTTTAAGATCGACATTCAAACCTCGGATAAAAAATTCACACTTTATAGCTTCCGAGTCTACAATATGAGTGGTGTATCGCATCAAGTATTCAAACTCATTGAAATACTCGTACGCACTCCTTTCTCCTTGCCTTAATGCCAGGAAATCTTGATACTTCGTTCGAAGAATCCCTGAACAAAAGTGATGTGCCCGGAAAACGTTCCGGAATTCATCCCACGTCACACGATGACCTTTAGGAAGAGTAGCGATATACTCTGCCCACCAAGCTCCAGCGGCTCCGTGGAGTTGTTGAGCGGCAAATAGAGTATTTTGATATTCATCGCACTCAAGCATATAAAACCAGGCTTCATTACATTGGAGCCAATGAGCTGACTCCAATGGTTCTTTCACTTCCGAGAAAACCGGTTTTTGTCTTGCTAGAAAATCCAAATAAGTGCTTGGCAGGGAATTACGCTGTAGTGTCTCTTGTCTATGCTTTGTCACACCAACAGATCGAGAGACTCAGCCATCTTTCCCAAAACTTCAGCCAACCTGGTTGATGATGTCAGCACTTGTTGTCGTGATGATTTATTTCCGCCTTGACTCGACTCAGCAACCTCACCCCTGGAATGAGTGCGATCCAAACTGCAAGAGTGAGCAATTTACGATTAAAATTCAAAGTTAAACTCAACTTGAATTCAAAAACATTAACCGTATAAGCATCACATAAATATTGCAGCACTACACAAGCTAATAAGGGTTTTGGACAATTCCGAAATCTAGCAAACGTTAGCGAGTTTGTCAAACCATTAATTCAAAAGTCGGAAAATGAACAATAACTAAAGAACATGTTATGGAACTTAGAGACGCTTCACACATCCCTATCCACAACAAGTCCTAAGTTAAATGGACAATGAGCAATACTTTGCTCAGAATGACCAATTGGCCTAAATCCCAGAATTTGAATACGAAAATGGAAGTTTTATGTCTCAAGTTGAACCTCAAAGTTATCTTTAACTTCAATATTTTTCCAAAGAGTATTTATTTGCCTTCATATCAGTTCTGGATCGAAAGTTATGATATTTCAAAGTTGACGGAAGTCTAGAACAGTTTTGACAGCACCTCCTTTAGAAGTAGCTGTTCTGTCCACAACAATTCAGATCATTCTGCCCCAAATCTGGGGAAACTTTGAACTACAAAGTCGTAGCATATATCATAAACATTCAAATGGTGTCTTACTTGACCCTTAGAAAATTTTTCTACAAGAGGTTATGGTCGAAATGCAGAAAATTCCAGAGATTATTTTTCCTGGCCTGTTTTCTGGACA
Source organism: Neostapfia colusana (assembly GCA_030760725.1). NCBI lineage: Eukaryota > Viridiplantae > Streptophyta > Magnoliopsida > Poales > Poaceae > Neostapfia > Neostapfia colusana. The sequence goes on along the minus strand of JASWHV010000008.1, from coordinate 77,903,410 downwards.
GTTTTTACTGCTCTGAGATTTTCATCCATTTGGAGGGAGACTCTGTTCTGGAGTTCGACAGAAAAGTTGTAGAAGACTTCAAAACCCTTCAAGAAATGTATCACACACCTACATTGGTTCAACCAATCAAAAGGTATGTCCTGTTCAAATTCAGCAAAAATTCTGCTGAAAACAGGGGAGGTTGTTTCTAAATCTTTTAGAATGAAACTGTACTCCCGATTGACTATTAGTTCAATATAGGAGTTTAAGAAACCCTAATGGAATCCTAGACTCCAAATTGACTCTTTTCTTTCAAAACCTCCTTTTTCATGCAGTTAAGGACATATCACTGTACTACGTTTCCTCATAAATTCAAAAAGCCTAGCCGGCGTTATAATGGCATATACGTCTACAAGGGTGGCATTAGAACAGTCACTCACACACGTTTTCTAATTGTAATGTTCTAACCGTGGTTAAGGTACCTGCATAAAATCACTCAATAGCGAAGCACACAAAGGTTTGTCATTTCAGGCAGGTCCATATCATAGTAAAAACGTATGACTCCGTATCATTGCCATACGGGTCGTCCTTGAGTCATGCCACGTCTCAAGGTACATGATCGGGTTACTCACCATCCGACAGTGGGCTCCACACCTTTGTAATTAAGGACACCGGTGGACCAGCATTTTCACATCCCTCATTGGACATGAAGAGTCCTAGAGAACATACATCGTGTTACAAACCACACGATAGGGTCTCCTCTTACCCCTGGGTATGGGCACTGGAGGCTAGTGCATTTCATATGTCTCTAAGACATGAAAAGTCTCAAAAAACATATTCACTTCTCGTCCATTTCTGAACGGGACATCCCACACTACTTTCCGCATATGGGGGAGCTAACCGAAATTGATTCGCTTTCGGTAGTGTTCCTTACCATTCTCACCTCCACGTAGGTGCGTGTAAAAGTCCCAAAAATGTATATGAATAAAACGAGGCTTGAAGTCTATGTGTGAAATTCATGAAAAATGGGACTTGCTAAAACTTTTCTACACGCATAGTGTTTCATGGACGTTCATGCAAAAAGAGGCTCACATGTTCGTTGAATATGTTGAACCAATATGGACTTAAACACTTATTGCATGAAAGTTAAAAATCAGATTTTCAAATTCAAAGTTCACCGCAAATTGTGGCCAAACTTTTGAATAGTCATGCAGCCCTATACTTTGGAATTTGAGGAAAATTTAGGGTGGCAAACTTTTCATTTTTAGGGTGGGCTAAAAAGGAATTAAATAGAAGCATTTCCGAATTCAAACTGAATTCAAATTTGCAATGCAAATTTAAACTGAATTCAAAGTCTAGCCACTTTTGAACTTCAGGACTTTTGAATTTAAGTGATTAACATGAAGGAGATCTTTTGTGGAGGAAATGGTTGGGACCCACCTGTCATTGGTACACATTGACTTGCACCCAAAGTCTCCTTTCTCTGTTCTATCACTCGAACAGCCCGAGGGCTCACCGTGTGCCACCGAGAGCGGCTGGAGCCACCTCCTGCTCCTCACCAAAGAGCTGGAACCAGTTTGTGGGCTTCCTCTCGACGTGATCCTCTCCTCACAGACGAGGCAAACGGACTTCGCTTCCTCCTCCTCGCTCACATCACGCAAAAGAACAGAGCCCCAAACCGCCGCACCCTCTGTGCTCATCCAGGAACCGCCAAAAATCGCGCCCACCACCCCGCCGAGCTGCAAAACGGCGTTGGAGAACCCTCAGCTACATCCTCAGTGCCAAAACCGAGCAAACTTCGGTGCGCCTCCACTGGGCGCGCTGTTCTTCGCCGCAACCGAGAGTTGCTGACAATCTGGCGCACATGGACAGCTCACCACAGCGACTTTCACGGCTGAGAAAGGACAGCAAAAGAAGCGCACGGACTCCACGCTACTTCCACCCGAACGTCAAGCCAAGTCATGAGCCCTCACCGGCGAATTGGGAAATTTTGGGCCGGCCGGTGCAAACCGAGCGTCCGGTACGGGAACTCCAAATTCTCCCTCTCTAATTGTTGTTAGCTCACCAAATCTTGCACACTCGGGCCAGACTAGCCGTTCTTAGCAACCGTCACATGAAACCGACTCGTAGCGGGGTATTTTGAGGATTTCCGAGCACATCCATGGCGGCACTCCGTGGGTGCACAGTGACAACCTATTTGCAGCCATTCCTGAGCAGTTTTGAAGCCATGTCGGTCTTCCCTAAGCTCCAAGGGTGCTGTAGAACCGATCAGTCGATGGTTTTGCGGGCTAGAAACCTTGGCCGACGGCGCCGAAGTCATCCCGTAGCCGCCGCACATCGCCGGGCTATTTCTGGCCACCGGCAGCCCAAGCACACCAAACCAGTGTGTTCCCAGGCCTCCCAAACCCCATAGTGGCGAGCCTCCGGTTGGGAGATGGCCGGAAACTGGTCACCGGCGAGGGAGAGCGGCATGCGCGCGAAAGGGCGAGCGGGAGGAAGAAGAAAAGGGTGGCCTCACACGTCAGTGACTGAAGATTTAAAAATAAGGATCGGCTCTGGCTCGGATAATGTGTGGCTGCGTGTGCTGAAACTTTGTAACCCGGTGTGGCTCAAATCTGAGTGGCTGGAGTTTAAAACAGTGGGCCCAACTCATTTCCAATAGCAAAACAATTCCAGATTGTGCCACAACTTTGGAAAAATCATATCTTTGTGTAAGAACCACCAAATTGAGTGATTCAAATTGGGTTGGATTAATTTTTCAAAGATATATCCAAATATGAACTCCAATTTGTATGAAAGTCAATATTAAATTCTGGAAAATTATTTAAATATTTTCTGAAAAGGAATGAATGAGGGAGTTTGGTTCATCCAAAAATCATCAAATTTTGCCAGAATATTCTTTAGCATATTGTTGACCTTATAGCAAATTGTCAGCTCATTTTAGTAGGAATTTGCTAAATACAAACTGCTGTGTTCAAAGTGGTCTAGAAACATTTTCAGAAAAGGTGTCTAACTTGTAAAATCCATTCTAGGCAATTCATAGCTCCAAAAATCATAGGAAATTTCATAAATGGTCTATGAGTCATACTTGAAGTTGTAGTTCACTTGATTGGGCATGAAAATGCACAGTACTTCAGAATTAATTTCTTTTAGTAGAAATGCTTAAGGAATTACTCTGGAAGAACTACTCAAGTAAAATGCCTGAATTTTGTACCAAATTACTTTCATGTGACCAGGAACTCACATTCAAATTATAATCTCAAGTTGAGCCTTAGATATCCCGGTCCTTGTTCTCCATGTTTATGTATGTGAGAAACACATAGGGAATTATGGCGGACACAATTTCCATCCACGTTAGCTGAAATTTAGCAAGCTAAGTCCCTGTGTATTGTATGACTTCCTGTAAAAATTTCGAAGTCATTGAAGATCAGGATCTCTAGTTCTCTCCAAATCATTTTAGCTCATGTCACATGTCCATTAGGAGCCATAGCACATGTTAATGAAACTTCTTATGGACAAGTGGTTCTTCCTTTAATTTCTTTGCACAAGAGAGGAACTAAATCATTCATAGCACTCCACACAGTCCTCTGTTCTTTATAAATTCAAGTCTTTAATTCTTTCCATTGCATTATAAAAACTTGTGCATATACATCTCGATAGGATTCACAACGAAGGGGATTCGAAGGAGTGATTCATTGAAGTTCAATCAGACTCCGGGGGATCAAGGGAGCAAGGATCAGTAACTGCTTATATATATCACATCCCTGCAAAATAGGCAAGCTCCGGTTTGCATTTAACAGCTGTTAAGTTTTTACTTTGTATTCACTCTTTCGGTTAAGATATGAAATGTGCATTAGGTCTAGTTGCTTTGATACTCCTCTTGTATGACCAAATGAACCCATGGAGTATTGGGTAGATGTCTTTTTAATCATTTAGAACTGCCATGCTTAAATAAGGTTTGGTAGAAGTCGAGTGGTGAGATGCTACTCACATGATTAGGAAAACAGGGGCATACGGGATTTGTTCAGAAAATTGTTAGCAAGTCAAAGTTGAGACCGGCAGGTTGTAGGAGCAGCAGGACATAGAGGCCTGGGTGCGTTAGACCTGTCCATGTCAGTCAAGGACCGATCCGTATGCGGCCCTGTTGAGCAAGTTTGAGTTGTGTACCGGACTCATGCTGGATATATGGAACCCAGTAAACCGATGTACCTCGGGAAGCTTGCGTTTAGCCTTTTCGGGTCGCCTCAAGCGAGAGAGCCGGTGTGCAGTATGTGGGTAACACTCTCATAACATTTCATGTCGGTAGGTGCACCATGAGGGTGGCTACTGTACGGGGCGATTTGATCGATTCAACGTGGGTGAAACGGGGGAAAGGATGCCACGTACGACGCCAGTGATGGTTGCTGTAGGCAACGTCGAGTATGGGATTACGTGTCGTGTAGTCCGGGTGTTATTGATTCGAATCACCGTCGCTCGCAGAAGACGATTGAGCATACTTGTTCTCACAGTCGTGACGTAGTAAGAACTTGCATGAGAAAGGAACTAATCATTGTGGTTTGAAGTTCATACTAGTTTGTGATGTTATCTTTTATGAATAGACTAGTACAAACTCGGTTCATTTCCACTGTGAGCAAATTACATCGGGGGAAAGAGTTTCTTGTCTGATTGTGGACTCCCGATGTGGCGTGCCTAAGGTTACTTTTAAATTGCTGCAAATAACACCTGAAAGTAAGGATTCACTTTTAGGCGAGTTCATTATGCATTATGCTATCCCACTTTATGTTTATACCCTCATGTAGAGTTTCATGGCTAGGTTTGACGGTTAAGTCTTGATGAGATTTATGCTCACGGATGCTATCCTAGTTGTTTTGGAGGTATTGAATTTATGCTTATGAGAATGGTTGCCGATGAGACCCGGAAACCTCCGAGTGGTTACTCATGAGCATCCTCGCCTCTGCGGTTTGTATTCATGTTGCTAGTAAAAAACGTCCGCTGGCTGGACAATTTCTTTTTTGCTAAGTTAGATTCGAGTCGTGAGAGTTATAGTCTTCTGCTATAGTAATATTTGAGGTAAAGTATTTGTAAAGTACTGTTTGTACGCTTTCCGCAAACGCTTTGTGTAATATGGTGTTCCCTCGACCCGTACGCTGTTGGGTGCCCCATAGTACGGCACCACCCGACGTGGTCCTCGGGCGAGTGGCACGGCCCCGTGATCAGATCCGGGCCCTCACGGTGTGTCGTTACAGAATTGAAATACTGAATAATAACACAAGTCAGCTTGCCACCTTAAGTAACTATACTACTAATAGTCCTTATGTGGGCATACTATATGTTTCTCACTCGTATACCTCTAAGTTTTTTTAAAATAAGCTCTTTTCATCTGTGCTATTTCCAATGCGGCTCTGATACCACGTCTGCGGGGACCCCATTGAGATCCCACTCCAGAAATCGCATTGGGTGGTGTCGTGCGATGCGGCACACAAGACCTTACACGAAAAGACAGGTAAAACATACGGAATGCTTTATTTCTCAAGATGAACTCTTTTACAACATAACGTACAAAAGTTGTACATACGCAGCGGAAAATTAAACTGGACATGTACTCTCACTCTCGGCCCTAACTACGCTGCAGAGAAGTCGTTCAGCCCGTGAACGCTTCCTACTAGCTTCACCAAAATAAGGCAGCGGCTAGGTTTCCGGTGAGTTGGACGAACCGTGAGGTTCGACGTCTCACCGAACAACCATCTTCATAGCAGGCATCCAGCTACCTGCACAAAAAACTATGAAGCAACCGTGAGCACTAAGGCTCAGCTAGTCTTAACTGTCAATCCTAAACATGTAACTCTACATGCAGGAGTAGTAAGAAGATATAAATATGAAATTTGCAAAATGAAGCTTGGCTAAACTTGATCCTTATATTCAGATTCTTATAGCAGTCATTTTAATGGTCCTCATGCCTCACAACACCGGAAGTTCATAATCAAACAAGAAACGCTTATCCCGATGTTGGTAGCCAAAGGTGGAATAGAAATTTAGTTTGCACTATCTCTACTTCAGCAAGGTTTCAATACAATTATAAGCAAAGATCAATATCTTAAGAGACTTAGTTCCTCTTCTTACTACGTCACAGCGCAGTGGGCAAGTATGCTTAATCCTTAACCGCGAGCGACGGTGATTTGAATCAATAACAACCAGGAATACACGACACATACACCCGTCTCGAAAGACTCACACAAGAGCTCTTTCTTACGTTGTATGCAGCAACCTTCCACCCGACGCCCAGACATAGAAAAATGCTTCGCCCCAAGCAGGATGGTCCTCTACACGGACAAGTCGAAGTTGCCCGCTAAAGGATTTACACCTCCCGCCTTCTCAACGCCATTACCAGACGAATGATGAGTTTCTACATCAGGGTCCATCGAGTTACATTTGTTTCATGGGTCCCATACCCCACTATATATCCGGTACAGATCAAACTTGTCCTGCAGGGCCACATACGTCGTCGTCCTTAACTGACACGGACGGGGCTAATACCCAACCTCCACATTGGCCTTACCATAACCGGCCCAGGCCCAATGTGGTCCCAAGCATTGTCACACCCATCGGGTCAAGACAACCTGGAGAGTTCCATCCTACAGGAGCTACCCGTCCCCATATCACTTTATCTGAGGGTGCTCTTCTCAATGACTTCTTCTCGCGAGTAGACTTCCCTACTCGACCTTTCTCGCTAGTAGCTTTTTACTACTCGACTTCTACCGAGCTATCTACAACATTAGCCTAGCCATCTACGACGAGACAAATCCTACACTAGACCTTCTATTCAGGGTTATCAACTATCAAGCATCCTACACGTAATGCACAATATCAAAGCTAATCAACATTATGTGAAAGTAAAGCAAAATTTAAAATGGTAATTATATGCAAACCGGGGCTTGCCTTGCTCAACGGTTTTGTTAGACTATGAAGTTAATCTTCCTCCGGAGAATCCGCCAAGTTCGTCACGGGACGGAGAACATCAATTCTGAGTTGATCTCCTCGTCGAGCGTCGACGTCACGTGAGCTATGGATGCAAATGCACATATATTTCAAAAGCAACTTAGAAAATGCTTTAAGGATGTTGTATAAGTTAACTACGACTCAAAGGAAAAAACAACAGCAATGTTTCTGTTGTTGGATCTACAACCTTAGAGAAGAAAATGCTAAGTGAAGTGAAGGTAATATTAATCACCATGTGATTAAGTCCTTATATGAACAATTAGACCAAAAGAAAGCTAGCTCAAGTTCCAAAGGTCCAATGAAGCTGAAAATTTAACCACAGCTTCAAGGGAATGTACGTATGTAGTGTGCCAAATTTGAGCTCATGTAATGACTCAATATGATCACAACAATTCTTTATGTGGTTTTAGCTATTCTGCCTTTACCTCCTAGTTCTTGAGCTTTCCTAAGTTTAAAAGTGGACTTTTGTGAATTACACACTCTCCTGAGTCCATAGGAATTGGTTTTACTATTTTGGAGTTTCTTACATGGAGATATGGATTTTACAAGGATTGGGGAAAAACTGAAAATGTGTCTCTGTTCTTTTTCCTATTTTTCAGAGAAATATAGGATTGACACATCATATGGCCAAGAAAATGAGGTCCAATGCCTCTGAAATCTTTACTGGAGTTCAAGTATATTTGGAGGAAGGTCCTGCCCAAAATTGGGAATTTTCAAAATAATAGAACTCCTGGAATTAATTCTCTAAAACTTTTTAATTGAATTAATGACCAAATCCAGGGACTTCTATAAAATATTGGGATGCACCCCTGGATAGTACTCACTGAGAGGTATCCAACGCAATTTATTTGGAAATTTTTGGACACCTCTACACCAAGTTGTGTCCCTTCAAAGTTTAAACAGAAAAAGCAAAATCCTAGAAAAGTTTAAACACCGACAGCGGGCCCCATGGCTCCACGGTCTTCAACCTCGCGCCAAACTGAGCTGGGTGGCAGCACCCTCCAGTGAGGGTCGCCGGAAGGGACTTCCCGGCCACCTCCCTGGCAAAATCTCACCTCCCCCCCCCCCCATATTTCGCGACGCTGAATCGATTTGAAGGGTTGCCGGCGGCCGGCGAGGGCCGGAAGTAGGTGGTGGCAGTGACAGTGGAACCTAGAATTCCGGCGAGCTCGGGACACCTCAATTCTACGCTAAACCATCGGTTCTTTGGCTCTAGAGCAACAGGGGATCATGGGGAGCTCAGAATGGGATGCCAAGTCCGGTGAAACGGCTGGCAACCTCGAGCTCCACGGTGAAATGGAGCCGTTTTCAATAGCGGCACGAAAAACAGCTAGCACTTAGCCAATTCTTGATGATTTTCCTCGGTTTTTCTTCGAGGATGAGGGGCGTGTGATGGACCAAAATCCATACATTCCAGGATCACACAGGGTGATGCCGCACGATGCGACACCTGACAGCACAAACGATACGGAAACATAGTATTACATTTAAACTTACTTAATTTGTACAAAAGTAGTGCAACCTTCAGTTTACAACTCCTGTACAGAGTTTACTGTAGTGGAAAGTATTTATACAACTCACACCTACTCCTAACTAGCAAAAGTTAGTTGTTCGGCCCTACGGATAACCTACACTAGCTCCACTCAGCATCACTGAGGCGTGTACGGCTCCCACACAGCCGTAGTACCCGATGGAGAATAGCCCTCGCCGGTGAACCCATACATCGATTCCATGGGGTACTCCACACATGCAAACACTCATAGCAGCAACCATAAGAACGATGGCTCAGCAAGTCTTAACTGACTCTCCTACACATGAAACTCTACATGCGAGTCATACACAAAAATAGGATGGCAGTTTGCATCAAAGGACACGCCTACAAGTTAATACTTAATTCATCTTTTAGCAACAAATTAACGGTTCACAAATCTGAAAATTTAGTGAGCAATATTTGGTGGCACACATGTAGCAATACAAGTCATTCATAACAGCAGTAACGTATCAAAATCATTCCATCGGTTTACTACGTCACGACACAGTGAACAAGCGGTACTCATAACCACGAGGGACGGCGAATCGACTCGTTATACACCTGCAGGGATACCCAAATAGCACGTCACGGACGCCCATACTCGGAGCTGCAGACAGAATGCTCACCCGACGTCGTACGTGACAACCGTTCATCAAACAGCTCAAACGTTGAACCAGTCGCACCCAAACAAACAGGAGGTTCCCTACACGGAGCATCCCTCTATGCCCGTTAGCGGATTTTCACCTTGCTGCCCTCAACCTACACCTATAAATCGGTGCGTTATGCCTCGACGCCCGGAGATATAGGTTACATCAGTTTATCGGACCCTATATATCCGATATGCCTTCGGTACATTCAAACTTGTTCAGCAGGGCCGCACACGGATCGGTCCTCAACTCACATGCCCAGGGAAACGCACACAAGACTTCCTCTTGCTGCGCCCTCTGCCCCTGCCTAGTCTCACTTTTCTTACTAAAGTGATCTCACATCTCGAACCAATCCCGTATATGTCGAATCCTATACTCGCGAGTAGATTCCAACTACTCGACTTTTACCAAAGTATATAAACATTAATCAAAGCATGATCTACTCGAGGACTTAGACACTACCCTCACTCTCTTTGGAATAATATGGTTATGCAATTAGACTTTCATCCATCCTAAACTTAATGCACACACATACCTCAAACTAAGTGAATATAAATTAACACTTGATAAACTTTGTTAAATGCAAACTGAGGCTTTCCTTATTGCTGCTGGTCAGGGGTTAGTGTCTCCTCCGGAAGTATGAAGTCCAGTATCTCCGGGGTTTCTTCGTTTTCAGCGACTACACGTAATTAAATAACGATATGTATCAAATTAAATGCAAAAGTGTTGAATTTAGCATATAAAGACCAGAACTCTAGCTAGACATCCCTTTTGGCTCTGAAATTTTTACTGTGGCTTGGTAAGAAGCTAACCAGAGACTTGGCCAAAAGTCATTTGAAACAAAGCTCATTTGAGCCCTGCACAAATAATGGTACAAATGGCCATTACTATAGCTTCTAAGGATTTCAAGGGATTTTCATGGATCAAACTATTACTTCCTGGAAACTAGAGTTTGAGATGGTTCTAATGGAATTGGTTTCATGTAATTTGAAGAATCCTAGAGAACTTTATGCCCTAATCAAGATTTGAGAAAATCCTGAAAAATGTTTTTGTACATTTTTTTATTTTCTCAGGGCTGTTCACTTAATCACACAATTAGTTGGACTTAATGAACTCAGATGCATTTGAAAATTTCAAGTGACTCAAGGATATTCAAATGAACATCCTAGCTAAGTTTCAGAAATTTCCATAAAGGAGATCTCCAGATAAAATTCCCAACAGTTTAAAGCTTGGAGAACTAATTCTGGACAAAGAAACGGTTTCATGGAATGAAACTTGTTTTTCTGGAAATTACTCGGAGAGCTGAATCCAACAAAATTTGGTTCACCCAATTTGGACAATCCTAGCAAAAGTTATGGTCTTGTAAAGATTGAGGAAAATCTGGAATTCAAATAATCCAGGAAATATTCAAATTCTGACAGCTGGGTCCTGGGGTGATGTGGCGCCACCAGAGAGCAGAACACACGGGGCCACAAGGTTATTCACGGGAAGACACAAATCGATCCGGAGCCACAGACGATCTGGCGCTGTTTTAACAGAGACTGACATGTGGGGCCCGTGAGTCTTCTTCCTCCTCGCGCTCCCACGGCCACCCGCCGCCCACCTCGCTGGAGCACCCGCCGGGAGAGGGTTCCTGTGCCCGGAACTCAACTAAACTCGCCACCTCCACCTAAAATTTCTTGAGAAATACGTTGCCGACCTTGTCACCGCCCGGCGATCGCCGGAAATGGCCGTGTGACGGTGACCGCCTCCAAGGCAAGTTCGGCCACGTCGCTATGGTGCTGTAGTGCCTCAAAACCTCTGCTGTGGGCTCCTACAGCACCGCCATGACCTAAGGAGCAACGAAAAAGACCCTGATCTTGCTAAAGGTGGTGGCAAACAGGACTTAACCATGCAACCTCGGTCTAAATCTGATGAAAAACAGAAAACTTGAACAACTCAGTGGTTTCTCGACGGTTTCCAGTGGTTCTTGATCGTATGGATTTGCACTGACGTTTCCAGATGGTTTTCTAAGTTGGGGAAGGATTGCTTGACCGGTTAGCACGAATTTTTGAGTTGGATGGGCGCGGTCTATATCGCATGCCTTCGGCAAGAACTGAAATTCCGGCGAGCACACACTGTGGCATGCGGCCGGGGTTGAGGAAAAGGAAGTGTGATCCTAGGCGAAACTTTTGGCGCACCAAATTAAAGGAAGGAAGACAGTCGTGGCCGGGCAATGAGTTTTTGTGGCGGCGGTGAATCACTGCGTCGAAGAAGAAAACCAAGCTCGCTACCGCGGTCTAGGGCTGCTACCTCCGATTTCTTACTTTGGAGACGTCGAGGGACTGTGGGCGCAACCTCTGAGCAGCTCAGTCGAACATGAAACCCCTGGAGTGAGGTGATCACCGAGGGAGACAGAGGAGCGGCCATACGGAGTGTTTTTCTGTCGAGCATGCGCGAGCAGGGCAAGACTTCGGTGTTTGCCGTGAGAGGATTGATTCGTGGGCAAGAGGTTCGCAGAACAGAGCAGCTCGAGTAAGGCGGTGTACTCCGTGTCTGTGACTGACATGTGGGCCCACTTCTCCCCTCTAATTCTTTTCCATTCTTTGCTGATATTTTCCTCATCTACTCACAATTAAATGTTCGACTTCACCACTAAGTCATGAGATGAATTTGAATTCTTCAAATTGGAGTTGGTTTGGCTAAATTTGATTCACATTTGAATTTGAATTTCAAATTCAGTTTTGAATTAATTCAAATATAGCTCCCGACAAGATGAACTCCAATGAGGATGAAAATTGGTGGAGTAACTCAGGAAAATATGCTGAGTGTGAAGGTGAAATCACCTTTTGAATCCAAGTGCTGAAAGTAGCTGAAATTTGAATTTGCATTCAAATTAGCCCTTTTTACAATTGTATACAAAAGTACCTCAAAATGGTTTGGATTTGCATGAAACATGGCATGAGCTTTCCTAAGAATTTTTAGGGCCTAATTGTGAGCTCAGCATCTCATGCTTACATGTGGAAGTTCCAACTATTGAATTTGTAAGATTTTCCTTAGTCATCCTCTTGATGGTGATTACTTGCTCTTAACATGTGCTCATGAGCTCTCCACAAGATAAGCTGTGGTGTGCTGCTGTGATAAGCACTCTAGCACGTAAAATCTTGGGCTTTTATATCCCCCCTAAAAGAATCTCATCCCGAGATTACAAAAAGAAGAGACGAAGGTGTAAAAGGAACTACCCGAGATGAGACGCCAAGAAATATGGATAGTTTGAGTGAAGGAAATCTTTGGTCTCACACATCGACTCCTCAGCAGTGTGGTTACTCCACAGTATCTTGTAGAACCACAGCGTTCGGTTATGTGTGGTCCGAGCCTTCTCATCAATAATTTCCACCGGATATTCAGCGTAGGTTAAATCCTGTTGCAACTCGCCAGTGTCTTCAGTCGGAACATCAGCTGTATACTTTATACATTTTCGGAGTTGTGAGACATGGAAAACGTCATGAACGCAAGCGAGGGATGCCGGTAGTTCTAGTCTATACATCACTGGTTGACACTTCTCGGTGACAGCATAAGGTCCAATAAATTGGGGAGCGAGTTTCCCCTTCATGTCAAATCGGTGTACGCCTTTCATCGGAGACACATGGAGATAAAAGTGTTCTCCCACGTCAAAGTGCAGCGACCTACACCTCTTATCAGCGTAACTTTTCTGTCAGGATTGAGCGGCCAAGTCTGCTTCAATCACCCAAACTCGCTCTTTGGCGTTGTTCACTAGATCAATCCCAAACGTGACCCTTTCACCGGATTCGCACCAATTCAATGGGGTGAGGAATTTTCGACCGTAGAGAGTCTCATAGGGTACCATCTTGATACTCGCTTGATAGCCGTTGTTATATTAGAATTCCGGCAACGGTAGATGATCATCCCAATTGTTACCGTGGTGGATGGCACCCGCTCTTAGCATGTCTTCTAACACTTGATTCACCCTCTCAGTTTGTCCATCGGTCTGAGGGTGATATGTGGAGCTTCTAATCAGTTTGGTACACAAAGAAGAATGCAACTGAAACCAGAAACAAGCCACGAGCAGTGCACCTAGATCTGAGATTATGGTGTTGGGTACCCTGTGGAAGCACAGAATTTTTGCAATGTACAACTCCACATACTTGCTAGCATGGTAATTTGTATGCATAGGAATGAAATGAGCCGACTTGGTTAACCGGTCAACAATTACCCAAATGGAATCATGCTTGTGAAAAGTCATGGGTAACCCCACAATGATGTCCATGCTCACATCTTCCCACTTCCATGCTGGAATTTTTCAAGGGTTGCAGCAGCCCTGATTTCCTCATGTGATCCGCCTTCACTCGTCTACAGGTATCACACTCGGATACGTATTTCGCAATTTCCTGCTTCATCCATGTCCACAAAAATTTTCACTTCAAATATTGGTACATTTTGTTGCTGCCTGGATGACTGGAGAACTTAGACAAGTGAGCTTCATCTAATATTTTCTTCCTCAGCTCCATATCTTGGGGTACGAGTATGCGGTCATTGAACCATAGTGTCCCCTCTTCATCCTTCCGGAAACATTTGATACCACCGCTGTCTATCCGTTTTCGGAGATGTGCCTTGCCTTTGTCAATCTTCTGAGCTGCATATCCTCCCTAATAGTATGGATGAGAGCAAGGTTGAAGAGTGATCCATATGGAACCAAGTATAAACTCGGCTCTTCCTCTTCCATCGGTGTAATGGTAAGGTTATGCACATGTGATTTCCGGCTCGGCGCGTTGGCAACCACATTTGCCTTGCCGGGGTGGTAATGAATTTAAATATCACAGTCTTTGATTAATTCTAACCACCTCCTTTGTCTCATATTTAGCTTCTTTTGGGTGAAGATATACTTTAAGCTCTTGTGGTCGGTGTAGAGATGCACCAAAATACCAAGAAGATAGTGTCTCCACATTTTCAGTGCAAAGACCACCGCAGCGAGCTCTAGATCATGAGTTGGATAGTGCTGCTCGTGGTTTCAAAGTTGGCGTGAGCCATACAGGACCACCCGTCCTTCTTGCATCAATACGCAGCCAAGCCTGATACCGGACGCATCACAATATACGTCGAAAGACTTGGTCGTATCCGGTTGAGCTAAGACCGGGGCTGTTGTGAGATGCTTCACCAATGCTTGCAACGCGCCTTCACTGCTGAATTCCACACACATTTCTTCCCCTTCTTCAATAATTCAGTCATCAGTTTAGCAAGCTTGGAGAAGCTCGGAATGAACCTCCGGTAATGTCCCGCTAAACCGAGGAAGCTTCTGACTTCATGGACAGAAGTGGGAGCTTTCCATTTCAGCACCTGTTCAATTTTGCTTGGATCAACTGCAATGCCTTCTGCTGAGATGATATGTCCCAAAAATGGCACTTGACTGACCCAAATATCACATTTCCTGAACATGGCATAGATTTTATGGTCCCACAATCGTTGAAGGACAATACATAAGTGTTCGGCGTGTTCTTCTTCCGACCTGGAGTAAATCAAGATATCATCAATGAATACCACCACAAACTTGTCTAACTCTGGCATAAAGTCTGAGTTCATGAGATACATGAAATGTGCCGTGGTGTTGGTGAAACCAAAAGACGTGACCAGATATTCATATAGTCCATATCTCGACGAGATGCCGTCTTCGGAATATCCTCCGCCCGCATCTTTATTTGATGATATACGGAGCGAAGATCCATCTTTGAAAACACACTTGCACCCACAAGTTGATCGAACAGGATATCAATGCAGGCAGTGGATACTTTTTCTTGATGGTGACGGCATTGAGCGGTCGGTGATCCACACACAACCTCAAGGTTTCATCTTTCTTCTTGACGAACAGCGCCGAGCATCCCCTTGGCGATGAACTCGGTCTAATGAAACCCTTGCTCAACAAGTCATTGAGCTGTTCCTTGAGCTGTTCCTTCAATTCAGCCAGCTAATTCCGAGCCATCTTATATGGTCTCCTCGATATTGGTGTAGTCCCGGGTGCAAGTTCGATCTTGAACTCAACATCCCGTTCAGGTGGCATGCCCGGAAGATCATCCGAGAACACGTGGGGGTATTCTCGGACTACAGGGATGCCCTCTAGCTTGGGAGCTTCAGTATGATAGGCGGCTGAAACTTCCGGGACATGGTTCTCTAATACGAGTGAATGCGGACGGTGGAGTGGAGAGTTGAGGTGAACCGTCCGTGATAAAGTTTCCAGGACAGTGCCATGGTAACTTAGCCATGACATTCCTAAGATTACATCATTCTTCTGCCCCTCAAGAATAATCATAGTAGTGGGATATATTTTCCCACCCAAGCACAGTGGTGCTTTTGGAATCATCACATTTGCTGAAATCTTCCCTCCCGGTGAGCAAATCATATATGAGCACTCGGTTGGAAAGACTTGCAGTTGATGCTTAACCCCATATGATGCACTTATGAAGTTGTGGGTTGCACCAGAATCAAATAAAATGATGATTGCATGATCGTTGAGAGTGAACGTACCCGCCAGCACGTTCTCTCCTTCCGGGGCGTCCTCATTGTCGAGGTAACAAACGCCCCCAGGTCGCTGACCTCCCTTCTTAGCCAGTGGTCGGCCTCAAGCACCATCCTGATATTGGGCTTGCCCGCTGCTTTGCTGCCCCTGTGGGTAGTCCTTCAAGAAATGATCGGACTGGCCACACGTATCTTCTGCTGTTGCTGCTGTTGCGGTCGTGGTGGTGGCATTGACGGTCGGAATGGGGATGGCTGATAAGGACGACCCCCCAAACTGTTGAGGTCGTGCCGGTGGATGCCACTGCTGACCGGATGGTGTCCAATACACCATTCGATATTTTTGAGGAGCTCCACCCCCGCTGCTCGGTGGAGCGCTGCGTTTCCTTTGCTCAGCAGCGAATTCTTGCTGAGCATCTTCTTGAAGAATCGCGGCATTGACGATGTCGTTGGAGGTGCTGCGATTGCTTTGCGCGAGGTGAGTCTTCATCTCGGGATTTAAACCCCGATAGAACTGCTAGCGCTTCCTCTCCTCGGTGGAGATGTAGTCCAACACATACTGCACCAGATGGTTGAAGACACGGGAGTAGTCATGGGCACTCCTCCCGCCTTGTTTCAGTTCCAAGAACTCTTGGAACTTCCTCTTCATCATACCGGGAGGTATGTGATTGGCGCGGAACGCCTCCCGGAGTTCTTGCCATTCGATGGCATGGCCAGCAGGTAGTGAGGCAAGATAATTTGCCCACCACTCACCGGCGGCACCGTGAAGATGCTGCGCCACGAAAAGAGTCTTCTGCCGCTGCGTGTACTGTAGCAGAACGAACTTGGACTCGATCGTCAGCAGCCAGTTGTCGGCCTCCAGTGGCTCCGCCGCATCGGTGAACACCAGAGGACGCGTACTCATGAAATCCGAGTACGTAGCGATGTGGGGCTAACGACGCCTCCTTTTGTTATGCCTCCTCGCCTGGGACGTATTCTGCACAATCGTGCGGAGCAGGTCGGTCTGCTCCTCACGAGATCCAACCAGCGCCGAGATCACATCTGCTAGCGTGAGCGGAGGCGGCGGCGGTGGTTGTTGCTGCGGGGTGTTGTCGTAGTCAGGTGGCTGGGAGTCATCACCCCCTTGCTGATTTGATCCCCCAACCTCGTGCATGGCCCGGGTATGAACCATCTGTAATCATAACGACAATCCAATCAGTCCCACAGCAATACTCCATGCAGTCCATAAAATAGTAGTAAAATATAATGATGGTAAAAATGTGATACATCTCATATATGGATAATGTAATAACTTTGCACAAGATACACCATTAACAGACCAAACACATAATAGTGAAATCCAAATTGATGGACTTCCTCTTTGGAAGTTCATGTCAACTAGATTTGGTCACTACGAGAAGTTAATATCGCTTTGTCATCACGTATACTACCCTTTTATCTTCAATACGACACAAACATGGTCTCTAGTAAAAGGAACTTGAGTTGTTAAAGTACTCAAATACCTCACTAGTCGAAGATAACAACCCATGAGTATGTCCTATACCATTGGGTGTAATAAAATCCCAATAGGTACAACAATCCCTTACATGAGTTCAACTGTTCATTCCTCTGCCAAAAATGACCAGTTTCTACTTATCCCACATTTCAGCCTAGTACTTTGCATTTTCATGACTCAAGTTGAATACCAAAGTTAAAGTTAACTTCAGCATCTTTCTAATGAATATTTATTTGCCCCTGTATCGGTTCTGAGTAAAAAGTTATGATAACTCAAAGTTGACAGAAATCCTTGAAGAATTTCAACAGCACCTCCTTTGAAAGTTTCTGTTTTCAACTTGAAATTCCATTGAATTCTATACTGCAGCTGCACAAACATTGAATAAAAAAGATGTAACACATCTCCTAAACTTCCCAAAAATGTATCCTATTACAATTCTTGATTTTTCTAAAGGAAGTTATGATTGAGAAACAGAATAGTCCAGAGAGAGTTTTGAGTCTGTCCTGGTTCTGGACAGTTTACACTTCTCTGGAATTTCAACCAGTTTGATATGTGATTCTGTTCTGGAAGTCTACAACAAAATTGTAGAGCACTTGAAACCATTTCCAGAACTATATCCCACACCTCCTTTGGCTAGATCAATTGTGAGTTATGCTCTGTTAAAATCCAGCAAACTTGCTGCAAGAAATAGAGCACTCTGTTTTTCAATCCCCTTGGGCTGAACTATTCAAATTTTGAATTTATCTTCAAAACCAGAGTCCTAAGAACTAACATTGGTTACATTTGTTTCTTTTCAAAATTGTTTTTAGTGCAATAATGATTATTACATGACGGTACTATGTTCCCCACAAAATGGAAAATCCTAACCGGATTATTCCGGCATATACGACTCAACTAAACCACTAACACGGTCTCTCACAAATGTGTACTACACAGGATACATAAGCAGTTAGCACCTGCAGAAGAACACTCAATAATGATTCACTCAAAGGTTTTTGTCATTTCAGGTAGGTCCATATTTGAAAGTAAATAATACGCCCATATCATTGCCATACGGCCGTCCTTGAGTGAAGCCACGTCTAAAGGTACATGTCCGGGTTATTCACCACCCGACGGAGGGCTCCGCACCTTTGCAATTAAGCACACCGGTCGACCTGCGTTTTTGTATGCCCCATAGAACATAAAAAATCCTAGAGTACATACTTCGTGTTATAAACCACACGATGGGGTCTCCTCCTCTTGCCCCTGGGGTTGCGCACTGGACGCTAGTGCCGTTCATATGTCTCTGAAATATGAAGAGTCTTTGAAAACATATTCACTTTCTGTCCATTTCCGAACGAAAGATGTCATGCCACAATCCTCGCATGAGTGAGCTAACCGAAATTGAACCGCTTTCAATGGCGTTACTTACCAGTCTTACCTGAGCGTAGGTGCGTCGTTACATAATTAAAATTCAGAATTATAACAAGTAGGTTAGTCGTGCCACTTTAAGTAGCTATACTACTATTGTCCTTATTTGGGCATACTAGCGATTCATCACCGTAATACTAAGTTTTCCCGTAATACTGTCCTTATTTAGTGTGCTATCCCCTAACCATCTCTTATACCAGCCTGTGACAGACCGAAATATGTACATTCCACGATCACAGAGGGTGATGCCGCACGATGCGACACCCGACAGCACACACGATAATGAAACATAGTATTACATTTAAATATACTGAATTTGTACAAAAGTAGTACAACCTTCAGTATACAACTCCTGTACTGGGTTTACTGCAGTGGAAAGTATTTATACAACTCACGCATACTCCTAACTAGCAAAAGTTGGTTGTCCGGCCCTACTGACAACCTACACTAGCTCCACTCAGCATCACTGCGGCGTATACGGCTCCGACACAGCCATAGTCTCCGATGGAGGATAGTCCTCGCCGGTGAACCCGTTCTCCGAGTCCGTGGGGTACTCCTCACCTGCAAACACTCATAGCAGAAACCGTGAGCACGATGGCTCAGCAAGTCTTAACCGACTCTCCTACACATGAAACTCTACATGCGAGTCATACTCAAAAATAGAATGGCAGTTTGCAGCAAAGGACACACCTACAAGTTAATCCTTAATTCATCTTTTATCCACAAATTAACGGTTCAAAAATCTGAAATTTAGTGAGCAATATTTAGTGGCACACATGTAGCAATACAAGTTATTCATAACAGCAGCAATGTATCAAAATCATTCCATCGGTTTACTACGTCACGACACATTAAACGAGCGGTACTTATAACCCCGAGGGATGGTGAATCGACTCGTTATACAC
This sequence comes from Neostapfia colusana, assembly GCA_030760725.1. Classification (NCBI taxonomy): domain Eukaryota; kingdom Viridiplantae; phylum Streptophyta; class Magnoliopsida; order Poales; family Poaceae; genus Neostapfia; species Neostapfia colusana. Next base: position 77,883,943 of record JASWHV010000008.1, on the reverse strand, counting down.
CTGCAGGGATACCCGAATAGCACGTCACAGCATGCTCACCCGACGTCGTATGGGACAACCTGTCACAAAACAGCCTAAACGTCGAACCTGTTGCACCCAAACGGACAGGAGGTTCCCTACACGGAGCATCTCTCTATGCCCGTTAGTGGATTTCCAACATGCTGCCCTCAACCTACACCTATAAATCGGTACTTTATGCCTCGACAACTGGAGGTATTGGTTACATCAGTTTATCGGACCCCATATATCCGATATGCCTTCTGTACATTCAAACTTGTTCAGCGGGGCCGCACACGGATCGGTGCTCAATTGACAAGGACGGGGCTACGCACACAAGACTTCCTCTTGCTGCGTCCTACACCCCTGCCTAGTCTCATTTTTCTTACTAAAGTGATCTCACATCTCGAACCAATCCCGTATGTGGCGAATCCTATACTTGCGAGTAGATTCCAGCTACTCGACTTGTACCGAAGTATATAAACTTTAAGAAAAGAATGATCTACTCGAGGACTTAGACACTACCCTCACTCTCTTTGGAATAATCTGGTTATGCAATAAGAGTTTCATCCATCCTAAACTTAATGCACATAAATACCTCAGACTAAGTGAATATAAATCAACACTTCATAAACTTTGTTAAATGTAAACCGAGGCTTGCCTTGTTGCTGCTGGTCAGGGGTTAACGTTAGTGTCTCCTCCGGAGGTATGAGATCCTGTATATCTGGGGTTTCTTCGCTTTCAGCCACTACACATGATCAAATAACAATATGTATCAAATTAAATACAAATGTGTTGAATTTAGCATATAAAGACCATAACTCAAGCTAGACATCCCTTTTGGCTCTGAAATTTTTACGGTGGCTTGGAAAAAACCTAACCAGAGAGTTGGCCCATTGTCATTTGAAACAAAGGTCATTTGAGCCCTGCACAAATAAAGGTATAAATGGCCATTACTATAGCTTCTAAGGATTTCCAGGTATTTTCATGGATAGAACTATTACATTCTATAAACTAGAGTTTGATATGGTTCTGATGGAATTGGTTTCATGTAATTTGAAGAGTCCTAGAGAAGGTTATGCCCTAATCAAGATTTGAAAAATTCTGAAAAATGTGTTGTACATTTTTCTATTTTCTCAGGGCAGTTCACTTAATCACACCATTAGGTGGACTTAATGAACTCGGATGGATTTGAAAATTTTCAAGTGACTCAAGGATATTCAAATAAAAATCCTAGCTAAATTGCAGAATTTCCATAAAGCAGATCTCCAGATAAAGTTCCCAACAGTTTAAATTTTGGAGAATTAATTCTGGAAAAAGAAAGGGTTTCATTGAATGAAATTTGTTTTGCTCGAAAGTACTCGGAGAGCTGAACCAACAAAATTTGGTTCACTCAAGTTGGACAATCCTAGCAAAAGTTATGGGCTTCTAAATATTGAGGAAAATCTGGAATTCAAATAATTCGGGAAATATTCAAATTCTGACAGCTGGGTCCCGGGGTGACATGGCGCCACCAGAGAACAGAACACATGGGGCCACAAGGTTATTCCACGCGTAGCCACATATTGATCCGCAGCCACAGACAATCCGGCACTGTTTTAACAGAGACTGACACATGGGACCCGCGAGTCTTCTTCCTCCTCGCGCTCCCGTGGCCAGCCGCGCCCACCTCGCTGGAGCACTCGATGGGAGAGGGTTCCAGTGCTCGGAACTCAACCAAACTCGCCGCCTCCACCTAAAATTGCTCGGGGAATACGTTGCCGATCTTGTCGCCACCCGGCGATCGCCGTAAATGGCCATGCGATGGCGACAGCCTCCGTGGCAAGTTCAGCAAGGTCGCTATGGTGCTGTAGTGCCTCAAAACCTCTGCTGTGGGCTCCTATAGCACCGCCACGACCTAAGGAGCAATGAACAACATACTGATCTTTCTAAAGGTGGCGGCAAATAGGACTTCACCGTGCAACCTAGGTCTAAATCCGATGAAAAACGGAAAACCCAAAGAACTCACTGATTTCTCGACGGTTTCCCGTGATTCTTGATCGTATTGATTCACATGGACGTTTCCGCATGGTTTTCTAAGTTGGGGAAGGATTGCTTGACCAGTTAGCACGAATTTTTGAGTTGGATGGCCGCGGTCTATATCGCATGCCTTCAGCAAGAACTGAAATTCCGGCGAGCACACACTGTGGCATGCGGCCAGGGTTGCAGAATAGAAAGAGTGATCCTAGGTGAACCTTTTGGTGTGCCAAAATCAAAGGAAGGAAGACGCTCGTTGCCGAGCGACGAGTTTTCGTAGCGGCGGCGACTCACGGCGTCGAAGAAGAAAAGCGAGCTCGCTATTGCGGTCTAGGACAGCTACCTCTGATTTCTCGCTTTGTGGATGTTGAGGGACTATGCGCAACCTTTGAGCAGCTCAGTCAAATGTAAAACCCCCAGAGTGAGGTGATTGGTGAGGGAGGCAGAGGCACGGTCGTACGGAGTGTTTTTCTGTCGAGCGTGCGCGAGCAGGGCAAGACTTCGGTGTGTGCCATGAGAGGATTGCTTCGTGGGCAAGAGAGAGCACTGAGCTAGCCTCCAGCGCGACCGCAACT